>OY971418.1:20917500-23417500 GCA_963853865.1 Helleia helle | reverse complement strand
AGCGGGAATCTTCATTTCTCGCGATAATTTTTTTTACTTCCTAATGGGGTTTCGACGAATTCTGGCTTTAACAGCATTAACAGCCTTAGTAGTTCTAACAACATGCCGCGCGCCACCCCGATCTTTTCTGGTCTTCGATAGACGAAGTGTTGAAAGTGTGAAATGGGGTGAGGAGGGGAACCTCACCCCATTGTACTGTCCCGACGTTGGGAGGGGTTGTTCTGTGGTGCGGGGCAACTCCTCTGTGGAGGTGGCGTCGATCCCTTGCGGGATTAACTAGCCGTCGAGGTGCCCTGTTAGCTTAACAGATCCGGGGCACCTCACCAAGGCGGCACTGGTGTCACTCGCCGGGTTTTAGTGGGTAGAGCTGTGTCCATTTACCATCTTTCGGGCGCAGCGACTCCCACATACCCGCGAGACCTACTCCTCAGGCGGGATGCCTCAGAGCATTTCCCGGCGTAAAAGAAAAAAAAAGGCCCATTGCAGATAAGCGTCGGCACTAATCATATCTTTAATTCATAAAAATGGCTTAGCTTCAAGGCTTAGTGACAGGGAACACAGTTTATCTATGAGCAAGAATCATTCACCAATTGTACTATATTAAATTTGTATTAGGTTGAAAAGTTAAATTTGATAATGAATAAATTTAAAAATTACTTAAACTAGCCAAGAGTTAGTATTTGGCTAAAGTTTGCGTTTTATGCACACACTAAAAACCGCTAAAATGAAAAAAGAAAAAAAGCTCGGGCTTTATTTTGGATATAATATATGTGTTATCTGATATTTTAATTAGATATACATGTGTTATCTGATATTTCATTAGATATATATGTGTTATCTGATATTTTAATTAGATATATATGTGTTATCTGTATTTCTTGTATCAGGTATCAGAAGAGTTACGGACCAAAAGTCTAACAACCAACAAGATAAGAAGAAACCGACGGATCTCTATCACGAAGATTTCGCTATAATATTATGCCTGTCTGTTTCGGATACTTAAATACTTTTCAGCAGCCGAACTTGTTGATTTGACTTAAAAGCTCGGTTTTATCTATGGACGCTTTCACACCACGTCAATCTGATCCCGTGGTAGGTTCTCGAAGAACTTGTGTTACGGGTACCAGACAACGGAAATATATCTAATACTCATAGAGGTACTATTATACATACATGTATTTAATCATTTTATTCTTAAATACACAAATCCATGGCCCAGGAACATAGAAAACTTTTCTTTGCGTTTTTCGTTTCATTATAATAAGTAAATTTCGTAAACATTAGAAAACAGTGTGACCTGGTCATCTCAGGATCTGGTTAAATCTGTTGTTCATTGTTGCTAATATGAAATTACAATCACTGGTGATAACCGGTGATAATATAACAGTGATAGTAAAAATAACATCAAGGCGTGATAATTATTTTAAAATAACCATAATTTCCATTGCTGATTGAATCGCTGTTTAATACCAATTCAATTATAAATTAGAAACACTATTTTATTAACATCTGTGTGTGTACATATACGACTTGTTTTCATTAGTTAGGCGAGTGTATAGCTGTAGGTTTTGCTATAATCCTCATGATACAATCTTAAAAAAAAATTAAACATTTATGCCAAAATGTTACTTTACCTACAATTATTTGGTGAGTACAATTTTATAAACTTAAAGTTATTATGTGGGTAGTTTCAAAAATATATTATAATACTCATTTCTTAGTTCCTCAAATTAGATTTATTTATAAAGCCTGAGTACGTTTTTATACATTTAATATTCAATTAGTAACGCATATTTAACCGCGCCTTCCAATTAAACTAAATAAATCTCGATATTACTCACCAGATAGTACCCGAAATATTTTGTTATATATTTTATTACATCTCACGACGATTTTTATTATAAAAAATTATGAAATCTAATATTAACATGAAACGCGATTATTTTATTACTTTTTTTTAAAGTCGGTTTTAATTTTTTTTTTTTTTCTCTATTTTTTTTTTGTTATTCGATAACACCCATATGGTGTAAAGTTCTTTCTCATCAGTATAAATTAATTAAGTCCAATCACAAGGTAGCTACTGTAAACTGTTGAGTACTTTCCTTAACTTTCCTTCATCTTCATCGTCTGCAGACCTCTAATAACACTAACAGTCACAGCCCGTCTAGGTGTAAAGTTCTCCACATTACAAATTAATCAAAACCGAACACAAGGCTTCCTAAAGTGGGTTCCACGGAACCTAGGGGTTCCATAGAATATTCATTAGGTCAACATTATTTAATATCAGCTGTTAAATAATACTACGGTTACAAATATTATTTCGAAATAGCGCAAAATATGTGATTAGACAAACTCGTTACTTTTATGTAAGAATAATATCTTATAATTACTATATTACATATTTTTTAAATAATCTATGTAAATTTTTGTGTTGTTTTCTTGCAATCATTTGGCATGGGGTTCCATAAAATAAAATGTATTTGGTTGGTTGTCCGTTATCCTTAAAGTTTAGGAACCCGTGATCTAAGTTGCCGACTTTGGTTTCAGTATTGTTATTAACAATTACCTACACAAGCCAACAACCAATCCACGAAGATGAACCCCAAAACCAAGATGGCGCCGCATCCCTGGAAGATCTACATCTGCCAATAGTAAACAAACAAAATGCATTTGCGCATATCATGAAAGACTTGGAAGTGATATCAAGAAATACAGGAAGCAGGAAGAATTATAACAATACTGCATCACTGGCAAGATTATTCGGCTTTTTTTATATGCTTAATTCACTGTTCAATTTTAATGTAAATATAAACCAGTCCATCTCAGGATATTATTGCAGAAGTATTTCTTCAACGATTTGTTATGCGTACACTTAATTTTATCATACTTATATCACAGTCTTATATTATGTTAAATATGAAAAAAAAATTCATAAATAGAATACTTAATCAAAAATAAAAAGGTAAAAAACTGAGTTTCTTTAATTCTTCTGTCTACAACTTACAATCAACTTATTTTGCTACTAACGTAGCGTTTACCACGTCACTACTGTTAATTTGGAGCCAGTGTATTGTGTGTTGCTCTTCAACGCTAATTAAATAATAAAAATAATTCTACAAAGATAGAGGATAGCGGCTGATGATGATGAAACGCATAGATTATAGATTGGTTGAAAAATTAGATGATCGTAAGTTGTAGAAAGACGAATTAAAGAAAATAAGTATTAAGTCTTTTCTTTAGAAGTGAAACTTCTTTAGTACCGTTGTGATTTAAAAATTCAATGAAATGAAAAAAATGGAGAGACAAACATACTCACAAATATGATTTAGTCTGTGAGAGAATGAGATAGAATGCAAGTGTGCAGTGTTTCCTATAATCTTCTTCGTCGTCCTGGGGGCTTAGCCAAGTTACAAGCGCTTGTAATCTATTCTCTATTTACAATCGTAGAAAGCGACAACGAGATAGCCAAGTAGCCACAAGTGCGGCGAACGCTCACTCTACAATGAACTTTGAAAAAAAAATAGACTTTAGTCAGTGAACGAAAAAAGCTCAGTAGCCTAGGGTGAGCCCAACACCTTGGGCGAAGCTAATTGAGCCGAGGGGGCTCTTTGTACCCCTCTTATAAGAAGAGGGGACAAACGAGAAAGGGGCGAGAACGGGAACCTCATCCGATTGTTCTGTGGTGCGGGACAACTAGCTAGCAACTAACAACTATGGAGGTGGCGTCGGTGCCTTGGGTGACTGACTAGCCGTCGAGGTGCCCTGTTTGTTCATTAGATCCGGGGCACCTCACCAAAGGCGGCATTGGTGGCACTCGCTGGGTTTTAGTGGGTAGAGCTGCGGCCACTTACCAGCTTTCGGGTGCAACGAGTCCCACATACTCGCGTCGGGAGACCCACTCCCCCGCGGGATGCCTCAGAGCATTTCCCGGCGATAAAAAAAACATAACCATATAACGTTTTCTCAAACTGCTCTCAAACAGTGCTCTGAAAATATCGAACAAGACGTGACAACTAACAGGTCGCAGCTCAGCTTCATTAGGTCTAGAGTGATGAAAACGATAAGCCAAAAACGCCATTCACATCTTGACTGTGATATTACCAAAAGGCCAAGCCCTGGGCGAAATAAAGAAAATACCAAAAAGAGGCGCGAAAGATAAACCGTTTAAGAACTACAATCGAATTATGAATTTTACGATATTCATAATATTATTTTGGAAACTATTTAAGATACAGGTTTATCCCAAAGATCCTTGAAACTAGATTTTTTTAGTTTTAACATCGGTACAAACTAACGCCCTAGGTTTAGCTGAAGTTGAGTTCAATTTTTAAAATGCCATGGATTCTGAGACGTAGGTAAGATGGTAATACAAATTTAGGTGATTAACATAAACACACCTCGGTAACCTAGTATCTATAATAAACTCAACAGTTTATGTACGTAAACAATGATCGATTTATTTTTAGATGAGCAAACAGGGCATCTCAACGGCTAGTCAGTCCCCCAAGGGACCGACGCCACCTCCACAGAGGGGTTGTCCCGCACAACCCCTCCCAACTTCGGGACAGTACAATGGGGTGAGGTTCCCATCCTCGCCCCTTGCCTTTCCTGAACCATGGTGACGAACATAAGCCTCCCTAAATGAACCATGATGGGGGTCCTAGCTTTTTTCCTTTATAGATTCAATGGTTTCTTCCTCCTAAAGGTTTACTAATTGTTTCAATTTTTTTCAAAACGTGATTTGAATGCGCGAACTCAGCTGTAGTTCCACTGTCGTCTGAATAAAATGCAGATTTGACATTTACAACTTTATTCGCCGCTGACTAGAATATGATATAAATATGAATGATGTTGTACAATGGGTGTTCGATAAAAAATCGATTTAAAAGCAGCCGATGACTCGATACGGATATTAGATGGCAGGAAGTGTGATGTTAGTATGCAAAGGGACCCACGGCGTGGGTTATGCGTGGATTGGTCGTTGGTGTATGTGTGTTTGGTTTTTTGGTGTTGGACTGTCACGTTAAGCTCCAAATAACTTTGTGATTTTTTTATACATTATAATAAAAATCTTATATTAAACAAATTTGAATATGTGCAGGGGAAATTTTTTATCTCTTTTTTAAGTTATTACAAACAAGGAGTATGATTGGTATTATAATAAGTCTTGGTGACAATAAATTGAACACACAATAAACTTTAATTATTATCTTATAATATTAGGAGTAGATTCAAATAAAACTTGAGCTCATCTAAGATGATCCTGACTATACTATAACATACACTCTACAACATCATATACTACAAACTCAAAAAGGTATAGGTATAGATTGCGATGAAAAAGATTTTATAAAGAAAGATAAGTACTTCAGAATTTAAGAAACAATTTAGTTCAAACTAGAATTACAGCTGACCCCTGCGCAACCTAGGGTTACTAACATTAAAATACATTACTAACATTAAAATATACCTACCGATAACCAGAGCAGATAATATGGCTAACCACTATTTCAGAAAAGTCATCCTTTTTAAAGGACTTCTTCGAAACCTTCTTTTATATTTATTAATTTAACAAGAATTTGTTTACAATAAAAACTTTGTAACATACCACATACTATTTGTAATGATACAAATAAATGATGTGGTGACCACACGATTTATGGTATAAATCGTGTGGTCACCACACGACCAATCTAGCACGGGGTCAGTACTACATTAGTAATGCATAACGCTACTAAATTTGGGCAGAGCAGCGCTAGTTGTTTATAGCTTCCTCCGATACGGCGTCGGCCGTAGGGTACATACATGAGTTTTTTGTGAATCAACCGGAATATGACCTTCAATGTCTCGTCTACGACTAGTTACCTGTCTGCATTTACCATGAATAAATTATCGAAAATACAATAAATTAGATGAGTTTATACAGAATTACCGGTGGGAGGGAAGCTCTGTGCCGCGCTCCCGGCTGCATGGGTACCACCATCTTGCTTATTTCTCCCGTGAAACAGCTTTGCTGTGTTTCGGAGAGAAGGGCAAGACAGGCAGTGTAATTACTGGCACCTAGACTTAACATCTTCAGGATAGGCAAACATAAATGAGTTGTCTGGGCTCGCTCCAGGTAAACTAGTTTATGTTCATGGGCGACGTCGACCACTTACCATCAGGTGGCACGTTTGCCAGTTTGCCTATCCAACTAACATAAAAAAAAAATATGAGTGAAGATGACATATTTTACTACGACTAAAGTACTACGGGCCGTTTCTTCTGCCTGTAATTTTATTTTATTTTTAATTGAAGGGAAATGCTCTTTGGAATTCACTGAAGGAAGCCTAGTTTCATTAGTGGACGGATAGAAGCTAATGGTGACGATGATGATGAGAGTAGAGTACTAATAAGAGAGTAGTAATAAAGAGGGAGGGATACCTGTCCACCACGGTCGCGCCAAGCTGCTTTTCAGCCAAATTGGGCACGATCGGCGTGGTACCTCTCGCTCGCATAACACCAGCGTAAAATGTCAGCTATGCTGTCATCTGCATAATTTCTGGTTGTGCGGATGTGTATGGGCGTCGATAGTCGCCAAAAGGCTTCGACGCTCCACAGATATTTGAATATCTATGGACTGCTCGTTCGCCCTCCTATGCTATAAAGAAGACCGTTCTGCTTATTTATTCTGTAAAATAACTATCATTGCTTTGCAAAGAATGACCTAACAGGCAGTATAATACTGACACCAAGACCCACCATCTTGTCTTAGAATATGCGCGTATGTTTAGTTCTGTATGAAGTCGTTTTACGTTCGCGCGACTTACCGGGTTACTACAGTTCATCTGTATTTCCAAGTAATATAATAATGCTATACAGGTTCCAAACAGCAGTTCTGCTCCATTGAATAGACTGTGGTTACTTCTTAAGATAAGAAGTAGCTGTCCCCTTTGAGGTAAGAGTAATTATTATATTGATATAGAGATGATCATCTTTTGTCTCATTAAAGGCAACGCATAGGCTAACTTCTCTCGCTTAACTTGCTCATAAGAGAGAAATGGAAGATTAAATGGATCGAAGAAATAAAATAATAAGATACCCAAATAAAGTAAGAAATTTAAATTCGCACCTTCTTACGTTGTCACTTTGACTTGGGGATATATGTGCCATCCACTTCTATTCAGACAAGCTCAAATAGTTATTAAAGGATACACTTTACATATAGAAGACCTTGGTCCAATAAAATAATACTGTTTTAATTCGGTCAAACATCTATCAAATGTGCCACTAATAACAAATATTCCGAGATATACTGAATCAACCTCATAATACATAATGTACTTTCAAACTGAATTGAACTCTATTATGTATCGAAAACGTTGAAAATAGTATGTCAAAGAGGAGAAAAAGTGGCTACGATTGGTTATAATCACTAGATACACAATTAAATGACAACGTCGATCACTCATTCTATTCTTATGTAATCATTTTCTGAGGTGTCAGAAAGGAGACTGATCTCTAGATTCTAATACCATGTTTTTAGTAGACTCATATCAATAAAATGTAAATAATAAAAAATATCACTTATACACAAAGTACTTGTATATTACGTAAAACAGCAAGTTAAATGTTCCTATGGCAATCATAGAATGGCATCAACGATCATCATCAAGCGATGAATATAGAAATAAAATTGAAAGTATCTCTTTTAGATAATCAATTGTTGGTATTACGCCATTTGTCAACAGTCTTAGCCTTTAACTAAGAGTCACAGTTGTATAAAACAGTTGGTCATAATTAAGAATCCCCTCAACAGAGAAACCTGAAATCTTTTAGATGTATCATTTTGTGCCACAAATTTTATACTTTTACTATCAATGGATGTTGTCTTTTCTCGGAAATATAAAAAATATACGTATTCTACGTATATATTATAAATAAAATATCGACTTATCTACAAATTCACACATCAACGTCGCCGCTATTCATCGGGTAGAGTCAATAAAAGTTTTTATCATTCTTTGGTTAAGATCGGCTCTGGCTGTCTTATTTTATTGATAAATTCGTGGCTCGCTCTTTTGTGGTTATAGCCTCTGTTTTATGTTACTTGCGGACTTCCATCGCATTATGAACACTGCCTTTTTATCATATTCGTTAGAGCTTTTTTATGTTAGAATAGGTGAACTGGCAAAACTATACCAATGGGAAGGATGCGCTCTCCCGCTCTCCTCCTTGCATGGGTACCACCATCCTGCTTGTTCCTGTTATAAAACAGCTTTGCTGTGTTTCGTAGAGACGGGAAAGATAGGCAGTGTAACTACTGGCACAGAGACTAAACATCCTATGTCTATATAGGTAACACATAAAAGAATTGCCTGGGCTCGTTTCAGATAAATTAGCTTATGTCCATGGGCGATGCTGACTACTTTCCACCAGATAGCACGTCTGCCAGTTTGCCTATCCACATAAAATAAAAGAAGAGCTTCCAGAAGTTAAGTGGCAATTGTTAGCCATGAATATTATAAAAGAGTCAACAACAAGCCTGCGTTCCTAAGAAGTTAGATGGTAAGCTAGTGTTAGATTATGAGACATTAGATGGTAAGATAGCGTTAGATTATGAGACATTAGATGGTAAGATAGCGTTAGATTATGAGACGTTAGATGGTAAGATAGTGTTAGATTATGAGACGTTAGATGGTAAGATAGTGTTAGATGAGACGTTAGATGGTAAGATAGTGTTAGATTATGCGACGTTAGATGGTAAGATAGAGTTAGATTACGCTTCCCGTCTTGCTCTTCTTTTTAAAATAGCAAAATTGATTTAAAGAAGAACAAAAATAAGTAAGCTGGTGATACCCTCACATACCTACCGACTACCGGTAACCACCTCAAAGCCACCAGGTAAGTTGGTAATGATGGCGGCAAAAGTAGAGTAAAGAAATAATTACTCCAAAGCAATGGTAACCACATAATGTTAACTGGTTACCCACTTACCAGGTATATTTTTGAACTTACAACAGAACCTGTATACTGTACCGCATAAACATAATCATATTTTTCTTAATTTTCAAAAGTGGCCATTTTTCCCACCTCCAATGCTGCCATTAAAATAACTGCCATAATTAAAATAAGGTTTGCACGTAATTTCACACCTTATCTTGATTCAGATAAAGATTATTATTGTATGATAACGAATATGTATTTTTATTGTAACTCTCCTATTTGGTTTTGACGCGAGTTTTATAGTGATGGGCGTTAATGTGGGGATAATGTTGTCGATGTTTTTTTTATTATTTACATTATACTACATATTACAAGTCACATAATATTGTGTTGTCTACGTAATCAATCCATAGACATAGACGAGTTAACCCTCCATGACGTTAGAAAAATACCAGACATGACGGCTGCCAATAACTACACTGCCTCTTTTGCCCTCCTTTAAGGATCACAACATTTGTTCCACAGAAGAAACACCCACTACCAGTACCTATGCAGACAAGCGTACCACCACTTCTCTCCCATAAATAAAAAAATATATATCCAGCTGCAATAGCATCATCAAGTAAACTTTTATCCGTCCACTGCTAATCAAAAATCAAAATCAAAATCAAATTTTTTATTCAAAATAGTACCAACAAAGTATCTTTTTGAACGTCAATTGAGTCTACCACCGGTTCCAAGGCAAGCCCACTGAGAAGAACCGGCGAAACAAACTCAGTGGAACTAATCTTTTCAAATAATTTATAACAAATTTTAAATGTTATTATTCTGAAATGCCTGGGAGGAACACCCTATTCCCAAGGTGTGGTATCTTCTATAAAATCTTTTACTTTATAATATCCGTTACCACACAAACGCTCTTTGACAACTTTTTTTAATTTTTTTAGGGAGAGCTTTTGGATGTTTTCTGGGATCCTATTGTAAAAGCGTATACAGTTGCCTTTAAAAGAATTGCTTACTTTCGAAAGTCTTATCATTGGTGCATGTAACTTGTGTCTATTACGTATATTCCTACTATGAATATCACTTTTCTTACAAAATTCATTTATGTTTTTTCGGACATACTGTAAATTTTCTAAGATGTATTGAGAAGTGACAGTCAGAATTCCTATTTCTTTAATTTTTTCTCTCAAAGATGAATAGGGAGGCAACTTGTAAATTGCACGAATAGCCCGCTTCTGCAGCACAAAAATGTTGTTTATGTCGGCCGCATTTCCCCATAAAAGTATGCCATAAGACATAATGCTATGAAAGTTGCTAAAATATACTATTCGCGCTGTATCTACATCAGTAAACTGTCTTATTTTTCTCACTGCATATGCTGCTGAACTGAGTCTATTCCCCATTTTAGCTATGTGGGGACCCCACTGCAGCTTAAGATCTAGAGTTATTCCTAGGAAAACTGTGGAGTCCACCAATTCCAAGTTTTCACTGTCTAAGAGTAAATTTGTTTGCAGTTGCTTAACATTTGGCAAGGAAAATTTTATACATTTAGTTTTTTTACTATTTAAAAGCAAGTTATTAACGCTAAACCAATGTACCATTCTCGAAAGTGTGTTGTTTACCTCGTCATAATTAGTTTCTTGTCGTTTGATTTTAAAAATAAGTGAAGTATCATCAGCAAACAACACTACCTCTTGACTATCTTTAACTAGGTAAGGTAAATCGTTTACATAAATTAGAAAAAAAATGGACCTAGAATGGACCCCTGTGGGACCCCCATCTCTATTTTAGTCCCGGATGATCTTTTACCATTTATCTCGACCTTTTGAGTCCTGTTTTTAAGATAGGAATTCAAAAGATCCAGTGCCGTACCGTCTTTCCCATAGTGGCGTAATTTCCTGATCAAGGTCTCATGCTGTACACAATCAAACGCTTTGGATAAGTCACAGAAAACTCCCAAAGCATCACGTGACTCCTCCCAGGCCTCGTAAATATGCCCAATTAAGTCAACACCGGCGTCTGTTGTGGAGCGCCCCTTTCTAAATCCGAATTGTTTAGTATGCAGTATCATATTATTTTCAAAGTGAGAAAGTAACTGATTTGATATAATTTTTTCAAAAATTTTACTGAATGTGGTGAGTATCGATATTGGACGAAAGTTGGTTATGTCGGATGTACTGCCAGATTTAAAAAGAGGCAAGACTTTACTATGTTTCATTAGGTCAGGAAAAACGCCAACTTCGATACATTTATTAAAAATTATTGCTAAATGGGGTGCAATTACATCAACTATGCATTTGGTAACTTTTACAGATATGCCCCATAGATTGGTAGTATTTTTATCGTTTAATAATTTAAAAGTATTTATGACATCTTTTGGGCTTATTTTTTAAAAGTTAAAGTCAACTTCACATTTTTTTGTATTGGTTTTAAGCAAAGATTCGGCAATGGTAGGACATGAGATCAAATTTTTTAATACTATACTGTACTATTAATACTATGCCTTATTTTTGGAACTCTTGCTAGCGACCTTATCAGCGACCAAATAACAACTATAGAATACAGAAAGTATTTTTATTTGTTCTTTTTCAAATCTAGATTTGAAATCAAGAATTTGAGACAGTAACTAAAATAACGAAATTGGTCTTAACAGATTTTAAAACACTATAAAACGCTTTTTACGAGTTATTTGATGGTTCTATAAAAGTAATGCTATGTGAATGGACTTTCGCAAGATTATGACGAGGTTTCTTACTATTCAATAGTAGTAAACAATAAACATATTATGAAAAACCTTTAATTTCTTTATCTTCAATAATACAACCAAAGAAAAGTGCCTTGTGATACGCATCCGTCTGCCCAAATCCACCACACACACAAAGCAACTGTGTTCCAAAACTTGGGACAAAAAGTTGTGTAAACTGGTGATGAAACTTATATAGGTTACCTAAGTAACTTTATAGACTTTATCCATCCTAGATAATTCTGTATGGGCTTTCTGATCTTAGATAATTCTGTTTCAGCTATCTGGTTCTAGATAATTCTGTATGTGCTATCTGGTCCTAGACAATTCTGTATGGGCTATCTGGTCCTATATAATTCTGTATGGGCTATCTGGTCCTAGTATGATGGTTTATTGATAATCATATTATAATAAATTCTATTAGGTCGCATGTCCTAATTCCTATGTTTAATCTAACTATCGACCTTTTCCGCCCGCTGCTGGACATCGACCTTTTCCAAACATCACCAAAACGGCTAATTGTCGTTCGCATCCAGCTAGGACCTACTATTCCATGGAGATCTTCGTCCCATCTAGTTAATCCCTCTAACTTCTACTATCCATCGGTTTTTCAATTTATTTTTGCAAATATATATTAATCTATACAGATAAATAAAATTAAACTGTCTGTTTGTAATATTAAAATAATCGCTTTCTACTAAATGCATATTTTGAATGTATACACGGTACATATACCAAAATAGCAAAATGTTTTTACAATCTTTGTCTGTCTGTCTGTCTGTTTGTTCTGGATAATCTCTGCAACGGCTGGGCCGATTTTGACGGGACTTTCACTGACAGATAGCTGATGTTATAAGTAGTAACTTAGGATATTTAAAAAAAACTATCGATAAAGTTTATCGACAACACACAACATTATATTGTCTCTGGCGAAAAAAAAACCTCATCGTTATAAACGAAGTACACAACGTTAATAAGCGGTTTTATTAGCTGTAAATTAATATTACTGTCCTTTTAATTTTATGTAAACTTAATATTTTGAACCTTACACGTAAATATTAAGATTTCAAGTGGATATGTTTATAACGATAACCTTTTAAACTGTCTGTCAACAGTTACAACTTATTTGTGGCAAAGCTTGTCTCAAAACGTGTGGAAAGTATGTATGTATGTAGCTTAAATCCCAGTTATTTTACATGGACTAGGCGCATTATTATTTCCCGTTGGGAGGAATGCGTTGTGCTGCGCTCCCGGCTGCATACCACCATCCTGCTCAAACAGCTTTGCTGTGTTTTGGAGAGAAGGGCAAGACAGGCAGTGTAATAACTGACACCGAGACTTTACATCTTATGTCTCAGGATAGGTAACATAAGTTGCCTGGGCTAGTTTATTTTCATGGTCGACGCTGGCCACAAATCGTTACGTGGATCATCTGTCCGTTTGTCTACCCAACTAGTAGACAAACCGACAGATGATCATAAACAAATCACCAGAATCATGCCAGCCACTCCTTTTTTAGATATATTATCTTTTTATGAATGACTGTAACAAAAAGAAATTCAAATTCTATTCATTTTTTAAGTTAACAACGATAGTCGATAGGTATTACAGGATGATAACGGTGTCGTGATGGAAGTTCTTGCTGCGCTGCACTCCTATCTCTCGGATTGGAGGGCCCTTAGTGAGAGCCTTACGTTAGATAGGATCCTGCGAGTTCGACGACTAGGGCAAAAGGCATTAATGCGAAGGTGGGGAGGACATGGCGCGACAGCCGTATGGCAAAAGCCTAACGGTTTTTTCCATACGGCTGCGTACGTTTCTGGAATAGTGGATGCACTGTAAGAGCAAACCCCTTTACCTTCCGTCTGACCCAGGTGCTCACCGAGCAGGGTTGCTTTGGTACTACCTATGCCGGACGGTCCACAGGGAGCCGGCGTGTCCCAGAATGAAGCCGACGAGTGGGTGGAAGAGGAGGGCGGAGGTCACCGACGAGGCCTCCCCCCGCAGGCAACGATTGGGGTACGTAGGAGGCACTACTTAAGGCATCCAGTAACGCCCCTGTGCTCGTGTCGGGTCAGGATGGGAACCTAGCCTGGTTAGGCACGATGTCGCGGGGGACTTCTTAGTGGTGGCCCGGCAGTCCCCCCTTACGAGGAGTAGTCTGGCCTTTGCCAGGGCCAACCTGTCGCTGAGGTGATCCTGTTGCCTGCAGATCCAGGATCCTCAAAAACCGGCTGAAGGTGCTCGCGGGTGTTTTAGTTTGGGTAGTGCATTCCCAAGTACGAGTCCCACATAGTTCAGGAATCTATCCCTTCACCTGGCTTCATGCGAAATGCATTTCCCTGTGTGCGTGTGAAGCAAGCTGCGGTCAACAGCTAGTAAGTATACTTACTATGTACACCTGTTTATATATTTTCTGTAATATGTAGAACGAAAAAAAGAACTCGCGAAAAAAACAACAATCACTTATTCGTCCTTTAAATTGTATCGAAGATCCCATTACGTTTATAATTAGTATGTTTAACATCTTGTGCTACATCAGCATCTTGTGTCACATTTGATATTCACATTTAGGAAATGGGTATATGGGGGTGGGAGGGGGGGAGTTGTTTAATTACTCAGGTAAACAGGGCCTTTAGTAAGTCGTTAGACACGTGGTAGGGTAATTAGGGAATTGTGTATAATTAGCAGAAGTGATTATCGAATACATGAGATTTCATTTACTGGCACCATCATCATCAACATAATGATCACAATCATTATTATCATCATCATCATCATTATTATCATCACCATCACTAACATCACCATCTTTGAAAACATCAAATTCTTGGTTCTTTGTTGTATAGTAGGAATACTTGAAACGGGATATTTAAAACCCTATTTTCAGTACGTAAACTTTTAGTAATCATTATAATTTGCTTCTAAAATGTTGCCTAGTTGGTAGAACCTACAGCAAAGCAAGCTTTGTTCGGGGAAGCTTCCTACACTTCCTACACGACACGACAAGATCCCTAAGTCGTATAGGAAGCTTCCCCGAAGAAAAGAGCATACTCATATTAATTGAAAGGCCCGCAATGTACCTGCTAATCCTCTGATACAGCGGGTGTCTGTGGATGTCGCTTATCACTTATCACCAGGTGAACACCAGATGCGTTGCCTCAATCTCAATTCCTCATCTGCCCGCTGGACTATCTACCAGTCTTCCTTCCTTCTCCCAGTCACATGTTCTGAATATGTGCCTGAGAAAAACAGGTAACCTTTCGGTTAGGGTTTCAAATTTTTTTCCTGTTATCCTAAAGCCTCCTTCCTCGAAAGCCGTCGACCACAAGTACAATTAACTATGAGATTAATGTAACTATCTGAAATTCACATTATATCAATATGTTATGTACAAACGGAATTTTTATATCTAACTGACTCATTACCGATAACATGGATGTATTATAAGATATAGATGTATCATTTATATCGATTTTGTTTACAGCATTCATTCCTTACTTCAAGCTTTAGGTTACTTGTCTATCTCGTGTCTCCCATGACAACAAAGTTTTAACAGTAAACGTTTTACGACAATTGCATACAAAATACAACACTACCGTCAAAGTGGCAATATCTTCACCTATCAAGTTGAAAGTATACTTTTGCTGATCAATTGTAAGAGTATAATCAAATTGTTATTTATATACACTTAGAAAATAGGTGCCGATTATTAATTCTCAGCCTCTAAATAGTATATCTCTAGATAGTAAACGTTAACCTTTGCGTCATAGTTAGTATTGAAAGAATTAGCCATATTAATGTTCATATGATTATGATATACTAGAGGTTTCCGAACGATCAAAATTCGATCTCAAATTTTAGAAAATCATTCAACTTCAAATACAGTTTGACAGTACCTAAAAACTAATGCTTCAGAACTTCTTATTTAAAAACTAAACGTCAAATGTCACCTATTGTTTGACATCGTCGTTATTATACAACTTTGAATGTGTGCGTATCGTAGTGAGTGTAACATTATATTTAATTAATTTAATGTATGTGTGTATGTAATACACAAAAATAATAGTTTTCTCAATGCCTACCCCACCTAATCTTTAACTGTACCAAATTTCCTATTCCTCAATTTGCGCAATCCTCTTAAAAGGGGGTACAAAGGTTTTTGCTTCACGTATTTCTTGGGTTAAGATAATATATATCCTATCAATAGGAATATAATATATACAAGATTGATAAAAGAGAGAGGCATTAAATTAAACCACATATACTATGTACCATTTTCAGGCTACACACCAAAACTTAGACCAATAGAGTCAATAGTTTAGTCACAGGATATTTTTAAAGTTTTATAGCCGCTCCGGTTTGTTCGACCCGGCGAGACGCAACGTGCTGTGCGACGTTGCCTTTTAGATTCGAAGGACATTTTACAAAGAGTTTTTACGTTTTACTTTGGCTATTCACGTATTTAAGTTCTTTGAAAAACTTTTTTTTATTGCTCTCAAACTATTTTTTTATAGTTTCGGATTAACCGTAAGCTTGTGTAGTATATGTAGTTTAATTTAATGCCTCTCGCTGCTTTTATCAACCTTGTATAATATTCCCTGGGGATTTATTTTATCCTACCCCTATGCAAGGATACATGATACATATAAACTTTAATTTTTGATGATCTCTGTGGCTCAATGGTTAGCGCGTTAGCGCTCAAGTCGGAGGTAACGGGTTCGAATCCCGCCAGGGAACAAAAAAGTTTTCTGTCTTCCTGGGTCATGGATGTGTATTAAATATGTGTATTAGGTATATAATAAAAATCTTAAATTTATGTATAGTATAAAAATATTAAATATATTTCCGTTGTCTGGTATCCGAAACACAAGTTCATCGAGAACTTACCACGGGACCAGATTGACGTGGTGTAAAAGCGTCCATAAATATTTATTTTATTTTGTTTAATAGGTAATTCAATTTGACGTTGGAAAGTGATATGGCCTGTTTATCTGCATAATGCATATCAGATCATTAGCTAAGATGGAATGGTAATATCAATCAACTGTTATCAAAAACCCACCTTTACCACCCACTTGATCAACTAGATAAATACAATTAAAAATGTAATCTAATATTGGAGGTGATAAATAAACTTTTGAATGATGGATTGAAACTAATGGATAAAGGGTATAAATAAAATTGTTTAAGTAATTAATTAAAAATTTACTCTACATTATTTATGTATTATTAAACTTATCGTGGTGCGTGTATCGAGATATTGTGTTATATCTAGAATTTATAAGATATCGATGAATATTTTTATCAAATATATTTATCACACCCTAAAAACTATTTTAACTGTTTGATATAGAGTGTAAAATTCTTCGAAACATTTAATGAGCGTTTATAATTTTATAAATTGTCAGTCACCTATGATTCAGGGTTTAACGCGAAGACATAACCATTTGCAATATAATGAGACGGCATAAGCGGACAGGTCGTATATGACACATTTTTGGATATCTTGAGAAACAGAAACGCGGATAAATTCCTTGGTCATAATTTTTTATCACCCTCAAAAAGCAAGTCTTGGGTATTGCCATACTGATTTTATCTCCACCGAATTGGGCAGACTAGGTTAGCACAAGATGTCATTCTACAATCGTAAACGCTAGTAGAAAACGAATGTATGGAAATGACATTTTACATCGATAATTCACGTGGTCTTAAATGTCATTTCCATACACATATTAGTTTTCTACTAGCGTTTACGATTGTAGAATGGCATCTTGGCTAACCCACTAGGGCAAACACAATATCGATGTCAGTTCCATGCGGAATATGTTTATATTTCATTACTGGCCACGTATGATTATTTATTTTTACATTGACCACTTACCACCTTTTATATCTTACCATCTCCAACCACATTTCTACCACGGACAATCTAATATCATAAACGGCCGAGTCGGTCCCGATGGGCAGTAAATTATTCTAAATAATTTACGAGCATAAAACATCGTTTAATTGGTGGTGTCGATACCGACGATGATATATCGTTTACATTTTAGTCGCTTGTCTTTTGTTTTTGTTAAATTTATCATTGTTTTGGTACATTTGTCTGATAGTGACATTCGAATCTAGAAACATTCTTAATGATCAGGCTACACGAGACTAGTTTTTCCAGCTAGTATAGCAAGCTAATGCCTGTAAGCTAGCAAGCTACTTCTGGCTTCGTATTGATAAAACTGAAAGTAGTATTCGGCTGAGCTACCAAGCTAGTAAGCTAGTTTATAAGCCAGGACAGCAGCAGGTTTTTGATAGAAAGGAGTTCTATTTTTAAGGATAGTAGCGCCCTCCCCACTGATTTTTACTTTCGTTGCTTGTGTAATAGATTCATGTGGTCAACGAAGTTTTCAGTTGGCTAGTAAGCAGAAACCACGCGTTTCGTTTGTCTTTCTAACCGCGACGTGTTTTTCAGAGGTCGAAGAGGTCAAAACTTATGTTTTTTTTTATAAAAGAGGAGACATACGGAGGAGTACGGAGGTTAATTAAAATTTTCATATTAGATTTCGAAAATTTAGATATGGAACATCTTACAACTCTATAAAAGTGACTGATCTTTTTTTTTCTTTTTTTTTCTTTAACGCCGGGAAATGCTCTGATGCATCCCGCAGGGGAGTGGGTCTTCCCACGCGAGTATGTGGGACTTGCGGAACCCAACAGCTGGTAAGTGGACGCAGCTCTACCCACTAAAACCCGGCGAGTGCCACCAATGCCGCCTTTGGTGAGGTGCCCCGGATCTAGTAAACAAACAGGGCAGTTCGACGGCTAGTCAGTCCCGCAAGGGACCGACGCCACATCTACAGAGGGATTGTCCCGCACCACAGAACAACACCTCCCAACGTCGGAATAGTACAATGGGGTGAGGTTCCCATCCTCACCCCTTGCCCCCTGCTCTTCTGTCCCCTCTTCTTATAATACAAAAGGTACAAAGAGCCTCCTCGGCCCAATTCGCTTCGCTCAAGGTGCAGCGGCTCACCCTAGGTTACTGAGCCCCACCGCCACGACAAGGCCTGAACCATGGCGGGGAAAGTGACTGATCCTCCTGTAACTAACGCCGACGAAAGAAAATCTATCGTAATCTCCAGTTTTACTTTTGCTGGTGGCGCCCGTCTCATAATTGTCCTTATTTGTATTTTTGGCGTTTTTTATTGCATAGGAGGGCAAACGAGTAGTTGAAGCTTTTGGGCGACTATCGACGCCCATACACATCCGCAAAACTAGAAATTATGCAGATGCGTTGCCCTCCTTTTTCTTATCCCCCAATAAGCTTACAAACCGTATGAAACAAGGCAGAATAGCTGTAACTACGGTATTATGTGAGCGAGAGGGCCAATTCGGGTGCAAAGCAGCATGGCACTACCTCTTATAAAACTCAACAGAATATCAAACAAATCAGGCGTCATTCGCAAAATACTCACTCACTACGCCTCGCTTTTTGAAGAATTTTTCAATGAATATCATTGTGAAATTCTTCAAAAAGCACATGAATCACGTTCTGAAACTCTTTTTAAAATCTTCCAGTTCATCTAGTGCAAATTGTGTTTTTTCGCATGCAGTTCATTTTAGACGTGTGGCTACCTACTCACTCACTGCAATAATACTAAAATAATCTAACCTCATGTAAACAGAACTAGCATGTTCCAAGCCAGGTCAGCAAGCCAGGACAGTTTAGTAGAGAACAAGCTTGCTATCCTAGTTCAAAAACTAGCCACACGTAACCCGGGCATTACAGATTCCAAAATGATCATATAACATAAATATAACTCGGAAAACTTATTATAAAAGGAAGTTTTGAGAAATAGTCTGTTTAGAAATGGGAAACGATATATTTACGGAATAAGATTTTCAGGGATAACCTTTGTATATGAAAAGTACAATACACCAGTATAATACTGTTTACTAATGTTTACGCGAATTTCACTCATTATAATGAAACAACTTTTACGGATGCGGATACGAGTATAAGTGAACTAAGTAGGTACAGCTGTTAACATTTTATATCTTACTAATATTATAAAGGCGAAAGTGTGTAAGTTTGGATGTTTGTTGATCTTACCCGGCAAAACGGTTGAACTGATTTGGCTGAAAGTTGAAATAATGATTCCTTATACCTCGGATGAGGACATAGGCTATGAAAATAATCATTTGCTATCCGGATACGGTTGTAAATCTAAGTTAACGCAGGCGAAGCGTGGGTCCCAGCTAGTTTATATTACTTTCCCAAGCCCTACCCTTTCATTCAATTTATTACAGAACATCCATCAAATCTAGCGTATTTTATTAGCCTAACGACCGGATAATGTGGGTTAACTAATGAGGGATCTCACATTTTCTCCCAGTTTTTGTCCTGTACTGTTTTATTAGAAGTAGGATCATCGTGTATCGCATTTTCCTTTAGGAGGCGCTTTGAGAGCGGAAAAATGGTGATACTTTTTATGTTAATAGGTTTCGCGAATCCTCAGACAGACCGGTAAAGAGGGTTTTGGTTGTAGGAGCTGTCATCGTAGTCACCATCGAGTAGATAGGCTTTTAAGGCTCTTTCTAGCCTTGCCGGTTTGACTATCAGTTGCTTTTCGTAGCTTCATCTACGTCGTTTAAAGCTAGAATTATGACAATCAGTTTAATAGTTTCAGAGGTTTACGATTATAACAAACAAATTCTTTCCTCTTTACATTGATTATATCTATATAGAGCTAATATATTTTTTAAATCGTACAAGAATCACAAGTAGACAAATGGATATTTTAGTAGCCTAAGGTGAACCCAGCACCTTGGGCGAAGCTAATTGAGTCGTCTTATATAAGAAGAGGGGACAAAAGAGCAGGTGGACAAGGGGCGAGGATGGGAACCTCACCCCACCGGTAGGAGGAAAGCGCTGTGCCGCGCTCTCGGCTGCATGGGTACCACCAGATTGCTTGTTTCTCCCGTAAAACAGTTTTGCTGTGTTTCGGAGAGAAGGGCAAGACAGGCTATCCTGAGACATAAGACAACATCTTATGTCTCAGGATAGGCAACTTATTGATGAGTTGCCTGGGCTCGTTCCAGGTAGACTAGCCGTTGAGGTGCCCTGTTTGCTCAATAGATCTAGGGCATCTCACCAAAGGCGGCATTGGTGGCACTCGCGGGGTTTTAGTGGTTAGAGGTGCGTCAATCTATCGGGCGCTGCGAGTCCCACCACATACCCGCCTCGGGAGACCCAGACCGCGGGATGCCTCAGAGCATTTCCCAGCGTAAAAGAACAAAAAAAGTATCTTACAGATATCATAACCATCCGGGCTCCCCCAGCTCGGTGGTATCTATGAGATTTCCCCATTAAAAAAATGTAGATTATATAGAGCAGATACTTTTGAATTTGCATGCAACAATTTCGGTGAGAATTTCCTGCGTAAAATAAAAACCACCCGGACCGATGTATCAGATCCTGAGAGGGCGGGGCTGATGATTTACGGTTATTTGGCTTAAGCCTTCCTTGGTGTACCGATTAACTGAATTATATATTGACGTTGTATCAGAAAATAGATTTTTTTTTGGTGAGAATTAAAACAATTTAAGGAAAGAAGAGCAAACAATAGTTTGTGCACTTGCACTGTTATTTAGTATTAATTTAAGAGGAGCTGTCTCTATATTTAATAGGTTTTCTTGTAAACTTAGTATTAGTTAGTATATTGTCTAATATGAGTGTTTACCGGTGGGATGATTGCGCTGTGTCGTGTTTCCGTCTGCGTGGGTACCACCATCTTGCTTGTTTCTGCCATGGTTCGGAGAGAAGGGCAAGACACACAATGTAACTACTGGCACAGAGAGTTAACATATTATGTCTCAGGATAGGTAACACGTGAATGAGTTGCCTGGGCTAGTCTCAGGTTAACTTATTTATGTTCATGGGCGACGTTGACCACTTATGTGGCTCGTCTGCCCATTTACCTATCCAACTAACATTAAAAAGGAAGTAAGTTGAAAAGGGAGTTAACATATTCTTAGATCATTAGTAGAACATTTTCATAAAACTGTATTTGGGAGTATATTGTAAGTATTCAAGTACGATATGTATTATTTTTTATACACATTACCACTCGAACGTATTTGTAAAGTATTAGTTAAAATGTTCTTTTGATCTATGTTATGACATTGCTTGTAATATGAATTAACGCCTCAAAATGCACCGCAGCCAAAAACATGACGTGATAAAGAAAATGATTTGGTAAATGGTCGCTATATAGTCGTTTTATGAACTTAAAACTGGTGAGTTACTGTTATGTCGTGTCATTAGGTGTGGTACAAGTCAAAGACTGGTTATTACTGTCATTAAACTATCTGCATGGAAGTAAACACATTTGATGTCCTTTTAAAGTAACATGGTTATTTCCATAATAATAATAATAACGCTTTTACACCACGTCAATCTGGTCCCGTGGTAAGTTCTCGAAGAACTTGTGTTACGAGTACCAGACAACGGAAATATATTTAATACTTTTATACTATACATATATTTAAGATTTTTATTATATAATACACATATTATATAATTTAACTTTTTGCTTGGCGGGATTCGAACCCACTACCTCTGGCTTAAGCAGCGACGCGCTAACCATTGAGCCAAAGAGGTCCTTAAGTTTATTAAAACAGTTTAATTTGGAAAGGAGATATTTCATTTTGGGCCAGCACTATGTGCACCACATAGATAAATAGGAAAAAATATGGGAATTTCATAAAAATACTAAAAAAATAATTTGCAGAAGGGTACATATTGTGTACAAAAATGAATATTTGAAACGTTTTTTAATGTGATAACCCTATTTTTAGCGTGGCCATGACACTTGTTTTGAGATGACGCGTGACGTTTGAATATACATAGTTGAGAGTTTAGTTGTTAACCTTAAAAATTAACCCCAACATGTTGTTTTATATATACATCTCTCTCCAATAAAGTAAATAAAATATCTGCATGTAGTCTTATTTTCTTGATCCCAAGATTTTCAGAATTCGTGTTATTTTTTATAAAATCGCAGATATTACGATATATGTCAATCATGTGACATTGTCAAAATTACATTCTTTGCATAATTCTGATCTGATCCACCATGTTTACTTTACGTTGTGTTGCTCTTCTTGACGAAGTTTATTTAAATGTACATTAAAACGAAGCGAAATTAAATTAAATAAACAATAGTAAACGGTATATTATGTAACTATATTTACATATAGTGTACATAGTGCTGGCCCACGCCTCATACATTTCTTGAACATCTCCTTTTCGCATGCTTTTCACATACACTAGGCATTTATGTATCTGAAATATTGAGTTCCTCGCAATAAAATAAAAAGGAGTAATAAATTCGTCGTTTTAAGCAGAATCGTATTAAACAGTTTTTAAAAAAATCAGAAACTTGTTATTGTCTTCGATATAATGTTTTCTAGGAAAACTCCTAGAAGAAGTACCTATATGTTCTTTGTATGGGGACCTCTAATAACGTGGGTCGAATACTGTGGTGACGAACCTAATGATTAAACACGATGGCTAGCAGGACCCCTCTATTTTCTAAGATATGCGGTACGGTACATAGTTTCATCTTGAAGACATCTGATTAAAACCGTGTAATGGAAACGAGGTTGTCAAGTCCATTGAAGAATGCAGAGAAATAAAAAAAAAAATACTTTGTTTTAAACAATGACAACGTGTTAACTCATAAAAAACTTAGCAGAAGCGATGAGCATTATCGCTACCACCTATGGACCTGTACCATATAATTCCGGTACACGGCGGAGTTGGGTGCGTAGGCGCAACTCATTATAATACAGATCTATTGTGAGGTTTATGATATGTAAACACCGGTGTTGCGTTAGTGTGGACGAGACAGACTGACAAAACTACTGGTCATTAGTATTAGCAGGTGAAGTCACAGAATAACATAATATGCTTTTGATAAAAATATAACTTACTAGCTGGTGCCCGTAACTTCGTCTGCACAGGATAAGATTTTAGTTTTTTTATAAAAATATCGTAAATAAGTATCCTATGTTACTTCTAATACTTCCAAGAATATGTGTACAAAGTTTCATGATGATCGGTTAAGTAGTTTTCGCGTGAAAGCGTAACAAACAAACTTACTTTCACATTTATAATATTAGTAGGAGAGTACCTACGTGTTAATAAAAAATAAAAAAATTGAGTAGTGACCACGTTAAACTTTTTTATCGCAGGGAAATGCACACCACGTTAACCTAATCTGAGTCACTATAAAACTAAAAATATTTTTTTCTACTTTTATGTGCACTTGACTTTAATAATATCATCAGATAATAATAATAATAATAATAATCAGTGAATGAATACAAAATAACAAAAGAGCAAAATTACATTATAGAACAAAGAGTTTCTAACCAAGGAGGTCCACGTTAACCTCACAGCCTCCAGCGTGACAAGAGACTAGCTCCCGACCCGACCCCGCCTGTAGACCACCGCTACACAATGACAGCACTTAGATACAGCTACATCGTCTGTGACAATGGCCATTGCTATTGTCTGTTTGTCTGTCAGTGTTCTCAGATAGCGGTTAGCGAAAAGTAATTTGTGACTAGTTAGTTTGCTTGTAGTTTAATGGTGCCCTATCGGTGGGAGCTGCATTTTGCATACATCAGTGTACCTAAAAGTAGTGCCTTTCTGAAAGTAGGGCAGGATAGGCCGTGTACTTACTTTTTTTATTTTACGCCGGGAAATGCTTTTAGGCATCAGGCTCCAGACGGGTATGTGGGACTTGCTGCGCCCGAAATATGGTAAGGTAGACTCAGCTCTACCCACTAAAAACCAACGAGTGCCACCAATGACGCCTTTGGTAAGGTGCCCCGGATCTGTTGAGCAACAGGGCACAAACCGCGACGGCTAGTCAGTCCCCCAAGGGACCGACGCCACCTCGACATAGGAGTTGTCCCGCACCACAGAACAACGTCAAGACTATGCAATGGGATGAGGTTTCCATCCTCTGCCCTTGTCCTCCCCTGCTCTTTTGTTCCCTCTTTTTATAAGAGGGGTACAAAGAGCAGCCTCCTTTTCACTTAGCTTCACCCAAGGTGCTGGCTTCGCCTTAGGCTACTGAGCCCCACCGCCACGACCAGGCTTGAACCATGGTGGGGTGTAACAAAGTGTAATTATTTATCTTATTGATTACCAGACAACTTATCCTGGAACTCGTTATGTTTGAGGGCGATGCTGATAACCATCAGATATCTCTGCTAGTTTGCAGATCCAATAAGTATACAACAGTCATGAGTGTGCGCGGTCCATAATTATTCACAAGCTACGGATAAGCAAACTTATAGACAACCTACGTTTAAGGTAAGTTTTAGCCATATTGAATTAGTTAGAATTAGCCCTTTTGTCACTAGTTACCTCCCAAAACCAGCGTACCTTGTGTTGGTAACAATAATGATAATAATTATTGGCTATTTACACGAACATAGTTTCCAGAAGTCAAGGTAATGTCCGATACTTCTATCGTAGTTTTAGGATTTGCCCGTCACTTCGTCACGCTTTTGCAATAGCGTGGGCTGGAGAGTCTTCGATATGACCTTTAAAAGATCCAGGAAGTGTTTATTAAATGAGCTTATTATGCCTGAGGCGTAGGTTTTACTTACTTGTTTTCATTATTAGTTTGCGAGAAAGATATCTCACAATAGGCTGTGTTCAAACCGAACGTGTAGTCAGCCAACAATGTGAGCTGGCTCACGGTAAGCCCCAGTGTGGACGTGAAAATAAACGGTTTTTTACGCATAACGTACATGAAACGCCTAAAATGATTTTGATAAACATGCCTAAGAGCTACAATTAAGAAAACTACTAAATAAAAATCTCATCCAAATTGGTCCTCCCTCTAAGTTTGGTGCCACAATCAAACTTATACCTATATACCTTTTTTTTGTGTTAGGGTTGAAAATATTATGGCGCGTAAAAATATGTCATTCCAACAAATGTCAGTTTCCTTCTTCTTCGTGTTATACTTTTTGTATTTCACGAGCCCAAGACCCGATGACCGTTTAATCCAGCTGTCAGGGAGTCCGGGAAGTATTCGCACATTCTCCAGAAGTAATTAAGTGTCAGTAGACTGCAACATCAATCGGAATCAACTTACCTTCGCAAACGATTGGAGTACAGGAGCGTGCTGCGTTTTTATCTACTTTTATTAAGTAATTTTATACTTCAGTGAAAATTATAATGATATATTTTTTTAATGTTTACACGAATTTCAATCATTATAATGAAACAACTTTTAGTGTGTTTCATTATAATGCCAAACTCCCGCGACCATGGTTGCTGCAAAGTATCCGAAGCCTCGGGCTTGTAAGAATCAAAAATTGTTCCATTATAATTATAAAGATGATGTATTTTTGTAATATTTGGTTATAAATAGATTTAAAATAGTTAGCTATAACCTATAATGGCAAATTAGTCTCTCTAGTCTAATCTAGTTAGTTTTGTTAAAATATACTAAGTTATTAATATTGACTGATTCAGAATCGAAATTCATAAGTAATGTTGCCAGCTACACCTACAATCTTAGCCAGAACTGGTAACGATAGCCACATAATATAATATTCCAACAATTTCACCTATCACAGAATTTATACTGTCGTATTTTAAGGATAAATAAAACTATAATGTGCAGCTTATCAAGTACCTAAAAAAAGCCAGAATTATTTATTACTATTCGCATTTAAACAAATTAAAATGCCTTTTAAACAATAAATAAATAAAATTAATCATAAATCATAGAATGCTAAACTTGTATACATATTATGCAAATTTTATTTTTACAACATGACTTCAAAAAACAATGAACATGTTAGATTGATTAATTTAATTGATTAGTTTTATTAAATTTTCTGTAATTTTTACAAGATTTTGTAAGCTGTTTTATAAGTATTTACAATTCACACATTTTTTACTTCCTATGAACATGACAATGGAACCACTGCTCACAGATATTATCGTGGCTTATTATAATTTTACATTCCGACGTTTTGGATACTCTATAGCTACCATTGCTAAGGGGAGGGGCTACCATTGCTATACTTTGAAATAGTGTTACAAACAACACTCTTTTTTTTATTTTATTAATAGACAAATAAATAAAGAAAGTAAAAAAAGACTTCAAAATAAAAAAAAATGTGTTTCACAACCATATTTAAACTAAATTTATCAAGAGCGCCATTTTTCCGTCACCCCCTAGCCTACCTTCGTGTTCCTCGCTTATATTTCAAAGTGGTGGATCCGCCTAAAATTTAGATTGGATACACCAGTCGCCCACCAGCTACCTTATCACCACCACGTAGCCTCCACTTTGGCGTACCAAACCCAGGTCCGTTTTGATTGCCGAGCAAAATTAAACAAACTAAAACCCTGAGATATGCTTCGGAGTTATCTCTCCCGTCAGAATGAATTAAGCTGAACCAAAAAATAGCCCCCTCCCTCTCTTATACCACGTGTTGAAAAGGGACAACGTTAGCCCCGTTAGCACTTAAAATGGAAGCTTTAAATTAGTAAATATTATTAAAAAAGATTTACGTCTTTCACTGTCTCGGTTAATATGATATGGATTGCCAATTTGGATTTTGAAGAGATGGTAATCAAATAAATATGAACCACGTTAACTAATTCTCGTGGTAACCACGTGAAAACTTGTATAAGAAAATGGAAAAAATGTAGGAATCTCTAAATTCATCGATGGCGCTGGTGGAGATATAATATTGAAATTAGAAATTATCCACTAAAGGGGTTATCAGGGGTTGATGGGGTCTGATGCTTGGCGGGTTTTGAAGCCGCGATTACAGTTTAGGATATTTTATCGACGTTTATAAAGAAAAATGCACTCTTATACTTATATAGAAAGGTGAAAATGAAAATCACCAACCAATCATCATCATCAGCCTATCCCCGTCCACTAAAGGTAGAGCATTCAATGACGAACGCCAAGACCAGCCCACCCTCATAATTGAAGGTTCTGCCTACCCCTGACGTCAGTCCAAGGCACTTGGGGCAGTTCATCAAGATTAGACAGTCGCTTCTACGCCTGGCCATTCGCCAAGTCTTTTAATTCATTTAAGATTTTTCTTATTTTTTGTAACATAGGCAAATTTTCTGCAACAGATAAAATTTTTCGTTAATTGTTTCGTTGAAGGATAGTTACTTAGCTAGTCGTAATATTTTTACCAGTGAGAGGGTTGCACTTTGCTGCGCTGTCGTCGGCATCGGTACCACCATTCTGCTTATTTATTCGTTAAACAGCTTCGCTGTGTTTTGGACAGAAGAGCAAGACAGACAGTATAATTACTGGCATCGAAAGTCTCTGGACAATGTCAAAGACACATGAATGGATTGTCTCAGCTAGTCCTAGGTTGTTTATTTTTTTGGGCGACGCTGACCACATACCATCAGGTGGCACGTCCTTTTTTTTCTTTAACGCCGGGAAATGCTCTGAGGCATCCCGCGGGGGAGTGGTTCTCCTGCGGCGGGTATGTGGGACTCGCTGCACCCGAGAGCTGGTAAGTGGACGCAGCTCTACCCACTAAAACCCGGCGAGTGCCACCAATGCCGCCTTTGGTGAGGTGCCCCGGATCTGTTAAGCAAACAGGGCACCTCGACGGGTAGCCAGTACTTTAGGGGAACGACGCCACGTCCACAGAGTACTCAACGTCGGGACAGTACAATGGGGTGAGGTTCTCGTTCTCGCCCCTTGCCCTCTGCTCTTTTGTCCCCTCTTCTTATAAGAGGGTTACAAAGAGCAGCTCCCTCGGTTCAATTAGCTTCGCCCAAGGTGCTGGGTTCACCCTAGGCTACTGAGCCCCATCACCACGACGAGGCCTGAACCATGGTGGGGTGGTGGCACGTCTACCCATTTGCCTAAGATGGATTATAAGAATGATTAAAGTTGTTTATAAATATCTGTATAATGTCTCCCAGAGACACGAGCAGGCTGTTCCAATTATATTACATTATAATTTCAACACAAATTAATGTTTCGTGCTCCACCGGCCGTGAAACTTGTAATTCCGTATCAATATGTTGTAACTGACGACGTATCTAACTCATCGTACTCTCTCTCTTTTATGAACGAATCAAAATCTTGAGCTGGTACGATCATGCTGGTTATTTCTTTAAACTTTACTGTCGAACTGAAAGGAAAGAAATGTATTACACAGCAAAACCGAACATACCATAACCGAACATCGACACTGACACCTAGATCTAATGGTAGGCCAAACATAGAGCCTTTTTTTTTGATTGCCTTATCAATGCATTTTGATTTAATTGAGAAATGCATTTCGGATGTAGCATAGTGGGGTAGGTTCCTGACCTTATGTGGGGACTCGCACATGGGAGTGCACTACCTACACTAAAACACCTGCGAGCGCCTTCAGCCGCTTTTTAAGCAACACGATCACCTCAGCGACAGGCTGGTCCCGGCGAAAGAAGCCCTGAGAGCCCTCCTATGGCAAGACATCTATGTCTCGCCACAGGAGGGCTCTAGCCTAGGCTAGACACCAAGCTTACAAGATGAGATGTTGAAAACTAGTAGCGCTTTTTTAGCATGGTTATAGATGGGTGAGTCGACCATTATTTTTTCTTTTACGCCGGGAAATGCTCTGAGGCATCCCGCCTGAGGAGTGGGTCTCCCCAGACGGGTGTGTGGGACTCGCTGCCCCCGAACGATGGTAAGTGGACGCAGCTCTACCCAGTAAAACCTGGCGGGTGCCACCAGTGTCGCCTTGGTGAAGTATCCCGGATCTGTTAAGCTAACAGGGGACCTCGACGGATAGTCAGTCCCGCAAGGGACCGACGCCACCTCTGCAGAGGGGTTGTCCCGCACCACAGAATAACCCCTCCCAACGTCAGGACAGTACAATGGGGTGAGGTTCCCATCCTCGCCCCTTGTCCCCTGCTCTTTTGTCCCCTCTTGTTATTAAAGGGGTAAAAAGAGCCCCCTCGGCTCAATTAGCTTCGCCGAAGGTGCTGGGCTGACCCTGGGCTACTGAGCCCCACCGCCACGTCAAGGCCTGGTGGGGTGGGTGAGTCGACCATATGGTTACAGGACCTAGCGAAATAAGCTAAAAACAAAGCTGTTAGCTCATTAGAACCTTTTAATGTGGATATGGTATATGTATGTATATGGTAGATGGGTGAGTCAACCCCAATTTAAATGAGTTACAACCAAGCCCACCGTTGAACACAATCAGTGGGTTTAAGCCCCACCAACGAAACCAGTTTGATAAAGCCACTTAAATATCTTATCAAGGAAGTTCAAGGCGCGAAAACAGATAAGAGCTGTTAATGAATGAAATTTAGTGTTATGTTGAAAATAATTAACGCGATACCTGCGGGTAATTAAAATTAAAATAATTAAAGTATTTAAATACTTTTTAAATGTTTCGCTTTAAATATAATTTCGTTGATAAGCTTTGGGAAGACTTTGAATAATGCGTACAAAACTTTTTTAAACATAATGTTTTTTTTTTTTTAAATAATATGGACGCTTTCACACCACGTTAATCTGGTCCCGTGGTAAGTTCTCGAAGAACTTGTGTTACGGGTACCAGACAACGGAAATACATTTAATACTTTTATATTTATACTATACATATATTTAAGATTTTTATTATATAATACACATATTCAATACACATCCATGAAACACAGAAAATATTCTTGTTTCTTGGCGGGATTCGAACCCGCAACCTCCGGCTTGAGCGCCAACGCGCTTACCACTGAGCCACAGAGGTCGTGTATTTATTTGGCAAGTTGTCCTACCTATGGAAAAGATTTTCACTTATCGACGGCAGATGTACCAGTCGATGATAAGCGGACACCGTCACCCATGAACATAATGAGATCACGCAAGCCAGGTATCTATCTCATTTATGCGCTTATTTGAAACCTTTTTTTTCTGTGACGCAAGTTGGTAAGTCTAGCTGTACTAATTACTACCCGTTCTACATATTCTGCCTTTCTTTCCATAGTAAAGTTGTATCAAAGAAAGAGGTAGCGCCATGCTGTAAGAGGTAGTGTCATGCTGCTTTACATAACACCGGCGTCAAGTGACAGCAATGCTGTTGCGTTTCGTGGGGTTTGTAAGTTTCTGGTGGTCCATTGGGGGGTATGGGAAAAGGAGGGCAACGCATCTGCATAGGTTTTGATTGTGCGGATGTCTATAAGCGTCGGTAGTCACCATAAGGCTCTGACTGCTCGGTTACCTCCTTATGACAAAAAAATCAAGAAAGAAGTGAGCAGAATGTTTATCTATGCGTTGCCCAATAATAGGTAACTTCTATACACCTTCAAAGACTTTTAATCTTATAACATTTCCTCACGATGTCTTCCTCCACCGGTGAACTAGCGATGTAGTTATATTCAGGGTGGGGAGACATTAGGAAAACCAATTTAGACGCATTGGACCCAGACGTCTCACTTCGAGGCCGATTCCATACCCATCGAGGCTCAAAATCGAGAAAAATATTTTTCCTACCTTATGTATACTACTACTAATATAATAATACTGTCCGTTTGCGCAGCTGTAACGTGGCAATCATCGATGTTATCAGTGTCAACAGGGGAACAAATGAAAAACCAATGGTCTTTAGTTTACTCGGATCAGATTGATTTTGGGTCCTGGGAATTTTATAATTTACAAAAACGGACGCCATATGAATATCGAGAAAGTCGTGGATTTTTCATATTTTTTTGAACAATTAATTATGCGTGACGATCTAGGCGTATCCATCCATCGTATTGAAGAGTTCCTAACCTAATAGCTGTTCGCGGCTCTACCATTACCAGATTTAAAAAACAAGCTTATTCTTAAATAAGTAGCCTATAACCTTCCTCCAAGATTAAACTATGAAATGCAAAAAAAAAAAAGATCGTATAAACTTTGCCAATTATGTGTCGGATTCACGATTTTTCCCCTACCTCGTAAATTTTATTACGTTCTGCTAAGTGATTCTTATAAACCTGATTTGACTTATTACTTGTCGCTGTACCTCAACTGTACCTATAATATTAAGAAGATAATAAAATCTGCTTTTTAAAATTATAACATCTTGCTGGGATTCAAACCTGCAACCGTTCATCAAGGACTACTGCGTCAGACCTTCACTCCTGTCACATTTAAACAAGATATAACGTACACAAGACCTTAAATCAATTGTGACACACAAACGCAGCGTTTATTGTAATAAGAATAAAGAATAAAACCGCCTGTTGTAATTTCAACGAGACTGTTAAGCCGCAGACGGACTCACCGCAGAATGTGTGCGGTCAAAATTGTCAGATTAAATGTAGATTATTTTTTGAACTAATTAATCGATCATGCCGATACAATGTGGACGATGAATTTATATTTAGGAAACTGACAGACGTGCCACCTGATGCCAAGTGGTTAGCGTCGCTATGATTAGCTCAAGGAATTCCCCACCATGGTTCACGCCTTGTCGTGGCGGTGGGGCTCAGTAACCTAGGGTGAGCCGCTGCACCTTGGGCGAAGCGAATTGGGCCAAGGGGGCTCTTTGTACCCTCTTATAAGAAGAGGGGACAAAAGAGCAGGAAGGCAAGGGCAAGAAAAAAAAAAGCTCAAAGAATTCGGTCAAGCGTTTCCTTTCCTGAGACGTAAGTCTTTGTGCCAGTTAAATTACACTGCCTGTCTTGCCCTTCTCTCCGAAACACAGCAAAGCTGTTTCACGGGAGAAACAAGCAAGATGGTGGTACCCATGCAGCCGGGAGCGCGGCACAGCGTTTCCCTCCCACCGGTAGAAATATATTTTTATTTCATAGATATACAATTTTCACACCTTAGCACATCAAATATATTTGCTTTTTATTATAAAATTATATCAGAAATATAAGCCAGAAAGTAACACCACAATGTAATTGTCCCGAAAAGCACTTTTCCGTAGAAATGTTCAGTAAAAAAAACCGGTTGTCTGTAAAGTCGGTTTACTGACGATAGTTGAACGTGACGACATCATAAGAAAATGGAACGCCTCACAGCGAGGTAACGCCGCATGCGTCATGTTTTTTCGTTCTTGCAGCCAGCTCCATCGAATTATAAGACGTTGTCACGTCAAAAGTTACATTATAATTACCGTAACATGCATACCACCTGGAGATAAATGACCATTTTTACATGGACTAAGAATTGTCTAAAATCTAGTACATACAAGGATATCAACCGATCGACCGCCTAATAAGGAGCTGGGCCATCTGTAGAAACGTCTGGGTTTATCTAGATTTGGCGCTGACCGAAGTCTCGTGACAGATTACGGATGTAACAAATGTTCCGACTGGAACTTCCAATCTTGAGAGGCATGACTGACAGATAAGTAATCAAATAACACTTTGATAAAGTTGGCCTAAGATCCCGATATAAAACGACCTTCATCGAGCTGGTTATTGGATGAAACTTATTTTATATTCAATTTAATATGTCAATAAATATATTACATATGGGTTGTCTAAAAAAATTCAGTCCTGGATATGATTAATTAATAATTTAAAAAAATATATTTTAACTTTTTTTTAAAGGTATTGGTTAATAGACATATTCCATATCACGGTAGTATAAGGTTGTCTATTTTTTGTTGTATTTTTTTTTTAAATTATTAATTAATAATAATCCTGGACTGAATTTTTTTAGGCACCCCATATGCAATATATTATATATTACATACATATATTAATAATATATTAAATTGAATATAAAATAAGTTTCATCCAATAACCAGCTCGGTGAAGGTCCTCTTTATATCATATGCTAAGTAAAAGTCATAGGTTTATAAAATCGACCTTTCGGCGTTTATAGAAAGGGGCCTATGACTTTTATGTTAGTTGGGTAGGCAAACAGGCAGATGAGACAGGTGATGGTACGTGGTTGACATCGCCCATGAACATTAACGAGTTAAATTGTGACTATCCCAATGCAACCGGTGGAAGGGAAGCGCTGTGCCGCGTTCCCGGCTGCATGGGTACCACCATCTTGCTTGTTCCTGCCGTGAAACAGCTTTGCTGTGTTTCGAAGAGAAGGGCAAGACAGGCAGTGTAATTACTGACACCGAGACTTAACATCTTATGTCTCAGGATAGGCAACACATAGATGAGTTGCCTGGGCTCGTTCCAGGTAAACTAGTTTATGTTCATGGGCGACGTCGACCACTTACCATCAGGTGGCACGTTTGCCAATTTGCCCATCCAACTAACATTAAAAAAAAACTCATTACACTGCTTGTACTTTTTTTTGACGAGGGCGAAAATCTTAAAAAAGATTATCCATATTCTTAAGGGGAAGAGCCTAGGGTATGTGGAGATTTTTACCCTCTAAAAACCCTCTCTACCTCTACGTAAAGTGAGAAACTGGGATTTCCGGAGGAACTTCACCGATGTTTCCCAAGCGCGATGACGAAGCACATTCCAGCCTGTTCAGGCTTCTGGAACTGTCTGTACTTACTACACTAGAAGTTTAGCAGATGATGCCAACCTTTAAAAAAAAAGTTCGTGCGTACAAAGTACACAATAAGTCAGAAGTAAAACTTATTTGGCACTCTTAATCGCAAGTCTCGGAATTTTTAAATTTACGAGACATGCGATGCGACGTTCGCTCTAGCTCACTCCCTCTCTCGATCTTTCTCACTCGCTTGCTCCCCTACTCTCACTCCATGGCTATATGCTTCATGCTACATTCGCCCTTTCTCACTCTCTCTCAATCGATTTCAATCAATCTCTCCCTCTTCTTGGACTCCCACTTACTCATGCGCGTAAAGAAGTTTCACTTCAAAAGTTAGTTTAGTTTAGTGGGAAATTGGCAGACGTACCATCTGATGGTAAGTGGTCAACATCACCCGCGATCATAAACGACTCCACCGGACACTCGCTCAGGCACCACATTCGTTTCCAAGCCTGAGACGTGAGATGGTAAAGCATTGTGCATAATTGCCCTACCTGTCCTGCCTTTCCGAAACACAGCAAAGCTGTTTCACCGAAGAAATTACTAGGGGCTGCATGGTCTGCGTAAGAGGTGGTTATGCTGGTGAAAGCGTGGCGCACATCCCTCCCATATAAAATTGGATTTCCGTTTGGGAGTTAGTATCTTCTACTAACGTTTTCTCTACCCATATTAATGAAATCAGCAGACGACATAGAACGAAGTATAAATGAACAAAAGTTGGAACTCTTGAAAAATGGTGTCCCTTACCCATAGATTGACTGGCCTGTTGGTCTAGTGGTTAGTGACCCTGACTGCTAAACCAGAAGGTCGTGGGTTCGATTCCCACCCAGGACAAATGTTTGCGTGATGAACATGATCATTTGTTCTGTGTCTGGGTGTAATTTATCTATAATATGTATGTCTGTATTTAGAAATATTATATAAGTATGTATAAGTTGTCGGGTTGCCTTATTACAGGCTCTGCCTAGATCGGGATCAGATGGCCGTGTGTGAGATGTCCCAACATATTATTATTATTATAAATTTAAGAGAATCCGGAATTTGTTTGAATAGTGCCCAAATTTGTCCATACTTTTGATATAAATCTCGGAATTAGTAGTTACAAGATTTTAACCAAAACACCGCTTAGGTAAATAAAATATAAAAGATGGTTTTATCCAAACACATCGCTGTTCCTAACTGAATTATAGAGTCTTTAATGTTGTTCTTTAACATTTCAATACAGTTAAAAGTGGGTTAATCTTGATACCCCTTTATATTGAACCAATCTTATTTCCTAGTACTTTCAACAGAGGTCAGAGTTATCGGTAAGATGGAATGGAGATGAGAAGAATATACGCCCACTTCTTTGAGATAGTTAGATTTGTTGGATGAGGTCATAATATCAGTAATCTTACTAATACTCAGGTACTATATTTAAATGACTAAGTCTAGCTTTTTCTAGGTCCAATGACGTAGTTGTGGTGACCACCGGAGTGGTCAGGTTACAGGACACGCAGTGGTCGCTGGTTTGAATCCCGCCAAGTGCAGAGTTGCATGACGTTATAGATGTCTACATCGCTAGTGTATATGAATGTATCTAAATTCCTTCAATTCAGTTCCTCATCATCATCACCCGTAAGACAAGTTCTTACAAGCTTAGTTAACGTGTAGTGATTGTTATTTGTGTATAAATGGAATATTGTAAGTAGTCGTTTTAGCGTTCGTTGGGAGAGCTCCTCCAGTAACGCCCCTGTGCTCGTGTCGGGTTCAGGGTGGAAACCTGGGCCCAGTATGGAACGAAACGCGGGGACTGTTTACTAGCGGCCAGGCAGCCCCCTTACGAGGAGTAGTCTGGCCTCTACCGGGGCCAGCCTGTCGCTGAGGTGATCCTGCTGCTTGAAGATCGGGGATCCTTAAAAAGCGGCTGTGTGCTAGCAGTGGTTTTAGTTTAAGGTAGAACACTCCTTAACACACTAGAGTCTGACATAGGGTCAGGATCTCCCTGAATATCCTGGGCTCCATTAGGGATTTCCCTGCTATATCAAAAATAAGTCCTAACGCTGTCGAATTATACAAACTGGCCCAACTCAACCGATGGTGTTATAGGTTGATTATAACTAACTAGCTGTTGCCTGCAGCTTCGCACGCGTTACTCAACTCCTATAAGTCACAGCGTGATGTAATATAGCCTATAGCCTTCCTCGATAAATAAGCTGCCTAACACTGAAAGAATTTTTCAAATCAGACCATTAGTTCCTGAGATTAGCGCGTTCAAACAAACAAACAAACTCTTTAGCTTTATAATATTAGTATAGATTTGTGTTAAGCAAGCAAATTCGTGGGCAACAGCTATACATTAACAACTTGGGTGTCCATCGGAAATCGCGTTAATATCGATCATAATATCGACGTTCCGTGAACCATTCCGATTACTCGATGTTGGAATTTTATTATACTCACGCATAATTTTATGTGTATTTTTATGATTGGTACATACCATGCATATCACACATCCGTCAGCGTGGTACCGTAATTTTTGCCTTTCTTAGCCTTTCAAGGGCTAAAATAAGTACTACTTCTTATTCCTTCTCATTAGCCTTGAACGTTTACCTGGTGGAAACTTATAGGAATAATAATCTGAGAAATAAACAAATTGATACGGGACCATCAAGAAAATAGCTTACTCATTTGCAAAATCGGCAACCTACAACTATTGGGTCTAGTAGTCTTATAGTTAGTCCGTTTGCCTCTTAATCTAAAAAAAATGCAATAATGTAATATTTAAATACTACTACTAGCGTAGTTTTATAGCGTCACTCACAACTTTACTCTTAAGGTTGAACTAGTCTTCGGCGCGAACTCCAACAAAATGATTGCTATTTCTCCTGACATAAGGCGCGAACATGTGTGCAAGAATGAAATGCACAATGATTCATTCCGACAATGTCCTTTTAGCAAAACAGTTATTATAGAAAAACTAATATGTGTATCTTTTCAAAATAAATTTATTTTATCCTTTGAATAACTAAACTATATCTGTATGGGCTTTATTTTGGAGCTTTCGTGCTGGGTATACTATTTATTTACGCCCAAAGTTTGGCTAAAATCAGTGGTGAAATACGAAAGTTTAGAAGCTTGTATTTTTTAAATGTATTTTTTTTTACGATTTTGGGTGCATACACACATAGATAATGACGAAATCAATTTATATTATACTTAGTTTTTTTTGGTCAACGTCAAACATTGTAGTTATTACTGTTCTGCGTTTGTATGGAAAGATGAGCGACTTGTGTAACCTTAAAACATCTTCTTAGACTACTTAGATTTTGATTAAAATTTATCAAAAAAATTCCGATGATTCTAAAAATGATGTTGAAGCAGTAGAGGCACACGAAAAAACTGCCGCCTAAAGTATACGTGTTATACTTTAGCCGTTTTTTTCCGGCAGTTTTAAACGTGTTAAAAGTTTCCAAGGACAGACGCATTTGAAACAAAAAGCGTTTATTTTGCCGGACGCAATTTTTTTACAAAGTTTGTTTTGAATAAATAAATATTATTTATGTGACTATTCGTTCGTGAGTTCACGGATTTATTTTAGGGTTCAGTTGAAATAAAGTAAAATTTTAATTCGCCATAGAGTCAAGGAAATGAGAAACTTCTAGAATCCCAATTAGGATAAACTAATTTGAAATTTTCTGATATTTGAGTAATTAAAAAAAATCATGATCATTATTACGAGTTTGAATTTGTCTGTTGCTGGAGATAGGCCTCCCTCAATAAACACTAAGACGGCGATACCATCCGTACACATACTAGTTGAAAATGCGAATAGATATTTCATTAGTAAGAGGTGCGTTGCTGCTTTGTAGTTGAATTGGGCTGACATGACCGGGGTGGTAACTCTCGCTGACATAACACCGTCAAGTGACAGCTATGCTGTCGCGTTTCACTTGGTTTGTGAGTTTCCGGTGGCCCATTGGGGGGATAGGGTAAAGAAGAGCAACACACCTACAAAATCTCTGGTTATGCTGATGTGTATGGGCGTCGATAGTCGCCAAAAGGCTTCGTTACTCGTTTGCCTCCTAAGCTATAAAAAATATCCACAAATAAAAGAATACAAATGCCGCGTCAGGATTTCAATATCTGATAGTCCACGCCTCGATTACTTCACCACTATGCTATTCGTAATGTATGCAAACTATAGCAAATATTATTTTGAAACATCCCATAAGCTATCACGTTAATACTGATCTGTACATTTTTTCTATTAACAGCAATTTGAATGGAAATTAGCAGATAACTTTTCAAGGCCTTTTTATGATGTCGGAATTCGGAGTCACAAATAAGTTATCGTTAAATACATACTCCTTTGGTCTAATACTATTGTTAAAATATTCAAATTAGTTTTTTTTGTGATGGCGCCATGCGTTGCTAAAAATATCATGTCGGTTTAGCAAACATGTTCTATTGAATCCTTTTGTTTATACCTAGAGAAGCAAACATTTAAAATTTTGGTAACAGTAAGGTTATGACAGAAGTCACTGGTTCATATCCATTCGATTAAAAGGAGGGATGCGCTGTGCCGCGCTCCCGACTGTATGGGTACCACCATCTTGCTTGTTTCTCCCGTGAAACAGCTTTGCTGTGTTTCGGAGAGAAGGGCGAGACAGATGTAATTACTGACACCGATGTCTTCATGAATGATTACATCAAAAACCAAGCATAATATGCCACAGATTAAAGATACAGTTAGCACTTTCTGCGTAGAGAGGACTTATCAAAATAATGATGTATCATAGGGTAGTTTCGAATAACTTTGTAACATTAGGACATCTGTCACCTCAGTCCTCCCGTGACCATGGTTGCTGTAAAGTATCCGAAACGTCGGGCTTGTAAAAATCTTAATAAACCGCGATAAAATCCGTAAAAATTGTTTCATTATAATCCAGGTAAACTAGTTTATGTTCATGGGCGACTTCGACCACTTATCATCAGGTGACATCTCCGAAGGCAGCGATTTATATACTAACACATATTTATAAACAATCACTCCATGTTAAGCTAGTCCCTATAATGCTCCTAAAATCTTGTATAATATGCAATAAGCGGTTAAATATCGGTCTATGACACCGGTACACCCACATCATACAAATTGTTTGTACATCGGGGCTCGAACCCGCAATCTCTGCGTATCCTCATGACAAAATTTTAATGAAGTTACGAATGAACCATACCGAAAATTACTCATAGTTTTTTTACATACAAAAATGTACCTACACGCCTGACGAGATGGCATATGAAACATTAATTAAAACATTCGTATATATGTATTAACAGAATTCTTACAACTCATCCGTTCAAAAACCTCATATTTACATCAATAAATTTCAACGCCTCTCAAACAACAAAAAAGTTATTTGCATACACGATCAAAGAATTATATAAACGACCCCGGGTTAAATTTCATAAAAAAATATTGAAATCTAGCGAATAAGGTAAACTATTAATAACATTTGCAAAAAAATCGAAAAAAAAATGCTAGTTTTATGTTGATTTATGTCGCAGAGGATTTCATTAAAACTTGATGAGTTTGTTTCTAGGGTTACGTAGTCAAAAATATATTGTGATAAAATATTATCAAATTAATTTACTAAAGTAATTGAGTGGTCCTGTACATAACATTTTATAGAGGAACGAATTATTATGAATCTAAGCTATTCCCGAATCCACTTGAACATACATAAATTCATCAAAATCGGTCCAGCCGGTTAGGAGGAGTTCAGTGACATACGCACATGAGAATTTATGAAAATTATGTCATCACTTTACGGAGACCGCAATACAACTTAGACTTAAGTGAAATTTATAAACGTTTTTTGGAGTTGCGAAATATTTTTCAATATTATTTTTTTAGTATATTTCTGAACAATTAGTTAGAGTTTAAAAGACACGATTGTTTCTATTTTTTTTTTGTTTTGTGCTTGGTGAATAGACGCTTTTTACTATTTTTCCTTCGTATTTAATCTACGTTCATAACTTTTTTTATTGTTGTATGTTACGTTCATAATTTTTATTACGAAAGAGGTTGCAACAATTGTAATTATTTTATTTTAAGCTTCTAATGCAGCCTCAGAACTTATTTTAGCAATTTGTCAATCTTAAAATTGTTTGTGACCAGGAGAACATATTTTATAGTGGATTTGCACCATCAATAATAATTACATTCGATGGGGTCAAAATTGCGAGTCAAATCACAATAGTATATAACACGCGTCTCAAGGCTGATGATTAATGAGACAGCGCCGTCTCATACGTTACATGCATGCTAAATGTTCAACGTTAATAAGTTTCTACATGAAATATCTTTTAAAACAAGACCGTACGGCCAGATTGTGGTACAAGGACAGGCGAAAGAGATTTTTATTTTATTATTACATCACAAATATCTAGATGTATAATAAAAGTAGTAAATAAAAAAACCAAAAACCCAACTGAAACCCAACAATTCAAATACCTATAATACAGGCTGTATAAGATTATGACAACCTATACAATTTAAACGGCGCACAAAATGGCCGCATGACAATTACAGTTTAATTTTATCCTTTGTCAAGATAGATGAACAAATATAAATAGCTAATTGAGGCAAAAAAATTAGAACCACATCCAAATAGAGCCAGTCTCATCGAATAGCTCGCGGGCTTACTCTTGACACTCGAATCGATCCTATTGAAATTTAGGATCGAGATCTTATCAATCGGTACTCGTATACGGTACACTAGCGCACGATTTGACTCAGTGGAATATTATGTAACTAATTGAAATTGGTATTTCTCAATCTCGTACATTTTTCGCACTCTTGACAATATTTTGACGTTGAACTGTTTAAATTCGTCATTCGATCGTCACGTCGAAATCGATACGTCAACGTCAACATATTGTAGGTTTTTCAATAGGATCGAGTGTCAGTAATAAGCCCGCGGGTGTTCTCATGCCATTGGCAAGCGGGTTTTAATCCAGCTAAAAACATGAATATGATAAAATTAACAGTTTACAATAAAGAGCCATATCATTATGCATTTACATAAACTTTTCCGTTATCTATGTAACACAAATCGTGAGCTTATCTCTTGAGGTTACCGTAGTTATTGTAAATAAATATTCATTCATTCTTTAGATGCGACCTTTCACCAGTTTTAGGAATAATGTGAGCATGTTTTAACGTAAAACCTCTTTCAAACATAAATGTACCATTATCAAAGCATTCCAAGCAACACTCTAAAATATTACTAATTTAATCGATAAATTAAGTAAAAAAAAAAACTCAAATTCGTATACATATTTTCTTAAGGTGAGAGTGTAAGCAGTAGCAATCAGATAAGAACTGAGTTATTTTTGAAGTGAAACTCCTTTACGTTACTTACTAAGTTACTCTCATGCGCGAGTAATTTTTTTACGTATGAAACGTAACGAAAATGTGCAACGTTTTTGTCCAAAAAGAGGAAGAGAGTGATTGAGACCGATTTAGAGAGAGTGAGAAAGGGCGAATTAGTAGCATTGCAAGTCTCGGAAATTTAAAGCTTTAGATTAGTATAAACGAGATTTAAAAATTAGTTTGCCAAATAAGTTATGCTTCTGACATGTGTACTTTGTACGCACGCACTTTTTTTGTTAACAGGATACGTAGGTACAGGCGGCTATAAGTGGTGACGTCGACCATCAACAAAAGCGAGTTGGTCACTAGCCCAGGCAACTCACACGTTGCCTAGAGACTTAAGATAATTACATCATTGTGCCTATAATTACTGCCCTCCCTGCCCGTTGTGGTAACTTAAATCTACCTACCGAAGGAATTTATAAAATACCTTTGCTAAGCGTCAGATTTAGTAGGTACCGTAAACCGTTACACGATATATATTTTTCCACGTTTTTTTAACGCTTAATTCCTACGCTATAAACTATAAAGAATAAAGCTTCGCTTGTTTTGGGCATCCCTAGACGTTACTGTTATTTTAATTTATCCGACTACCAAAAATTGATTGGTGAAAAATGATTTCAATGTATGTTTGTATTTATTCTATTCCGACATATTCAGCACCTCAGCTTATCCGAATGTAATGTATAGTTGGGGTGACAAACATACCTTTGAACCAACTTCATAAAAGAGGTATTCTTTTAGTTCGGTATTTTTTTCTTTCTCTAAATTATTATATCCTCAAAGCTTGGACCATGCGTGATTACAGTCGCGATAAAAAATGCAAAACCGATTCGTTTAGCAATAAATTAACTTAAGCCGATGTGGACGGAAAATATGGCGTTCCGTATATTATGAGATTGGCGATGACACTTCCACCGCCGCGCTTATTAATAAAAATTATCCATAATAAAGAAGATAATGGTATTTTTACCTATAGTCTGACCAGAAATATATAAACTCTGCGTGGTGTCGCCACTGTATCTTTTTTACGTCAACACATAGATAGTATCGTCCATACAGAAATTAGTTCAGAAATTTTCCGCAATATGGCTAGAGTTTTTATTTTTCAGGTCAGGCTATAATTGAAAGTATACAAAACCAGAGATGTTGAAATTTCTTTTAATCAAACCAAAATTGACGGACTAAATGTTGATGAATCCAATAATGAATTTCGGTCATGTCTCAAAATGAATTCCTATCTTTTGGTAGTAAACACCCGTAAGTTTTACTAGGAATTATGTTTCTACGAAGACGTACCAAAATCTTCAACAACCAACAACAGACGCTTGACTAAAAATCTACTAATTAATAGGTAGGGACTAAACCTGCGCTTGGTTAATTATCAAGAATAATGTATCTGCAGTGGACGGATAGAGGCTGATGATGATAATTATGATATCTGCAGGGTCCAAACTTTGGTCTTATCGTCATCCTATTTAGGATCATCATTATAATTTGTTTCATCTCTTCCATTGGATATAGAACCTGTTCAATAAACGCCAAGACAGCTAATTTCCTGGCACTCTCATACATTTTTTAGGTTGGCCTTACAATACTATGAAAATCTGACTTTTCCTTTGGGAAGACGAAGTATATAATATTGGAATGGATGAGGGAAAACAGTCCTGCCGTGACCATAGTTGCTGTAAAGTTTCCGAAACGTCGGGATTGTAAAAACTTTCACAAATCGCGATATAACCCGTAAAAGTTGTTTGAATATAATTCGACTAGTCAATGCATATTCAAGTTAGTACCTACAGACAACTGATTTTCTAAATATTAAAAGTTATAATTATATTTTCTCAAAACGCAAGCAAAAACAAGATGGCGGCACTTGGAAAATGTCCAAACTTTTCTCAGAATTCGTTCATAGACATCCAGATGTGGACGGATTCTCTGTAATGATCATCATAATATTGATTTTGACTAATATAGTGTGTAGTCCATTAACCTATTTGAATTCACCCATGACTTTGTGTCTGCTCATCTACATGAATAACAATTCTCCTTATTTCTTACCCAATTAAGCTTTACTCTAGTTTGCTGTTATACTCGTGCTGGAAGATCAGAGCAGATCCTATTCAGGATAGGCAAGATGAAAAGTCACCTGGGCCTGGCAGAATTATATTTAGTCGTGGATGAATTGGTTTCACAAGTGGTGGTAACATACCATAGGCGCATCAGCTCGCGCTAGTGTCAACTTGAGGTAAGGTAAAGAAAGAAGGTTGTACCCGAAAGGTCAATCAAGGTCAAGGTCAAAAAGTCTGATCTACTTAGAAACCTGTCTTTGAACAAAATCTGCCCAGATCATAATCAAAATATTTTAAGCAGGGGTTGAATAATTTTGGTGGTTACCAAGTAAACTATACAGTGGACTTGTACGCTCAAAAGACGTTTCTAGGTGGCCCATAAGAATCCAATAACCTTTCTACAGGATACCAAGAACAGGATAAACGAGATGCATGTACAAAAATAGCGTTGGTGAAGTTATGGCATTTTATCTTTTGTCAATAATTAGCATTCGCGTCATTAAAGCCCAAAAAGGTCTGCCTGTAAATAACCAACTAGTTTCCTTTTATCAGACTAGACATGCCTTAATTGCCCTAGGACCTGTACTGTACCAAATCGTTTTCATTTTAACGGATTTATAGCGCTTTTTAACTTACTAAGTACAAGACCATTCATTCTTATGCCATTTTTTTAATTTTACGCGCGTTTTATTTTGTCTGACTTTTACCGATTTTGTCTTTTATTTTTTAATTTCCGACGTTTTGGATACTTTACACCAACACTCACGGGAGAACCGGCAGCGACAAACAGTTATAATAAAGTGTGAAATTCACCTCATTTGAAATCAATATCTTATCATCATCATCATCATCATCATCATCATCATCATCAGCCTCTATCCGTCCACTGCTGAACATAGGCCTCCGGTCCGTGTTGGATGCGAGTGGCAAGGGATCGGCCATCTTGGCGTTCATTGAGGGAGGCCTATGTTCAATATCTTATACATTTTAATTTTATGCGTTAGATTTAAAATCTCCGCGGGCAAAGCCGCAGGCAATAGTCAGTCAAAACATTCGTAAATAATATGATTATGTTAATTTCATAATTAATTTGCAAATTACACACTATTGTAAAACTTAAAATATACAATCTCAATTTCACGGCAAATACCAACATGTTAAGGTTAATGACTTTAAAGTATGGAAAAAACTAATGTATGTAAATAACATATTTATGATAATAATTCAATAATACAATGTAACATTTAACATAATTTACACTTTACAATATGCTTAAATCTTGTCGTTGCTTAATCAAGTTTTTTACATAAGTTGTCACGTGAGAAACAATGCTTTTGACTTGTTGTTTGGCGTTGATAGAAATCTTGGTGCTAACAATAATTGTTAGAAATGTTAGAAATAATGATCCCATTGCTTTTCTATCTACTATCTAGGAAAAAGAAGCATCATTGAATATACCTGCTACTATTTTCTAAACAATTAAAACGCACGCCATTAGAAATAGGTTCTATTCAAAGTCCCATCATTTGAATTTAAAATGTCATAGATAAAAAATGAAAGACAAAAAAGACAATGCGAGAAAATATTCGACATAACAGTTGCCAGTACAAATATTTAAATTCAGAGACCACCTTATTTGAATTTCATATACAGTAACAAGAATGTTCTTTTCAATATTATTAACCTAATAGGCAATGACAGCCTTAAAACTGCTTAATACGGTGCCCCGCGATGGAATCCGAACTTGCCCGAAGCTCTCACACACGCATCACCCACAAATACACAACGTACACACACTCAAACACATCAAGGGAGTGCAGTTGGACAACGGAGTGACAGAGACAGATATAGCCACGAGAAAAGGTGCATCATGAAAGGTGTAAAAGATGAAACACGAAAGTGACGCGAGTTTTAGTAATGTTCTCGCGGAGAAATTAACTCTGTCGATATTTTTATAATGTTATGATGAAATTTTTTGTTTGTACATTGAGATTATTACATGGCGTTATTATAAGAAATATTTACGATAAATAACTATTAATAAGTTCTGTGATAAACTAGCAAGAATTTGTTGTGATAAGAACGAAAATAATATGAAATTTATTAATAAACAGATAAATATAATATAATAGCATAATTATATTAATTACACAATTCGTCTGCACTTGGCAACATTTAAACCTTTTCTGCTTTCAACACGCGCTAGTAAAATATTACACCGTAAAATGAAATAAAATCCACATTATCATCGTTTGCCCGAATAAATCTTCAAAAACCCATTAGAAACAAATGCGTACAACAGCACTTAAAACAACGTAACGAGAAATACTGCCAATGATTTCCTACATACTATTACATTCTTTTATATATAATAATATCTACTAACAGTACCTACATAATTAATTAAAACTACTTATAAAAGTTATATTTATTCATACAGCATAATATCTACATAGGTATTAGGTAAGTAAGAGGTACATAATATAATGCATTATTAAGTAATAAGATAATAATATAATAATCCTAGAAACGGTTTAAAGTAACTATTTAAAGTAACTAACTACTATTCAGATTTGGAAAAAAAATGCCTTAATTGATTTAAGACGATATATTGCTTTAAATTATGGAACGAACGAAAGTTTTTTTATATCATAGCACTGCAAACGAGTTGTCGAAACCTTTTGGGGACTTTCGGCGCCCATACACATCCGCACAACCAGAGATTAAGCAGATGCGTTGCCCTTCTTCCCCCCCCCCCCCTTCTTCCACCAGAAACTCACAAACAGCACAAAACTCGACAGCATAGCTGTCACTTTACGCTGGTATTATGTGAGCTAGAGGATTTACCTGATAATTCACTGGTTTTAAAATATTTAACCACATTTTAACAGTCACAAAAAATAAGATTAAATTATAATTTAATTAGCAATAATCCCGCAAAACACGCAGTCTTTACTGCAAATGTGTGAGTGTACGCATATGCATGCATATAGCACCGCCCTCCTTTCCTACACTGCATATGCGTACACTCGCATGCACCACCACCCCAGATTATTGCTAATTAAATTATAATTTAATCTTATATAATGGATTTCCGCAAAGTAACGCCTGATTCTATTAACTAACCAGTCACAAAAAAGACAAAATGTAAAGAATGAATACAAAATATACTACTTACAGAACTATTATATCGATAAAACAGCCGGCCCACCACCAGCAAAGGTCACGGCCCAAACGCCGGCTCAGAACGGGTTCCGCGGATACATCGACTAAATAATATTCGAGTCCGGCGAGAAAAATAAAGTGTCGGTACAATGGAAATAAAAGCGAGCTCACACTTCACTCAAAGGCCTTTTTAAACATGGACTTGAAAAGAGTGATTCGTTCTCCATTGAATCGAATTGAAAAAAAAAAGCTAAAGCGTTCCACGATTTTGAAATGAGAACGATATTAAAATGGATGTTGTTTTATAATTGAGTGGTTTGAGTCATCGGGTTTTTAAGTTCCATCATCATTATCAAGCTCTTTCATCCACTTTTTTATTAAACGACAAGACGGACCGTCTTGTCGTTTAATAAAAAACTCTCGCATCTAAATAAGATCGGGCAACTATAGTGCGAAAATACATAATATCTATTTAATCTCTTCTTACGTAGAAACCTCTGATTAATTTTCAACAAAATTTCACAAGGAGATATATTATATCATAACGATAAATATCATATCAAAATAATCATTATTTCTCATGATTTGTCTAGAAAATTAAGGCTGACGTGGTAATAGCTAGTATTCTATTTCATTACAGGTAAGACTGACGCCATAATTTTAGGCGTAATATTCTAATATCGTGTCAGGTGACATCAATTGTAGCTAGAGATGAGACGGAATATTCTTGTCATTCTGGTCCTGCGTCTTAAATATTATAATCTTTATTATTTAGGAAATGCTTATAATTTTCTTATGTTTACGCCAATTTCTCTCATTATAGTAAAACAACTTTTTACGGATTTCCTCGCGGTTTGTATTGACGATCACGGGAGGACTTACACATTCATTACTGTAAAGTATCCGAAACATTGGGAATAAAAAGAAGTGCGTGCGTACAAAGTACACATGTCAGAAGTGAAACTTATTTAGCAAACTAATTTTTAAATCTCTTTTACATTTATATAATAATCTAAAGCTTTAAATTTCTGAGACTTGCGATGCGACGTTCGCCCTTTTTTCTCTCTCTCTCTCTCTCTCTCGATCTTTCTCACTCGCTTGCTCCCTACTCTCACTCCATGGCTATGTGCTTCGCCCTTTCTCACACTCTCTCAATCGGTCTCAATCACTCTTTCCCTCTTCTTGAATAAAAATGTTGCACATTTTCGTGACGTTTCATCCGTAAAAAAATATCATCATGCGCGCAAAGAAGTTTCACTTCAAAAAGTTATTATAATAGAGTATCGTGTCACGTTGTTTATCCGTTTATCACCTAAGCAATAAACGGTCTACGGAACTATTTTTAATGGCTTTTTTGTGCAGTTTGGTCCAAGTTGGGAGATAGTTTTGGACACGAAGACGCTATTAGTGGCCGTCTGGGCCACTAGTAATAAATAAATATTTACGAAGAAATAGGCTTTATTGACAGTACGATCCCGGTAAGAATGAAATGAAGATGTTGATTCAAAGTTACACCTCAATGATTCACAACTGGACTTGTTATTTTTAAATTAATGTCATTATTACTATGTGTCGCTTCTTTCACAATGCGTCGATTCTTTCACAGCTCCGGATAAAGACCGCCTCTTTACGATCCGCCTACAGCGCATATTGTCTTATTTTGACCATATTATAAGGAAGGGAGATGTCAGCCTGGAAAGCTGATTGTCATTGGGAACACAGAGGATAAGAGCCCGTGGACGATACCCAACTAGATGGAGCGATCAAGTCTTCAGAGAAATTTTACTAGGTCGTGAGAGACGCGACAGATAGACACCGATGGAGGCAAATTATACACTACGTGTATAATTTGTGTAAACCATCTGCAGCCACCGATTACCACGTTCTCCAATCATGAGGAAACGACCAGAGATAGAGATTACTATTCAATGATCGAGATAGGAAAACCAAATAAATGGGTCATTTGGAAAGCTCAGCCTAGCACACTATGAGTTAAAATGGGTATCTTCAATAACTACTTGTTCTACCTACCAACAACATCAAACCCGCCAACAACCGTCAACATTGTAAAGAAAAAAACACGCACTCTCAGAACTCTCCCAAAGACTATTGCAAGTCTAGATTAATCAAAAACATTGGTCTTATTGTTCTGGTCTTCGAAGCAAGACCAAAACTACAAAGCCGAACCGCTAGTGTTCTCGTCACTAGCCACTCATTAAGTGCTCTCCCTACCCCCATTAACTTGAGGTATAACGTAATTTACGTATTCGGATTTAATTGTAAGACTTCAATCTGACCAACCCAAAAAGCATTTAAATCAACCAATACATTTGGTTTTGCCCACTTCAAATTAGATATTTGCAGCACCTAATTGGGAGCAAAAAAAAAAAGAAAAATACTTTAAATAAAATATTAAAGTCAATAAACTCTTAAAAACCGACGAAATTACTGCAAAGTAGTATACTCCCCCACCATGGTTAAGGCCTTGACATGGCGGTGGGACTCAGTAGCCTAAGGTGAGCCGCTGCACCTTGGGTGAACTCATGTAAGAAGCACTCTTATAAGAAGAAGGGACAAAAGAGTAGGGGGCAAGGGGTGAGGTTCCCGTCCTCGCCCATTGCCCCCTGCCCTTTGTCCTCTCTTCTTATAAGACAAAGAGCCCCCGCGGCCCAATTCGCTTCGCACAAGGTGCTGGGCTCACCCTAGGCTACTGAGCCCCACCGCCAAGTAAAGGCCTGAACCATGGTGGGGTTTTATATAAAAATCGTGTCCAAAACTAACCTACCTTTTGAAGGTGGACCACATGAAACAGTAAGCTAAAATATCATCAAAGTCGCTTTATTAGTTATATTTTTGAATTAGTATATAAGATATCAAACGTCCATGTAAGTCCTAAGTCCAGACAAACACGTGTTGATCGTGGTGAAGATATTGAGTATTATAAACCAATAGATTTACGTTAGACAGAGCTAATTTCAGAACCTATCAGTGCATTTTCAATCTTTTCGCGATAGGCCATTTATTTAGAAGGTTTTTATGGGCAATAAATTCAAATTTTATGTGAGTGAAACCTCGGGGTGTACTTATCTATTATATTTCTGATAGATGAAAAATGGTATTTATATATGACTAGCTGTTGTCCGCTACTTCGTCTGCGATTTAGTATTATTACTAGTGTACCCGACAAACGTTGTACAAACAATTTTTTCATGGATGAAATTGTGAATCTAAACCATTCTCGAATCCACTTGAACACAAACATCATCAAAATCGGTCCAGTTAGGAGTAATTCAGTGTCATACACACGCACAGATTTGTATATGTTTGCATTAAACTAGTAAAAGTTTTTTTTATTGGATGAGTAGTTTCGAAAATTACCTCTCATGTCAAAACTAACAAACATCTTTATTATAATATTATCTTTGTAAAAGTACAGGCTGTATACAATTTAAACTCGGCTTAAAAATAATGTTAAAAGAATCACTTAATATTTAATAACTGGAGCCCAAACAGATAAGAATGTGAAAAAGAGGTTTAAAAATATTATATTCGTGAAAAATAAAACGACTGCACTACAACCATACACGGGTAGCGGACATTGGGTTAGGGCTGCCAAGTAGTTTGTAATAAAAAGGTTATGTAGGTTTTGGATGTAGCAGGTAATATTATGCGAAACTCATGTTAGTAGTTAGAAAATCTTAAGCCAGCATAATTAGGCTATAAAAATTATATTATTATTATTTTATCAGTCCGGACACGGCTGTGGCTAACGCGTGTAATGTGTGTATTACAAAGGTTATATTATAAGGAAGATTGAGTTTAGTTCTACCCTGATACTATAAATCCAATGTTAAAATGCAATTGAAACTGGAATTGATTTATCGATGACTGCCGCCTGTAGAACATCAACTATTTTCAAAGGTTTAAAATCGAGTGCACCTAATAATTCTTAACGATTCATATTAGTTGTCCTTAATAAATAAAGCTCATATTACACTATAATCTAGACTCTAGGTTATGTTCAAGTTTGACGTGACAACGTCTTATAATTCGATGGAGCCGGCTGCAAGAACGAATAAAGATGATGTATGCGATGACGTATGCGGCGTTACCTCGCTCTGAGGCGTTCCATTTCTTATGACGTTGTCGCGTTCAACTATCGTCAGTAAACCGACTTTACAGACAACCGATTTTTTTATAATCAAGAGTATTTGTATTATACACAATACTTACAGGCCGTGTTTTTTTCATCCATGTATGACAAAATCACTACAAATTCAAGAGAAGTTCCAGTAGCACAAATAATTCTAGTGTACTAGCAGAATTTTAAGTCGATATAATGACATTTTATTTAAAATTGAATAGCAAAGGAGACGGGCGAAAGTTCATAGAAAGTTAGGCCCGACGTTACAGTACCAATTACTTCATTATTTTATTTATATGTTCTTACTTGTTCGAAAAAACTAAAATTTTCATGACTGATCCATGGGAGAAAAAAGTTGTAGGGTGTTTTTGATTGAACAAAAAATGATATTCTAGCTTGTTTATAAATTATTCATAGTCCATATTCTACTACTTTAGGAAAATAATTATAAGAACTCGTTGTAGATTAGATATAACAAAGAATATACCAGATATTATTGTAGGGAAACAATTAATTACGCCATCCAACCAACATCCAACTAGATCTAAGGTGTTTCATACGGTTATTATTCAAGAAGACGAGTTTGAATTTAAAACATTTTATTTTTTATTGATTTATTATCAACTTCATCGTAAACAATTAAAATATCATCTAAATACTGTGCAGGTGGTATCAAAGTCTCTTGATGCCTTACCCAGCTTAGGTACCATATTATTGATATTACATGACAAACAGCAACCCACTGTTCTTTTCCCTACTAGACAATACAAATATTACAATAATATTGTTTTATGTCCCCTCTACTATCAAGAGAACAGTCAATTAAAATATAGCTAAAATAGGTTTTTGTCTTATTTGAGCTTACATGTCACGGTTGCTGTTTGTTTTAAACGTTTGACAGTTCATAGTTATTGCCTGTATTGAAATCGATTTTATCATCAATTTCAGATACATTATACGATATATCTACAATTGTATTTATAAATTAATATGTTTATGATCAATATACAATATTTTTAGGAATATTTTAAGTATGTATTTTGGGAGGTAAATATTTCATAAAAGAAGTTTTGTCAAAAACTTGTCTTAAGAATAAACATCACAATAGTGTTCAAAGTAGGCACGGCACGTCGATAATACTACTTTTTGAAGAAACTTAAAAAAATAAATATTTACGACTCGAAATACTGTACATACTTAAAATATTTCAAAAAAATTGTTATATCGATAAAGTGTATTAATATGAATTTGATAAATCGATTACCTTTTTCTTACTCTGGCAACATAGAATATCACCAAAATAAACATGAAGGAAATCAGTCATCTTATTAATATATTTTTAATTTGTTATCCCATGATGAAACTGCTTCATATTTCACTGTTCAATTTAAAAAAAAAGATAAAACATATTGATTTTTTTATTATTTGTGTAACGTCCTAAACGTTACACAAATAATAGATTCGCCCGTCTCCTTTTATGTGTTTATTCGCTTCAGTTTCTGATAAAACTGGCTTTGCAGTTAAGAGATTCTTTAATGGATTTACACGCAATATTTAGTAACTGTCTAGTGGCAACCCTACCGGCATATCGCACGGCGCGGCGTGAACGCTTGTCCTCTCATATTTTGCTCCAGCGCGGAACAATGTGAGGCGGGTGTGCCGGGGAGAAATGGTGCACAACTTGTATAAACTGTTTGTTGGTTTTATCAGGCATCTGTTTTTATTGTGTCTATTATAAATAATATAATCTAAGTTGTATCTAATGTAATATCTAAGTTAATAAGAAATAAAAAAATCCTACACCTCCTGAAACCTCCTGATTGAATTCGCTGCGGGTTCCAATGTAGTTTTATGCCTCAGTTTTGGTTACCGCTCTCAATTGAGACCCCACATATGTTACAGCGGTGAAAACTAGTGGTGGGTCATGGCGTCAAAGAAAACCACGAAATCAGTTTTAACGTCCTAGAAATTAAATTAATAATAATAATACAATATAATTAAGACTAAACTGGAATACACATTTAAATCCTATCCAGTAAGATAAAATCAGCGTAAAATATCATTAAAAATAATCGTAATGTAAAGTTCATCTTTAAGCGTGGGTTGTTTTTTAAATGTCCATAATAACCCTACCTTTACAAATGGCTAGCGATAAAAATTCATAACAATTGACATCTACCCACACTTTTAGATAGTGTTTTTGTTGATCACTTTATTTTGTATTGATTGTTTAAAAACATTTTATTGAGTTGTGAATGTGGAAAACGGTTGAACAAAATGTTAACATTTTTAAATAATATATAGCTTCACTTACTTTATTGAGGCTATATATACTAATATTATAATAAAGTGGTAATGTTTGTGAGTTTGAATGTAGGTGTTAATCTTCGAAACTACTCAACCAATATATTTTATCAGTTCTTTTGCCAGTACGATGCTACATTATCACCGAGTGACATGAGCTATAAAAATGATCATCATCAATCCGGCTTTGGTTTTAAATCTATGTCAACTTAAGCGAAATTTAAGGCGACATATTATTACTATAATATACTAAGTGTATTTACCAATATTTATTTATTTGTTTAGTAGGACCAAACACAGTTTTGTATCAAAAATAGCATTTACAAATAAAAAGCAATTTTTTTTTTTTACAAGAAAGTATTTGTATTTTGTATGAATTTATACTTACCAATATTTTTATTTTTATAAATTATGACTTTTGCATCATGTATCTTTTGCCTTTCAATCTGACTAGCGATTTAGGCGTGAAAAAACATTATCAAGTCCATCAATTCACATAAAATATTTATATTATGTATAATATTTATTTTGTTTTATATTATTTTTATTATAATTATAATATCGTTTAGTTATAATATAAATATAGCAACTACAAATTCGCGTAAACATTAGAAAACAATATAGATATATACAACTCATATATTTGGTAATATATGTTTGTATTAGGGGTCAAAGTATCCCCTGTCTCCCCCCGATACAATCCTTACGGTCCACGAAAACTATGTTTAATTTTATATGTGCATTAATACAGCGAGATGTCGACGCGAGATAATATCTGGACCAGTCCACGATCTCGCATCTTTCATCTTCGCAATAATTGATGTAGCTCCAAGTTTTACGCTTAAACTATTTCAAACAGATGCTTATTTATAGTAGACTTACTTTTTTTTCCTTTAACGCCGGGAAATGCTCTGAGGCATCCCGCGGGAGAGTGGGTCTCCCCACGCGGGTATGTGGGACTCGCTGCGCCCGACAGCTGGTAAGTGGACGCAGCTCTACCCACTAAAACCCGGCGAGTGCCACCAATGCCGCCTTTGGTGAGGTGCCCCGGATCTAGTAAACACACAGGGCAGTTCGACGGCTAGTCAGTCCCGCAAGGGACCGACGCCACCTCCACAGGGGGGTTGTCCCGCACCACAGAACAACCTCTCGCAACGTCGGGACAGTACAATGGGGTGAGGTTCCCATCCTCGCCCCTTGCCCCTTTGCTATTTTGTCCCCTCTTCTTGTAAGAGGGGTACAAAGAGCCCCCTCGGCCCAATTCGCTTCGCCCAAGGTGCAGCGGCTCACCCTAGGTTACTGAGCCCCACCGCCACGACAAGGCCTGAACCATGGTGGGGAGACTTACTTAGACTGTACTTACATAGCCTTATCTGGATTGATAATGATCATTTTTTTAGACTATCACGGCAAGAACGTAACAACTGCTGAAATATTTTTTTAATCGGGCATGTTTGAAGATTACCCTTTACATCTAACCTCATAGACGTTCCCTTATAATATCCATCTTGGCGTTCATTGAGAAAGGCATACGTGGACATAGAGTTGGTAATGATGATGATAAGAAATCCCATTAAAATAGACATTTCTTATGTAAATCTTTATGGGATTCGAACCCGCTCTCAGAGCTTTACAATCCCACCAGTTCCGTTTGCATACTCTATTCTTATTCGTACATTGCGTGCGAGCGTCCATACAAATTACACTGTAATATGAAAATTAAGATATTTTATAGTTGGTGAAGTACTGACTCGCGGAGGGATCTATCGTCTTGGCGTTTATTGAATGGGCTTATGTTCAATAGTAGACGGAGAAGTTTGATAAGGAACCTATTGATTCTCAATTTTCATACTTTCTATGTGACTGTACCAAGTAGGTACAGTCACATAGAAAGTCAAGTGACAATCAATACTCTAATTATTGACTAAAATAATACTTCAAGTAGGTAGGTACAGTCACATAGATAAACTTCTACTTATATTTTTATTTAATGGCAAACTAAGGTTTGAAGGAGGGAGGCATTTGAGCGGCCTTCTGGATACTGCCATACTGTTTTTTTTTTTATAGCATAGGAGGGCAAACGAGCAGTCGTAGCCTATCGACGACCAGACAATAAACAGATGCGTTGCCCTCCTTTTCCCTATCCCCCAAAGGGCCACCGGATTTATCCGTGGGCGTGGGCCATGGAGGGCAACATTTTCACAATTTTTATGAGTTATAGTGTGTATGAGGTCTATTTACATAGATATTAATTTTAATTTTTTGGTCCGATTTGACACTTCTTGTCGTACTTTGTTGACACTTGACAGTTGTTGTCGTTGCACTGTCACGATCTTTGATTGATCATTGGCTAGAAAATTATTGAAAGATAGTGTCAAATCGGACCAAAAAATTAAAATTAATATCTATGTCAATAGACCTCATACACACTATAACTCATAAAAATTGTGAAAATGTTGCCCTCCATGGCCCACGCCCACGGATAACGAATCAATATCAATAATAAAATAACATAAGTTTGACATAAGTGTTCGATAACCAATTGACAGTTTATGATTTTGTTACGAATTTTAACATTGTCTACCAACTTGCGATAACTATAACGAGTGACATAATTGACGACGGCTTATGTCAATCCCATACATTTTATTATTTTCGAACTTCGTTATCGTTTTTTTAATGTTACTTTGTCTAAGGCCTCAGGATCTTTTTCGCTTATTGGCTGTTAGTTCATTCTTAAAATTGCTATTATAAAATGTCTATGGAACAATGTATTAATTAGGTATATGCGATTTTGAGCTAATATGACCATTTTTACTATTCAAAGCATTTCAAACGCCATACTTTTATTCTTCGCGGAGCTCGATATTTCGCCACTAAAACTAAAACTAATAAAAATGAAATATATGTGAATATATTATTTAAACTTTTAATAATAAATATGATATCAAGTGAGTAAAATAATAAAAACAGAATGGATATGGTTTTTATAAACAATTTTCGCGTATGACTCCAACCGCGCGATCTGTTGGTTTTATAGTTCAATTAATATATAAATCATTTGTGGGCTGAATAAAAAGACGTTCAGTGGTTTCGGATACAATTTTTAGTAGTTCGAATGTCGAATTTCAATAATAAGTGAGTGTTTTCTGTTTTTCCTTGATTATTTTGATATCTAATAATACTTAATAAATACTTTTTTTTTTCTTTAACGCCGGGAAATGCTCTGAGGCATCCCGCGGGGGAGTGGGTCTCTCCACGCGGGTATATGGGACTCGCTGCACCCGAAAGCTGGTAAGTGGACGCAGCTCTACCCACTAAAACCCGGCGAGTGCCACCTATGTCGCCTTTGGTGAGTTGCCCCGGATCTAATGAGCAAACAGGGCACCTCGACGGCTAGTCAGTCCCCCAAGGGACTGACGCCTCCTCCACAGAGGGGTTGTTCCGCACCACAGAACAACCCCTACCAACGTTGGAATAGTACAATGGGGTGAGGTTCCCTTCCTCGCCCCTTGCCCTCTTTTGTGCCCTCTTTTTATAAGAGGAGTACAAAAAGCCCCGTCGGCTCAATTAGCTTCGCCCAAGGTGCTGGGCTCACCCTAGGCTACTGAGCCCCACCGTCACGTCAAGGCCTGAACCATGGTGGGGGAGTTCACCTGCCTACTGCGACCAGCCTCTGAGACGAAAGATTATTCATGGAAGAAGCGATGCGGTGGTACATATCTGCACAAATGTTCCTCCCATTTCCTAAATTTATTAAAATGGCGACTCCATGTTTTTATCGGAAAAGTTCTCTACTTAATTACATATTTGGTAGGAAGGTCACTTTTCAGTCGATTTGATTCCATCTGCTCGTGTGCATTCACAATTCGTTTGTTGCAAATACAGGTTATTTTTATGAAATACTGATTTTTAGTCTAGGGTATTTGGAGGAGGTTTAAGGTGTTTTCAAGTTCACAAATAGGAGCTGCCTGTCCATAAGAGTACCACATCCTTATTCCTTCCGTAAAACTTTGCTAGGTTTCGGAAAGAAGGGCAGGCCATGCAGATTACTTACTGTCACCAAGACTTATAATATTACGTCTCAGGATAAGAATGTGAATTGCCTGGGATTGAATGGATCTTCTACTTCCTGCTCCTCCTTAATTCTTCTGAATCTGCTTACGAGTTCCGAAGCTCTTTTAATATTTCTACCTCGAGCTCTAGATCAAGTCAAAGGGTCATTTGGTCATGTCGAACCTACATAGAAGCAGCGATGAAACGAGGTACAGGGCCCGTAAAAAGATTACCTCCCCATTTTCACATCAATCCCTATAAAACCTCAAACTTTTTGCCAACCACAAACAATGTCAATCCCCGAGCGTCATGATATTAATATGACGTCATTAGCGAATGTGTGACGTCATCATGATGACTTGCCAACCTGTCTGGGAACAATAATTAAATATTTTCATAAGGGAACGAGCATAAATCAACGTGTCCGTTTCCATTGTTGACAGCTAGCTCGCTTCGATACGTAGATTGTAGAGCGTGTAGAGGTTCGCATCGGGAATTACACTCGTTAATCAAATAGCAGATATTTTGTATAATAATAATATATAATAATAATATATAATAATAATATAAACTTACTAGGGCTAGTTTTATAGTAACTGTGCGACTTTCACTTATTTTATATTTAGGGTTTCGTACCCAAAGGGTAAAACCCTATTACAAAGACTTCGCTGTCCGTTCTTCCGTTCGTCTATCCGTCATCTTTCTCCAGGCTGTATCGTGATAGTTGGACAGTTGAAATTTTCACACATGATGTATTTCTGTTGCCGCTATAACAACAAATAGTAAAAACAAAATAATATCAATATATACGCGGGGCTTCAAAACAATAAACATGATAGCCGTATATTACTTGTTTGTTAAAATGTCTAATGTTGTACACATAATGGTACGGTATTCTTCGTGCGTGAGTCCGACTCGTACTTGGCCGGTTTCCTACAATACAGTATACACATTTTTATAATGATATACATAAAAATAATTGAGTTTTCTTGTTCTTCTATTCATCCAATTTTAAAAGACTAAAAGAGAAAACTATACACATATTATTTAGCAAACGACGTGTGGTAATGGAAACGTACTATTTGATTTTATATTAGTGGTACAAGTTAGTGCGAAACCGCGCTAATACAACGAAGACAATAGCTCTTTCACAGCACCATCAAATTGTTACGATATTATACGACCTCTGTAGCTCAATGGGTTGCGCTTATCCATCGGTTATTTTGGGTAAAGGACTTTAAGGATTCAAGATATTGGTTTTACAACTGGAGGGGAAGAAGACCTGGTGGGTTAGGCAAGATGTCATTCTACAATATAAATTACAAGATGTAATTTCTGGCACCGAGACTTAACATCTTATGTCTCAGGATAAGCGACACATAGATGAGTTGTCTGGGCTCGTTCCAGGTAAACTAGTTTATGTTCATGGGCGACGTTGACCACTTACCATCAGGTGGCACGTTTGCCAGTTTGCCTATCCAACTAACATAAAAAAACGCTAGTAGAAAACTAATAAATGTATGGAAATGACATTTAAGACCACGTGATTTATTGATGTAAAATATCATTTCCATACATTTATTAGTTTTCTACTAGCGTTTACGATTTGTAGAATGGCATCTTGGCTAACCCACCTGGACAGGCAGTGCAATTACAGACACCGAGACTTACCATCTTACCTCGCAAAATGGGCAACGCATGAATGAATTACCTGGGTTATAGGGGAGCTGATGGTTAGAGGTACAACGCCGTTCATCACCCGGCACCTAGTATATAACCGGATAGAGTAGTAGTGTGAGCCATAAATGTCCCAAGCTGGCCAGTGATTTGTCACTTACGTAATATCAATTAGCAATTCAACCAACCAGTAAACCATCCATCAATGGCCATCATTCGGCCAATCAGTAGCGCAGAGCCGGTGGAACTTTTGCAAAATTTCTTTTAATACAAAACAAAATGTAATATACATTACCGCTCCATTCCGGACATATGCCCGATGGTTCAGTATAAGTTTTAAACGTTTCTCTTACACAGATCCCACGTATTATTTCTATTCCTTTCCTATATTTTGGTGCTCATACAATGACACATAGAATCCTACAAAACGAAGCTCGTTCCTCTCTTAAATACGAAGCTTATTTAATTGCCTATCTTCAAATATTTATTATATTTGAATATATGCAATTATATCTATCTCTAAATAGTGGGCGAAACCCGCTTACACCCATGACTCAATCTTATGAAGGCTAATTTAGTTTACATTGTCACTATATCTTAAATCTACGTTTAAGCATATATTCAAATATTTTAATGCTAAACAAGTCATTAGTATATTAATGTATTAATTTAAACCCACAATTCAAATGACATGTATGGAAAAGTCACCAATGTAGATAGGCATCTTCACGGCGCTGCCTATTTTGTTTATTTTATCATTAATATCATCAGCTTCTCCGTCGTGTTTATTATCATTAACATCATCAAAATCATTATAATCGTCATCTCCATTTCATTGATTGGTGATATTCAGTTGAATGATGGTGCTGATGATGCTAAAACGTCTTGTCTGTCATTTCCCTCTTTTTTATCAGAAGTTTTGAGCTTAATGATATGAGCTAGATTCTCATATGATAACTATTGTTTCTGTAATGACCTGACGAAATTGTATCCAAAAAACTTCAGTTCAAGTGACCCTTATATGTTACACTGATGGACCTGAAATCAGTTGAAGAGGATAGTAGACCACATATGTTTGTGTGCTGATACAATACGGGTGCCCAATGGACTAAAATATATTCAATATATTAGAGCACAAAGGACGCATTAACCAGACAGCACAACAACTCGTAAGTGCCGAAGTATCTGTTCAAGAAAAATAACATGAAAAATATCCTGTTTTAAATAGTTTTAATACCAACTCATATCAAAGATTAGTTACGATACCTCCTCGTCTAATTTCGAGGACCCCGACGTATTAACGTAGTTGGTTACGATAGTTAACGCCTGACCCCAATCTGTCCACGACCAACTGTCACGCAACTAATAAACTACGGTTAAACGGCTTTCTTTCATATTTCGGTTAAATTTTAACTATTAACCTTGTGAGGTTAATACGCAGAATATAAGAACTCGTTTAGGTATGATTTAGGTGTTATTGTTAAGTAGCTGATGGGAAAAATACTATTCATAATGAATCACAATCAAAATCAAAAAAATCAAGTAAAAAAAACATGTAATTAAATACATTTGTTACACTTTTTTTTCAAAAACTTAAATGTAGCAAAATTTAATGGTGTGTGAGTGTGGGTGTGTGTGTGTGTGTGTGTGTGTGTGTGTTTGCGTGTCCGTGTGGGTGTGCGTGTGTGTGTGTGTGTGTGTGTGCGTGTGTGTGTATTAAATTGTATTAAATTTTATTAAATTGTATTAAATTGTAATAATAGTAAAATTTTTCCTTATATTAATGTCGTAGTACAATGGAAACCGAAAAGCAAAAAATCTAACCTAAGCGACATAGCACACAGCAGTGAAGAGTAGTTGAAACCGATCGAGCCTTTCATCTCCGAGCGTGACGGATCAGCCTCACTCAAAACCTTGTCAACATCATAAACGCTTTAAAATAGAAAAAAAAACTTAGGTTTATAATTAGAAGCTTAGCTTTAAATTTAGCTATTTATTTATGTATATTATGAAGAAATTCTCACACTATGTACACAATCTTAAATTATAATAAAATCCTAATATCTTTTATAATAAATAAATCATGTCTTTATAATTGAAATGTTATTCATCTATTATCGAAGTGTAGACTAGCATATAAATTAAAACCTAAAAAAATATGCAAATAATAGATAAAAACATGCAATATGATATTTGAATGTTTTAATTATTTGAAAGTAAAAAAAACAAATTCTTTTTTTCACTCACACTAAAAGTCGTTTATTGAAATATATATTTAAAAAACATGCTACAGCTGCTGTAGGTAGGTACTAATTTTAATTCGGCCAAGTTGAATCGCGCGTTGTATCATTTTTGTGTTTTATTTTTATTTCAGACTGGCTGTTGCCCGCAGCTTCACCCGCGACAGACAAACAGACAGACAGACAGGCAAAAATGATAAAAAATGCTATTTTGGTATGTGCACCGTGTTTATATCCTTAAGCATTTATTAAAAAGCGGTTATTTTAATGTTACAAACAGACAATCCAATTTTATTTATCTGTTTAGATGTATAGATGACAAATATTCCTAACATCGTAGTGTCATAAACGACGACGCTGATCATGTGGGCTCCCTGCCCACATGATCAACGATATACTCAGCGAGGCAATTACTAGCAAATGCTTTCAACTGTTTCTAACATATTTGGAATTGGGCAAACGAGCAGGCTGTTTGCCTGGTTGTAAGTCATCAATGTATTCGCCATATCATTTATGATTTAGAAGACACAAATGAGACAGCAACGATCTGTTAATGATGACGGCAGTACAAATTAAAACTTAATACTTTACGATAGAGGTAAGCGATAAACCCTCATAAAATATCATTTCTGCTTCGCAAGAATGTCTATAAACAGCGATCAATAACTACGTAAAGGTTTGATTATTGATAAAAACTACGCGATAAAAAATTTTATCGTCATATTTGATTACATCAATAAACTACACTAGTTAACCGAACGGTAATTACGAGAAAACCCACGTGCAAATACTTGTCTTGCTAATAATTTCGCCAATATCGCCATTTTTATTAATAACATAAACGTAAAAAGCACTTTTTAATGCCACATTAGTATAATCTGTGAAGTTAATGGCGGCCGGTTTTAAAAATAGAATATAGAAATTGGCAGCAAATGGAATGTCAAATAATTATTTTTATTTGGCTGTTGCCTATGACAACGATAATTTACAGCCGTATCGGACCAGACTATATAATACATAATATAATAGTATGTTAAAGTTGGATAGACAAGTCGTCCATGAACATAATATTTAAACGATGGGGAGGGGGGGACTCCCCAGGCGCGTATGAGGGACTCACTGCACCCGAAAAATGGTGGTGGACGCAACTCTACCCACTAAAACCCGACAAGTGCCACCAATGCCGCCTTTAATGGGTGTCCCGAATCTATTGAACAAACAGGACACCTCGACGGCCAGAGGGACCGACACCACCACCACAGAGGGGTCGTCCCGCACCACAGAACAACCCCTCCCAACGTCGGGACAGTGCAATGGGGTGTGGTTCCGTTCTGTCCCTCCTGCTCACTTGTCCCCTCTTATTATAAGACAAAGAGCAGCTAGCTCCCTCGGTTCAATTTGCTTCGCCCAAGGTGCTTTTTTTTCTTTAACGCCGGAAAATGCTCTGAGGTATCCCGCGGGGGAGTGGGTCTCCCCATGCGGGTATGTGGGACTCACTGCGCCCGAAATCTGGTTAGTGGACGCAGCTCTACCCACTAAAACCAGTCAAGTGCCACCAATGCCGCCTTTGGTGAGGTGCCCCGGATCTAATGAGCAAACAGCTGGCACCTCGACCTGAACCATGGTGGGGTCGCCCAACGTGCTGGGTTCACCTTAAGCTACTGAGCCCCACCCCCACGACAAGGCTTGAACCTTGGTGGGGATATTCAAGATACTGATTCAACGTAAATAACTACCATTATATATTTTTACCAATTATATTTCGTTGTTTTGTAAAAATATACGAAATTAAAACGTGCATGAATCACAAATGTTAGTTAACAACGGAATTGATGTTTGAAAAATATTCCGTGGACATTTCACAAATTAATCCGTATTTACGACAAGTGCTGTCAAATAATTTCAAACAGCCTACACGCCGAATATGAAATTAACATTTTTGTACGAGTGTACCCGGGCAATAAATTGAAATTACAGGAGGAATGTTGATGGACGTGGGTTCGGGAAAAGATGGTCAACAATAAGCAAAAGTTTTTGGTAAGATAAAAGTGGAAATTTTCTTATCCTTTTTTGGATATCGCAAGGAAATCCGTATGGATACAGCCAGGATCTTCGGGGAGATCCTGGCCCAATGTGGGACTCGCACCTGGAAGTGCCCACCCTAACTAAAATCACTGCGAGTGCCTTCAGCCGCTTTTTGAGGCTGAAGGCGACAGCGACAGGCTGGCCCCGGCGAAGCCCAGACTACTCCTCGTAAGGGAAATTGCCCGGCTGCTACTAGGCAGTCTCCACGACGTCGTGACATATAGACCCGAGTTTCCATTTTGAGCCCGACACGAACGTAGGGGCGTTTCTAGAGGCGCATTAAGTAGCGCTTCCTACGCACGGCACGGGCGGTGCGACGCGGTCTCGATGGCCTCGTGGGCCTCCTTCTGGGACATTACTGCCTCGCAGAATGAGACCATCGCCGTCCAGGACTCGTCGTCCTAGCACAAATCATCTTGGTCATCGTTATCAAACTTTTCTGTCCACTACTGGATATAGGTCTCTTCCAATGCACGCCAATACGTCCGATCCCTACCGACATCCAACCAGCCTCTCTAGATAAGTGGCTTTTACGTATAAACGAAAAATATTTATAGAAACATCGTTGTATGAGATTGACATTCGCTTTCGACAATGTTATTGAAATCCATCGGGCATAATATAACCGGAATAGAGCGGTGTTTATGTATGTAAACTAATTTCGCCAAATTTGTGCTGCGACGCGGCGCCAGTTCTGTGCTCTGACTGAATGACTGATGGCCATTGATTGCTACGGACTTATCGTTCATATTACTACCCTATCCGATTATATTATGCTCCATGTCGAAAGCGAACGTCTTACGAAGCGAAATGTTTATATTGTTACCGTCATCCTACCATTTGATGATGCTCATGACGAAAGGTCATTACATGCATATTTTAACACCCACGTTAAATACCTTCACATCTTAACGTTTACATCATAAAGGTACAAAAGAGATTCGAAGATAGATTTTATAATATGAACTAACTAGCAACGCCCCGCGGTTTCAACCGCGTACTTCCCATTCCCGTGGGAGTACAAGGATAAATTATAGCCTATATGTTATTTATTTATTTATTTTATATAATATTAGGGCAAACGAGAAGACGAAGCTTTAGACTACCGACGTCCATACACATCTGCACGACCAGAGAATATGCCCTCCTTTTCCTTATCCTCCCCATGGGCCACCGGAAACTCACAAACCGCTGCATAGCAGCATGCCACTACCTCTTACAAAAAATATTCTGATATATAAGCTATGTTATTGTAAATCCATTCAGACGTTTTTGCGTGAAAGAGTAACAAACATACATTTATACATTCCTACAATCTTTCGCGTTTATAATATTAGTAGGAAGTAGGACAATAATACCGCGTTCACCTAGCCCCGGGTAAGTTCGTAAGAATTTGTGTAGCCGTACATACCTACTAGAAACGAAAATAAATTTATATACACGTCCATGATCCGGTGCAGATATTATATTCATCATACAAAATATAATTAATTAATAATAATAATAATAAAATTGACGGGATTTGAACCCGCGATCTCAGTCGGTCGTCTGTATGTATAAATCATGATGCGATGAGATCTATATTCTCTCTGTATTCTCTATAGTCCACCTACGTGTTCTCTTAATGGAATTTTGAACTTCTCACACCCTCAATCCTTTTCGTTGAATCAACCGTTTTCCTTCAATGGATAGTTAGCAATAATGATTAATGACACGGTAAGTAATATGCAAGCTTAGAAAACTTATTTTTCAAGGGAGAACTTTTCATATACATAAGTATCTCTCCGAGAACGAGCCTATATCAACTAAACCAACACACACATCTTTATGTACAGTGCTTAATTTTGTTTTCAGATAAACTAGAGAAAACTTACCAAAGCTAACTTGCTACTTAGTTGAGATGTAATAGTTCAAACTTTTCAATTTTGACGTCAACTTTTAAACTTCTAATTTACCGCTTTGTTTGACTTTGCTTTCGAAATTTAATTTAACAAAATTGTTAAGCAATTTTGCTACAAATATAACGCCCTAATAATGATAAGATATTACATATCAACTAAAGACATCATCATCATCAGCGTATTTCTTCTGAAAATGGCCTCTATTTTTTTTTTTATGTTAGTTGGCTAGGCAAACTGGCAAACGTACCACCTGATGGTAAGTGGTCGACGTCGTCCATGAACATAAACTAGTATACCTGGAACGACCCCAGGCAACTTATTTATGTGTTGCCTATCCTGAGACATAAGATGTTAAGTCTCGGTGCCAGTAATTTCACTGCCTGTCTTGCCCTTCTCTTCGAAACACAGCAAAGCTGTTTGACGGGAGAAACAAGCAAGATGGTGGTACCCATGCAGCAAGGAGCGCGGCACAGCGCTTCCCTCCCACCGGTAATTATATTATTATTACCGGTATTAATGAAGGCCTAGACAGCTGATACCTACCATTCCACTAGCATCTTCCAAGGACTAGCTAGTTATACAATTTAGTCCAAGGTCAACGTATCCTTTATCGTTAAGAGATTAGAGAGATAGAAAAAAGGGAGAGGAAGAGAAAAAGAGAGAGTAGTTAAGAAAGCATGTTAACAGAATAACTAACTTTTCAGTAACAAAGAAATGCCCCTCAAAGTACGGTCTGCAAGTGCACAAAGTAATTGATATACAAAAGAGTCAGATGAAAGGTTTCGGCTGACGGTGCCATCTCGTGATAATCTACAGCCTCTAAAACTTCGTGTACGTTTATCGAATGCTACCTAAAATGTCGCACCACACTATTAACGCCATAAAAATATTTTATACGAATTTTCTAATCAGTATCGTCTTCTGGACATAGGCCTCCATCAATGAACGCCAAGACGACCAACCCGAAAATGTTATACTAATGAAACTTTATACTTACGTCTTTTGCAGAGGTTAACTTAACATTTATACCGATATTCTTACTATAAAGTTTCTGAGACGTCGTTATGGTAGTCGTCGCTGCGTCATGATCTGACATCACTCATCGGGTGGGATTTGTCTCTGCCGAGTGTCTTCACCGCGATGCTCCGTGAAGACGAATCCGGACGACGATGGTTTCCTTCTGCATGGCAGTATGTCCCAGAAGGAGGCTGACGAGCGGGTGAGAGAGGAGGCCGCCGACGAGGTCTCCCCGCGCAGGTGACGAACAGGGTTGCGTAGGAGGCGCTACTTAATGCTCCTCCAGAAACGCCTCTGTGCGCGTGTCGGGCTTCAGGATGGGAACCTGGACCCAGTATGGCATGACGTCGCGGGGACTGCTTAATAGCAGTTAAGCAGTCTTCTGTTACGATTAGTAGTCTGGCCCTCGCCGGGGCAGTCTGTCGCTGAGGTTATCCTGTTGCCTGCAGATTCGGGACCCTCAAAAAGCGGCTGAAGGCGCTCGCAGTGGTTTTAGTTTACGGGTAGCACTCCCAGGTGCGAGTCCCACATAGGGTCAGGATCAACCCGAGATCCTGGCTATATGAGTAAAAAGCATTTCCCTGCGATAACAAAAAAAAGAGCTATTAATCAGGCATACAACTTATCTATAATACACAACATGCCTATCCTGACGCCAGTAGTTACATAGCCAGTCCTTTCCATTTTTTTTTCAAGGCATATAAGTATACGAGTACATACAGACATGTTTTTCCTCTCAACGTTTATCCTGGACCGAAAATTAATGTTAAAATATTCTTTAAATTTCTTTTTTGTATTTTTTTAATAATTCATTAATAATCGGTTTTTAAGACTTTCGCTTGTATTTCATATTCAGGCCAATTCTAATGAGACTCAACGACACGTATAATAAAAACGTCAAAGAACATTCATAAAGTCTTGTCTATTGGTGCTTGGGACGTATATTCTCACCTTACAGGGATAGTCCCTGGAAGCCTCAGTGGATATAAGCGTAAGTCTGAATCTTCTTTTAAAAGGTTTTCCCATCTCCCTCCCACCTTTAATAAAGCGTAGACTTATTATATCTACCGGTACGTAGCAAATCGTATTTAATTTGCTACTGAATTTATCTTAATACTAGCTGTTGCCTGCAGCTTCGCCCGCGTTACTCAACTTCTATAAGTCACAGCGTGATTATATAGCCTTATAGCCTTCCTCGATAAATAAGCTGTCTAACGCTGAAAGAATTTTTCAAATCAGACCAGTAGTTCCTGAGATTATCGCGTTCAAACAAACAAACAAACTCTTCAGCTTTATAATATTAGTATAGATAACTATGATCACGAGAATCAGAATATGTGAAAATAACTGGCGGACGACAAATTAAATTAACTCTTAAACTTCTATATATAAAATGTGTTTGTTAGTACGTCTAATTTCTTATATTTTAAATTTTCTCTATTAAAACTAGAACTATTATTTTTAATCTATTATTTTTGTTAATGTCTTGATTAATGTCGTGAACAAAAAAATGTTTTTGCAGTTGCTTTCTAAAACATTAAAATAACATGTTCATTATCTCTAGAATACATTATAGATAGCCCACCGGCTTCTGTTTTTAGGCATTTAGATTTTAGACTATGTATCACCTGGTGCCAATACTAAATTAACATATAATTTAAACTGATATTAATTAGACCGGTTCTACACAGTAGCGCGCCTATAATGATCTACATTATGATCCATACATTAATTGACACTGATTTATCTCAATTAGAAAGTAGACTTCCTCTAAAACGAACGGAAGAATTAAGATATCATAAGTATCAATTTTAGAATATGAGTGAAATGATATTGGAAACAAAATGGAAGTGATATGGATAGAATCATTGACGACTGGCTGGTTAGAGAGATCAGGATATAGATGAATGTAGAGGTCTGCAGAGGGTCATGGACGTGGATTTATATAAATTTCTTAAATTTATTTCCGTTCCTAGTATCTGTAACACAAGTTCTAATGAGTTTAGGTTAACGTGGTATGATTGTTGAATAATATTTATTTATTTATTTTATTTTATATTCTTAATTGTATACGCAAATAACACATTTGGTTGTAAGAAAATCTAAGGAGATTGAAATGTACGGAACCATTAGCACATGAGTAATTAATTAGTTTGTACAAATTACTAATCATACAGTCAGTCTTATAAAACACTTGAAAATAGCTCAAGACTTATGCGCACTAGAAACGATTTTTTTATTTGCAACATTTTTACTAACAATTATTATTTGACGAGTTACAATTAAGTGTTATAAGTTACCTAAAGTTAAAAAAAATGAATTTGATATAATATGGAATACTAGAAATATCCGAAACTACATAGTTTAACGTTCAGTGTTTGGGCACATTTTAGGTGCCCAGCCTGTTCCGTGAGTCATTTGTAAATATTTACCAGGAGTGAGCTCTGCTCGCCAAATGTTGTCGTGCACAAGGTAATATTTAGACAGGACAGGTTATTTTATGAAAAGTCACACCGTGGTAACACAGGCCCGTGGTTGTAACTTGTAAAACAAACAAAATGTAGAGGAAAATTGTGATAAGTTGTGGGCAAAATATAAATAAAAAAATGTAGATTTAGAAACGATATGACGAGATATTTAGGTTAAAGCTAAATGAATATAAAATAAATATTCTTTCATTACTAAAATTATTTAAAACGGGATATTTACTACTTACTATCTACGAATGTCTTGTTCTCAGAACAAGACATTCATAGATAATGTCGAAATATCCAGCTCCGCGAAATAAAAGTTAAAAACATGGTAAATATCCCGCTTTAAATAATTTTAGTAATGAAAATAACCATGTTAACTTAAAATTATAAATATTCTTTCTACATAAATAATTTAATATTCAATATGATGACAACGCGAATTCTGGCTATTGACGATAACAAGCCAGCGATGACTTAATTCTATGCTTTTCTCTGTAAAAAATCCTTAAATAACAGATCCGATCCCATTTTTTTCGGGCTAGGCCCACAACGTATTTCCCGGCGCTGCTATTCTTGTGTAACCACCAAAACCCTTAACCCTTTGATACGATCTCAGGGAGCCCGAGGGATACATTATGCCTTGGAATCCGCAACGAAAATAAAAATGTAAGAATAATCTAATGCCATGTCTAAACATTTAAAAGTCCACAAACTTACATCATAAAATGCATTACTGGATACGAATTAGCGCCTTTAACGGGTTCGAGTCCAGGCCGGGCAAACAACTAAATACATTAGGGACGCAGGTTAATGGTCGTTAGGCGTATGGATATTGAGAAATTAGCGGAAAGATGTCCTTCGTGTTTCATTAATGGTTCACCTAATGATGTATTGATTCCAGGTTCCAGATGCTGAGGAATGTCCACCGTATTAATGGCTCATGCAGGGATGCATCAGAGAAGAAGTTGTCGATAAATACAACACTTCGTCTACCTAACCGTGGACTCCACTCTAGAACCTTATTGCCCCATCGGCCATCCGTTCTCCTAAAGTAGACGAAGTGTTGGTCGGCCATTAACCATGTGGGAAGATGATATCCGTACAGTGGCCGGTCCGTGTTGGATGCGAGTGGTGAGGGATCGGTCATCTTGGCGTTAATTGAGGGAGGCCTATGTTCAGCAGTAGACTGATAGAGGCTGATGATGATGATGACGACAATAAACCCAATTACTAGCTATTGTATTCTCATATAGTCGGCTCCAATTGCTCACTTAGTTATGGTTTTCTTCAAACTATTTTTTTTCTTCTTCAAACTCCTTTCTGCATGGGCACCACTGCATTTTTTTCTTTTGCTCCGATAAATGCTCTTAGGTATCCCGCGCGGGAGGGTAGGACTCCCCAGGCGGGTATGTGGGACTCACTGCGCCTGAAATATGGTAAGTTGGACGTAGTTCTACCCACTTAAACCCGGCGAGTGCCAGCAATGCCACCTTCGGTGAGGTGCCCTGTTGCTAAACAGATCGACGGCTAGTCAGTCCCTCGAGAGATCGACGCCAACTCCACAGAGGGGTTGTCCCGCACCACAGAACAACCCCTCCCAAAGTCGGGACAGTGCAATGGAGTGAGGTTCTCATCCTCGCCTCTTGTCCCCTACTCTTTGGTCCCCTCTTCTTATGGGAGGGGTACAAAGAGCAGCCCCCTAAGTTCACTTGGCTTCACCCAAGGCGCTGGGTTCACCTTGATCTACTGAGCCCCACTGGGACACACTCGACAAGGCTTGAACTATGCTGGGGATGAATAAATGCATTGCATGGAGCTAGTTGCAGGTAAACTAGTTTATGTTCATGGGCGACGCTGACCAATTCTCACGCTGGCACGTCTGCCAGTCTGCCTATCTGACTAAAAAAATATAAATAGGTACATAATAATATTCTTCATGAGATTAATTTCATCGATGCAATGTCTCATTTATCAAACATCGCAGAATCCAATTTGTGATTTGGCGTTAAGACGCCATAACTTGAACGCCATAATTAAATGGCGGGACAGCTTTATTGGCGTCGCTCGGGGTGTTTCTAAGATTTCAAATCCAATCAATAATAGCCTCAGACTAGCTAGGTCTCAAAGGCGTTTTGATTGTACGAGGTCTAGCTGTGCCAGTGTACTCAAGAGGGAAGAAAGACAATGATAGCAAAAATAGCAACTTTATCTCTAAAATATATTTTTGGTGATGTAGTGGTAATAATTTCTGTTACATGAACTGATAATGTGAAAAAGGCCATGGGCAAAATAAAATGTCAATATAGAATTACCCAACTTATCTTTTGGTAAGATCTCCCCCATCCCCACCATGGTTCAGGCCTTGACGTGGCGGTGGGGCTCAGTAGCCTAGGGTGAGCCCAGTACCTTGGGCGATGCTAATTGAGCCGAGGGGGCTCTTTGTACTCCTCTTATGAGAACAGGAGACAAGAGAGCAGGGGCAAGGAGTGAGGACGAGAACCTCAACCCATTGTACCTACTGTCCCGACGTTGGAAGGGGTTGTTCTGTGGTGCGGGACAACCCCTCTGTGGAGGTGTCGTCGGTCCCTTGGGGGATTGACTAGCCGTCGAAGCCCTGTTTGCTCATTAGATCCGGTGAATCTCACAAAAGGCGGCATTGGTGGCAATCGCCGGGTTTCAGTGGGTAGAGCTACGTCCGCTTACCAGCTTTCGGGCGCAGCGAGTCCCACATACCCGCGTGGGAGACACACTGCCCCGCGGGATGCCTCAGAGCATTTCCCGGTGTTGAAAAAAAAATAAAGGTAAGGGACCTTCCAGCGACAAAAGACGAAGACGGTAATAGCTCATGCATCTTTGATAAGCTTCCTATTAGTTTTGTTTTGTACAATTCTTTTGCACGCAAGAGGCGATTGACATATTATACTAAAGTCTTAACGTTCATGAAGAGAGGCCTGCGTCTAGCAGTGGACGGAAAAAAGTGGATAGTGATTATAATGAGTATGATGATGATGATGATGATGATGATGATGGTGGTGGTGGCGGTGGTGATGATGGTGATGATGATGATGATGATGATGGTGATGATGATGGTGACGATGATGATGATGATGATGGTGATGATGATGATGATGATGGTGATGGTGATGATGATGATGGTGATGATGATGATATTTAATGTAATAGAACAACGAAATATATTCACTAACATTCGACAGCCGCAAGTCGAATTACATTTAATCATTAAACCATGTCTCTTATTTTAGAAATTAGTTGTTAGCTCTTTCTAAAGGAAACAGTTTAATGTGATCATCATAAAAATGTCTTTAACCATTAAAAATTTTGTGACCTTTTATCATTCGCCATTTTATAACTCGTAAATAAGGTATAATAGATACGCTTCAAATGTTAATTTTAACTGAAAAATCTTTTGAAGGTACTTAATTTAAATTTTATTCAATGTTTTAAAAATGTTTCGCGGCTTTTTATCGTACAATGCAATTAATTGAAACTAAAAACTAACAAACAAAACAAGCTCTTGACAAATAGACGTAAAACGGTTTTGGTTTTAATTTTGTCTAACTTCAGTTGAAAAGGATCATTTAAATGTCCTAGTACTTAGAAAATATTAACCTGAATACTAAATGAGGTCATTCTCTTTTATTATGGTGATGTTATTATTAAAAGGAGATTCGTTGATAAATAATATTTTACCAGACGCCCGGTAGACGAGAAAAATATTGCATTATGATCGCAATACATAATTAATAAAAATGAAATAAAGAAATAGCATTTGCACAAAGAATTTGAGAGCGGCGCGACGCGGTGTTGCGACATCATGACATGGCAGCGTCATACCATTTGCGTCACGACATTCAAGGCCTGCACGAATGTTTTATATCAAAAAGCATAAACTACACGAGATGGGTCGAGAATGCGAAGTTTCTGAGGAGTCAAACAAGGGCATACTTATCTAGCAAGTTCCACTCTAATATGACTAATGCAATCAGCCTATGGCTAGATTTGCTGAATCCCACTTCCCCCTTAAAGGTACAACGATTATCGCAGACATAGCTATAACCTTTATAGAATTCTTTATTATATTACGAAGCGGCTAAATCAAAGTGGAAGTTCCCAGGGATGGATAATTATCGATCACAATTAGATATTGTGAGTCAAGTGTATCTCATGGGCATTTGCGTTACGTACAATAACTAAATAGTATATATACAATGAGGAACTGATGCTAAAGACTACTGCAATCCCATTTTATAAGGAATTCTATTAAGTGCACGATTTTTAAGCGATTTTACTGCTTAAGATTTATCTATTTTCCACTGAAATAACATAGAATAACATTTAAATACCCGGCAAATGTCGTTCTGCCATATTAATTAATTATTTTTGGATATACTTTACGACCTATTCTCATACCGACCATAAAAAATTAACGCAAAAGGAAAAAAAACGGAGTGCGACAGCGTGATATAAGATTTAAATATCCACTCGCATCTAACACGGACCAGCCACCACACGGAGATCGTCTTCCCACCTGGATAATGACCGACCATCAATTCGACATTTTAAAAACATTTAAAAACTCCTAGTTATTATAAATGCACTATATTCAAAATAATGTTTAGTCAAGTTACTCTACTTTAGTGAAAACAAATCAATACGTCTAAATATTTTACTGTCTAATTTATCAGATGGGCCCGTAGGATGGGCCGATAATGTTACCGTATAGATGTTATTTTAATTACTATTTAATACTCTTTTATCTAGATGATAAATAGTTGAATACATTATATACGAATTGTTTGAAAAAATCCTTATTCATATTAAGTTTTTTTTATAGAAGAGGGGGCAAACGGACAGTCGCTTCACCTGATGGTAAGTGATAGCGACATCCACTGACACCCGCTACACCAGAGGGTTAGCAGGTGCGTTGCTGGCCTTTCAAATGGGAGTATGCTCTTTTCTTGAAGGCCCCTAAGTCGTAACGGTTCGGAAATACCGTAAGTGGCAGCTTATTCCATATATTCGTCGTGCGAGGCAGGAAATGCCGTAAAAATCGAGTTCTTGTGGATTTACGAACATCGTGATGGTGAGGGAGGGATCGAGAAGTTCTAATAATAAACTATTGAAGTGATTTGCAAACCTAATATAAAAAATCTACGGTTGTTTTTTTGTTCATATCTATAATATACCTATTATTCAGTTTATTCATCTTCATCATCTTTCACAAAAATTGTTTTTTTACAGTTGCATAACAATTTTCAATTCTCACTTCTGTACTATTAAGTTTATTGTTGTCTAACTTGTCTTGTCTCTAAAGATGAAGGGAGAATCAAGGAACAAGGTCCTGTCCGGTACGAAAAAAAAATACAAAATAAAATATCTCATAAAAACACAACATATTTAAACTGATGATGTAGTTTCTCACAATTATTATTAGTTTTTTTTTTTAATACTTGGGTCGTAAAGTCGCAACATGAATGGTATTCTTTATCTCCCCATTCTGCGGAGCACGCATGAATAACGTATAGCCCGTGAAAGGAGATGCCTTGTACGGCGTGAGGTGTGTGCCTATTTGATGCGATAGCCGGTAATGCCTAACATTTTAGCTGCTGGGTTCTAGCTTCTAGATATGACAGTCCCAACTTGGGGCTCAAATACTATATGATGTATTGCGAATGCTAAGTTATTTCTTAGTCAAAAGGTTTTAAATTATCTCGTTAATTAGATATATAAAAATGATAGAGTCATAAGAGTGGAGGCCGCTTTTAGGTAGACGAAGTGTTGGACGACCATTGACCAGGTGGGAATACGATCTCCATGCAGTAACCGGAGTTACTGTTGGATGCGAGTGGCGAGGCATCAGTCGTCTAGCGTTCATTGAAGGAGGTCGTGTTCTGCAGTGGACGGATAAAGGCTGAAGATGATGATGATAAAAATAATTGATTCTACATATTCTCTTGTACTTTGATAGATTTACCGGTGTTTCAAAATTAACTAGCTATATTCTGAAAAGGAGAACGGGTTAGGTATGTCGTATGGTAATTACTAACACCCCACCATTGTTCAGGCCTTGATGTGGCGGTGGGCCTCAGTAGCCTAAGGTGTGCCCAGCACCTTGGGCGAAGTGAATTGAACCGAGGGGGCTCTTTGTACCCCTCTTATAAGAAGAGGGGACTAAAGAGCAGGGGGCTAGGGGCGAGGACGGGAATCTCAGCCCATTGTACTGTCCCGACGTTGGGAGGGGTGTTTCTGTGTTGTGGGACATCTCCTCTGTGGAGATGGCGTCGGTCCCCTGAGGGGCTGACTAGCCGTCGATATGCCTTGTTTGCTCTTTAGATCCATAGCACCTCACCAAAGGCGGCATTGGTGGCACTCGCCGGGTTTTAGTAGGTAGAGCTGCGTCCACTTACCAGCTTTCGGGCATAGCGAGATCCACATACCCGCCTGGAGAGACCAACTCCCCCGCGGGATGCCTCAGAGCATTTCCCGGCGTTAAATAAATTTAAAAAAATAGTAAAAAGTAATTACTAACACTGACAACTATGCTTTTTCTCGGCTAGTAACGCACGGATGAGTAGAGATCTGCACGGGATAGTTCTGAGTAAACTCGCTTATGGGCGACGTTGACCACGAAACCCACTGTCTTAACTAATATTAATTAACTTTATACGAATACTAACTGACCCGACCGAACCTGTACAAAACATTCTGTAGTGCACTGTCTTGTGAATTTAAACCATTCACATCCAGAGCACACGCCAAAATTGTAACAAAATGCAGCTGTTTAGGAGCTCAGCTACATACACACACAGATGAATACTCAACTTAAAAAATACTTAACGAGTTATAAAACTCAAACAAACGGACATCCGTCGGCATCAGTCCAAATGCCTTATGATGAATGAAACATGCCCAAAAACGTGGCCCAAAGGGTCTCGTAATTGAGTTACAGATAATTAAAGTTGTAACGATTCCATCAGTATTGATTGATGACTGTCAGGCCCGCCTCGTACCGTTTACACGCTTACACAGACATACATACAATATACAATGGTGGCACAAGAGGTTCGGTATACTCTCTCACCATATTGATGGATCGAATGACCATGTGACGACCTCTGTGGCTCAATGGTTAGCGCGTTGGTGTTTAAACCGGAGGGTGCGGGTTCGAATCCCGCCAGGGAACAAAAAGTCTTCGGTGTTCCTGGGGAGCACATATTTAATACACATCCATGAGAATGTGTATTAAATATGTGTATTATATAATAAAAAATCTTAAATATGTGTATAGTATAAAAGTATTAAATATTTTTCCGTTGTTTGGTACCCGCAACACAAGTTCTTCGAGAACTTACCACGGGACCAGATTGACGTGGTTTATAAGCGTCCATAGATATTAATTATTATTATTATATTATGATTGGGTTTTTAGAGATGGAAGTACGCGCGTCATGTGACCATACAGACCACCATCCAGGGTACCACCATCTTGCTTAGTTCTTCCGTGAAACAGCATTGTTGTGTTTCGGGGAGAAGAACAGGCAGCGTTAAATAAACTGGCACTTAGACTTAACTAATCACGCCACAGGATGAGCCGAAATCAACGCACGAATGAGTTGCTTTAGCTAGTCCATATGAACCCGTTTATGTAGCGCCAAATATACATTTCTGGCTACTTATAACAAATTTTATCACCACAGTAACAGTCTACTGTTAGACAAAGGCATCGAGCATATAACCGGGTAGAGTAGTAATGTGAGCCTTAAAATTCCGAAACTGGTCAGTGATTTGTCACTGACGTAATTGCAATTCAACCAACAGTGATCTGTGTGTCCATCCCATCGGCCAATCATCCAGCAATGGCCATCAGTCGGCCAATCAGAGCGCAGAACTGGCGCAGTGTCGCAGCACAAATATGGCGGAATTCGTTTTTATACAAAACACATAACATTACCACTCTATTCTGGTTATATGCCCGATGATTGAGATGCACAATAGGCAGGCTGATGACGATGATCGGTCACAGGCACTGACCCAATACTTCAAATGTCAATTTTTATCTTAACGGTAAAATAATTGCAATGCAAAAAAGTAATTGTTCAATAATTACACAAAGAAAGCCTTACCGTATCTAGCCAGTTATAATTGTTACTTCCATATACAAATATCACGGTTATAATATATTTCTATCAAAAACCTATTTTAGTATCCCGACCCAAAAACATTTAAAATAATCATAGACAAGTAAGTCATTCCGCCAGTCTGTCAAAATAAACTTTTTAGCTAGTTTATTAAATTTGTGAGCGACAATGGCCTAGTGGGTACGGGCTTGGCATCTTGAGTGAGAGCCGAGAGGTCCGGGTTCGATCCTGACCCCTGTGAGGCCTAGAAATGGGTTTTTCTTAATTTCTACGTGCATCTGAACATGACACCATCGCTTGCTCACCGGTGAAGGACACATCGTGAGGAAACCTGCATGCCTGATAAGATTAAAAGTCTTTGAAGGTGTGTGAAGTTCCCCAACCCTTTTTTTTTTTTTTTTTTTTTTTTAATGCAGCGGAAATTTGCAGACCAAACCATAACTAGGACCGGGGTGAGTTTTAAACCTAGCCGTGAGTGGGGTTCGCACTTGGAGATGCGTTACCCACTAAAACCGCTGCAAGTGCCCTCAGCCGCCTTTTATGAGAGTCCCGGATCATGCAGGCAACGCAGGACCCTCGGCGACAGGCTGGCCCCGGCGAAAAGGCCAGACTCATCCTCTAAAGGGGGACTGCTCGGCTGTTCGTTTGATTCGATACTTTTAGCAGTCCCCGACGACGTCGTGTCTAGCTGGACCCAGGTTAAAACCCCATCCTGGGCCCGACACGAGCACAGGGGCGTTACTGGAGGCGCATTAGGTAGCGCCTCCTACGCACCCCCGTTCGTCGCCCGCGGTGGGAGGCCTCGTCGGCGGCCTCCTCTCTCACCCGCTCATCGGCCTCCTTCTGGGACATTACTGCCTCGCAGAAGGAGACCATCGCCGTCCAGGACTCGTCGTCACCGAGCATCGCAGTGATGACGCTCGGCAGAGACAAGTCCCCTCCGATGACTGATGTCAGACCGTGACGCAGCGCCGCCCATCTCGGGCACACCTCGAGTGTGTGCTGGGCTGAGTCCACCGCCGCGCCACAATCGTGACACCCTGTCAACGGCTCCCTGCGGGCCGTCCGGCACAGGTACTCACCAAAGCAACCATGCCCGGTGAGCACCTGTGTCAGACGAAAGGTGAGGGGTTTGCGCTTACGGCGCATCCACCGCTCAAGGACCGGACGCAGAGCAACCGTCAGGTTTTTGCCTTACGGCTGCTGCGCCAGGTCCTCCCCCCACCTCCGCATTAACGCCTCTTGCCCTATGGCCCAAAACCCTCCTCGCCTGATTTCGAGGAGGAGACCCGTGCCCAGCAGTGGGACATAAAAGGGTTGATATTATTATTATTAAATTAGCCGTTGCCCGCAGCTTCGCCCGCGCTAACTTGGTAATTATTATTATAAGCCACTCAGAGTTGGTAGTATTCTAACGATGAAAAGAAATTTAAATCGGATGAGTAGTTTTGAGTTATTCGTAACCAACAAACAAACAAACTCTTCTCTACTTTCTATGATAAAAATATTGATGTATTAGTTCATAACGAAGCCGGCAGTAAAAACCGTATCAAAATCCGTTTAGTAGCTTAGAAAATATCGATGCACAAACAGACCAACACAAAAAGCGACTTTAATATTATGCGATGTAAAGATTGTTTTAACATAAACCAATTAAAATTAAACTTTAATTTTTGTAATTTGTAAGATACTTCGTCTTACAAAAGCGATAATATTATGTCATCAAAATCAAAGTACAGTTACGGACAGACAAGAGTTTTTGGTAGATAAGGATTTTATACGGAACTAAAAATAAAAAAAAATATGTATTTGCACAAAGACCCCCACAAAACACAACAACTACATAACACCGGTGATCCATACGGAACGAACACTAAAATATTTTATTTTAATTCGCACTACAATCAATTATAAACTTTACTACATCCGAATAAGTATTATATCTGTATATTTATGAGGCGTGAGTTTATTTCTGTGAGATGGTTCTGTAGGTTATTAGCAGACTATATAAACTAAACTGTTTATTTAAATTATTAAAACTATTTAAAACAGAAAGCTTATCGTATATTTAAGTTTTTTTCTGCGAAGCTCAATGTTTCAGTTTTGTCTACGAATTGATACATTACCCACGTCTTCAAAATGTTCAAAAATTTATTTCTAAACTTAGTTTTTGACGATCAATCAAGTTAACCTAATAACATAACAAAGTAGTAAGAACGCGTGTCACGGGTTACGTATTATATTTACATATATATATAATTAATAATAATAATAATATCTATGAACGCTTTCACACCACGTCAATCTGGTCCCGCGGTAAGTTCTCGAAGAACTTGTGTTACGAGTACCAGACAACGGAAATATATTTAGTACTTTTATACTATACATATATTTAAGTTTTTTTTATATAATACACATCCATGACCCAGGAACACAGAAAATATTTTTTCCCTGGCGGGATTCGATCCTGCAACCTCCGGGCTTGAGCGCCAACGCGCTTACCACTGAGCCACAGAGGTCGTCAAATTATATATGTTACCTTCTTTGAAGCCTTTTCATTTACTCTTCAAGTTTACCCTTCTATATACCTATTTCACTAAGTTAATAATTAATCATAATCATAATTTTTATTTGCTAGAATATGATAACAAAATTGGTGTCGGCTTAATTTAGTAAATTTTTAAACCATATATTGTGCTCAAGGCATGCAAATTTTAGTAGTTTTACATCAAAATACAATTTTATAATGTCAAAGTTAGGATATGCACACATTAAGAACTTGACTTCTACTAAGTAGTAATGGTCATCTATATGAAGTATTTCCTAGCGGAACCCTAAAATGTACATTTTCACGCTTTCAAGGCACAGATTCACAATTTGTAATGCCGGTAACAAAAACCCTTCAACCACGCCCTCTGCAAAACACTGTAAAAACTCAAACGTGCTGCAGGGCTGCCAACATAGAAATCAAATAAATTATAATTTATACTTATTATTATTTACAGTTTATATATTATTATTTATGATATCTGTGTTGTTAAAAAAAAGTTGTAAAAAGTTGTTGTTGATGATGATAATGATGAAGTTTTTCTAAAAGAAAATATATTTAAATAAATAAATACATATTTGACGTTCTAAAAATCTCGATATCCAATTTTTGTTCATTTCTGTAAGAGGTAGAGGCCATGCTGCTCTGCAGACGAATTGAGCCGGCACGACCGGGGTGGTAACTCTCGCTCAAATAACACCGCCGTCAAGTGACAGCTGTGCTGTCGCGTTTCGTACGGCTTGTGAGTTTCTGGTGGCCCGGTGGTGGTGCGGATGTGTATGGGCGTCTGTAGTCACCATAAGGCTCCGACAGAGATGACATATAAAAAAAATTGGATATAATTTCTTGCTACAAAAATAAGTTTATTTTGATTTGATTAACTTGGCTCAGCTTGTGTGCTGCAGAGACGAAAATCCAAAAAATAACTTTCCAAAATTTTATGAGGATTAGTGCAGATTTTTATTAAATTAACTTATAATACGTGTATTTAATACAAACTGTATTTATTGTATTATACTGTAATACAATTATTATTAATATAATTTATTAAGGTTGTTGATTTTATTTATTTGATTGACCTTTTGACGCCAATATAATATAGTATAAATTTGATTTTTATATCATTTGGATATGTCAAAATATAATTATCTGTTATCTCGTCTTCTTTAGCACCAATGAGAGTGTACAAAACTAATTATAATGTTAAAAGTGATATAAATAAATACAAAGGTAACAACCCTATATAGTAACGACCATTTCGCATGAACACATCGGCAGCTATGTGCGCGCCGCTCAACATAAAACAGCATGTATAAATATTTGGACGGCCGACATGTTGTTTGTTCGACGTTTTTCGCATTACTCATGATGCGTCTATCGATGGACCCCCGAGGGTCGACTTCCAAGTTCCAAAAAAGAAAACGAGCAGAAGAAAGTAGTATTTTAGTTTTACATTGATGTATTCCAATGAGCCTAGAAAAAAATGGGAACAGAAAAAAAATATCTCTAGTATTGCCGACGAATATGATTAGTATGGGGAAAATATGGCGCGATGAAGCCAAGAATATAAATTAAAACAATTAAAACAAAAAAAAGCAGCAGAAAATATTAGTTGCGACGGTTGCAGTGGTTAGCGACGATCATGGTAAATCTGGTTATGGCGATGGGGCTCAGTAGCCTAAGATGAACCCAGCAACTTGGGCGAAGCTAATTGAAGCGAAGGACTCTTTGTACCCCTCTTATAAGAAGGGGACAGAGAGCACAAGGTGTGAGGATGGGAACCTGACGCCATTGTACTTTCCCGACGTTGGGAGGGGTTTTTCTGTGGTGCGGGACAGCCCCTCTGTGGAGGTGGCTTCGGTTCCTCGAGGGACTGACTAGTCGTCGAGGTAGCCTGTAGCTCAACAGTTCCGGGGCACCTCGTTAAAGGCGGCATAGATGGCACACGCCGGGTTTTAGTGGGTAGAGCTGCGTCTACCTTTCCATCTTTCGGACGCAGCGAGTCCCAGATACACGCCGGAGGAGTCTTGCCTCTCCCACCTGAGGAGTCTCCCCTCTCCCTAAGATCATTTCCAGGTGTAAAAGAAAAAAAAGAAAAAACATGTGGGATATTAGCAGTCCAGGTAATTTTATACGCCCTCAAGATACAAATTAGGTCTTTCTTCCTAGTTCCGAACACAGCAAAATTACTATGGTGACATCCATGATAGTTGGGTGGTAAAAGTAGGTAAGTCGCATAGGGTTAAGGTCCGAAGGCCCAATTTTCATAAATATTTCAATCGTCGTTCATCCTCTCCTACTCGCCTGATATCCAGATCCTATCACGGTTGCCAATAATCGTTTCCCTCTCCCACCTAGTGCATCCTATTCTTATACGAATACTTTCGTTAGTAGTCCTTACACGCACTCAACACCACCTCCACGACCGACGACGACGACGACCTTGCTTCCGACCGTTGGTTCCGTGATTAATAGAGAGGAAATTAGAAGCCCCGAGCTCACATCGATGATCTTTAAATGACGGGACGAGGGTCACAAGACATTTGTCTGTTAACGTCATTTCATAAAAACTTGATTTCGAGGAGGAAGCCCGCAGTCTCCTTATAAATGATGATGTTAATACCTCTGATGATCATAATGATCTAATTTCCAACATGGTTCCCAAATGAGAGGCTTAAAGCGTTATTTACGGAACGTAAAATCAATTAACGATAGCACAAACATTAATGACAACGTATACGCTTTGACCGTGCCGAATAAAACACCACTTCTAATTTTATTACACGTAAATTAATTTGCACGTCTACATTGTACACTCGCCCTGGAATAAACCTATCGTTTACATTCGTTTCCTCTTGTTCTGCGCCAATAGGCATTGTACTACAATCCTTCTATCTTCCGTGAAACCTTGAAGTAGGAAACGCAGCAGAGGCACTTATTACCACCAAGACCATCTACTACCACTACCGCCTTTGACTTAGACCTTATCCCCAGAAATATTAAAGATAGGTCTATATGTGAGCGATGATGGTCTAGTGGGTACGGGGTCAGCCTCTTGAGTGTGAGGTCCGGGTTCAATCCTGACCCCTGTGATACCTTGAAATGGGGTTTTCTTAATTTCTCCGTGCACCTGAACATGAGACCATCGCTTGCTCACCGGTGCAGGAAACATCGCGAGGAAACCTGCATGGCCGGTGAGATTAAAATCTTTGAAGGTGTTACACACACCTTACGTTACGGTCTGGAGACCGGTGTCCAGCAGTGGGACATATAAGGGTTGATATAATATTATAGTATCTTTATAAATTATAACCTATGTGTTATTCTGATGTATAAATTATGTTATTATAGAGTTTCATTAAAATCCATTCTGTATTTTTTATGTGAAAGAGTAAAAAACATCCATACATACAAACTTTCGCGTTTACAATTTCAGTTGGATAGAATTCTTCGAAAGTGTGGAAAGTTTTGGGCCTGTACATAGGCGCACTAAACCAGGATATCCAGGTCTGACCATGCTCAGCAATAGAACTAACCACTCTACATTATTTACTAGTTTGTGCACCTGACTGTACGTAGAGCCTCGCCAGCCGTCCGATCATTAGCATCTCTTTTAAGTCCTGCGCCTAAAATGCTAAAATCCACAAAGGATTTATTTCATCAAGCCACTATCCCTTACGGGTGAGATAAAACATCTCAACCGTACATAGTCCAAAATAAGGTGATAAGGGAGAAAATATATAAAACATGGCCTTATTTAAACACCAATATTTTATAGTTAAACTTTCACGGATTTGATTGCGGTTTGTTAAGTTTTTTACATGGCCGACGTTCTTACATTACATCAACAATGGTCGCTGGAGGACTGAGGTGTCCAACCAATATCTTGACGTTTACTGTGACCATTGTGGTATGTGATGGTGGCGCATAGCGTAGTGTGTAGCGAATGCTGATGGATTCTTCAGAAAACAATATACTTATAGAAACTAAAAATGACACGTTAATATTTTCATTTAATGTTTTATTGGCTTCGTTGTGCTATATTTTTAAAAAGAGTTTTAGTAATTCTACTAAACTGTAAGTAATGAATTATAAAAATTCATATAAATTTATGCTATTTTGCGAAATTCGCAAAAAAAAGAATCGGTCAATGTAGAATTTATTAAGGGAGGCTTATTAACTGAAGATTAGACTGCAATTTTTTCTTTTCTTTCTTTTCTCTTATAGAAAGAAATAACCACAATATGGTTATGATATTTATTACAATATGATTTTTATTTCAATTTTACATCGGCTCGTTACAATCCTAACGAAGACAAACCCGTGATTTTCATAACCTTATTTGATCTGAAATAAAAATATGTTTTCACTCATTTAAATCTTTTATATATTCCAAAATGTCATTAACGATATAAATGGATTTTGCGCCATAACGAACGAGTGGTGCCACAATGGAAAATCATAAATCACTTGTCACTTTGACAGTTGCTGAAAGAAGGCCCGTCAATGCATGGATGCAGAACTTTTAAAGCATCTTAACGTTTTTTATACCTTTGATTAATTGGAATTTAAAAAAAAGTAATAAAGGTGTTACAATTCTCGAAACGTGAATGGATCTCGGAGTTTATTATTGTGTGATTTCAAAGCAAATAAAAAAGGGTATGCGATTGCATCGGACAGTAAAAGAAGATAATGCTATAATAATTTGTTTATTTCTCAAGGTCTAATGGATGTAAGTATTGTGATAGGTTATTATTTATTTGATAAAGAAAGCATAATATTTTTAAAGATACTAACAATTTGAATCGCGTTTATATTTACACTAATCTAAAGCTTTAAGTTTTTGAGACTTGCGATGCGACGTTCGCTCTATCTCACTCTCTCTCGATCTTTCTCACTCGCATCCGCCCTATTATCACTCCATGGCTATGTGCTTCATGCTACGTTCGCCCTTTCTCACTCTCTCTCAATCGGTCTCAATCACTCTATACCTCTTCTTGAACAAAAACGTTGTACATTTTCGTGACGTTTCATCCGTAAAAATTTTACCCTAATACACGCAAAGAAGTTTCACTTCTAAAATATATTTTTTTTTTTTTTTCGGATGGATCTATGCTAATGGCCCGAAGGCCCTAATGCTTCAACGGATTAGTGTGAGCCCATTCGGCTCACTTTTGATTGGGGGGTTGCCCCCCGCCTACCGTGCAGTCTGTGACCACACGGCCTCCTGGCGTCGGTTGTGTACTAAAATCATTGTAGACATATTATCGCTTTTATATGCGTCCTAACGGTACAAATTCATACAAATAAAATATGTTTAAAACAATGATATAATTGGTTTAAAATATTCACAATATATTGCCCCGATATAAAGCATATCAAAATACGTAAGTACCTTTATAAATTGCGTATGTAAGGCTTGGATACCATATTGAAAGGTCAAAACGGACAAGGAATATGCAACAAAAACCTAATCAGACCTAATGCACTCAATATATCATTGTACAGCCAGTGACCATGGTCGAACATGCTCGAACACGGAATAATAACCTTTAATGCACAAGAACAGAGTTTGCTTCCCTTTGACAGATGCCAGTGTTGTCAGGTGCAAAAAAATACAGAACGCATATTCTTTGTATCTGTGGCAATGTTTCCTAACAAAAGCGCTTATGGTTCTTTTATTTTTTTTAACACTTTTGAATCTGTGATATGAATATTTTGCTCAGGTAATTTTTTTCCTGTCATGCAGATAGCGACTGGATTTATGGAAGGGAATCCATTTGTACTGCCGAATATGTATGTTTATTTGTCACGTGTATTGCCGTTCAGTAATGATAATCAGCTTGTCATCGTTCAAATGGACTTTTGGCAGGTCATCAGGAATACAAAGTACTTACGTGTTATCTGTGAACGGACAAAAGTTGAAAATAATAACGTATCTATACAAATCACTTTAATAAATAAAATTGTAGTGTATGTTTGTTAATTCAATATAAAATTGTAGTGTATGTTTGTTAATTCAAAATAAAATTGTAGTGTATGTTTGTTAATTCAAAATAAAATTGAAGTGTGTGTTTGTTAATTCAAATTAACAGCGTTTCACTATATGCATATGTAAGTAAATAGAAAATCATTACATCAAACATCAATTTTTTAAATTTTTGTCTGTCTGTCTGTTTGTGCCAGGTAATCTCTGAAACGGCTCGGCTGATTGTAACGGGACTTTCACTGGCAGATATTTGACGTTATAATAATAATAATATCTATGGACACTTTTACACCACGTCAATCTGGTCCCGAAGTAAGTTTTCAAAGAACAGAAGAAGAAGTAATACTTTCATAGTATACAATATATATTTAAGCTTTTTATTACATAATGCATATAATATGTATGTGGGAGGGAAGCGCATTGCCGCGCTCCCTGCTGCATGGGTACCACCATCTCGCTTGTTTCTCCCGTCAAACAGCTTTGCTGTGTTTCGGAGAGGAGGGCAAGACAGGCAGTGTAATTACTGGCACCGAGACTTAACATCTTAATTATGTCTCAGGATAGGCAACACATAAATGAGTTTCCTGGGCTTGTTCCAGGTAAACTGGTTTATGTTCATGGGCGACGTCGACCACTTACCATCAGGTGGCTCGTTTGCCAATTTGCCTATCCAACTAACGACTAAGAATATTAAAAAAAATGTATTTAATACACATCTATGACCCAGGAAGACAGAACTATTTGTTCCCTGGCGGGATTCGAACCCGCTACCTCCGGCTTGAGTGCCAACGCGCTAACCATTGAGCCACAGAGGTTGTCATCACGTTATGAGGAGTAACTTCGGGTATAAAATAATCAGGAGGCTTTAAATCTACGTTAACGCGGGCGAAGCCGCGGGCAGCAGCAAGTATAATAATATAAATCATACTAAATATATTTTTATTTGAGCTTTTGAAAGTTTGAAGCTCTGACTGATCTCTAATCTTATCTGAACTATCAATTTAATCTGCTAAGTCATCATATTACAGATCATCGATATCAAACTGGGCAGTGACCAACACTAATTATCGAAAAGGCAACATCATCACCATTCACCATCATCCGTGACCCGGTGGAGGTCATCCGGTCATGACTATCACAGACAAAAGCTCACGGTGTGTTCGAAATTCAAAAGTTTTGTTTTCTCTGTGGGTAATCTTTGTGTTGAAAATATTTAGGTCCTTGGTGTATAAAATATTTATTTTATTCATGTATAAGTACATTTTGAAAACAAGAACAGGATATGGAGTAATTAAGACTCTTACGAAGAGGCTTACGTCCTAGGAGAGAACGCATTGATGGACGAAGCTCAAAGAGATAGTATATCAAGGCTATTAATAACAAGGCTATCAAAGTCATTTTTTTTCAACGGCTGGTCAGATCTTTATTACAATGGGACCACCAGCTTTCAATTAAAGAAACAATCATCGAAATTCATTCAAAATTGGCGGAGTAATCGCGTCAAAAAAAACATACACAGGAATTGAGTACCTCCTCTTTTTTTAAGTCGGTTAAAACCTCTATATTTGTTACATTAGTACATAGCACGAAAAATGGCCCCTATAAGCGGTAAATACGAATTCCCAAGGCCGAGATAAAAACAATTACTTCTAACTGATGGCTCATCTTAATAAATATGTATATGCTACTCAAATACGTTCCGTGTCATATTATTTACGTACATAATATATTTAATGTGTATCTAATAAGAAGTTTGATGCCACAGAGAATTTATTATCCACAAGAATATCATCATCTTCTTTCTCTTGCCATCTCTTACCGGAGGTCAGCTATCAATAAACCACTTTTACTTTAGAGACTCTATAGATAGATTGCTCGGAAGTAATCTTGTACTGAGTTTGAACCATGTCTGGAGATTTTTAAGCCAAGAAGTAAGCCTTTTTCCAGGTGGTATTTTCCCTTGGATTTTCCCCTGACATTTTCCCCACAAGAATATAAAAGGACCTATGTCGGTATTTTATGTGATAATATTGTATCGTAACAAGTAATCCATGTACTAATAATATACATAAAATGATCTACACAATGTCTATTCGCTATATGCAAAAAATGTGATGTATGTAATGGTGTTTAGGTGGGGAACCCGAACGTACTTAACAACTCAACAGGCACTAACTTATGTCCGTCTGCAGATTATCATACAAGGAACGTAGACGATCGGCACCAGATCAAATTCTCGGCTTCGAAACTAAGCACAGGTTCAATATAAGCACGAGAACTCTGTTCGGAAAGCAGCATCTAAGAAAACAATCCGAATAATCACCAACCATATAAAAGATGATATTAGAACAAAGAACTTATGGTCACTAAACTCCCCTCATCGTATAATCAGTACACCAATCTACGTCATAACAGCCGGTGCCGCGGTGGCCTAATATGGTGGTCTTAACCACGCATGGACCATATTCGACCACCAATATTGTGGTCTTAAGCAATCATTGGACCATCCATTTGTCAACAAGCTACACACATAAACCACCGGTCACGACCAACTTCAAACCCAAATAAATTTAGTATTGCTTATGGAAAGCTATTACACTTACTCATAAAGCAGAGGTTGTCAACATGTTGACTTAACTGCAAAAATGCAAGTGTATTCATTTCCCCCCACCATCGTTCAGGCCTTGACGTGGCGGTGGGGCTCAGTAGCCTAGGATGAGCCGCTGCACCTTGGGCGAACACCTAATTGAGCCGAGGGGGCTCTTAGTACCCCTCTTATAAGAAGAGGGGACAAAAGAGCAGGGGGCAAGGGGCGAGGACGGGAACCTCACTCCATTGTACTGTCCCGACGTTGGGACGGGTTGTCCTGTGGTGCGGGACAACCACTCAGTGGAGGTGGCGTCGGTCGCTTGGGGGACTGACTAGCCGTCGAGGTGCCCTGTTTGTTTATTAGATCCGGGGCACCTCACCAAAGGCGGCATTGGTGGCATTCGCCGGGTTTTAGTGGGTAGAGCTGCGTCCACTTACCAGCTCTCGGGCGCAGCGAGTCCCACATACCCGCGGGATGCCTCAGAGCATTTCCCGGCGTTAACGGAAAAAAAGTGTGTTAATTTAAATTTTATGTATAACTTAAAGTCTTGGACTAATTTAATATAAGTAAGTATATATTTAAATAAGATAATCTACTCACACTTACCACAAGTCAACTTCTACTCATTACCGCAGTTGTAATAAGTAGTTTATAATTGCTTATTAGGTACTTCCAAAAACGTTTCTGTGTTGAAAAAAAAAAATACAGTCAGTATAACTACTGGCACCAAAAACATCTTGCACATTAAAAATCAGCCCCGGAAAGAGTGCCAGTTTTCAGTACAAGAAGTATTTTATCGTATTTATGAAATAAGTAAGCCTTTTCTACGATCTTATAAATTACATAATGTAGTCATAAAATCATAATTTATATGAAAATATCTGTAATATTCAGGTCATGTTCCATACCGATCAACAATTTCTCAAAATTAATTCTTTACAAGGAGTCCGAGGGTATCATAAATTTTAAAATAACTACCAAGTGTGAACAACCAAATGTTTACTATTCATTTTATAGTAAACTCACGCTAACAACATACCAACCTTACTTTTAAAAAATAAGGTTCAAACTCGCATAGCGCAAACATTTTCTCAGAACCGCGTTATAAATTAGAAAAAGCTGTAGTACAATATTAAACTGGACCGTAATAAAGCCTTATTTCGAAAAAATGGATCCTCGACGGAATTTCGACTGTATCCCACATACTTTAGAGTCAAGTCTTGTATTATTGATGGTAATAGTGGTAAGCCATTGTAATGACGTCAGAATGCTATCATACGTCTTAATCTGGTGATAAGAGAGTTTTTATGAGCGCAACACAATTTAAATGGTCGTAAGCTGTCTGTACTTGGGTATGTACAAACATTTGCTTATGAAAGCTTAACAAACATGGTGCACTTTGATCCTCCTCACCATAACTTTGGTAGCCTCAGCAGCTTAAAAATCAAGATATCATTTTATAGTTTTAGAGGCGGATGCACTGTGCCGCTCCCGTCTACATGAGTACCACCATCTTGCTTTTTACCGAGAAACAACTTTTCTATATTTCGGAAAGAAGGACAGGACAGGCAGTGTTACTGGCATTGAGACGTCTCTGGATATGCAACACATAAAAGAGTTCCCAGACTCGTTTATTACATACAACGCATAAGAGAAAAATGTTTATTTGACAAAAATAGGGTAATCAATGATCATAATACAATAAAAACGTTTGGCATAAATTATTTCTTCGTGGGACACTTCATGAGCAGCTTGTCAGCCACTGGTGGTGGTTGATCATCTTTGCAGTCAATTTTTTCACGCAACTTCAACTCATCACTAGATACTTGATTGTATATAAAGATGCACACTTTTCCAGTATTCCGCGTTATATTCCAGAACACTTCGTCAGTTTCTTTCGGAAAACAAAGCGCACCAGCTGATAACAATCCCAAACCAGTGAACAGAATCCGTCGAGAGAGTCCACCACTAGTACCAATTAAATATCCCACAATACCACCCGTAGCTACCACAGCCTGTCTCATTTCTAGTCTGTCTGGGTCTCTCATGTTTTTTTTGAATTCTTCTTTGGTTTTATTGATCGCAGACTTTGCATTTTTTATTTCGTTTACTGTATAGCATTTGGCATCACAAATATTTTTTTTGAATTCAGCTCTAGAATGTTTTACGTAGGGTAAAAGGAAATTATGTAAGATCTTCTCGCTTGCTTCGGCGCATTTGTCTTTGTTTTCTTCATTATCCTTGTATTCAGAGTGTGGACTTTTATAAATTGGCAAATCTTTGTATTTCATGAGCGGTGGCTTCTTGGGAGGTTCTTCGGGATTGGATGCGCTTATCTTTGGTATGATGTTGACTTTCTCCCCAACTAAAGCGACACTTAGTGCTTCCACCCATATCTTGCCAATTATATAAAAATCTGTAAAATTACGTCTTGTTCCATGTAATTCATCGTTGATTATGATATTTTTTTCTTCACATGGAATAAGGTCTTTGTGGTTTTCAATTTCTATATTCTTAACTGGTAATTTAATTGGACAAACCTTCATAGCATTATATTATTTGATAACGTTCACGTAAAATTTTAAATCCCCATTAAAACCATTGTTTTTTCAAATTATCACGCTTTGAAGTTTGTTGACGTCTAACTTAACGTCGTTGTATTTTTTGCTTTGACATTTAAATTATATTGTCAATAGATATTAAAAAATATATGAAAAAATATTATATTTACGCCAGAGTAATAAATTAATACTCAAACATTATTATTTAAACCGTAATAGCAGGGACACTTACTGTTTTAAAGAACTTCTATGGCATGAACAATTAAATATAAAAATAAAATTAATTTCACAACGAATCAACCTAATAAAAATTAATTTTAATAATGATAATATAAAAAGTTGAAAAAATGTATACTCTATATTATGGTGATTTGGGAACCATGTCAAATCGAATACTTGCCGGTTTTCGATTCACGATATTGTATCAGTAACACAATAACTAAATTAATTATGGTATTTTAGCCTTAATTAAAAGTCCCCAATCGCGCCAAGTGGAAGCGGAGTGTGAATTGACAGCTGATTTCGTATTCGATTATCGATATCACTTCCAACTCGATTATTTCAAATCGAAAAAATCGCTACTCAATTGATTCATGTGCATACTTCATTTCTTTTGACAACTTTACTTTTCCAACTACCCTCCACTAAGCAATCCTTATCTGAGGGTAGTAAGATTGAAATTTGTTAGGAAATTATTTTTTGGATGCAAAATATGAAATACCTCAATAAACGGCGAAGCAATGGTTTTGTTTGGTTCAGGATATGTTCGTTTTAGATTCCCTAGGCATAAAATTACATTTTTATTGCCATTTAATAGCCGGTGGAATCCTTCGTTAAAATTCTTACTTAGATGAATATTTCATATGGATATTTCATATGAAAATCTTAAATTTCCGCAAACATTTACATACGGAAGATCTTATACGACCTTAAATCTAATGTTTGTTTTACCGATGGCAGGAATGCTCTGTACCGCTCCCGGCTCCATGCGAACCACCATCCTACTTATTTCTTTCATGAAACAGTTTTTTTCCTGTTTTGGAGAGAAGGGTAGGACAGACAGTGTAATTACTGACAGAGACTTATCATCTAACAATCGTTTGGTAATGCGTGAAGAGGGTGCCTTAAGTGCGTTTTTTTTTGTTCGGTGGTGTAAATGCATTTGCGCATGCCGCCAGTCCTTGGTGGGATCTGGCGGTTTTGTGGGATTCGGCACTAAGCTACTACCCACTAAAACACCGCGGGTGCCTTTGGCCGCCTATAGTGAGGGGCCCCGGATCTATCAGCAAAGGGCGACTCGGCGACTGGCCGATCAATCTAGATCGTCCGGACTCCTTCACTCAGGTGGGAAATTCTGGCAGTAAATAAAATGTCTGACTTAGTGATAGGTGGAGACGTTTCTATTCGCGGACCACAACCTTCTGTAGTTTTCTCACAAATAATCCATTATTAGTCAGTTTGTCTGTTAAACTAAACTTACTAACCCTTGCTAGGCCGTAATCATCTATAATTTTAGGAAGAGATTGTGCCATCCTGCTTAGTAGCCGAATTTGGCCGACACGACCGGTGTGGTACCTCTCGCTCACATAACACCGGCGTCAAGTGACAGATATGCTGTCATGTTTCGTTTCGTGTGGTTTGTTAATTTCCGGTGGCCCATTGGGGGGATAGGGAAAAGGAGGGCAACCTATCTGCATAATTTTCGGTTGTGCGGATGTGTATGAGCGTCGATAGTCGCCAAAAGGCTTCGACTGCTCGTTTGCCCTCCTATATTATAAAAAAATTCTAACAACCCTCCGGTGTAGTAAGTGTCCCTTTGAACTTTTTGCTATGTAAAAAATACCAACATTTTACTCAATTACAAGATGCAATTGATTGATAAGATACCCTGCACTAAGTCTAATTTGACGGCCGGCTGGTTTATTGATAATAGAAGTACTATCCGGAAAGAATTCATATCTAGCCAACTGAAGATAATTTGCCTGATTAATATGTCTAGACCGAGTTGCAGAAATTTATTTATATAAGTTTCATAAACACGGGTTCATTTATCGAGTTTAATTGCATCATATTCGAGCCTCAGATATTGCTCGTATTTAAAAGGTATGCTTTTACTTGGCTTTTGACCATTCTAATTAGTGACATTCAGATAAAAGAAAACAATTCTTCAATATGGTCTGGGTACAGTAACTTATCATACACTGGTACAAAAGTGTCAATAATTTTTATTATTTAAAAGCCTCAATAAAGAGTCCATTCATTTATCTTTTATCTCTATCTTTTACGGTCGTGCATTAATTTTTGACGCCTCTTAGAGACACTAAATTTTAAGTATCAAATACTTTTATATCAAACTGTCAAGTGTATGTAAGTTTACGTGTAGGGTTCCGTGACGTATAGAGTCCTAATTTTCTACCTGTAAACTTGTAAACATTTACCTGGTTGGAAGAATGCGTTTTTTCAACGCGCTCTAATGAGTACCATGCAGATTATTCCTTCCATGAACCAGCCAAAGGCAAGACGTAATTGCTGGCACGGAGACACCGAGAGTCCTTACCAAAAGCACATCTTTGGAGCTACCTTAGAAGTTAAAAATTGAAGAAACTGAAGAACAATAACAATTTTACCATAAATAAAAATAATGGGAAAGGATCACAGATATTAAAAATGTTCTTAATATTTCTATGGAAAGGATACAATATAAATACGAAAAAATCGATCTTACCTCTGAAGACCATTCCAAAAAAAATAAGATCATAAAGAGATGCTACGCTTAGAGCTGATGATGATCACATAAGAATCATCGATAACCATTAGTATATACAATGAGCCTTTTAAAGTTAGTTAGTTACATTGAAATATTTTCTTGTACATCCTGAGTGCATTGTTTGGGCTCAGATAAAAACATAATGGCTCTTTGTGCTTCAAACAATATTATCGAACAGCTTGAGGTGAGGGGGGATGCCCCACCCTACGGCCTAGGTACTTCATGGTATCCCAGTATTTATAAGATTATATATAGACTAATAAATATGTAAATTTATAGAGAAGAAAAGGTTTTTGATCCATAAATTCCGGTATGGCTAATGGTACTTTAAGGAAAACCTTACGACAAAGATTGAATACTAGTAATCGCAATAATTGTAAGAGGTAGTGCCATGTTGCATTGCAGCCGAACTGGGCCGGCACGACCAGGGTGGTACCTCTCGCTCACATAACACCGCCGTCAAGTGACATCTATGCTGTCGCGTTCCGTGCGCTTTGTGAGTTCTCGGTGGCCCGTTGGGGGGGATGGGGAAGAGGAGGGCGGTACATCTGCGCGACCTTGGTTGTGCGGATGTGTATGGGCGTCAGCGCCGTGAGGCTCCGACTGCTCGTTTGCCCCCTGATGACATAAAAGAAACGCTGCATGGATTACGCTTTTATTCGGAAAGCGACACAAACATCATGGAATTAAAAATCTAAACTAGTAAATACTTCAAATTCTCAGTCCAAAATGATAATAACACATAAAGATGACTAAAAGATTTAAGGCAAAAAAATAATAATTGAAACGTTGGACGCTGATGCAATAACTCTATCACGCTTTCAAAAGATACATATTGTATTTCTCTAATTTTTCCATGTGAGACGGGGGTAAAAAACAGCCGGTGGTAGGTATATACCGACACCCATTAGACACTTGCTACACCGGAGGGCACACAGGTGCGTTTCCAGCCTTTGAATCTGTACTTACAACAATGTTTTATAAAATTTCACTTTCTAATAATAATCAAGGTAAAGTCCTGTAAAAAGCTAAATATCCGGCTTGAAAGGACCATTCATAAGCACCTAAAAATAACTACCGAGATTCTTTATATAAATGTCAAAATGACAGCTGGTAAAAATGACATTGAATAAAGAATTGTGTTAGCTGCTACAAGCTAATAAATGGTTCTATCAAACCACGCCACGAAAGTCTTAGCTTTATGTTTATAACAGTTTCGAAAAATCTTGATGGCTTTTAGGTAAACAAAAAAAATGGACGTCACAACATAGCCGGCAGATGTGAAACATCTATGTAAATATTGAATTATTGATTAATAAAATCCTAAAAGAAAATAAATTAAAAATTATTAAAAAAAAAGGAATGGTAGCGTAATGCCGTTTCCCTTCATTTGATATCACTGCCAAGGCGCGCCAATCAATGTTTAAAAATAAAAATATGTCTGTCTATATCGAGATTCGAACCTTGGAAGTCCTCTCTCAGTCAGTGGGGGTACATCAATAAAATGCCTTTAGAAGTTTACAGCATACTCTAAGAGAATCATAAGTTACTTCCCGGCGAGGCTGCCATACCGCGAATAATATAACACACCATTGTTTTTCCGCTCGCCATGGACCCCATAATCTTATTCAACCAACACATAAAAATGCTGGAAGTGCTAATTACATTAGTTTAATAATTGTACATATTTTATTGTAAAAACGATTCGTTTTTATACAATAAAATGTATAGCATTATTAAACTTAAGTAGGGATTTCGCGTATAGTTTTAATTTTTTATTTTAGGTGTATATGATACTAATTGTGTTTACGGTTTTGCCCAGATTAAAATAAAAAAAATAAAGTTTAAATCAAGAATATCCAATAATCTATAATAATAATAATAAAGTTTATTCACGCTCACATAGACACATCAGTATACAGATAGATTATTAACAGATAAGACAAAAAAAAAATAACAACTTACAAGAATCTGACTTATTGATCGGGTTATCAAGGGCATTTTTTAATACATCCAACGTGTAATTCCGGAGATTAGTACGTTCAAAACAAACAAATAAACAAACTCTTTAGTTTAATTAAATTAATATTTAATAATATTAATTTAATTAAATCAAATAGCCTGTACCCGGACTTATGATGATAGTATTTAAGTATCACGATATCAAATAAATTATGAAAATCGCTGTTAAGCTTTTAATTAACAAAACCTTATTATAAAGTGCATATAATGGCTTTGGCAAAATAGCAACGCCTAAGCCTTTAAGGAAATTTGCATTCCAAACGAGTATTTTTTCGACGTTGATCATTAGATTTTATGACGTGTTATTTTATATTACATTTTGAATAAATAACATCATTAATATGTGTCAAGAACTAGTTAGTAAATAGATATACTTAAATGGAAATAAACGCCGCGGCTCTTAAGAAGCCTAAAACATATAGGTAGCTAGTTCCTGTTTCTTCAAAGATGGTGACAGTTAATGTGGATAGTGATATATTAATCACATTTGTATATATCCTAAAATCGACATACATACTATTAATTGGCACACCTAGCATTTAAATTATTTTTACATTACTTTTTTTATAGGATAGTAGAGCAAACGGAACAGTCGAAGCCTTTTAGTGACTATCGACGCTCATACACATCCGCATAACTAGAGATTATGCTGATGCGTTGCCCTCCTTTTCCCTATCCCCCCCTAAAAAGTCAACTATTATATACTATAGTTCTCTACATACATAATAATATATTACGGTTTCTAGAAAGACTTTGATGTGAAATATTTATAAGCGTTGACAGTGAAATTAACTCGAATGTCGTGATGGCAAACGATATGATGCTGTCATTACTTTTTTTTATTGATTATTCCATTTTTAGTTTTATATTTTTATTAATTCTTAATAATGAATTGTAATACTAACATAACATAGAATATGATTCACAACTGCTGATTATCTCGTGGTTTATAATATTATTGTACTGTATTTTGTTGGCGGTATTTTTAAATCAATGTGTTTATTCACACCTATAAATATGGCCACTTCCAGCATTGCTATATCCACGCTCGCAATATGTCTGAAATGCCTGCAGCGGTCTGCACAATAGGCGGTTATTTTTACTGCTTATTGTAGTTAAAACACATCGAAAACTTCTTGTTAAGTGTATATAAAAATGCTATTGCGTCGTTGGAAATTTGCGAATGAGATGTTATGCGCTAAATGAGTATACTTTGCGTGGTGAAAGGCAAAATACATATTTCTCCGTACAACAGATATTGACTGATTTAGTTTCATTGCCTTTGATACGGCTTTTCTCAGTAGGCTAGCTTTAGAAGCGGTAATAAACTACACTTCATAAATTTTTGATGTTTGTTAAATAATAACAAATACTATTGACGTGACAACGTTTATAATTCGATGGAGCCGGCTGCACGAACGAAAAAAGATGACGTATGCGGCGTTACCTCGCTCTGAGGCGCTCAATTTTCTTATGACGTTGTCACGTTCAACTATCATCAGTAAACCGACTTTACAGACAAGTGATTTTTTTTGAACTTGTCTTTTCAAAATATGCTTAGGAGAAACTAGAGTATTTAGTTTCTTATTTAAGTTTTAGTTTAGTTTAAGTCGTAAATGAGTTATTTTTTCAAACACCTTTAAGTCGTCAGAACTTGTGTTTATTAGATACCAATATAAATAATACAAATAATAACCAATACAAATAATTAATACAAATTATTGTGTACAAATTGATGATTTATTTTCATTGTATCGGCATTGGTGGGATTCGAACCCGTGATCTCTTGATGAAATAAAGGGCGGCAAATTACTTCCCTTTTTTCTTCACACTTACGGTGGTCAGCCACGGTGGTTACCGGATTGATAAGAAACCTCTCAGTACACATGTAAGTGTGTTATCTGTGTAAACATAATTTGTTCGACCCAACAGGCCGTGTCCGTCTGCTTGTCGTTAATGTCAAGTCCTCTATTTTAATGAAGTATTCATACTTTTTTATTTCGACTACATAGGATGACAATCTCTATGCATTGGTCCAAGGTGGAAGTTAGGGGGATATACTGTATTAATGTAAGAGACTCAGGTAATTTGAATCAGTAATTTGACAATATAAGTAAACAGTACTTACATAAAAGAATCAATTTCGAAAATGTTTCTCTGTATGTTTGTTTCGCTTAATCTCTGAAACGGCTGGGCCGATTTTGATGGGTCTATCAGCCCTATGATGGCAGACGAAGCTGCGGGCAACAGCAAGTTCATCATAATATTTTTATAACACTACTTATTACTACTACTATATATAGCTGGTGGGGTTCGAATGATGGAGTATCGGTTATCTTGGCGTTCATTGTAAGATGCCTACCCCTGGCAGTGGAAGGAAAAAGTTGACAATGATGATGATGATATGAAACTTGTGACACATAATTAACTTGCTATGATATAATTCCAGATTTGGCAGAGAAACGTTCCATGAAATAAATATCAAAAAATACAAATACCTTAAGCAGATTTCAAACTTTTGGTCTGCAAAAAGATATCCAGCCACTTATTAAGCGGCTGTGAAAAGCTAAACAAAATATAGTTAGACAAAAAAATCTAGAATTTTCTATTTCACGCAATATTTGCATCCCGTGACGATTTCGATCACCTATCAAATAAATTCAAGCTTTTAGGTATAGTTGAAATTTTGAAACTAAATATTTTATTGTTCTCAAGTCGTTAACCTTACATCGCATCGAAAATGACGTCACACAATCAAGAGCGACCAATCACAGATGTATTCTTTCGACTATGGTAAAATGGTAAAATTCTTGATAATTTCACGCACAATATAAGTACAAACATTAACAGACCTCCAAATTAATACTGAATTGAATTACTTGGAGAACAAAATTAATTGTTTAAAATATATAAAAAAAATAGGAAATAAAAATATAATTTGTCAGTCCTAAATTTCTTATGAGATTTCATATTAAAATCATGTCATAAAATTTTTAGGCTCACTCAAAAAAATACAACTTGGCCTTAAGTCCTGTCGGCGCTAAAGGCTGACCCTCACGGTCACGCTGTTTAGGCCCGCAGTAAAAAATGTAGCCCACAGCGTGACTAACTCTGGCCCAATTATCGTCTTTCAATTCTATACAACTTTGATTTATACTTTTGTTATTTTAGGCATTGTTTCCAAGCACAATGTGTAGATTTTAATTCCAAGCATGCCGTTTTTGAGATGAAAGTTAGACCTTCAAGTAGTTAGGGTGATATTCTCCATAAGTCTAAGATGGAAGTGATAGGCCATCTCGGCTATCATTGAAAGGGATGTTCAACAGCAGATGAAAATTGATAGTGCTGTGGTATAGCATCCCAGGGTAAAAACAAGTCTACTTAGCTGATACCAGGTCTAAATGACTGGCCATGGCTTTCCGACATGATATACATGCCAGGGAGTCTCATTAACCTACCTTAATTGCTCGTCTATCTGACTATGAAAATAACACAATAAAAAGCACCACAGATGGTCTTTACATACCTATTTTGTTTAAATGTGGCAAGGCAATAAAATCTTACTAATCCCCACCAAGGTTCAAGCCTAGTCGTGGCAGTGGGGCTCAGTAGCTTAAGGTGAACCCAGCACCTCGGGCGAAGCAAATTGAGCCGAGGGAGCTACTCTTTGTATGCGTCTTATAAGAAGAGGGGACAAAAGAGCAGGGGGACAAGGGGCGAGGATGGGAATGGAGATGCTAACCTAACCTAACCTATTTTTTTTTTGCCAGACGTTGGGTTGTTTTGCGATGCGGGACAACTCCTTGGTGGAGGTGGCGTCGGTCCTTTGCGGGACTGACTAGCCATCGAGGTGCCCTGTTAGCTCAACAGATCCGGGGCACCTCAGGAAAGGCGCATTGGTGGCACTCGCCGGGTTTTAGTGGGTAGAGATGCGTCCACCTTACCACCTTTCGGGCGCAGCGAGTCCCACATACCCACATGGGGAGACCCACTCTTCAGGCGAGATGCTTCAGATGGATTAGAACATGGGTCAATACATAGGGTACATTTTTTCAAAAATCCTACGGGAATGTCAAAGCGACGTAATTAACAAATGCACAATATATATTTTAAATGTAGGTGGTACCTGGCCGTAGGCACGTCTTTCTATCCTTACTAATATTATAAAATATGTGAATGTGAGTTTGTTTGTTTGTTACACTTTATCTCCTGAAACACTTAACTGATTTAAAAATGGATTTCTTGATTAAAGCTACATTATCAGTGAGTGTCATAGGCTTATACTTCGTCCCCGTATTCCCTTGAGAATGAGAACTACGCGGGTGAAACTGCGGCGAACAATTAGTATATTATAAAAGTCAAAGAATGACCAACAGCTAGCAGCATATCATACTAACACCGCCCCGCTGTTTCACCCGCGTACTTCCCATTCCCGTGGGAGTACAAAAATTAATTGTAGCCTATATGTTATTCTGATGTATAAATTATGTTATTGTAAAGTTTCATCAAAATCTATTCAGTAGATTTTGCGTGAAAGAGTAGCAAACATTTAACATTCTTACAAATTTTAGGAGGATTAGTACCTAATAATATATTATATACTCGTTTTATGTAAAGGGCAGGCAGGATCCTGATGACAGGATCAATTGAAAAAATAATAGATTTCCTCAATCCTGGAAATCAATTAATTTTTGTTCAATTTTATATCCAGTTAATTGTTTTCGCAGATGGGTTTTCTTATTTTCTGTCAATATATTATAATATTCGAGGAATAAAAAATGTTTCGAACATATCATTTAATTCACAAAACCCATCCGACAGAAGGTCTAGCGGTGGGAGGTTTTTTCAAATATGAACATAAATTAAAGAGCAAAAACTGATCCTTAGCTACCTGAGGTCTCACTGACCCTATTATTAATAATAGAGAGAAGGCAATCAATAATATCGAATGACACATTTATTTATGGTGTGCGTTAGTTTTTTGTTTATAGACAAACCGGGACAGATAGTAAGTGGTCAATGTATTCAAATATGTTGACTTGTGACTAGGTTAGGAAACTTACCATCCTCACTATCAGGTCCGAGCCTTGACGTGACAATGGGGCTTAAATCTGCGGTGGAAACTCTCGGCGACTAATCAAATCCACGAGCCGCCGTGGTCTCGGACAGCGTCGGCCAAGCTGCTTCCCGGTCCATAGGGTTGGCAAAGGTGGTCGCCATCTGACGTGATGGGGACTGCGAGGAAGACAACCTCTTAAAATTATTACCCCTCGTTCCCCCTTTAGCGGTACCATGGCGCCACGGGGGGGGGGGGGCGTAAGCGGGAGGTTTACAACTCGTATAATGCTTTGCGGGAGGACAGTGGCGGTATGCGGTTTTGCTCCGCGCACATGACTGCGCGCTGCCGTTGTGGGGACCGCGGGTGGTTGTCGTGTTAAAGGCACGTTGTCTATCTTGAGGCATAAGATGGTTAGTCTCGATGCCAGTAAATTAATCTGTCCTGTCTGAACACCGAAAAACAACAAATGAGAGACATAAGCAGCATCGTGGTTTTTTTAAGTAATTTTGATAGTGAAACCGGCAGACGTGCCACCTAATGGTAAGTGGTCAGTTGTTTATCTGGAACTAGCCCACACATCTCCTTATGTGTAATTGCCTATCCTGACATAAGACGTTAATGCCCTGTGCCAGAATTACACTGTCTGCCCTTCTCCACACACAGCAAAGCTCTTTCACGGAAGAAATAAGCAGGATGGTGGTACCAAACAAACCAAATGAGTACAAACTCAAGAAGTACTAGAAAAACAATTTTACTTACCCCTATTTAGTAAAATCAACCTTTATGGTTACAAATGTCGCTCATCTTTCCATACAAACGCAGAACAGTAATTACTACGATGTTTGACGTTGACCATCAAAAACTAAGGATGATATAAATTGATCTCGTCGTTATATATGTCTGTATGTACCCAAAATCGTAAAAAATATACATACATTTAAAAAATATAAGCTTCTAAGCTTTCGTATTTCAACACTGATTTTAACCCAACTTCGGGTGAAAATAAATAATATACAGAGCACGAAAACTCAAAAATAAAGCCCGTACAGACATAGTTATTCGACTTATTTATTCGAAAATTGAAATAAATTTATTTTAAAAAGATACAATTAATAGTTTTTCTATAATAACTGTTTTGCTAAAAGAACTTTTTCGGAATGAATCATTGTGCATTTCATTCTAGCACACATGTTCACGCACAATATCAGGTGAGATAGCAATCATTTTGTTAGAGTTCGCGCCGTCGACTAGTTCAACCATAAATTTAAAACTCTAATATAAAAGTTTATGATATGAAATCTTACTCTAGATAAAACATACATTCCGTATAGTCAGACGGTCAAAGTGGATAGGCTGTATGCAAACATTGAGATAATAGCCTTAAATAGCCATTAAAAGCTAAAAACAAAGTTCACAAGCACACGAATAAGTTTTAAATGGGAAAAAAGAGATAGTTATAATAATCTCAAACAAGTTTCAAACGAAACAAATTCTCATCACAAATGACTGCGCTATTTTCACTTGAGTCACGAATCCGATACCTCCACCAAGGCATGTCTAATAACTGTTTTAAAATATGGTCTTACTTCCATTGCTGGTTATAACAATGTTTACTCATCAACACATTTAAACTGCACATTTCGAGTTAACACTCTTTCCGCTGGTAGAGTATTGTATTAATTAAAAAATATGTATGAGTATGAGTATGTAATGCACTCTTATTCACTTAAACTCACACAAAACTGTTATCTATTATGTTCACTTACCACAATTTATGGTAGCGAATTTCACTTTATTTTTATATACCCACTCCAATCTAATATGTTTTACCACAGAATGTTACAGTACCTGCCTGCAGTGCCTTGCGTTTTAGATCTATCTATAATCTTCATTTTAGATGCTTAGTGGTACGCCATATCTAAATATAAACCAATACATTCTACTCATACTTCATTGATACCTAATTCAAATTCATACCAAACCAGCAATGGAGGATACACAACTTAAAATACCCTCAATAGCCTTTTCGTAAGGAGATTAACAGAGATTTTTTATACCGCGATGACTTAGGCAGAATCGCGCTCTTACTTTCGCGATGCTTTGTCTCGACATGAAAGAGATCTTTGTAAACTCTTTTAATTGTTATTACTAATTTCTAAAGATTATTAATTGCCGTTAGCTCGATATTGACAGGCGAATAATGATGGGCCAAAAATTATGGATATATTACATTATGGATGAATCAATATTGATTTTTTCATCCCGAATTCGTATAAAAGCATGGTTGACGTTTTAAATATTTATACTGTATTTGTGTATAATTCAAACATGTGATGTAGATATTATAGTAAAGGCTTAATTCAAAATTTATTTATTTGTATTTATATTTAGTTACTAAAACTTTTACAGGTTGCGCTATGCCGCGCTCCCATCTGCTTCTTACTACCATCTTACTTATTTCTCACAACAGCTTTGCTGTATTTCGGAGAGAATGGCATGACAGGCAGTCTAATTACTGGCAGGTCAAGTACCATCGTACTGTTATAATGTCAGAGGTTTTGTCGCCGAAAAAAAAAAAAAGGAAGCATCATCACTGTTATAAGGGTATCGTAAAATTATAAAAATAATATTAATGAAAAAGTTTATTAGACTTTGGTAAATTATAATTATAATAATATGTTTATTACTTTAATTATTTTACTGAAGGAGAGGGACAGGAAATGCTTAGTCATGATGATGGGTGCATAAGCCATACTAGTCAAGGGGTATAACACGTCTCAGGATAGGCAACACATGCATGAGTTGCCTGGGCTAGTCTTAGGTTAAACTTGTTAATGTTCATGGGTGACGCTGACCACTTACCGTCATGTGGCTCGTCTGACCGTTTGTCTATTCAACTATAATAAAAAAAGCTCAGTTTAAAACTATATTATCAGCTGGTTTTCATCTTCAAGACATGACAAAAGAACCGCATATAACAAGTACCTTCAGGTAAAGATGATATTTTGGACGAAATTACAAGAACTAACGAGACAATTATAACGTCACCAAGGCTGATCATTACCATATCGACACTTAGAAATTTTAAATACGAAAAAGCATTAACAAATACATCGACGAACTTTTCACGAAATCACAAGATTTATAAGCAAATTTATTTATAAACGCGATAACCGGTTAAGCCTTTGGAATAGGGTCTTGGGGTTAATGTGGTGGAAGTGATCAGTTATCAATGGGGGAGATATGAGTGTAATTAGGGCCGCGTGGGAGGACACGCTGCTATCTCCTGATAGCAAAGGTGGTGAACTTTTAATTCACACCCATGTTTCTAACGAACATAAGGTGTCTTAAGTTAACATGGCTATTTTCATTACTAAAATTATTTAAAACGGGATATTTACCTCTAGTCTCGTAAACAAGACGTTCGTAGATAATTTCGAAATATGGAGCTCCGCGAAATAAAAGTGAAAAACATGGCAAATATCCCGTTTTAAATAATTTTAGTTCTCTTAAAGTTTTTTGTTCGCCGCGTAAGCATACATTGTAAATATGAAATTTTACCGAAATTGAAATAAATCTATTTCGTGGGTAACTAATTTGTAACACATGAACAATAATCCGTTCTCCTGAGTTTGTGACCAGCCCACTGCCTCTTCAAGAAGCTTGATGAACGGATGGCCGATGGGCCAATAAGGTTCAAGAGTGGAGGCCGCGTTCGAATAGACGAAGTGTTGGTCGGCCATTAACCAGGTGGGAAGACGATCTCCGTACAGTGGCCGGTCCGAGTGGCGAGGGATCAGTGGTCTTGGCGTTCTTTGAGGCAGGTCTATGTTCAGCAGTGGACGGATAGAGGCTGATGATGATGATGATGAACAATAATAACAAAAATCAAAACCATGTAAAACATACGCCGTTATTTTATTTCTTAGGGTCGTCGTAAACTGTTGTGCTTTTGTTTGAAACAAATTCAAACCGATTGATAGTACATAGATAATATGTACCTACTTTAAGATTATGTACTAGATAAATTTTATTAATTATAATATCCCATAATAAACGTACAGACAGGGTTGCCATGTAGTCCACCCCTGTGATTACCCGCCTATCCTATGAGCAAACCTGCAAGACTAATAAATTCTCCCACATCTAATTTTAATTAATTTTATCTCATCATCGCCAAATACTAGTTATTCAAACAAAAATTTAATCATTAATTTATGTGTTCATTAACAGAATAATTACACGCATAGTACATAAATTTAAAAACTTCAAAAGCCTATAAATTCTTAAGACTTAAGTTGTAACGAAACTAGTATTTCTAGAACCATAAACACCTTAGCCGCCTTCGCTGCATAATTATAGCTTACAATCAATTTTTTATCGGCAAATACAAGGCTGGCGCGAACCGCTTTCATTAAAAAAAAAACATAACCCCACCATATTATAAACTGCAAGCCCAAGTACAAATACTTGAAGATAATTGACATTTTAATTCGCACAGATTATACGAGTCACCAATGTTGCACAATTAATTTAAATATCGAACCGTCTTATATTAATCGGCTTAGATGGGGTTGCATTTAATTTGGTCGGGTTATGTTTTACATGAGTATTACAAAAAGTAGAATGTTGCCAGCATGACGTCGTCTGGGGCTGCCACACAACAATTTGAACATAATGACTGGTAATGGAGTATTAAAAAAGATGAGGGGTCATTGATTGGTCGTGGGGTTCCGTATTGATTAAAACCTTTGTATTTATAATCATTATTTACTATGAAATTGTGGTTTTGAGGCGAGACGAATTATATTTTTAATGAAGCAACAAATATAATGAGATTGTTTTTTTAATGAAATACAACTTTGTGCTCGTGAAAAGCGCAAACATAAATAAAAATAATAATAAATATTAAACAATCAAACTACGTCACCTTATACTAATTTAAAGAGAGGAAATGTTTATACAAACATACATATACATACATATTATATACAAATCTACTTGCTTGCTAGCGAGATTCAATATGCATCTGTGTAGAAAAAACCACTACAACTCCTACACCGTTACTTATTTAAACATTCTCCCACTGAACCCCAAAACGTTTTGCCTCCAAAAAAACACGACTCGTGTAAATCGTCGAGTTCCAAATAATTTTATTAGGATGGATTCATTAATTTGCTGGACCGTATTGTAAGGTCCAGGTACCCATATCTCAGCCCCTCAAATGACGAATGCTTGGGAGGGCAGAAATGAGACATTAAGTTTATTTCGGCACGTAAAACTGCTTTTTTCATGCTTGATGCGAAATAGCTATTAGGGCAAGACAAGGCGTGTGTGTTGGCAGTGAAATAGACTAGAATGTCGTGACCGAAAACGGTATGACGTTGTCATAGTTAAATCTAGTTTTAATTAATCAAGAATTTGAATATTACGTAATATGTTTCACATTCAGAAATCCTGTGACAGACTATTTTTTTTAAACTGAACCACCTCGTAGTAAATTAACTTATAAGCAAAACTATATTTGACTAGTCCTTTAGTCGGGTTTTCACTATCTTAGTACACTAGGACCGAGTGCGCTACCTACTACAAGTGCTGCTTTTTTTTCTTTATCTTTAACGCCGGGAAATGCTCCGAGGCATCCCGCTTATGTGGGAGTCGCTGCGCCCGAAAGACGGTAAGTGGACACAGCTCTACCCACTAAAACCCGGCGAGTGCCACCAGTGCCACCCTTGGTGAGGTGCCCCAGATCTGTTAAGCTAACAGGGCACCTCAACGGCTAGTCAGTCCCGCAAGGGACCGACGCCACCTCCACAGAGGGGTTGTCCCGCATCACAGAACAACCCCTCCCAACGTCGGGACAGTACAATGAGGTGAGGTTCCCATCCTCGCCCCTTGCCCCCTGCTCTTTTGTCCCCTCTTCTTATAAGAGGGGTACAAAGAGCCCCCTCGGCTCAATTAGCTTCACCCAAGGGTGAGCCCGGCACCTTGGGTGAAGCTAATTGAGCCGAGGCAAGGGGTGAGGATGGGAACCTCATCCCATTGTACTGTCCCGACGTTGGGAGGGGTTGTTCTGTGGTGCGGGACAACCCCTCTGTGGAGGTGGCGTCGGTCCCTTGCGGGAATGACTAGCCGTCGAGGTGCCCTGTTAGTTTTCTAGATCCGGGGCACCTCACCAAAGGCGGCAATGGTAGCATTCGCCGGGTTTTAGTGGGTAGAGCTGCGTCCATTTACTAGCTGTCGGGCGCAGCGAGTCCCACATAACCGCGTGGGGAGACCCACTCCCCCGCGGGATGCCTCAGAGCATTTCCCGGCGTTAAAGAAAAAAAAAACGTAGCATTATACTGATGAATTCTTGATTATGAGTAGTTTCGAAGATTTCCTTCTAAAACCAAACTGACCAACACTCCTCTTCACATGTTTAGTATCTAGTGTTGATATCTTATCTCGCTAATGATGTTTCATATGTTAATTATTAATCATAAATTAATGATTAATATTTTAATCATAATAACCCACTAAATTAAATCTTCACTTATAGTTATGTGAGTTTAATACAAATGACTGCGAATAAGATAATTAAATGTTATAATATATCAATATTCATGTTAGTTAATAGTTTACTAATTAGGCTTGATATGATTATATAAGTGGATGGACAAAAAAACAGACAACACCTGATGGTGAATTTCCATATCAATCAATTTACACATCCTTAACCATGTATATCCTTTCCAACACAAAGTATTAAAAAGTATACTTTTATTCCCAAACGTACATTCTCGTAATAACAAGAGATAACCTTGAAACGGCTAAACCATTTTTGGATAAACATTGCAAAGAACTTGCTGTATTTACAATATAATTTAATTATAATTTAATTTTAATCTTTTCAACCGTTTAGGAACTACGGTGACACAGACTGACACTCTGGTTAAACTTATAACACCAGGCATATTTGAAAATTAGAAAGGCAAAGCATCTGCTAATGATGTAGCGGGTGTATATGGATGTCGCATATCACTTACCACCAGGTGACACGATTGTCCGTTTGCTTCCTCTTCTATATAAAAAAAACAGTATTTTTACGCCACTTTTTGGGTTCACCGACGTACAAGTAGTGTAAGTACTTTGGCCAAACCTTCAGGTATTTCAATGGGCCGACGCCGAAGGTTCCTAAGAAAGAAGAAGTACACACATAATTATATGTATGGGCTATCTAGTGCAAAATATTCAACTGAAATCCAAAAACTAATTGTATAATAAATGTATAGATTTAATTTTCAAAACATGTATTGTCTGCGTAGGCGATATCTGGTAACCTATAGAACCCTAGACTAGCATTAATCCTGTTAGTCTAGACTAAAATATCAAACACAACTCGATAAAACTCGTAATTATTCAATGAAAACCCACGCGGTAACGATAAAGCAAAAACCACATATTAAAATCGAATGGAATAAAATCGGCAATCGCCAAGGTAGAATTTATTTAAACACCAAATCATTTCGAATTAGCAACATATTAATTTTAACATTCCGACGTTATTCCGATTGTTTCCACGAATCGATTCTCGTATCGTTTACAAATCGATTGTAATGAGCCACTACTGTTTATTTTATCTTTGATTGTGTAATTACGTTTAAATGGTTTGAATATTTGATACGAGTCTTCTAAAGGATTGTAAAAGTTCCGTTTAAAAATGGCGGATTATGATTATTGTTTTGGGTTCCTTTATTGGCCGATTAAATGGATATTTCCAATAAAAAGGTCCTGAACTGATTACTGTGATTTCGATTGTTTCTCCACATGCCTGAAGCATTAGATTCGTGTTTTTGTCTCGTGGTCAAGAAAGGCGTCAGGGTTTTAGGTCTACCGGCCTGAACATTACCATCATACTTGATTCTCACAAAAATGTTATTGAGACTAGAACGGTCATGTATTTGTAACCTTGAACCCTCTGGAATCAAACCCGCGTACACTTGGTTACAAATCCATACCTCTACCAAATACGCCTTTTTTTGTTTTATGCCGGTAAATGCTCTGAGGCAACCCGTGGGGGAGTGGGGACGGGTATGTACCAGGCGGGTATGTGGGACTCGCTGCGCCCGAAAGGTGGTAAGGTGGACGCAGCTTTGCGCTTTTTTTAATGCCGCCTTTGGTGAGGTGTCCCGGATCTGTTGAGCAACAGGGCACCTCGACGGCTGGTCAGTCCTGCAAGGGACCTACGCCACCTCCACAGAGGGGTTGTCCCGCACCACAGAACAACCCCTACCAATGTCAGGACAGTACAATGGGGTGAGGTTCCCATCCTCGCCCCTTGCCCCCTGCTCTTTTGTCCCCTCTTCTTATAAGAGGGGTACAAAGAGCCCCCTCGGCTCAATTAGCTTCGCCCAAGGTACCGACTCACCCTAGGCTACTGAGCCCCACCGCCACGACAAGGCCTGAACCATGGTGGGGTTATCCCTTATCTTGGACTAGTCCGTAATATATAATCCTCTTATAAGAAGAGGGGACAAAAAACAGGGGGCAAGGGGCGAGGATGGGAACCTCACCCCATTGTACTGTCCTGACATTGGTAGGGGCTGTTCTGTGGTGCGGGACAACCCCTCTTTGGAGGTGGCATCGGTCCCTTGCAGGACTGACTAGCCGTCGAGGTGCCCTGTTGGCTTAACAGATCCGGGGCACCTCACCAAGGGCGGCACTGGTGGCACTCTCCGGGTTTTAGTCGGTAGAGCTGCGTCCATTTGCCATCTGTCGGGCGCAGCGAGTCCCACATACCCACCTGGGGAGACCCACTCCCCAGGCGGGATGCCTCAGAGCATTTCCCGGCGTAAAAGAAAAAAAAAGATAAGGGATAAGGCCGGGATAAGGAGTTTTTAGTCACGACAATAAAAAAGAACCGAATTATCATTCATATGTCATAGTAATTGATGAGTCAAGAAGGTGCCTTTTAATTTACGGCTTGAACAATAATACTTTGTATGTCTGCATAGTTTTTCTATTTTAGATTTTCATGTAGAAGCTCAGACGGTTGGTTAAACCGCCTGAGCTTCTACATGAAAATCAGAACCACGATCTACCATCCTGACAGAAAATACCCCAATTGTATTAATAGAAGAGACATCCGGCTCAAGAAATATCTTGACAAGCTTCAGTTTTGGATCTCCAATAAAACTAGTAGATTTTCACGACATATATGGTCACGTGTGGTCCATGACCATATTTCGTCGTACCATAAAAATTTGGGCCAACCGAATCTTATTGCCTTTCTTGGAATCGTCATAAGTGCCATTTTCGTACAACCCGGTTCATATATTGTTGATGGTTTGATAACGCAATTAGCTATTTCTAGAAACAACTTATAATGTACGAAAAATAATCCGTAATACCGTAATATGCTCCAACTTGAAAACCTTTAGTATGACGGCCTTTGAAACATTTCATTGGCTGGGGGAGGAATGTGTTTTGTGCAGCATGTTCTGCGTCTTCGTCAATTCTGTCTGCCTACTTTTTTGAATGCAGATCGGTCGTGTTTTTTTTTTTTTTCGAATTGACCTATGCTATGGTCCAAAGACCTTTATGCGAAATCGGAAGAGTAGGAGAGCTGATGGCATCTACCTAAAACAGTTAAACGGGAGGGTTACCTCCGCCAGCCGTGGTGTCAATGACATCGCAGCCTCCTGGCATCGGGAAGAAGATGGTCGTCATGAAAAGAGAATAAAAGAAAACAACAGATATACAATATGTGTGGTGGTGGTCTTTTACTGTGGTTGTGGTGCATGTGGGGTGTTGGGGCAAGCGAGTGTACGCATATGCAGTGTGGAAAAGGAGGGCGGTGCTATATGCATGCATATGCGTGCACTCACACATTTGCAGTAAAGACTGCGTGTTTTGCGGGATTATTGCTAATTAAATTATAATTTAATCTTATATAATGGATTTCCGCAAAGTAACGCCTGATTCTGTTAACTAAAGCAACAGATTTAAGTTGGTTTATTGATGCCGCCGATGATCATAGGTCAAATTCTATTGAATGAGCTAAGAGTAAAAGATAAGAGCATGCTACTTAGACAAACGATTCTACAGTTTCTTTTAAAAGAAACGACCAAGGAACCTCCTACCTCTTACCTATTTAATTTTTAAACAACAAATACTGTTTACAAACTACGATCTCTTGGCCGGTAAAAGAGAACTTATTCGCAAATACATTCGACCTGACGGGTTTCAACATGGCTGCGACATTATTCAATGTTGAGTTATGAAATTACAAAAGGCCCAAATATTCTTTAAACCAATTCTTTTAGGATAACATGGACTGTGCACTCAGCGTATTCAGTCCGACATCAAAAATATTTGACACCGATGTTCTGCCAAGAGTGGTCCATATTTTTTAGTATCCAGCAATGTATCCAGTATCCACCCATAAACCCATCGGCCACATGTTTGGGTCACTGTCCCACCCACTAACACTAAATTATATTTTGTCAGAAACTTTATTTCTTTTACGGATTTTCGGATCATAAAGTATATTTGTATAATTTACTGACTAGTTTTGTTAGTTTCTGCCAATTTACCCATCTCAAGATCTTCAACTATGTTTATACTGTCTTTTTTTTAACGTTGGGAAATGCCTTTTGCATACCACCATACAGACCCGGGGGGACCCGGTGGTTATGTGGGACTCGCACCCACTAAAATCCAATGACGTTCCACCTTCCTGCTATTGGACAGGGTCATGGGAACGCCAGGCATACAACCTATGACCCTGTCAGATGTATATACTGTCCTAAAAGGAATATGCAACGAAACAGTGAAAAATACCGGCACAGCTTTTTTTATTCAACTTTTATTTTAAATTTTTAAATTTCTGTTCTTATGATAATAATATTAAGCTATAAATAAAAAATACTAATTTCATTTAATACTTTTTTCAATATATTAATGTATTACTAAAAAGATTAAGTCATCCAATGATACAGACTTACATGTAACATAATGTAAGAAAGAGAAATACTTTTTACTGCCGAACGAATTCGAAAATATATCACTTTTATTTGTCCAGAGACAATTCGTTTTTATTTAAAGCAACACCAGATGTGAGGGTATGATGGCAACATTCAAATAAATTCCTTTTTCAATGTTGGCGGGAAAAAGAATAAATTACGCATCTACAAATGAAAGTGTATTCTATTTCCGAATCGTATTTCTTAGCTTTTTAAAAGCCATTGATTGATGAACGGCCCGTGATAGCTCGGATTTTAGGAACGAAAAATTTATCTCCGTTTACCCAACGTAATTAGTTTCAAATTATACTTAGATGCCTTATTTGTTTCCCTAAATTACTGCGTATTTATCTATTAAGTACTTACATTCAGGATATAAATTAAAATATAAATAGAGGATAAAAGTATGTAAGAACATCATGCATGCGTATGCATGCAGAAAGATTTAGGATCATACCCACTCACAATACCACGGTAATAGACAGATTTGAGCATTTTTGTTTCAGTAATTCCCAAACGAATGAAAATATAAACTGGTGACCTAATAGTTCATGATAAAAGCCTTACTTTATTAGTTTTTAATACATGATTAGGTAACTTTTGTACAAACAGACAAAAAATATCAAAAATACCTCTTTTTAAAAAGGCATTCACATCTTATGGGAAAACGGGACACGTATAAGCCTCTTAACTTTCTTCGTATATGAGTATATATATGTTCTTTAAATAATAGAAGGAATTTCTCCAATTAACGTTTCTAATGCAATAAAATAAACATTTTATTGCTTACGTCCTTTAGTTATAATCTCGCGCGCGCATGGAGAACCTCGCACCGCTCAGGACGCTCAGTCCCCTCTGGCCCGTGTCCGGTATAAGAATTATTTTTTAACAACGCGTCGTAGTGAACAATCCCTCAGAAAATATCTTAGTAGGATGTGCGAAATATTTTTCGGTTACGATCATATTATATTACATACATGAAGATCACGAAAAAATGTCGTTATATACGTTAACAACGCATGTCCATAATTGTATTGTCATTCACCGACCGCCAAAAGATAACGATGACAAAAAATAACAAACTATCCTGTCGATCACAGTCAGTGATCATTATTAAGAAAAAAATAGAAGGCCGGGGAAATATGAAAGGAATATTAAATATTTTCAATTCAATACAACCTAGTTGTGTTGAGAGAAAAAGTACTCTATTATCATTGGAAAGCTTGAACAGTCGCCAGATACCAAATATTGCAGCGCTGTAGTTACGTAAATGTAGATAAAGGGTTTTTTTTATTCAGACTAACTTTCGCAAATTACTAAGTAAGTCAATTTGAAAAAGAAGAAGAAAAATTGCCATCTACAAAACCTAAGATCAAGTATCAATAGATTTGACAAGCTAATAATAATACCGCATTGGAATGAGATAACAACATACGAAAAACTCCAAGAGTGACAGAGACATAGACACTTTCTTTTGTCTTTGTCAGAATGTCACTCTTCGTTTGTTGAGCACAACAATGATATGCCCAACAAAAAAATATCGACTAAATTTAAATGCCATACAAATATTCTCATTCACGAACAGTTTGTCCAATATGTCCGCCATTTTGTACAACTTTTTAATTTGGTCGGTTTATAAAATATGGTGATACCAGTTTTGTTATAGGCAGATTACCCAAATGAATGAAATTTGGTTTGAACAAGATCTAGTAAGTAGTTTAATACGTCATAAATCGTAAACCACAATTTACCTTTCATGCAATCAACTCAAATATATAAAAAAACATTTAATTCCATAAACATAAACATTAATTTTTGTTAAAGTGTCTAATGTTGTATATTACGTTATGGTACGGAACCCTTTGTGCGCGAGTCCGACTAGCACTTGGCCGGTTTTTACACGCTTTTTATTAGCTTCACCTGTATGTATGTTTGTATGTTTCTATGTTTGTATGTTTGTAACCGACTTCTTTGGGCGCGAACTTGACCCACTTTAAACGGCCAGATTTCGTTCAAACTTTGTAGATTTATCAAGGACCGATGACAATACAATAATTTGATAAAATTATTTCAATATCCTGATCAGGATAATTAGGATAGCACATGCTAGGAAGGCATACCGCATAAGGCGCGCAATTTACCTACATCACTTGTGTTGTTTTTAGTATCTCACTCATTTCTAAAGTGATTGCCATTACTTGAGTACTTTAAATTAATAAAACCTTTAATTAAAAAATCGACACCAAAAAGTAAAAAATAAATTATAGGAAAAAAAACTAAAAAACACGCTTTAATAGCAAACCGAACTATAAAGAAAATATTTTTTAATAGAAGAATTAAATGATATTACTAATTGTAAAAAGAGTGGTGTTTGTAACTAAGTTTTTATACTAATTTCACTTTTTAAAAATAGATCCCGATGAAATATTTTTAACAATGAATATCGAGCACCTCACGCTTTTTTACAATTAGTAAAATTATCATTTATTTATTTTGTTAACCCATTTAATTCTTCTATTAAAAAATATTTTTAAATTTATAGTTCGGTTTGCTATTATAACGTGTTTTTTAGTTTTTTTTTTTTTAATTAATATAATTATTTAAAGGGGCGTAGGGGCTATGTTATAAACGGCCTCTGTCTTAGCAGTTACTAAGTAATAATCGACAAAATGTAATACAACAATTTATGAAGATTTAGGTAGTCCGTAGTCATTATAAAGATTTATTGATTTAATCTATTTTTGGTGGTGGCGATTTAAAACAGTAAAGTACTTATCATAGAATCAAATATGACCAATACCAAATTATCATAAGAACTGTAAAATACAGGTGTAAAGTAAATAGCTACAATTTATCGTACTTATAAAGTTTTTTGGAGCGAAATAAACACGGCTCTAATGTTATGTTACAAGTGCTATAGACTTAGGGGTTATAGAAATGGCTTTTGGATTAGACTTTCCATTTACAAAAAGTATAAGTGTACTCGCTGATTCTGGTTACTGACTTTTTGCTGTTAAAAACGTATTGCTGTTAATTTTATTTAATAGAGTAATAGAATAAAAAAAAATAGAACATTAAAATAATTTTACACAATCGAAAACAAAATGAAACTAATATTAGATACATTGCAATACATTTAGATGGGAATGTCGCTGACATTGTTTTCGTCGATTTTTTTTTAATCGATAAATTAAAAAAAAAATGTACGCGATATATTATACAAGAGTTAATACTTGCTTAATATTATAGTATACCAGTAATACCCGCTAAACTAAACTTTAATCTTTAACTTTATAATGAGATAACAACATTATAACCTCCTTTAATTATTAAGTTACCAAAAAAAACATTTTTCATATCGACACTTCCATTGATTAGCACGTTCATAAAATCTCTTTAGTTTTATTATATTAATAAGCCACTTCTATTATAATGAAACACTTTTTTACGGATTTTATCGCGGTTTATTAAGATTTTTACAAGCCCGACGTTTCGGATACTTTACAGCAACCATGGTCCTCCCGTGACCATGGTTGCTGTAAAGTATCCGAAACGTCGGGCTTGTAAAAATCTTAATAAACCGCGATAAAATCCGTAAAAAAGTGTTTCATTATAATGAGTGAAATTCGCGTAAACATTAGAAAACAATAAGCCACTTCTATTTTCCCTAACTCTACACGATAGATCAGTACAATTGGTAGATGACCCAGGGGAGTCCATTGTAATGAAACGATTAAATTAAATACAGTATCGTCGGAAATAACATTCATATGTCATGGTTTGTTATCTAATTTGGTTACTAGGTTATATCGGATCTAGGACTTTCACAATGCTAGAATCAAATTTCCACGGCTCATTAAATAAACTGCCTGCGGCTGCCCGCATTAGCCTCTACAACTATAGTCTTCCTTCTTCAGGATGGTATATTTTTATGTTATTTGGATGGATAAACTGGCAGAAGTGCCACTTGATGGTAAGTGGTCGGGACTAGCCCAGGCAATATATTCATGCGTTACCCGACATGGTAATATGTAAGATGTCTCGGTGCCAGTAAGCCTGCCCGTTCCTAATGCAAAGGTAAGTTGTTTCACGAAAGAAATTAGCAGTGTGGTACCCATAACCTGGTCCCAGTATGGTACGCTGTCGCGAGGACTGCGGCCGGGCAGTCCCCCTTACGACGAGTAGTCTGGCCTTCGTTGCGACCAGCCTGTCTGTTGCCTGTAGATCCGGGACCCTCAAAAACTGTCTGAAGATGCTCGCAGTGGTTTTAGTTTGGCACAGCCCAAGTGTGAGTCCCACATAGGGTCAAGAACCACGCGGCACGAAACACCGTTCCCGGTAAATATTAACCATTTATATCGGTGGTAGGGAAGCGCTGTGCCGCGCTCCCGGCTGCATGGGTACCACCATCTTGCTTGTTTCTCCCGTGAAACAGCTTTGCTGTGTTTCGGAGAGAAGGGCAAGACAGGCAGTGTAATTACTGGCACCGAGACTTAACATCTTATGTCTCAGGATAGGCAACACATAGATGAGTTGCCTGGGCTCGTTCCAGGTAAACTGGTTTATGTTCATGGGCGACGTCGACCACTTACCATCAGGTGGCACGTTTGCCAGTTTGCCTATCCAACTAACATAAAAAAAAAAAAAAAAAAAAAAAAAATCACTTTCAGCCTTAGTTGAAAGCTTCTAAGAACTTATAGGTAAAAAATGTTGAAGATGTAACTTAAAATCATCAAGATATGGCTTAAAACTAAAATCATGTTAGCTCCACAGAACACTTTAGGTACTCGTGTGTTCAGGTGACGCCGCGGGCAACATTTAGTATTGTAATGTTTTATATTACTAATTAATAAGAACATTGTAAACATACGGGATAATAATTGTACCAACAGGATTGTGATCCTGTAGTTTAGTCTGGTTGTGTCGTAGGTACTAATATTATAGAAAGGGATCTAATTTCAATTTAGTTCTATATTCATTCATATAAAAATAATTATAAATCAGACCAAAATCCAAATGCACTTTTTGGAAATTTTTGACTTCAAACTGTTAGTAATTCAAAATCTCACTTAAAAAATGTTGATACATACTAGGGCAAACTATTTATTTATATATTATCTTACTGTAATGACGTCCAGTAGCTGGTCGAGCGGACAGGGCCATAAATACAGATGTTGCGAGTTCGTATCGAGTGAATGTAGATGTCTGTTCCGGGTCATGGATATGCATTAATATAAATTTCTTAATTTATTTTCATCCTTACACGTGTCCTAACCAACTTACCATGGAGTTCGGTTAGCGTGGTGTGATTGTTTAATATTTAATTACAATATGTTTCTATCTTTTACATTCAAGTATTGGAATCTTTCATCCTCCTTTTCCTAAGAGATCCTTATTTTCAAACTGATTATGTATACACAGAAAGAAATTTTCGAATGCTCGCGCGATTGCTCCCCCGTGAGTCCCATTCCCCAATGATCGGTCAATAATGGCTGAATTATGTACCACGTGACCCAGTTGTTGGTAGCCCGCCGTCGCCATTGTTGTATTAATAATTCATAATTTAATTAAACTGGAGATTGATACGTACATACTTCACTGTGGTAAAGTCCTGGAACGCAAGAAATCAACTAGCTATGTGAGTTGAGACCAAGAATCGAGAACGTTACTCTTTGGAAATACTCGCTTAAGTAGGTACTTACTATAGTAATAAATCATGCGTTGTAAAGTTAAAAACATTGAAAAGAAATCAGGGCGATAATATAACGCGGGAGTTTATGATATATAGTAAGAGCTAGTGACATGCTACTTTGCAGCCGAATTGGGCCGGCACGACCAGGGTGGTACTTCTCGCTCACATAACACCGTCGTCAAGTGACAGCTATGATGTCGCGTTTCATGCGGTTTGTGAGTTTCCGTTGGCCCATTGGGGGGAAACTCACAAACCCCACGAAACGCGACAGCATAGCTGTCACATGACGCTGCGCATGTTTGTCAAGTTTTGCTTATGAAAGAAAGCGTATGTGATTGTCTCCACTGCAACCCACGGACAAGCTACGCATCAATTGACATTCTCTTGCAATAGACATTTTACCACACGTGCGTAGCCTCTCCGTGCGCCGCGGTGGAGCCGCGCCTTTATGCAAAAGTTCTATAACGGAATAAAAATCAATTCTACATACTTATCAATCGTTATAAAGTAGCGTGTAGCCCGTATCCCAGTATATCCAGTGTTTCGTCGGACACGCGGCTCCGGGCTCCAAATCCCTTCAATTCCTATAATCAAATCTTCGGGCATTACTACGGAGTCTTAGGGTTGGCACTTGGTATTTTACTTTATTCTATTATTTTTGACAGATATGGTTTGAATTCTGTAAAGGCTTCAATGTTGGATACAAACTGGTTGTAAGTGATCCCCACCATGGTTCAGGCCTTGACGTGGCGGTGGGGCTCAGTAGCCTAGGGTGAGCCGCTGCACCTTCGCGAAACTAATTGAGCCGAGGGGGCTCTTTGTACCCCTCTTATTAGAAGAGGGGACAAAAGATCAGGGGGCAAGGGGCGAGGATGGGAACCTCACCCCAGTGTACTGTCCCAACGTTGGGAGGGGTTGTTCTGTGGTGCGGGACAACCCCTCGGTGGAGGTGGCGTCGGTCCCTTGGGGGACTGACTAGCCGTCGAGGTGCCTTGTTTGCTTATTAGATCCGGGACACCTCACCAAAGGCATTGGTGGCACTCGCCGGGTTTTAGTGTGTAGAGCTGCGTCCACTTACCAGATTTCGGGCGCACCACCACATACCCGCGTGGAGAGACCCATTTCCCCGCGGAATGCCTCAGAGCATTTCCCGGCGTTAAAGAAAAAAATGAAATTGTAAGTGATCAGCGTCACCCATGAAGATAAACATACTGCCTACTGCAACATTCTGCAACGCATGAAGGAATTACACCTAGGGCCCGTTCTGAAACTAAAGAGATAAGTTACGCAACGGTAACTCTCCGTGCCAGAATAAAATACAGGAAAGTTGTTTTGTGGCTGGCATAAGTAGCTTAATTCCAATGGTGGATATATTAATATATACAGATCACAGAACTATATCAAGATCTCGATATATTTCGATATATTTCTGTGATACAGATAAATAAAATTGAAGTGTTTGTAATTTAAAAATAACACATTACAGAATGCGTATGAAAGTATAAACGGTACCTACATCAAAAAAGAAATTTTTAACATGTTTGTCTGGCTGTCTGTCTGTCTGATTGTTCCGTTTAATCTCTGAAACAGCTGGGCCAATTTTGGCGGGACTTTCACTGACAGATAGCTGATATTATTATGAATAGCTATAAAAATAATAATCATCAATCCGGGTACGTCTGTAAATCTAAGTTAACGAGGCGAAGCTGCGGGCAACAGCTAGTAGTTATAATAAAAGTATATACAATAATACCTAATGAATTGAGGTTAAATTTTGACCCAGCAGGTCCATTGATTAGCACGAATTTGCTAATATAAAACACCCACGTGTCAGTTTTACAACACCAATCAATGCAAAACATCGAATATCAATGGTATTTTTACGACTCAGTCACAAAAGGCAGTGCGCCGATGAATTTGAAGTTCATATACGTGTCTAGTTTGACTTTACAATATATTCTTATACCGCTTATGCCGCCACTAACTTAATTAACAGCACTGGAAATGCCTTATACACTGGCCGCTCTAATATTTCTCGGGAACAAGTCGATGAGTGTCGGAACAAACTAGTGTCTGAAATCGAGTCTCTGTTGACCAAAGTCTCGGAATGGGGACGACTTAACCTAGTCCAATTTAACCCCAACAAGACACACGTTTACCGCCAAAAAATCACCCTTCGTCGTTCCTCTGCGATTTGAAGGCACTCCCCTAACTGCTGCAGCCAGCATTGGGATACTTGGCGTCGACATATCGAGAGATGTGCAGTTTCGTGGTTATTTAGAATTACAGAAGGAAAGGCTAAACTAGCCTCTAAGAAACTTGGCGTGCTCAATAGGGCGAAGCAGTATTTCATGCCTTCACACCGCCTTCAATTATACAAGGCGCAGATCCGACTTACATGGGATACTGCTCTCACCTCTGGGCTGGAGCGCCCCAATATCAGCTCCTTCCATTTGACCGCGTCCAACGCCGGGCGGCTCGAATCGTCGATGATAATGTGATCTCCAATCGGCTTGATCCCTTGGCGCTGCGTAGATATGTCGGATCGCTCTGCATCTTCTACCGCATCTACCACGGGGAGTGTTCTGAGGAATTGTTCGGATTAATACCTGCGGCAGAATTCCACCACCGGACATCGCGTAAGAATTCCAAATTTCACCCACACCATCTTGATGTCCGGAAATCCACAACATCTAGATTTTTACGGCATTTCCTGCCTCGCACTACAAATATATGGAATCAGCTGCCACCTATGGTGTTTCCGAACCGATACGACTTAGGGACCTTCAAGAAAAGAGCATACTCACATCTAAAAGGCCGGCAACGCACCTGCTGATCTCCTGGTATAGCGGGTGTCTGTGGATGTCGCTATTCACTTACCATCAGGTGAACCGACTGTCCGTTTGCCCCCTCTTCTATTAAAAAAAAATTAAAAAAAAAATTGAAGACATCGAGCATATAACCGAAATAGAGCGGCAATGTTATTTGTTTTGTATGAAAACAAATTCCGCCAAATTTGTGCTGCGACACTGCGCCGGTTCTGCGCACTGATTGGCCGACTGATGGCCATTGATGGATGATTGGCCGATGGGACGTAAGTACAGATCACTGGTTGGTTGAATTGCTATTACTTCAGTGACAAATCACTGACCCGTTTCGGAATTTTATGGTTCACATTATACTATATGCGGTTATAATATGCTCAACGTCAAATATATCTCATTAGGAGATAAAATTTATGACGCTTATCTTTATGTTATAATAAGTAACAGGGCATCGCTATGTATTAATAAGCCATAAGCTCTTCGCCTTCGTCTCTTCATTTTACAATCGTGGGCAAAGTCGCAGGATACAGCTGTTGAAGCATTTCAAATAGCGCGCCGTGCTGCGCATACGCCGTCCGCACACGTCAGCGGTGCGGCGTGCGCATGCGCCGTGTTATCCAATGGGAGCGCCTTCCCTCCATAACGACTTGTATTGTTATTTGTCTTACTTTCTTCCAATTAGACATAGGTTACCTAAGCATGTTTTAACAGATCCAGCAGACGAAATCTCTCAGCTTCTAATGCGCAACGCAAAAGCGCGACGCGAATGTCACAACATATACAGAATCACAACAAACGGTGCTAGGTACACCTGCACACCGCTTGTGCCTCGGGGTCGTAAGCGACGTCGACCCCTACACATGGAAACCACATCGATCCGGACCGATCGCGAAAGCTTAGGTTCGAATCCGATACGAGTAGACACAAACCCAGATCGCGCTAACAGCGGTAGCACTACGCTACCGCTAGATTGCTTGGGCACCGCGCGTGGCCCGCCTCCCTCTACAGAGGGAGGGATGAGGGCCGGCCCTCATGATGATAGGTTAAATTCAACCGTAAAAGATTCGTCGACCGTATCGGATTTGACTAGTCCAAATCCTGCTCTCCCGAGCAGCGCGCGCGATGAACCACGCCCCCTGCGGGGCGCGGAGGGGGGCATCCCCCTTTCGAATATTTCTTAAGTGAGCCATCTGTTCACTTACTGTACCGATTGAGCTTAAAGGCCATCAGGTCGAAAAGTCTAGCCCTAAAAAAAAAAAAAAGTCTTACTTTCTGTAAAACCTTAATTATTATATTGTTTTATAATGTTAACCCCAATTTCACTCATTATAATGACACTACTTATTTAATCCATCTGAAATATGCCTTGATAAGCCGCAATGAAATCCGTAATAAGTTCTTCATTAAAATACTATAGGTACAAATATTGTTACAACTACCGACGACTGTAATATTATGTTGTTCAACCCTATGTGACCTCTGTATGTAAAGAGATCCAATGGTCCTGATTTGAACTCCCATGTCCACTGTTACATAATATATTACAATAGCTGTTGCCCGCAGCTTCGCCCGCGTTAAATTAGATTTACAGCCGTACCCGGATTGATGATGATTATTTTATAGCCTAAATTACTCCTTATAACATCAGCTATCTGTCAGTGAAATTCCCGTCAAAATCGGCCCAGCCATTTCAGAGATTAGCCGGAACAAACAGACAGACAAACAAAACTTGTAAAAAATTTGGTATCTGTACCTTGTATACATCCATTTGCACATAGTAAATTTTAATATTACGTAAGGTTATTTCAATATTACAAACAGACACTCCAATTTTATTTATCTGTATAGATTACAACGGGGTTAATAAAATATTTGGATGAATACTTCACCTCTCAACATTTTTAAGAACCACTGCATTGGTTTCTTTCAACTTTTAAAGGCTAATCAATCTAATAGTGAAAATGTTATGATGTTATGCGGAATCGTGGATTCGAATCCCGAGATAGAAAACAACTTAAGAAAATTTATTTGATACATGCGTACTGCTGTTCCCTTGAGTCTGTGAAACAAGTAAAAATAAAATGTGATCTGAAAACTGAAAAATCACCCTTTTTTAATTCAGTTAAAATCTATACTTATTAATAAAATTGGAGTGTCTGTTTGTAATCTATACTAATATTATAAAGCTGAAGAGTTTGTTTGTTTGAACGCGCTAATCTCAGGAACTACTGGTCCGATTTGAAAAATTATTTGAGACTTCAGTGTTATTATGTTAGATAGCTCATTTATTGAGGAAGTTTTATAGGCTATATAATACCACGCCGTGACTAATAAGTAATAGGAGTCAAATTAAGTAAATTAACGCGGGCGAAGCTGCGTGCAACAGCTAGTAGTAAAATAACTACTTTTTTTAAATGCTTTTTTTAAATAGATTTAAAGACGGTATGTAAATGTACCAAAATAACATTTTTTACAATTTTGGAACGTTGTTCTTTTTTGACTGTCTGTTTGTTCCGGTTAATATCTAAAATGGCTAGGCCGATTTGGACAGGACTTTCACTCACAGATAGCTGATGTTATGAGGAGTAACTTAGGCTACAAAAATAATAATCATCACTCCGGGTACGCCTTTAAATCTTAGATAACGCGGGCGAAGCTACGGTTAACAGATGTACAATATAACCATTTAATATCATCATCATCATCAGCCTCTATCCGTCCACTGCTGAACGTATTTAATATCCATAGTAATATATAACGAATTAATTGTCATCCAGTTCATCAAAATTTGATGAGTGGTTTAGGCGCTAAACTTTTAACATATTATAGGTACACAATTCAAATCGTAACTACTATTCCGGGTAGAAATGGTATTCTCAAGACCAAACTGCGGGAGTAGGTTAAATATAAGAAGTCATTCCTGACATTCTGACAAAAAAGACATTTTGAAGTCACTTCAAGACAGAATTTGGGTCGACGGTCGTGAACTGGAATTCCTATGAACCAGTGGCCCGTGAAACTATCTAGTTTTAGAGATCCTCTACGTAAGAATATATCCTTTTATACTCCTTTTTAACCGACTTTTTTTTGTGTTTTTTTTAAATATATTATCCAAAATAATAAAGTTGGATGGTAGGATGATGACACTGTACTATGTCAGTCTTATCGATAGGAGTAATGCACTCGTTTACCCATTTTTTTTCTTTAACGCCGGGAAATGCTCTGAAGCATCGGCTCCCACTCTCCAGGCGGGTATGTGGGAGTCGCTGCGCCCGATGGTGGACGCAGCTCTACCCACTAAAACTCGGCGAGTGCCACCAATGCCGCCTCTGGTGAGACGCACCGGATCTGTTGAGCAAAAAACAGGACACCTCGACGGCTAGTCAGTCCCTCAGGGGACCGACACCACCTCCATAGAGGGGTTGTCCCGCACCACAGGACAACCCCTCCCAACGTCAGGACAGTACAATGGGGTGAAATTCCTATCCTCGCCCCTTGCCCCTGCTCTTTTGTCCCCTCTTCTTATAAGAGAGCAAGGAGCCCCCTCGGCTCAATTCGCTACGCCCACGGTGCTGGGCTCACGGTAGGCTACTGAGCCCCACCGCCACGACAAGGCCTGAACCATGTGGGGACCATCAGGTACTTAGTCCGTTTCATCATCATCATTATCATCAGCCCCTATCAACTACTGAACGCCAAGACGACTGGTCTCTGTTGGATGCGAGTGGCGACGGATTAGTCCGTTTACTCAATAAAAATGTTTTACTACATTTTTATCGTTTCATCTTGCAAAAGAATCAATTCTCAGGTCTATAAATAAATGAGCAAATCTCATAACCACTTCTTGGTAAAGACCTCAAAAATGTCATGTAGAAGGAAAATGTAAATTTTCCGGAACTGACATATATTTTCTCTGAAAGAAGATTTAAGCAAGATTTTGGCAAACATGGCGAAACAGTAAAACAGTCATTTTTATCTTATAAAATAAGTAGCTGTTGTCGGCTATCCCGGTTTACGGTATAGTAACGCATAGATACATAGGATTGTATTTTATTATATAAACACATGGGGTTGTAAATTACCCCACAGGAAACTAGTATTATGAATATAAATATGATATAATATGGGTCTTTATTTTTGTTTTGTTTTGCTTTGGTTTAACTTTCGTTGAAAGAAGCGTATAACAGCCCTTGACAATTACAGACCCGGATAATCTTACAATAAGACGAATCTAGATCAAGGACAGAAGAAAGACACAAAATAATGAGCAAATTTCTCCCATTCAATCCTTGACTAATCTTATATCTTTTCTTATATATTATTATTATATCTTTAAATGAGCAATTCTTGTATATATATATATATATATAATTGGAATCACGGAATCGGCTCCAACGATTTTCATGAAATTTAGTATATATGGGGTTTCGGGGGCGATAAATCGATCTAGCTAGGAATCATTTTTAGAAAATGTCATTTTATTTAAAAAAAAAAATACCGAGCAAAGCTCGGTCATCCAGGTACTATGTACATAAAATGTATTATGTATTTATTATATATACAGGGTGTCCAAGGACTAGTACGACAAACTTATGGGGGTGATAGCTTGGGTCATTACCTGTCAGAATATCCAAATTTGACCTTAGTAAAAACTTTACACACATTCATTAATTTGGAGGAATTAAAAAAGAACGGCATTTGAAAACCAACTTCTAATGAAAAAAATTATAACAGGTGTTACATTACAGCTTACCCAAGCTATCACCCCCTTAAGTTTGTCGTACTAGTTCTTGGACACCCTATATATGAATTCAGATTTTATGACAAGGATATATATGTAAATTAAACATAGCTGTGTTTATGAGTTGATAGACGCATCAAACAACCGATAGTACGCTAAATGCCGAAGCCGAATTATGCCGGCACGACCGGGGTACACCATATTCAATAAATCGAATCAACAATGCTTTCGCATGATCCAGGTTTGCCTCGGGTAAGGAACTCGCACTTGGGAACGCACTACCATCTGCGAGCGCCTTCAGCCGCTTGTTGAGGGTCCCGGATCTGCAGACAACAGGATCACCTCAGCGATAGGCTGGCCCCGGCTAGACTACTCGTCGTTGGGAGGAACTGCCCAACAACCACTAAGCAGTCCCCACGACGTCGTGCCATACAGGAACCAGGTTCCCAAATTGAACCCGACACGAGCACAGAGGCGTTACTGGAGGCGCATTAGTAGCGCCTCCTACGCACCCCCGTTCATCGCCCGCAGGGGGAGGCCTCGTCGGCGGTCACTTCTCTTACTCGCTCGTCGCCTCCTTCTGAAATATTACCTTACAGAAGGAGACCATCACCGTCCAGGTCTTGTCTTCAACGAGTATCGTCCAGTCTTAATGTTGATTAGCGACCGAGTTGAATGATGACTAGCACTTTGTATCAATATCTCGGAATTGATAGGGGCAAAAATGGATAAAAATGCAATCTTCTTCTAAAGTTTTTACCAACTTTTAATCTTTAAATCTTATAAAAAATAGAGAGCTTTCTTTTTCGTCTGAACCATTACAAAAACTCTGTGATTATAACATAGTATTGGCCGCTTAACGGACATTGGATTCGAACAGCATGCCATCACGATGTCATCGTTTCACACGGGTTGGGGTTTGGGGTCACTGTCACGACCGTACAGATTGCTGAGGTCAACATCGTCCGATTGTGCATCATTTTTTTGGACGCACGACTCATTTGAAATTATTTAACTTTTGAGACGAAACAATTTGGTTGGTAATCATATTACTTGTTTTATAAAATAGTTGAATGTTATATCATTTAATGCATACATTTATAATTGTAATAATTTGTGCTGGTGTGATTCAAACTTGCGACATAATAGTCCGTCTATTTTTATTTTTATTATTTTCTATTTCACTCATTTTTTTATAGCACAGAAGGGCAAACAAGACATTGAAGCATTTAGGCGACTATCGACGCCCATATACATCCGCACATCCAGAGATTATGCAGATGCGTTGACCTCCTTGTCCCTATCCCCCCAATGGTCAACCGGAAACAAACAGCACGAAACGCGATAGCAGCCGCTTTTTAAGGGTCCCAGATATGGAATAGGCAACATATTATATAGGATCACCTCAACGACAGGCTGTCCCCGGCGAAGGCCAGACTACTCATCGTAAGGGGAGACTGACGCCTAGGAGGCCTAGTCGGCGGCCTCCTCTCTCACCCGCTCGTCGGCCTCCTTCTGGGACATTACTGCCTCGCAGAAGGAGACCATCGCCGTCCAGGACTCGTCGTCACCGAGCATCGCAATGATGACGCAGCACCGCCCATCTCGGGCACACCTCAATTGATTGATTGATCAATGGCGGTGAACTCGGCTCAGCAGTTCCCAACTGCTGCGAGAAGCCTTATTAAAAGCTTTTATTTAACACGCAGTGTTTTTATGTAATATTAAAAGGTCAAAAGTAGTATATAAACATAAGTACAGGCTAGACGGCCGTCAAGTTGTAAATCCAACACCAAATGGACAAGTGACGAGGATAAAGGTGATAATGATGCTGAATGAACTTCTTCTTCCTCTTTTATTTTACTCTATTTATGAATTTGCCAATGTCAGAGTGGTGACGTAACTGCTACAAAAACCGGCGTGAATGTTACACATAATAGTGAAATAGTTACACATAATAGTTTTGTCGTGACACAATTTTGACATTGACATTTCTTTAAGTGTTATTATCTATCCTGACCCAATATTTAGCCTTGGCATGAATATGCCTCGTTCTATGTACTTCCTATTAATCTATATTAATTTAGATTTCATTATGTTAAGTACTTGCCTTATCTTGAATTCATAGAAGTATCAGGCATGTATCTTATATAATATGGTGTGTATATTTTCATTAGAACCAGCATATTCTTCCTCTTTTGCTGTCAAGATAAAGAAGTAGGTGTACTATAGTGCAACGTGTAGCTGTGCACTGGCCTGGCAAATGTCAACAGAGCCAATCTCAGACCTAGTAGGTCTAAGTACAATCCATGTACCAAACATGCATATATAATATTCATAATTCAAATTAGCAAATATATTTCTGTGTACCCCACCAAAAAAACTCTATGGCTTACGGAATGATTACTAACTAAAATATAATTAAATATCTTTATGGATTTACGCAAAAGTAGCGCCTGATATAATTCCAAATCGATCTAAAACCAAAGACAATGCTGGGGTCCGTCTATAATATTTGTTTATGGTAATAAAAGACAATGAGCAAAGTGTGAGTCATCAATCTTCCCGCGTCGTGGAATTGACAGGTGGCCGTAAAAACACCATAAACTATTCCGTTTTTATACCAATCAAATTTTTGCAAAGCGCGCCTCGCTACGTCGTATTTTAAGTTTTTATTATGACAGCCTGTTTATGTTTTTATTGTGTACTACAGCTATTTAAAATGAACTTAAGCACTTCTAATACCAATAAAATTATAAATAGCTGTTGTAGTTTTCACACAAATAAGATTTACAGACGTATGTGGAATGATAATAATCTAAAACATATCTAAATTTCCTTAGTATTTACCTTCGTGCCAAAATTCATGGAAATGCAATAAGCAGTTAGCTGTTAGATCTACACATGATGTTAGGAAATAAGAGGAGATGCCCCTTTCTTTAAACTTACAGCTGTAAGTGAGTGCCTGATCTGCCATCTTGAGTGCCCTTTTCATAGTAGTATTCTCAATATAGTTTGTGGTTTTGCTGTCAAAACCCTAGCAATGGTAGCCATGTTAAGTGCCGATTTAAGTTGTAGGTTATACACTTTATACACCTTTTTTTCGTAGGTATGCCCAGTCCTTTTATATTATTATGTCTATGGATCTACATGGAAGTGGATTTCAAGAAGAAGAAGTACATTCATCAGCATCATCATCAGTTATGCATTCAGTGTTTGATTTATATTTTTCCGATAATAAGCAGTTCATAAAAAAACATTATAACGTTTTAGATGTGTAGTTCGTCAACCCCTAAGTAGGACGTATGAACCCTCCTCGCTTTATTTCGAGGAGTGGCCAACAATGGATAAGGATCTCTTATTGTTTACTTGTAGTTCTAATATGTACTTTAAACAAAACAAAACATTATTTATAATTTATTTGGCGTTTTGATGTTACAAACTTGACCAATTGACCATGGTTTCTTCAGGACTTGTAGATATGTGATTTGTTTCCGATTTAGTTTTTTTTTTCTTTTCCTATTTTATTATGTAAACGTTTCTTTTTCTTTACACTTATTTATTATGAATGTTCTGAATTGCTGAATAAAGTTTATTCTTTTTTTTTCGCAGGGAAATCCTTATGTATGCAGCCAGGATCTTCGGGTAGATCCTGACCCAATGTGGGACTCGCACCTGGGAGTGCCCACCCTAACTAAAACCACTGCGAGCGCCTTCAGCCGCTTTTTGAGGGTCCCGGATATGCAGGCAACAGACAGGATCACCTCAGCGACAGGCTGGCCCCGATCAAGACCAGACTTCTCCTCGTAATGCTTAGTAGCGGCCAGGCAGTCCGCCTGGCCGCTACTAAGCAGTCCCGATGACGTCGTGCCATACAGACCCAGGTTCCCATCCTGAGCCCGACACAAACACAGGGGCGTTACTGAAGGCGCATTAAGTAGCGCCTCCTACGCACCCCCTTCCGTCGCCCGCGGGAGGAGGCCTCGTCGGCGGCCTACTATAAAAAAATAGGTAATATTATACTAGGCAATAAAAATTATCGCTACAATAATACCGGGTTTTGGAAACAAATCACTTATTTACTTTAAACTATAAATATGGATTAATGATTTTTTATCATCTTATTTTCATTGATTAATGAAATTTTAATATAGTACTTACTTAGAGAAGAATATTTTGTAATAATCTTACCTAATTAATTGTTAAACTAAATTAATGTTTTAAATTGGTGCAATAAAATTATACCATCACAAATCATAAAAGAAGGAAAGAGAAGAGCAGTGAAGTGAAGAGGCTGATGATGATGATAATGATTGTTTATCAATATAATAATATAAAAGAATCACTTTAATTTTCACTCTACACTCAAAAGGAGGGCAACGCATCTGCATAAATTTTGGTTGTGCGAATGTCTATGGGCGTCGGTAGTATATAAAGGCTCCGACTACTCAGTTGCCTCCTTATGACATAAAAAAGAAACATACGGAGGTAAAATAATGAGAAAAGTGTTACTTTTTACACTCGTATTAGGATTTTATCACAAATAATTTTAAAAAAATAAAAATGTACTTTCCCGTACCGGGAATCGAACCCGAGCCTCCTGGGTGAAAGCCAGGTATCCTAGCCACTAGACCATACGGGAGATACCAGATGTGCTCAAAATATATAACAGTTAATTTTACAAAATATGAAATTAATATAATAAAGTGATTAACCTTGAATTTTATCAATTATATGATTGATCAAGCTCTTAATGTACAATCTATGACGATGGACATTACGTGGGCTGCCAAGGTTATATCAATCGAGTTTTTTAGATTATTTAGTATGTATTAATTACTAATAATGCTGTTCCATGTTTAACGAGTATCAAAAATAATAATGACCATAAGGCCTTGAAGCGGCTGAACTAATTTTGATAAAACTTATTTGAGAACTTCCGCTACGAGTACCTCAAATCAATCAAATAAAAAATGCATCCAAAGAGGTCCCGTTAATAGCTACGGTGTCATAGACAGCTGTTAAATAAACCTAAAACACTTTATAAAAATATTTTAAAAAGAATTTGCTTTACTTATGCATTCATAGAGATGTAAGCTCTTATGCGTATATACTCTTTTCTTCTTTAGCGTTATTATTAATTCGTCCAACTAAAACCCGTCTTTTCATTTTACTATAACTAAAATAGGATAAGAAATAAGATTGTGCTTGTGAAGCCAACAAAAGGTTATTTTTAAGTTAAAAGGAGTGCAAGGATCGTTTAAAAACGTTACTGACCGAACCGTCCATGAATAGAACGGTATATTTTATGTCATGTCTGACAAGAACGTGGAGTAACTGGACTGAGGAAGCTTTTACTAGATTTTATTGTTGTCTTCATATCATCCGTATCCTAGGTTAGTATTATTATGTAAAATCCAAAAAATCGCTGCTATAGGTAATATGTTAGACAAACGGACGGACGGTAATGTCAACGTCGCCCATGATCATCCGTGTCTGGAAGGACGCACGGGCACATCGCTGAGGCTGCGGATTTGTCGCTCCATGCGGTCATCCGAGTGATGACCGTCAGTGAGAGAGCATGGCAGGCGGTCATCTCCTTCTGCGAGGTAGTCATGTCGCAGAAGAGCACGGCGGCGACTGGAGGTCGTACCGCCGTGAAGGGACCGAGCTTTAAGGCACCCTTATGTGTTCAGGGTACCTTAATCGGAGTAGGAGGAGGGCACGCCACCCCCTGCTTCCAGAAGAGAGTGCCTCCAGTCACACCGTCGCCCGTGCAGACGACCATAGTTCCCGCACCGGGCAAGCACGACGATGAAAGAAAACCGCCAGGTTTTAGTGGGCAGAACTTACCTTACCATCTTTTGGTCGCAGCGAGTCCCACATACTCGCCTGGGGAATCCCCCGCGATTCCGGCGAAAAAAAAAAAGTTCACTCGTGGCCAAGCAACTCTTTCACGTGTTGCCCATTCTGAGACGTAAGACGGTAAGTTTCGCTGCAGTAATGACAGTGCACAGTGCCTTTACTGCGTGTAGGTATCGTAATAAATTATTTTTATTCATTTTCTTATTATTATTAGTTATTACCATGCAGAGACGCTTGCGGTGTCCCTTCTGTCCTTCATTTAAAAAGTTAAAATAACTTAGATTAAATATCCATGCAATATCCTTTTAATGCCCTATATTATTTGATAAGTCTTTACAACGAGCAATTTACACTCCAATATTTATATCTGTATAAAAAGATAAAAAAAAGTTTTTTTTTTTTACAAAACACAAGACGATAAGGACCAAAGCTCAAAACTTTCTGTCCGTCTGAAGTTTTTTCTTTTCCTATTTCCCGGCGTTGAAAGATTTTTTGCGATTTGAAACTAGGGACGTCACTCGTCGATTAAATTTTGAAAAACTTTCAGTTCGATGACTATCCTTATTATGTTAGATAATAAAAACTCGTCATACATCCAATATTCGACTTTCTTGATGACCGCCAAAAAGATAGAAACCATGATACTAGGTACTTGAGGAAAGAAGTCACTGTTCTGTTGCTAGTCCAAGATGAACTCGTTTATGTTGATGGGCGACGCTAACCACTTACCACCAGGTGGAACGTCCGCTAGTTTGACTATTCCACTACCATAAAAAATGTGAGACCGTTTGCTTGATGCTGGCTTTCCTACATTAAAAATGTTCGCTAATATCCATTTATTTTCTTTTGCGCCGGGAAATGCTCTTAGGCATATTGAACAAACAGGGCACTTCGACGGTTAGTCAGTGTCTCAAGGGATAGACGCCACCTCCACAGAAGGGTTGTCCCGCATCACAGAACAACTCCTCCCAACGTCGGGACAGTACAATGGGGTGAGATTCCCGTCCTCGCCCCTTGCCCCCTGCTCTTATGTCCTCTCTTCTTATAAGGTACAAAGAGCCCCCTCGGCTCAATTAGCTTCGCCCAAGGTGCCGGGTTCACCCTAAGCTACTGAGCCCCACCGCCACGTCAAGGCCTGAACCATGGTGGGGATCATCAATGTGTGTTTACTAAGATTAAAATAAGTTTTCCCTGACTTTCAATGTGATTGTAATTTCTTGGCCTCATTCTTTATCTCGTTATAACATCACGAATTCTCGCGATATCAAGGAAATCCAAAGCAGGAAGAGTAGAATCATGAAAAAAAAACCTTTGTGAGCCTAATTTAATATTACCAGTATCACCCCGACTCGCTTGACCGGTCCACTTATCAAGTGATTGTGGTCAGTGAGTGTGTATTGTACGTCTTAAAGAATGATGAATCATTCGTCAGCAGTCATAAAAACCCCATTGTTGAAGTGTGGTGATACATCGTCAATACGCAATAAAGACAATGAAATCACGTGATTTTCCATTCCGTTGATCGTGATAAAGTTTATAGTTAAAATGTTTCCCCTGTAAATTATGACTTGAATCTATACTAATATTATAAAGCTGAAGAGTTTGTTTGTTTGTTTGTTTGTTTGAACGCGCTAATCTCAGGAACTACTGGTCCGATTTAAAAAATTCTTTCAGTGTTAGATAGCCTATTTATCGAGGAAGACTATAGGCTAAAACATCACGCTGTGACTTATAGGAGTTGAGTAACGCGGGTGAAGCTGCAGGCAATAGCTAGTATAATATATGCCCAGCATGTCGTTTGGTGATGGACCGATGACGTAGGAAACCTGGGCATAACGTGGATGAGACAGGCAAGGGTCAGAGGAGAGAGGCAGTAAAAAGGGAGGTCTGTGTTGGGACAGTAGCAGGCTGATGTTGATTGATGACACTATCAATATTATGTGATCATCATGCGAAGTGCGAACGTAAAAAACATTTTACAAAAAATTAAAACCGACTTCAAAAATACTAAACTAAAAAGTAATAAAATAACAGTTTCTTTAATTTTTGTGCTTACAACATATAATCAACTTAACTTCTACTAATGTACAAACTTTGCGTTTACCACGTCATTATAGTTACTTTTGCAGTCGGTGTCAGCCAAGGTAGGTAGGTAATGTACAGCAACAAATACGACACCGACTCCAAAAGTAACTATAATGACGTGGTAAACGCAAAGTTTGTACATTAGTAGAAGTTAAGTTGATTATATGTTGTAAGCACAAAAATTAAAGAAACTGTTATTTTATTACTTTTTAGTTTAGTATTTTTGAAGTCGGTTTTAATTTTTTGTAAAATGTTTTTATTTCTTAATTTTTAGTGATTCCGAAATTCGTCGTCTTGGCGTTCATTGAAGGAGGCATGTTCAGCAGTGGATGGATAAATGATGATGATGATGATGATGATGGTGATGATGGTGATGATGATGATGATTACGATGACCGCGACATACTATGGTGTGCTACCAAAGCATCCTATACAATTGTTAGTTACATCGACACGTAATAAAATTATCATATCATCAAGATAAACAAAACCAACCAAATAGGCATTATTGGGAATAACTAAAAACGGCTTGTCAGATCTTAATAAAATTAATATGGGACCAAATTGGAAACACCAGCTTTCAAACAAAAAAATAACCATCGAAATCCATTCACAAACGGCGGAGATATCGTGTCACATACATAAAAAAAAAAAAAAAAAAAAAAAAAAAAACATACAGACGAATTGAGAACCTCCTTTTTTTTTTGAAGTCGGTTAAAAATGAATTGTAACATTATCAATATGAGAATTTCAGAGACTGCTTATTGGCCGGGCAGTCCCCCTTACGAGGAGTAGTCTGGCTTTGGCCGGTACAGCCTGTCGCTGAGGTGCTCCTGCTGCCTGCAGATCCGGGACCTTCAAAAAGGGGCTACATCCATAAAGATTTCCCTGTGTGAAAAAAATATAAAGATTTAAATTAATATGAACAACATTTTATTACATTCATGTTTTTTTTTATAGATGTGGGGGCAAACGGATAGTCGGTTCACCTGATGGTAAGTGAAGAGCGACATCCACAGATTTATAAATATATTTATATTGCACATTATATAAATATTCATACGCACAAAGCAACAAAGGCCTGCATAGTTTTATCTCCACTTATTAATATATCTTTATATAGTTATTCTGTGACAAAACTCCTAAGCGGCTGAATAGATTTTGATGAAATGTTTTGTATGGGTTCAAGTCAATGATATTATACGTACGTTGGTTTTTCTTTTTATTTCATGAGGAAGCAACCGAGAAGTTGAAGCCTATAACTACCGACGCCCATAGACATCTCCACGACCAACAGTTATGCAGATGCGTGCCCTCCTTTTCCCTATCCCTCCCACGGAGCCAACGGAAACTCACAAACCGCACGAAACGCGACAGCATAGCTGCCACTTGACGCTGGTGTTATGTTTAGATTCACAATCCGATACACTACAAAATGTTTTTTACAGGGCTAACTCTGTTAGGTATCTAAGGTTATACGTATAAGTATTATATTTTTTATATGAAAACCCTAAGTGGTATCTTGTAAGAGTTGTTATTGTAAGTATTTCGCGTACAACGCAATAAATTCATGACAACTATATCGTACCCGACCTCACAAAAACTCGATCTAATCATTATTAGTATCTCGCTTGTTCATTAATAAATCGTTTTGGGTCTGACGCATACCAAATGATGATAAAAAGATACAACTGAAAATCTCTACTAATTAAAATATGGCTGACAAAAATGACAGCTGTCATAATACTACATAGACAAATGTCAGACATCTGTCATATTTAAGACATATCATGACAGCATAAAATTAATTTAAAAAATATAAAGGACAGGGAATGAATTTTCCGTTTCAATAATAAAAAGACTTTCATCTTATTAGATTTTTATTATAGGGAACAGGGGACAGTAGATACATCAAAAAAGTGATCACCGACTACATCAAAGGGCTAGCAGGTGCTGATCCTGTTGCCTGCAGATCCGGGACCCTCAAAAAGCGGCTGAACGCGCTCGCAGGTGGTTTAGAGGGGGAAGTGCATAGCCAAGTGCGAGTCCCAACATAGGTCCAGGAGCCTTACCCGAGGTAAAACTGGATCATGCTAGGATATGAAGGGTTAGCATGTGTGAATGACGACAAATACGAGTATTTGTCGTCCTAAAAGTCGTATTGGTTCAAAAACACCGCAGGAATTTTATTCGATTTTAAAAACATTATTAATTGTAGCTGGCATTAAACCTAGGATATGTGGGACTTTCGTCGCGTAAAAAGAGATCCCCGGTGTTTTATACCTTGGTGCGAGAGACCCAAAATGCTAGGATCCGCCATTCCATCGCCGGATCGTCTCCATAAAATCTAAATAATATTTCAGCCAGTAAATGATTATCTAACACACTTCAAGCTCATTAACACGTCCAAATATTTGCCCATATTGAGTAAACAGATTACCCAATTAAGGTGAACAATGTGTTTGACCATGGATTATTCTAGTTCATAAGTGAGGTTATATCACCAACAAATATAGGGCAGTTATTATCTTACAAACAAACTTAAATATAAACTAGCTGTTGCCCGCAGCCTCGCCCGCGTTAACTTAGATTTTCAGATGTAACCGGAGTGATGATGATTATTTTGTAGCCTAAGTTACTTCTTACTATCTGCCAGTGAAAGTGCCGTCCAAATCAGTCCAGCCGTTTCAGAGATTAGCCGGGATAAATAAACAGACAGACATTTTTTTAAATATTTTATATATTTATATTTTTATATATATATATAATAAAACATATGAAATTATATACAATACTAAGTATCGTATATAATTTCATATGCATTTAGTGAAAATCTGATTTTCTGGTAAGAAGGGCAGGACGGGTAATGTTATGTGTTTTGTATGAAAACAATTTCCGCCAAAGTTCACTCGTCGGTTTTGCGTTCTGATTGGCCTTTGATGAATGATTGGCCGACGGGACGTACATACAGATCACCGGTTCATGTTGAATGATGACGTAGGAAACCTGGGCATAACGTGGATGAGACAGGCAAGGGTCAGAGGAGAGAGGCAGTAAAAAGGGAGGTCTGTGTTGGGACAGTAGCAGGCTGACGTTGATTGATGACACTATCAATATTATGTGATCATCATGCGAAGTGCGAACGTAAAAAATGAATTGTAACATTATCAATATGAGGATTTCAGAGACTGCTTATTGGCCGGGCAGTCCCCCTTACGAGGAGTAGTCTGGCTTTGGCCGGTACAGCCTGTCGCTGAGGTGCTCCTGCTGCCTGCAGATCCGGGACCTTCAAAAAGGGGCTACATCCATAAAGATTTCCCTGTGTGAAAAAAATATAAAGATTTAAATTAATATGAACAACATTTTATTACATTCATGTTTTTTTTATAGATGAGGGGGCAAACGGATAGTCGGTTCACCTGATGGTAAGTGAAGAGCGACATCCACAGATTTATAAATATATTTATATTGCACATTATATAAATATTCATACGCACAAAGCAACAAAGGCCTGCATAGTTTTATCTCCACTTATTAATATATCTTTATATAGTTATTCTGTGACAAAACTCCTAAGCGGCTGAATAGATTTTGATGAAATGTTTTGTATGGGTTCAAGTCAATGATATTATACGTACGTTGGTTTTTCTTTTTATTTCATGAGGAAGCAACCGAGAAGTTGAAGCCTATAACTACCGACGCCCATAGACATCTCCACGACCAACAGTTATGCAGATGCGTGCCCTCCTTTTCCCTATCCCTCCCACGGAGCCAACGGAAACTCACAAACCGCACGAAACGCGACAGCATAGCTGCCACTTGACGCTGGTGTTATGTTTAGATTCACAATCCGATACACTACAAAATGTTTTTACAGGGCTAACTCTGTTAGGTATCTAAGGTTATACGTATAAGTATTATATTTTTTATATGAAAACCCTAAGTGGTATCTTGTAAGAGTTGTTATTGTAAGTATTTCGCGTACAACGCAATAAATTCATGACAACTATATCGTACCCGACCTCACAAAAACTCGATCTAATCATTATTAGTATCTCGCTTGTTCATTAATAAATCGTTTTGGGTCTGACGCATACCAAATGATGATAAAAAGATACAACTGAAAATCTCTACTAATTAAAATATGGCTGACAAAAATGACAGCTGTCATAATACTACATAGACAAATGTCAGACATCTGTCATATTTAAGACATATCATGACAGCATAAAATTAATTTAAAAAATATAAAGGACAGGGAATGAATTTTCCGTTTCAATAATAAAAAGACTTTCATCTTATTAGATTTTTATTATAGGGAACAGGGGACAGTAGATACATCAAAAAAGTGATCACCGACTACATCAAAGGGCTAGCAGGTGCTGATCCTGTTGCCTGCAGATCCGGGACCCTCAAAAAGCGGCTGAACGCGCTCGCAGGTGGTTTAGAGGGGGAAGTGCATAGCCAAGTGCGAGTCCCAACATAGGTCCAGGAGCCTTACCCGAGGTAAAACTGGATCATGCTAGGATATGAAGGGTTAGCATGTGTGAATGACGACAAATACGAGTATTTGTCGTCCTAAAAGTCGTATTGGTTCAAAAACACCGCAGGAATTTTATTCGATTTTAAAAACATTATTAATTGTAGCTGGCATTAAACCTAGGATATGTGGGACTTTCGTCGCGTAAAAAGAGATCCCCGGTGTTTTATACCTTGGTGCGAGAGACCCAAAATGCTAGGATCCGCCATTCCATCGCCGGATCGTCTCCATAAAATCTAAATAATATTTCAGCCAGTAAATGATTATCTAACACACTTCAAGCTCATTAACACGTCCAAATATTTGCCCATATTGAGTAAACAGATTACCCAATTAAGGTGAACAATGTGTTTGACCATGGATTATTCTAGTTCATAAGTGAGGTTATATCACCAACAAATATAGGGCAGTTATTATCTTACAAACAAACTTAAATATAAACTAGCTGTTGCCCGCAGCCTCGCCCGCGTTAACTTAGATTTTCAGATGTAACCGGAGTGATGATGATTATTTTGTAGCCTAAGTTACTTCTTACTATCTGCCAGTGAAAGTGCCGTCCAAATCAGTCCAGCCGTTTCAGAGATTAGCCGGGATAAATAAACAGACAGACATTTTTTTAAATATTTTATATATTTATATTTTTATATATATATATAATAAAACATATGAAATTATATACAATACTAAGTATCGTATATAATTTCATATGCATTTAGTGAAAATCTGATTTTCTGGTAAGAAGGGCAGGACGGGTAATGTTATGTGTTTTGTATGAAAACAATTTCCGCCAAAGTTCACTCGTCGGTTTTGCGTTCTGATTGGCCTTTGATGAATGATTGGCCGACGGGACGTACATACAGATCACCGGTTCATGTTGAATGATGACGTAGGAAACCTGGGCATAACGTGGATGAGACAGGCAAGGGTCAGAGGAGAGAGGCAGTAAAAAGGGAGGTCTGTGTTGGGACAGTAGCAGGCTGATGTTGATTGATGACACTATCAATATTATGTGATCATCATGCGAAGTGCGAACGTAAAAAATGAATTGTAACATTATCAATATGAGGATTTCAGAGACTGCTTATTGGCCGGGCAGTCCCCCTTACGAGGAGTAGTCTGGCTTTGGCCGGTACAGCCTGTCGCTGAGGTGCTCCTGCTGCCTGCAGATCCGGGACCTTCAAAAAGGGGCTACATCCATAAAAATTTCCCTGTGTGAAAAAATATAAAGATTTAAATTAATATGAACAACATTTTATTACATTCATGTTTTTTTTTATAGATGAGGGGCAAACGGATAGTCGGTTCACCTGATGGTAAGTGAAGAGCGACATCCACAGATTTATAAATATATTTATACAGCACATTATATAAGTATTCATACGCACAAAGCAACAAAGGCCTGCATAGTTTTATCTCCACTTATTAATATATCTTTATATAGTTATTCTGTGACAAAACTCCTAAGCGGCTGAATAGATTTTGATGAAATGTTTTGTATGGGTTCAAGTCAATGATATTATACGTACGTTGGTTTTTCTTTTTATTTCATGAGGAAGAAACCGAGAAGTTGAAGCCTATAACTACCGACGCCCATAGACATCTCCACGACCAACAGTTATGCAGATGCGTGCCCTCCTTTTCCCTATCCCTCCCACGGAGCCAACGGAAACTCACAAACCGCACGAAACGCGACAGCATAGCTGCCACTTGACGCTGGTGTTATGTTTAGATTCACAATCCGATTACAAAATGTTTTTTACAGGGCTAACTCTGTTAGGTATCTAAGGTTATACGTATAAGTATTATATTTTTTATATGAAAACCCTAAGTGGTATCTTTTAAGAGTTGTTATTGTAAGTATTTCGCGTACAACGCAATAAATTCATGACAACAATATCGTACCCGACCTCACAAAAACTCGATCTAATCATTATTAGTATCTCGCTTGTTCATTAATAAATCGTTTTGGGTCTGACGCATACCAAATGATGATAAAAAGATACTAATTAAAATATGGCTGACAAAAATGACAGCTGTCATAATACTACATAGACAAATGTCAGACATCTGTCATATTTAAGACATATTATGACAGCATAAAATTAATTTAAAAAATATAAAGGACAGGGAATGAATTTTCCGTTTCAATAATAAAAAGACTTTCATCTTATTAGATTTTTATTACAGGGAACAGGGGACAGTAGATACATCAAAAAAGTGATCACCGACTACATCAAAGGGCTAGCAGGTGCTGATCCTGTTGCCTGCAGATCCGGGACCCTCAAAAAGCGGCTGAACGCGCTCGCAGGTGGTTTAGAGGGGGAAGTGCATAGCCAAGTGCGAGTCCCAACATAGGTCCAGGAGCCTTACCCGAGGTAAAACTGGATCATGCTAGGATATGAAGGGTTAGCATGTGTGAATGACGACAAATACGAGTATTTGTCGTCCTAAAAGTCGTATTGGTTCAAAAACACCGCAGGAATTTTATTCGATTTTAAAAACATTATTAATTGTAGCTGGCATTAAACCTAGGATATGTGGGACTTTCGTCGCGTAAAAAGAGATCCCCGGTGTTTTATACCTTGGTGCGAGAGACCCAAAATGCTAGGATCCGCCATTCCATCGCCGGATCGTCTCCATAAAATCTAAATAATATTTCAGCCAGTAAATGATTATCTAACACACTTCAAGCTCATTAACACGTCCAAATATTTGCCCATATTGAGTAAACAGATTACCCAATTAAGGTGAACAATGTGTTTGACCATGGATTATTCTAGTTCATAAGTGAGGTTATATCACCAACAAATATAGGGCAGTTATTATCTTACAAACAAACTTAAATATAAACTAGCTGTTGCCCGCAGCCTCGCCCGCGTTAACTTAGATTTTCAGATGTAACCGGAGTGATGATGATTATTTTGTAGCCTAAGTTACTTCTTACTATCTGCCAGTGAAAGTGCCGTCCAAATCAGTCCAGCCGTTTCAGAGATTAGCCGGGATAAATAAACAGACAGACATTTTTTTAAATATTTTATATATTTATATTTTTTTATATATATATAATAAAACATATGAAATTATATACAATACTAAGTATCGTATATAATTTCATATGCATTTAGTGAAAATCTGATTTTCTGGTAAGAAGGGCAGGACGGGTAATGTTATGTGTTTTGTATGAAAACAATTTCCGCCAAAGTTCACTCGTCGGTTTTGCGTTCTGATTGGCCTTTGATGAATGATTGGCCGACGGGACGTACATACAGATCACCGGTTGGATGAATTGCTATTACTTCAGTGACAAATCACTGATCAGTTTCGGAATTATATGGCCCAAATAACTCTACCCGGTTTTAAGCTCGATGTCAAATAACTACGTAATGGAAAGCCACCAGATCGGTCCTGCCGGCTGCCTGTTTGCTTATCAAAACCTAAAGAAACGTGGTCAACGTCGCCTATAAGCATGTTGCTATCAGCCGGCTCTACCAGTTTACGAAACCTAACATATAATACCGTCAAGTGTACGCCCGCCCTAAGATTCCCGCACACCCGCTGATTCGTTAAAAAATATTTGAAGTGGACACGACACGAACCGAAGTTCAGATTTAGCTTCCAAATAAATTATCATCCCGGAATTATATTAATTTCATTGTTTTCTTGTTCAACATGACAAGAGGATATTTTTATACGTTCCATGGAGTGACGGAAGAAAAAGTAACGTGACGTAGTGTGGTAGTAGGTACTTTTTTTCGAAATTTCTAAGCTGATGGCCTATTGGCCCTAATGCTACATGGGTTTAGTGGTGAGCCAGGTGGCTAACCTATTGACTTTATATGAGGGGGTTGTCCCACGGCAACCGTGGATTCTTCGACCACACGGCCCCTTGTCGTCGGGTTTGTTTCAGTGATGGGTCTGTGCCGCGTCACCGTCGGGTGGAGTGGTAAGGTAATGGTAACAATCATTTTTATATAACACAGGTTGTGAGTTCGAATCCTGTGCAGTGTGCATACAATAAGAAGTGAATCAACTTTTTTTTTGGATATGCAAACTGGTAGATGTGCCACATGATGGTAAGAGGGTGGCGTAGATCATTAACTTAAGCCTTAAACTAGCCCAGGCAACAAATTCACTTTGCGTATCCTGAGACATAAGATGTTAAGTTATGCCAGTAATTTCACTGCCTATTCTACCCTTCTCTACGAAACACAGCAAAGCTATTCGACGGAAGAAAAACGGGATGGTTGTACCCTTGCAAAGGAGGCACAACGCATCCCTCCCTGCAAACATGTTTTGTACTGTATGTTGTTTCAATTACCCGTGTTTTTCATTAGTGTATACCCGTACAACTACTTTATTCGTCCACAGACGACCTCTGTGGCTCAGTGGTAAAAAGCCGGAGGTTGCGGTTTCGAATCCCGCCTGGGAACAAAAATTTTTTCTGTGTTCCTGGGTCATGGATGTGTATTAAATGTGTGTATTATATAATAAAAATCTTAAATATATGTATAGTATTAAATATATTACCGTTGTCTGGTACCCGTAATACAAGTTCTTCGAGAACTTACCACGGGACCAGATTGACGTAGTGTGAAAGCGTCCATACATATAAAAAAAACATAATATATGAAACGAAAGAAGATCAAAAGAAGATAGAAATGACAAAAACTAATTACAGAAAATTCTAAAATGTTATCATGTTATTTATATAACTATACACACACATTTAATACATACCATAAATACACATAGTTCTCATGAGCGACGGAGGTTTAATTTCATTAAAATATCTTTTACCGGGATTCCAACCCGCGATATATTATATTTCTGAAGAAAAGAGCATACTCTTATTTGAAAGGCCGGCAACGGTCCTGCTAATCATCTGGTGTAGCGGATGTCTGCGGATGTCCACGTACCAATAGGTTTTAACCGCATGTCCGATTGCCCTCTCTATTAATTCCTCTTAGACATTACCGGATTCGAACCCGCTTTACCAGTACACATCCGTGTTCTTGCCCTTCGAATTAGTATATTATAATAAGTACAGTATGATACAAATGCATTTCTGAGAACTGTCTGTGTGTCCGTACGTGCCTTGTCGGGGAGTGACCGACGCACCTCACGTTACCGTCACCGCTTTCAATACTATAATGTTATAAAATAATTAGTTATGAATTTGACCTCTATGTGTATGTATGTGGTCCCGTAGCTCTTAAACGAGTAAACTACGTGTGACTTTTTGTTTGATTAAAATGACACATTGGAGTAAGTTTCACAGATGAAGACAGAGATCTTATGATTTTGATAAAAATATTTTAAGTAAGCCTCAAACGCCATGGTTCATATCCCTTTACGTTTACTACCGACTAACAAAAAAGATATGTTTTTTAACTCTTTTATTTGCAAGATTGTTGCTCCAATAAATAACGCCACTAATCAGACTATAAAACATTTTATCTCTTTTTTATGGTCATCTATCTCAAGTTATGACACCATTGTAATCATTGGTGTACCATTAACATAATATCTTTAGGAATAAAAATTATCATCGTTCGCCAATGGAATGTTAGGTCATCTTCTACATTGTAAGAACATTCCGCCATTGCTGAGTTAGTAAGAAGAAAAGAAGAGAGATTAGTGACACCGAAAGCTATAGATTTACGTTTATAAGGTTGCAACGCGCATCTCTAGGTCGAGAAAGGCTATGGTTAACTTGGTTTTATGTGTAAATGGTTAATTTATTAACCTCAATGATAATTTTAATAGCCCATCTTTTTTTCTTTTATCCCGGGAAATGCTCGAAGGCATCCCGCGAGGGAGTGGATTTCTCCAGGCGGGTATGTTGGACTCGCTGCGCCCGAAAGGTGGATGCAGCTCTACCCACTAAAACCCGACGAGTGCCGCCAATGCCGCCTTAGGTGAGGTGCCTCGGATCTAATGAGCAAACAGGGCCCCTCGATGGTTAGTCAATCCCTCAAGGGATTGACGCCACCTCCATCGAGGAGTTGTCCCGCACCACAAAACAGCCCCTCCCAACGTCGGGCAAAAAAAAGGTGAGGTTAGGTGAGGTTCCCAACCTCGCTCCTTGTCCCCTTGCACTTTTGTCCCCTCTTCTTATAAGAGGGATACAAAGAGCAGCTCCCTCGCCCTTATTTTAACCCATCAAAATCTCATCATCGATTTAGCCTGAAAAGGTAACAGAGTTTTTTTTTCAGTTTAACCGAGCATCGAATGCGCTAAAGTCAGTGGAGTACCCCGTCACGTGGCATGTCCGCACAATATCCTGTCAAATATTTAGTTTGTTTAAACAATGTCACGCTTGTGGGAAACTCAAACGCGAAAACACCGCGACAGCCATTATGTCTTAACGAGTTAAAGATAACATCTTACATGGTGACCGCGGTTCTCGCCTTTGGCATAAGCCTGTATCCATGAACATGGAGACTTTTTATATTAGTTGGACAAGCAAACGGGCAGACTAGCCACGTGATGGTAAGTGATCAGCATCACCCGTGAACAAAAACAAGTTAACCTGAATAACACCATGGTTCAAGCCTTGTCGTGGCGGTGGGGCTCAGTAACCTAAGATGAACCCAGAACCTTGGGCGAAACAAATTGAGCCGGTCCAACCCGACGTCAGGATGCCGTGTGGTCACAGACTGCACGGTTGGCGGGGGGAAACCCCCCACTTTTACAAACCAAAAGTGAGCCAAATGGGCTCACACTAATCCGATGTAGCATTTAGGGCCTTCGGGCCGTTAGCATAGATCTATCGGAAAAAAAAATAGCCGAGGGCAGCTCCTTCGGCTCAATTTTTTTTACCTTTTTTTTACTCTTGGTACCCCTCTTAGGTATATGAAGAGGGGCGACAAGGGGCGAGTAAGGGAACCTCACCCCATTGTACTGTCCCGACGTTGGGAGGGGTTGTTCTGTGGTGCGGGACAACCCCTCTGTGGAGGTGGCGTCGGCCCCTTGAGGGACTGACTAGCCGTCGAGGTGCCCTGTTTGCTCATCAGATCCGGGGCACCTCACCAAAGGCGGCATTGATGGCACTCGCCGGGTTTTAGTGGGTAGAGCTGTGTCCACCTTACTGCCTTTCGGGCGTAGCGAATCCCACATACCCGCCTGGGAAGACCCACTCCCCCGCTGGATGCCTCAGAGCATTTCCCGGCGTAAAAGAAAAAAAAGGCAACTCAATCTACCTTAAGATGTAAGATGTTAAGTCTCGATGCCAGTCTTGCCCTTCTCTCTGAAACACAGCAACGCTGTTTGACGGGAGAAACAAGCAGGATAGTGGAAGTGCTCATAGTACCCATGCACGAGCGCGATACAAGCACATTCCTCCTACCAGAAAACTTGGGTAACATCTATGTTACCTATGGTATCTATCTGGACCAGGGTTTCAAGTAATGTACATATTATTACGAATGACTAGCTGTCACCCGCAGCTTTAGCCGCGTTGGCTTGGATAGATAGCCGTAACCGATATGGTGTTTTTTTGTTTTATAGAAAAGCGGGCAAACGGACAGTTGTTCATGTGATGGTAAGTAATGCGATAGACACCCGCTACACCAGAAGATAAGCAGGTGCGTTGCCAGCCTTTAAAATATGAGTAGATTGAGCAAAGTATATTATAATTATTATGTCTACCAAACTCACAAACATCGCCTCTTTAGTATATCAGTATAGACTAGCTGTTGACCGCGGCATTGTCCATGAAACTAAGCACAGGTGAGCTCTATACCTCCTTATAATAGCTATTGACCTATTACCCTCCTCGCCTGATTTCGAAGAAGAGACCCGTGCCCAGTTACGTTACAAAATTCTCATGGTATATGAACCCACTACCCACCCAAAAGCCCACTACGAAGCTCTCAAATTACTAAAGCAAGGGTGATGGTGATGAACCCAACAGGCCTTATAAATGGTTTGTAAATATTGGTTAGACAACAGTAATAATGGCTGGTGCACTAATGTATGTCAAACAGTGACACGCTCCCAACTGTCTTACCAATTTTTTTTGTTTAGGCGAGAAAATTATGAAATGTCTGCAAATAGCTGAAGGAAGGTAGCCTGTAGTGCCCGAAGGTTAATGGAATGGAAGATAGACCGATCTAATCTCTAATATGAAGTTTCGATATCACCATCGTTAATTCAAGCCTAGATTTAACATAGGGTAAGAAAGGGACAATTCATATTTACATAAATATTGTTACGGGTGCTTACCGCATTTACGGATTTATTTAGGTCCGCTCTGTCGCCATCTACCAGCACCGTACGACAGTCTCCCTGTGATCATGGCGATTGAAACGTTGCCAAAATATCGGGATCTCAATAAACGCGGTAAGCACCCGTAACAATATTTATATAAATATGAATAGTGATCGCGTTAGTTTAAAACAATATAAGGGACAATTATTGACCAGACTTAAGGTTGTTGATCTCTGTGCCAGGACCTGGTGATGAAGAAACCACAGATGTACATAGACGCCAAAAACGTGAGAGTCCTTATAAGAACGCAGTGTGCTAGGTATTCATTTGTCTTTACATAATACACTTAAAAAGTTTTATGTTTTATTAAAATTACAATTTAAAAAATGAGCAAAGGTGGTCTTATCGCTATTAGGTATCATTAAAATTGTAATTTGAATATAATTATAACTAAAATGCTTTTTTTATAATAGAAAAAAAATGTCCGTCGGATTGAGTGATACCTTTAAAATTTAGTCATTAAAAACAAATTTGAATGTGGAATACAGTTTGACCACCTATTTCTTTTTTCGCACGTAATTTAAACACAGCACTATTTTCCTCACGTAAAGTCATTTATTACATGAAGTAATTATTTTAATTAGTAAAACATGTTTATGAATAATTATAATTATGTTTATTAACTTACAAATGATAATTATTGAACTTAGCAATTATTACAATTAATATGCGTCAAGATTTTTATAATTTCGCGGTATTCTTTGACATTCGTTCGGAAACTTGTTATCTTTACTTTTCTTCACTTTCGTTTTAAGAATATTTTATTTTCATTTAAATAAGTAGTAATCATATTTAATATGATTTATGGCTGACTACATTTATTGGTGTAGTCGTAAAAAATAATTTATGACTTGTTTGTAAGTGTTCGATACGTTCGGAAACGTGTGATATAATTACATTGTTTTTTTCCATGGAAGACAAAAACTAAACAGTTTTTGTTTTAATATTTGAACACTGCGAATAAATCATATTCGCATTCCTCTACTTCCAAACACACTTACCTATAATAGGTGCTGGCACAATGCGGGTTGGTGAACTTCACACACTTTCAAAGACTCAATCTCATCAGGCATACAGGTTTCCTCACGATGTTTCCTTCACCGGTGAGCAAGCGATAGTATCATGTTGAGGTGCACATATAAATTTAGAAAAACCCATTTCTAGGCCTCACAGGGGTCAGGATCGAACCCGTACCTCTCGGCTCTCACTCGAGAGGCCGAGCCCATATCCATTAATCCATAACAACCTACCTAAATACCTAATAGGTAGGTTGTTTATTCTATCATATTAATAATATATTTTAAATATTAAAGTACCTAGAAGTTTGTAGGTTAGCTTGTTACTTGATTAAGATTTCGAATTGATAATCGAATTTCTATGATTTTTTGGCTATAAATGTAAGATTACTCGTTCTAGTAGATATACTGTATAAGATTCTACTTATCCCAATTAAATTTAGGGTTAATTTTATTACTTCTTCTTATATCATTTGGTTCTTAACTTGCCGGCTGAAATCGTGTCTCGAATTCTTGAACTATCTAATATTTTCAATGCCACGCATACCATTTTGGAATAATTCTGAATGAGCTAGTCAACCTAGGAACGAATTAAAGTGGAACCTCGTCCTATTGAGTCACCGACGTGATGCAATGGTCATTGATATTAATTATGACTCATATATTATTATTGTATTGTACATACGTGACCATATCTTGCACTATATGGAAATTGCAAACGATATGACCTAAGCAGTAAGATACTGGGACAAATTACTTTTCAAGGTCTCCAGAATTTTTGAAATTTAAGGGTTAGTATTCATACTCGGGTTTTTAGAGGTCTCTTTTTCTCATTAAAAAATTTGGTGTCCAATAATGCTCTAAGACTTTTAATATCGCATTCCAATTTATTAAGTTATTGTGAATATGAATTGCAATCCAAATTAAGCCTTATATAGATTGCAACCTTCTTATAAAAACTATTACAATTATTAATTTAAGTTTTACGTAAACAACAATAACCAGAGCATACACTTATATCTCCTTCCGAATTAATAAGAGCAGACGTAATATCGAGAAATCGATTTATACAAAAACTCGATTGTTATGCGAGAAATCGATTCGCGTTCGCGGTTTAATCGATTTGACAATAGTTTTAACGGTATTTATGATTAGAAATTGTGTCAAACGAAAAAACGGTTGTTACGTATAGGATTTCCGTTATGACAATGGAAAGGCAAGGTAATAACCATGGTACCTACGATGGAAAATTCTGGTATATTTTTTATAGGAATTGCTAAAAAACAGCACTATAAAGTTATAGATACAGAGAGACTACACAAAATAACATACAGACGAATTGAGAACCTCCTCTTTTTTGAAGTCGGTTAAAAATAAGAGGATTTCATCAGATTTTTTTATTCACAGAAACATAAAATGGATTTCTAACCATTATCAAGATGACAATGATGATTGTAAATCATGTCGCAATAAATGTTGATTTTGATTACACAATGATGATGATCAACAATTAATGAACATAAGACATCTCAAGCCAACAGGTGATAACAGCTTTTGAACCAAACAGGGAGTTGTTACATAAAAATGTTAATTTAACATTCAAATTACTGACAGCTACGTCGGACAAAGAATTAGTCTAGCAAGAACGCTGCCAGTATCTTCGGAACCTTGCCTAAAGGGACTCCTTTTTTTATATTTTAGTTAAATTATATTATATTTTTTAAGTATTTTGGTTTTAGGTTCTTTGTACCTTATTATGTCTTTATATTAGTATAATTACCTACTATAAACTTATAAAATTTACCGAAATAAATCAACCAACGTAAATATATTAATATATTAATATTAATCATAGCTAATTTCTTTTTTTGGCTGCCTTCTTTAAAAAAAGTGAGATTTTAGATAATATGTAACCTATATTGTTATACGTTATTAGATATTAATGAAGAAATGATATATTAAAATTATAATAATGAACAAAATAATTATAAAGAAGATAAACTCTTTTGAAGTTTTTTAATGCTAGTTTGATAGGCAATTAGGCGGATAACTCCATGATGGTAAGTGCTCAGCGTCGCCCATGACCATAAACAAGTCTATAAGTGACTGGTTCGGTCTTAGACGGTGCACCCTGTTCTTAATATTTATATGGGTGCACCTAAAAAGCTCTCTGGTAAAAAAGAACGTCCTCAGCAAATCAGCATGCCTTATTAGAAAATAATGATTGATTTTTTTCTTCAGAAACATATAAACATAATATGATGTCACTCATTCTCATGTGACTAGACGTCCCGTTTTTAACGCGACTGTCTTGTTTTTCAAAATCTCGTTCATTTTCATTAATGAATGAAAATAATCTATTTTTAGAATAAAAACAGAAATTCAATTGTCAGTTCATGAATGATTAAAAAAAGAACGTCAATTAAAAAAAACAATTAACAAAACAAATATGTCATCTTCACTTTTGTAATTAAATAAAAGTGTGTATGTTTTTTTTTTGAGAACCTATATCTAATTAAATATATATGTGTCCACTGTCCCGCTTTGATTTCAAATGTAAATTGTTACGTTTTGTATAGATTTTTTTTTTCTTTAACGCCGGGAAATGCTCTGATGCATCCCGCGGGGGAGTGGGTCATCCCACGCGGGTATGTGGGACTCGCTGGGCCCGAAAGCTGGTAAGTGGACGCAGCTCTACCCACTAAAACCCGGCGAGTTCCACCAATGGCGCCTTTGGTGAGGTGCCCCAGATCTAATAAACAAACAGGGCACCTCGACGGCTAGTCAGTCCCTCGGGGGACCGACAGACAGAACAACCCCACCCAACGTCGGGACAGTACAATGGGGTGAGGTTCCCGTCCTCGCCCCTTGCCCCCTGCTCTTTTATTACCTCTTCTTATAAGAGGGGTACAAAGAGCCCCCTCGGCTCAATTCGTTTCGCCCAAGGTGCTGGGCTCACCCTAGGCTACTGAGCCCCACCGCCACGTCAAGGCCTGAACCATGGTGGGGACGTTTTGTATAGATAGATATACGACTACATCATATATCTAGTGAACTAGACATTCAATAAGATACTTTTATGTATATTAACCGGCAATCTGTATAATACGTTAGTATATACACTGCCTAGGTAATATACCTAATATTAATAATATCATTCATATTATATTGCCTTGACGTCCTAAGTATTCTATACATTGCCTCGGTATTGTATGTAATACCTGAATTATACAGATTGCCGCTAATTATACAACAATGATTGTTTAACTTAGTACTTTACGCTTAAATAAAATTCAAGATTTTATCTCCGTTTGGATTTTTAAAAGCAAAAGTTTTCATCAAAGTTTTAAGCGTAATTTACGCCGGGTTTCTCCTGCATCACGGCCTGATGGCAGGCAAATATAATTAACACCTGAGGGCTACCCAGGAACCGAAGGTTACTTCATATTCATTGTTAACGTTCCGAAGGGACCTATTTGCCCTTAATTGCATATAAAAATGGGAGCCATAAAGGTAAGTAGATTGACGGGGAATCGTCGCCCATCCCTATACTCGGGTAATCAAATAGATATCTTGCACCACATCATTTCCAACATAAATGAATAAATATTATCCAACAATCACACCACGTTAACCTAGCGGCTAGCCCCGTGGTAAGTTCCTAAGAACTTGTGTTACGGGACTAGGAAAGGAAATCATTTATATAAATTTATATAAATACATATATACACGTCCATGACACATAGGTATTCATCATACAAATTATCTGCACTTGGCGGGATTCGAACCAGCGACCGCTTTGAAAAAGGCCACCAGCCGGCCGTGAAAATTTAAAGTAATACCCAAGTAAGTATGTATATAATAATATATGTATGCGATATTTTATTAAGTTGGTTAGCCCGTAGTTGTTATGCATGTCCTGGGCTAGCTGGGGTGAACTCGCTTATGGGCTACGTTGACTTCAGGTGGCTCATGGCCAGTTTGTCTAGATCCAACTAGCGTACAAAATCCCTAACCACTTTCACGTTTATAATATTAGTTGGATATAGACGGGAAGACCATAGCCGGATGGTACCCATAGGGTAAATTAAGAGGCAGTGCCATGCTGCTTTGCATCCGAATTAAGCCGTCACGCCGGGGTGGTACCTCTCGCTCACATAACACCAGCGTCAAGTGACAGCTATGCTGTCGCGTTTCGTGCGGTTTGTGAGTTTCCGTTGGCCCATTGAGGGGTATAGGGTAAAGAAGGGCAACGCATCTGCATAACTTTTGGTTGTGCGGATGTCTATGGGCGTCGGTAGACACCATAAGGCTCTGACTGCTCAGCTGCTTCCTTTTGACATGAAAAAGGCTGGAACGTGGGAAGAATGCTCCCATCAGTATATTAACTTATCCACTGCACCTTGTATCGCCCTCGATAAAGATACAAATAAATAGATAAAAATATAAAGATACAAATAAATAGATAAAAATATAAAGATACAAATAAATAGATAAAAATATAAAAATACAAATACATGACTAATTTATATTAATTCAACAAATCATATACGGATCTGTGTCTGACATATGACGGTACCAAATCAGTTAATCACTTACTATGAGCAAAGTAAAAGTAAAAAATATAGTAAATGATATGATATAATGCTCAAAATGTTTCAATATAACAGTGAGTTAAAAATATTTTTGTTGTCTACAATTATCACAAGACGGCACAGCGGATTCGTTTGCCACATTAGAATTGCTAAAAAATGCGGCATACGTACAAGTTAAATTCCCCAGTAACTGTTATTGAATATTTATTTTAATTCAACCTTTGTGAAGATTTAAAGTGGATTTGTTTTGAAAATTTCGGGGTGCCACATAGACAATTACTTTTGTATGTTCGTCTGTCACTGCCATTTTACTCCACGATTTGGACGGACAAACTTAAAATTCTTACGTAAACGACTATGTATATACAAAAATACATATGCATATTATTAAAGTATCATAAAAAAAAACTATTCTATTTTAAAACATTTCCAAATTGAGGATATTAACAAAAAAATAAAATAATAGAATCGTCTAACTTAGGTGTGTTTATTAAAATATGACAAAGTATGAAAAAGTGCTAAAGAATTTCATGTACGATTTTTTTATATATTTGTTTAGAATCATGTTCTTCTTGTCCTATGTGTTTGCTCGTACAGGTAAGAGGAATAGTAGTAACCTGAACAAACAATCGCTTCAATCATCTGCTAATTTATATCATCATCATCATCGTCATCATCATCAGCCTTTATTCGTCCACTGCTGAACATAGGCCTCCCTCCATGAACGCCAAGACGGCCACACTGCACAGAGATCGTCTTCCCACCTCTTCCTGGTCGGCCAACACTTGGTTACTTGTATCAGTAAAACAATTTTCATGTTCGCTTCGCCCATTTCACCGTTGAGTTCACAGTTGCGATAAATTAATTTATTTCCGTGCGCAAAAAAAAAAAAAGACATTGGCGCCGCTAATACATACAAGGGCGTATGCGGGGTATAAGCCCCGAAATTATAAAATAAATCAGATAAAATAAACTACGCAAGTAAATATTTTTATTTTTTTTATATAGAAGAGGGAGCAAACGGACAGTCGGTTCACCTGATGGTAAGTGACATCCACTGACACCCGCTACACCAGAGGGGAAGCAGGTGCGTTGCGGGCCTTTCAAGTGGGAGTATGCTCTTTCCTTGAAGGTCCCTAAGTCGTAACGGTTCGGAAACACCGTAAGTGGCAGCTGATTCCATATATTCGTCGTGCGAGGCAGGAAATGCCGTAAAAATCGAGTTTTTGTGGATTTACGAACATCGAGATGGTGAAGGTGAAAGGCGCTTTTCCGCGATGTCCGGTGGTGGAATTCTGCTGCAGGTATTAGTCCGAACAATTCCTGAATATGAAAAATAGCATGATTTTTCCCAATTCGCTATTATCTAGCGAATTGGGAAAATCGCCCTCGATAAAGATACAAATAAATAGATAAAAATATAAAGATACAAATAAATAGATAAAAATATAAAGATACAAATAAATAGATAAAAATATAAAAATACAAATACATGACTAATTTATATTAATTCAACAAATCATATACGGATCTGTGTCTGACATATGACGGTACCAAATCAGTTAATCACTTACTATGAGCAAAGTAAAAGTAAAAAATATAGTAAATGATATGATATAATGCTCAAAATGTTTCAATATAACAGTGAGTTAAAAATATTTTTGTTGTCTACAATTATCACAAGACGGCACAGCGGATTCGTTTGCCACATTAGAATTGCTAAAAAATGCGGCATACGTACAAGTTAAATTCCCCAGTAACTGTTATTGAATATTTATTTTAATTCAACCTTTGTGAAGATTTAAAGTGGATTTGTTTTGAAAATTTCGGGGTGCCACATAGACAATTACTTTTGTATGTTCGTCTGTCACTGCCATTTTACTCCACGATTTGGACGGACAAACTTAAAATTCTTACGTAAACGACTATGTATATACAAAAATACATATGCATATTATTAAAGTATCATAAAAAAAAACTATTCTATTTTAAAACATTTCCAAATTGAGGATATTAACAAAAAAATAAAATAATAGAATCGTCTAACTTAGGTGTGTTTATTAAAATATGACAAAGTATGAAAAAGTGCTAAAGAATTTCATGTACGATTTTTTTATATATTTGTTTAGAATCATGTTCTTCTTGTCCTATGTGTTTGCTCGTACAGGTAAGAGGAATAGTAGTAACCTGAACAAACAATCGCTTCAATCATCTGCTAATTTATATCATCATCATCATCGTCATCATCATCAGCCTTTATTCGTCCACTGCTGAACATAGGCCTCCCTCCATGAACGCCAAGACGGCCGATCCAACACAGATAGTCTTTCCGCTTAGTTAATAGCCGACCAACACTCCGTCTACCTAAGCGTGGCCTCCACTCTTGAACCTTATTGCCCCGTCGGCCATCCGTTCTCCTGTGTGACCAGCCCACTGCCACTTCAACGAGCTTATTATACGTCTCTGGCGGATGTTTTCGTTTCAAATCCTATCATGACCTCTCTTAACTAGCACCAAAAAGATTTTAAACTGGCATAGTTATTTTCACTTTTTTCTTTCAACGCCGGGAAATGCTCCGAGGCATCCCGCGGGGGAGTGGGTCTCACCACGCGGGTATGCGGGACTTGCTGCGCCCGAAAGGTGGTAAGGTGGAGACAGTTCTACCCACTAAAACCCGGCTAGTGCCATCAATGACGTCTTTGGTGCCCCGGATCTATTAAGCGGACAGGGCACCTCGACAGATAGTCAGTCCCTCAAGGAATCGACGCCACCTCCACAGAGGCGAACAACCCCTCCCAACGTCGGGACAGTACAATGGGGCTAGATTCCCATCCTCGCACCTTGTCCCCCTGCTCTTTTGTGGGTGGTGACTGGGGATAGTTATTTTCACTAAGAAAATTGTTATGAACGGGATATATTTACCATGTTTCTTGCCTTATTTCGCGGAGCTCGAATGATTGTTTACGAATGATGTATCCGCGAGGGTTGTACTGAAAATTATTTTATATATTTTTTATAAACTTTTAAAAAGTATTTAAACAACATCCATCAAAGTCGACATACCCAAAGAGTTACGGAATTGCGTGACCAGTTTTCATTTTATATTTTTGTTAATCGAAAAACCATGTTTCGTCAATATGTAATATATTGTTAAATGTTTTTTTATATAATATATATTCTATTACATAGTTTACCGTTTGAACGATTTAACATATATATTACATTATTATAATGTTGGTAGAAATGCGGAAAGTCCTGTTTTTTGGTGCTTTGTTTTAATTGGCAAATAAGAAATGAGCTGGTGAGGAGTGGTCAGCATCAGGTCTACGCGGTACTGGCTCTTCTAGCGCCAGGTCTTATTGTATTACAGTGGAGTCTCGATAACTTGAAGATTGTGAAGTCAAAATCTTTAGAAAGTCGAAAAAAATATCTGTTGTCTGTAAAGTCATCAATTTTACGTGATAACATCAGAATGCGTCACAAGCCGAACGCTTAGGCCGATCCTGCCTCTCTATCGCTTGTTCCGCGGTCTCGCTTGCACACTCGGCTTAGGCGAAACGTGACACTTTTTCGTGCGTGGCGGCGTTCATCAATTTATAAGACGTTATTACGTCAAAAAATTAAATTTCCTTATGCTGAATTAATGATACGCGATATTTAGAATTAGTAACTTGAACAAAATGTTATTTCACTGTGAGATATATAATAGTACATTTTAATACTCTATAACACGATTTGCATACAGAAAACTCGGTAAGACGTAGTTTTTTAAAATATAGGAATATTCGGGGCCTTTAATCTATTGTTTATGGCTTGCACACGTCACGCGTGTAATGATTGAATATAAAACTTTTTAAGAAACACAGATGTTATGTTTTTTCATTGTTCTTCATTTGTCATTTGGGTTTGTTCATTAGTCCATTATTGGCTACTTCATCATTAGCCTCTAACCGTCGACTACTGAACATCCCTCCCTCAATGGACGCCAACGACCGATCCCTTGCCACTCGCATCCAACACGGACCGGCCACAGGGCCACACTGCACAGAGATCGTCTTCCCACCTCTTCCTGGTCGGCCAACACTTGGTTACTTGTATCAGTAAAACAATTTTCATGTTCGCTTCGCCCATTTCACCGTTGAGTTCACAGTTGCGATAAATTAATTTATTTCCGTGCGCAAAAAAAAAAAAAGACATTGGCGCCGCTAATACATACAAGGGCGTATGCGGGGTATAAGCCCCGAAATTATAAAATAAATCAGATAAAATAAACTACGCAAGTAAATATTTTTATTTTTTTTATATAGAAGAGGGAGCAAACGGACAGTCGGTTCACCTGATGGTAAGTGACATCCACTGACACCCGCTACACCAGAGGGGAAGCAGGTGCGTTGCGGGCCTTTCAAGTGGGAGTATGCTCTTTCCTTGAAGGTCCCTAAGTCGTAACGGTTCGGAAACACCGTAAGTGGCAGCTGATTCCATATATTCGTCGTGCGAGGCAGGAAATGCCGTAAAAATCGAGTTTTTGTGGATTTACGAACATCGAGATGGTGAAGGTGAAAGGCGCTTTTCCGCGATGTCCGGTGGTGGAATTCTGCTGCAGGTATTAGTCCGAACAATTCCTGAATATGAAAAATAGCATGATTTTTCCCAATTCGCTATTATCTAGCGAATTGGGAAAAATCTAGAATTACTATTGTTTCTGAAAATTTCGAAGTATGAACACATAGTTCCGAAAATAATCAGCAAAAACAAGAAAATGGAATTTCTTTTGTCTTTAGAATGAACATCTATCGGGGAATTTTTTACTAATCGTGTTTTCCTATCCCAGCTCGTTAGAATATATGATGAAAAATAACATACTAAAATTTCATTCACGTAATTAACTTACTTTGCTTACAATATCGAAAGGTACAAATACCTACCAAAAATTCGAATGCCTCGCCTTAACTAGCAAAACCAACGACTTTAAATAATAAGCTATTGATACATTACTAACTTACAGCTTGGCAAAAAAGAGTATGACGTGGTGACAAGTGGAACTACATATTTTACTAAATGGAAACCTATGATGTTGACAATACTTGGCCGACAAATACTAGATTTTGAGTAAAGTTTAGTTTCACATTTATTTTTAACGATTTGATTAAATTATCTTGCTGATTTTCCATATTATGATGAGACCTAAGTTAAAGTGGCGCCCTCATTTTTTCCATACTCTTTTTTGCCAAGCTATACATTCAAAGATGTAATGCTATCAAGGATCATATATCAGGAGGACATATACATGTCCATACAATATGATGAAATAGAAAAAATAATTGATAAAAAATCTGCAAATGGCTTGAGCCAAAAGAAGACAACAGTGTTTAGGGTTCCGTAGCCAAATGGCAAAAACGGAACCCTTATAGATTCGTCATGTCTGTCTGTCTGTCTGTCCGTCCGCATGTCACAGCCACTTTTTTCCGAAACTATAAGATGTTGAAACTTGGTAAGTAGATGTATTCTGTGAACCGCATTAAGATTTTTACACAAAAGTAGAAAAAAACAATAAATTTTGGGGGTCCCCATACTTAGAACTGAAACTCATTTTTTTCATCAAAGCCATACGTGTGGGATATCTATGGATAAGTCTTCAAAAATGATATTGAGGTTTCTAATACCATCTTTTTCTAAACTGAATAGTTTGCGCGAGAGACACTTCCATAGTGGTAAAATGTGCCCCCACCCCATGTAACTTCTAAAATAAGAGATTGATAAAACTAAAAAAATATATGATGTACATTACCATGTAAACTTGTACCGAAAATTGGTTTGAACGAGATCTAGTAAGTAGTTTTTTTTATACGTCATAAATCGTAAGCCGCAATTTACCTTTCATTCAATCAACTCAAATACATAATATATATAAAAAATCATTTTTTCAAAATAAACCATATTTTTGTTAGTCTAATGTTTTTTTTAATTATTTTTTTTCGGATGGATCCTTGCTAACGGCCCGAAGGCCCTAATGCTACATCGGATTAGTGTGAGCCCATTTGACTCACTTTTGGTTTGTAAAAGTTTTGGGTTGCCCCCGCCAACCGTGCAGTCTGCGACCACACGGCCCCCTGGCGTCGGGTTGGATGTCTAATGTATATTATGTAATGGTACGGAACCCTTCGTGCGCAAGTCCGACTAGCACTTGGCCGGTTTTTTTTTATCAATTATACTTTATTAATTGTATCTTTCAACGTAAGTTCGTACGTACTCCTAAAGATGCGAGTGGCAAGGGATCGGCCGTCTTGGCGTACATTAAGTGAGGCATATGTTCAGCAGTGAATAGCAAGAGGTAATGCTGCATTGCAGCCGAACTGAGCCGGCACGACCGGGGTGGTACCTCTCACTCTCATAACACCGGCATCAAGTGACAGCTATGCTGTCTGAGATTTGTTTGATGTGTTTGTGATTTTCCGGTGGCCCATTGGGGGGGGATAGGGAAAAGGAAGGCGGCGCATCTGCGTGGCCTTGGCTGTGCGGATGGGTATGGGCGTCGACGCCGTGGTGAGGTTCCGACTGTTCGTTTGCCTCTTATTACATAATAAAAGTCGATATTTGATCTGTTTAAACTCTTTAATATCTCAAAATTCTTGTTAATTCGAAAACTCACTAATAGAAGAGGGGGCAAACGGGCAGTCGCTTCACCTGGTGGTACGTGATAAGCTACATCCATAGACACTCGCTACATCATTAGCAGGTGCGTTCCCGGCCTTTCAAATATGTGTATGCTCTCTTCTTGAAGGTTCCTAAGTCGTCGTTTCGGAAATACCGTAGGTGGCAGCTGGTTCCATAAAATATTCGTGCGAGACATTAAATGCTGCAAAAATCGAGTTGTTGTAGGTTTCCGGACATCGAGGTGGTTTGGGTGAAGTTCGGAATTATGTCCGAATTTAAAATCATTATCTCGACTTTTTTTGCATTTTCCTTTACATTCGAGCTATCAAGATTTTACTGTATTAAGATAAGATAGCAGGCGAGAAATCTGATTAAATGACAGACGTCGCCTAAATACATAATTGTCTTCACCTGGATCTAGCCCAGGCCACTCACGCTGGCGCGGCGGTGGACTCGGCCCAGCACACCCTCGAGGTGTGCCCGCGATGGGCAGCGCTGCGTCATGATCTGACATCGGTTATCGGAGGGGACTTGTCTCTGCAGAGCGTCATCACCGCGATGCTCGGTGCTGACGAGTCCTGGACGGCGAGTCCTTCTGCGAGGCAGTAATGTCCCAGAAGGAGGCCAACGAGCGGGTGAGAGAGGAGGTCGCCGACGAGGCCTCCAACCGTGGGCGACGAACAGGGTTGCGTAGGAGGCGCTACTTAATGCGCCTCGAGTAACGCCCCTGTGCTCGTGTCGGGTTCAGGATGGGAACCTGGGCCCCGTATGATACGATGTCGCGGGGAGTGCTTAGTAGCGGTCGGGCAGATCCCTTTAAAAGGAGTAGTCTGGCCTTCGCCGGGGTCAGCCTGTCGCTGAGGTGATCCTGTTGACTATAGACCCGAGACCCTCAAAATGCGGCTGAAGGCGCTCGCAGTGGTTTTAGTTTACGGGTAGGGCACTCCCAGATGCGAGTCCCACATAGGGTCAGGATTTACCCGACATCCTGGCTACATGCGTAAAAAGCATTTTCCTGCGATAACAAAAAAGGCAGTCGTACAGCGAGACTGTAACACGGAAGGAGTGATTCTGAAGCTTTTGTAATTATTATTAAAGACTTTTCTTTACAGCTACAGAACCCTATAAAATTTGAAAGCGTGTCATTTCTCGGATATTAAGTTTCATGATAGTCCAATGTGGTTCCTAGTATTATTACCTCATGTACTAGCCGGCGTTCAGAGAAATAGATAAAATGATTGCGCATGAACTTAAAGTAACATAACCCAGTTTTCGTTCTTTCATTACGTGTAAATTTTATATATATTTTAATATTGTTTCAGATAAACTGGTAAATATTCTCTATGGTGAATGCTGACCAAAGAATATAGACGTTATAGACCACCCAAAACTAGCGCTTGATGTACTGGGCCGCACAGCTGTTATCCGCAGCTTCACCTGCGTTACCTAAGATTCACAACCGTGTCCTGCCACTCCTGATTGATGATGATTATTTTTACCGCCTAAGCTACTCCTTATAACATCAGGTGGGTTAGCCAAGATGCCATTCTACAATCGTAAACGCTAGTAGAAAACTGACACGCCTATAGAAATGACATTTTACGTCGATGAATCTTCTTATTCTTAAATGTCATTTCCATACATTTATTAGTTTTCTACTAGCGTTTACGATTGTAGAATGGCATCTTGGCTAACCCACCAGCTATCTGCCAGTGAAAGTACCGTATATACATCCATATGCATTAAGTAAAAAGCGGTTATTTTATTATTACAAACAGACACTCCAATTTCATTTCTCTGTATAATTAGTTAATGCATGTCCTGCCCGTTTTTCAGAACACAGCAAATCTGCTTCACTTAAATAACAAGATTTTTTACATGAGATTACATTAGTATTCATAAATATTTCTCATACTCAAAACATAGACGAACTGTAGGTTGAGTAAATGTAGACTTGGATATTATGTATTACTGACTAGCTGACACCCACTTCAAACGCTGAGCTGATAAAACATCCTGGTGTCAGTGAGATAAATATTAGTATTAGGCGTTATCTTCGACAGGTACATATTGATTTTGATACTCACCGAGATGTGCAGGAATAGAACAGATTAGCGTTGAGTATTCCGGTATATGGAATCTCCGTGTAGAGGTCGGTGCACGAGTTTGGGATGGGACATCTTGGCATTCGTGAAAAGGCCCATTTTTTTTATGTTACTTGGATAGGCAAACTGGCAAACGTGCCACCTGATGGTAAGTGGTCGACGTCGCCCATGAACATACATATAGACTACAGACACAAAGGATTCCAAAACACTTCATAATATGTACTACACAGTTTTCAAAAGTAAATCTCTTGTCTTTATTAAGATAATATAAACATTACTAGCAGCGCCACTCGGTTTCACCCGCGTACTTCCCATTCCCGTGGGAGTACAGGGATACATTATAGCCCATATGTTATTCTGATTTTTAAGCTATGTTATTGTAAAGTTTCATTAAAATCCATTCAGTAGTTTTTGCGTGAAAGTGTAACAAAAATACATCCATATATTCCTACAAACTTTCGCGTTTAGAATATAAGTAGGATAGACATCTTAGCTAAATATAAACATTTTACAAAAAATTAAAACCGACTTCAAAAATAATAAACTAAAAAGTAATAAAATAACTGTTTTTCTGTTTTAGTGCTTACAACTTATAATCAACTTAATCTTCTACTAATGTACAAACTTTATTATTTATGAAGTCGGTTTTAATTTTTTGTAAAATGTTTTTATTTCTTAATTTTTGGTGATTCTGAAATTCGTCGTCTTGGCGTTCATTGAAGGAGATCTATTTTCAGCAGTGGACGGATAAAGGCTTTTTTTATGTCATCAGGGGACAAAAGAGCTGTCGGAGCCTCACGGCGCCGACGCCCATACACATCCGCACAACTAAGGCCACGCAGATGCGCCGCCCTCCTTTTCCCTATCCCCCCAATGGGCCACCAAAAACTCACAAACCGCACGAAACGCGACAGAATAGCTGTCACTTGATGCCGGTGTTATGTGAGCGAGTGGTACCACCCCGGTCGTGCGAGCTCGGTTGCAATGCAGCATGGCACTAACTCTGATGATGATATTATGATACATCCTTCCTACCCTTCGCCGATCCAGGCTTTTTATATTCATCGTAAATTGCCGTTAGCGATTCGAACTTGCGACCCCAAGTTATGTCATGAAGTACGAAGATTTACGACCAACGTGCATTTCCGGTTTCTGATCTTCAACCTCATCTATGTTATTACCCCATTATGCAAATCATTTGAATGTAACTTACATAAAAAATCGTTTACTTTAAATGCTTCCTGTGAATGTGATCATGTGCGTTACTTTAAGTCGTTAAGTTAAATCATTGGTAACTTGACTTTCTAGAACTAGAAATCAACTTTCATTTTTCATCGGTTTCATTACCTACATAGTGTAAAAATAGGAAAGATATTTACACGATGACACTTTGTCTTAAAATGTTTTTTGAAACGTAGTTCCTTATCGCGCGTTACGAAAGGGGGCTAGACGGAAAAAATTAAGATGAAAAGTTGGAACGACATTTTTTGTTATAGTTGTAAGTCGTGCTGCTTAGTAAAAAAACCCCAGTTCAAATCCCACCGATCTCATTGACTTTTTTTGTTTTTTTTTTTTTTTATTATTTTACGCCGGGAGATGCTCTGATTTAATCGATAAAAAAATCATAAGAAAATTATATCTACTCGAATAATTATTTTCCTTACACCTTTTTTTTTGTTTTTTATTACAATTAATTCACTAATTAATCGAAAGGAACTTCGTTCCATCCGGGTGTCCCTTGACACCTCTCTTTAGTTTTTTTTCTTGTTTTATGGCAATTAGTTTTTAATAAACGTCAACCTACAATCTTTTTGTAGTTTTCCATTTGACAGCTTGGTTTTTTCAGCCAGGACCGGCAGACAACCACAGTTAATGAAACCTCTTAAGGTAGAAAACTCATTGAGTTACCTAGTTTCGAACGTCGTTCCAATGTTGACCACATACCATTAAGCCTCGTCCACTAGATTGCATTTCTTTAATAAAAGAAACTCATATTTTCACATTTTTGCGCATAATTTATTATGACAAAATAGACTCAGAAACAATGTTTTGCAGATTAAGAATAATATTAAGATGTCTTTTTTTAGGGTTCCGTAGCCAAATGGCAAAAACGGAAGCCTTATAGATTCGTCATGTCTGTCTGTCTGTCCGTCCGTATGTCACAGCCACTCTCTTCCGAAACTATAAGAGCTATACCGTTGAAACTTGGTAAGTAGATGTATTCTGTGTACCGCATTAAGATTTTGACACAAAAGTTGAAAAAAAAAACAATAAATTTTGGGGGTCCCCATACTTAGAACTAAAACTCAATTTTTTTTTCATCAAACCCATCCGTGTGGGGTATCTATGGATAGGTCTTCAAAAATGATATTGTGGTTTCTAATACCATTTTATTCTCAAATGAATAATTTGCGCGAGAGACACTTACAAAATGGAAAATTGTGTCCCCCCCCCTGTAACTTCTAAAATAAGAGAATGATAAAACTAAAAAATATATGATGTACATTACCATGTAAACTTCCACCGAAAATTGGTTTGAACAAGATCTAGTAAGTAGTTTTTTTTATACGTCATAAATCGTAAACCGCAATTTACCTTTCATGCAATCAACTCAAATACATAAGAAAACATTTAATTTCATAAACATAACCTTATTTTTTGTTAAAGTGTCTAATGTTGTATATTATGTAATGGTACGGAACCCTTTGTGCGCGAGTCCGACTAGCACTTGGCCGGTTATTTTCTTGTATGTCACAAGGAAGCAACCGAGCAGTCGGAGCCTTATGGTGACCAGAAGTGGTGTGGCCAGAAACTCACAAACCGCACGAAACGCGACAGCGTAGCTGTCACTTGACGCCGGTCTTATGTGAGCGCGAAGAACCACCCGGCCGGTCGTGCCGGCCCAAGTCGGCTGCAAAGCAGCATGGCAATACCTCTGACTGTCATTCATAAGATTAATATGCGGGTTCAAAAAAGAATCTTCTACTCAAACCAACTTGGGTAACAAACATATCACAAATATTAACTAAATAAGAATCTAACAGAAGATTCCTTATAACTAGGTATATCGACTACTATCAGCGCCCCACGGTTTCACCTGCGTACTTCCCATTCCCATGGGAGTACAGGGATATATTATAGCCTATTTTTATATATTCTGATGTATAAACTAATTATTTTAAATTATTGTAAAGTTACATTAAAATCCATTCAGTAGTTTTTGTGTGAAAGAGCGACAAATATCCATTCAAACGCGTTTATAATATTATTAGGAAATAGAATGATGTAGGTGTATCACATACTGCCTATGGGCTATGATATTAAAGTTACAAGATATTATTGTTTCATTGTGTTGTTATATTTTTGTAATGTGTGCACAATAAAATCATTCATTCATTAGCAACATCGTCATTGTTTCAAGAATGCCCATTCTCTTGAAATTACCTTTAAATTACAAGAACACCAATAAACAGAACATCATGTCTAACTGCAAACGGGTGATAAAAGTTTAATGACAAAAATAAACTAAATTTAATAGACAGACAAGGCAGGTGTGTCCTGAATTCTCTGACTTGGCCTGGGTATATCACGTATATCTTAAAAATACATTTTGTGGGACAAGATGAAGAAGAAAGTTAATACTTCATTACTTTAAAAAGTACATTTATATTGTGTAGAGCTAGATATTTCGGCATCCCCACCATGGTTCAGGCCTTGACGTGGCGATGGGGCTCAGTAGCCTAAGGTGTGCCCAGCACCTTGGGCGAAGCTAATTGAGCCTAGGGGGCTCTTTGTACCTCTAGGGGACAAAAGGGACGGGAACCTCACCTCATTGTACTGTCCCGACGTTGGCAGGGGTTGTTGTGGTGCGGAATAACCCCTCTGTGGAGGTGGTGTCGGACCCCTGATAGACTGACTAGCAGTCGAGGTGCCCTGTTAGTTCAACAGATCCGGGGCACCTCACCAAAGGCGGCATTGGTGGCACTCGCTGGGTTTTAGTGGGTAGAGCTGCGTCCACTTACCAGCTTTTAGGGCGCAGCGGGTCTCACATACCCGCCTGGGGAGACCCACTCCCTAGCGGGATGCCTCAGAGCATTTCCCAGCGTTAAAGAAAAAAAAAAGATATTTCGGCATTGTCTACGAATGTCTTGTTCACGAGACACTGTCCTAATTTAAAATGACCATATTGTTAACGCACCTAAGTCTTGTAGTCTTCGGTAATTTTGACATAACATGTAAGCACATTCTTAATGCTAGTAAAGTAATGAAAAATATTTTAATGCTTTCGTACAATAATGAATAAACCCAGCCAAGTACAAGTTTTATTTCGAATTAACAGATGGCGCTAGCGTAGAGAATGGGGGAGAAAGAGGGCGTGGCTAAGGGTTTAATGTTACGGATCCAACATGGCTGACGCTGTCATTTCGAATAGACATAATTTAATTACGGTGTAAAGATCCGTGAAATAAAATGTCTTATGAATGTAAGATAATCTTTGTTAAGTTTTAATATTGAATATTTTGATGAGGATCATATTTATTATTTATTAAAAATCAAATATGTAATTTAATTTTTTTTTTAATATTTAGTTAATTGTGACTATATTTTACTTAATATACCAAGTTTTAAAATATATTTGCTATAAGATATCGTCGTAAGTTTTCTCAACATACAAAATCCAAACAAATAAAAATATTTACAGCTTGGCAAAAAAGAGTATGACGTGGTGACAGGTGGAACTAAATATTTTACTAAATGGAAACCTATGATTTTGACAATACTTGGCCGACAAATACTAGATTTTGAGTAAAGCTTAGTGTTTCAAATTTATTTTTAACGATTTGATTAAATTATCTTACTGATTTTCCATATTATGATGAGACCTAAGTGAAAGTTGCGCCCTCATTTTTTCCATACTCTTTTTTGCCAAGCTGTACCTGTGATATTAAAAATAGAAAAATAAAGGTAAAAATAAAAGCATATATATTTCTCTCCAACATTTATTGGTCGAAAAATAAATTAAAAACTTTGGATTTCAACAAAGGTCCGAAATCGTAAAAATAAATACCTACAGGGTCTACTCTTAATTAACAACATATTTACAACTTCTTACCAAATTACTTAGTAGGTACAATTACTTTCATTCCAGGACTCGCTAACCCCCTATTTTTACAATTCATTCTTACCAATAACAATTTTTATTCGTCCCTTATGTTGGTAAGGGGCAGAGACAATTCCATTTTTTTTTAATAAATTTAAAAAACTCAAGAAATAATCAGACAGATACACAAATCATTACAATACAGATATACAAAATAATACATTTCTAATCTCTAAATACATTATGCACATACATTACAATTTTGTACACAATAAAATATACAATTTTCAATAAAACAAATAATGCCTCTACCCCTGCAACTAACCATTTTAAACAATTCAGAAAATTACTATGGCCGCTTCGTGTATAAATTATATAAATGCAAAATATATATATATATACCTACCAGTTATAACCTACATGCTATTAAGTATTATAATCGTTTTTAATAACCAACAATTGTTTTTAGGAAAATTGAGGATTCTGATTGTTAATTTTTAGGAAACAAACAAACCGTTTCAGTGATGCGTTTTAGCGTTAATTCTTAAGATTATATAAAAATATTTTGAGAAATTTCAAGAGGTAGCTGAAGCCTAACAATCCTTAAATAAATTAAGTACATCAAAAATGACATTTATTAACCGTTTCACTTTGTTGAGGGACATGTCTGAATAACCGTAATGAGAACACCTTTAGTAATAAAGATTCAATAAAGATTAAGGGCTTAAGCCCTACTCTGTCCTTCCAGCCGGAACATTACGAAGCTGTATACAGCAAGAGCCAAAGTGGATAGCGTAATTTAACTACAATACAATGATAGTAACCGAGACTACAATCGTTACATGAAACGTTGATTATAGGTTAAGAAGACGTTAATTTAAAACTTTTTAATGTTCCCTATGCTACGTAAATTGTAGAGCAATAGAGTGCATTAGAAATACAAAAACAAAAATTTGATTCAAGATATGTCAGAAGATCCCACATTATCGAGGTAGGATACAAATTTGTTAGACATCTCAATTAGTAATTGTTCCATATTCCTCACAGGTCTCACAGCAATTACTAGGAACTATTAGGACATTTAGGTCTAGAGATATTAACTGGCGAAAACATACATGAATAATTTACCTTTTTGTTCAATGTTTTACGGCTAAGTGTGATATAATTCTAGTATTTTATTAGTTAACTATTACTTATTTACTTTTATATTACTTATGTTCCCATTACTAAAAATAATTATACGTTTTAAAAGTTACATGGTTTTTTTTTACTTCCATAAAGCGAAACGGTAATAGATCTAGTTGATACTTATGTATATTATATTAAGTACATAACTAAAAATACGTAAATCGTCTTGCTAATAGCACCAAAGTAGATAAATCAGAATAGTATTTTTTGTTTATAATCAAATCGAGCAATGGTTCAATAATTTTTTAAACTATTCTGTGTTCTTCCAAGAGCCTAAAATCACGTCTACAATACTATTTTCCCTTGGTAATTAAAAATAACATTCTGTTTTTCTTCGGTTAATAAAAATAATAATCAGATAGAAGTATAAGTATAAAAATAAGAATCAGTAAGAAGACCCAAAAATTTAGCTTCATGACCTACTTATTTACGTGGCGATTTACGTAAACGTAAAAACCAGTATAATTAAGTTAGTCACGTTATAATTTCATAAATTACCAGTCAGGTACGTGGTAAATAAAATAATAAACCACCAAGTGATCCCTAATTATCTTAAATTATATGTCTATAGTGAATAAATTAACGGAAAATAAAAAAATGTTTACTAATATATACACTATAAGTAATGAGTATTCCTTTTATTTATACTAAGTTTGTTAAATTATTCAAAGAAATTACACAAATGTAATAAATAAAAACAATAGCACGCAAGGAGGTGAAATATTACAACAAAACAAAGAACATTCTAAGACGTCATCATTGTAATAATGTTAAATATTTATTAACATATTTTTATTTAATTATACCTCGTCCTTCTAGTTCCACTAAACGTGAAATCAATAATTCGAATTCGTTATCAATGTCAAAATATATAAAACCTCATCAAGATGGCGAAAAGATAAATTAATTAATTAAAAAATGGCTTTAAGTCGCCCGGGAGAACAAAGAATGAAATAGATCATTGCTCGAATAAATTAAATATTAATTAATTACAGAGATCACTTGAAATTAACAAAACATGATGCTTAAATGAAAACAACTTACCTCATTTAGTCAAAAGTTAAAATTACTTTACAACCTCCACTGAGCAAAGAAATCAGTTTTATCAAATCCTCGCAAGCTTTACCTTATTGGAAATCTTACATCCAACTTCGGGATTCGATTCTTTCGCTTCAATTATTTCAGCAATAAAGCTTCCAAAGGAAATGATAAAATCAGGCACGTTACAGGACGTCCTACTAATTTACATCACTAAAACGGTTTGTATCAATTTTATAACTAGATCATCGTTAATTTCAAAACGAAATTCTCATACCTTACAAATTATCAATTTATTGAACGAGCCGAGTACACAAAAAAATATTATTTCATGTATTACTGCAAAAACATTAGTGTTATACAAGTGTATTACGGTACAATACATTAATGTTGTGTATTTATTGTGTAACGTAGTTTAAAATTAGTGCCAAAATAATATAGAACACGGCTATAAAATGTGTATAAAACATCGATTTCTTTGCCAAAATTATTTGGAACGGTAGGAAGTGAATCTAAGATTTAAAGGGAGACGCTGGTGCTTAAAAAATGGCCGTCTGCAATGAACGTTAGACATTATTCGATTGCAGATAAAATGAAAATTATCTAAGATTCTGGAAAAAGATTACAGATAGTCGTCACTATGGAAACTAAGTGATCTTCAAAACTTACAACTTGAATACAGGGTGAATTTAAATAGCTATATAACTGGATATAGCTAGCTAAATGTATAGCTAGACAATAGACAATTACAGATTAAGTAAGCTCAAGTTGTCTGCCATTTACAACTTTTAAAATGAAATTATCGCATTAACCCTATATTCAAAGTTCTGAGATAAGATCATTTTAGACATAGTGGGGCGCCAATTTATAGTCGAAACTAATTATAAGAAAATTAAGCTTCGTGCGATAAATCAACAAGCGTTAACACTTATATTAGATGTTTTGGAATATTTCATAAACGTTAAGAAAATTAATAACACACATTTATTTTAAAACGCAGATTTTTTAAATTTTAAACTACTTCCTCCGTCCATTCATTAGTTCCTTGGCAATATGATTTGTGTTATTAAGCTTCAAGCATTAATCCATTGTTTTAGAAAAGTTGGAAAAGTTATCTATGAAGGATAAATGTCAAAATTAGGCCGATTTTTTCGTTTTAACATTTAATAAATATTTCAAATTAAATAAATATTGCTTTTAGAATAAGGTTTTTTTCCTGTATTTTAAATCGAAATAGGCAAACGTACCCGAATGAATATAATGTTCTTAGATTATATTCATTCAGGAACATATACTATAACTTTATAGATTTTGTTATCAAAAACGAATCCCTTATCCATAAAAAAATTTTTTGTTCGGTTGTGATAGTATCATCGTGCTTAATATTTTGTACAATATGGACCATCGACCGTAGAAACTTTTGCCTGGTCTAAATCACAATTTTGACCATAGACAAAAAAACTCGTCAGCTACGCTCTTACTTATTTGGCTATTTCTTGGTAAAATATTAAAACCTAAATTTCAAAATTCGTATTTAGATTCGTTACAAGTTTTAAGAACGCGTTACACCAAATAAAACATGAACCATACTATTACAACAATCCGTAACGAATCAACAATTGTCGATCGTGATTTTTGTATAAGAAACATTTCAACAATTATTGCTTTATTTCGAATTGTAAGAAAAGCCCTGATTTGAAATACCTAACTGGCTATCTGTACAGTCAAGACAAACAACAGAAAATAATATTTCTTTGTGTCTGGATAACATCCAATAGTTATATATATTATAACTTATTCACTTCCATCATTACAACTAGCGGACTGTTTTTTTATTACGAGATTCAAAAATGAGGTCGTCATTTTTTAAAATTAGGCATTTAATTATTCTAAGTACACAGCACAACTAACTGAAAACTAATGAGAGAATACTAAGAGAAAATGTTGGTGCACATTAAAATATCACACTGTATGTTTAAGGATTTCATGAATGACATAATTCTACAATTTACCATGTAGGTATTATCTGATCATGTTTAAAGATTTCACAGCTATCATATTTCTAGAATTTATCATGTATAAAATTATTTTTAAGTACTTAAGGTAACTTACTTAGATTTACAACTGTTGTTGTACTTAATCCTAAGGACAAGTTGGTGAAATGATAATTCATTTGTCAAAGAGCAAAAACTTATGATTTCATTTTTATAATAAAATTATTTCTAATGAACTCAGCTCGTAGTAGTCAGCGGTTGTAAAATATTAAACAGATCAGACCGTTATACATGGTGTGTTATGTTTAATATGTATAATCATTCATGTTTTTGTAATGGTTTATTATTTTGAATAAATACGCTAACATATTTTATTATAAAATGTGTACGAAACGTATCATACACATATTTCCGTGTAAAATATTGCGTATACGATTTTTACGTAAAAATATGTTTTGTGAAATATTGCTACTTCTATCCGCTTTCCCTTTGGGAATGCTCCCCGTACTTTAACTAATGATTTCATCTTTTAATTCTCGGTGGCCTTTTGATGTAGCTTCATTGTAGAAATATGAGGCAACGTTATAATTAATATTATCGCATTTTTATGTTGTCCAGTTAATTTTCTTAATGGACGTACGAAATTTTCGTGGGAGTAACAAACGACTTTAAAATATGGGTCTCGTATCTTAGAGGTTAATACGAACTATATGACACTATTAATGTTGTGTTTATTTATTAACATCATCATTATTATGGCCCTTTTCTATGAATCTCTAGACAGTCGATTTCCTGCTCTCATATATTATGGCCTATTTACGTATTTTTGAATAATTCTTGTTTCTTATTGGTCTGGGTGGAATTATTAGTTCATCGTTGCCTGAATATATATTTTTACTGAATATATTTTGATGTCTGTAAAAGGACCTTAAAAACGGGCCTAAAATACAAGCCACAAAATAGTGTTCATGTATTGCCGTACCAACTTAATTTAAATAAGTATTTTTATTAAAAATTCAGTGCAATACAGCGCGTTAAAAGTGATTATCGTCATCCAGAATAATGCGCTGTCAAAATGTCCACAGATTAAATATTCATTGAAAAGATACATCGCGTTGCATTACGTTTAATTAAAACAAAAATTGTTTATAATGAACAGATTTGGCTTATCCCTTAACAGCTCAAAATAACCAAGCTTTAAACTCCAGTACTGAGAAACGCTTAAGTATATGCTGTTTAGTTTAATATATAAAAATAGATACACTCAACATATGGACGCAGGCGCGAGCGATAGACAAGATAGAATGTTTTTATTTTTAATTCTTGTTTAGAAAACAATGCATTAGGCCATTGTTTAACATTTGTATGATCTGACAGTTTAAATTAGTGTTCTTTTTTCGTAATTGCCCCCGGCAGATTTACGATACAGACGTGTAACATAAAGGCAGTTTAATAAAGACATCGGCTGCGTTTAGACGTGTTTTTTGTGTCATTTGAAGTAAACGATTCATTAAACTAATTATAGTGTCTTCATTTTAGTGTCTTTTCGTCTCAATAAATAATTTCGTCCCAATAAAGCGTCATTACACGGCGAATTTATTGAGATTGCTTTGACACATTTTTGGACAATATATTTATCTAATTAACATTTTTGAGAGTTTTATCGCGATCTAATGGAAAAAACCAATTTGAGATTCCTAGTTACAGTATATTACACGATATTACATATTTTCTGTCAAAAAAATGTTATTGAGGTCAAAATCATTATTATGAATGACTTCCACACAATTGCTTCATAACTTTTGAAATTTTGCATTATTTGAAAAGAGTCATTCATTTCATCGATTGGAATTTTTGTGATCAATCAATAGAACTGACAATTATAACGAACTCTCTTATCTAACTTTTTATATCTTCGATCGTAAAATAATTAATGAACTTTTCTTTTAAAATAAATAATTGATCTCATAGCTGGTAATGCTTTATAGGCTATAACAGGCTGGGTCTGAGAACTAAAGATCAGTATAATTTATAATACATTTTTATGCTACCTGTGCCGTATGTGATGCGTGTTGGTTGTTAAATGTCTATAACTTTAGCCAGGTAATCTTAAGATTCCAAAAAGATAGACTTTTATAGCACGTTGCACACGCAGAAAGGTATTTATGTTTATTGAGAAATTTATTAAGCACTGTTTTTAATTAGACAGCCTAGGGGTTTTAAGACTTATTGGCATTACAGACTACTTGCTTTAGAGTTCGCTGGCATTTTGACTTTTTTATATTACATTTTTTAATACTTTTTCTTCATATATAATGTCTTTGTATAACAAAAACGTCATGTGATGTTTTCGTAGCAAACTACAAAAGCAAAGGCAATATTAATATTGCCTTTGCTTTTGTAAAAAAAGTCAGTGATTATGAATCTTATAAGCATGCACTTAAAGCTAGCGTGTTTAAAAGCACGCATTTTATTTATAGCATGGTTTTATTGAAATTTCACGTCTGCAAATGTGCATGTCGAGTACAAATTTGTATGTGGGTTATAACTTGTACAAGAATGCAGCTTGGTCTTTATAAATGGGTTTATAAAATGTCTGCCATACAAACATTACTGGCACAAATTTTAAAAAGAACTTTGATGAAGCAAATTCCTTTTTCAAACCATGTACGTGCATAGGTTGCTTATCATTAACAAGTTCATAGGTCATATTTGATGTTAACATTATCGTTGGAATGCAACATTTGTAAAATTCATACAGTGTGAAATTTTAACGTTATCTTATGCGCTATTTTAAAATATACCGACTGCCACTAAATGCGTATGTCTAACTCAAAACCGGTCTATTTCACTACTACTCGACTATTTGACTATTTCATAATGTGAACTGTTCACATATCGTTGGAACGGCACGCGCCATCTTAACTTCGGTGATATTTACACCGACACCAGAATATTAGGCGCTTAATTCGATATTTGAATTATTTCAATATGGCCGGCCGGTGTTTTTTTAAATAGTAATTTATAAAAGTCTTAATAGTTATGTAATACAATATTGTGACGGTAATTACAATTCATATCTGGTGTCAATGTAAAATTCGCCTTGAACATAACGTAACGATGTTATGCTTATATTAAATTAATTAAAAGGCTAGTTTGTGGTGTTCATTGCCATGTAATTGAAATTATTTGTGACTATTGTCACCAAAGCTGTTATATTTTAATAGTAAAATGCATTAAAATACTCATAAAATTAAAAAGCAATTAAATCAGTCGAGAATAAAATAATGAGGTGAAAAATGCGTTAAATTACAAAATTTTATATCACATAAAAAGCACAGAGAAAATTACACCCCACATAAAACCAAAATCACAGTATTTTGGGCAAGATTTTCTTGTCCCCATTTTTCATATAAATAAACTCTAAATATTAGGATTATGGAAATTAATACAAAAATGTCTTTTGAACTAAATTAAAAAAATCTACCTAACATGTTCTATATATATAAGTTTTCTCTATGTCGTTTGAATACTAAATTCTAATCAGATTTTCACCATTGCGTTATGGAAAATATAAAAATTTAACTCCTAAAGGTTTAAGAAACCTATAAATACCATAATACATGTTATTTTTTATTATTTATATACTTATGTATACTTCGTATCTACTCAGCGTCTTCTATTCGTTTTTGTATAATAATAGTTCGATTATTCAGTAGGCCAGATATAATTTAATTACAATAGTAAAAATTAGACTCTCAATGTTCCTTACAGACTAAAATGTCATTGGAACTTTCTGGAGATAACTAGGAATTTAGCACAACACTATCCCGTCGACAAGGCGCAAACCAGTTTCCACACTACTTACTTATACCGAAAGAATCCACGAATCCGTTAGGGCACATATCCGAACGTTTAGCACTAGGCGTCCTCACATTGGTCCGGCACACAAATTCACGAAAAGACTAGAGTGTCAGGGTAGTGCATGGATTGCAACGTATGCGTGGTGTGCGCCGAGCACGGCTTGTCCAGGAGGTCGGGTCGCGGGGGCCGAGCCGCCTTAGCGCACATTCACCGAGCCAGTGGGGCCAGCACGGCGCTCGCAGCCAGCGCCAGCGCCAGCGACGACGCCAGCGCCGCGCCGCGCGAGTACGACAGCTCCTCGCTCTTCACAACCTCGTTCGGCGACTTCTCGTACTTGTGCGTTTTCTTGGTCACCGGCTTCACCGTCGTCGTGGTGGTGGTGGTCGGGGGCGTCACCGGAGGCGGCGGTGGCGTCGGCAGGGTCGGCTGGGGCGGCGGCGGTGGCGACTGCTCCTCCGGTTTGCAGCACACGCGGAATATCAACTTCATGTTGTGGCTCAAACACCGCCCACCGATGCGCCGATGCAGGTCGTCCTTGCTCGACGTGGATATGAAGTAGTAGTCCTTTCCCGGTAGGAACTCCAGCCCGCCCGGCTGAGGTGTGAACGGTCTGAAGGTGATGGTGAAGAACATGAGTTTGTTCGGCTTGTCGCATATCGCGATGATGCGCGGATTGGGGTTGGTTATACGACACGTATCGTACTCCTCTTTGCTAACATTGTATATTATGTACTTCTCCGTGTCCTCGTCGAACGTCCCCGGAGCGTACACTGGACATATTATATTCACTTGGTCGTATTCGAACTGAGCGTTACCTTTATTGAGATCAAAAACGTGATCGGTATTGTCTATTCTGAATATACTATTTGTTGTGTTCCAATGTATGTAAAACGATTTAGCGTAGTTCCCCATCACGCTTTCTATGAAGAAAACCAGGACTATGAGTGTCCAGGGCGCTTGTCGCAATCCGAAGTAAGCGAGGGACACCATTCTGTAAATTTATTACACTACCATTATCCGATCCGAGGGGCAAACCACTTTTTCTAAGCTTTTCCGTTCGCATACCAATCCATATTTAGACACTAACGTTATTCTCAACTTGATACATTATAATACGTTCGTTTCACAAAACAACACCAACAATTTCACTCATCGCACCGTAGAGTCCACCATGTTCGCTGCACACACTAGATTTTATTCATCGATAAATAAGGAATTCCATGGGACGTGGCCCGTTTAAAAGCTAACAATGATCACTTAAAATGTACTTATTACGTCCCACACACGATAATCTTTATCCAACTAGGGGTTTTGTGTTTGGAAAACGTTGGAATTAATCAATACATCACAGATTTTTTACAATACTGAGGCGTTCTTTGTATAGGAGCGAGCGTCGCGGACAGGATAGATAAACGTAGCGCCGCGCGGCGGTCGGGCGAACTACTGGAATGTTGCCCCTGCCCTCGGTACGCATGCGGCCCCTCCTCTCGCGTCTCACACCACCTCCGCTACGAGCGCGTTCAAGCTTCGAACGAACTTTCGATGCCATTATTAAAGACCGAAAGCTATTTTACTTGACGAAAGACCCATTTCAAGTATATTTTAAAACATTATAAATTTTATCATAATAAAATTTTATTGTAAAATTAAACAATAAATACATAAATATTTTATTACGGGATTATTTTTGATTTTATGTCACAAAATTTAGTTATAACTTGGCTACGTGCTTTTGAAAGATTTTCTATGAACGCATCTGTAGCTTCATTGAAAAAGTGCAATGCCACAAACAAGCTTTAAGCTTGCGAAGCTCGTAAGGCTTTATGGGGTCTTCTATGGCACAATATGGGCTAAATAGTTTTGTATGATAATGACTTGTAACGTTATATACAATTATTACTGCGTATTTCTAAACGAACTGTTATTTTTTATTTTCGTTTCTCGACAAGCTTCTTTTGAAATATTGTTTGAACTACGATTATGTTTTTTTTTTATTGATGTATAAAATCTTAATATGTTATTATATAAAACTATTGATCTTTATATAATATAAATAGAGATTAGAGTTATAAATGTAAAATGGTAAACGTATAGAAAAATAATTACTTAATATTTTATAATTATTTAATACTTAATCAAGAAGATAATATTATGTAAAATTTGTAAACAAATAAAAGGCATTTTAATAGGTAGGTACATAAAAACAAATATTTCATTTAAGCTTTAAGTTTTTATTCCACTCTGTATTGACTTGAATATAATTTTATTCATCCCTTTTGACCTGTTATACTAAACATATATTTATTTAAAAACATCGAAGGTTTATTTACGTTTACCATAAGCTGTTTCGTAATTAAAAATTCAACTCGTATTATGAGTATCGGTGTATATTTGCACGCCATGCTTGTTAGGGGAACGTGGTACGATTTTATAATGGCGAAGGAATAATATTCCCGTCAGAAATTATGCTTCCCCTATTTTTATACACTTTTTACATCAATAAAATTGTAACATATACCGGTTATGTGGGAATGTGCATAACATTGTTGTTTTTTTATTACAACTTAAAGAAATCCATACATGATTCCATAAAATGTATGAAAAGATAAATAATTAATTCTTATGTAAAGATTCGTGTAGATTTTGAATTATTAATCAGCAGCTGTCATCGCTTGACCAAAGCTTACGGGATGAAAACCATCACATCTGTGGAACTTTAGTGAAGTGTACTTCTAAAATACTGTCATCTAGTTCTAGGTGAAAAGTGACCATAGACAAGATAAACGAACCAAGCCGTCGGGCTGCTTTAGAATGGGCCTATGCTATAAATGACTTTTCAGCATTGATAGAACACAGGATAGAACTAAGTACAATATTATATAGACTTTTGTCTATGATTGTAACTTTTCTTGGCATCTTATTAGAAGTGACCTCTTCTATTCACTTATTCACGTACGTAAACTTAAAATTGAAGAATGCGCGCGAGAAATTATTTTAGACATTTGAATCATTGAAATTGTGATAACAGTAGTTGTTCATGGCCTCTTTTATTTTTAGGTAATTGAAATATCGCTTCATCTTATATACATTAAGGCTCTGAAGTTCGGTGAAATATAAAAGCAACCAGTTTCAGAACCGTTTGGTCGAAGGTTGTAATGGCCACATTGAGACAAGGCATACCTCGTACCTACGTGAATCTAACGTGAAATATCCTCACGTGAAATCCTCACCAGAGTCCATTATCATAATATCCCAAAACTATTCATTCTTAATTTCTTTTGTCCTTACCTACAAAAAAAGATAGGTAACGCGCTCTCACCTTTCAAAGTTGTAAAACAATAAATGGATTGCAGTAATCACTTACCTACTACTACGTCAAAGACGTTCACCACCATAAATGTATTATAAAAAACTTAATTCAATACTATATTCACGAAAAAGTCACTGCAAGTCAACCAAAATACAAAGTCCTAAAAGCGTCATACAGATGGCGTTAGTTGTAGTATGTTCGTTTCCAAGCTTTTTAAATTTTAGTTTTTGTTTATATTCTAAAATACAAATTTCTCTTATCTGGCGTAATATCAATGAACATAGCAAGGGAAAGTAGGATAAAGGTTTTCTACACATCACAAATAAGACCACCAAGTATAAAAGCTCACATTTTACTTCAATGTAACTTTCATGGGCATTTTGGCGAAGCCGGCTGTATTAGATGCGAAATCTATTCGTGAGTAAGTGAAGATAGACTAATCGACAGACTTGCATGGTAAATATCAAGGAGTAACATCGTAATATTCACCTTCGACTAACGCTTATTGTAAGCCTAGATAACTCATTCTTGCGTTCCTTAGCTAGGTCTGCTAGACTTAGGTAGGTAGGCTGCTAGGTCGTAAGATGCTTTATGGTGCCAGTTCGTTTAAGAGGTAGTGCCATGCTGTTTTGCAGCCGAATTGGGCCGGGGTGGTACCTACCTCTCGCTCACATAACACCGGCACATGACAGCTATGCTGTCGCGTTTCGTGCGGTTTGTGAGTTTCCGGTGGCCCATTGGGGGGATAGGGAATAGGAGGGCAACGCATCGTCACAACTTCTGGTTGTGCGATTGTCTACGGGCGTCGGTAGTCACCATAAGGCTCCGACTGCTCTGTTGCCTCCTCGTGACATAAAAAAGTAATATAATAGTATTACTGCCTGTCTTCTGCATAACGGTAACCGCATACGACGGTGATTGGGACATATAAAATATATTTTTTATAGAACAGCAGGCAAACGGACAGTCGGTTCACCTGATGGTAAGTGAAAAGCGACATCCACAGACACCCGCTACACCAGAGGATTAGCAGGTGCCTATGCTCTTCTCTTGAAGGTACCTAAGTCGTATCGGTTCGGAAACACCGTAGGTGGCAACTGATTCCATATATTTGTCGTGTGAAGCAAGAAATGCCGTAAAAATCGAGTTGTTGTGGATTTCCGGACATCGAGATGGTGAAGGTGAAATTTGGAAAAATACTTATAGAACAGCCTGTTTCCTTCTGACCGTTCCTTTAATACTCCTAATATAGAGACTGTAGACTCCACACTGTAGACCAGAGATTCCCAAAGTGGGTTCTACGGAACTAGGGGTTCCGTAGAATATTCATCAGGGTTCGACCAGCATTATTTAATGTCAGCTGTTAAATTAATCCAAAAACAAATATTATTTTTAAATGTGTGTGTTAGAAGATTTCGTACTTTTATATATAAGAATAATGTGTTTTAATTATTACATATTTCTTTAATAATGTTTTATATAAATTTCTGTGTGGAATCTTTTGTTATGGGGTTCCATAACATAAAAGTATTTGGTTGGTGTTCTATTATGTATAAAGTTTAGGAACCCCGCTGTAGACCTCGAGTTACGGATGTAACGAAAGTAATTGATCAAATAACGATTATATCTTTTTATAATTGGCTGGACCAATTTTGATGATTTTTTTTGTGTGTTATCATGTGGATAAGAGATTGGCTTTGATTCAATTCGGCCACTGCTAAATGTTTTGTCTGTACAACTCTGTTGGGTTCGGTAGTTTTCTGCGCTTAGAGGATTCGAACCCATGGCTGTTTAATATCGCAACTACACCAGTTTAAGCAAATTTGTGCACCGTTGTCGTCGAATCTCGATCGAAACAATTGTGACACACCAAAATTAGTTGATCGTTAGTCATCTTGTTACGAAACGTACGGTTTCTGCCGTGACCACGCTGTCGTGTGCACTGCGGACTTTAATTGCCCAAACAGGATTGTATTGTCAGCTTTCTCAAGGTAATTCTCTATTGAGGACATTGTTGGAGACTATGATAATTCAGCTAAATTTTGCTTGTAGGTTGGGTTATGGCGTGCCTTTGTGTAAGTGTTATTATTGTTTTGATTGTTCCTACAAGCTCAGTTCCAGAAAGATCGCGGTAGGCATTAAAAATACTACCGAGATATGACTACCGATTTTCAAGCGAATGCGAATACGGCCTGTTTATTTGGTACTTTACTTGAATACCGGTGTATGACAACCCAAATAATCCTCAACAGAATCAGTTTTTTGGTCACCCTACAGTTTATTCTGCTCTATTTAATATGGCCGTGTCACTAAATTATTTTACATAACTAAATCAACTAATTCAATTAAAACGTAACGTGCTGTTGTGTGGCCGTGATGGCTTTTTAAAGCGGCCATTTTGATCACGTTGTCTATGGACAATTACTTTTAAAATGGCTGCCATGTTGAACATATTGTCTATGAGTAATTATTTCTCGATTAATACGCGGAGAGAAATCCTTGGACCCCATTTAAAACATATTGCACGTGCCGAGGAGAGGTTTTAGGTACACGAAGTGTAGGTCGGCCATTAACAAGGTGGGAAGACGATATCCGTACGGTGACCGGTCCGTGTTGGATGCGAGTGGCAAGGGATCGGCCGTCTTGGCGTTCATTGAGGGAGGCCTATGTACAGCAGTGGACGGATAGGGGCTGATGATGGTGATGATAATGATTTCAGAATCCGAAAGAAAATACTATATTTTAGTGTGATTAGCAGTAATTATGTTTTATTAAAAAAGAGGATCTAGGTCTTGGAGTTCAACCATAGTCTTTCAGCCGAAACCCCTGAGTGACTCGTATCTTTATCTTTGGTATCAGTAACTTTAGAGGTCAGTAAAAGCAATGTCTTGTTAACATGCCTCACACCCTTTTGAAATATAGCCTTGTATGTGTATTTATATGTTATTTATACAATGCAATGTGACCCCTATGGCCTTCATATGGGCTTTTCTTAATTTTTTTGTGCACCTGAACACGAGGCCATCGCTTGCTCACCGGTGAAGGAAATGTCGTGAGGAAACCGGGCATGCCCGATGAGATTAAAAATCTTGAAGTCTAAGTGTGTGAAGTTCACCAACCAGCATTGGACCAGCGCATTGGTGAACTATGACCCAACACCCTCCTCGCCTGATTTGGAGGAGACCCGTGCCCAGCAGTAGGACATATATAAGGGTTGATATTTATATATTATGCAATGGAGTAGAATAATATAGTACTTATTTGTTAATGGTCTCTAATGAATTATTAGCTTAAAAAATAAGTAATATAAAACGTACTACTCATAAAACTTGAAATTAAAAGTCGATAAAAGTTAAAATAAACCAAACATAATATACTAAAAAGCCATCCTTTTCCATTGGGAAGCATGCGTTGTCCTGCTTACTTTTTTTTTATTTTTTTTTATGGCATAGTAGGGCAATGAGCAGTCGAAGCTGTTTGGCGACTACCGACGCCCAAACACATCCGCACAACCAAAGATTTTGCAGATGCGTTGCCCTCCTTTTCCCTAAATGGGCCACCGGAAACTCGCAAACCGCACGAAACGCGACAGCATAGTTGTCACTTGACGCCGGTGTTATGTGAGCGAGAGGTACCCCGGTCGTGCCGGCCCAATTCGGCTGCTAAGCAGCATGGCACTACCTCTTAACATTCTTCTGTAAAACAGCTTTGCAGTGTTTCGTAAAGGACACACAGGCAGCGTAATTACTGGCACCGAGACTTACCATCTTTTGTTGGATTAAACGGGTTCCCCAGGCGGGTATGTGGCACTCTCTGCGCCCGAAAGCTGGTAAGATGGACACAACTCTACCCACTAAAACCTGGCGAGTGCCACCAATGCCGCCTTTGGTGAGGTGCCCCGGATCTATTGAACAAACAGGGCATCTCGACGGCTAGTCAGTTCCTCAAGGGACCGACACCACCTCCACAGAGCGGTCGTCCCGCACCACAGAACAACCCCTCCCAACGTCGGGACAGTGCAATGGGGTGAGGTTTCCATCCTCTCCCCTTGTCCCCCTGCTCTTTTATCCCTTCTTCTTATGAGAGGGGTACATCAGCTTCCTTAGTTCGATTTGCTTCGCCCAAGGTTCTGGGGTCACCTTAAGCTACTGAGCCCCACCGTTACGACAAAGCTTAAACCATGGTGGAGATAAATGAGTTGCCTGGGCTTGTTCTAGGTAAACTAGTTTATATTTATGGGCGACACTGAACATTTCACCAGGTAGCTGGCCTGACAGTTTGATCCAGCTATATAGGAGCAGAGCGTTGTAGTTCGGACAGACGGTTGTCATACGGAACCCTAAAAAGATGCTACATTGCTTTCAAAACGCACTATCCTAAACACGTTCGTTGCACGCAAAGCCGCGGGCATAAACATGTTTACATGAATGTGTGTTTGTGCTTTGAGATCAGCGAGAAACGGATCTACTTTATTGTTAGCATTGTATTTTAGCTTCCATTTCTTAAAGGAGCTTACGTTCTGAAATATCACATTTCTTTAAAAGCTTGTGAAACGCAACAAATCTGTAAAGGCTGTACCTAAAAGCATGTAAAGTATAAAATGAGAGTAAAAGTATAAAATATATGTAATAAGGTTATTATATACCACTCCTTCTCGAAATAAAAACTCAGTTGGGTTTCTGCAATAAAAACAGATTCATTTATTTATTTTCTGTTTACAAGATAAAATTACAAAAGACAGTTAGAAATAGTCTTACCTGCAATAAAAACAGAAAACAACATTAAAAGTTTTTACTCCAGGTGATTTACTTATTATTCCTTATTAAAATTAATAACCTTTAAACCAATAATTGAAATCTTCAATGTTCGATATTTTTAGGTTAGAATCCCGACCATCGAGTATTCATGTTTTACCATCGATAACCCGAGTCTATCACTCTGTGCGAAACGCGGCAAATTCAAACATAAAGATGATTACGTCTCATATAAATGAGAGTCGTTATTTTCTTTATATCTCCCCCCCCCTCGAAGGAGAACAATCACATAACATATATGTGATTGTTCGTCAAGTCGTATCGTCAGCCACCGGAATTATTTTTGTTATATGAAAAAGGTTTGATTCTGTTTTCTTGTGTCCGGTATCAACCTCATAGATTGAATTTGAGATTCTCTTTAGTATTTTGTATGGTCCGATTCTTATTTCGTCCAGCTTTTTCCTATTGAGGCGGTTTCCATTTTCCACATATACCAAGTCCCCGGCATCCAATGTAATTTCTTTCCTGTGTTTGTTGTATCGTTCTGCATTTTGATTGTGGGACTTTTTGGTGTTTTCATATGCCAATTGTCGATCTCTTCCTAGATCTTCCTTTGTACAATTTGTCTTCAATTCGTGGGGCAAAATATTGACACTTTCACCTTCCATTAAGTATTTCGGCGCAAATCCAGTAACTGTGTGTTCCGTTTCATTGTATCTTCTAACACATTCTTGAGCTATTGATGACCATGTATTTTTATTCTCGTTTTCATTTATTTTGCATCTTATTTTATTTACCAGAGTTTGATTTAATCTTTCATTAAGCCCATTTGAAAATGGGGCGTCTACGGCAGTAAAAATCATTTTTATGTTCTTCTGCTTTAAAAAATTTTTATACTCCTTTGATTTTATGCCAGGGTATTGATCTGTTAGTATTGTTCCTATATCGTTACTTTCTGTCACTTTCGTTGTTAATTTTATAAAGTCATTTGCGTTTTGGTTTTTCGACGTTAAAATATAAGCGTATCTAGTAAAGTGATCAACCAAAAGGTGTAAATATTTTTTTGTTGATCGCGAACCCCCAAATCCACCAATGGTATCGATGGACATAATTTCGAATGGGTAGGTAGCTGGGCCTAAATGTGATAGGAACCCATATTTTGATTTTTTTCTTGATTTGTTTTTTTGACATATAGAACAATTATCGCAAATTTTTTTAATATTCATTATCATGTTGGTTGCTGAATAAAATGGAGTTATCTTATTGATCATTTGTGATCTTCCTAAATGACAGTAAGTGTCGTGTATTTCTTTTATCAATATTTTACTGAGGTTTTCAGACAATAGTATTTTGTCTTTTCCTTTTAACATTTTGTAATAAATGCCATTTTTTAATACAATGTCTTTCTTCTTTTCTTTGAAGGACATGTTCTCATTTTGGTCCTTTTTTATGTCTTCGAGACTTATTAGATTTACGACTTCCAGGATGTCGTCTGTGTTATCATTTGGTTCTAAAACAGGATTCCTGCTTAGGCAGTCTGCTTCTTGATTTGATTTTCCAGGATTGTATTTTATCGTAAAATCATATTGAGATAAGTAATATGTTAAGTCTCCTAACTCTTCATCTGTCCTAGATTTTATGTTCAAGTTTTCTAGAGGTTTGTGATCCGTGTATACCGTGAATTGTTTCCCAAGCAGCCAGTGTTGCCAATATTTCACTGCTTCTTTTATGGCTATACATTCTAGGTATATCGCTTTCTTTTTCTTTTGTGCCTCATTCAATTTTTTTGAAAAATATGCTACAGGTTTATAATTTTTATTTTCATCTTCTTGCTTCAACACAGCTCCAACTCCTTTGATACTTGCATCAGTATAAATTTTAATTGGTGAATTTGGATCAAAAATTTTTAGAACCGGTTCCGAACAAAGCAATGTTTTAATTTTCTCAAATGAATCTTGACATTCCTTCGACCAAACAAATCTTACATTTTTCCTCAGAAGATTATGTAATGGGTCTGAGATTTGTGCCATGCGTGGGATGAATTTATGGTGGTAATTTATTTTCCCAAGGAATTGTCTTACATTTGTTCTTGTTTCTGGGACTGGGAAGTTTCTCACTGCAATTAAGTAATCTTCCTGTGGTTTTACTGAGTTTTTTTCAATGATATGACCTAAGTATTTTGCATGATTCTTCGCAAATGAGCATTTTGAAAATTTTAATCTAAATCCCTTTTTGTGAATTGCTTCCAATAGTCTTGAAAGATGCTGTATATGCTGTGTAAAATTTTGTGAGAAGATTAATATATCGTCGATGAAAGACACTGCAAAATCTGTAAGTTTATATTTTCTTATTATATTATTTAATATCCTTTGAAAAATTGCAGGTGCTGTTTTTAATCCAAAAGGAAGGCAGGTCCACTGATAGTGTCCTTCCTGTGTTACAAATGCGGTTTTAGGTTTGTCTTGAATCCTTAGGGGAATTGACCAAAATGCAGAATTTATATCCAAGGTTGTAAAATATTCGCAGTTCACACTTTTTACTATCAAATCTTCAATCAGTGGAAATGGGTGTGCTTGAGGAGTTATAATTTTATTTAAATCTCTGAAGTCTATACACATTCTTGATTTTTTATTTTCTTCTTTCTTAAATGCTAGAGTAACTGGAGCAGCAAAAGGGCTGTATGACTCCTCAATAAGGCCTTTTTCCAATAACTTAGCTACTTGACTTTCTATCTCTTTCCTATCTTCGAATGTGCACCTGTAAGGTCGTTTAAAACAGTATTTTTCTTCCATTAGGTCAATATGAGCCTCATAGTCCTTAACACTACCAATGTCATATTTATCTTTGGCGAATACAGATTTATATTTATTTAACAACTTGTCGATTTCTGACTGTTCATACATATCCAAATGATTCACAATTATCTCAAATTCATCAGTATTTAGATGATTGTTGAAGTTTATTTCATATTTTGTTGGATTGTATGTTTTTTCTTTTATGTCACCTGTCAAAGCCGGAATATTGACATTTGTGTGATTCTCAGCTTCTTTATTTAAGTAAATTTCATTTTCTTGTTTTTGAGAGTCTTTTTTCTGAATAATCCTTAGATCTTCAGTCTGGATTAATTTAAAATTTTCAATACTGTTTAAACCAACCAAAAAATCATAACTGAAATTCTCACTGTCCACAATAAACACATTTATCATTTTTTCAATATTGTAAATTTTCACTTTTAGGGTTATCATACCTTTTGTTTTTCCTGCACCGTTAATAGTTTTCAAGCTTATTTTTCTTGAATTTTCCATATTTTCTTCTTTAATTTTTAATAATTTTGCATTTATCAATGATACGTTTGAACCTGAGTCGTAAATACCAGAAATTTGTAATGTATCATTTAGTAATAGCTTGATTTTTATTAACCGTGGTACTTTTAGTTTTTTGGATCTTCTGTATTTAATTCCACCTCCAGTTCTGAATTGTTAACTGATTTAAATGATCCTATTTTTTTGTTTTTATCTTCTTTTTCTCTAAACCAGCAAATTGATTCAGAATGAAAACGCTTCCCTTTGTTTGCCTTTACACATATTTCACATGGATTTTTGTCTTCGCTTTTCTTTTGTTTGTTATCCCAGAAAGGTTTTCCTTTTTTTTCATGTATATTTTTCTTCACAAGGTGTTCTAATTTAGATATTTCATTATAAAGATCTTGAGTTTCTTGAAGTGTTTCTCTGTCAATCTTGTCGGATACATAATTTGGTAAACCGATAGCAATAAGATCAATCAATGTTTCAGTATCCATGGATTTTCTGATTTGAAGTAGTAACTTCTCTTTTTTCAGGCCATATTCAAGCAAGGAACCTGATTGATATTTGAAGTTAAAAGCATATCTAATAGGAGACCAACCTTTGTTCCCAAAAGTTTCAATAAAATTTTTTTCCAGTTGTTCCATTCTGATTCTATAGAGTATTTTAAAATCATGCAAGTGTACCAGTCAGCACTACCTTTTTCAAGGAAAAACTTCAAAATCTCAATTTTTTTCCTATCTTCTGCCACTACACAGCGAACACATTCTTTTTCAAATTGTTCAATCCATTGGCTGGCATTGGACGTTTTTTCATCAAATTTTTCAATCATGAAATCTTTAGCAATTTTGTTTAAGTTTTTAACTTCAGAAGTTTGTTCTTTGGATTCTAGAACTTTTTCTAGCAACTTCTTTATTGTGTCCTCTGACGTGCTTGTGGTAGATATTTCAGCTACCTTGTCTGGAATCTCCTCTAAATAAAAATTTTCAAATAATAAGTTACCTTCCTCATCTAAGTAAGCTTTTTTCATATTTTCAGTTAAAGTTATCCAAACTTTCCTGAATTGATTTCTTTTTCCCAACGTGTTTTTCACTCTGCCATACACTTGTGACGTTATCAATTCTTTGTGTAAACTTGTTGGCTGGTATTCATCCGGTACTGTAAAAGAACGACCATCCGGCGTGCCGATTGAGGTTAGGCACAGTATTGTAGTTTTCCCATCTGACGCTCCTCGCATTTTAAAGTCGAACCTTAGTTTCTCCATTTTTCACGAAGTATTCACAATAATGTTGTTTTGTAATAAGGTTATTATATACCACTCCTTCTCGAAATAAAAACTCAGTTGGGTTTCTGCAATAAAAACAGATTCATTTATTTATTTTCTGTTTACAAGATAAAATTACAAAAGACAGTTAGAAATAGTCTTACCTGCAATAAAAACAGAAAACAACATTAAAAGTTTTTACTCCAGGTGATTTACTTATTATTCCTTATTAAAATTAATAACCTTTAAACCAATAATTGAAATCTTCAATGTTCGATATTTTTAGGTTAGAATCCCGACCATCGAGTATTCATGTTTTACCATCGATAACCCGAGTCTATCACTCTGTGCGAAACGCGGCAAATTCAAACATAAAGATGATTACGTCTCATATAAATGAGAGTCGTTATTTTCTTTATATATATTAGGTACATAGTACATACGGCTGGTCTTAAGCAATGGACTACAAAAAATGATCACTATGATAATGATAAAAACCTCCTTTTTTGAAGTCTCTTAAAAAGTATCTTATTAAACGTTAAGTTAACTTATTACAATAGGTACAAAATACACGACAAATTATAGTATTTAAATAACTTAGAATATACGTTGATTACATATTTGTTTAGTAGATAAGCCAAGCCTAACATACATTGATAACGTACAGTGTAAGTAAATCATTTTGTTGGTATTGTTGACTGTTTAAAGACCTTTCATGTAGTTTTGATGACTCCTTATTAGGATGATACGTTATGTTCAATGGTGGTTTTAAGACGGCATTTTAAAACCTCTTATTAGCCAATGGCCATTGAATCGAACGAGTTCATCAAACCAAAATACTTCGTGCCTGTTCTGCCGTTGTCCATAATATTGTTTTTATTGTATTAAATATCGAAGAAAGCTGCTCACGAGATGGTAAATCCACCACCACTTGACCACCAATTTGAAAAGTTAATTTGAATCCATTCAATAGCGAATCATCATCATCATCCTTTATCCGTCGCCACGCCAAGACGGCCAATCCCTCGCCACTCGCAACCAACACGGACCGGCAACTACACGGAGATCGTCTTCCACCTGGTTAATGGCCAACACTTCGTTTAACTAAACGCGGTCTCCACTCTACGAAGCATGCCTAGTAGAACCTTTTGGCCCATCGCTACAGCCATAGCTACATGGGTACCACCGCTCGTGGTACCCATGTAGCCGAAAGCGCGGCACAGTGCTTCCCTCCCACCGGTAGAGTTACCGATATCACGCGTAAGATCGTTGAAGTGATAGTGGGCTGGTCACACACTCAGGAGGATGGATTGCCGATGGGCCAAAAGGTTCTACTAGGCATGCTTCGTAGAGTGGAGACCGCGTTTAGTTAAACGAAGTGTTGGCCATTAACCAGGTGGAAGACGCTTGCTTGTTTTTCCCGTGTAACAGCTTTGCTGTGTTTCGGAGAGAAGGGCAAGACAGGCAGTGTAATTACTGGCACCGAGATTTAACATCTTATGTCTCAGGATAGGCAACACATAAATGAGTCACCTGGGCTCGTTCCAGGTATACTTATAGTAGACCTGGTGCGGCAGCCGTATGGCAACTGGCCGACTGGCTGACATCAGTCATCGAAGGGGACTTGTCTCTGCCGAGTGTCATCACCACGAAGCTCGGTGACGACGAGTCCTGGACGGTGATGGTCTCCTTCTGCGAGGCAGTAATGTCTCAGAAGGAGGCCGACGAGCGGGTGAGAGAGGAGGCCGCCGACGAGGCCTCTCCCCGCGGGCGTCGAACGGGGGTGCGTAACACCCCTGTGCTTGTGTCGGGCTCAGAATGGGAACCTGTGCCCAGTATGACACAACGTCGCGGGGACTGCTTAGTAGCGGTCGGGCAGTCCCCCCTTACGATGAGTAGTCTGGCCTTCGCCGGGGCCAGCCTGTGGGGTAGGTAATCCCGTAGAACACAGATCCAGGACCCTCAAAATGCGGCTGAAGGCGCTCGCAATGGTTTTAGTTTATGGGTAGGGTACTCCCAGGTGCGAGTCCCACATAGGGTCAGGATCTACCCGAGATCCCGGCTACATGCGTAAAAAGCATTTCCCTGCGATAACAAAAAAAAAGTATACTTATAGTTTATGTTCATAGGCGACGTCGACAACTTACCATCAGGTGGTACCTACGTTTGCCAGTTTGCCTATCCAACTAACCTTTAAAAAAAACTAGTTCCCTGTCAAGGCCATTCGAACACTCCCAGTTCGGTTCCGGTGTGAAATATAGTGCCCTCCTTTTTTTCTTCTTTAGCGCCGGGAAATGCTCTGAGGCTTCCCGCGGGGGAGTGGGTTTCCCCAGGCAGGTATGTAGGACTCGCTGCGCCCGAAATGTGGTAAGGTGGACGCAGCTCTACCCACTAAAACCGGGCGGGTGCCATCAATGCCGCCTTTGGTGAGGTGCCTCGGATCTAATGAGCAAACAGGGACACCTGGACGACTATTCAGTCCCTCGGGGGTCTGATGCCACCTCCACATCGGGGTTGTCCCGCACCACAGAACAACCCCTCCCAACGTCGGGACAGTACAACGGAGTGAGGTTCCGTCCTCACCCCTTTCCCTCTGCTCTTTCCCCTCTTCTGATAAGAGGGGTACAAAGAGCCCCCTCGGCTCAATTCACTTCGCCCAAGGTGCCGGGCTCACCCTAGGCTACTGAGCCCCACCGCCACGACAAGGCCTGAACCATGGTGGGGTAGTACCCTCCCTAAGTCAGTCACAAACACAGACAAAATAACCCTTCTAACGTAAGCAAATTCATAAGTTTAAAAACTCCAACAAAATGGCGCATAAAATAAAATTGTCTAAGTTGTACAATAAATCCCGCGGTTTCTGTTCAATAACGCATTAGTAACATAAGACCTGTGTGTCTGTTTGTTTACTTTATTGATAGCTCGGCGCGGTGTGTAAGGCTAGGTTATAGTGGTTGGTCAAAGTATTTATTATTTAGTACATTTTTGTGGAAGAAAAGAAAAAAAGAAAAGAGGCTGATCATGATCTTTGTAGACGTCTTGGTGTTAATTAATAAGGGCCTATATCAGTATGAGGATGTCAAATTCCACATTGTTCCAGCCGGGAAATGCTCTGAGGCATCCCGTGGGGGAGTGGGTCTCCCCAAGCGGGTATGTGGGACTCGCTGCGCCCGAAAGCTGGTAAGTGGACGCAGCTCTACCCACTAAAACCCGGCGAGCGCCACCAATGCCGCCTTTGGTGAGGTGCCCCGGATCTAATGAGCAAACAGGGCACCTCGACGGCTAGTTAGTCCATCAGGAACCGACGCCACCTCCACAGAACAACCCCTCCCAACGTCGGGATTGTACAATGGAGTGAAGCTCCCATCCTCGCCCCTTGCCCCCTGCCCCCTCGGCTCAATTCGCTTCGCCCAAGGTGCAGCAGCTCACCCTAGCCTGAGCCCCACCGCCACATCAAGGCCTGAACCATGGTAGGGCGGTTTAAATAGTGAAAATAACAATGTCAGCTTAATAAATTGATATTAGGACACCCATGAGAATGGGCCCTTACACTTTATGATGCTTTTAGAGGTTTTTAAGTTTGAAATTGTTCATGCACTGCGGACGTGCCGACGGTACGCCATCTCAAATACTACTGTAGCCGCCATGTTTGTTTATCATTTAGCTTCGATGGCTAGCCTCTAATTGCTTGAAACTAATCTTCTCTTATGTCTATACTAATACAATAAGCTGAGGAGTTTGTTAAGTCGGAACCACCACGGATTTTTTTATGTTAGTTGGATAGGCAAACTGGCAAACTTGGCACCTGATGGTAAGTGGTCGACGTCGCCCATGAACATAAACTAGTTTATGGAACGAGCCCAGGCAACTCATTTATGTGTTGCCTATCCTGAGACATAAGATGTTAAGTCTCGGTGCCAGTAATTACACTGCCTGTCTTGCCCTTCCCTCCGAAACACATCAAAGCAGTTTCACGGGAGAAACAAGCAAGATGGTGATACCCATGCAGCCGGGAGCGCGGCACAGCGCTAGTAACCCCACCGGTTTTTTTTAAAGTTTTATATATCGATTATTGAGCAAAGGAAATTTCATTGGCAAATATTAACCCGCTGGTGACAAGACGTGAGGTGTACAGGAAACCCATAATCAAAATAACGTGTATTTTTAGTAATCTCTTTTCTATGACGGCGGCTCAGTCAGTCAGTCACAAGCCGCTTTTCGCCGAAATTGTGATATCTCACCACACCCCTCTTCTCTCGTGATATTAGGATTTTTTTCTGAAATCCCTTTAAAACTCAACAAGAAAAATACCTTTTTTCTATCGAGAAATGTCCAGCAGTGAACGGCTACAAGCTGATAATGTTAATAAATCCACCATTCACTCTTTATAATAAAAATAATATATATAAATTAAACCGACTTCAAAAATAAAATACTAAAAAGTTATAAAATAACTGTTTCTTTAATTTTTGAGCTTACAACTTATAATCAACTTAATCTTCTACATACAATCTTTGCGTTTACCACGTCATTATAGTTACTTTTGGAGTCGGTGTCTGCTTAGGTAGGTAGGGAGGTAGGTACAGCAACAAATACTATTTTTTTATATTTTTACAAAAAAAGTAATATTCTGACAAAGACAAAAGAAAGTGTCTATGTCTCTGTCACTCTTGGAGTTTTTCGTATGTTGTTATCTCGTTCCAATACGGTATTATTATTAGCTTGTCAAATCTATTTGATGCTTGATCCTAGAAAAAATACGATTGTATTTAACCATATACATGGTATAAAAATATTTAATAATCTACCGTCTCAAATAAAGTGCCTACCTAAGAGACAATTCGAAAAAAAACTAAAAAACTGGCTGCTGACAAAAAAATTCTACAAAGTTAGGGAATTCCTTGACGAAAAAATAAATAAATAAAATATGGTCAATAGAAAAATGTATGTATGTACTTAAATTATAATGTATAAATAATTGGTGTGTTTGAATAATGGTATTAATTATTGACATTATTATTTTATATTTATAATGCTTTTAATGTAATTGTGTATTTGATTTTATTTAATTTTAGCTTCATTACTGACTCTTCATTTTGTGACATCTGACGTATTTTACTTTTCATTTTTGTAATCAAGTATTGGCATATCATTATTATTATTTCAAATACTATTATTACATACTATTTTTTTATTTATGAACTGTTAAATTTTATTTATTCGTACTGTGATGAATTATTACCTTACTTTAATTACACTAGGGATTGACATCATATTTTAATTGTAACCTAATTATTGACTGATACGTTTAAATTTATTTTTAATTTCTATTTTATATAATTTTAGTGTTATTTGACAAGAATATTCACACACCATTGTAATGGTAGGATGTGCATGAACTCTCATCAGTTACTGTAAACCACCATTGTAAAACCACATTCACGTGAATAAAATGATTTGATTTGATTTTGATTTGATTTGATAGTACATAGTACTTTCTACTGATAAACTAAAATTCTAAGTTATAAGTTTTCACTTTTATCGGCAGTCCCTATTACTGGTAAGGTTTTCTTTTACATCCATTTCGTAATCTTTACAGCCACGGCGACGGAAGTAATTTCATTATAAATGAAATTCGCGTGAACATTAGAAAACAATATGAGTACCTCTTACCTCTATTGCGTTGGTGCGAAAGTAAAAATACAACTCCAAGCTTGTACGTCAATGTATTTCTGAGAAGTATTTACAAGCTTTGTACGAAATTCAATGAAAGTGATTGTTTACAGCTATTTATAACTACAATAGCTCCTTTAGTACAGAGCCAGGTTTTGTGGATCTGTGTCGTAGGATGGGAACATTATTGTTATAATTGTTATATTCTTTGAGCGAGTATGCTTACATTAATATATATACGTCATTATATAATCAAAGCGACGATGGTCTAATGGAGGCTCGGCCTGTTCAGTGAGATGTCTAGGTTCGATCCTGGTCGGGTGCCCAGTGTTAGGTTTTACTCCCTACTCCTGAACATGAGAACATCGCTACATCGAACATCATTCTGGTGGTAGTGTCAAGTATAAAGCTGCTTAAGTCTGGAATTAGTAAATAGAGTTTCTACTTTTGTAGCTTAAGTAAATGTATAATATAAGAATAAATACGTCAAATATAGTTTTGTGTTATAGCTAGACTATACAGGATGGATTTTTGAGACTGGCCAGTAAGGGCAGGCAGGTAACTATAACGGTTAAAGTTTAACCGTTATAGTTACGAGAAAACGTTTCTAGGGACCATCCATAACTTTGTAACATATTCTGAACTGCATTCACGGATTTTTGAGAAAATTTACGGTTAGCGAAAAAAATGCTAAAATCCAAAAAAAAAACATTATCCCTATCGATCCTACTTCGATGAAGATCAAGAGATATGATCATTTCAGGCATGAATACTAGAAATGTCAGAAACCGCCAAAAACATTTTTAGTACATTTTGTACTGAAAAACTATAAATCAACTCGTAATATTCTTTATCGCCTGATTTCGAGGAGGAGACCCATGCCCAGCAGTGGGACATATTATAAGGGTTGATAGTATTACTATATTATAAATAAATATTAACTAATATTCACAGCACACCCACAGTTAACCTAACACCGTGGAAAGATAAAAGTAAAAAGCTGGAAAGAATTTGTACTTTTTACGGGAAGGGAATTAAATTTAAGAAATTTACATTCTTACGACTGAAGGTCATCAGGTTCATTAAAGGAAGAGTTCAGCAGCGGACGGATAGAGGCTGATGATGATGAAATTATTATCGTAATCCTAAATCCTTTTCGGTCCAACACTAAACACAGGCCACTTCGTCAGTCAAACACGAGGTACGATCTCCTGTTGCAGTACCTTAAGTTAAGGACTTCCAGAAATTTTGATGACAACAACTTTCTCAGAAGACCCGTCCGCAATAACAGTTCAAATTTGAAAAGATGACAGACAATGGTTCTACCGATTGCTCAAACTGAAGAAAGTTTTACAACATATTGACGTATTGTTCTTTGCACGTACAAAAAACGAGACAAAGCGTGAAAGGGTGATAAAGTAGCTATTGTCTTCGTGGTCTTTTGTCCAGTCAAAAATGATGATGATGACACAATGGCCCGTCAACCAGTGCTCTAGTCAAGTAATACATTGAAATATCTAGAAATACTTCCTACCATAGTTCAGGCCTTGTCGTGGTGGTGGGGCTGAGTAGCCTAGGGTGAACCCAGCACCTTGGGCGAAGCCAATAGAGCCGAGGGTACTCTTTGTACCCCTCTTATAAGAGGAGACAAAAGAGTAAAAGGTAACCTCACCCCATTGTACTGTCCCGACGTTGGGAAGGGTTGTTCTGTGGTGCGGGACAACCCCCTCGTGGAGGTGGCGTCGATCCCCTGAGGGACTGACTAGCCGTCGAGGTGCCCTGTTTTAGTGGGTAGAGCTACGTCCATTACTACTTTCTTTCACACTACTAACTTTCGGGGGCAGCGAGTCCCACATGCTCAGAGCATTTCCCGGCGTTAAAGAAAAAAAACTAGAAATAAGTACTAGTCAATAAAATATATGCATGCGTAGTTGTGTAGTGTTGTAGTGTGCGCAATAAAGATAATTTCATTCATTCATTCGTTCATTTCATTCAATAGGTATATATTTTGTAATGCAATTGAACAGGCACTCTTTGTTTTAAACCATGATAGCCAATGTTCCATTTTATTAAATAAGTAAGAATATTCTACTTTCATATTTTTTTTAAACAACTTCAAAAAAGGAGGAGGTTATAATATGTTCGTGTGTATATTTTTTTTAATGTATGTTCACCGATTTCTCCGTTAATTGTGGACCGATTTTCAAAATTCTTTTTTTATTCGAAAGAGTGCACTTCCGAGGTGGTCCCATGATAAGGAAACCAGGATCTGATGATGGCATCCCAGAGAAATCGAGGGGAACTTTCGAAAATCGTAGGAGTAACTAGTGCGTTTAGTATTTTTTTAATGAGTATTTTAAGGCACTACAATTTCGTGAAGGTCTAGAGTTGATCTGATAATGGAGCTGAAAGACAGTCGAGGGAACTCCTCAACGATATACAGCAGTAACCTTGTGTTTGGGCTTGATTCATTTGTTTTGATGATAACTTTACACCTAGATAGATTGTGACTATTATTAGGAGTCTGATGATGAAGACGAAGGACAGTTAAGGGAACTCCTCAGCAGTTTACAGTAGCTACCTTTTGTTTGGACTTAATTCATTTATATTGACGAGTACTTTGCACCCATATGGGTTATAAGTGTCATTACAGGTCTGATGATAAAAACCATAGACAGTCGAGGGAACTCCTCAACGGTTTACAGTAGCTACATTGTGTTTGGACTTAATTCATTTATATTGACGAGTACTTTGCATCCATATGAGTTATAAATGTCATTACAGGTCTGATGATGAAGACCATAGACAGTCGAGGGAACTCCTCAACGGTTTACAGTAGCTACCTTGTGTTTGGACTTAATTCATTTATATTGACGAGTACTTTGCACCCATATGAGTTATAAATGTCATTATAGGTCTGATGATGAAGACCATAGACAGTCGAGGGAACTCCTCAACGGTTTACAGTAGCTACCTTGTGTTTGGACTTAATTCATTTATATTGACGAGTACTTTGCACCCATATGAGTTATAAATATCATTATAGGTCTGATGATGAAGACCCTAGACAGTCGAGGGAACTCCTCAACGGTTTACAGTAGCTACCTTGTGTTTGGACTTAATTCATTTATATTGACGAGTACTTTGCACCCATATGAGTTATAAATGTCAGTTATCGAATTTCGGAATCACTAAAAATTAAGAAATAAAAATATTTTAAACAAAAATTAAAACCGACTTCAAAAAATAAAAAATAAACTAAAAAGTAATAAAATAATCGCGTTTCCTTAATTTTTGTGCCTACAACTTATAATCAACTCGTTATTTTACTAATTACAATATTTGCGTTTACCATGTCATTGTTGTTACTTTTGGAGTCGGTGTAAGCTAAGTTTAATAACCAAACCAAGTACAGCACCAAAACCGTCACCGGTGTCGTATTCGTTGCTGTACCTACCTACGACAGGTAGGTAGGCTGACACCGACTCCAATAGTGAAGTGAAAGAAGTGTTGTTGCCGGTCCGTCTTGGATGCGAGTGGCAATGGATCTGTCGTCTTGGCATTCATTGAAGGAGGCCTATGTTCAGCAGTGGATAGATGATGATGATCCTGTCGTGATAATAAACATCATAATCCTGTTTTGATAATGAAGGCCTCCTTCGATGAACGCTGAGACGACCGATGTAATAAAATGCGCCCTTCGATTACGAAATGTTTAAAAAGTTTAAAACTTTAAATGTTACCTTTCCTTTTATTATTGTTTATTGTGCATAAAACAATAACGGGACACATTTCTTAAATGTTTATAATAATTTATAATACCTTTCAGTACATTTCTTTGTAATTGGAATTTTTAAATTGAAAGGGTTTTATATTCCTAACAATATTGTTAAGAACTTTTTAACTGCAGTTATAAAACCCGTTAAACAAGGGTGCGACTTAAAAAATAGCAACATTACCTACAGTACCTGTTGTCTATACTTTTTTATGAAAAAACTGTCATTTCTTTAATGTACTTTACTTATCTCTGTCATCATCATCACCTTTTTTCATCCACTCTAGACAAAGGACTCTTTCTATTAATGGCAAGACGGCTGATGACTATTTTTTCACGGGCTAGGCCCGCTGATCCTCCTGTATAGAAGGATCGACAGCGGTGACCACCAGACCATTTGATATGATCCCAGGAAGACTTCAGGACCTGTAACGAATTTAATCAGAAGGATTTAGGAGGAGGAAATATTTCCAGCATCCCTGCACGGTTGAAGCGTGAGGTAGTATAAGATTGCAATGACTATTAAAAAGAAAACACAGCAGCCAGGGGAAGCCCCGCTGTAATGCAGCACAGAGAAATTATTATGTCAACAAATATCTGCAAAGTACGGCCGACCACTAATAGCTTTGTTACTTTTTGACTACTCTCTTTGGTAAAAAACTAGTTGTTGCCTGTAGCTTCGTCTACGTTAACTTAGATTTATAGCCGTATACGGATTAATGATGATTATTTTTGTAGCCTAAGTTACTCCTTATAGCATCAGCTATCTGTCAGTGCCGTCAAAATCGGCCCAGCCGTTTCAAAAATAAGCCGGAACAAACAGACAGATAGACAGACAAAAATTATAAAAAATGCTATTTTGGTATATGCACCATGTATACACTATATTATATCCGTATGCATTTAGTATAACGTAGTTATTTTAATATTACAAACAGACACTCCAATTTTATTTATCTGTATATGTATATAGATTTGAAATAAATAAAGAAAATGGTCACTTACTAATTCATTAAGCTTTAAACATTTTTAAATAACCAAATAGGTATATAAATTAAATATTTCCCACGGAAGTCTAAATGTTTTAAATACGGCTTGACATGAATTATTTGAAAATTAACCTGGATAAATCTAAATATGTGCAATTTAATAAATGTAATAATAATAAATATAATGTAAAATTAAATATGCCAAAATTAAATTTAGCCACACACAAAATTTTTAGGACTAATTATTGACGAAAGTATAAACTGGAAACTGCATATACATGAAATATGCTCCAAAATAAACAAATTTGTATATGCTCTTAAGCAAATAAAAAACGTAACGAATATAAAAACGGCTGTACTGTCCTACCGTGCATATATAGAGTCAATCCTGAGATATGGTCTTATAATATGGGGCAATAGTACCGATCAAAACAGAGCATTTGTTGCACAAAAAAAATGCATTAGAGCAATCTGTGGTCTTAAACCGGATGAATCGTGTCAACCAATGTTAAAAAACTTGGTATATTACCACTGCCGTCTCTTTATTTCTACGAAATATGTGTTTTTGTTCGGAACCATAAAAATCTCTTCATATCGGCAGACGATATTAATCCTCGTAGTCGACGGGACCCTTTTAAACTCGTAGTTCCCGACAAACCCAGAACCACTAAATATAATAAAAATTGCCTAAATACGTGTGTTCGCTTATACAATAAAATGCCAAATAATCTAAAGAAATTAAATTGTAGACAGTGTAAGCCACAATTATATAAATGGTTAAATGAAAGAAACTTTTATAGCTATAAGGACCTATATTTTTTTATTAACAAAAGGACGTAATATTTATGTAAAATGTAAATAACATTAAAGACCTAAAATTTTCATTTTGCATGCTAATGTAATCTTAGCAAAACATGATGTTCAAAAATTGATTTTAACACCTGTATGTAACCATGTTTTTTGCAAATAAAATATTATTATTATTATTACGCAAAATGTACAATCCTTTGAGAAGGTAGGTAGGCTAGGTACATAAAACTTGTGTTGGTGAATCCTTTATCATAAAACTGTGTTACTTTCTCTAAACAATAGCTTATTCTTTTATATTTCTAGAAAGTGGTATTTGATGCAACTAATTATTTATGATTACTTTTAAGTTTTATTAGGGTTTAGGTTTATGAGCTAATAAAAAAGTATTGTTAGATATTTGTTTGTCCGTTTGTCCCGAGACTATATTTTGGTATGTTGAGAATTGCGTGAAAAGGGGTAGTTTTAATATTATAAATGCTTTTTCTGCTTGGAAGACAATTTCCGTGCAGTGGCCGGCCCGTGTTGGATGCGAGTGGCAAGGGATCGGTCGTCTTGGCGTTCATTGAAGGAGGCCTATGTTCATAAGGGGATGAATAAAGGCTGATGATAGATGGGTATTAAGAATTAAAATGACTTTTTAATTCTTAATGAATTAATATGATATTTATCCTGTTTTCTACTTTTACTTCGTGGAGCCCAATATTTCGACATTATCTACATCCCGATTAATCGAGTTTCGAAATAAAATTTTTAAACAAAAATTAAAACCGACTTCAAAATTTAAAAAAAAAACTAAAAAGTAGTAAAATAATTTCCGTAATCTTTGTGCCTACAATTTATAATCAACTTGTTCTTCTACTAATATACAATCTTTGCATTTACCACGTCATTATTGTTACTTTTGGAGTCGGTGTCAGCCAAGGTAGATAGGGAGGTAGGTACATCAACGAAATCATTACATAACAAATGAAAAAACCGAAATGGAATTGTGTAAAACTTTATAAATATGTAATTGAAAACAATCACGGCAGATTTGCTGCTATTCATTAAATAATTCAGTTATACATAGGTATAGAACATCACCATCACCAATATATAGGTATAGAATGGATATTATGATGACCTAGAAAAACTATGATGCGCTTCCAAAGCACAGTTGTTTTTTGTTCATTTAACAACGACAAGTAAAATTAAATTAATTAAACAAAATTACATGATTTTGGTATATTATTTAGCCGTATGAACTAAGCCCAATAAAAGCTGTAAATCGTCGAGGATTCCCCTCGACTGTGTAAGGTCTCCATCATCACACCTATAATGGCGCTTATACCCCATAGGGGTGCAAAGTTCTCATCAATTTAAATTAATTAAGTCCAAACACAAGGTAGCTACTGTAAACTGTTGAGGAGTTCCCTTAACTGTCATTTGTCTTCATCATCAGACCCTTAATGACAGTCACAACCCATCTAATTGTAAAGTTCTCATCATTATAAATTAATCAAGCCCAAACACAAGGTTACTGATATAAATCGTCGAGGAGTTCCCTCGACTGTCTTACGGCTCCAGCATCAGATCGACTTTAGACCTTCATTAAATTGTAGTCCTTCAAAACACTTTATAAAAAAAATATCAAACGCACTAATCACCCCTATGATTTTCGAAAGTTCCCCTCGATTTCTCTGGGATGCCATCATCAAATCCTGGTTTCCTTATCATGGAACCATTTGGGAAGTATACCCTTTAGAAAAAAAAATTTTTTTTTCAAATCGGTCCAGCCATCTTCGAGTAATCAGGTCATACATAAAAATAAAAAATAAAAAAAAAGATTCCGACGAATTGATAACCTCCTTCTTTTTGAAGTCGGTTAAAAATGAAAAACACTATCATGTTTTAAATATAGTGTAGGTATTAGTGAAAATAACCGAAATAATTTTAAAACATATCATTCTCATGTCAATACTAAAAAGTCTTATTATATAAGGTATAGGTACCCTAAAGTGATTCATGACGAAAATTTGAATCTTGTCAAAATGTTGTTTTGTTTGTTCAAAAGTCGTTGTTGAAGAGAAATAAGTCATAACATTGACAGCGATGTGCCGATGTCACGTTGATTTGTCGATAGAATTGAATTTCTTACGTTTCACTTTTTTATGTAATATGTTCAATTTATTTCCTTTTTATTTCTAATCGTAATAAATTATGTATTTAAAAAACTTAAGCTTCATTGCTCCTTTATTAAGGTATAAGCCATAAATGCAAGAGGACAATAGTGACGCTACTTTAACAGAGCCTATTGATTTCTAATGTTTTCGTGAATTTTTCTCATTATAATAAAATAACTTTTTACTATTAAATATAAAAATGAAATGAAAAATTACTGTTATTTAAGTTAATCATGACAAGATGACAATCAAGAGAAAAAAATTTTTTATTTTTATTTTTTTTATGTTAGTTGGATAGGCAAACTGGCAAACGTGCCACCTGATGTTAAGTGGCCGACGTCGCCCATGAACATAAACCAGCCCACCAGGAACGAGCCCAGGCAACTCATCTATGTGTTGCCTATCCTGAGACATAAGATGTTAAGTCTCGGTGCCAGTAATTACACTGCCTGTTCTGCTCTTCTCTCCGAAACACAGCAAAGCTGTTTCACGGGAGAAACAAGCAAGATGGTGGTACCCATGCAGCCGGGAGCGCGGCACAGCGCTTCCCTCCCAACGGTTAATATATATGAATATAAGGATATGTAGTTTAAATATCGACAAGTCTATTTCACATCCCTGCACACACAATGATGTATTCATTTTGTTTCTTATTAACAAAGATGTTTGCTTGAGTGAGGTTATTTCTTAGAACACCCGCTTTTATATTTAAATATGTTTTGCTTTGTCAGCGATAAGGATAAGGGGAAATATGTCATCAGCATTAGCATTAGCATCATGTCATGATCAATAAACACCAAGGCGATCCTTTCGAATTAATTAGTTTCCACAAACAACTGATTCCCATATAGTAGATGATAGGTCATTTAAACAGGGGTCGAAAGCCAGCAAACCTGGTTTCATATGTGGCTAGAACATTCCATGAAAGAGTAACCCCAATAACCGGCTGGTTGACGGCCGACTAATCCAGTGGTCAAGCTACTGGACACTTTACGCAGAGGTCGCGGGTTCGAATCGGGCAAAGTGCAGATAATTTGTATGATGAAAAAAGATGTCTGCATCGGGTCATAAACGTGTATATTATGTAGGTATTTATATAAATTTCTTAAATTTAATTCCGTTCCTAGTACCCGTAACACAAATTCTTAACTCGGCTCGTATCGTCGATGACCAAACTCTCTCTGATCGACTTGATCAGCTTGATCCCCTGGTTCTGCGTAGAGATGTTTGAACATTCTAAATTTTCTACCGCATCTGCCATGTGGAGTATCCTAAGAAATTGCTCGGACTAATAAAAGAACAAGAACTTCACCACACCACACTTTAATGTATGGGAAGCCATTACAGTGCGATTTTTAAGGACTGCCTTGGACTGTCACCATGTGGAACCAGCTGCAACCCCTGGGTTGAATCTGATCTTTTCTTGAAGTATCGGTTCGGAAATACCCTGGTATTTCCGAACCGCGATACTTCAAGAAAAGATCATACTCATATTAGAAAGGTCGGCAACGCACCTGCTCATCCTCTTTTGTAGGGGGTGTCTATGGATGTCGCATTACTTACCACCAGGTGAACCGACTGTCGACTCCTCGGGGGCCATCCATAAATTACGTCACACGAATTTCATGATATTTGGACCCTTCCCCCGTCCTTGTCACAGATGGTCACATTTATGAGACCCGCCCCTCCCTAGTGTGACGTCACATATTTTGCAATTTTTACATAAATAAATTGATAAATAAAAACGGCTGTTCTGAAATTAGTTTTATTCTGCTTGTTAAAATCTGGGAGCCCTCCCACCCCTTTAGACCAGTGCCGAAGCCTTTGAAAATGGCAAAAAGTGAAACAAAATTATAGTAGAATGAAACCTATTGGAAAAGGAATAGAATATAACAGAAATTAAAGGAAAAATAATTTACGGGCGATCTGACGGCGGGAAAGTGGAAGGGGGGGGGGGGGGTCTAAGGGTAAAAAACGGTTTTTCTCGATTTCCGGCAAAACTACAAGTCCCATGGAAAAAAGTTGAATAGCAAAGTTGTAGGTAATAAGAAGATCTACAACTTTTGTATTTACAATTTTTTCACGTAACCTCAAAATTTATATGAAAAATTCAAATAACCAAGTTTATGGTTTTTTATTTTTATCTTTTACAAAAAAAAATTGTTTGCTCACGAAATTTGGTGAAAACTTACCTTCTTATGTCCCAAACACACAGTATTTTTTTTATTTAAAATATTAATTTTTTCACCTTATATCGATTTAATATCGAAAAAAACAGCCTTATTTTCACTTGAAAATTTTTCTGTCAAAATATCAGCTTTCTTCAAAAAGTTGGTGTGTTTTCTGTTGGGTGTAATCTCTACTTTCTAATGGTGTAAAAAAAAAATATACATTACTAGGGAAAATTTTCTCAGAAAATGCAATAAAATGAGTACGATTCGAGAGACAATAAGGCCCAGACCGCCCTAGACCCTACGAAACTATATTCGTAGATGCCTATTCAATGCTATTTTGAGATAACTTATATACCCGAGTGACCTACGGAACATTTTAGCCCATCAAAACATATTTCATAGAGAATTGGGGAAGGAAGACCCTCCTGGTCTGGGCCTTACTCTCTCTCTCGTTTCGTACTCGTGTTTTTGCATTTTCTGATAAAATTGACCACAGTATATAGTTTTTTACACCATCAAAAAGTAGAGATTTCAACGAACAAGAAGCCCACCTACTTTTTTTTTAAATCAGATATTTTGACGGGAGAATTTTCGATTGAAAATAAGACTGTTTTTTCGTTATTAAGTCGCAATAAGGTGAAAAAATAAATATTTTCAATAAAAAAAAATACAGTGTGTTTGGGACATAAAAAGGTAATTTTTCACCAAATTTCATGAGCAAAAAATTTTTTTTGTAAAAGATCAAAATAAAAAACCAAAAACTAGGTTATTTCAATTTTTCACATAAATTTTGAGGTTATGTGAAAAAAGTGTAAATACAAAAGTTGTAGATCTTCTTATTACCTACAACTTTGCAATTCAACTTTTTTCCATGAGACTTGTAGTTTTGCCGGAAATCGAGATAAGCCATTTTTTACCATTAGACCCCCCCCCCCTTATACTTTCCCACCCTCAGATCACCCGTAAATTGTTTTTCCTTTTATTTTTGTTATATTCTCCTCCTTTTCCAATGGGTTTCATCCTACTATTATTTTTTTTGGTTTCTAAAATTATCGACCCTGGTCTACTTGTCACATAATGTCACAGTTCGTCGACCGTCTCCCCTCCTCCTCCTTACCGTGTGACGTAATTTATGGACGGCCCCTCGTCTATAAAAATGTCCCAATGAAGGGAGTCAATCGCCGTTCTGTTCCGTTGTTGATAGATCCAGGGTACCTTACACGCAGCTGCTCTCGCAGCCTTTTGTATAGAACATGCACTTTTTTTATTACTCAAGCACCAGCTCAGTATCACACCAGCATAGGTAGTGTAGGTACATACGACCAAACTCTGTGTAAGAACATACATTTTCCTCCAAGAAATACATTTTCCTCCTAAAACACAAAATAGGATAAATTCGAAATGCTTTTTCATTTCTATTTTAGGGTATCAACAGTACAACTTTTTTCCCGACTACGCGAGAAGAGTAATGTCTTTCAAGTGTATGTATGTATATATAACCGACTGGTATAATGGATTTAGCATGACAGATGTGGTTATCATCATCATAATCATCAGCACCTGTCCGTCCACAGCTAAACATAGGTCTTCCTCAAAGGACGCCAAGATGATTATTCATAATAATTATGCCAGTGACATTGTGTATTTTTAATTTATAAAATATTAAAATGCGGATATTTGGCGTTAAATTATGCTCAATAACAGGTTTCTTATTTTTTTTTAATATATAATATGTTTTAATTATTTTAGATATCGATAGTTGGTTCAATTAGAAAGAAGTTTATGTCAGCTACTTCGTATCCCGTATGGTCTAGTGGCTAGGATACCTGGCTTTCACCCAGGAGGCTCGGGTTCGATTCCCGGTACGGGAAAACACTTTTTTTACAATATTCCATACTTGGAATACTAAAAGTGTTTGTCACTCGCTTTATTGACGAGATATAATTAAACTATTGAAAATAAATGACTACAATAATTGTTACAATACCATGCGAAATTAAGAAAAACCAAATACATTAAAATATTATTTAATTATCTTTATCAAGAGGAGCAATATATAGACGGATACAAGCTGTTGATGATGTATTTTGATTTACAACCTACAAGCAATATTTTATGTAGCAAACTTTACAATAAGAAATAATTTCTGGGTCACCGGTTGTCAAACAAATATATGATTCAGAGTGAGTCGTGAACAATACCAATAATAACCTCGGTGTTGCCAGGACGTGTTAAAAATATTTAGTTTCACGTTTTACAATGGCCAATATGTAGAGCCACCATGAGTGTTAAAAATAAAAAGTTAAAACACTTTGAATCGACTACAAAAGATTGATTCTTTTTGACGGCTTCAAAAAGAATCAATAATATGTAGCATAAATAATCACTCGGTTATCGAATTCTTATGGTGTGGCAAATGCCGAGTGGCAACCGCTATGGTTCTATCTTTGTTAAACTACTCTATAACTATGTTTCCATTTGTTGTTGTGATCAATAAAATATTTTTCTTTATTTCTTTTGGCTTTGCCGTAGTTGGGTATAAAATAATATGCACCCTACTAAAATATTGCTTATGAAATTGCTGGTTCTAAAACCTTTAAGTAAACTTTTTTTAAAATATATATTGACCCAGATGAGAGCAAATAGAGAATAGGAGAGCGAATACGAAAGAGACCCCGAAATCAATAGAACATCAAAAAAATCGGTGGAAAATAATATGTCAACTGCTGAGCATGGCCTACTTCCAGGAACGCCAAGACGGCCAACTCTACTCGCATTCAACCAGGACCAGCCACTGCGGGGAGATCGTCGTCCCGTCTATAGGTAGAGGACTCTCCGTATTCCCAAAAGTTCTTTAGCAACCATAACGAATTTTACGCTTCTTGCATCGTCATCTCCTGCGACATGAACAATAATAATTATTGTACAATTATTGTACAGTTCACAATAAAATTACTCTTACGAATTTTATCACGGCTTATTAAGATTTTTACAAGCCCGACGTTACGGATACTTTACAGCAACCTTGATCACGGGAGGACGGAGGTGTCATACGTCCTATCATTACAAAGTTATTCGAAACAACCCTATGATACATCAATATTTTGGTGAGTCCTATCTACGCAGAAAGTGCTAACTGTATCTGTCTGTGATATGCTTGCTTGCTTGGATGCTTGGATTTTGATTTGATAATTTTAATAATGGGATCCCAAGCAGGTAAAATATCTTCTGTAAAATATCCGAAACGTCGGGCTTGTAAAAATCTTAATAAACCGCGATAAAATCCGTAATAATTGTTTCATTATAATGAGTGCAATTCGCATAAACATTAAAAAAAAATTGCTTCATTATCAAATTCGCGTAAACAGAAAATAATAATACACATGGGCAACGCAGAGATTATCTCTTGTTGTGTAGATGGTATGGACGTCGATAGTCGCCAAAAGACGTCGACTGTTCGTTTGCCCGATATTTTTATGCTATAAAAAACGATATAAAACGAAATACATTCTGACATAGTCACTCTACAAACGCTAGTATTGTGAAATCGACAATGCTTTACGATTGACTCCTGGCGGAGTTAACGCGCCACAACAATGTTCTCTTGTTTATTTAACTGCCTATTATTATATTAAACATGCTCACACCATGGAAACAAAATGGCTGACCTGTAATTTTAGAAGCTGAGAAAATATAAATATTTATTTACAAATTCATACAACGTCCCAGACATATGAAAAAGTCTATTCTTATAATGATAACTTTTTACGGAGTTTCCCGTACGATATATGAGATAGTTTTAAAACATGTCCGACGTTTGCGACAGCCAGGGAAAAAACTTAATAATATCTCGTTTTTGTGATAAGAGTTGGCAAGATGATATAAGAACGTAGCAGATAATCTTTCTAATTTTATAAATGCAAATCTTTGTATGTATGGATGTTTGTTACTGTTTAAAGCAAAAACTATAGATGGATTTTAATGAAACTTTACAATACCATATCAATCAGAATAAAACCATAGTAGTCCGGTCAATCTTGATCCAAGTGAAGGTACATAAAATCCCAACAAGCTGAAAATCAGTAAAATTGTTCAAAACATAATTATAAATAATATTTAAAAGTTCCCCATCATTCCAGCGTATGGAAAAAAAAATTCAAGGTCAAAGGTCAAAAAATTAGTTTTTCGCAGTTTTCAGCAAAACGGTAAGTTTGATCATAAAAGTACTTAAGACAAAAATTGTAGATCATCAAATTATTTATAAAACATGTATCAATACTTTTTTTCCTACGAGCCACAGTTTCTGAGATATAACGATTCAAAAAGTTATAAAAGTTGTTATCGTCATAACTATTTCTTCCATTGCCAGATTTGCTATAGCTTTTGCATAAAAAAACGCGCTAAGTTCACTACCTCATAGGTGGCGTGGAAACGTATGCATATTATGACGATAAGAACTTTTATAACTTTTTGAATCGTTATATCTCAGAAACGGTGGCTCGTAGGAAAAAAGTATTGAAACATTTTTTATAGATAATTTTATGATCTACAATTTTTATCTTAACTACTTTTATCATAAAACTTACCGTTTTGCTGAAAACTGCGAAAAACTCATTTTATTGACCTTTGACCTTGAATAAAAAAAATCCTTATACTGGAATGATTTTAAATATTATTTATAATTATGTTTTGAACAATTTTACTGATTTTCAGCTTGTTGGGATTTTATGCACCTTCGAATGTTTAAATTGACCGGACTATAGGCTATAATTTGTCACTGTAATCCCAAGTACGCGGGTAAAACCGCAGAGCGCTGCGGGTTTATAATAATCTGAATATTTTGCCTAAGAAAAGGGTAACTCTCTCGTTTTTTTATGTAAGTCGGATGGACAAACTGTCAGACCAGCCATCTCATGGTAAGCAGTCAACGTACAACACATAATATGCGCTACGCTCTTTTTCTATTATTTTCCTATCGTTAAATCCATAAACTGAAGCAGAGAGAAGGCGGTATAGTCTATTCTAAGTCATAAGATGTTAATTCTCTGTGCCAGTTTCACTGCCTGTACTGCCTTTCTTCTCGAAAGCTCCACAGCAAAGCTCTTTCACTGGAGAAATAAGCAGGACGGTGGTACCCAAGTAGACGGGAGCGCGGCACAGCGCAAACCTCCCACCGGTAAGGTTAGGTTAGGTTAGATTATTCTAATATACCTATAGTCAATTACTAAAATATTAGCGTTATCATATCAACGAGGGTACATTGGGCCCGTCTAACCGTGATTGATAGCCAGTGTCATCGTAAGAACCGGCAAGTTCTCCTTTATTACCGGGTATTACCGGGTATTCCCGATACCAGCGGTGATTATGATTGATGCGACTTGACAGAGGTGGGACGGCTAATGGCTTGCTAGTGATGTCTCGCTTGAGAGTATCGATATCGATGGGATATTCGAAATTATCGATGTCGATATTTATTATTTATTAATTTAATTGCTTGATATATCTTCTCCTATATATATGTCCTATATATATGTCTTATCTATATCTATGAAATATTTGAAATAGCATCGTTGAAAAGGGGATAATAAGCGTGACCATCACTACATACTTTTTCACGTTGTTCTAAATATCACCAACATAAAATGGTTATGTTCGTTGTCAATTCTATCCCTATCTATATCTCAAGTGTCTATCTATCTATATATGAACGATAATGAGAGTAGGACAAACCCTTCAAAAATATTTTCATTGTAAAGCTAATTTATTTTGTAAAGTAATTACTGCTAAGCATTTCAAATGTGTTACAAAGGTTCAAACTCGCGTCAAAGAACATATAACTGATTTAAAACACCGTCGCTACACTAAGTCTGCCATCTGAGAACATAGTCTTGACAAAACTCGCCATTATATCAGATTTGATAAACCACAAGTCCTCGCAAAAGAACACCGATTCCAACCTTGGATGATCCGTGAGGCTATTGAAATTAAAAAACATCCTAATTTCAATAGAGAAGATGGCTGGCTCTTACCACCTGCTTGGTATCTCATTACTAATATTATCAAATCAAAATCCAAGCATAATATGTCACAGATTAAAGATACAGTTAGCACTTTCTGCGTAGATAGGACTAACCAAAATATTGATGTATCAGGGGGTAGTTTCGAATAACTTTGTAAAATTAGGACGTATGACACCTCAGTCCTCCCGTGACCATGGTTGCTGTAAAGTATCCGAAACGTTGGGCTTGTAAAAATCTTAATAAACCGCGATAAAATCCGTAAAAAATGTTTCATTGTAATATAACAAAGGTTATTCATACAAAAACATATTAAAAATTTAAGCTGAATCCTTTTATATAATCTTTTTTTTATGTCATATGGGGGCATCCGCAAAACCAGAGGCTATGCAAATGCGTTGCCCTCCTTTTCTCTATCCCCCTCTCCCAGTGGCCCACCTGAAACTCGCAAGCCGTGCGAAACTCGACAGCATAGCTATCACTGACGGCAGTGTTATGTGAGCGAGAGGTACCACTCCGATCGCGTCGGTCCAGTTCGGCTGCAATGCAGCATGGCACTACCTCTACATGGTACAATAATATTCAACTTTTCTTCTTTTGTCAACAAATATATACAATAAACATCGACAATATCTTAAGCACATCACTAAAATATAATGTAACGTCACAAAAAATCGGACAATCTCTTTAACAGCACAATGACAATTCAATAAAAACTCCCTAAATACTCATAATATTAAAATATCCTTTCATATAATTTTTTATACTAATGTGTTATTAATGACTAACGGTCATCATGAGCGTGGATAGGTACTGTGCAGAGGCTGTGGATTCCAATTCAAGGCAGAATTACCTGTGGGAGGGAAGCGCTGTGCCGCGCTCCCGGCTGCATGGGTACCACCATCTTGCTTGTTTCTCCCGTGAAACAGCTTTGCTGTGTTTCGGAGAGAAGGGCAAGACAAGCAGTGTAATTACTGGCACCGAGACTTAACATCTTATGTCTCAGGATAGGCAACACATAAATGAGTTGCCTGGGCTCGTTCCAGGTAAACTAGTTCATGTTCGGGCGACGTCGACCACTTAGCATCAGGTGGCACGTGTGTGTGTGTGTGTGTGTGTGTACAGCTGTGTGTTTAGAATGTGATCATTTCTAAATATTAATTTATCATTATCAACAAATATTGGGCAATTCAACTAATCTAGTTTTAGGAACAATCTGAACTATTTACTGCGCGGAGAGAGTGATCCAATTAGAGGACTTTCCATCATCATCATCAGCTATCCGTCCACTGCTGAACACAGGCCTCCCTCAATGAACGCCAAGACGATCGATCCCTCGCCACTCGTATCCAACACGGATCAGAGTACGTGCTACGTAGGAGTACTTTTTCTAACCTTCTTGTAACTTTATTTTCCTAACGAATATCTTGCCACTTTGTCGTTGCGATGGACAGACCAGCAGACAAGCTTTCTGATGGTAAATGGTATACCCATAAAGATCCAGCATCCGGACTGGCTCTTTATGTACCAAGCTTGCCTAACAATTAAGTAGTAAAACTACATTGTGGTACCAAATTTTTTTTTCTGACGCAGGTTAATGAATGATCCAGGTTAATCTTGGGTAAGGCTTCTGGACCTATGTGGGAACTCGCACTTGGTACCTAATGCACCACTCCACTAAACCACCTGCGAGCGCCTTTAGTCGCTTTCTGGTCTCGGATCTGCAGGCAACAGGATCAGTTTAGCGACGTGGTACCAATACAGTCGTGTGATACTAGCCTCCTCATCATGACCCTTATTAAACGATGACGTCTTATATTTTGACGACCTCTGTGGGTTCGAATCCCACCAGCGAAAAAATTCCCGCCAAAAAGTTTTCTGTGTTCTGTAAATAAAAATAAAAATCTTAAATATAATAATATGTATACATAGTATAAAAGTACATATTAAATATATTTCCGTTGTTTGGTATACGTAACACAAGTTCTTCGGGAACTTATCGCGGGACCAGATTGACGTGTAAAGCGTTCATAAATATTAAGCATAAAACGCTTCCATGTAAGTAAGTCCTGGTAAATCTAAGGCCCAAGGATCACAATTTCGTACATTAAGGTTACACAAGTCGCTCATCTTTCCATACAAACGCAGAACAATAATTACTACAATGTTTGACGTTGACCATCAAAAACTAAGGATAATATAAATTGATCTCGTTCTTATCTCCCAAAATCGTAAAAAAACTTTATAAATTAAAAAAATACAAGCTTCTATACTTTTGTATTTCAACACTGATTTTAGCCCAACTTTGGGCGAATATAAATAGTATACAGAGCACGAAAGCTCTAAAATAAAGCCCGTAGTACAGTTTAGTTATTAAAAAGTTGAAATAAACTTATTTTAAAAAGATACACTAATAGTTTTTCTATAATAACTGTTTTCCTAAAAGAAGGTTTAAGGAATGAATCATTGTGCATTTCATTCTAGCACACATGTTCGCGCACTATGTCAGGAGATAGCATTCATTTTGTTGAAGTTCGCGCCGTCGACTTGTTCAACCTTAAGCTTGCATTAACCTTTCAGCTATCTTGCATTATGCATAACATACTTAATAGTCTTTTGGAGATGATCCTGCTCCAGACAGGTCGTTGTGAACGTTACAAAAATCACACTCACTCGGTTTTGATATGAAACCTAATGTCTAATGGTTCATTGTTGTAGGGTTGGCGATTACTTAATTTCTTTTAATACTAGCAGCGCGCCGCGGGTTCGCCCGCGTACTTTCCATTCTCGTATTCCTAGTACGGGGATAAATTATAGCTTATGTATTATTCTGATGTATAAGCTATATTATTGTAAATTTTCATTAAAATCCACGCAGTTTTTGCGTGAAAGAGTAACAAACATCTATACATACAAACTTTCGCTTTTATAATATTAGTAAGATCTTTTAAATAAAACAATATATTTTAAGATAAAAGGGCCTATGCTCAGCTGTGGGAAATATCCAGCGGATGATGATGATGATGATGACCTTTTAAACTCGCATTATTTTATAAGTTGTATAGAATATAGATCATTACTAAGCCGCTTTGCTCGCATCCTCACCCCCATTGACTTTGATCTACAGTCGTATCTGATGATAACTTTTATAGCGTATGTCCTCCTCCTCCTCCCACTTCTAAGCTCACAAGTATTATCATCCTATTTATATTATAAAAAGGTATGTATGGACGTTTGTTACTCTTTAGCGCAGTAACTACTGAATGGATTTTAATGAAACTTTACAATAACATAGTTTTACATCAGAATAGTATATTGCGTATAATTTATTCCTGTACTCCCACGGGAATGGGAAGTACGCGGGTGAAACTGCGGGCGCTGCTAATCTCTTCATATTATTGGTATGGAAATAACATTTGTGATAAGATTTAAAATTAAATATACACATAATGTCCACACATATCGAATAGGCATTTACCATTCATCCGAGAAACACACGAAAAACAGTAAATATTCCGTTTGAAATAGATTTAATTTCTATGATAACTCAAAAACACGAACAGCCAGAAATAATCATATCATAAAACTGAGGAGAAGTTGACATCGATACGTTCTGTTATATTTATGAATTTGGGGACAGTGATGGTTTGAACACATTTAAAATAGGCCAGGCCAATTACCTACATAAACTTTAAGAGTAGTGGTTGACTAGTGTGTGGTCTAGGCTTGATTTTGTTTAGTAAATTAATTTAGGTTATAATGGAATTGGCATGTACAGCTTGGCAAAAAAGAGTATGGAAAAAATGAGGGCGCCACTTTCACTTAGGTCTCATCATAATATGGAAAATCAGCAAGATAATTTAATCAAATCGTTAAAAATAAATGTGAAACACTAAGCTTTACTCAAAATCTAGTATTTGTCGGCCAAGTACTGTCAACATCATAGGTTTCCATTTAGTAAAATATTAATTCCACCTGTCACCACGTCATACTCTTTTTTGCCAAGCTGTACATAATATGTATAAAAATTCCTTAAATAAATGATAAATAAAGGTGGTTGACTATTGTGGAATTACTAAAATAATTATTGAACAGATTTCAATATGTATATGTACAATAATATTATGTATACTATAATAGCAAGCAGATATGATGCATACATAGGCCTTCCTCAAAAAACGCCAAGACGATTGATCCCTAGGGCTATATTCAGCAGTGGACGGCTCGGGGCTCATGATGATGATGATGATGATACATTCATCCTACAATTTTTATAGTAGGGCGGGCAGCCTGATGACCAGATAGTAATTGTTGATGAATATATATTTTGGCTTAAAACAAAACGAAAAATAAATTATTTTTAAACAAACAACACTCAAGCAAACTAGAGCTGTAATTTAAATTTTCAAGTCAAATTGTGACGCTTTTTCTCATCTACTTTATTGACATTTGATGGCTAAGTTACTTAGGATCTAAGTGATATAATATATCATAATATTGTAAGAAATAAAACAACTAATTAGTTATTAAACGCATATGCAACGTAATTTTTATAAAAAAAAACCTAAGCATAAATATGTTGAAATTACCCGATCACACCGCAAGACCTCTCCAGTACCAACCCTAGCATAGGCGAATTTATAGTAGTTAAATAACAAGGGGTGTCACTCTCGCAGTCAATTATTGGAGACAGAGCGCTATTCCAGGATGAATATTTTACTGCAGCTGGAGAAAGTTGGCGGAGCAGGTTTTAGAATGCTCAGATCACACTTTTAATAAATTAGCAGTTAAGCTTGCAGAAATACGTTAAATTATTTTTACGTTAGGGATTGCCACCAGCTACCCTCACAAGGTAAGTCACTCACGGACTAAGTCCCACCAAACTAAGTCAATTATATACACAAATTTACACATTTTTTTTTTTTTTTTGGTTTCGCTGGGGAATGCGTTTAGGCATACCACCGGGTCCGGTGCCTTATAGCCCGGACCTTACGCCCGCGCGGCAAATCCCCCGATCGGCCGCGCACAGGTCCCTCACGGCGGTGCGACCACCTGTCGCCGCCGCGCTCTCCTGCGGGAAGAGGCGCCAGTGCGCTCCCTCTCCCGCTCCGCCTCCTCCTTCTGCGACATCACGACCTCACAGAAGGAGAGGACCACCTGCCATGTGCTCTCACTGACGGTCATCGCTCGGATGACCGTAGGGAGCGACAGGTCCGCGCCAACCTCAGTGATGAGGGACGCCCTTTCCTCCGCCCAAGCTGGGCACTCCGCCAGGGTGTGGTCTGCAGTGTCTTCACAGCAGTCGCAGTGATGACACCCTGGTGAGTCCTCCGCCCCTGCCACCTTCCACAGATACCTCCCGAAGCACCCGTGCCCCGTCAGGATCTGCGCAAGGTGGAAGGTGATGATGCCATGCCGCCGGTCAATCCACTGCTCCAGGACTGGACCGACGGCTGACACGGTACGGTGTCCCGCACTAGGCTCCTCAAGCCTCTCCTTCCACTGACGGAGCACTCGCCTTCGCAGGCGGCTCCGCCAGGATTCTATTTCTTCGGAGATCTCCTCATCCTCCTCCACTCCTCTTCGTCTCCTCCATGCCTGCGCCAGGGCCCTTGCGACCAGGCCCCACGGCGCTGAGCCCGCCAGTACGCACGCAGCCTCGTATGAGGTCGTACGGTACGCACGGACGGCCCAGACGGCCATGACTCTCTGCGGACGTCGCAGCAGAGCCACGTTTTCCGTCTTCAGGGCGCTCGCCCATATCGGCGCGCCGTACAGCCCCATGGACTGAAAGACGCCCGTACATAGGCGGCGGCAACCAACGCTCGGTCCACCCACGTTGGGGAGGAGGCGACTCAGCGCGCGTGCAGTTCCAAGCAGCCTCGGGACGAGGCGCCGGAAGTGCTCTCGGAAGTTCCATCGACTGTCGAGGACGAGGCCCAAGTACCTCATGGTCGACTCGACAGCGATGGAAGTTCCCCCCACTATAAGGCGGGATCCGGGTGGAGGGGCTCGCCGGGGCCCGTAAAAGCATATAGCTCCGCACTTCTCCAAGGCCACTTCGAGCCCAAAACGCCGGATTCTCGCCACCACCTGGGCAACTCCAGCTACCGCAAGAATGCGTGCCTCCGAAAAGGTGCCACCGCGCGCGGTGACGACGGTGTAGTCGGCGTAGCACGTATCGTCGACGCCCGTCAAGTTCGCGCCCCGGAGCACCCAATCGTAGCCGATGTTCCACAGGAGTGGGTCCAAGACAGAGCCCTGTGGAACACCGCAAGCCACTCTCCTCGTCACCCAGCCACCGGCCGTGGGGTACGCGACGCACCTACCAGACAGGTAGTCTCCTACCAGTCTGCGCAGGTACGTCGGCACGCCGTGGAACCTCAGCGCCTCCAGGATTGTGTCGAAGGGTAGGGTGTTGAAGGCGTTCGCGATGTCAATAGACACCGCCAAAAGCACCCCTCTCCCCTCGACTGCCTCATCGGCAAGGGCCCTCACCCTGGTCAGAGCGTCCAGGGTGGACCTGCCCCGCCGGAAGCCGAACTGGTAGGCACTAAGGTTCGGGCCTATCTCCTCCAGGTGGTCAACGATACGGGCAGCTGCGATCCGCTCCAGCAGCTTGCCCGCCTCGTCGAGCAGTACAATCAGTCGGTACGCCGACGGCGAGTCGACCGGTCGACACTCTTTCCGGATCAGGGTCAACTTCCCCTTCTTCCACGCCGTGGGAAATTGACCCTGCGCTAGACATGCGCTAAAAAGGCGCTTCGCCTGTGTCCGGAGCGGGCCAAGGGCCAGAACCAAGGCCCTCCCAGGAACACCATCCGGACCCGGAGCGGTATTGCGAGCCCTCATGCGCGCTAACGCTGCGTCCAACTCCGTCTCCGACACCTCCGGAGCCTCGTTGCTCGCTGGCTCATCGCCTGATGGAGCCATACGGGGGCGCATGCTCTCCCTGGCTGGGGAACAGGGCCGGAACTATTCGGGCCACGAGGTCAGGCTGGAGACTCTCCGTCAGGGGAGGGGCACAGGGGCGCAGTTTGTTGTGAACTATCCTGTACGGCCTCCCCCACGGGTCTCGGTCCAGAGACTCCAGCATCCCCTTGTGGGCAGCCCCCTTGGCTCGGCCTATGGCCGTCCTCAGCTCCCCAGCGGTGGCTCTGTATATTTCATACAGCCGACTCTCCTCCACCTCGTCACGGCGCCTCCGCCTGCGACTCCGGGTGTACTGGCGTCTCGCCGCAACGCAACTCCTACGCAGCTCGGTGAGTTCCTCCGACCACCAGTACACCTTCGTGCGTCGTGGGGGCCTCCGACCGATCCTCGTCATGGCCACGTCGCACACCTGCGTCAACGCGGCGACCATGCGGTCGGTCTCCCTGTCTACCTCAGTTGAGGCCGGGCTACCGTCCTTGCACCACGCCTGCACTAGGGCCGCTTCGAGGAGGGCCTCTCTGTCCATCCTCCTCGAAGCCCAACGTGGACCGCACTCCGCATCCAAGCCACGGCTTTGGGAGGGGGTAGCGTCGCTGTATCGGAACCGGATGTACCGGTGGTCCGACAGCGTCTCGCACTCCAACACCTCCCAGCCTTGCACGCGGCGAGCCAGAGCGGTTCCGCGAGAAGTACACCCCGATCACGAGAACGCGACTAATCTCCGCAGCCACGTATCCACACCCTCTCTCCACAGCCCCGAACGGAGGCGAGCCATTCAGGCTGGCTATGGCTACCATGCCGTCCTCGTCCCCGACCCAATTTGGAGAATTGGGAACGCGGTAAGGCTCGGCCACCACGGCCACCTGCACAAACCAATCAGCCAGAGCCTGAAACAACAAGTCTTGGGCTCGGGCGCAATGATTGAGATTCCCCTGTAGTACTTGGGTGTGGCGTGCCATTACTCCAAGGCTATGGGGACCTCCGCGCCCAGGACTGCGAAACTGTTAGCAGTCGGGATGATGGGCTGCGAGGGGGAATTTGGGCCCTCGCTTACCTTTGCGCCTGTCTCTTTACGCCCAGCCCGACTACGACGCGGGGCGATACACACTCCGCCAGCCATAGTGTGGGCGGCAGGTAACCCCTTTTCGGTGCAGAGCGCACACTTGGGGACGGCCGCAGAGCAGTCCCTGGCCTTGTGCCCCGCTTCCCCGCAACGGAAGCAAAGACCACTCCGGTCCACTGTGGAGGAGCAGACGGCCGCCATGTGTCCCTGCTCTTGGCAGCGGAAGCACCTCAGTGGGCGAGCGCGGAGCAGTCGAAACTGCGTCGAAACCCAGCCCACCAACAGCCTGCCCCTGTCCACAATCGCCTTTGCCGCCAGAACAGGGCAAAGGACGATCGCCGCCCCGAGCCCGGAGGGGCTGCGGCTGATTTCGCCGGATCTCACCTGTTCCACGGGGCAGCCTCCTGCCTCCGCTACCGCCGCCACAACGTCAGCCTTCGTGACCGAGTCGTCCAGGGCCGAGACGCGCACGCTTACACATTTGGTGGGCCTGGAGACCCGAACAACGTCTTCCCCGACTACCTCCCGGATCTTTTGGGCCAGGGAGTCAGCCTTCTCACCTGTGGCCGCACCCGGCAGTATCAGGAGGCGGCCACCGGTGGCTGCCTTTCTGCAGCGGAGGGGCCCTATGTCGAGGTCTGGAAGGCGAATCTCGGACTTCGCCCTCCTTATTACATCCGCGTACGTCAAGCCCCTCTCAGCTGCGGCTGGTTGCAGCTGCAGCACCACAACCGACGAATTAGGTGCTCGGAGCTTTGGCGGTCCCTTTTTCACCGGGGCCGTGTCGGCCATCTGACCTTTACCGGTCTTCTTTTTCTGGGTGACCGTGGTCCACCCGTCAGCTTTCGCGGTCTGTGCGGTCTCCCCAACCCGGGGTATAGCCTTCGACGCTGTCTTCTTCTTTGCCGCCTTTTTAGGGGCAGCCGAAGGCCCTGGGTTTGCCGGTGGCATCAGTGTCGTCGATGCCACGGCCGCCCTCTTCTTCAGCGCCTTTTTGGACAGCCCAAGAATCGTCGCTGGGGCTGGCGTTACCACTGCCGCCGCCGCTCTGCCGTCCGCCGCGAGAGGTGGGCGCAGCTGTGGCTCAGGCAGGAGTCGTGACTCCGAGCCTTCGAGCCGGGCATTTAAGCGCGCGCTTGAGAGCGCCACCGCCTCTCGCATCGCCTTTTCCACGATCTCCTCCAAATTGTGGGGAGGAAAGGCGCCGGTGCCGCCTTATTCGTGGTCGGCTCTTGACGAGATCGCTCCGAAGCGTCACCAGCTCCTGCCGCAACTCTTCCACCTCCCTCGTCAGCCTGGTGTTAGTTGCCTCCAGGGCCCTCGTTTCCGCCGAAGAAGTGCGGTCCAGGAGCACCTTCATCGCTCCCTGGATCACGTCCGTGGCATCTTTGAGGTCGCGCACCATTGTGCCCTTCAAATTCTTTGACTTGCTGGCCATATTGGGGACTGCCTCTGCCGCTGCCAGCTCTTTCCGGTTTTTCTTTGTCCGACGTAGTGGCCAGTTGTAGGTGGCCGGCCTCTTCCCCGCTTCGTCGGAGGCGTCTTCCGAAATTCGTGGGCGTTACCTTTTACGGTCGCCCCACTCTCCGTCTCATCTTCCGACGATGTTAGTCGGGTCCTCTTCTTCTTTGAGCGCGTCGACCTCCGACTGTCCGCGGAGTCGCTCGCACTCAGCTCCATATCACCAGTACCCATTTCGCATGCATCGTTGTCCGTTAGTATCGCCAGGTCACGAGTGTTCGGAATAGCCGTACCCTCGAAGCAATTTGCCCCCCCCCCCCCCCCCCCGTAATACGTGGGGCAGACCTCCGCCGATTCCGGCGTAGTGCGGGATTCTCCCTTTCGGGGACCCGCCCGGGGACTATTTTCAAGTTGCTTGTTTTCCATTTTGAAAATCTGCTCATTAGGGTCGAGCGGAACCCGTTACCATCTCAAAAACGTTGTGCGCTTACGACTGGAGACCCTCCAGCCATTCATCCCCTCGCCGCGCACTAGCTTATGTTGGGATTAGGGTGATTTTTTAGAGAGGTTTTTTTTCTCCCTCGCGGTCCCCATCCTGACGTGGGATAGCGACCACCACCCCCGGTCCTATGGACCGGGGAACGGCTTGGTCGGCAGTGGCCGGAACCAACTGCCGCCCGGGATCCGATTGGTCGCCCAAGGTGCTGGATTGCACCCCAGGCTTAAGCCCCACCGCCGCGACAAGGCTCAGATCAATGGTGGGGACCCGGGACTAACCCTATACTAAGTAAAAAAATATTTGTTTATTAAGAAGCAATATTCAATAGTGTTTTCAGTTTTATCAGACAAGTGTAACTAGGATTTCAGAACATATAACTATACATATAATTTACGGGAGAAATAAACAGGTTTGCAGGCAGTTACTCATGCTTATAAGCTACAACTCAAATATCAAAGCCGAGTTTATTTGTTTGAGCTTACCTCTGAAACTATCCATGGGATTAGAAAAAAACATTGTGCATTTGATATTTAAAAAGGTATAAAGGCTATAATTAAAATAAAATAAAAATTGTTTTAATTTAGATCGTTTGAGACCGTATAAAACAGCCAGTTGTTACTTTATAAATACCTTACTTACGGGTTATACATACGTGTGTGTGCTCTGTGAGCATAGAAAGATTTTTTCTAGAACTCAACGTGAATCTGCCACAAATTTCGGACCCACGAGCGTTCAAGGACTGTGGTGAATCAAGTCTGTAATTATGCAAATCCAATATGACTAAACAATGGGTATTTAAGTATGAAATCGTAAATAACTAGTGGGCGGAGCCAACGCTGGCAGGGCGGGCCCGGAGAAACGCGTTTCATAATATTGTACACTTGTCTGGAAAAGCTGTAAAACATTAATAAGTCTGTCATCCGGATATCCAGATGACAGTGTGTTTTTACTTTCTACCTCGCATGACTACGATGTGGTACCTGCGGTATTCCCGAAATGATACGAATTAGTGGCCTTCAGGTAAAGAGCATATTTTTATAGGTCTGTCACCTGGTAACCCACAACAGAACGATTTAAAGGCACTCCGTCGTATGATCACTACGGCTTGGAAACACCTGCGGTATTTCCAAACCAATAGGACAACGTCTTTAGAAAACCAAGGGCTAATATGTGTCTATGGACGTCAGTGACCACTGTGACTGCTGATGACTGTGACGTGAACCGACTTTTTGTCTCCTATTCTCAAAACACCGGCCAAGTGCGACTGGGACTTGCGAACGAAGGGTTCCATACCATTAACTATACAAAAACGGCAAAAATCACATTTTTTGTATGGGAGCTCAACTTAAATATTTGTTTTATTTAAATTTAATTATTTATTTTTAAAATATTTTATTTATTTATTTTATTCAGGAAACAAACAGTCGTTTACATCTTTCTTAAACTAACAATATGAAAATACTTAAAGACTAATAGTTCCATAGATTTTTAACAACTATAAAAATACGGTATAATACTAAATTCGAACTAGCTACCAAACAAGTAAATATAGTTATTTATTTTTTAACAGATTGCGTAACTTTGTTTTATAAACAGCCAAGCTGTTGCTAAATAAATCTAAATCTTCAAATTCTTCATTGTAAGTTTTAACACTACGTGCGAGGAAGCTATTACTAGTGAAAACTGATCTACATAGTGGTACAGAAAATGTATTTTTTGAACGAGAACCAGGTCTAGGCACTCTTAAACCTAATTTTTAAATTAATTTTGTGAACATTTCAAATGTTCTTGCCATTTATTGCCCCCTTAACCATCTATTTTATTATATTTTTTATATTCTTTATATAGTAGTAACAGTAATACATTATGTGTAAAAATTTCAACTGTTGCCGCTTGTCCGGTTGATAGGTAAATTTTCCCGTGAACCAGCTTCTCTGTGTTCCTGGGGGATTTTGAACCAACCAACTCTGTGATTACCTGAATACCTGACACCTATATGTAGATACCACCGGCCGCCACACAATATTATATGAGATTTTTATTTTTTAATATAAATAAATATTTAAACAATTTTGCGCGCGACTGTATTTGGTCTATTCAAGTGATTATTACGTTGAGGTTTAATTGAAATAAGTCTTTTTATGGGCTTTTATCGACTTTTTGATATTTATTGCGCGGCTTTTCCCACCCTTAGATTATGACGATATTACTTTGGACTAAACATAGGCCACGCAGAGTCGGTTTCATTCGCAAATATGGCTGATAGCCTAGCATACAAGACGTATCATCAGCACACTCATCATCATCATCTATTCTAGGGGAAAGGAGGGCAAGGCATCTGCATATTCTCTTGTTGTGCGGATGTGTATGGGCGTCGGTAGTCACCCAAAGGTTTCGACTGCTCGTGTGCCCTCCTATGATATAAAAAAGTTGAGAGTAATCACTGTTTTCATATTTTTAATTTCCCTCCAAATACTTAGTAAATTTAATTTTTTAAAACTAAGTAATAATTTTAGTAAAAAAATTTAATACCGTGAAACTAGCCAACTTTGCCCATTTTTTTAATAAAAATGAAAAAAAATCATAAATTTTGTACAGGTAGGTAGGTATATTTTGTCATTTGCAACAACTTTGTAAACTTGTGCACGTTCTTGTTGTGCAAATTTTGTAATATGTTAGAATTTAAAAAGAATTTTATTCAATTTTGATGACGGGCAAAATTATCTGGACTTCTAGCCAACATTGCCCACGTTGATTTTTTACCAAAATATAACTCTTATAAGTATGTCATCAACACCTCGACCAGAATTTGTGGCAATCTTTGGCTTAGATTTTAAAATGATGTATGTAGTGTTACAAACCACTGGCAACACCAGCCGGATGTGATGTTTTTATAATAATATCAGGTGGCGCCAAACGGATATATATTGTATATAATAATGTTGAATAATAATTAAAGTATAACACTAATAAACCTTAATGTACATAATTAATATAATAATAATAATGCTATAATTAATAATGTATTTACAGTAGTTGTTTAAAATGTTATGACGATATTTATAATAATTGTAATTCATAAATAGTCCTTCTATTGAATACATCAATGTAGTATAAAAAGGCGCCAATAGCGCAATTAGAAGTATTCTACTAGTATAATTGGTGAAGGGCGTTACTCTGCCCAAATATATTGTAATGGAGAAGAACCAATTGTTTTAATCAGACATTCCTCTGGCGAGCCGTTAACAGTAGTTTATACGTATTTGTAAATAAATTACTGGGTAATGTTACCCAGAGATTTTTGCTTTTTCCCATATGTTACGCAAGTAACAAATTAAAATGTTAAGGGTTGTCACATCTTAGTAAATTATGAAATGTGAATAAGAATATGAGACTTTTTTATTTTATTAACGATTGTACGTCTGGGGATGCCAAACTGTAGTTTGGCGTCTCTCGATGATATTTGTTTTGAAGAAACTGATTCACACGCTAGCATTTTCATCTGTCTTCGGTACAGTTTTTATATGCGCGAGATCCTATTTTGCAAATACATTTTTTAAAATTCTAAATTTGTGTTTGTTTGTCTGAAAATAAAAATAAAAAAGGTAAACAGAATTTTTATTTATAAGCATAAATGCTTTAAAAATCAAAAATGAACTTTAAGACACGATTATCGTGATAAACGAAATATTAACATAATATATACAAGTTTGTAGATAACTCTCAGTGCGCAGTTTTAACCTCGCATCTGCACCATTTACGTTATGTTCTTCTAAGTATTTATCACATATACCACGTAAATAGGTATTCGTAGTTTTTATTATTATAGTATTCTTCATAGAGAGGTTTATTCTCAACTTAGGCCATTATTTTACAGTTTTACAATATTGTGTACTAAGGATTTAAAAAAGTTATGTAGTCACTTAAATTTAATGTTGGATAGACATCAATTGAGGATGATTATAAAATATCATAAATTTATTTTTTAAGTATGTAATGAGGAGTTGAAGACTTTTATTTATAAATTTAACATTGTCAAATGTACAAAGTGTAGTTAAAATTACATTTTGAGTTTATTGGGATTATTTACATTAAACTTTGTATAAAGGCAAAATCTTAAACAAAGTACCTATCTAAAGATGACAACCCTAAGCACTTTTCAATGACGGGCAATGTTGGCAAGTATGAGTCTAAACAGTTTATAGTAACTTTGCCCATCGTTTGCAATTACGCGGAATAACGACAATAACATTAAAACTATAATTAAAATACTCAGCAATTGTTATTCTATAGTAAACTGACAAATAAACGTAACTGGGCCCCTTATCCCAAATTGTTGTTTCTAGATCGAGGTGTTTTCATAGAAGTCGTCATTTTAAAATAATAATAAAAAATAGGGTATAGATACATCTTTGATCTAGGGATTTTTTTGGATAAAAATACAATATTTATCATTTTACAAGATCAAAAAAAAATCTAAAGTAACGTCGATTTTAAAAGCAAATTGAGTAGTAGTATGTTATAAGACTTCGGGTAACTCAATTTTAATGAAACTTTTACGTTTAAATTGCTAAACGGGGATGACGTGGAAATGATTGGATAGATCTTTATTATGTCACTTCAATAATTTTTGAAAAATAAAAAACGATAAAAATGGCTCTCGCGCATCGCACCACGTCGCGCCAGTACCCAGCCGGGCGTCGTATAGAAACTGCATTTAGGGCAAAGATACCTTGATTGGCAAAGTTGGCTAGTTTCACGGTAGTAAATTGCCTAATTAATATGACCGTAAAAGTAATTAACCCGAAACCATAAAATTCGCCATTTTATGGTTTCGGACCAAAGTCCATATGAACCAGGAGCATCAGGACATATAGTAATAATTCTAAACATTATTTTTAAGAATTTAAATAAATATGATTATTTTTACTATTATGACTGTTTAAAACGGGATATGTTCAGCAGTGGACGGATACAGGCTGATGATGATGATGATGATAAAAACTGGATATTTACCATTACACTTTTATTTAGCGGAGCTCGTTATTTGGGCACTATCTACAAATGTCTAGTTTCAATCGTCAATAAATTTCTTGTATAATTTATATTTAAAGATATTACGTCATACATTTGCTAAATATATAGCACAAAAGCCATGTTAATTATAGCATGTAATAATGTAGTTCGTTCCGAGCAGTTGCCGGCAAAATCGATACACATTTAAGATATAATATTCATATTGGTCTTGGACAGATTGCCGAGTCAAAGGGAATCGTAAACGTCGCACGTTTACACGCCACGATGTGGGAACGATACGATTCAGTATAGACATAATAGATTATGGATTAATTATATAAAATAATTACGACTTTGCGTGCTAGGCTAATGACCGGGCGGCCCAGCACCTCTTGAGATGTGCCCGAGATGGGCCGCGCTGCGTCACAGTCTGACATCAGTCATCGGAGGGGATTTGTCTCTGGCGAGCGTCATCACCGCGATGCTCGGTGACGACGAGTCCTGGACGGCGATGGTCTCCTTCTGCGAAGCAGTAATGTCCCAGAAGGAGGCCGACTAGCGGATGAGAGAGGAGGCCGGCGACGAGGCCTCCTCCCGCGGGTGACGAACGGGGGTGCGTAAGAGGCGATCCAGTAACGCCCCTGTGTTCGTGTCGGGCTCAGGATGGGAACCTGGGTCAATATGGCACGACGTCGTCGGGACTGCTTAGTAGCGGCCGGGCAGTCCCCCATTATGAGGAGTAGTCTGGTGTAATATATCGTGTAGTGTAAACATCATCATGGGAAATAGCGTATGGCCGATCGGACGGACGTCAAAGATATAAATAATGTACAGTCTTACCTAGTCAACTTGTCATTACGGCAGACATTTTTAATTACGGTTAAATTGTCGTTGAAAAGACCAATTTCTTTTGAAAGGTAATTAATAATGTAATAATGGGAACAAAATTATAAATTAGTATAGATAGCGACGATGGTCTAGTGGGCACGGGCTCGGCCTCTCGAGTCCGAGTCTCGAGTCTCGAGGTCTGGGTTCGATTCTGACCCATGTAGTGCCTAGAAATGTGGTTTTTCAAAATTTCTACGTTCACCTGAATATGAGACCATCGCTTGCTCACCGGTGAAGGAAACATCGTGAGGGAACCTGCATGCCTGATGAAATTAAAAGTTTTTGACACCTTTAAAGTGTGAATTTCACCAACCCGCATTGGGCCAGCGCATCGGTGAACTATGGCCCAACACCCTCCTCGCCTGACTGCGAGGGGAGATCCGTGCCCAGGAGTGGGACATATAAGGGTTGATATTATTAAATTATTTATTATAATACTGATAATATAGGCCTTCTTTATACAGTAGAGTTTATTATTTTAATTGGAATTAAACTTAGATTATGCACTTACATGTTAAAAGACATTCAATTTTGCTTAACTTTTCTCTAAACGGGATTAACAAAATTTTAAAAGGAAGGTTAATAAGTTTTTATATTCATTACTTAATTTTAGAGAAAATAACAAATAATTGCTTAGTAAGTAAATACTGTTTTTTTTTATCAACATTAAACTCTTTTAAGTAGAATTCAAGCTCAGATTTGCTTCATAGTCTGCCATTTTTACTAAGTACATATGTGTACAAATAGGTATACTTGAAGTTAATACTTAATACTTGTAATCTACTTTTGAGTCTCAAAGTAAGACATTACTCGTCCCGGGAAAGCTCGCCTGCCTTCAACTTTGTCTATTCCTGATAAAACCTTTTGTGGTTCTAGCATCCTGGGTAACTTCTGTGTCCCGTTTGTGACGTTACAAATTCAAATAGTTATCGAATAATCAATACATACATGCTATTTGAATATTTTATTACTTGAACAATGATTATTTTTATAAGTTAGCTACATAAGGCACAATATTATGTTGACTAACATCGATATACGAAAGATATCTTTTATTTTATAATTGTATATCTTGTGTCGCTTTAAAATTAAACCTACAGTTGCTAAGCAAAACGGTTGTAACAACAAACATACCAACACATAGACAGCAAATTTGTAAAAGTTGTACCTACTATAAAACTAAACAATACTATAATCACGAAAGGAAACTCATGAAAAATAAGTGTAGGCTTTTGAAAAGACGTAATTTGTCTTTCCTTATTACTGATCATTGATCGTTCACAAAATGGCGTATTATTGCGGCCATTTTGTAGCAATTTGGCGCGCGATGACATTATTTGTTTAATATTAAAATTGTGCTCACGGTATTATGCGATCGATACTAAATTTCGTTGGCAATTGTTTACAAAGGGGGTTTTAATTATATTTGTCTAAGACAGACTTTTGTAGACCTGTTATTTGGTATTGTTATAATACTATGATCATCTTAGCAGATCCGAAATGAATATCTAAACGCTATAAGTACTATAGAGTACCTATAGTTAAATGGAATTTAAAACATTTCTGAGATTTCGCTCGAAAAAGGTTTTGCATTATTTTTTTTAAGCGATCTTCTTGATCGGAGTAAAATGGTGAATGGTATTTCGTAAACATAGTAACATAGTAAGCATTTCCAAAATCGAAAACGGAATAATCAGTCTATATAGTCTATATATTTACACATTTTTGTAAGTACATATTTGATTATTTTTTTTGAACTTTACATTTTTTCTATTGTGTATTGTTTGTAACATCCTTCGATTCTTCTTAGAAGCAATAATAATTAGAAGCAAAAATAAAAATAAGAGAAAAGCAAACACAATATAGTCACATATTGTGTTTGCTTTTCTCTTATTTTTATTTTACGACTAGCTGACCCGACAGACGTAGTCCTTTTTTTTCCTTTAACGCCGGGAAATGCCCGGGACTCGCTGCGCCCGAAAGAAGGTATGTGGGTGCAGCTCTGCAAGGGACCGTCCTCGCCCCTTGCCTCCTGCTCTTTGGTCCGCTCTTCTTATAAGAGGGGTACAAAGAGCCCCCTTGGCTCAATTAACTTCGCCCAAGGTGCTGGGCTCACCCTAGGCTACTAAGCCCCACCGCCACGTCAAGGCCTGAACCATGATGGGGGACAGACGTAGTCTTGTCTTAATTATGAATATTGAATACGAATTAGTTATAATTAATAAAAAAATATTTAAAAACGTTTATTATTCTAATGATATAGGACATTTCTTTCTAATCTAGCCTTATCTAAAATTTTATATGGTGTTTAAGTATTCTTAAACTTTCTTATTTTCCGCGCAATATTCTAAATATTTTTTTCATATGAATTAGAGAGAAAAGAATTAGCGAAATCGGTCCAGCCGTTCACGTGACCAAGGGAAATAGGGATTCATTTTTAGGATTCCGTAGCCAAATGGCAAAAAACGGAACCCTTATAGATTCGTCATGTCTGTCTGTCTGTCTGTCTGTCTGTCTGTCTGTCTGTCCGTCCGTATGTCACAGCCACTTTTTTCCGAAACTATAAGAACTATACTATTGAAACTTGGTAAGTAGATGTATTCTGTGAACGATTTTGACACAAAAGTATAAAAAAAAACAATAAATATTTGGGGGTCCTCATACTTAAAACTGAAATTTAAAATATATTTTTTCATCAAACCAATACGTGTCTATCTATGGATAGGTCTTTAAAAATAATATTGAGGTTTTTAGTACCATTTTTATCTAAACTGAATAGTTTGCGCGAGAGACACTTCCAAAGTGGAAAAATGTGTGTCCTCCCTGTAACTTCTAAAATAAGAGAATGATAAAACTAGCGACGTAACGATACCGATACCGATACCGATACCGATATATCGACCGATATAATCGGCAGGCCGATATATCGGCATCGCCGATTTAAATACAGCCGATACACAGTTTGAAAAGCGCGTGGAATCTTATACGAGATGTCCAAATATTCCAATGAAACAAGATCCAAAGAACTATTGGAGCAATGAAGATAAATTCCCAAAATTGAAAATGCTTGCACAAAAATATATATCTTACCCAATGAGCTCAGTTGCCTCAGAACGTCTTTTTTCAACTGCAGGCCTCATACAAAATGATTTGCGCAACAGATTATCTGCTAGTAATTTGAATAAACTTTGTTTCCTTAACAAAAATCTTCCTAAAGTGAACTTTGATTATTAATATTGATTTACTTTTGATTTGATTCCTTGATAAATGTTACCCAAATAAATGTTGATATGATATTTTACATTTTTTTTCATTATTTTTAATTTCTATTTTTGCCACACTTTACAGAATGGAGTGTCTATTTATTCTATGTAACATAAGTAAGTTTTATGCATATAAAGTACATCATTCTTTATTTACTGGGTGTATTTACTACTAAGCCATCGATATCGGTATCGGTATCGGTATCGCCGATTATTTTCCTCGATAATCGGTATCGGTATCGTATCGGCAAATTCATGTATCGTTACATCCCTAATAAAAACTAAAAAAATATATGATGTACATTACTATGTAAACTTCCACCGAAAATTGGTTTCAGCGAGATCTAGTAAGTAGTTTTTTTAATACCTCATAAATCGTAAACCGCAATTTACCTTTACATAAACTATATTTTTTGTTAAAGTGTCTAATTTTGTAAATTATGTAATGGTACGGAACCCTTCGTGCGCGAGTCCGACTAGCACTTGGCCGATTTTATATATATAATATAATATATAGATATATTAGTTTCATAGACTGTGCTACATGTATAATAATAAAATTACTTATAATATTTTAAAAACTCTTTCCATGCACTTCTAATGAATTCAACAAAAATAGGTTCATAGGTCCCATTGTAGATTGTTAGGAATTTTAAAAATCTCCATACCTATTAGTTGACTTTTGACCAATTTAGTGTTTCAAATTGAATCCGGCAGTACAAAAGCGGCAGTCTATTTTAATACCGTGTACGTGGCGGGAACATTTCATTTAAAAGCTTTTTTGTAGCCTCCCAATTTTGGGGTCCCACGGACCTGGCAGTGGAGATTTTAATAGTTTATGTGGAATATGATCATTATCGACAGCTGGTGTCGTGTCAGACGCTGAGATTCGAATACACAGAAAAAGGATTCACGGATATGGAACCGTTCGCGTTATACGTCACGACTTCTGAAAAGTGCGCCAAGGTGTTCACGTCAAAAATATATCAATATCATCATCATCATCAGCTCGTTACTGCCCACTGATGTGTATATGTCTCCTTTTTTATGAATATAAAAAATATAAGTAGGTACATATAATGTGTTTTTTTCGGTCGCTTTTAAATATTCTCTCGAGCTTACTTACGTATTTACGTAGCATAACTTATGCGTGGCATTCGTAAAAATAAAAATAATATAAATTCTAAGTATCATACTGTCTGTATTAAATAGTCAGTTTATTTAAGGTGAGTAAAACCGTGTGGCACAGTTAGTGTTGGTGACTAAGATTTAGCCGACGATATGCAAACAAGTCTACTATTTACGTTACATGACCTAATTTACTAGGTACAGAAATTTCTAGATCTGTAATACTTAGAATACAATAGGAAATGAAATTCAGTTCCAAGTGCGTACTTGTTCGAACAAGAAACTTATTAACTGGATATATAATACCACATTCTTGGGTAATCTGCCTATAACAAAACTGGTATCACCATACCTACATAAACCGACCAAATTAAAAAGTAGTACAAAATGGCGGCATATTTGACAAACTGTTCGCGAGTGAGAATGTTTGTATGGCATTCAAGTTTAGTCGACAATTTTGTTGTTGGGCACATCCTAGTTGTGCCCAACAAACAAAGAGTGATATTCTGACAAAGACAAAAGAAAGTGTCTATGTCTCTGTCACTCTTGGATTTTTCGTATGTTGTTATCTCGTTCCAATACGGTATTATTATTAGCTTGTCAAATCTATTGATACTTGATCTTAGATCCAACACACTACTTATGCTGCTATTCTTACGGTTGTTGTCTTTTCTTGGCTTATGTAAGTCATTACAACCTTTTTTTTCTTTTACGCCTTGAAAACTAACTTACTTCTTAGGCATCTCGCGGGAGAGGGGGGACTCCCCAGGCGGGTATGTGGGACTCGCTGCGGCGAAATGTTTGTGCTGGTGTTATTCAAACCCCGAAGCAGCTAGTCAAATAGATTACAACTGAGAATAAGGGCGCGGCTCCACCACAGCGCACGGAGAGAGGCTACGAACGTTTGACAAGTTTCTCGTTGCAAGAAAATGTATGTGATTGTTTCCACTGCAACCCACGGACATGCTACGCATTCATTGACATTTTATTGCCATTGACATTTTAATACACGTGTGTAGCGTCTGCGCCGCGATGGAGCCGCACCCTAATAGTAATTACCTTAGTTTGAATCCTTAACTCTGACATTTTAACCATAGGATTCACAGACTGTCATGAAACATGTATTTAAAAACGTTTGTTTTACATTCAATATAAAACCATTAAAGGAGTAACTTAATCCTTGCTAACATGGGGTCAGCCGTCAGCGTACTTGTAAGGGGTAAAAGCTAAGGCATCGCTTGTAGGGTACATTCTTTGCAATTTTCCCGTTTACTACCAAGTCGGGTGCAGTACAGTAATAACTTTTCATATTGTTTTTGTTAACACGAATTCTACTCATCATAATGATTGGAATTTATTTATATACAGAAGTCCCCCCGTGTCCATGGCTGCTGTATCTGAAACGTCAATCATGTAGAAATCTTATTAATCCGTATCCGGTAACGGAACAATTATCCGTAGGTAATAATTGTTCCATTATAACGAAGATTATATAAAAAAATGTTCCAAGTATCATAAACATGTAGACGATTCCGAAATCGCTATGTTTATCGAAGTAATAAATTAGAAACATAGTTTAATAAATTAATGTCCTGTTAATTTAAAATCTTATTACAAGTTCTATTGAAAATTCTTCTAGTATTTTGTTCTTCAAGTGTTGTTTCAAGTTAGAACTGCAGTGTATTTTTTGACGTGACAATGTCTTATAATTCGATGGAGCCGGCGGCAAGAACGAAAAAACATGACGTATGCAGCGTTGCCTCGCTCTGAGGCGTTCCATTTTCTTATGATGTTGTCACGTTCAACTATCGTCAGTAAACTGACTTTACAGACAACCGATTTTTTGTAAAAACATAGTAGTTTAGGCGTTCATCGCAGATAAATAACGATACAAGATTTTCTTATTAAGATATCCAAGCATAAAAATTAATTTTCATACATGACTAAGCAATATTTTCAATACAAAAATTTAAAATTTATGACTTGATTCAGAATCTTTGAAAGTCATCATCATCATTAGTCTCTATCCATCCACAGCTGAACAAAGGCCTCCATAAACGAACGCCAAAACATCAATCTCTCGCCACTCGCATCCAACACGGAGCGGCCACCGCACGGAGATCGTCTTCCCACCTGGTTAATGGCCGACCAACACTTCGTCTACTTAAAGGCGGCCTCCATTCTTGAACCTTATAGGTTCCCCATCGGCCATCCGTTCTCCTGAGTATGTGACCAGGCGAAAATATAAAATTTAAAATAAAACATTAAAAAAAACTTAGTAATGCATTTTCTCTCATATTTTTTCGCATAATCAAGTTTCTTTAAAATTATTTAAACCTTTAAAATATATTTAATTAGTTTTAATATGATTTCAAATACTTCTCAAGAGAACAAAGAATTTAGTATTTTAACCATATTTATGCGAATGTTGTAATTCTAATAAAACAACAAGAAAGTTGTTTAGTAAGAAGTTTAATCTTAATAGATTCATAAAAATTAAAAACAAAAGTTTCACTAATTTGAAAAATTAGAATCCTCAAATAGAATTTGCACCTTGCGATAGGTCAGTTATATCAAAAAGCGATGTCAACGACCGGGAGGGGAGGGCGCCCCTGGTCCCTCCCCTCCGGCGAGACGGCAAGTGTTATTTATAAACCAGCATCGATCTGAGCTGGACGTGCTAATTGCACTCCCAATCCATCCCATTTGCTTGTCGACCGACACTCTGAACCCGTTAATGATTTAGCGGATGAAATTTAAACTATTATGGGACTTTTAGTTCTGTTACAACGATGTTACACGAAATAAGATTGGGATCGTACCTAAAGTTTAATTTAGTTATTTAAATTTTTCAATATATCTTTAATTATTATTTTAGACAGTCTACTAGCAGAGCCTATGATGAAAAAAAATTATGACCGACTTCAAAAAATAAAGTAACTAAAATGTACCTATTAAAATAATCGCGTTTCTTTAATTTTTGTGTCTACAACTAATCTTGTACTTCTACTAATGTACAATATTTGCGTTTACCACATCATTATTGTTACTTTTGGAGTCGGTGTCAGCCAAGGTAGATAGGTAGATAGGTACCTAGAGGAACAAATACGACAGCGGTGACGTATTTGTTGCTGTAGGTACCTGTTTAACTTAGCCGACACCGACCGGGTCAAAGATGTGCATTTTTTTATTATTTCACTTGGATACACGCTACCTGATGGTGTCAGGACCACTTAATCCATGACCATAAACATTTACCCCCTGGGACTAGCCCAGTGTCCATCCATGTGTTGTCGTATAAGATAGATGGTTAGGTTAGGTTAGGTTAGGTTAGGTTCGTTAGAAGGAGGCCGCGGAGCGGGACAGAGAGGATGACGCCGCATCCATCCCGCTCCGTCGACGTAGGACGGGTATGCGGAGGAGGCGCTATGCGCACCTTCTGCCTCCCATCTAACGGGACTCGGGGTAAGGTTGGGTACCTGCCCCGGTAGAGAAGTTCCGGCGTCGGCGGGGGTGCTCTAGGTTGTCGTAGTGCCCCCATAATAGGAGGAAGCCCGGTTAGCCCTTTTGAGGGAACCGGCCGGTCGTGGGGGGTGTCCCGTGTTAGTCAGATCCGGGACACTCCCCTTCAAGCGGCTGAAGGCAACTCGCAGTGGTTTTAGTGCGGTATACCGGCGCTGGGTGAGCGTCGGGAGTCCCACATATCCCCGGGGACAACCCATCCCCGGGTGAATGCGCAAAGCATTTCCACTGCGACAAAAAAAAAAAAAAAAAAAAAAAAAAAAAGGTTAGGTTAGGTTATCTCTTAGGGCGCTTTATACGCACGTGTAAAAGACGAATAATTCGCCGTGTGCAGTCACGGTTGATAGTGTTGTATGGATAGTGATAGGAGCTTGTTGATTACGAGCATGTACGTTTTGTTAACCGCCCGGCTAACACGCCGTACAGGCAAGAAAACGCGCCATGTATAAGAGCACTAAACCAGCGTTCTGTTTACGCAAATGTTACTCGTTGTATTGAACTATTTACATATTATCTTATCATGATTACTAAGATTTTTACATTCCCGAGGCGACGGATACTTTTACATGGGCTGGCTCAGTCCTTCCACAACCATAGTTGCTGAAAAGTAACCAAAACCGAGGGAACCCTTACAAGTTATTTCAATTTTTTTTAGTATTCAATATTTTCAGAATATAAAATTGTAAGATAAACTTATTATTAAATCGTGACGATCACACTTGCCCGGTCATTGATTGGTGGAGAGATTATGGACTTCCAAATGGACCACTGGCTTGTGGGGGGTGAAGGTGTAAGAGTGGCGACCGCGTACCGAAAGACTTGCCTTCGAAGAGGGTCGCAGGAAGCCACTGGATGCGGGCAATCTGGCCGTTATGTTGGTGGTTCTTGGGACAGGAGGAGAGCTTCAGGAGTGGTTCTCCTCGTTGTGCTGGCCCGGTGCGGGAACTATAGTCGTCCGCCCTGGAGAATACCGTATGCCTTGAGATCCACAACGAGTTTCACCAAAAGAATTTAAGAGGAATACGTAATACACAATAGGTATGTTCTATACAGTCTGACGTCAGACAGAAACGTCCTGTCATCGTTCGATGATGTTAATGATAATGTTCCTTTCACCCAGCTTCGTTAATAAGGAAATTGGCTCCGAATTCGGTAGCTAACGTGTGGAGCGTACCGTGCAGCAATACTTCCAGCCCAGCGCGCCCCGGCTGATCCGGTTACAGATGACGAGCACCTGACACGGCCGCGGTCTGATTTGATTGGCCCCACGGGATGGGCGACGGCGATTATTATAAAAAGGCCAGTTAATAATGTCAGTTCAAAAAGGCTCCGCAAAATTGAATAAGACCAGGAGAGGATTGGTCTAAATCATCTTGTTAATATTACAATTTATTATTAACAAAACAGAAAGATGCAATATAAAATAGCGTCATACCGTTTATCGTGATGGCATTCGAGTCGATTTTACTACATAGGCGTGCATTAATTGATGTTTCACATGAAAAATAAAGAGCCTTCCTCAATAATTGGTCTATCAAATGCAAAAATAAACCACCTCATTCGTGGGGTACTGGGTTCAATCCAAGAACAAACTTTTTAGAGTTGTTATAGTACTAGCTGGTATATCATTTTTATTACATTATTAGCAGCGCCCCGCGTACTTCCCATTCCCGTGGGAGTACAGGGATAAATTATAACCTATATGTTATTCTAATGTGTAAGATATATGTAGTATTTTTTGCGTGAAAGAGTAACAAACATGCATTCTTACAAACTTTGGCGTTTTGACGCGACAACGTCTTATAATTCGATGGAGCCAGCTGCACGAACGAAGAAACATGACGCACGCGGCGTTACCTCGCTCTGAGGCGTTCCATTTTCTTATGACGTTGTCACGTTCAACTATCGTCAATAAACCGACTTTACGGACAATCGATTTTTTAATATTACTTACATAGTTACATTACGAAACCATTTGTGTGGAATATTTTTCGCTTGTGCTTCACTGAAGGTCTCGTCACGCCGAATATTGTATATTGTACATTCACGGATATAAGTCCGGTGAGCTAAATTACATGACTGTATTCATTACCAACGTCATCGTCTTCATCGCCGTCATCAAAATCAACAACTACAACAACAATATTTCCACCACCACACTTATCATCACCATCACATATTTTCCATGTTATCTAATACAGATAATTTTCTTATTTACAATTTTTGTCTGTCTGTCTGTTTATTCCGGCTAATCTCTAAACTTTTGTGTAACTAAAAGGTTTATATTATGTTATATTATTAATTGTGTGTCTTATGTACATACTAAGTAGTTTCACGAATAATTTTTTTCTTTCTTTCTTTCTAAAACGATGGGCCGATTTTGACGGGACTTTCACTGACAGATAGCTGATATTGTAAGGAATAACTTGGGCTATAAACATGATCATCATCACTCCGGATACGGCTGTAAATGTAAGATAACGCGGGCGAAGCTGCGGACTAGTGCATGATATGTGTATAAGACGACCGAAGGCTAACTAGTGTAGCTTGGACCACACAACACAGGGTCCGTTTTATAGACATGTCGAGTGACGGGAGATTTTCTGAGCCACACGGACATTATTATATTCGCTAACGATCCTCGCCTGCTAGTCTAAACTTGGTTACTAAATACTTGATCACACATCTACTCGTTAGACCTGTCTCAATTATATTGGTAGGGATCACATCGCCCATAGGTTGCTGTTTATTTATATTTACTCTTATTTAACTTCTCCTACTGAGTACCTTATGCTAGGGTTCCTGGTAGATTAGCAGAATACTGGTACAGACTTATGTAATCATAAGTCTGTACTAGCTGTTGCCCGCAGCTTCGCCCGCCCGCAAAATGCTATTTTGGTATATGTACCGTGTATACTTGCTTATTTCTCCCGTGAAACAGCTTTGCTGTGTTTCGGAGAGAAGGGCAAGACAGGCAGTGTAATTACTGGCACCGAGACTTAACATCTTATGTCTCAGGATAGGCAACACATAAATGAGTTGCCTGGACTCGTTCCAGGTATACTAGTTTATCTTCATGGGCGACGTCGACCACTTAACATCAGGTGGTACGTTTGCCAGTTTGCCTACCCAACTAACATAAAAAAAAAAAAAAAATACATCCATATACATTTATTAATTAATTAAGCTGTTATTTTAATATTACAAACAGACACTCCAATTTTATTTATATGTTTAGACGTATAGATTATTTTAAGAAAAAATATAGCCTAAAACATATTATAACTATTTTCAAAATGTAAATTTATTCCACTTCATCAATATCTACCCGGTTGGCACATCGGTCGGCACAGGGAACTTACTTCGGATGTAAAGGCCTACACGTAGACAGATGCATTCGCCGACGTCTGCCGATGCATCTGTCGACGTGCGTCCACACGTCTGTCAGACGTCAAACGTTCACGCTGAAACCCTTTGATCCGTGTCACAAAAGCCGACAGCAAACGGATTTGTGGCGGATGTCGGCGACGTCGAATACCTACGACAAATGCATCTGTCTACGTGTAGAGGGGCTATAAGACCATTACAAGTCTTTGATATCCCGGTAAGACCTGCTATAAATTCAGCCCTTTTGAAGGAACAGGCCGTTCGAGGGGGATGTCCTGTGTTAGTCAGATCCGGGAAACGCCCCTTCAAGCGGCTGAAGGCAACTCGCAGTGGTTTTAGTGCGGTATACCTCCGCTGGGGTAGCGGGGAGCGCCGGGAGTCCCACATATCCCCGGGGACTACCCATCCCCGACAGCAAAAAAAAGTGTCTTATAATGAGCTAACGGTGGGAGAGATGCGCTGTGCCGCGATCGTCTGCATGGGCTACCACTTTGCTTATTGCTTCCGCCAAACAGCTTTGCTGTGTTGCAAAAGAAAGGTTGGACAGGCAGTGTAATTACTGGCATCAAGTCTTACCATGCATGTCAGGACAACGCGAATGATTTCTCTATTCAGGCGACGTTGATTACCCACCATCAGATAGTTCCTTTCCTAGTTTGCCTATGCAATCTATATCTATACAGATAAATAAAATTGTAGTGGCTGTTTGTAATATTAAAATAAGCGCTTTTTAATCAATGCACATTGATGTATACACGGTACATATACCAAAATAGCATTTTTTATAATTTTTGTCTGTCTGTCTGTCTGTTTGTTCCGGCTAATCTCTGAAACGGCTGGGTCGATTTTGATGGGACTTTCACAGGTAGGTAGCTGATGATATAAGGAGTAACTTAGGCTATAAAAATAATCATCATCAATCCGGGTACGGCTGTAAATCTAAGTTAACGCGGGCGAAGCTGCGGGCTACGGGAACAGCTAGTATTTTATATACAAGGTTGATAAAAGTGAGAGGCATTAAATTAAACCACGTATACTATGTACCATTTTCAGGCTACACACCAAAACTTAGACCAATAGAATCAATAGTTTCGTCACAGGATATTTTTAAAGTTTTAAAGCCGCTCCGGTTTGTTCGACCCGGTGAGACGCAACGTGCTGTGCGACGTTGCCTTTTAGATTCGAAGGACATTTTACAAAGGTTTACAAAGAGTTTTTACGTTTTACTTTGACTATTCACGTATTTAAGTTCTTTGAAAAACTTTTTTTTTATTGCTCTCAAACTATTTTTTTATAGTTTCGGATTAACCGTAAGCATGTGTAATATATGTAGTTTAATTTAATGCCTCTCGCTTTTATCAACCTTGTATACCTGAACATGAAAGCATCAGTCTACCTAAATAATAGGGGTGTATTGATCCTAAAGTAAGTAAGTCGTGTAGTGTTGTAGCTAAAGTGTCTCTTTATCTCTTCATTGTAAATAGTATTTCTCACGGTGGCTTTTTAAAATAGTTTTAATTGTATGTAGATTGGAGATAAATGTAAAAATATAGAATCAGCCATTTTGGTGTTCATTAAAGGAGGCCTTAGTTCTAAACGGAAAAAGGTTCATGATGATAATGATGATATATATGATGAATAGAATATTATAACAATAATAGATACATTGCAGCCTTAACACGGTACTACAGTGATGATAGACATAACATAACAGCGTAGACACAGCTAAGGCAACATATTGTCACTCGCGATCAGTCGCCGCCCGATGACGGGTTAATCACGCGGCGGCGTGTTCGCGTGTCGATCGGGTTACTCGGGAAACGCGATCCGCCGCTGACGGTGGGCCGATCGTTGTACTGTGGTATTTTAGTTTAGGATCTCCTCGTACGATAGACACACATATCTTAAAAATATAGAGAGAAACCGAATTCACCAGCACAAAGATGTATAATAGGATTATTTTATTTCAAAAACACATATGTCAAGCTGTTGAGTGGTCAGGTATCGGCCATCTTGTTGTTCATTGAAAGTTGTTGAAAAAAAAAAGAGTTGTGTCAAATTTTAGATTAAATGTTTATACTTTTGAAAATGCCAAGAGCGCATAGAAGGTAATCGTTAGAAATAATTAATATTATTTTTTTTATATTTTTCATGGGTGACACCGACCTCAACCCTATAGGATTTCATATAAACATGTTTTCTAACGGGTGATTAAGTGTATTTTTCACTTTTACATTCGGAATTGTCCGGAATTGTACGAGTTCCCGGGTTCACGAAACTCTAGTAGTGGATGTGGTAAATATTCCGTTTTAAACTGAGCTTCCTTAACATATTCATATAAAGCTTGATCGATCTCTCATATATCGTTTCTTGTACTATGTATTATACTTAACATGTAGTACGATTAAGGAAGTACTTGATATGTAGACCTTCCTCTCACTATCGTGGATCAAGTACAGGATCACATGCTTATGTAAGTCCCTAAAATGAAACCTCAATTACTTCAAGTAGGCCTCACATATTTTGGTGTATTCTTGATGTTTACAGCGCTAAATACCAAAACTTTTATTGATTTTATCGCGATTTATTAATTTTCTGACATTGCCGACCTTTTCCATACTTTATGGAATATTTCTTATATAAACCGCTATATAAATCCGTAGAAAGTTATTCGCGTAAGCATTAAAGCTCTAGATGAATAAATAATACATAATTAAATCCAACTAATATTATAAAGGCGAAAGTATGTATAGATGTTTGCTACTCTTTCACACAAAACCTGCTGAATGGATTTAAACTGTACTATAATAATATCTATGGAAGCTTTTACACCACGTCAATCGGGTCCCGTGGAAAGTTCTGGTAATATATTTTATAATTTTATACTATAAGTCATATATTTAAGATTTTTATCATATACTACAAATATTTTAAATATTTGTAGTATATAACACATCCATGACCAAGGAACACAGAAAACTTTTTGATCCCTGGCGGGATTCGAGCCCGCTACCTCTGGCTTGAGCGCCATAGAGGTCGTCAGACAGACAATCATAAAGCTTATACCTATTATATCAAAATAATACATCCTTACTAATATTATAAATGCGAAAGTAACTCTGTCTGTCTGTCTCTTCTTCACGTCTAAACCGCTGAACAGATTTGGATGAAATTTGGCACAAAGATAGCTTGAAACCCGAGAAAGGACATAGGATAGTTTTTATCCCGGAAATCCTACGGGAACGGGATTTATGTGGGTAAAACCCCGGGACTATCTATCTTCTGAACCACGGAACAGATTTGGGTGAAATTCAATATGAAGATACTTTGAAAATTAACACAGGACATTAAATAGTTTTTATCGTGAAAATCCCACGGGAACGGGACCTATGCGGGTAATACCCCGAGACAGTCTATCTTCTAAACCACGGAACAGATTTGGGTGAAATTTAATATGAAGGTACTTCGAAACTTAACGTAGGACTTAAAATAAATCTTATCCTGAAAATCCCACGGGAATGGGAACAATGCGCGTAAGACCCCGGGACTGTCTATCTTCTAAACCACTGCACAGATTTGTGTGAAATTTGATATGAAGATACTTTGGAACTTAAAGTAGGATTTAAAATAGTTTTTATCCTAAAAATCCCACGGGAACGGGACCTATGTGGGTAAAACCCGGGACTGTATATCTTCTAAACCACGGAACAGATTTAGGTGAGATTTGGTATGAAGATACTTTGGAACTTAACGTAGGACTTAAAATAGTTGTTATCCTGAAAATCCCACGGGAACGGGAGTTGTGCAGCTAAAACGCCGGGACTGTGTATTTGTTAAACCACTAAACCGATTTGAGTGAAATTTGATATGGAGATAGTTTGAGACCCTAGGTAAGATATAAGATGTATAATTAGTGTAACAAGAAGTTTTTTAGATGTGTCAATAGATGGCGTTAACATAAAATGTAGATCACGCTATCCATTACAAGATGCGAATCCTTATGAGGATCGCACTTTTGTATTGCACGCATTTTTAATGAAGTATTCATATATTAGTAATTTATCCAAAAATGATTTATTAATAGAATTCATTATATTATAAAAAAGGAATACTTATATATAATAATGAAGCGGCTGAAAAAGCTAAAATATGCAAATACAGGGGTCTAGGCTCCGAATATGATTTTGTCCCATTCGGTGTCGAGACCCTTGGTCCGTGGGGTCCTAGCGCTTTAAGGCTCTTTAAGGAAATAACAAAAAGGTTAGTCGACATCACAGGAGACCGAAGAGCTGGCAGCTACCTCGGACTAAGAATTAGTCTAGCAATTCAAAGGGGGAACGCTGTGAAAATCTTCGGAACCTTGCATAAAGGGACTCCTTTTTATTAATATACTTAAGTTATTATATTATATTTTTTAAGGTTTTTAGTTTTAGGTTCTTTGTGATTTATATCCAATATGTTTTTATTTAATTATTTAATAGTTTAAAATTGCAATAAACGACAAAGTACTATTTATAAACAATGCTAAGAACAATAATAAAATATATGAATAAAAAATATAACTTTTTCGTAGTTTTTTTGCTGGTAGTAGGTACTAATTTGAATTAAAATATTGATGTATCATAGGGTAGTTACGAATAATTTGGTATCGTTAGGACACAAAATAAATACTATAGGACGTCTGACACCTCAATCCTCCCATGAACATAGTTGCTGGAAAGTATCCGAAACGTCAGGTCAAACGTCATAAATATATTTTATAAAAACGTATTATCGGGCCTTACAGTGGAAGTAAATAGTATTCTTTAAATTATTATAGTTTGTAAATTGGAACCATTTTTTTTTATCTCACATGGAGGCAACCGAGCAGTTGGAGCCGGAGGTGACTACCGACGCCCATAGACATCGGCACAGCCAAAAGTTATGCAGATGCGTTGCCCTCCTTTTCCCTATAGCTCCCAATGGGCCACCAGAAACTCACAAACCGCACGAACATGACAGCATAGCTGTCACTTGACGCCGGCGTTATGTGAGCGAGAGTTACCACCACGGTTGTGCCGGCCCAATTCGGTTGCAAAGCAGCATTGCTACTACTACTTTATTTAAAAATAAGATTTAAAACAATACTTCTTATACGCGGACGAAGTTGCGGTTAAAATCTATGAAATAATATACTACACTAACATTAAGAAAAACCATTTTTGTCCGTCTGTTTGTTCCGGTTAATCTCTGAAACGGCTAAGCCGATTTTGACGGGGCTTTTACTGGCAGATAGCTGACGTTATAAGGCGTAACTTTGGCCATAAAAATAATCATCATCAATCCGAACGGCTGTAAATCTCGTTTACTTAGATTAGGGCGAAGCTGCGGGCAACAGCTAGTAGGCTATAATTTAATTCTGTACTCCCACGGGAATGGGAAGTACGCAGGTGAAACCGCGAAGCGCAGCTAGTTTCTTACAAATTGTTGAAAATGTTTGTATTATACGTTATGAAAAGTTTTTGAAACGTCTCAAAATATTTTATTTCTGTGTTGAACCGTCTTAGGAACTCTATAAGATATATATACAGATAATTAAAATTGGAGTGTCTGCTTACAATATTAAAATAACCGCTTTTTATTGAATGCATATGGATAATAATATAAACACATATACAATACATAAACCAAAATAGCCTTCTTTACAATTTTTGTCCGTGTCTGTCTGTTTGTTTTGGCTAATCTCTGAAATCGCTGGGTCGATTTTGATGGGACTTTCACTGAACTAGCTAGTTTATAAATAAAATGAAATTTAAAAAACAATCATGCAGTACCTACCTACTAAAGTAGCAAATTAAAATTCTTAAGCAGTTCTATAATTTTACTTTCACTAAATCAAAAAAAAATATTTTATCAATTTTGTATGTCTATAATTATAACACATCGTCGCTTGTACTTGAATTTCTCAAGTTTTGATTGATTAAAGATGACGGCATAAAAATCTGATGACGCGTAAATGCTTGTGTAAAATGTTCATTATTTTACACTTTACTATTTTTTACTTTTACTTTTTATACTTTATTGGCTAGTACAGTAGCTAATATGTTTTATCCTTGACTTCATCTCAAGTGTCTGCGTAAATGAGGTCCGTAATAAAGACATCACATCTTTTTCTTTTTATTAGTAAAACAACTTTACAACCTAACTAGCAGCGCCCCGCGGTTTCACCTGGGTACTTCCCATTCCCGTGGGAGTACAGGGATAAATGTATGTATCTAATCTATGTATTATTCTGATATATAAGCTATATTATTGTAAAGTTTCATTAAATTCCATTCAGTAGTTTTTGCGTGAAAGAGTAACAAACATCTATCATTAACTTTCGCGTTTTTTATATCAGTAGAACTTTATTTCTTGTATATATTATATTGTTTTTATAACGATTAGATGCTACTCACATCCCCACCAAGGATCAAGCCTTATCGTGGCGGTGGGGGTTAGTAGCTTAAGGTGGACCTTGGACGAAGCAAATTGAACCGAGAGAGCTGCTCTTTGTACCCCTCTTATAAGAGGGGACAAAAGAGCCGAGGGGGCGTTAATGACAAGGGGCGATGATGGGAACCTCACCCCATTGCACTGTCGACGATGGGAGGGGTTGTTCTGTGGTGCGGGACGACCCCTCTGTGAAGTTGGTGTCGGTCCCTTGAAGGACTGACCTGTTTGCTCAATAGTCCGGGGATTTTGACGGAATTACCGTCTTTGGCGAGGTGCGCCAAAGACGGTAATTCCGTAATCCGTCTGCTTGTTTACCTTAAAAATGTTATAGTTCTTATGTTTAATAAGAAAATCACACCTAAACAATCGACAATGCCCTTCACAAACATAGCTCTCATTCTGAAATCTGTAAAGAATTCGAAACATCGGAAATATAAAAAGATAATAAAGCCAAATAGAAGGAAATATAAAAAGATAATAAATTGATTAATTTATAATGAACAAAAAAATATATTTTTTTAATTCTCATAGCTTTCTCTGTAAAATGGTAAATAACTTAAACCGAGTACATCCAAGCAGTAAAATAAGTCGGACAGTTAAAAACGATTAACAGTTAAATATAGCAGTAGCGTAACGGGGACGCGGGTAGCTTTGCCAAGCAGTAAGGTCGGTTGATAATGCCATGTGCCAGCATTTATTATATTATGTACATATACTTGTGTTGACAAAAAGATATTCTCTTTTTACCCTAAATGTTAACAAATTGCTTATATTATCATAACATAATATAAAATAAAGTCGCTTCCCGTCTGTCTGTCCCTATATATGCTTACATCTTTAAAACTACGCAACGAATTTTGATGCGGTTTTTTTAATAGATAGAGTGATTCAAGAGGAAGGTTTATGTGTATAATCTATCAAATCAAATCAAATCATTTTTTTTAATCAAAATAGTACCTTAAAGTATATTTTTGAACGTCAATTGAATCTACCACCGATTCCAAGGCAAGCCCACTGAGAAGAACCGACGAAACAAACTCAGTGGAACTAATCTTTTCAAATAATAAGTATTCTATAACAATTTTAACATCTTATCCTGAAATGCCCGGGAGGAACGCCCTATTCCCAAGGTGTGGGTATCTTCCATGAAATCTCTTACTTTATAATATATAATCCTTTACCACACAAACGCTATTTATTAACTTTCAGATTTTTTTAATGGATATTGAATAGCTTTTGAACGATTTCTAGGATCCTATTGTAAAAGCATATACAGTTGCCTTTAAAAAATTGCTTACTTTTGTGAGTCTAATCACTGGTAAATCTAGCCTATGTATATTGCGTATATCCCTACTATAAATATCACTTTTTTTACAAAATTCATTTATGTTTTTCCGGACATATTCAACAACTTATTTCAAGAGTAACCTCTAAAGAAAACATGTTTTTATTGTCTAATGACAAAAAAGCTGTGGACGTTGTATTGCACCCGGGCAGATCGCTAGTATTACATAAATTTTAAAAAAGACTAGCTTTTGCCCGCAGCTTCGCCTTCGTTCACTTAGATTTACAGCCGTACCCGGATTTATGATGATTATTTTTATAGCGTTAGTTATTCCTTATAACATCAGCTATCTGCCAGAGAAAATCCCATCAAAATCTGCCCAGCTGTTTCAGAGATTAGTCGGAATAAACAGACAGACAGACAAAAAATGTAAAAAATGTTAATTTAGTATATGTACCGTGTACCTATACATCCGTATGCATTTAATGAAAAGACCTTATTTTAATACAAACAGACCATCCAATTTTATTTATCTGTATAGATATTTTACGCGGTTTTTTGAAGGTGACGAACGAGTAAAATACCTAGTATGTGTAGCCTACCTCTTAGATTGTGGAGGTTTAAAAACTTAATACCTTCTTTTTATCTGACTTCTAAAAAAGGATATTCTCAAATCTCAATTCGAATGTTTGTATGTTTTCATATATTGTTTAATTAGATAGACCCAAACTGATGGTGGCAAGATCGGTCGTCTTGGCGTTCATAGGAGGACGCCTATGTTCAGCAGTAAATGGATAAAGGCTGATGATGATGATGATGAAACTGACAGACGAGGGACATAGCATGAAGGAAAAAGGCAGGGTGGTGGTACCCATGCAAAAGACAGCAACAAAAGCATCCCTTTCACATAAAAAAGATAAAATAGAAAACTACTATACTAGTACTACTAGTGTAAAAGTACATCACTTGTACTTTTACTTACAAAGCATCATTATCCGATCTAGTTGAGATCTATGGATAGGTAATCCAAATTCGCGGTCAAATCTCGATGAATTTAACGTTCCTCTCCTAATCGCTATCTAGATTATTGTATCATTGTAAGCGGTCATTAGGAACTGGTAAGGTACCAATACCTCACCATAGTCCACTCCACTTTCTAAAGGCAGCGCCTTACAACGCAATAATGAAGTGTACAATAAGATCGTTGTCTCTTTAGATAACTATTGGTAACGAGGACCACTTAAACTGTGAACTTTACATATTATATTATTTACTATAGCTGGTGCCTGCAGATTCGCCCGCGTTACTCGACTCCTATAAGACACAGCGTGATGTTATATAGCCTCTATCTAACACTGAAAGAATTTTTCAAATCGGACCAGTAGTTCCTGAGATTAGCGCGTTCAAACAAACAAACAAACTCTTCAGCTTTATAATATTATTAGTATAGATTATAACTTATTACTTATTGTACTTTCTATTGCGCTGGATGTTATATAATTATTTCCAAAAATAAATGATTACTTTTTCATGATAAGAAAGGGGAAGGTGGTAGCTTTTTTCATGAAAACACGATCACAACGCCATCTACCGGTTCCGATTGTATTTCAAAATAATCAGGGGCCTAATTTATACTCAAAATATCAATGAAATCAGTCCAGTGCCTAAGTGTAGTTGGGGGACAAACACACGTACAGTACAGAAGAATTTTATATAAAGAAAATATTTTCCATGAAATGTTTTTTTTTGCAGATAAAATTTCCATACCCTGTAACTTGCCACTAGATGGCGTTGCAGAAATAAATACATCGAGCAAAGCCGCGAGTAAACCCTAAGTATATTATATATAGTAGCTAATAAGTTTGATACTCGATCACGCATAAACGACTGAACTGATCTCTTTTTATGAAATTTTACACCGATCACTTATTAAGGACTACCTGTTTTCGCGGTATCGCTTTCATGAACATTTATTTCTATATTGTATAAACTGATAATGATAATTTAAATAACTTACGTCCATTCTTAGTATTTAATCTAAAGTTAAATATGTAAGTCAGATGAGAAATATAAGTTGAACCACATTAAGAGAGTTCGGCAAGAGGTCCCCACCACGGTTCTAGGTCGTGGCGGTGGGGCTCAGTAGCCTAAGCTTTGGGCGAAGCAAATTAAGCCGAGGGAGCTGCTCTTTGTACCCGTCTTATAAGAAGAAGGGACTAAAGAGCAGGGGAACAAGGGGCGAGGATGGGAACCTCACCCCATTGTACTGTCCCGACGTTGGGAGGGGTTGTTATGTGGTGCGGGACAGCCCTCTGTAGAGGTGGCGTCGGTCCTTTGAGCAAACAGGGCACCTCACCAAAGGCGGCATTGGTGGTACTCGCCGCGTTTTATATTCGTGCGTAGAGCTGCGTCTACCTTACCATTTTTCGGGCGCAGCAAGTCTCACATACCCGCCTGGGGAGACTTACATCCCCGCGGGATGCCTCAGAGTATTTCTTGGCGTAAAAGAAAAAAAAGTTCGGTAAGAGGTAGTGCCATGCTACTTTACTGCCGAATTGGGCCGGCACGACCGGGGTCTCTTGATCACATAATACCGACGTAAAGTGACAGCTATGCTGTCGCGTTTCGTGCGGTTTGTGAGTTTCCCAGGTAGCCGATTAGAGGAGATTGGGAAAAGGATATCAGAGATTTTGCAGATGTGTTGCCCAAACATCTGCATAATCTCTGGTTGTGGGGATGTGTATCGTCGTCGGTAGTTCTCAATAGCCTTCGACTGCTCATTTGCCTTCCTATGCTATAAAAAACACATCACACACAGTAATTCAAACTTTTTTTATAAATCGTTTCAATAATTTAGAGATTTTTATATAATAATATTAGTATGTATAAATTGGGCAAGTCCAACCTTACAGTGGTCGCACTCCAATGGTTGCCACATATTACCAGTCAGGTCAGGGTCTGGTACCAGCGTTACACTTACATTACATCAATGACCTTTGAGTGTATTGTTTTCTAATGTTTACGCGAATTTCACTCATTATAATAAAACAATTTTTTACGGATTTTATCGCGGTTTATTAAGATTTTTACAAGTGTATAGGAAGCATACCCATACGGATAAGTACCTAAACGGCGAATCTCACCACCATCCAACACAGTTAGCTACCGTGGGTAAATCTTTGTTTCAGAGAGCACAAGGGATCTGTGATGAGCAACACCTGGAGACCGAACTTCAACATGTCAAGCAAGTACTGCGTGACAACAAGCTTCGGGTACCGCGTCTCCGTCACAGTGAACGTGTGAAACCAACCACCGTCGAGCGAGTACCTGCAGTTCTCCCGTTTATTAAAGGCGTCACTGACAAGATTGGCTTCATACTAAAGCGAGCTTCTATAAAAACTTATTTCAAGCCGCCAAAAAAGATAAGTCAATTCTTACCATCTGTCAAGTGTCATATACCCTTACAAGATGCAGGAGTATACAAGCTTGATTGTGACTGTGGTCTCTCCTATATAGGCCAAACTAAAAGATCTATTAAAACTCGCGTGAAAGAACATATAGCTGATTTAAAACACCGTCGCTACACTAAGTCTGCCATCTGTGAACATAGTCTTGACAAAGCTCGCCATTATATCAGATTTGATAAACCACAAGTCCTCGCAAAAGAACACCGATTCCAACCAAGGATGATCCGTGAGGCTATTGAAATTAAAAAACATCCTAATTTCAATAGAGAAGATGGCTGGCTTCTACCACCAGCTTGGGATCCCATTATTAAAATTATCAAATCAAAATCCAAGCATAATATGTCACAGATTAAAGATACAGTTAGCACTTTCTGCGTAGATAGGACTGACCAAAATATTGATGTATCATATGTGATAGGGTAGTTTCGAATAACTTTGTAATGATAGGACGTATGACACCTCAGTCCTCCCGTGACCATGGTTGCTGTAAAGTATCCGAAACGTCGGGCTTGTAAAAATCTTAATAAACCGCGATAAAATCCGTAAAAAAATTGTTTTATTATAATGACCTTTGAGTGATCACGATTAGAACAGGATCAGCCAGAGACTTGACGGCGGGTCTAGTGGTCAGATGACCACGATTAGCGGTCGCAGATTTGATGCAAAAAAAGTTGAGAAATGCGAGTGCCAACAGCTTCACCTGCGTTAACTTTGATTTACAACCGTATCCGGATTGGTGATGATTATTTTTATAGCCTATGTCCTAATCCAAGGTATCTTCCATCACCATTTCAACTTTCAGCCAAATCAGTTCAACCGTTTTGCCGTGAAAGATCAACAAACATCCAAACTTACAAACTTCCGTTTTTATAATATTAATTAAGATAACTACTAATTAAGAGCTTAAAGGATGATTCATCACCTGGCTGGGATGAAATCTCTAATGTAATACTAAAAAAAATTAAACATGTCCTTATAAAACCTTTAACATTCATTCTTAATCTGTGCTTCGAACGGTCAATTTTTCCAAATTGTCTCAAAAAATCACTCATCCATCCTATCCATAAGGGTGGGGACGCTACTTCTTTGGGGACCTATCGTCCAATATCAATACTACCTGCCTTATCCAAAATTTTTGAACGTGCTCTTAACAACAGACTAGTTAATTATTTAAACAAAAATAATATACTAGCAAACTCACAATCTGGCTTCAGATCAGGCAAATCTACAGCCGATGCTGTTCAGGAACTTACCCAAATAATAACATCCGCTATGGACCGTGGTGACAGGTGTCTATCCATCTTTTTGGATTTGGAAAAAGCATTTGACACTGTATCAGTGCCTGTTTTAGTATCTAAACTTGAAAGCATCGGTGTAAGAGGTAAACAAGCACAACTTTTTTGTAATTATTTGAGTGGAAGGTCGCAAAGTGTTGTAATCGGCCGATACAGGAGTCAGGAACTTCCCCTGGAATATGGCGTCCCACAGGGTAGTATTCTGGGTCCTACGCTCTTTCTCGTTTATATAAACGACCTTTGCCTTCTCCAACTTACTCAAGGTAAAATTATCTCGTACGCCGACGACACAGCCCTTGTGTTTGTAGCTGGTTCCTGGGATGAGGTGTTTTGTGCTGCACAACAAGGATTTGACAAGGTCACTTGTTGGTTGTCGAAAAACTCGTTATCACTGAACACTAAAAAAACGAGTTACATGACCTTCTCGTTAGGATCCCCCAGTCAACCATCCCGAAATATGACCATTACAGCCCATGGTTGCTGTCTGAATAATTCAAATACTTGTTCTTGTCTACCTCTTGATCGCAAAAAAAATCAAAAATATTTAGGTATCATTTTAGATTGTCATCTAAATTTTAAAGAACATATTGCTGATTTAACGTCAAAGCTTCGAAAATTAATCTATGTTTTTAAACACCTGCGAAATGTTGCCCCTCCTCACATTATTAAGCAGGTTTACTTTGCACTCTGCCAGTCGCTCATAACTTACTGTATCTCTTCCTGGGGTGGTGCTCCAAAAACTCTGTTACACGGACTGGAAGTAGCTCAACGAACAATACTTAAAGTTTGCACATTTCGGCCTTTCCTCTACCCTACTAAACTTCTATATGAGCAGTGTAATGTTCTTACAGTTAGGCAACTTTTTATTTTGGAGATGGTCTTACATCAACATACCAAACATCCAGTAAATCCAAATAGCATAAAGGATAAAAGACGGAGAGATATAATATATAAGATTCCAATAGGCCTAAAAACATCTTTCATAAGAAGATTTGTTACCTTCCTAGGTCCATACCTATACAATAAAGTAAATAAGCACGAAAATTTAGTTCAACTTAATTATCAACGCTGCAAAATCCAAACTAAATTATTTCTCCAAAACCTTAGTTATGAAGACACAGAAAAATTACTTTTGGTGATCTCTTAAGTTATGCTCTTTCATACTTTCAAATATGCACAATGGTACACACACACATACGCATACAATCACAAACACACACATACGCATACAATCACAAACACACACACACACACACACACATTCTCGTGCACACACGTACACGATAAATCACACATTAACCACACACATTCCTTGTCACAATAATAAATTGTATCGCACTTTTGTACAGGGGAGCTCTGTTTAACCTAAAACACAGGGTTTTTACCCTAATTTAGGGAACAGCGGCAAACCATTATGTTATTGTATTAAGACTTATCTAAACTGTTTAAAAAATTTTTTTGATTGTTCATACTTCTTTTGGTGCTCGAATAAAATATATTATATATTATATTATATTATTATTATAATTAACGATTTTCAGATTTTCTATTCACTTATGCTGTGAGAGCTAACTTCTTGTCAAATATGCAGTGAACGAACTAAGCAAAATATCATGTCGCTCGCGTACAAATAGAACCACGGGATCAGAGAAAGTCATCCCCCTTATTTGGAGGTATAAATATATAAAAAAATACATTTTTTTTTACAGATTTGCGGATATTATTGTATGGGATAAAAGTTGCCTCAAGCAAATCGTTTACAGTACTAGTTTCGTGAGGTGTATGTCTGTCTGTCGCACGTTAAGTACACAATTACACTACCGAGGGTATAAACTACTGACAGGATAACTCTTCTGTTGCACTGAGATTGGCGTTATTGACGCTCGGGGCGCTGTGCTTTCTATATTAGTAGACCGTTAGGCTTACTGGTGGGAGGGTTGCACTGTGCCGCGCTCCCGTCTGCTTGGGTACCACCAACTTGCTTATTTTTCCAGTGAAGGTTTCGATTTGAAGGGCAGGACAGGCAGTGTTTTACTGGCATAGAGACTTAACATCTTATGTCTCAGGATACGCTGACCACTGCCATCCCGTTTGCCTATCCAACTAACATAAAAAGACGGACAAGATAAATGGTCAACGTCACCTATGTAGCTTTCACTCGGGACTAGTCTACAGAATATTGGCCCTTATTGAAAAAAGGTCTAAACATCCATGTTTTTCCTACCATAGAAGCAAGATGGTAGTTACGCTTCAAGTCCAATTGCCTGCTCTTCCTATCCATGAAACGTCGTAGTTTTGGCCACCGCCCTCCTTTTTCCTATCCCCCCAATCCCACCAGAAACTTACAAACCGCACGAAACTTCACGCCGGTATTATGTAAACGAGAGGTACCATCCCCGTCGTGCCGGCCCGATTCGGATGCAAAGCAGCATGACACCACCTCTTACAATATGAGTATGCTCTTTTCTTTTCGGTCATCGTATGTATCGTAGAAATAAAAATGAGAAATATGTAGGTTCCTCTAAATCTACAAATTCCGTTGTACGTAGCGAGCGCCCCCAGGTTTACGCCGCGCCGTATACGCTGCCCGCACCGGAACGCGTGACGTCGGGTCTGCGTACTACGCGCCCGTGGCGTGCTGCCAACCGCATGCTTTACGATGTGGACAGGGCTGACAACGTGAACGTAAATTAGATATACGAAAAATACTGGTTGTCTAGTTGGGGTATGTACTTAATCTTTTTTATTCACAAGCTTTTATCATACCGCTTACCGATAATATTATAATGTTAGGGATATTTTGTAAAAATGAGGGTAGGACGGCCGCGCGGTAGGAACGCTTAGATTGTCATCGGCACACCCGACTATACCTATAAAATTGAGGTACAGCTAGTCTGAGGGCCGAATTGTATCTGCGAGCTTAATTAATGTCGGTAAAGCAATTCTCTTGTAATTGTGTAATAATCTGTAGTAGTAACAAGTATGTGATGTGTGTGGTTCAGGTACGTGAATGCACGTGCAGTATGGGTAAGGGAGATGACTAAACATTTCTGATGTGTTCGCACCTTCTTTCTACATGAAAATTATTGCTCTTTATGATTTTGCTGCGTCTTTAATTATTACAAAAACAGTGATATAAAAATGCGTCTTTGTCAGTCGAATACCTAAATCAGATTAAACAATATTGCACTAGATAGTTATAGCCTGATCAGATATATATAATAATAAAATCTCTTTTTTAGAATTTTTAGAATCAAAATAATAAAAAAAGATTTTATTATTATGAAAATGAATTGCCATTAAGAACCATCAGTACATTCAATCAGTTATACAGATATATATAAACCCGGCGTGGTGTCGCCACTGTATCTTTTTTACGTCAACACATAGTATCGTCCATACAAAAATTAGTTCCGAAATTTTCCGCAATATGGCGAGGGTTTTTATTTTTCTAGTCAGACTATACATAAACTTATGAAGACTTGTCTGGTACCAATAATAAAATAAAATATTGCCTATCTATACCAATATTATAAAGCTGAAGAGTTTGTTTGTTTGTTTGAACGCGCTAATCTCAGGAACTACTAGTCCGATTAGAAAAATTCTTTCAGTGTTAGACAGCTTATTTATCGAGGAAGGCTATAGGCTATAAAACATCACGCTGTGCCTTATAGGAGTTGAGTAACGCGGGTGAAGCTGCAGGCAACAGCTAGTAAGCTGCAGGCAACAGCTAGTAAATAATAAATTTTCTGCCTAATTTGATTATATCACAATTCCTAGAACTTTGCAAACATCCTGTGTACCTATACATATATTACACTTACGTTACACAAGTTCATCGTTTACCACGCGTGCCAGCCCTACAATACTCCGATACAATAAAAAGAGAGGCCTAGTCCGTCGTTTTGTCTAATTATCTTGGACCGAATGCAAACTATTGGAGGCCCGCTAATTATTTGGACGAGTTTATTATCAGACGGCGTCTAGACGGTGGCCCGACATTTGGTGGGCCGGGTCACCACATTGCTCTTGGGTTTTGGGCCTATATTTGTCAGATGCGGGAGATGCTGGTGTAGTAAGTAGTAACGGGCCACGATTTCTAACCATTTCACTCATTATTATTGCAGTACATGGTATAGTAAGCATAAGGGTAGAGGGATCAATAATCAATAAGATACTCTGTACTTTTTTAGAGTTCTATACTTTGACATGTGGGTCAATTTTGAAGACCTCTGTGGCTCAATGGTCATCACGTCGGCTTTCGAGCCGGAGATAGCGGGTTCGAATCCCGTGGGGGGACATAAAGTTTTCTATGTTCCTTAGTGTTGTGTTGTAAATATGTGTATAATTTATTAAAAATCTTAAATATATGTATAGATAGTATTTCCTTTTATTTCCTTTATCCCGTAACACAAGTTCTTCAAGAACTTACCACGGGACCAGATTGACGCGGTGTAAGAAATATTATTCTTCAAAATTACAAAACGATACCCTTATCTGTAGTATCAAAGTATCAGTCGGTCTGTATGTCTATCAGTCTGTCAAACTAAAATCTAAAATATTCTCATTGATATAGAATCGTGAAATTTGGTAAGAAGCTAGGTTACACAATATAAAGGACACATTAAAAAATAATTAGTTTGTAGTTATATTGCATAAAAACTTACCTGTTATCTATAAAGTCGGTTTACGGGCGATAGTTTTACGTGATAACGTCATAATGCATCACAAGCCCAATACTTAGTCCGATCGTGCCTCCTAGACTCGAAACAAGCGGTTCCGCATCGCTTGCACGCTCGGCTCAGGCGGAACGTGACACTTTTTCGTGCGCAGCCGGCGTTTATAGATTTATAGAACGTTATCAACGTTAAAAACATTTTTTTGAACCCTTAGCGTACGAGGCAGACTCGCGATTGTCGTGGTTTGTTTTTACTTTTAAGCGGTATGTCACCACACTCTGAATAGTGGATTCCAATCCGGCCCAACCCCATTACACCGCACACGGTCAAACTCGGACCTCTCACTCAAGAGCCCATACCTTTTCTTTTTCTTTAACGCCAGGAAATGCTCTGAGGCATCCCGTGGGGGAGTGGGTCTCCTCACGCGGGAATATGGGACTCGTTGCGCCCGACAGCTGGTAAGTGGACGCAGCTCTACCCACTAAAACCCGGCGAGTGCCACCAATGCCGCCTTTAGTGAGGTGCCGCGGATCTAGTAAACAAACAGGGCACCTCAACGGCTAGCCAGTCCCGCAAGGTACCGATGCCACCTCCACAGAGGGGTTGTCCCGCACCACAGAACAACCCTTCCCAACGTCGGGACAGTACAATGGGGTGAGGTTCTCATCCTCGCCCCTTGCCCCCTGCTCTTCTATCCCCTCTTCTTATAAGAGGGGTACAAAGAGCCCCTCGGCTAGTAGCTTTGCCCAAGGTGCTGGGGTCACCCTAGGCTACTGAGCCCTACCGCCACGTCAAGGCCTGAACCATGGTGGGGAAGAGCCCATACCAGTAGTCAGTAGTCTATCGTGGCTCTCGTCATTTTATAACTCATCATTTAGTTGGGGGTCCAAATAATGTACTAGAGGTCACCTGGCCAGCTGACCTTATTCCATGTCGCCCCCTTTCAATGAACTGCATGTATTTAATTTATCAATGCGTGTATTTAACTCATTGTCACGTAAAACGTGGTAAAGAATATTATTTTTATACAAACTTTTTCCTTGTCAAATATGTACAGAACCCTTGATTTCCACTCACACTTAACAAGTTCTAGGTGTCAATATAAACCGCTGCAGTCATTCCGGGCCTCAGATAATATTCGACCAAATAAAAGGCCGCTATTGTAAAACAACGCGGCTAATGGCCCGTCTAATTTATAGCACTAGTTGGACACAGACCAGTATTCCTAACTTCGCGTACGGCGCGCAAAAAAGCCCACGTCTTAGGGTGCGTTCCCACTGACGTGGATTTGGACGAGCGGAAAGTGAATTGGCCAATCCCATTTTTTCCGCTAATGTGGCCTGGAGATTTCGAGCGCTGTGACTGGCTGATGCATGATTTTCTCCTCTCCACTCTATCGCTAGTCGAGCTTCGCGTCAGTGGAAACGCACCCTTACAATGGGCATAAAAAATCGCAATTGCACGATCACGAGAAGGCAATTGAGATATATTTTTATATCGTAATTATAGAGTAGTTAATTAGTTTAGATTTTATAACATAAAACTCACGTGCGTTAATACGCTCTATTTTATTGTAGGCGGTGCTGTACAGAATATAATGAGATTGTTAATGACATTGGTTGGTTGGTGCTGTACAGAATATAATGAGATTGTTAATGACATTGGTTGGTTGGTGCTGTACAGAATATAATGAGATTGTTAATGACTCCAACTCTCAAGCTACAGATTTTATGGGTATTGATGAATTTTGAATGTAACTGACAAAAATCGAATAAAAAGAAAATTTATTTTATTTGCTTATATTTATACTGATGGCAATAGCATCGGAATTATTAATAAAACTCTCTCACGTAAAATCTTATAATAAGTAACAAAGTACATCAATATCAATACCTGCATTTAAATTACCGAAATTCACATTTTTGGCTCTTCGATTTCGATAACATTTTAAGTGGTCTAACATCGTATCTATCTGATAGTCTGGTAATCGTTGTCACATCTTGTTTAAAACAAAAATTATTATTACAAGATTTGCTAGCACCTTTACGCAAATCTTCTTGAGGTCTTCTTTTAAATTTCGACCTTCCTGTTAGCTTTGGTTTATCCGTCTGTACACAAGTGCTTCGCATATTATAACCATCAATAACAGGTGTTTCATCGAAATACTTATTAAAGCTTAAATTTTTACGTAAAGACTTTTTACATGGACATGACTTTGGTTCATCTGTTATTCTGTCCCGGTACTTGCAACAAGGTTTATTAATAGTATTTAAATATGACTTTTTAAATGCATCTTTAGGTTGAGGTTTTTCCTGGGACTTCCCTGTTCCACAATCACAGATGTTTGTTGCCTTAGTTCTTACTTCCCTATTGCTGTCTTTAGGTGTTATTCTGTTAATTGATAATTTTTTACCATTTAAAACGGTTTTATTGTATGCTTTAAACTTTTGCCAATTTTGTTCAATATTACGAGAAATTGGAAGTTTTGGAACTATATTGCATGATTGTACTTTTGCAGTTTTATTTAAATTACACTCACATGCATTTTTGTTTAACTTTCTATTTGTTCTTAATTGATGAGGTGACTGTGACTGTTTCTTTAAGGAAAATATTTTTTCAAGTAGGGATATGGTACTTAGGGTCACTTTTATTTTTCGGACTCTATTATTACTATTATTATTACTATCTGTAGAAGATTTTGGCTTGACAAGAACTCTTATAATACCAAAACTTTTCGACTTTCCTTTAGCTTTTCTTTCTATTTCACTCGTGTTAGATATGGTGCTGGAGGTAGATCGAGAACCCTTGACCTGTTTAGCTTTTTTTCTAAAGGTAGATTTTCTTTTAGATGTTTTCATCTTCGGCTTAGATTCAGATGATGACAATATACTTTTGGACGATGATTTATGTTTCCAGCAAATTAAATTCGCAGATTCCTTTGGAGACGATAAAAGAGACTTTAATGTCTTGTGTGATCCTTCATCTATTAATTTAATACTTCTTGCAGGTAAACTATTATCAGAAGTTTGTATTTCTTTTGGACATAGACATTTTGATTTTGTTTCTTTTATTTTGATTGAAGAAGGTTTTTGGCTACTAGATTCCCAGAAAGTACTAGATGTGCTTGGAATTATTATTTTAGTCGTTACAGTGACTGTTTGTTTCTCCTCGCGAATAGTACTGTTGTCCGGAAGCCTAGAAACTTTTAAATAATTATTGAAATTTGCCTCAAACTCTTTTATGCCTGACTTATTTGATGAACCTCTTCCATTGACGAGTTGTTTGTCATCAAATTGTATTTCTGTTACTTTAGAAGTTCCAATTTTTTCATTTATTTGCATTTTATTGTTCACTTTAAATGAAGATGATTTACTAGAATTAATGGCTTTTATTAAATTTAATAATTGATCCAATTGTTTTGATAGCTTACGTAAATTATCATTTCTTAATATTTTATTATGACAGCTTATTTGTTGTCCAATCATATTACGTTCTTGACAATTGATAGAGTTCGTTTCGTTCGTATTTATCTTGTTCGCCTTGTTCGTTAACTCTTTACTAGTATCACTATCCACTGATGCAGTTTGTTTTAAATTTTTGTCTCTTTTATTTTCTATATCTTCGAATGCGGGCTGATCAGAAAATTCCACTTTTTCTTTTTTGATATTAGCAGACTGTTGTAAATAAATTATTTCTGTCCTCGAATAGTTGATATTAAAACAGGCCTGCCTGTTAGAAATACCATGGACTGATAAGAGTTTATAAATTTCATTTCCACTTAAGTCTTTTGGACAATTTGGAATTTTTGTATCTGGTATTTTGGTACATTTATTTGCTTTTAACTTTTCTAGGTTGAAGCTATTTTCTATTTCTTCTTTTGCGTGTAGTCGCATTTCATATTCCCAGCTTGGTATGTACTCTTGTACGATGTCTTTGGATACAACATTCCATTTCCTGTGAATGGAAATCCTTAATATTGATATATTATGTTTATCAATATGAAAACAATTTTCTTTTAGTATTTCCTTTGCTTTGCCTTTTTGTGTTTTTTTATATCTTACAATTTTAACATTACGTACCCTTACCTTACATTTCAATATTTGAAATCAACTTATGCTTACATAAAGTTTAATTAACATTCTGTTTACGCTTGCTTGCAGCTATCGTGATGACAAATACGATTTTTAAACAATTTATGTAATATCATTTGATTTTTATTTTACTAAAACATATGAATTAATTTAGAAATATCGTAACTAATAGATTTCTAAAAAATATATACAGTATACAAAATTATATACAGTATGTATATAAAAAATATATACAGTATATAAAATCATATACAGTTAATTTGAAGAAAAAAATACACGCCTAAATCAGAAGTAGATAGGGACATGTCCGATTTTTCTGGAAATTTTCGCCCTACTGAAAACTTCCGTGATATAGCTAACCCTGTATGCACATAACCTGATCACGCCAGACCTCATCAAATTCCAACACTCTTGTCCATTAATTTCCATTTCTGCCGTTCTTTCTACCTCACAATTAAAAGATAGGCAATGCATTATATTTTTTAAGTTATAGGTTTAACTTTCTCGCGATTTCAAGTTGTCCTTCAACTTTAAAATCTGATAGAGGTGCGGGGCATGAACTACTTGCTCATTCGCTATATTATGTTTTAAATAGAGAAGAGAAAACTACAAGTAAAAAATACGATATTAAATATAACACACTATAACACACACCGAGCTTAGACTGTGCGCGGCGGGAAATAGAGAATGCATCACAGAGGTACAGAGCGCTTGTGTCCTAGATGTTTTGTGTTAGTTGTAATTTTCATAAACAATGGTGTCTTGTGCTATTAAATGTTGTAGAAACTATTATACAAAATACATAAATTAAAAAGTTATAAAATTATATAATAAATTATACATATATTGGGTATAATTTTATTTAAAACGGTGACGATTAATAAATAATGAACAATTTATCGACAATTATCAATGAATGAGGAACTCATTTCGAATGCGAAGTTCCGCCTACCTCTCCCACTCACAAAAAGTGATAACTCGGGTCACACACTCATTGTCTACTCACTGTCTTGCGTTCTCTATTCCCAACCGCGCACAGTCAAAGCTCGATGATAACAATATCACACCACAATATTGTTTATCTAAATAAAATTCGTGAACCTTTGCTCTATAACGCTTAACGGGAGGGAAGCGCTGTGCCGCGCTCCCGGCTGCATAGGTACCACCATCTCGCTTGTTTCTCCCGTGAAACAGCTTTGCTGTGTTTCGGAGAGAAGGGCAAGACAGGCAATGTAATTACTAGCACCGACACTTAACATTTTATGTCTCAGGATAGCCAACACATAAATGAGTTAGTTGTACAGGTAAACTAGTTTATTTTCATGGGTGACGTCGACCACTTACCATCTGGTGGCACGTCTGCCAATTTGCCTAGCCAAGTAACATAAAAAAAAAGTTAACTCGTCTTTTAAGATTTTGTACACTTCACACTTCTTGTGTGTCTTGCACTTGTCCAGTCTTGCCCTTCTTTCCGAAACACAGCAAAGCCGTTTCACAGAATAGATATACAGAGGATGGTGGTACCTATGCAGACTGGTGCGTTGCACAGCGCATTTGTTCCTCCAGTAAACACTTGTTGATGTATATGAATGACAAATTTTCTACACGCCATTTCATGACTTGTTTGCTAGTTTGGCATAAGCCATTCGTTTAGGAATCCACTTTTAAGTAGGTAAATGTTACCCTATTTTTGTGTAATAAATAAGTAAAAAAATTTATATACTTCAATTGAGGAGCATTTATTTCTGTTTTTGAAACCTACAACAATTGTAACAACTATCTGAATCTGGTGATAAAGAAGACTCATTGCTTTGGGAACTAAAAGATTCTAATGAAATACAATGTCTTGTGATAGGTACGGAAGGCAATAATTTAGAATTTATAGTAGATTTTGTTTTGCGTATATACCCAGCACCGTATCTATTTGGTATTACACAATATGTAACATGCTTATCAAATGAACAACTCTCGTCTAATGATTCATTGCAACTCATATCACTAAATTCATCACTACTACTGTTTCCATGAGCGCCTGAAAAATTAAATTTCGTTGGATCGTGCTTCTCTCTTTTGTAAATAACCGTTTTTCTTTCTTCTCTTATTGATCCGTCTGATTCTAATATCTTCGTAATTATCACTTTCTTTCTTATTTTCTTCTCAAAATATCCCACATCTTTGTCTTTGGGTACACGTATATTGCCCTTTTTATAAGTATATTTATTAACCTCTTCGTCAGGTAAGTAGCATTCATCGAACGAATGTGAACAAGATGTGTCGGGACTTTTCTGTTTAGTTTCATTGCACGCATCGCATGGTATTTCAAACAGGTCCTCTTCACTCTTTTGGTCACAAATGCCATATTTCATACATGAAAGTGGTTCATCTGGAATTTTAGGTAAAACTTTATCAAATGACACTTTTGGTTTAACTTCTTTATCTTTTTTGCCTAATTCATGTTTACAAATTGAACATAATGTTTCCATATCAGGGGTTTCATTTTCTTTCACATATTTACGGATTTTGTCCTTTACTGTTTCAATATCAGATTCATCAATAGGAATTTTATGGCTTAAGTCACGTTTACAAATTGGACACAAATTTTCCATTGGCTGTTCAGTACTACTTTTCTTTCTTTTCTTTTCTTTTAATTTTTTTAGTCTATGAAATTCTTCTCTTTCCATTTCTTCCATTTCAGTTAACACATATCTTTCAGTTAAATGTGCTCTGGGTATAACAATTTTCGCAAGCAAATTCATCCTCCTGTTGCAAATATTACAAAATGATTATTATTATTGTAAGATAATCCAAAAATGCTGCCGAAAATCACCCTTTATATTCTTTCTAAGGACACCAAGCGTGTAAATTTAAATCGGGCTTATTATTATGTTGCTTTATTTATGCTTATTTATGTAAGAAACTAGATAAGAATAAAAAATCATATATTTGCTGCTCATATCTTTAGTTTTGGCTATCCTATCGGTCATTGAAGATTTATTTTACATTTTATATATGCTTCTCATAGAATCGAAGTCTATGTCTAAGTCTGTCGATAATAAAGTCACTGAAGAAATACATTCACATAGATGCCGTATGCCGTATTTTACCATAGGTGCTAACACTTGAGACACTTGATTCTGTTTTTCGTGTAATTCCGAACTACTTACAGTGTTAACCCCAATAGATGTAGAACTATAACATGGACAAATTTTATCTGAAGTGTTTGGTGCCTGCAACGCTGATACAGTACGTGTATCATTAGTATTGGGAATTTGATCCACCATGACTGTAGAAGATTGAGCTGTAGAAGCGGGTTGTGATCTGATTTCTCGCTTAACTTTCAAAGTTCTTTTCTCTTCTGTAATTGTATCGTCTTCATTCTTGAATCTCAAAACTTTTGTTACTTTTTTAAAGTCAGTCTCAAAAGTTCCTAGTTCTGAGTCTGGCAATTGGTATGAGTTACGCTTGAACGGATTTGACTTTATAGTGGTAGTTAAGATTAAAGATTCTTCAGATTTTGTCATTACTGAAGAATTTTTTTCACATTTTAATCTTCGATTTGAGTTTGTTACACCAGTGTTATGGTGTCTTCGTTTTTCTTTTTGTTCTCTGTCAAATATACTATTACATTCTTTACACATTTTACCTACATTTACATCACAATGTACGGAACAGAAGTCTGAAGCTTGAATAGCAGGTTCACATTTTTTCTTCATTTTTTTTACAGCTTTTATAAACTCTTCAATTTTGAAATTTAGACGTCCCTGATTATCAATTTCTGTTGTTTTGTCGAGTATTTTACTTATATGATTTCTTAAATCTTGAAGTGTGTTATTTTGCAGAGGTTTTTCATTTTCATATAATACCAAAAAATCAACAAGAGCACCACAGGCCACAGGCTCATTTTTAACTGGAAATCCAGATGGCGTTTGTCGCTCATTAATCACTAGATCCTTTTTATTTGAAATCGATAGATCTGATCTGATATCGGAAAGAAGTTCCAAATTAAAAACATCTCTTGCATTTTTATCTAGTTCAGTAGTTATAAATGCTATCGTCTCATTTGTTTTCGGTATAACTGTTTTCACTAGTATATTCTTTTTCCTGTTAACAATTTATTGGTTTAGTTTTTTTATCCTGATCGATGCCGACAACTTCCCTTGCGTCACATAGTAAGAAATAACTGAAGTCGAGGTTGCTTTTTATATATTTTCCACGCTTCTTCGTCTTGTTAGTTGACAATTTTAATTTGTACTGTTTGTAAGGTGTAATTCATAATAACCTTCTAAAAAATTTCGAGCGTCAATCATTTTTGCGTTTTATTATGATTGACTCAGACATTTAATGATTTAAATTAGTAATTTATATTATATAATTTAGTTAGATAGTTTAATTACCTACTCCATAAATATTATTTTAATCATCATAACTATTTTCATCCAAACGCTTTATACATATATTTTAGTAAATGTCATATTAAATATGGGTAATTGTTACGTAAAATCAGTATTATTTTTCCTTGTTTATAATTGATATAATTAGATTTCATTAATTATTACTATAAGTACGGACTTGAAAAAATATTTTTGCACTTGAGTCTACTTATTAAGAAAGGTTAAAGGGGTTGTTACATTAGGAGTTTCTCGCACGCGAGCGGCAATTTCTTCTAGGCAATAATCCAGTCGCTTAGTCTAAACAAATGATCCTGACTTCGCCCCCCGAATACAATTCTCGCTAGTTAAACTCTCGGCCGCGAGTGTGTAAAGAAACTATACGAGTTTCGAAAACACGACTTCTTTTTCATGTTTGGGGACTGTGAAGCTGCGAGGAACAGCTAGTGATAATATATAAATTATGTGATTGGATATAGTTTAAAGAGGTGTATTAAGTGCTTAATCAACAATAACATTCGAGACCCGACAATAATTGCAAACATTTCTGTCATATTATAACTAACATAATATTACCTCGTTTAAATATATTATCAGCAACACCGATTGTATTTCTTCACAAAATTTATTTTACAATCATCATATTGCATTGCGGATAAAAAAAAATACCGAATTTAAATTTAAACAGAAATAGAATTATATTGGTTGATTGAAATTCAGATATAAAAGCACAGATTAAAAAGCAAAGCAAACGAATTAAATCCCACAGCCTCGTCTTCAATTAATTAATTTTCATTCAACGGTAAATCGTCCAGTCCTTAGTTAGACGAAAGGGTGAGTTGATCGACAGCTTTACAATATACTACTGGTATATAACAAAATAAATAAAAAACAACTACATAAATTACTACTGATACATCTAAAGAAAGGATTTACAAATTCACAGTGTCCTGTGAGGACCACTGTGAATCATCTATGTTAATGTTAAAATACAATTAACCATCGAAATATTAAAGTACATAATAGGAAATAATAAACAAATATCAGTGCTATGCCGTTCGCTGTCGCGGCATTTGAGTCAATTTTATTGTCAAATAGCGCCAATAGATGTTTCAACGTCATTGCGTTTAACATTGTGACGTATGCAACGTTCCACGTTCGAAATTTAAATTAATTATTTTATTGGGGTCGCCGTTTATTTAAATTAACATGGACCTACAAATCCATTCAGCCGTGCTGACATCTATGACACTGGAATTTCAATATATCATTTGAGAAAGCCGCGAAGAATAGGTTATTTTTACTTTAAATAATATTTTTGTATACTATCATATTATTTTGAACTAGCCGTTGCCCGCAGCTTCGCCCGCGAACTTAACTTACTCAACTTAACTACTGTTAGTTACAACATGATGTTATATAGCCCATTTATTATATAGCCTATTTATCGAGGAAGGCTTATAGCCTTAAATAGGCTATCTAACACTGAAAGTATTTTTCAAATCGGACCAGTAGTTCCTGAGATTAGCGCGTTCAAACAAACAAACAAACTCTTCAGCTTTATAATATTAGTATAGATTTTATTATGATAGGCATGTAAAAATCTACAGCATGACAAGTACCTGTTTTTTTTTTCTTTATTGCCGGGAAATGCTCTGAGGCATCCCGCGGGGGAGTGGGTTTCCCCACGCGGGTATGTGGGACTCGCTGCGCCCGACAGCTGATAAATGGACGCAGCTCTACCCACTAAAACCCGGCGAGTGCCACCAATGCCGCCTTTGGTGAGGTGCTCCGGGTCTAGAAAACAAACAGGGCACCTCGACGCAAGGGACCGACGCCACCTCCACAGAGGGGTTGTCCCGCACCACAGAAAAACCCCTCCCAACGTCGGGACAGTACAATGGGGTGAGGTTCCCATCCTCACCCCTTGCCCCCTGCTTTTCTGTCCCCTCTTCTTGTAAGAGGGGTACAAAGAGCCCCCTTGGCCCAATTAGCTTCGCCCAAGGTGCACCGCTCACCCTAGGTTACTGAGCCCTACCGCCACGACAAGGCGTGAACCATGGTGGGGAGCATGACAAGTACCTAGCAAATGTTTGACGTCATCAATGGTTTATATGCCATTCCATAAGCTGAATCTGACACAAATCCAGTAGGTGGCCGTAATTGCACTGCATGTTCGGCCTTTATTTCCTGCTATTTCTTCCCTTGAGTAGCTTTGCTGTGGTTCGGAGAGATGAACAGGCCAGACCATCTAGCATCTCTGGATAGACAACACATGGATGAGATGCCTGAGACCATCGGGCCAACTAATTTCATGGACAATATTGACACTTAGGAAGCTCATCTGTCAGGGCTAAAGTATGTGATTTTGAATAGCATAGAAACCGGGTACAATCATTTGTTTAATATATAACTATCTATATTATAAATGGATTTGTAGGGCTACGTTAACGCCGTTGCTGGGCAAGCACAAAAGGACGAAAAGACTAATATATTCCTGAATCCCTGATAACAATTATTTTCAATGCACCACATTGTCAATTTCTTACAATCGTCACAATGTAAAACAAACAGACAGAAAACTATATCTATGGTCTTATACTCTAAAACTTTATATAACTACTTCAAACCAAATATTTGATAAAGGTCTTTTTTTCAAATTTTTAACATTCATCATTTTAAAGAAGAGGTAAACCAGCTACAAATATAATATAAAACCTTTATAAAACACTAAAAAATTACCCAAGCAAAAGAACTCAATAGTATTATTCCCTGGGCAAATATTTAAAATGAATTCTAGAAACTTCTTCGACAATCTCTAGAGCAGTGGTTCTTAACCTTTAGGTCATGAGGGACCATTTTACCTAATATTTGTCTTGCCGGGGAACACCCAGTTGGTTTATTGGTATTATTATATAGTCTTGCCCTAAATATTGTTAAAAAAAAATTATTGCATGTAACATTTATTAACAGTGTGTTAGATTAATACATTAATAATATAAAACCATTTGAAAAATATGCAATACCGGCCTTGAAACTTTGAGAATCACGTACTCTTTTCATGGGAAAATTCTATAATTACCATGGCATTTAGAGTAAGTCATACTCTCTAAAACTGAGCATAAATCATAATCCAGCGGATTAAGATCGAGACTAGATTACGGCCACTCCACGGCGAGCGCCTTCAGCCGCTTTTTGAGGATCCCGGGTCTGCATTCAACCTCAGCCATAGGCTGGCCCCGGCGAAGGCCAGACTACTACTTGTAAGGGGGGACTGCCCGGCCGCTACCAAGCAGTCCTCGTGACGTCGTGTCATACTGGGGCCCTGTGCCCAGGTTCCCATCCTGAACCTGACATGATCACAGGGGAGTTACTGGAGGCGCATTAAGTAGCGCCTCCTCTCTCACCCGCTCGTCGGCCTTCTGGGACATAGCTGCCTCGCAGAAGGAGACCATCGCCATCCAGGACTCGTCGTCATCGAGCATCGCGGTGATGACGCTCGGCATTATATCTCGTCCGATGACTGATGTCAGATTGCGACACAGCATCGCCCATCTCGGGAACACCTCCAGGGTGTGCTGGGCCAACTCCACCGCTGCACCATAATTATGACACACTGTCATTGGCTCCCTATGGGCCGTCCGGCACAGGTATTCACCAAAGCAACCATGCCCGGTGAGCATCTGTGTGAGACGGAAGGTGGGGGGCTTGCGCTTACGGCGCACTGGACGCAGAGCAACCGTTAGGCTTTTGCCATACGGCTGCTACGCCAGATCCTCCCCCCACCTCCGCATTAGCGCCTCTTGTTCTAGTCGGCGGACCCGCAGGATCCCGTCAAACGTAAGGCTCTCGCCGAGATTTTTTTTTTGATATCGCAGGAAAATACTTACGAATGCAGCCAGGATCTTCGGTAAGTTCCTGACCAAATGTGGGACTCACGCCTGGGAGTGCCCACCCTAACTAAAACCACTGCGAGCGCCTTCAGTCGCTTTTTGAGGGTCCCGGATATGCAGGCAGCAGACAGGATCACCTTAGCGACAGGCTCGCCCCGGCGAAGGCTCCTCGTAAGGGGGGGACTGCCCGACCGCTACTAAACAGTCCCCACAACGTCGTGCCATACAGACCCAGTTTCCCCTCCTGAGCTCGAAACGAACACAGAGGCGTTTCTGAAGGCGCATTAAGTAGCGCCTCCTACGCCTACCGATATTCATCGCCCGCGGGAGGCAGCCTCGTCGGCGGCCTCCTTTCTCACCCGCTCGTCGGCCGAAAACCATCGCCGTCCAGGACTCGTCGTCACCGAGCATAGCGGTAATGACGCTCGGCAGAGACAAGTCCCCTCCGATGACTGACGTCAGACTGTGACGCAGCGCCGCCCAAGTCCGGCACACCTGCTCGGACGAGTCCACCGCCGCGTCACGATTGTGACACACTGTCAGCGGCTCCCTGTGGGCCATCTAGCATAGGTAACCAAAGTAGGTAGGCTCACCAAAGCAACCATGATTGCCCGGAGCACCTGTGTCAGACTGAAGGTGAGCGGTTTGAGCTTACTGCGTTTCCATCGCTCAAGGACCGGGCGCAGAGCAGCCTCCGCCACCGTATGGCTTTTGCCATACGGCGGCCGCGCCAGGCCCCCCCCCATCTCCGCATTAACGCCTCTTGCCCTAGTCGGCGAACCCGCAAAATTCCGTCCACTTACCGAGCGACCTCCTATCCGACACATAGGAGTGCATCTCGCCAAGAATCTTCGCCACTAGCTCCCACGGGGGTCACCGGCCAGCGCATTGGCTGCCACCCACGATACCGTACGGTACCTCCGGATCACTCTTACCGCGATCACCCGCTGCACAGAGCTCTGCCGCCTTCACAACCCTCCGTCCCAAAAATAAGAATTGTGGGCCGTAGGTCCACCCTCCGTCAAGGATGAGCCCTAGATATTTGATATGGGGGCTCATCCTGACCCTACCCCTCTGACCTGGAGGGCAGCCCGCGGAAGAGAAGGGCTTGAATCTTCTTATGTCTGACCCGAAGCCCTAACCTCTCTATGCATCTGATCGAGCCATGAGGTCGAGCCCGGCCTCGGCCAGCCGCGCCCCCTCATTATAGCCTCCTTCACGGGCATACCCGAAGATGTCATCCGCCAAGCAGATGACACCCATCCGAGGGAGGAGGCCGCCTCGCAGGATCCAGTCGTACCCGATGTCCCACAGGTTCGGACGAAGAACCGATCGCTGTGGCACACCGCATTCACTTCACCACCTCTCTACGGACCCACACCGGTTCTCGCAGGCTACCCTCCTCTCGGAGAGGTACACCTCCAACAGCCTCCTTAGATACGGGGTGACACCGAAGTAAGTTCAGCGCCTCCTGTATCACACTGTGAGGGAGGCTGTCGAAGACGTTCGCGATGTCCAAGGACACCGCGACCACCACCTCCCCTCTGTGTTCCACCTCACCCATCACCGCCTGAAGACGTATGAGGGCGTCGACGGCCGACCGGCATGCTCGAAACCCAAATTGTGACTCTGAGAGTCCCGGTCCCGGGCACTGCGCCAGGACTAGATGACGGCCAGTCTTAAGCTCTGATGAAATACGGAACGTTCTAATCAAGATTGGGTGGATCGAGCGTTACGACCCCGCGCCGAGTCTTGCTGAAAGGACCATTCTTGGTTATTAAACATGGTGTTGTTATGGAGCTTAACTTACCTTCTTAAGAATGGTATCTTGATAATTTTGTGCCGATGTTTTGATGCCTTTTTCACAAAAATATGGCTCAGTTACTCCTTCATAGCAAACACCCCAACAAACCAGCACTGAAGTCGGATAGTACTCTGTTGACTAATTAAGAAGCTTCCTTAGAGCTTTGAGCATAAATACGGAAATTTTGTTTGTTAAAATATTGCTCAATTGTAAAATGTCATCCGTAAACAACATTTTTATGTATGTGCCGATTAAGGACGACCATCCGATTTCGATGCTTGTTTTTGATATTCATAAGCATCGACAGATGGCTTCGCGGACCACCTGGAATGCCTCCAGGGACCACGAGTGGTCCGCGGACCACCGGTTAAGAACCACTGCTCTAGAGAGAAGTTTCCAGAACGTGACTATTTGTTTACCTTTATAGTATCGTAACATTTACCGTACTCACTTGTTAGCAGTCTTATACGCAGCTTCTACCATGACATACATGCACCTAAGTCGTATAATATAAACGAGCTGTTTCAGAAGATCCAGCCAGATGCTCTTCGTCTCCGAGATGATCTGACCCCCCTTACCTATCCCCAAGTGGGGATACGGTTGTTCTTCAGTCTAAAAATAGGGAAGCACTTTTGAAAAGTCCGGTCATAAATACGGTGGGTACCTCCAACTAGTTTGGACGACGGGTGTCCCAGTTGGATGCGTCGGTCTTGGTGTTAATTGAGATAGGCCTATATCCAATAATCGACTGTAAAATTTTGATGATGATGATGATGATGATGAAAAATAAGCAAACTGGCGAGACAATTGTTAACGTAGAGCTTACACTAGAGTATACTCTAAGTGTGCCAGAATTTCGCACGCAGACGATACGCACGTGTATTAAAATGTCAATTGATCTTGCAAAGATTCTTGCAAAACTAAAAAATAAAAAACAAAAGCGAATCTTGACAAACATGCGTAGCCGCTCAGTGCACCGCGGTGGAGCCGCGCCCTTAATTTTCCTATCCTACCTGTCTTATCTGTCTCAGCATAACTGCAAAGAAATTATAAGCAGGTTGGTGATGCAGATACATGGCATAACTCTTACATAAATAGTCAAACCACCGTTATATTATTAAACAGATTCGTGTACTCGCGATCTTCATGTGCGACGTTGACCACTTACCGTCCTGTCCTTCCAAAACGCTATACAGCTATGGCCTATCTTGTAGGTCTTCTACAAACTAACTTGTCTTACCTCATGCATCTCTATAATGACCACTTTGACCCCTGACGCCACCTTCATGGAAGACGTGACTAAAACACCGGCCTGAAGAAGAATTTGTTGATTTGATTACATAATACGGCGCACTAGTAAGGAGTTTCCTTTATTTATTAGATTAGTGGCACCGACAGACGTTGTCCTTTACATTTTTTTTGAACCATTCTCGAATCCACTTAAACACACACAAAAAAATCATCAAGATCGGCTCAGCCGCTTAGGAGGAGTTCAGTGACTTACACACGTACAGAAGAACTATATATACAGAGTGCAATTGAAATCATGAGCATCCTTTTAAATTTAGACACTGCCCATGTAATGTTACGAATACTAAAAATAAAATTAAAGCATGTTATTGAAAACTCTTATAATTAAATCCTGTCATAAAAAGTATCAAGTTCGGTTGGACGCAGTTTGGTTTAAGAAAATTCCGCCCGCGCCGTGTAGAATACGTAGACCTCGCGTCAGTTATGTACGTGACGGATACCTATCTATTAGAAATAAATAGCTTATGAATAAATAAATAAATAAATCCCTTGCTTGCATTTTTTTTATAAATCAGCTTATTATTAGCCGTAATGCAGATAGTATCATTAGTAGTGTCTAAATTTGAAAGGATGCTCATGATTTCAATTGCAACCTGTATATAAAGATAGGCAAATGGACAGACGAGCCACATGACGGTACGTGGTCAGCCAGTAACACACACACTGCCTGTCCTACCCTTCTCTCCACAGCAAAGCAGTTTCACGGAAGAAGCAACCAGAATGGTGGTGCCCAAGCAGACGGGAACCTACCCATCTCTCCAACCAGTAAATCCTCTCATGAAGGATCAACAAAGTCATCAGCATTATATAAATTATTTAAAAAAAAATATGCGCAATAAAATTGTATGTTTCCATGATAGGCATATTTGAATAAAAATATTATACGGAATATAAGATAATATTATATACATATTATGTAAAATAGATAGATATTATAACAAAAATTATGTCGTAAACTATCTCTATACAATACATAAAAAATCAATTAAACGCATTATTGATAAAATCTTATCAACTCTTTTTTTTATTTATTATGATCTTATAAACTATAATACTCGTGGTGTTGCCGACAAAATTTTGAAATTCGCATCGCATTTAGACATTTTTTTTATATAAAGTTATTTTTTCTATACATTTTCCAAACGTTTTTTTTCGGATGGATCTATGCTAACGGCCCGAAGACCCTAATGCTACATCGGATTAGTGTGAGCCCATTTGGCTCACTTTTGGTTTATAAAAGTGGGGGGTTGCCCCCCGCCAACCGTGCAGTATGTGACCACACTGGCGTCGGGTTGGAGCAAACGTTAGATAAATAATCTCTACTACTCTACGCTCTGCCTTGGCTTTTAAAGAGTTAAAAACACGATAAGAAACTCCGTTAGATTAAAATAAGAGCATTTAGTAGAAATATCAAGAATTTATAATTTCTTATATTATTAATAATCATCAATATCTAATCAATAATTTCACATTTCTAATCATCGCCTCCGTGGCGCAATTGGCTAGCGCGTTCGGCTGTTAACCGAAAGGTTGGTGGTTCGAGCCCACCCGGGGGCGGAATTTTTGTTCAGTTTTTATATTTTAATTTAACAACTAGCTGTTGCCAATGGATTACTTTATAATCAGTTATCTGTTATATAATCGAAAATGATGTCGGTGTGTTTGTAAAAAAACCATCTTTCACATTATTTTATACTACAATAATACATTTTAAGAGCCTAATTTGCTTAAACGCGTTAATCTCCTCAAGTATCAGTCAGGTATGAAATATGCGTTTTAGATTTGATAGCCATAGGTATATATATTTATTTACGATTTTTTTATTGCGGGGCTGTTGTAACTGCGGAAAACCATCCTCAATGTAATATTGCTTTAATACGATTTCCAACCATAACAAAGAAGGTAATATAACCACTGTTATTATCTACTTTGTCGATATGTCTGAAGTTTGTCTTGAATAGGCTCCGAAACTCAATTTAAAAAGGATCGGTACGGTAATTTGAACTTGAAACTTTTTAGTTTAGAAGATATCCGGTGGGAGGGACACGTTGTGCCGCGCTCTGGCTGCATAGGTACCACCTTCTTGCTTGTTTCCCTAGTGAAACAGCTGGGCTAGGTTAGTTCCAGATAAACTAGGCTAGTTGACATTAGTTACTAACTTCAGTTCCAACGTTTTCCAGCACCGTTTGGTTGAGGCTCGGGTAGAAGTATCTGGACCGAGCCAGCGCCATGAACGCGTCGCTCATGTCCCGCTCATAGTCCCTGTACAGTCTGCAACAAAACGTACTTTCTTTTGAAACCATTTTTTTAACCCCGGACACAAACGATTATAAGTTTGACCGCTCAGTGTGTCTGTGCGTTTGAGATATATATGTAATATTTGTCTTTACAGAAAATGTGTGAGCGGCCCGTTTAAGTTGGTTGCTAGAGGGAATACCTCCTTAAAATTTATAGAGCCTGTACTCAGAATGGGATAGATGAAGACTGATGATGATAAAACAATCACACTACTTTAGCTTAGTCTAAAGTAATGTAAGTAAGCTTAATACTTACTGAATAGAAGCCCGTAAAAACATGTTCATATTATAAACTCTCGGCGGGATGTGAACCCATGTACTCCGAAGTAACGACATGACACCAGTCAGTTGACCACTACATCCTACCTTCGTGGTAAGTGCAAAGATTAAGCCAGAATCTTAGAAAGCGTCCTCGAAACCAATATGAAATTACAAATGATCGAAAACGATGCATTTAACTACGATCGAAACCGAATTTAATGTCTCTCCTTTTTAAAGTGAAACTTTTATTACATCGTCTCAAACTTTTTCGTCTGTGTTGCATGTCGCGTGACGGTCGGCCGCGAAGTTTTCCAAGTATAAAATTAAGATTGATAAAGCGATTTTTATACCCTTAATGGAATGTTATTTCAAAAATGTTTAGTAAAATGTCTATAATGTAAAAAAAAGTTTCACTTTTACCGTGGTTTCATAAAACCTCATCATGTGGTGAATGATACCTACTTGAGCCTACTTAAGTAGGCTCAACCCAATGTAACTGTATAATTGCCTTAAGATTATTTTTTACAGAAGAGGGGGCAAAGGGATTGTCGTGTCACCTGGTGGTAAGTGATAAGCTACATCCATAGACACTCGCTACATCATTAGCAGGTGCGTTGCCTTTCAAATATAAGTATGCTCTTTTCTTGAAGGTCCCTAAGTCGTATCGGTTCGGAAATACTGTAGTTGGCAGCTGGTTCCATATAGTGGTAGTGCGAGGCAGGAAATGCCGTAAAATTAGCGTAATTAAAATGCCTAACAATTTTTGGATTCCCTCCATCAAGACACCTAGGTTTGCATCCAGGCCATCATCTTCTTGGGGATAGTAGCGGTGGACTAAATATACTGGACGTTGACGCTGAAACTTCTAGAATCTCACTAGAAACTACTCTTCTTAATTGAACCCGGTATCACTGAGCTTGTGTTGATAACACTTCGGCAGCTCATAAGTTAATATTGATAGAAGAATGAGTAAAAACATCCAGCATTCACTTACGTATTCAATTCCAGACCAATTCGTCTCAATTCCTGGAGACTGGCTAAAGCTGTCCACTTCATCAGCTTCTTACCCAGCTGAGCCAACTGAAGGCGGTTTTTCATCTGCTGGAGAGCAACCTGAGATGGCAGGACTGGATACCTGGTGACCGCGAAGGAATTGTCGTCGTCTTCGTCTGCTTATATCATTCATTATTGTTATATATAATAATATCTGGACAGGATGGTGTTGGGGAGACAAGAGTTCTTGGAAAGAGGTTTTTACATATTACATTAGAAACGGGTACCGCTTTTAGGAAACTGCAGCTTTGGAAGATTATAAAATCAAGGCGCAGGAGTTGAGGGAGGGGTTAGGCCAAGGAGAGGGGAAGCCTTCCCCCTTTCGTCCCTCCCCCACGGAGACGCTTATTTTATGAGATATTAAAATTCAGGGTTCCTTAAGAAATGTGTCGAGTTATAAAAAGCCGATTCGCTCGATTCGCGCGCTATAGCCATGTTTTAACCATAACCCAACAAAAATGTAACGTTGTTTTGTAATTTCTCGAAAACTCTACTGTTCCGCATAAAAAGCCGCAAGGGTTTGTTTTCTGGCTTCATCTCCCACCAATTAACACTAATATTATTTTCTAATGTTTACGCGAATGTCACTCATTATAATGAAACAAATTTTACGGATTTTTTCGCGGTTTATTCAGATTTGATTCTATAGACGACCAGCAAGCTTTTGAAGGTTTACAATCTGACGAATAAAAATGTCAGGCTAAGTTGGTGACATGTCATATATGCTGCAATTCGTATTCGTCGACTGAAGGCACGAACACAAACATACCGCTTATCACATTCTTTGGGGGTACGGCCTTTGGAGAAATTAACGAACACTAATGCTCCAACATTGAGTGGTGGGTTTAGCCTGACAAAAAATGTATCGCACTTCCTATGCATGAGTACCATTCTTACTACAATATTTACATTCTTGGACAAATGGGCGGGACATTCAGTGTAATTACTGACAGCCATTGAGCATAAAACCGGAATAGAACGGTAATGTTATGTTTCGTATAAAAATGTATTTTGTACGCTCCGCCGGGTCTGCGCTCTGATTGGCCGACTGATGGCCGTTGATGAATGATGGGCTGATGGGACGTACACACAGATCACCGGTTATTATTATTTAAGGGGTGGGGACACCAGCAAGGCCAGACGGGTGATCAGTCCTCGTTAACGGGACCATTTCACCCAATTCCCCCAGATCACCGGTTGGTTGAATTGCTATTACGTCAGTGACAAATCACTGACCAGTTTCGGAATATTATGGCTCACATTGCGACTCTATCCTGTTATGATAATATGCTCAATGCTGACAACGAATTTGAATAGTGCCTCAGAACAAGTAACGCAGAGCCTACGTAGTTAAGTCCTAGAGGAATTTGTTTAATATGTGCACTAGATAGGTACTATCTGGTAAAAATAAGCAACCTTTTAAATTGAATATAGCTCATCTGTCACTTACCTTCTTGTTCCTTCATGGTTACTTTTTATGCAATCTTTTTATATATTATTTTATTGCCTTTTAGGCATTGCATTTCACATATTTATTTTTTGTTCATTTTCAAATTGATTTCGGCAACGGAAAATTTTGACTGTCACATCTGAAGTGTCATTTTTTAATGCAGAAGAATTAGAACAGTTTTTATTTTTTAAACAAACTCATAATGTATGCGCATTTTATGCCGGTTTCTTTCCGGGTCCGGAAATTCCGGGTCTTCGCGGCACTAATGCGGTGCCGCGAAGATCCGCGAACGGGTGTTCACATGAATGTGATGTGAACGTGATAGTTTTCGCAAGCTTGGCAAACAAATAGTTATATTACGTTGCCGCGCGAACTCACAGCGTAGTTTCACGGCACTAATGTGGAGCCGGCATTAAATTAACCTGAAGTTAGTTTGACAGAAATCTGACACTCTCTCGTAGCTAACTTCAGCCCGACCAAGTTACATTGCTCGTATGTTTTGTTATACGAGAGTAAAGCGACTACTTTAGAACGAAAAGATTATTAGGATTGCGCTTATATACAGACGGATAACCGTCTCCACATTCTCTGACCGCTTTTCTCGTATTATCTCTGTCTACAGTAGCTAACATGCGTTTTTAATATTAAGGACGAGATAAAGTAATTTAAACTTATAAATAAAAAATAAATAAAACCGGGTGCCTATTTTTTGTATACCGTGGCGTTTCCCTACTATAACTATATTTCGATATACGTAAAGTGTTCTCGTAGTAGTACTCTTCGTATTACCTTAACGGGTAATCGACAAAATACTCGATGTAGACATTATCTCTCTCGTCAAGAGATATCGAGTTGTACGCATGCTAGCCCAGCAGGTGACTACAGAGGCCTTAGACAAAGTAACATTAGAAAAACGATAACGAAGTTCGAAAAGAATAAAATGTATGGGATTGACATAAGCCGTCGTCAATTATGTCACTCGTTATCGTTATCGCAAGTTGGTAGACAATGTTAAAATTCGTAACAAAATCATAAACTGTCAATTGGTTATCGAACACTTATGTCAAACTTATGTTATTTTATTATTGACATTGATTCGTTATCCGTGGGCGTGGGCCATGGAGGGCAACATTTTCACAATTTTTATGAGTTATAGTGTGTATGAGGTCTATTCACAATTCACATAGATATTAATTTTAATTTTGTGGTCCGATTTGACATTTCTTGTCGAACTTTGTTGACACTTGACAGTTGTTGTCGTTGCACTGTCACGATCTTTGATTGATCATTGGCTAGAAAATTATTATCGTTATCTCAATGACGATAACGAATTTCGGCTACAAAGCGATGTCACTTAGTCTACAGGCCCAGGCTCTTCCGACTGAAAAACGTGCCAAGGTATCAACAGACCAATACAATAACCAAGGAGGAGTATAAGCTGGGAATGAAACAAAGGAAGGAAACCCATAGTTCAAGTAAGTTAAGATAAAACTAATCTTTCGTTAAACAGGCAGTACTAACTGACACATATGCACTAAACGGTGCACTGAATAACGTCGGGATAGTGCAATGGGGTGAGGTTCCTATCCTCACCCCCTCGTCCTCCTGCTCTTTTGTACCCTCTTATTATAAGAGGGGTACAAAGAGCCCCCTCGGCTTAATTAGCTTCGCCCAAGGTGCTGGGCTCACCCTAGGCTACTGAGCCCCACCGCTACGTCTAGGCCTAAACCTAAGTGAGGATGTTGTGAGCTAGGTCTTACCTTACTCTTACTACCAAATTTCATCATTCTGTGTTAATGGGAAAAATACATAAGATTTGACAGACTGACAGACAGACACACGGACAATAAAGCGATACTATAAAGGTTTCGTTTTGTCATCGTGAGGAACGGAACTCTAAACCATGACAGTACCTAAAGTTTCTCGTATAGCCCAATTCTTTTTATAAAAGAAAACCTTACTAATTATTCCTTGTCTCACGTTTTACTAACTGCCTTAAAGAAAATGTTGGTAGAAATAAACAGAATGGTTTTATTTCATGAAACCGTGTCATGCAAATGGTAGCTGATAAACCTCATGATATGAATCCTTAACTTTTTCATTTGGTCAACTTTGAGTCTTTGAAACGCAAATTTGAATTCAGCATAGCTTTACGGTGAGCTTCTAATATTAAAAAGTTCGTACAATTCCAGCTCTATCACTATGACTTCGAGTAATCAAAAGTTATATGTCGCCTATATACGAGCGGATTCCTGGAGAGAAGTAGGCAAATAGTCGTTAAGGATCAGGGCTGGACATCATTATTATTGGTCCACACACATATATATTTTTGTGCTTAGAACTTAGCTGACACCGACTCTAAAAGTAACATTAAACACGTGGTAAACGCAAAGAAGTGGAAGAATAAGTTGATTATAAGTTGTAGGCACAAAAATTAAGGAAACGCGATTATTTTATTACTTTTAAGTATTTTATTTTTTGAAGTTGGTTTTATGTTTTGTTTAATTATGAATAGACAAATGGACAATCCTGTCTTGCGTCCTGAGACGCAGCATAATGTCTAGGTGTCAGTAACATTGCCTGTCTGTTCTTTCCGAAACACAGCAAAACTGTTTCATGGAAGAAATAACCAGGATAAGAAAAATACCCAAGAAGCATACCATCCCATCTATGATCTGGCGAGAACCCATCCTTCCTACTTGCAACCCAACTTTAGAAAAAACCATACACGGAGACCGTCACGTATAGTTGTTACAACCTACCGTCTGGATTCCCTAACACGGCCTCTACTTCAGAACTCTATTATGTATAACCGACTTTCAGTTCTTTGGCGTATGTGAATGATTAAATTAAACAAACTATTTAATAATACTATTTAATTAAAATACCGGTGGGAGGGAAGCGCTGTGCCGCGCTCCCGACTGTATGGGTACCACCAACTTGCTTGTTTCTTCCGTGAAACAGCTTTGCTGTGTTTCGGAGAGAAGGGCAAGACCGGCAGTGTAATTACTGGCACCGAGACTTAACATCTTATGTCTCAGGATAGGCAACACATAAATGAGTTGCCTGGGCTCGTTCCAGGCAAACTAGTTTATGTTCATGGGCGACGTCGGCCACTTACCATCAGGTGGCACGTTTGCCAGTTTGCCTATCCAACTAACATAAAAAAATCCTAAATAATCAAATTTTAAATTTTATAATTGTTATACATACGCATTATGAGTAAAAACAGTTAAACAAACATTATCTTATATTTTGTGATAACAATAAATTTAATTATCACTGTTAATGAGACTATTATTCAGCAATTACTTATTGTAATAGACTCTATTGATTCTTTGTATGTTATCAACAATTTCATAATCACCGTCCACGCCTCCGTGGCGCAATTGGCTAGCGCGTTCGGCTGTTAACCGAAAGGTTGGTGGTTCGAGCCCACCCGGGGGCGGTCTTTTTGACAAATTCAAGTAAAATTGAACTGATAACGAAAATTTTGACTTTGTAACTTATATTGATTTTTCTAAAATTTTCATCTATAATCAAAAGAAAACACACAGCTCTTATAATATAAGGGATATTTTACTATTGCCCCCTGTTCAACTATCATCTTCTTTTAGAATTCTTTATTATAAATTTTTCCATAAAGTGAGGGTATTTTAATAAGTTTAATATTGTAATAATTTAATATAACATGTTTTACAAAACGCTTGCCCTAGTACGTATTAAACCGTAATACATTTTTTCATCATCTGGTATCTACACCCTATTTATGTAATCTTAACATGCACTAAACTCTATTATGAGCTAGATTTGGCTTTTAAACCTAATATCACGTAGTTAAGCGGCGAAAATTGTGTCTTATTAAATTTAACCCTTATTTAGGGGAGCGTCTAGAGATTATAACCCCATACTTAAGTAACACGCAATGCACTTACTCTCTAGGCCCTGTCTAGAATCCTTATAAGAACACTCGGTAGCAAACATTTTCATGTACCTAATTGAAAAACTTGTAATGGTATTAAAAAATACGCGTAAAAAGTTGCCGCTGGGTCACCCGGTATATGTGAATCATCTATATTAAATTAAAATTGATCTACATCTATACAGGTAAATAAAATTGCAGTGTCTGTTTGTAATATTAAAATAGCCGCTTTTTATTAAAACAAATGCACATGGATGTATACATGGTACATAATATTATACCAATATAGCCTTTTTTTTAATTTTTGTCTGTCTGTCTATCTTCCTTCTGTCTGTCTGTCTACCTGTATGTTTGTTCCGGCTAATCTCTGAGATGGCTGGGCCGATTTTGATGAGGCTTTCGCTGGCAGATAGCTGATTTTATAAGGATTTCTTTATTTAATCAGGCGGCACGTTTGCCAGTTTGCTTATCCAAGTAACATAAAAAAAGAACCTGACTGAAAAATCTCTCGCATCGGAATGATGATAAGGAATGTTGAAAGATTAAACCCGGATTACAATAATTCGTAACTTAAGCCACATCTAAAACAAAACTAAATTTAATATCCAAGAAGCATAGTTGGAATCAAAAGCGAAGAGGTGTGAAAGAGGGTTCCGTAGCTCTTTGTTCCAATATAATAGGCATTGTAGACTTTTAACACGTTCTCTCACAATGGTCCAATATATACGAACTCTATATTTGCATTTATTAACCCCGTTTCCGTCGGATTCGCTCAATGTGCGGGGGACGGGGGAGGTCAGGTTGTGTTGGTTGGGATTTTTTTATAATTTACGCGGGGAATTATTATTGCTGTTTCGCTTGTGAGAGCCTCTTTTTGTTCACAAGTACCAGGGCGACAGGAATGATGTACGGTGTTAAATCACATTTTATACCCCCTCGTATTTATGACATCTTGATGAGATCGATGGAGCGTTGACCTCCAGACAACGTAAGAGCTGTTTGCAATGGGATTCTGATCTGAACAATTTCAATATGGTTTCCCGGTGGTTTTAGTTTGTAAGAACTCGTGTTTTTTTTATGTCATAAGGCAACCGAGCAGTCGGAGCCTTTGACTATCGACGCACATACACATCCGCACAACCAAATTTTATGCAGATGCGTTGGCCTCCTTTTCCCTATTCCCCCCAATGGGCCACCGGAAACTCACAAACCGGACGAGCATAGCTGTCACTTGACGCCGGTGTTATGTGAGCGAGACGTACCACCCCAGTCGTGCCGGCCCAATACGGCTGCAAATTCGGCCACTTACAAATGCGAAGACCACTGAGCTATAGAAAAATTGGTGCTATTTGATGATCCAGAGAATGTATCTAAACATCTGCAAAGGTTTTATTAAAATGGCTATTGCAGATAGAGTTGTAGAGCTAATTGAAATGCTGCCTTGTTTGTTTAATGTTTCCTGAAAAAAAAATTTTTTTGACACAAAATTTTAACAACACACAAGTATAGAAACTATGAGTCCACTACGAAAAACTTAACTCCTCTTTTTAATATCGGTTAAAATGTAGCCTATGTGACGATTCTATAAAGAATTCATCAAAATCTGATAAGTGCATACGTTACGATGCAACATGAAATTGGGTTAAAATTTGGTTAACTACGTGACTGCATAATGCGTGTAAATCACTCTTTATTGTCGAATATATGATGTTTTCTAAGAACTATATATTATAATATTGATTACTGTTTTATTTTATTATTTCAATTATTTAGCGCTTTTGTCGGCTTTTAAGAACTTTAAAAACAAAACCGTAATTTTGCTAAACTTAATAATATGTGGTTATAATATCATTGGCACATCACTACTTCATCTATAGAATATTTTAAGCATTTCTAAATAATAATGTCTGTTGTGACTGTTTTATATTTCTAAAAAAAACAAAAATAAAAACATACATACTTAATATTTTTGTATTTACATACAAATATATACGTGGGTAACACTGAAAATGTTTAGAACTGGCCAGTTAGAAACATTGAAAATGAAAACTTTATTTTGAATTTCAATTTTAGAACTCTTTGGTAACCTAATGTAGTATATTGCATTCATTTGTCATTTGTTTTTTTGAATTGGCGGCAAATCTAAAACTCTTGTTACACGTGAAAATGAACATAACGCGAGAAAATTTTCGGTCAATGATTTATTATGACTTTCGTTGTGGGCTTACTCAACAACAAAGCTATGATAGGCTGCGATTAGCATTTTTTAATGAAGCCCCATCTCGTGCCACTATTTATAATTGGTTTAACGAGTTTAAGCGTGGACGTAGCAATCTCAGTGATGATCCGCGTGAGGGACGTCCTTTAACAGCGACTACTGAAGATAACATCAGTGCTGTGCGACGCATGATAGAGGAAGATAAGAGAGTGACCTATCAGCAGATACGGGCAAGCCTAGGCATTGGTATGAGTCAAGTTCAAAAAATATTACACGAACATTTAGGCGTCAGGAAGCTTTGTACCAGATGGATTCCCCATACTTTAACCGACGACCAGAAACGCCTCCGCATGGATTGGTGTCGCCAAATGTTAGATAAGTTCAACGGCGGTAACTCAAATGCTGTATTTGACATCATCACAGGTGATGAAAGCTGGATATATTGCTACGAACCCGAAACCACAAGACAATCAGCTCAGTGGGTGTTTCCTTTCGAGGATCGGCCAACTAAGGTAAAGAAAGGAAGAAGTCAAGGAAAAAAGATGATTGCCTCATTCTTTGGTCGGAAAGGTCAGTTCGCGACAGTTGTGCTAGAAGATGGAAGGACAGTTACTGCAGACTGGTATGTCAATCGCTGTTTGTCTGTTGTCTTGGAAAAAATTCCACAGCAGCGCCCTCGAAGCAGGATCCTCCTTCACCACGACAATGCTTCAGCGCACTCCGCAAAACGGACTGTTGAATATTGGACTATGGCAGGTGTCGAGATAATGAGTCATCCGCCTTACAGTCCTGACCTGGCGCCCTGCGACTTTCATTTATTACCAAGAACTAAAGATAAAATTCGAGATATTCGCTTTACGAGCCCTGAAGATGCGGTGAAAGCGTACGAAAATGCCATAGAAGAGATTCCTAAGGAAGAATTGGCCCACTGCTTTTCTCAGTGGTTCCATCGAATGCGACGATGTGTAGAAAGAAACGGAGATTACTTCGAAAAACAATAAAAGTATTGGCAACTTCCTACATTAAGCCGTTTTTCATTTTCTAAACATTTTCAGTGTTACCTAGGTATAAACGTAGAAGCTTAATCCTTTTTTTATCAAACTTAGAAGCTTAATTCTTTTTTTATCAAATCAATCAATATTTGACAATCAATCATTTATTTGCATGGAATATGGTTTTTACAAGGATCTTAGGTCATATAATAAGTTCTATCAAATTCTACTCGTACAATGTGCAAATGGTGAATTTTAAAGCAATACATTATTTATAAAATTAAATTACATAACAGATGGATAATTAAGCTATAACTATAAAATTATAAAAAAAAAATCTAATGAAATAAAATTAAAACAAATGTCAATAGATTCCATGTAGTAAGTAGTCATTAATGTTAAAATATAATTTATCAATCAGTTACATTACTGATTGTTTTTGAATTGATTTTGAACAATGTTTAAATGGTAGTTCTTTAATATTATCAGGTAGTTTGTTATAAATTATAATCGACATACAGTAGGCGTTCTTTGTAAACAAAGTTATTTTTTATGTAGTACACATTGGTAGTTGTTGTTTATGTGGGTACCTAACGTGATGATGCCTTCCTACTTTTAAAATAGATATTGATATTCTTTACAAACTGGGAAGCGGAAGTATTTTAAAAGATAGAAAGCTTGCAGCTGTCTATATATCCTATACCACAGATTGATCCTTTCTTTCGTCTGGTAAAAAATAAATATCAAAGGCATCTGTTCTATATCTATGCGCTTCTTCTTCTTCTTTTTAAAAGAAGCTTATTCGCTGACCAGCTATTGTTTTCGTTATAAGTATAATACCTAGGGCGAAGTTGCGTTTCTTCACTTTTTTACGGGTTCGTATAGACTATTCTAGTGGCAAAAGTTATTTTAAAATTATATGTTCTCTTTTTTCATTAAGAGAGAATAAAACAGATAATGTTAGGGTACATAATTTAAAAAAAAGTGTAAAATATAAATGTAAGAAAAAAAACAAGAAAAACTCATCGAGTTTAATGACCTACCTCACAAAGAATATCTGTCAGGAGGGTGCAACCCTGTTTTTCATTATTCTCTCGACGTGTCATTCGGATAGACCCAACATTTTTTCTTTTTAATTTTCATTGCGCAGATAAAATCTCTTTATATCACATATATATTAATATGGCTTAATTGTGTTCATTCGTCCAAGGATTAATTGTTACCTACTTTTAATTGTTAATTGTTATTACTATACTGTTACTGGTTTTAAAACTTTATTTCTTTTAAATGTATATTTTTTGTTTCTTTTAATTAATTTTATGAAAATTTTAAAGAACGTCCTTAAGTTTTATCGAATACGAATTTCCGCCTGCTTTTTTTGTGTTTTTTTTTTAATTTTATTTGAAATATGTTCCTAGTACATTGTTGGAAAGCTAAGAAAACGGTTATATTTTTAAAAGCCTGTAAGCTAAGTTTTATAACGATTTTTTTTTGTTTTAAATCATTTTAGTGAATCTCAAAAAAATAATGAAATAACATCGTTTTTCGTCTAGCATTTTTAAATTTGTAAATAAAATAACCAGTGTTTAATTTTTTTTATAAATGGAAAGGAAAATTAAATTTAAATTGATAATATTAAAAAAATAAGATGCTTTTTACTTATTTTAAAAAAAAGCTAAAAACACGATAACTCATTAATGGTTCAATTTTTCATAATGCATATGGGGTCTAAAACTATCGCAAATAGTGACCCTTATCACCTCCTACCGGAAATACGTCGAATTAGCCTGTATAAGCCCTTTTTAATAAGCCCTTTATTGACCATACCACCACCATACCACCCTCAGCACTGTCCTCCGCTTCTGCCACCTTGAACAGATACCTTCCGAAGCAGGCGTGCCCCATCAGAATCTGCGCAACATCCTTTAATTTGCGCCATGCTGCCGGTCAACCTACTGTTCCAAGATTGGACTGACAGCCAACACCGTGCGATGTCCCGTGCTCAGCTCTCAGAGAAGTTCACCCCACTGGCTGAGTACTAGCCTTCTCAGGCGACTCCATCTCCCCGTTGTCTTCTCCACTGCCGCGCTAGGACTACGGCGTGAAGGTCCTATGGCGCAATACCCGCCATTATATAATATATCGTAACAATTTCATTCTATCCCATTCTCGCGCAGACTAAATCCTATTTGTGAGTATTTTTGTTTCTCCTTGGTGTCGCTTTAACATTTCATTGAATTTTTAAATCACAACGGGACTAAAGAAGTTTCACTTTAAAAGAAAAGACTTAATACTTCTTTTCTTTAATTCGTCTTTCTACAACTTACAATCATCTAATTTTTCTACCAATCTAGATCTATGCGTTTCATCATCATCAGCCTCTATCTCTATCTATATAGAATTATTTTTATTATTTAATTAGTGTTGAACAGCAACACCCAATACACTGGCTCCAAATTAACAATAATGACGTGGTAAACGCGGAGATTTTACGTTAGTAAAAAAATAAGTTGTTTGTAAGTTGTAGACAGAAGAATTAAAGAAACTTAAATTTTTACTTTTTTATTTCTGAATGAGTGTTCTATTTTTGAAGTTTGTTTTTTTAGTGGTGTACGTATAAAGAATCATTGCAGGAATACTTCTGTGATGACGTCCTGAGACCTCTTGTGATATCCAGGATGATTGTGATGACGTACTGAGACCTCCTGGTTTATATTTACATTTAAATTCATCAGTGAATTAATCATATATAAAAATCCGAATAGTCTTGCCAGTGCTGCAGTGTTGTTATTATTCTTCCTTCGTCCTGTATTTCTTGATATCACTTCCAAGTCTTTCACAATACGAGCAAATGCATTTTGTTTGTTTACTACTGGCAGATGTAGATCTTCCAGGGATGCGGCGCCATCTTGGTTTTCGGGTTCATCTTCGTGGATCGGTTGCTGGCTTGTGTAGGTAATTGTTAAAAACAATACTGAAACCAAAGTCGGCAACTTAGATCATGAGTTAGGAACACTTTAAAGATAACGGAACACCAACCGAATACCTTTTATTTTATGGAACCCCATACCAAATGATTGCAAGAAAACAACACAGAAATTTACATAGAACATTATTAAAGAATTATGTTATAATTAAAACACGTTATTCTTACATAAATAGGCCGATGGGGCAATAAGGTTCTAGAGTGGAGACCACGTTTAGGTAGGCGAAGTGTTGTGAGTTGGATGCGAGTAGCAAGGGATCGGCCATCTTGGCGTTCATTGAGGGAGGCCATTGTTCAGCAGTGGACGGATAGAGGCTGATGATGATGATGATTTTTACATAAAAGTACGAGATCTTCTAATCATATATTTTGCGCTATCTCGAAATAATATTTGTAACCGTGGTATTATCTTACAGCTGATAATATATCATGATGACGGAACCCTAACGAATACACAATTTTTGCGTTTACCACGTCATTATTGTTACTTTTGGAGTCGGTGTCAGCTAAGGTAGGTACAGTAACAAATACGACACCGGTGACCGACACGAGACGGTGACGTATTTGTTGCTGTACCTATTTAACTTAGCTGACACCGACTCCAAAGTAACAATAATAACGTGGTAAACGCAAAAATTATACATTAGTAGAAGTACAAGATGATTATTAGTTGTAGACACAACAATTAAAGAAACGCGATTATTTTATTACTTTTTAATTTTTTTTGAAGTCGGTTTTAATTTTTGTTTGAAATTTTTTATGCTATATTTTTGGAACTACCCACATACGGTACAACTTTACAAAAATGAATTTTACAAACTTTAAGTTTGTAAAATTCTACTCACCAAATAACTGTAGGTAAAGTAACATTTTGGCATATACGTTTTCATTTTTTTTTTGAAAGTTTGTATCATGAGGATTATGGCAAAACCTACAGCTATACACTCGCCTAACTAATGAAAACAAGCCGTATATACACACAGATGGTAATAAAATTGTGTTTCTAATTTATAATTAGGTTGGAATTAAACAGCGACTCAATCAACAATGGAAATGATGGTTCATCATCATCATCAGCCTCTATCCATCCACAGCAGAACATAGGCCTCCTTCAAAGAACGTCAAGACGACCGATCCCTCGCCACTCACATCCAACACTGACCGGCCACTGTACGAAGATCGTCTTCCCACCTGGTTAATGACCGACCAACACTTCGTCTACCCAAACGCGGCTTCCACTCTTAAACCTTAATGGCCCATCGGCCATCTGTTCTCCCGAGTGTGTGACCAGCCCACTGCCACTTCAACAAGCTTAATCGTCGCGTGATATCGGTTACTTTAGTTCTCTGGCGGATGTTTTCGTTTCGAATCCTATCTGCCAAAGAAACACCCAGCATAGCACGCTCCATTGCATGTTGAGCTACGGCACACTTTCGGACCAGACGTAAATTTAAAGGCCACGTTTCGGCCCTGAGATACTCGCCGTTTATGTTTATGCCACATTCTGTCCAGATTAAAGTCTTAAAGACGTCCTCCAAAGCATTAGTGAACAGTTTCGGGGAAATAACATCCCCCTGTCGCACTCCTCGATGCAGTTGGATTGGTCTTGTTTGGCCTCCCGGAATCAGAACGGACATAAAAGTGGCGTCGTATAGTCCTCTCAACACTTCAACTTAGGTATCGCTAATCGACCTGACATCGCTGCAGAGCTTCCAGAGCAGCCCAGGTTTCAACCGAGTCAAATTATTCTCATAGTCCACAAAGGCAAGACACAGTGGCTGATTGTACTCATGGGTCTTCGTACAACTTGCCTTAAGGCGTGGATGTGGTGTATGGTGCTAAATCCTCTTCGAAACCCAGCCTGCTCTGGTGGTTGGAATCCATCAAGCTTTTGAGTGAGGCGGTTCGTCATGACCCTCGAGAACAGCTTGTATATATATGGCTTAGAAGTGATATCGGTCTATAATTTTTAAGAAGGGAATTGTCATCCTTCTTCAAAAACAGAACGACCTCACTTCCATGCCACTCCTTGGGGGAAATGCCCCGTTGAAGGACGAAATTAAAAATCTTTTGTAACTATCTTAAAACAGGTTAGTTAAGGAGTTCAGTGGTGATTCCGTCCCTCCCAGGAGCCCTTCCCCCTTTAAGCTGCTTAAGAGCCAAACTAACCTCACCTAAGCTGATGTTTGGAAACTCACCGGAGAAGTTGTGCCGGGGATCAGGTTGAGGAGCATAGGACACGTACAATTTGGCATAGAAATCCTCAATCTCTGATAAGGTCTCAGGCTTAGAAGAAACGGTTGCGCCAGAAGCGGTCCTAATTTTCGACACATAGCTTCTCCCGAGCTTCTCCACAAAAACCTTTGACCCTCTATTCTGTTCAATTGCTTCAGTAAATCGTTTCGTTGTGGAAATTTTTTACTTGTTTTAAAACTATTGCAAATAGACCTTTCAACTCCTACCGGAAATAAGTCGTGTTTCACGGGAGAAACAAGCAAGTTTTATGTGACGTAAATAATATTCTATTACTATACTTATAAATGTTTGTTTAATTCTAAAATAGTGATGGAAACCGCATCAAAAATAGACTAGTAGTTTTGTAAATGGCAACATTGGTTTGTACAAATGTTTACTGCAATGCAGTACAGTGAATTGACACCGTAATACGTATCTAAGAATATGAGCCAATCAAATCCAAACCCATCACTGAAATCGTCTGTATATGTATCTTTTTTGTGTGTATGTTCATCGATATTTACCTCCAGTTGTGAACCGATTTTGATGATTCTTTTTTGTTGGAAAGGAGATATTCCAAGGTCGGTCCCATGATAAGGGAAACTCCTCACCATGGTTCAGGCCCTGACGTTACGGTGGGACTCAGTAGCCTAGGGTGAGCCCAGCACCTTGGGCGAAGCTAATTGAGCCATTGGGGCTCTTTGTACCCCTCTTGCAAGAAGAGGGGACAAAAGAGCAGGGGGCAAGGGGCGAAAACGGGAAGCTAACCCCATTGTACTGTCCCGACGTTGAGATGGGTTGTTCTGTGGTGCGGGACAACCCCTCTGTGGAGGTGGCGTCGGTACTTTGGGGGACTGACTAGCCATCGAGGAGCCCTGTTTGCTCATTAGATCCGGGGCGTAGGCGGCATTGGTGGCACTGGCCGGGTTTTAGTGGGCAGAGCTGCGTCTACTTACCAGCTTTCGGGCGCAGTGAGTCCCACATACCCGCGTGGGGAGACCCACTCCCCCGCGGGATGCCTTAGAGCATTACTCGGCGTTAAAGAAAAAAAATTAAGGAAACTAGGATCTGATGATGACATACCAGAGAAATGAAGGAGATCTTGCGAAAATCTTAGGGGCGACTAGTGCGTTTGAAAATTTTTCATATTTTTAAATTAAAAAAAATATATTTTAAAGCACTACAATTTAATGAAAGTCTGGAGTCTATCTGATGATGGAACCGAAAGACAGTCGAGGGGATTCCTTAACGATTTACAGCAGTCATTTTGTGTTTGGACTTGATGAATTTGTATTGATGAGAATCTAGATGAGTTGAGACTGTCACTAAGGGTCTGATCATGAAGACGAAGGACAGTTAAGGAACTCCTCAGCGGTTTATAGTTGCTACCTTGTGTTTGGACTTAATTTATTTATATTGATGAGAACTTTGCACCCATATGGGACATAAGTTCCATAACAGGTCTGATCAAAATCAAAATCATTTTTTTTATTCAAAATAGTACCAATACAGTATCTTTTTGAACATCAATTGAATCTAACCACCGGTTCCAAGGCTAGCCCACTGAGAAGAATCGGCGAAACAAACTCAGTGGAACTAATCTATTCTTTTTAATTTTAATTTCTTGAAAATGGAGACCATAGACGGTCGCGGGAATTTCTCAACGCTTAACAGTTAGGTATCTTGTGTTGGACTTACTTCATATGTTTCAGTATGCCAAAATATTCAGTTCGCAAAAAATTGAGAAATACAAAAATAGAAAAAAACCTTTTACTTAAAGTAAAGTTTGCTCTAAAAAGAGTCAAATAAATTATTTTATGAAAAAATTTAAAAACACAAATAGGCACTCAAAAGCGAAAAATAAATTAATACCTAGGTTTAATTATTTTGAGCGCTACCCACTCATCTATTTGAAATCGGTGCCAAACAAGCCTCGAATAATAGTAGATAGATACTATGTATCTATTCATCCATCTACTACCTATTAGACTTGGCTGGCACCGAATCCAAATAGATGAGTGGGTAGCGCTCAAAATAATTATAACTAGGTATTAATTTATTTTTCGCTTTTGAGTGCTTAATTGTGTTTTGAAGTCGCTTAAATTTTTTTCCAAATAATAATTCATATTAATAACTATTAAGTTTATGGAGTTATTTAAAACGCGTTGCACTTCTTATTATCTGATTCCTAATAGTATTATTATTTTCCTAATAAATAAAATAAAATAAAATAAATTATTATTACTCTTGAGCCACTTAATCTATTGCTAAAAATTGAACTAAAATTGTTTGAGTAATTTAAAAGACCTAAGTGAACAGACAGTGGAAGCGACTTTTTTATGTTAGTTGGATAGGCAAACTGGCAAACGTGCCGCTTATGGTAAGTGGTCGACGTCGCCCATGAATATAAACTACCTACCTACCTGGAACGAGCCTATCCTGAGACATAAGATGTTATGTCTCGGTGCCAGTAATTACACTGCCTGTCTTGCCCTTCTCTCCGAAACACAACAAAGCTGTTTCACGGGAGAAACAAGCAAGATGGTGGTACCCATGCAGCCGGGAGCGCGGCACAGCGCTTCCCTCCCGCCGGTTTGATGTGTTTAGGAGGTAGTGCAATTAATGGTACCGAAACTTACCATCTTATGTCTCAGGACAGGCAACACATAAATGCCTTTTTTATTTTACGCCGGTACATGCTCTAAGGCATTCCGCGGCGGAGTGAGGAGGTAAGTTGACGCAGCTCTACCCACTAAAACCCGGCGAGTGCCACCAATGCCGCCTTTGGTGAGGTTCCCCAGATCTGTTGCGCAACAGGGTACCTCGACGGCTATTTACTAGTAGTCCACAACGGATCGACGCAAGCTCAGAGGGGCTGTCCCGCACCTGTCCCCCCTGCTCTTTTGTCCCCTCTTCTTATAGGAGGGGTATAAAGAGCAGCTCCCTCGGCTGAATTTGCTTCGTCCAAGGTGCTACGTTTACCTTAGGCTACTGAGCCCCACCGCCACTACAAGGTTCGAACCATGGTGGGGAGAACATAAATTCGTGGGCTAGCTCCCTCCACGTTAACTCGCTCCATGTTCGTGGGCGACGTTGATCACTTACCATCATGTAGCTCGTTTGCATAACCAACTATAAAAAAAAGTTTATTTAAATCTTTGTTTATTTTTAATGAGTGCGTTAGAAATAAAAACCAAGAAAAAAAAATTTTTTTTTCGCCTAACATGTTTTAATTATGTAATTTAAAATAAATTTAAAAACGCTGCTGTCATCTACTGGGCTTCTAGCATATTTAATGCATTTTTGAATCACAACGGTACTAAAAAAGTTTCACTTTAAAAGAAAAGACTTAATACTTATTTTCTTTAATTCGTCTTTCTACAACTTACAATCATCTAATTTTTCTACCAATCTACAACCTATGCGTTTCATCATCATCAGCCTCTGTCCTCTATCTTTGTAGAATTATTTTTATTATTTAATTAGTGTTGCAGAGCAACACACAAGACTGGCTCCAAATTAACAATAATGACGTGGTAAACGCGGAGATTTTACGTTAGTAGCAAAATAAGTTGTTTGTAAGTTGTAGACAGAAGAATTAAAGAAACTCTGTTTTTTTACTTTTTTATTACTGAATAAGTATTCTATTTTTGAAGTTTGTTTTTTAGTGGTGTACGTATAAAGAATCATTGCAGGAATACTCCTGTGATGACGTCCTGAGCCTCTTGTGATATGGATGATTATTAATGTTATTATTTGCTGAGATCTCCTGGTTTATATTTACATTTAAATTCATCAGTGAATTAATCATATATAAAAATCCGAATAGCCTTGCCAGTGCTGCAGTGTTGTTATTATTCTTCCTTCTTCCTGTATTTCTTGATATCACTTCCAAGTCTTTCATGATATGCGCAAATGCATTTCGTTTGTTTACTACTGGCAGATGTAGATCTTCCAGGGATGCGGCGCCATCTTGGTTTTGGGGTTCATCTTCGTGGATCGGTTGCTGGCTTGTGTATGTAACTGTTAATAACAGTACTGAAACCAAAGTCGGCAACTTAGATCATGGGTTCCTAATTCCTACCTTTTATTTTATGGAACCCCATACCAAATAATAAAAAAACGAGTTCTTCTAATCACATATTTTGCGCTATATCGAAATAATATTTGTAACCGTGGTAATATATAACAGCTGATGAATATACAATTTTTGCGTTTACCACGTCTTTATTGTTACTTTTGGAGTCAGTGTCAAATAATGACGTGGTAAACGCAAAGATTGTACATTAGTAAAAGCACAACATGATTATTAGCTGTTGACACAAAAGTTAAAGAAATGCGATTATTTTATTACTTTTTTTTATTTTTTTTAAGTCGGTTTTAATTTTTGTTGAAAATTTTTATACTATATTTTTGGAACTACCCACATAATAATTAAGTTTATAAAATTCTACTCACCAAATAATTGTAGGTAAAGTAACATTTTGGCATATACGTTTTCAATTTTTTTCAAGATTGTATCATGAGGATTATGGCAAAACCTACAGCTATACACTCGCCTAACTAATGAAAACAAATCGTATATGTACACACACACATGGTAATAAAATAGTGTTTCTAATTTATAATTAGCTTGGAATTAAACAGCGACTCAATCAGCAATGGAAATTATGGTTCATCATCATCATCATCAGCTTCTATTCGCGTTCTTTGAAGGAGGCCTATGTTCAGACATAGGCCTCCTTCAAAGAACGCGAAGACGACCGATCCTTTTATTTTTCTTTAACGCCGGGAAATGCTCTGAGGCATCCCGCGGAGGATTGGTTCTCCCCACGCGGGTATGTGGGACTCGCTGCGCCCGACAGCTGGTAAGTGGACGCAGCTCTACCCACTAAAACCCGGCGAGTGCCACAATTTCCTTTGGTGAGGTGCCCCGGATCTAGTAGTTCCCGCACCACAGAACAACCACTCCCAACGTCGGGAGAGTACAATGGGTTGAGGTTCCCATCGTCGCCCTTTGCCCCCTGCTCTTTGGTCCCCTCTTCTTATAAGTATTTCATCACGGGGAGAACGCATTGGTTGAAGACTTTCGTCTTCAAACTCTGCGGTATAGATGACTGGAGGATATGGCTAAGCTTCCTAAATACTGCCCATCACAATTGAATCCTCGTACCGGCTTCGCTCTCGAAGTTATGTCTACCTAGCTGAAAAGTGTGTCCAAGGTAGACATACTCTTGCTCGACTACGACAGTTATGCCATTAACGTTAACCGGCCTAGGGATAGCGTGTTCGTTGCACATGACTTTAGTTGTGGCCAAGTTTATCCTAAGGCCCACATGTCGGAAGGATTCATTTAGAGTGGGCAGCATCTCTTGTAAGCCCTCCAGAGACTCGGCCAATATAACGATATCGTCGGCGAAACGAAGGTGCGAGAGATACTCGCCGTTAATGTTTATGCCAAGTTCTATCTAGTTTAAAGTCTTGAAGACGTCCTCCAAAGCTTTGGTGAATATTTTCGGGGAAATAACATCTCCGTGTCGCACTCCTTGCTGCAGTTGGATTGGTCTTGTTTGACCTCCCGAAATCAGAATGGACATAAAGGCGGAGTCGTATAGTCTTCTCAACACTTCCACGTATCGCCAATCGACCTGACATCGCTGCAGAGCTTCCAGAATAGCCCGGGTATCAACCGAGTCAAAAGCTTTCTCATAGTCCACAAAGGTAAGACACAGTAGCTGATTGTACTCATGGGTCTTCTGTACAACTTGCCTTACGGTGTGGATGTGGTATATGGTGCTAAATCCTCTTCGAAACCCAGCCTGCTCTGGTGGTTGGAATCCATCAAGCTTTTGAGTGAGGCGGTCCGTCATGACCCTCTAGAACAGCTTGTATATATGCCTTAGAAGTGATATCGGTCTATAATTTTTAATAAAGAAGAGAATAATGGTCACCCTTCTTAAAAAAATATAGAACGACCTCACTTCCATGCCACTCCTTAAGGGAAATGCCCCGTTGAAGGACAAAATTAAAAATCTTTTGTAACTCTCTAAAAACAGGTTTGCCACCTGCCTTTAGGAGTTCAGTGGTAATTCCGTCCCACCCAGGAGCCCTTCCCCCTTTAAGCTGTTTGAGAGCCAAACTAACCTTACCTAAGATGATGTTTGGAAGCTCACCGGAGAAGTGTCGCGCTCAGCTAAAACGTGGACAACGATCCGCGTTTAACCTTTTTAACGGAGGCATTTATGCCTCCGTTGAAAATATTAAATCGCGCACCTGCACTAGAGGATGCCGACAAAGTGGAATGCTTAGCCGACTCCCCCCGTAGGCCCCCACGTAGGTAACTAAGCAGGTAGCGAGAAAGGCTTCTGCGCCGCTGAAGGAAGATCCAATCCTTCCGACGAATGCAGAAGATGTCCAAGACATTATAAAATGCCTCCACGCCACGCCACGGATTTCCAACAAGGTATTAAAAATACAACCGCCTGGCCTAGTTATCCTCCTGGTTAACATTATAAACGCCCTCCTCAAGGATTGTAGGTTCCCCGATATATGGAAAGAAGCTACGGTCATAGGAATACCGAAGCCTGGGAAACCGCGCTCGGAACCGTCTAGCTGTCGTCCCATAAGCCTGATAAGCTCGTTAGGAAAAATCTACGAAAGAATTCTGCTTAGGCAGTTGAAAACCGACATTAGCGAAAAGAATCTTTTCATAGATGAGCAATTCGCCTTCCGCGAAAACCACTGCTGCCCGAGGCAAGTACACCGTATGACGGAGGATATACTCAGAGGTTTCCATAAGAAAAACAAACACGACACTTGCGCTGTATTCTTTTTTTTATAGAAGAGGGGGTAAACGGACAGTATAAAGCCTTCGATAAAATCTGGCATTAAGGCCTCATACATATACAAACTATTCAAATCAGGAATACCGGACAGACTAGTCATCATCATCTGCGACTACCTTTCTGGCCGGCATTTTAGATATAGAGTAGAGGGCACTCTGTCCTCTCAGAGACCTCTGAGGGCCGGAGTCACACAGGGCTCCGTGCTGTCTCCGACCTTGTACAACTTGTTTACCTCCGACATCCCCGAACACCCGGCGGTTTAACGGGCTCTCTTTGCAAACGACACCGCTCTGTATGTCACCCTCCGCTCAGCAGCAAAGGCTTCCACCATCCTCCAGCGTGCCGTCACCGAGCTGGGTGAATGGTTCGCAAAATGGAGGATAGATATAAACCCAAAAAAAAGTGCCTCCCATAAATTCTCCCGTAGGAGGGTCACAAACAGACGACCTTATCGTACCACGAAACCGATAAGGTTAAACAATATAGAAATACCCAGAGTAGATCAGGTAAAATACCTGGGGGTCACCCTTGACAGATCGATGTCATTTAGACAACACAGAGAAAGTCACCAAAAAGACCAAATTCCTAACCTTGAGCCGTTTATATTTTTTTATTAACAAAAACAGAAAAATGCCCCTCAGGCATAAGTTTACCCTGTATAAAACTTGTATCCGACCCATTTTATCATACTCTTGTGTCGCATTCGCGCATGTGCCACAAAGTTGACTTAATGCAGTACAAATAGTCCAAAATAAATTCTTACGCATGGCAACCGATTGCCCGTAGTACGTAAGAAATATCGACCTGCACAAGGACTTCAGATTAGAGTCCATTAGGGGCCACTTCAAAATAAAGTCAGAACGTCACTTTCAAAAGGTCACTTCCACCCAAACACGCTTATCGTGAGCGCGGCAAACTATTCCCCAGATAGCTCAGTTCCAATTAGACATAGGTTACTTAAGCATGTTTTAACAGATCCAGCTGACAAAATCTCTCAGCTACTAATGCGCGACGCAAAAGCGCGACGCGAACGTCACAATATACACAGAATTACAACACACGGTTCTAGGTACACCTGCATACCGCTTAGGTCTCGTGGTCGTAAGCAACGTCGACCCCTACACATGGAAACCACATCGATCCTGACCGATCGCGAAAGCTTAGGTTCGAATCCAATACGAGTAGACACAAACCCAGACCGCGCAAACATCCGTGGCACTACGCTACCGCTAGATTGCTTGGGTACTACTAGTCCAAATCTTGCTCTCCCGTGCAGCGAGCGCGGTGAACCTCGCCCCCTGATGGGCGCGGAGGGGGGCGTCCCCTTTCGAATATTTCTTAAGTGAGCCATCTGCTTACTTACTGTACCGATTGAGCTTAAAGGCCATCAGGCCGAAAAGTCTAACCCTTCCGCAAAAAAAAAGCCATAGGACCTTCACGCCGGAGCCCTAGCGCGTTAGTGGAGAAGAGAACGGGGAGACGAGGAGGAGGAAGTATCTGACGACGAAGAAACCTAGTGGAGCCGCCTGAGAAGGCTAGTACTCAGCCAGTGGGGTGAACGGCTCTGAGAGCTGAGCGTGGGACACCACACGGTGTTGGCTGTCGGTCAATCCTGGAACAGTAGGTTGACCGGCAGCATGGCGCAACATGAAGAATGTTGCGCCGATTCTGATGGGGCACGCCTGCTCGGAAAGTATCTGTTCAAGACGGCAGGAGCGGAGGACTCGCCAGGGTATCATCACTGTAACAGTGATGATGACACTGCTGACGGTGGTATGCATTCAAGCATTCCCCAGTGTCAAAAAAAGGGCTTGCGCTGTGCCGCGTTCCCGTCTGCTTTCGTACCACCATCCTCCGTACTTCTCCCGTGAAACCGCATTGCTGTGTTTCGGGTAACATCTTATGTCTCAGGACAGGCAACACATAAATGTCTTTTTTTATTTTACGCCGGAAAATGCTCTAAGGCATCCCGCGGGGGAGTGAGGACTCCCCAAGCGGGTATGTGGGACTCGCTGCGCCCGAAAGATGGCAAGGTGGACGCAGCTCTACCCACTAGTGTGTGAACACTTCGAGTGCCACCAATGCCGCCTCTGGTGAGGTGGGGTGCCCCGGAGCTGTTGAGCAACAAGGCACCTCGACGGCTAGTCAATCCCCAACGGAAAGACGCCACCTCCACAGAAAACTCCCAACGTCAGGACCGTACTATGGAGTGCGGTTCCCACCCTCACCCGCTGTCCCCCCTTGCTCTTTTGGCTCCCACTTCTTATGAAAGGGGTACAAACAGCCGAGGGAGTTCGGATCAATTTGCTTCGCCCAAGGTGCTGGGTTCATCTTAGGCTACTGAGCCCCACCGCCACGACAAGATTTAAACCATGGTGGGGATGTTGTGAGAACTAGTTTCCTACCAAATTTCATCATTCTATGTTAATGGGAAAAATTGCCTATAGATTGTGCTTTTACAGACTGACAGACGAACAATAGAGTGTTTGTTGTTTTGAGAGTTTCGTTTTGCTATGGTGGGGGACACATAAATCACTTGGCTAGCTCCCTCCACGTTCACTCGCTCCATGTTCATGGGCGACGTTGATCACTTACCATCATGTGGCTCGTTTGCCTATCCAATTATCTTAAAAAATATTAATATTATTAAGTTTATTTAAAACGTCTATGAGGGCGTTAGAAATAAGAACCAAGAAAATATACATTTTTTTTTGTTTTATTTAATTTAAAATAAATTATAAAACGCTGCTGTCATCGACCGGACTACTTCCGACATATTTGATGCCATCTACCATCCTGGTGGGTAAGTTAGTGAGTTTCCGGTGGCCCATGGGTGGGGATGGGGTAAAGGAGGGCAACGCATCTGTATAACCTGTTGTGCGGATGTTTATGGGCGTCCGTAGTCACCTAAGGCTCCGACAGCTCATTTGCCCCCCTATGATATTTAAAAAAAAGTATCTTTGCCTGCGGCTTCGCCCACATAGAATTTGAAAAATTAGCTTATGTATTTCTTTGCTAGAATGACATAAAAAAAACAAACAAATAAGTAGAGTTTTTCTATACTGATATTATAAAATTCTCTATAGACTAGGAATCAATTGACATATGAATGACTACTAATAATAATAATGCAAATGTAATTCCCGTAGGAAATTCGATGTTTTCGAGATAAAATGTAGATAAAACACTAGAATAAACATATTTTTCTGAATAATACCAGAAAATCTACAACACTGCCAAGTTTCATCAAAATCTGTTCAGCAGTTTCGTCTTGATTGAGTAACAAAGATCCAAACAGCCAAACATTTTTAATATTATTAGCTGTTGCCCGCAGCTTCGCCCGCGTTAACTTAGATTTATAGCCGTACCCGGATTGATGATGATTATTTTTATAGACTAAGTTATTTCTTATAGCATCAGCTATCTGCCAGTCAAAATCGGTCTAGCCGTTACAGAAAATAGCCGGAACAAACAGACAGACAAAAAGACAGACAGGCAAATATTTATTTAGAAAAACGAATTTTTGATGTATCTACGTAAGTACCTACGTATATGTTTTAATGCGTATTAAGTGAAAAGCTGTTAATTTGAAATTACAAACAGACGCTTTAATTTTATTTATTTGTATAGATTATAGTAAGATGACTGAAGAGTGACGTTTCCGAGAACGCTCACGATATACTAAAGTCCATTTTTTTCAAAGTTCATTGTAGAGTGAGCGTTCGCCGCACTTGTGGCTACTTGGCTAGCTCGTTGTCGCTTTCTACGATTGTAGATAGAGAATAGATTACAAGCGCTTGTAACTTGGCTAAGCCCCCAGGACGACGAAGAAGATTATAGAAAACACTGCACAATTGCATTCTATCTCATTCGCTCACAGACTAAATCCTATTTGTGAGTATGTTTGTCTCTCCTTGGTGTCGCTTTTTCATTTCATTAAATTTTTAAATCACAACGGTACTAAAGAAGTTTCACTTCAAAAGAAAAGACTTAATACTTCTTTTCTTTAATTCGTCTTTCTACAACTTACAATCATCTAATTTTTCAACCAATCTACAATCTATGCATTTCATCATCATCAGCCTCTATCTCTATCTTTGTAGAATTATTTTTATTATTTAATTAGTGTTGAACAGCAACACACAAGACACTGGCTCCAAATTAACAGTAAGACGTGGTAAACGCGTAGATTTTACGTTAGTAGAAAAATAAAATGATTGTAAGTTGTAGACAGAAGAATTAAAGAAACTCTGTTATTTTACTTTTTTATTTTTGAAGTTTGTTTTTTTTTTCATATTTAACATAATATCCGTATGATAAAATTAGGTGTACGCATAAAGAATGGTTGCAGGAATACTTCTGCGATGATATCCTGTGATGGACTGGTTTACATTTACATTCAAATTCATCAGTGAATTAATCATATATAAAAATCCGAATAGCCTTGCCAGTGCTGCAGTGTTGTTATTATTCTTCCTTCTTCCTGTATTTCTTGATATCACTTCCAAGTCTTTCACAATACGCGCAAATGCATTTTGTTTGTTTACTATTGGCAGATGTAGATCTTCCAGGGATGCGGCGCCATCTTGGTTTTGGGGTTCATCTTCGTGGATCGGTTGCTGGCTTGTGTAGGTAAGTGTTAATAACAGTACTGAAACCAAAGTCGGCAACTTAGATCATGGGTTCCCGAAGGACAATGGCGAGATTATACCTAGGGTGTTTTAGTAATGTCTAGAAATGTCACATATATAAAACTTAATAATGTAATTAGGTGGAATTATTTACGGTTTCAGTTTTGAGTGTAAAAGCCAACGTTAAATTGCGTATTTAATTAACTATTTATTTATTGCTTCCATTTCCGGATTTGATTCATTCGGAGTTTGTCATTATCAAAGTTACCATTTACAAAAAATATTAAAGTATTCCGTTAACAGAAACAATAAATTAACTAATAAACTCGTTTGTAAGCCAATACCTACAAATGATTTATTTTGATGAAATATAATATAAAAGCTCGATTATGGTGCTACATTTGAAAAAGGCGTGATATTTCAATATTAATAAAAAATAATTATTATTGATAATTACAGCAAAAGTATTGGCAACTATGATAGGTCTCTAATCTTTTTTTATTTTCTACTCAAAAAGCTTTTCACTTCAAGTGATAACTCACTTGTCAGTACCACAGAGTAGGTATATTTCTATTTTCTATATAAAGGAAGTCACTACTTTGTTGTTACCTAATTATTTTAGCGTTCGTTATTATACCTGTAGACGTAATTTGCACATGCCATCTCTTACATTTAATCAAATTACTTGAACATAATAACTGGTATTTTATTTGACGACGCTATATAAAATATAATAATACCAATTTAGATGTTTCCAGGTTATGTCAGTTTTTAAGTAACTATGGGACAACTACCATATGGTAGCTAAAAGCTATGGAGACAACTTTTGGCACTGCAAAACCTGGCATAAGGAGGTAACCAAGCAGTTGGAGCCGTATGGTGACTACCAACGCCCATTTGACATCCACATAACCAAAAGGCAGATGCGTTGTTCTCCTTTTTCTATTTGAAACTACCCACATAATAACTTTAAGTTTATAAAATTCTACTCACCAAATAATTGTAGGTAAAGTAACATTTTGGCATATACGTTTTAATTTTTTTTCAAGATTGTATCATGAGGATTATGGCAAAACCTACAGCTATATGTATACTCGCCTAACTAATGAAAACAAATCGTATATGTACACACACAGATGGTAATAAAATAGTGTTTCTAATTTATAATTAGCTTGGAATTAAACAGCGACTCAATCAGCAATGGAAATTATGGTTCATCATCATCATCAGCCTCTATCTGTCCACTGCTGAACATAGGCCTCCCTCAAAGAACGCCAAGACGACCGATCCCTTGCTACTCGCAACCACTGACCGGCCACAGTACGGAGATCGTCTTCCCACCTGGTTAATGTCCGACCATCACTTCGTCTACCCAAACGCGGCCTCCACTTATGAACCTTATTAGCCCATGATGTCTTCGTTTAGAATCCTATCTGCCTTAGAAACACCCAGCATAGCACGCTCCATAGCACGTTATCTACGGCAAACTTTCGGACCAGTCGTAAATTTAGAGAGCCACGTTTCGGCCCCGTAGATCGGGGAAATAACATCTCCCTGACGCACTCGATGCAGTTGGATTGGTCTTGTTTGAGCTCCCGGAATCAGAACGGACATAAAGGTGGCGTCATATAGTCCTCTCAACTTTACGTCAGTAGAAGTGGCGTCTGTGTGTGCTCTTTATTCCCACATAAGGCTGAGAGTCTCATCCGGGAGTTTGAATTTCCGGCCAGTACGCTTTCTTCTAAAAATCCCCACGACCCGCATGCAGCCCACCACGGCAATCAGTGCCTCGTCAACTGCCATAGTAGTGTCCGAGATATTAAGGCCCTCGAATCGGTTTTTTAATTCCAATTGGAATTTATTATAATAAGACAATTTTTACGGATTTTATCGCGGTTTATTAAGATTTTTACAGGCCCGACGTTTCGGATACTTTACAGCAACCATGGTCACTGGAGGACCATGAATTGGAATTTTTCGGAGTCTATCACGGTTTGTCGAAAGTAAGGTCGGAGTGTAGACTTTATTAGACGGACTCGCTCTCGCTGAAAGCTCACATTTATAGATCCTCTTACTATTCGGTGATCACTTCCGGTTTTGAATCTGTTGATCACAGAGACGTCCCTGAATGCATGTCTTCGGTCCGCCATAATAAAGTCTATCTCGTTCCTCGTCACAGTGTCGGGGCTTAGCCAGGTTCACTTCCTGAGGGGCTTCTTTTTAAAATATGAGTTCATTAAAAAGAGGAAAAGGCAGGACAGGCAGTGTAATTACTGGCACCCAGACTTAACATCTTATGTCTCAGGATAGGCAACACAGAAATAAGTTGTCATAACATGAAAAAAGTTACCTCCCTCCATCTTGCTTGTTTTCCATGAATCAATTTTGCTGTTTTTGAAAGAAGAATACCGGCAGTGTTATTATTGGCGCCGACAATTATTACCTACCCTTTTTTTTCTTTAACGCCGGGAAATGCTCTGAGGCTTCCCGCGGGGGAGTGGATCTCTCCAGGCGGGTATGTGGGACTACCCTACCCACTTAAACCCGGCGAGTGCCACCAATGCCACCTTTGGTGAGGTGCCGCGAATCTAATGAGCAAACAGGGCACCTCGACGGCCAGCCAGTCCCTCAGGGGACTGACACCACCTCCACAGAGGGATTGTCCCGTACCACAGAACAACCCCTCCCAACGTCGGAACAGTGCAATGAGGAAAGGTTCCCATCCTCGCCCCTTGTCCTCCCTGCTCCTTTGTCCCCTCTTCTTATAAGAAGGGGTAAAGAGCCCCCTCGGCTCAATTCGCTTCACCCAGTAAGGTGAGCCCAGCACAGTTGCTGGCTTCTGAGCCCCACCGCCACGACAAGGCCTGAACCATGGTGGCAATAATTAAAACCTACATCGAGCGCCGCTAACCGTTTTTCATCGCATGAATCATGTTACGCCAATTCAACATTAAATTGCATGCTTTATACATTACTCTTCTTCCATGACATCCCATCGTAAAAACGAATCTGAACAGTAATAAATGAAGATTTCTTTGAGTACGATCATTCAATAATTTACTTTGTTTAAGGTTTTATTGCAAATCCGCTAAAAATCCTTCATCATGCAACGTTACAGCAGCTTGGAGTCCAATCCTACTCTTGGAATTAGATCTCATGGAAGAGAAGTATAAAACTTTGTCTTATTATGGTTGAAAATTTTCGCCTACAAACTATCTTTTGTCTGCAAACTGTTTACTTGAAGACAAACGTCTTTCAACTCTATGGTTGAAATCGCCTTACTACTTTTTGATTCTAATTTTACGTTTGAAGACTTTCTTAAAACTCCTGAGGATATTCGTCTGAAATTCATCAAACCATATATTTCCTTTCTTCCGGGCCTTTAAAAGTTAATATTTATCTACTTATTAGCGTTGATGCGGGCGATGGTGCTATATAAAATAGCAAAACGCGTTGCTCATCGATCCGTGAACATTTCCTGAACACTCCCCCAGCCAGACCACGCCCATTCCCTCCCTTGTATGGTTCATGAACCCAACCGGTGCACGTCCTGTCACCTATATCACGTTATGATGACAACCATATTAAATTGATGACAAAATGGTGGTCTAAATGTATGTAAAATCTATGTATCGGTTGTATATGCATTGGCGGGAAATGGACCGTGTTGGCGCACATTGCGGAGCCAAAATCCGCTTGTGGACGGTAAAAAGTTAATAATAATGATGATCATTCTATGGATGGATGGATGATGTCGCCCAAAGTGGATGATAATCACGTTTATGCTATGGATTGTATATAATAAAAAACGATCACGCTGTTTGGAAATGTATGCCACGTATCCAAACAGCGTGATAGTTTTTATCAAATCGACGTGAAATATTAAGTAAATCTTTAAATTACCCTTAGCTACTCTAAAGTCTAAATCTTCTATCGACACTTGACAGCCAAGAAGTGTTTCGATGAAGTTTAATAATATGGGATCGAAATGCGTATTTCTTCAAGTAATATTAAATTTGACCGTTTGAAAAGTAAATAAAATTCATTGATCTCATCCAGATTCGTCCGCCAGATGGATCTCTGTCTGGTCTCACGATCATATACAGATAGCTCTCGTTTCACCATTCTAGAACCAATCCATAGCCACACTACAAACTAAAATAGAAGTGTGCATGGCCATTGACCATTGTTTTGCCGAACATTGAAACATGGTCGCGCTTTCTAATATTTAATACAACGTTGATGGTGTTCTCACATGCGCTGGCTGCTCACGAACCTTCCGAGCCAAGATAGACTATGCTAGCCATGTAACAGCCTATTAACACTTGACTCTTTTATGTGTGTTTTTTATAGAATAGGAGGGCAATAGAGCAGTCGAAGCCTTTTGGCGACTATCCACGCTCATACAACAACCAGAGATTATGCATTATTATTTATCAGCTTTTCGCGGCAGCCGAAAGCGGCTTGGAAAGCATCATCATCATCGCAAAACTCTATTTTTATTACTCACGTATTTCATCAAACTCTATTTTAAACTATTCAATACAGAACAAATCTCCCTCAGGTTATTTACGTCAAATAGAAACCCCCTATATCATATTTCTCATTTAGAATCCTAGATACCTAGACCAAGGGTGGGACCCCTATGTAAAAGCACTTTGATCTAACAGAAATATGTCAAGTTACGGCGGCCATTTTGTCTTGGGGTCGGGAGTGGTATAAGATTTAAAAAGAGAATTTTTATTTTTTTCTAAATGCCCCTAAGAGAGCCATTCTAAGCATTTTAATGTCATTTAGAAAACATTTTCAAGTATAATTTAATTGGACATGATAAAAATAAAATTGCGTTTTCTTTTATATATTGTGTAATGACAAAAATTTCTAATTAAAAATTCTATTTTATCTTATTCTATTCTATATTATGTTGTTATATTGTTTAATAAGACTACATATTCTCGCGTCAAAAAGTGTTTTCAATACTTAGTCCAGTAGAGCGGTGTAAACATTCAGTAAAGTAGATATTTTTGGTACGCCGGTCGACCATCGACGCCCTCAAACGCCTTCGGGCGGTGACGGATGAGGCGGAACGCAGAGGGAAGGTGGTGGTCGCGGTGTCGTTGGACATCGCGAACGCCTTCAAGAGCCTCCCCCACAGTGTGATACGGGAGGCACTGTATTTCTTCGGTGTGCCCCCGTATCTGAGGAGGCTGCTGGAGGCGTACCTCTCCGAGAGGAGGGTAGCCTTCGAGTATCGGTCGGGGTCCATTGAGTGGCGGCGAGTCGGCTCCGGTGTCCCACAGGGATCGGTTTTGGGTCCGATCCTGTGGGACATCGGATACGACTGGGTCCTACGAGGCCGCCTCCTCTCCGGGATGGGTGTCATATGTTACGCGGATGACACCCTCGTGTATGCCCGGGGACGAAGTTATAAGGAGGCGGCGCGGCTGGCCGAGGTCGGGCTCGACCTCGTGATCAGCCGCATAGAGAGGTTAGGGCTTCGGGTCAGACCTGAGAAGACCGAAGCCCTTCTCTTCCGCGGGACCGGGCGGAAAGGACCCCCACCGGGGGCTGCCCTCCAGGTCGGAGGGGTGAGGGTCAGGATGAGCCCCCATATCAAATATCTGGGGCTCATCCTTGACGGTGGGTGGACCTTCGGCCCACATTTCTCAATGTTGGGACCGAAGGTCGTGAAGGCGGCAAGTGCGCTGGGCAGACTCCTCCCGAACCTCGGAGGACCCAGCGCCGCCTGCAGGCAGCTATATTCTGGAGTCTGCCGGAGTATGGCAACCTACGGTGCGCCCATCTGGGCGGGTCACCTTACCATGAGAAATAAGGCCCAGCTGCGCTCGGCACAGCGGGTCATCGCGGTAAGAGTGATCCGGGGGTACCGTACAGTATCGTGGGCGGCAGCCACTGCCCTGGCCGGTGACCCCCCGTGGGAACTCGTGGCTGAGGTTCTTGCCGAGACGCACTCCTATGTCTCGGATAGGATAGATAGGAGGTCTCTTGGCGAGAGCCTTACGCTAGACGGGATCCTTCGGGTTCGCCGACTAGGGCAAGAGGCGTTAATGCGAAGGTGGGGGGAGGACCTGGCGCAACAGCCTAACGGTTGCTCTGCGTCCGGTCCTTGAGCGGTGGATGCGCCGTAAGCGCAAACCCCTCACCTTCCGTCTGACACAGGTGCTCACCGGGCATGGTTGCTTTGGTGAGTACCTGTGCCGGACGGCCCGCAGGGAGCCGTTGACAGTGTGTCACGATTGTGGCGCGGCGGTGGACTCGGCCCAGCACACCCTCGAGGTGTGCCCGAGATGGGCGGCGCTGCGTCATGATCTGACATCAGTCATCGGAGGAGACTTGTCTCTGCCGGGTGTCATCATCGCGATGCTCGGTGACGACGAGTCCTGGACGGCGATGGTTTCCTTCTGCAAGGCAGTAATGTCCCAGAAGGAGGCCGACGAACGGGGGTGCGCAGGAGGCGCTACTTAATGCGCCTCCAGTAGTACCCCTGTGCTCGTGTCGGGTTCAGGATGGGAACCTGGGCCCTGTATGACACGACGTCGCGGGGACTGCCCAAGCAGCCTGGCAGCCCCCCTTAAGAGGAGTAGTCTGGCCTTCGCCGGGGCCAGCCTGTCGCTGAGGTGATCCTGTCGAATGCCTATCCGGGACCCTCAAATTAAAGCGGCTGAAGGCGCTCGCAGTGGTTTTAGTTTACGGGTAGGGCACTCCCAGGTGCGAGTCCCACATAGGGTCAGGATCTACCCGAGATCCTGGCTACATGCGTTTCCAAGCATTTCCCAGCGAAAACAAAAAAAAAAAAAAAAAAAAGATATTTTTGGTAACTACACTGATTTTTTTCTCATCATTGAAAAAATTTTAATCTCTCTACCACCACTGACCAAAAATTCCTAGATCAGTCATTATCATCTAAAATTTTAGTAGAGTTGCCAGCCAACATGTCCCCATAAACTCGTTAAACTGACTTTTAACTAGATAAGACAACGAGCTCCATCTAGTGGCTGGCCTAGTTGGATTAGAAATGTTGGATCGTCCGTCATTGAAAGAGGCCTTCCCGTAGGTTGGACTTTGTTTTACTCTATGTATGTGCGATAGAACTACTTCGATTTTGACTACAATCTTGGATGATGATCAGACGCTCCTTCCTATCTGCACATTGACGTATCATCATCATCGTCATCATCATCATCAGCTTTTATCCGTCCACTGCTGAACATAGGTCTCCTTCAATGAACGCTAAGACGACCGACCCCTCACCACTCGCATCCAACACGGACCGGCCACCGCACGGAGAATGTCATCAGACTGGTTAATGGTTGACGAACACTTCGTCTAACTAAATTATTATTAATTGATAATTAATAATTATTGACGTATATTATCGGTAGAAATTAAAAATAACGATACAAGTATATCTTAACAATAACGAGACAAAAAATACATTTCTAACTCTTTTGTTACTGATTGAGCTAAGTCAATATAATATTTAATCACCTCATACAACATAATCATATCTTTATCTAGATTCAGATTAAAAAAACCAGAAGAATGCGTATGTAATGCGAATGTATGACTTACCTATTCGTTAAAGATTTTGTAAAAAAACTTTTATGTAAGTAATATAACAACAAATTAATGATTTTTTTTATTCCTTCACTTATGCTATGACACTATAGCTTTTCTTAAGGTTACACAAGTCGCTATCTTTCCATACAAACGCAGAACAGTAATTACTACAATGTTTGACGTTGACCATGAAAAATATAAATTATAATATAAATATAATATAAATTGATCTCGTCATTATCTATGTCGGTATGTACCCAAAATCGTAAAAAAAATGTACATTAAAAAAATATAAGCTTCTAAATTTTCGTATTTCGACATTGATTTTAACCCAACTTTGGGCGAAAATAAATAGTAAACAGAGCACGAAAGCCCATACAGACATAGATTAGTTATTCAAAAGTTGAAATAAATTTATTTTAAAAAGATACACTTAATAATTTTTCTATAATAACTGTTTTGCCGAAAGGGCATTTTCGGAATGAATCATTGTGTATTTCATTCTAGCACACATGTTCGCGCACTATGTCAGGTGAGATAGCAATCATTTTGTTAGAGTTCGCGCCGTCGACTAGTTCAACCTTAATGTGCAGTTCTTAGCTCAACGGGAAATACCCTATAAGTTTTGGTTTGCCAAGCAGACAGACACTGACAGACGGAGTGGTCCTATAAGGGTTCGACATGTCATTTTGAGAAACGAACCCCTAAAAATCATACTAAAAACCTAAACCTAACATTTTCCCAAGAAATATTTCTACAAGTTTAATACTTAAGACCATAAAAAAGGTAAACGCAGTCGTAACGTCTTGATTTCCTGACTGAAAGTAGAACTCCTGTAATATACATATTTACGTTCCCCAACTTTTATCTGCCTCATTTGAATAACGGGGAAAAGAAGTCATCTATGTCACTTCTATTATTTATTAAAGTTTTTATATTAAACAGCTTTTACACTACTCATAAACTTGACTTAAAATACTCATCTTTAAGGACCTTCGCACCAATATTAAGAAAGACGAATATTTTAAATGCAGGAAGTAAGAGTTTAATGCGAGTGGTAAGGGTAAGGAATCAGCCGTCTTGGCGTTCATTGAGGGAGGCCTATGTTCAGCAGTGGATGGATAGAGGCTGATGATAATGATGAAGTAAGATAAAATCAAGTCCTCTTTATTTTTACCTATTTTCTTTTAAAGGCTGTAACTGTTAGCTAGAATAACACTAAAACTCATAAACGTTTTTCTTGATGATTTTTTATAGAAGAGAGGGCAAACAGACAGTCGTTTCACCTGGTGGTAAGTGATATGCTACATCCATAGACACCCGCTACATCATTAGCAGATGCGTTCCCGGCCTTTCAAATATGAGTATGCTCTTTTCTTGAAGGTCTATAAGTAGTATCCACTTAATATTTCTACGGTTTGTTTTTAATATTTCTATGATCGTTTCGATTTGGAAATACCGTAGGTGGTAGATGTATATAGTTGTCGTGCCAGGCAGGAAATACCCTAAAAATCGATAAAGTTGTTATTATATTATAATAATCGAGTTGTTTATTTATTTATTTATTCATGGATTACCAACAGTTGTTACAATTTCGTAAACACAAATATGAAAATACAAAAATTACACAATGTAATTGCACAACTACTTACTGATAACCACAGCATGCTTTGATGTGGATTTCCGGACATCGAGATGGTGTGGGGTGAAATGTTGAATTTTTACTCGATGTCCGGTGGTGGAATTCTGATGCAATATCCAAATAATCCTTAGGACACTCCCCGTGGTAGATGCGGAAGAAGATGCAGAGTGATCTGACACCTCTAGGCCCCGCCAAAGAATCAAGCCGATTGAAGAGACTATATGGAGGATGTTAATCAATAAAAAGTACTTTGCTTTAGACCTTTAAAATGTTCGTGATTAGCCAGAATAAACGTTTAAAAATAAATATTATACAAGGTCGATAAAACCGAGAGGCATTAAATTAAACTACATATACTACACTTGCTTACGGTTAATCCGAAACTATAAAAAAATTGTTTGAGAGCAATAAAAAAAAGTTTTTCAAAGAACTTAAATACGGGAATAGTCAAAGTAAAACGTAAAAACTCTTTGTAAACCTTTGTAAAATGACGTCTGTAAAGCTAGAAAGGTCAAGTTTTATATCTCAAAATTTAGTGCTCATTTAGTGCTAATTTAGTGCTGATAACAGATATTTGGTGCTTTGATAGGTGAACCAAAAATGAGAACACTGCTAACTTTTAATTAAGCTAGCAGTGTACAATTCGTGACCGCGCTTTGATACAGTTGGGGCGAGAGGCACAGGAGCTAATAATTTAGTGCTCAATTAGTGCTAATTTAGTGCATATAACAGATATTTGGTGCTGTGATAAGTGGACCAAAAAATGAGAACACTGCTAACTTTTAATTAAGTTAGCAGTGTACCATTCGTGACCGCGCTATGATACAGTTGGAGCGAGAGGCACATCAGCTAATAATTTAGTGCTCAATTAGTGCTGCCTGTACAAGCAAACAGATTTTTCAAAAAAAAAAATTCAGTTTTTAAGTATAGATAACTGCTGACATAACGATACGAGCAATCATAGAGCTGAAAGATGACTTTAATATCGGTATTGGTGAAATTGAAAGGTGTTACTAATTAGTGCTCAATTAATGCTACCTGTAAACCCAGTTTTTTTTTTTGAAAAATCGTTTTTCAACTGCCCGCTAAAAAAATCGAAGATTTTCAATAATCGAAAAGTTATGGGTATTATTAGAAAGATCAAGTCGGCAGAATCACTCGTTTTATATATCAAAATTTAGTGCTCATTTAGAGCTAATTTAGTGCTGATAACAGATATTTGGTGCTTTGATAGGTGAACCAAAAATGAGAACAATGCTAACTTTTAATTAAGCTAGCAGTGTACCATTCGTGACCGCGCTACGATACAGTTGGAGCGAGAGGCACATCAGCTAATAATTTAGTGCTCAATTAGTGCTGCCTGTACAAGCAAAAAGAGATTTTTCAAAAAAAAAATTTTTAAGTTTTTAAGTATAGATAACTGCTGACATAACGATACGAGCAATCATAGAGCTGAAAGATGACTTTAAAATCGGTATTGGTGAAATTGAAAGGTGTTACTAATTAGTGCTCAATTAATGCTACCTGTAACCCCAGAAAAATTGTTAGAAAAATCATTTTTCAACTGCCCGCTAAAAAAATCGAAGATTTTCAATAATCGAAAAGTTATGGGTATTATTCTGTATTGCAGATATCGAGTTTTCATCAGATCTCAACGTTATAAGGTCACAGGAAACTACCCTGACTCCCCTCGCGATGTAGCCACTGTGTGTGTGTGTGTGTGTTAAAAAAAATTCAAAGCAACTACTGCTAATATAACGACGCCAGCAGTCTTAAGAGTGAGAAGAAAACTATAGAACGGAAACTAATGGAATTAAAAGACGTCACCATTTAATGGCCAATTAGTGCTACCAGTATAGCAAAGGATTTCTGATTTTTTTTTTTTTTTTCAAATCAACTACTGCTAATATAACGACGCCAGCAGCATTTTTTTAACACACACACACACAGTGGCTACATCGCGAGGAGGGGAGTCAGGGTAGTTTCCTGTGACCTTATAACGTTGAGATCTGATGAAAACTCAATATTTGCAATACACAATAATACCCATAACTTTTCGATTATTGAAAATCTTCGATTTTTTTAGCGGGCAGTTGAAAAACGATTTTTCAAAAAAAAAATCTGGGTTTACAGGTAGCATTAATTGAGCACTAATTAGTAACACCTTTCAATTTCACCAATACCGATTTTAAAGTCATCTTTCAGCTCTATGATTGCTCGTATCGTTATGTCAGCAGTTATCTATACTTAAAAACTGAAAAAAAAATTTTTGAAAAATCTGTTTGCTTGTACAGGCAGGACTAATTGAGCACTAAATTATTAGCTGATGTGCCTCTCGCTCCAACTGTTTCATAGCGCGGTCACGAATTGTACACTGCTAGCTTAATTAAAAGTTAGCAGTGTTCTCATTTTTGGTTCACCTATCAAAGCACCAAATATCTGTTATCAGCACTAAATTAGCACTAAATGGGCACTAAATTTTGAGATATAAAACGAGTGATTCTGCCGACTTGACCTTTCTAGCTTTACAGACGTTGTAAAATGTCCTTCGAATCTAAAAGGCAACGTCGCACAGCACGTTGCGTCTCACCGGGTCGAACAAACCGGAGCGGCTTCAATACTTTAAAAATATCCTGTGACTAAACTATTGATTCTATTGGTGTGTAGTTTTGGTGTGTAGCTTGAAAATGGTACATAGTATACGTGGTTTAATTTAATGACTCTCGCTTTTATCAACCTTGTATAGGTAACTAACGTCAAAACTTACAATTATTGTACATCCAACACTTTTTTTTCTTTAACGCCGGGAAATGCTCTGAGGCATCCAGCGGGGGAGTGGGTCTCCCCAGGCGGGTATGTGGGACTCGCTGCGCTCGAAAGGTGGTAAGTTGACGCAGCTCTACCCACTAAAACCCGGCGAGTGCCACCAATGCCACCTTTAGTGAGGTGCCTCGGATCTAATGAGCAAATAGGGCACCTCGACGACTAGTCATTCCCCCAAGGGACCGACGCCACCTCTCAACGTTGGGACATTACAATGGGGTGAGGTTCCCATCCTCGTCCCTTGTCCCCCGGCTCAATTTGATTCGCCCAAGATGATGTGTTGACCTTAGGGTACTGAGCCCCACCGCCAAGACAAGGCTTGGACCATGTTGGGGATAGTATGTTGTCTCTCATAGATATCTTATCATTATAATATTTTGGGAAAGAATATTTTGAATCAGTTAGTTTTGAAAAAAATCTTTGGTGATTGGCATTGTCATTAATTCGTTCCGTTTCAAGTTTTATACGTCAAGTTAATAATTTGTTTTAATTTTTTTCAATTTTTTTAAATAATTTATAATTTGCATTTGTGAGGTAAACCCATAAGTGATTTTTTATTCATACGAATTTATTTTTTAGTATAAATTAAATATAAATTGTGTTCATTTTTTTAACGTCGAGTAATTAAATTATGCGTATAATGTATCTACGCTGTGTAATGTATTCCATCTCATTCTTTTACACGTTCAATCATACAGATATATATGTATGTCTCTTTTTACGTAACTCCTCAACTTTTGTGTTACACTTGATTTTACTCCTCATAAAATTTCCGGTTTGAGTTATAAGGCCCGGTCCTTATAACTCAAATCGTTTCTTAAGGAGTAAACTCCAATTACATCCTACTGGATCTAACTGATCTTATTTTCTTCTATTAAGGATTATTCTTTTTTCTTTAGATTCAAAATAATCATCACAGTTCTTAATTCAACTGTAAATTCAGCATGGATTACGAACGGCTGGTTAGTCTTAACTGTGCATGAAGGCGAAGCTGCACACAATATTTCGCTATAGGCTCGTGAATAAAACCTTTTACAAGGTATATTCTGTAAACGTTACTTCACCCTGTTTCTGAACCCAGTTTCTAGGCGAACCTAGATGCATGTGGGACATTATGCGAACGCGTCGCTAAACACCGATTACTGGCGCACGCAACCCCTTCCCAGGACGAAGACCCCTCTCGCCGTGTGAGCTATGAATGGTGTAGACAGGTATTTTGTGTCTATTTGAAGGTGATCAGACAGGGGTCAGAGAGGGAGAGGTCCTCATATAAATATCCCATATCAGAATAATTAAATATATACATAACAGAATAACTAATAATCATTATCATCATCATCATCAGCCTCTATCCGTCCCCTCCCTCCTCCTCCCTCCCTCCCTCAATGAACGCCAAGACGGCCGATCCCTTACCACTCGCATCAAACACGGACCGGCCACCACACGGAGATCGTCTTCCCACCTGGTTAATGGCCGACCAACACTCCGTCTACCTAAACGTGGCCTCTTGAACCTTTTTGCCCCATCGGCCATCCGTTCTCCTCAGTGTGTCACCAGCCCACTGCCACACAATAAGTCATTATATTTCAACCAATTTATACAAAACCTTTACAAATTGTATATTAAAACCTGCCTCGTGAATCACTTGATCTATTAAAAAAACCGCATGTAGATCCGTGCTGATGTTGTTTAAGTTTATTGCGAACAGACACAAAGTCAGACACAGTGGAGGACTCTGTTTTATAGTATACCTACAATAGTGATTATAAGAATATTTAAGTTTTGTTCCGTTAAAGTTTTCGTTTGTTACCGATGGTAGTCTCAATTTGACGTTCTAAAAATAGTTTAAAAGTACAATATTTAATTTAAAAATTTACAAGTTGTATCCCGTTGCAGACAAAGTGTACGAGTTTAAATGTCAATATAGACGGTTTGTCAGGTGAGTGGATACTAGAAAGTTTCGGGATCTAATTCAAGTAGGTATTAATGAGACTATAAGATCAATACAAGGACGTTCATAGAACTATCAGTGTGTACCCCTATGTACTGGCACTTCTATGCCACCGATAAAGTCAATAAATAAGCTGGAAGTTATAATAAAACCTAATTATATACATTCCCGACGTTTTAGATGCTTTCCATCTAAAACGTCGGTATGAGCCTCTATAACCGCCTAGCTCTATGGTCCCTTTGATCAAACAGGGCGGGCACACACTTTTATAGTTAAATTAGACCACACGGATGCATTAATGCGGCATGCGAACGACAGCATCGTTTGCTTCGATTGTGTACACAGAAACGGGGAAAAGTGTGTTCCCCACTCGTGTGTGCCAGTGTTGATATATGTAAAAATATATTTCCCCATGTAAAATATCCAGGGAAATATAGACAAGTTCGAAGTGCACACAGTTCAAAACAACTAGCATTTAATAGTATGGTTAAGATGAACGAGGAAGGAGACTTATCTTCAGCTGCATATGGATAAAGGATGATGATGATGATGATAGTTAAGATGTGTAAGAGACAAGTACAAAATATAGTTTAAATTTTAAAAAGACTAGCTAGCGAGTGCTTGTTTGTGCACCAACAAAGCTCCCGTAACATAGCAAAGCTTGGTGAAAGAAAATATGATTGTAGTACTCATCCTAAGGGACGTGCCTTACAAACTCACTTCATCTCTCTCTATCTCATCTTTAGCTGATCACGTCTGTAGGTGCAATAAGTAGATCATAATCGGGAATACGTTCCCAGCATCCTAGCCATCTTTGCCGAGCCACTGAAGAAAATATATCAAAAATCTTTATAATCACAAAAAACAATTGCATTAATGTCGCGTGCTCTAAGAAAAAGAATAACATCTAAAGAAGACTTGTCTCATACAGCCACGTGAATCTAACACACTCCTCGCTCGATTTCGAGGCAATCTCACCTTAGGGTTCCTCGAATAACTATTTATAATAATAATATCAACCCTTACATGTCCCACTACTGGGCACGGGTCAACTCGAAATCAGGCGAGGAGGGTGTTGGGCCATAGTTAACCAATGCGCTGGCCCAATGCGGGTTAGTGAACTTCACACACCTTCAAAGACTTTTAATCTCATCAGGCATTCAGGTTTCCTCACGATGTTTCCTTTACCGGTAGGCAAACGATGGTATCATGTTCAGGTGCACATATTATATATTTAGAAAAACCCATTTCTAGGCATCAACCCGGACCTCTCCGCTCTCACTCATCAGGCCGAGCCCATACCCTAGTGGGTCTGTGACCATCGTCGAGTAACTATTCAGTTGAAATAAATATTATTTTATCTTTAAATAATATCTTAATTATTTAAATCTTTTTATCATTATAAACTATGTAATTAAAAATAAGTTAAAGAAAGTGCAGCACTGGCAACACGACACATATGACTGTCATTACGAACTTCTCAACGACTGCCTACGCATTTGTTAACAAAATAAATAAGGATACGTTTTTATATCAACACTGCGTATTTTTTTAAGTATCAAACAGTTTGTGGCCTAGTTTTATAACGAATCGTGGTCCTTTGATAAAGAAGAGAATGTAAAAAACTAAATGTTGAATGAATGTAATAAATAGAAAATGTATCATATTTGTTTTTTTTTCTATATTAGCGGTTGTGGTTGTAAATTTATACTATTAAAACTATTAATATTTTGTAGAAGTCAGTCTAGTAAATAACTTCTAGACTCTAGACATTGCTGAAATAGCGAGCTCCCATAATAGAAGTAATTATAGTTAAAAAAAACTAAAAAACACGCTTTCATACCGTGTTTTTTAGTTTTTTATAACTATAATTTATTTTTTACTTTTCTGTGTTGACATTTTTTTATTAATTTACACTACTCAACTTATCACTTTAGAATGAGTGATAGACTAAAAATTAAAAACCATACAAGTGATGTCTTGCGCGCCTTATGCCTTCCTTGTTAATGTCATCCTGATCAGGATATTGGAACAAACTTGAAGAAGAAGTGGGTTACAAAAATTCAGATTATAGCTTCATATACATATAAAGTGTGTAAAAACATTAACACTGAGTTACCGCGTGAACCATACACGTAAATAAATATTGATAATTATCATGATATTTACATTTTATCTTGAGCCAGGTCACGGCACACCCTACAGTCTACACCATCAATATGGATCGTGTCGCTACTGAAGCGTCCTTCGTCAGACGCGATGGATCCTAGACGGAGGAAAATAAGACCTTGTATGGCAATAATTGTCGCCCTTTCATTAAACAAACGAACAAAAATAAAGCGATGGATGAAGAATTGGCTACAAAAGAGAAAAGAGTATACACATCTCAATTTATTCATCGAAATTCGCCTTCACGATGAAATGGACGTCTACGAAAATTACTTTAGAATCCCTGTTTTGATAACCTTTTGGAACTGGTGACGCTATTTTTGAGTGAACAGCATACAGTGATGATGAAAACGATTTCGCCTAAAGAAAAATTGTCATTGAGATTGCGTTATTCGTTTCTTGCTCGTGGCACGGGTACACCGCGGCTGACGCGGTGTTACCGACGTCTCCCATCGCTGCAGTCTCGCGGCGGGCGCATGACGCGATAAATATTGAGACGCGACCTGGGATCAGATCACAAGGATGTTCAGAAATCGAGAGATAAATATTGTTATCCGTCAATACACTACCCTACACGTCAATAAATATCGTAATCCGACCAAAATCCGACAGTATATATTGACGGATTACACTATGGTTCTCGCGTATAACATTCGCCTAATGAATGTAACTTTGTGTAATCTCGACTGTATGACATGGCCACCGTTAGCGGTTATTATGATATATCTCAATCTCTAAATAACTCTTTAAAATGGCGCACATTAACAAGGAAAACACAAAAAAAGTACCTAATCTTTAGTCTGATAGATTATTTGTTTCATTTCATTTCATTGTTCTTATGAAGGCCATTAGCATAGTAATTTTGTCAAAAAGATTCTATCATCCAAGGATCTATCATCTATCCACAGGCACTGACGTGCTTAAAGAGGCTATAAGGTCTGACGTCACCTAGGTATAATACTCTATAAATAGGTAAACACTCCAGAATGATTCTTCATAGATTCATACTTTGCTGAATACAGCTGTTTGTCTAAATAAAACACTTAAAATATAGCGCCAATAATTCCGCGTCTAACCATAGACTAAAGTGGTTTTTTTTTTTACATTTATACCACGTTCAGCCAATTAGTCCACTTGTAAGAGCGGCAAGAAATGAAATAATTACCTGGGACTAGGCCGGTCACGTCAACCGAAATCATTACGACCACTGAGAAAATATCACCACATTTTTGGTACCAGAACATGGACGCCGAGGCTGTTCCCTAAAAAGATAGCACGATAACCTAGACGTATACGAGGCTAGCTGGCCTGCGGTGTTGTAAGATTGCGACATATGGAAGTGCTTGGGGGAGGCCTTTGCCCAGCAGTGGGACAGCATAGGCTAGTAAAAAGAATACCTGCACGACCTCAGCAATTGTAATTAAGAATACCATTGGGATTCGAACCCGCACTCTAAAATGGCATGGAATTGAATATTTACACGGATATGAGCAGTTCCCGCAGCTTCGTCTGCGTTAATTTACATCATTGTAGATTATTATTATTGCAGTAGTACCCAGCCTGATAATAATTATTAATGATTTTACTACCCCATAACCTTCCGTACTACACTTTGTAGAAATTTATCAAATTTTGATTGGAGATTTAGCTGTGAAAACCGGCCCGACCAAGGTTCAAGCCTTGTCGTAGCGGTGAGGCTCAGTAGCTTAAGGTGAACCCAGCACTTTGGGCGAAGCTAATTGAACCGCTTGAGCTGCTCTTTGTACCCCTCTTATAAGAAGAGGGGACAAAAGAGCAGGGAGGATAAGGGGCGAGGATGGGAACCTCTCCGCATTGCACTGTCCCGAAGTTAAGAGGCGTTGTTCTGTGGTGCGGGACGACCCTTTTGTGGAGGTGGTGTCGGTCCTTTGACTGACTAGTCGTCGAGGTGCCCTGTTTGCTCAATAGATCCGGGGCACCTCACCAAAGGAGGCATTGGTGGCACTCGCCGGGTTTTAGTGGGTAGGTCTGCGTCCAAACCATCTTGCGGGCGCAGCGAGTCCCACATATCCGCCTGGGGAGTCCTCCCCTCCTCAGCGGGATGCCTCAGAGCATTTCCCGGCGTTAAAGAAAAAAAAGGTGTGAAAACCGGGAGCAGTTTTTCCGCGTCAGTCCAAAAGGTCAGAAATGTAAAATTCCTAACAACGATAAAATTCGTATAAACCAGTTCTAAAGTTACTATAACATTACTAGTATGGCTTAATATAATTCAATTTGAAAATTATAAAGCGAAGAGTGCGATAAAAATAAAAGCAAAAAATAACGAGTTAATTTAAAATGTTTGCATAAAAATAAATTGCAACATGCCTGCGAATCCGTATTTTCTCTGCATAAAATAATTTTCTTCATAGTGCCTTGAATGACTGGGTTGTACGATCTCTTGAACCTAAAGCGCTTTTCATATTATCCTGGTGATGAGAATGGAGGGTTCCCTCTATATGCTTGGGAATACATACTAATAATATAAATGTTAGTTTTCTAGTTTGTTACTCTTGTGTACTGGGTTTCTCACTTGAACACTAGGATTTATATCCACGATTATTGTATTACCTTTGTTTTGGTGGTAATTTAAGCGTGCGTTATATTTTACAGCTTTATTAACCTTTAACTATGGACGTGCGGTCTCACAGGCCGTTTGCAGTTTGTGATTCTGGTGCCCCCCTCCTCCCGCGTACACCACGGGTATGCCAGCCTCCTTATTTCTAATATCTGTGCCAGCCTCAGTAGCTTCAGTTTTAGTGGTAAAACGACCGTTGAGAGTAAAGGTTACGTCGCCGGCTGAATGTTGCGTAAGTAATTTCGCTTTATATTTTGAGTGCGGTCCGTGAGACCGCACGTCCACGTTTGTGTTATTAATTTACGCTGACGGTCATTTTGTTTGTTTTAGATTTTTTTTTTATAAAATTTCAAAAAACTTTCGATCAACGACGGTAAGCAAATCAAAAGGCCCACCAAAGATAAAACGAAAGACGACTCATACTAATGTAGGCTGTAAACAGCCAATATGCCTACAATGCTCTTAGCCGCTATGCAAAGATTGCCTGTAAATATGAGCAAGTTGGGCCCTTGTCGAAATTTTTATGTTTAGTTTTCAGAAGATTACGTTAAGTTTTTTATATTCTTTGTTCTTTATATTTTATTTTAAAAGAAGTTAAACTAACTAAAAAAGTCATTTTCCTGTGGTAATATACCTATAAAGTGCTCAAGCTAAAAAGTCTGAAAAGTGCCTTTGATTGTTATATCGTAACGTAATTGCATAGAGGTTCTACGTCCGTCGCATGATTGTTACCATCCTGCTTAATATTAAGCAGCATAGCATTCAGAAATAAGGGTTCGACGGTTTATTTACTGTCACTAAATACTCTTTACTACTTTAGTACATAAAACTCTATAGAAGTTAAAATATCCGAATTAATTTCGGCTATTTGTGGCTCGTCTTCAAATTAACTAAAAGGAAATGTGAAAATGTATGAGCTCTTTTATATCCAAGAGAAAAGGATACATCCTAAATCCTAATGATTCTAATAGTAGTGACAAAAATACTTTCCACAATTACTACATATTATCCAAGTGTCAAAATCTCTATAAATTCCAAGTTTGAATTCCACTTAGCAATGGTCTAGCCTAGCTGTATATGAGCTAATTAAAAATAAATCTAACCAGCCGGTTCTTGTTTCTATTTTGAAACTTATAAAGTATAATATTTTGCTTTATTTTGTCGAAATGACCGAGACCAACCCCATGCAATTGAGCAGACAATGAACTATTTTTTTCAGTATACGTCTGGCCTTTGTCCGACCTAATAAAACCTTTGTGCATAAAATTTAAATTTTGATCGCGGCTTTTTAGGGGTATGCCGATGGCTCTAGCTTTTTTGTTCTATATTTAAAATGAAACTCTTTGGTTTTAATGAGAGTTTAGCATGTCTTAAAGTTTGTGAATATACTTTATAGTTTATACTATCATTGTTATAATGATTAATCACTTTTTTCTAGGGGTTATTTAAAATATTGTAGAGATAACTCTATAATATTTGGTTTTAATGACAGTTCGCCATAATTAAACGTTATATATTAAACAATAAGGCAAAGGACTTAAAGCATTTAGTTTCCAGCATCTTATTAAGAGATTTACACAAACTGAAAAAATACAGACAACGATACGATCGAATAGGAATCGTACTTTAATTTTCGCTGGTCAGGTTTGAGCGAAAACAAAAACAAATAACTTAACATTTTCATATATGGAGGAGGATAACAAAAAATATAACTTGTAAAACCTGTTTACAAAATGTTTAACTCTTTGTTAATGTAACACTAATATATACAATTCTATAGATTTTATAATGACCTAAACGTGGCCTCCACTTTTGAGCCTAATGTGCCCAGCGGCCATCCGTTCTCCTGAGTGTGTGAATTAATCAATTTATTTATTAATATAATATATTTAAAAATATTTTGTTTATGAAATAAGAATATTCAACATCTACCGGGGTTTCGTGGTATCCCTAGGGATTTCGTGAAATCTCCCATTTCCCTGCGACATATCCAACGTGTAGGTTTAATGAAACCAGATCGTTATGTCTAAATTAGGATTTGCAAGTCACTGAGCCCACAATGATAGCAACCTGGACGAAACTACCAGGAAGACACAGTCGTCTGATTAAATTGGTTACAGGTTCCAAGGCAGATTTAACGTATCCAGCTCCGACTCCCTGAGACCTGAGGCTCTGGTGGTTACCGCTGTCGATCCTGGCTACACGGTGGTGGGAGTAAACGATGATGATTGCTTTTGCTAAAAAAACCTAAAGGCTTAAGAATTTTCTAGAAAGAGCAAACGCTTACTTACCGTCTGCGAAAACGTGGGGCGCTTATGAATATTCAAACCCTTATTTTTAAACTCCTAAGACTATGTACATATTTTCCACAGGTTATTTTGTTTATGAACTGCAAATACATTCTTACATGTTATACTAATTTTAGAAGTTATACTTTTTTTTTAAAGTTATACTAGTTTTTGCTTGCGAGTTTGCCTGTGTAAATTTTGAATTATAACACATATAAGGCTACAAGAAAATACAAAAATATATTGATTACTAACAGAGGCCCGTAATTTCATCCGCGTACTTTCCACTCCCGTGGGAGTAAGGGGTTAAATTATAGCCTGGGTGTTATTCTGACGTATAAGCTATATTATTGTAAAGTTTAGTTGAAATCCACTTAGTCGTTTTTGCGTGAAAGAGTAACAAACATCCATAGTTAGAAATATTTGTGTTTATAATACATATTAGTAGGATCTAATTCTTTTTTTTTACCTTACATGATACTACCATTATCCGCATTCTTATAAAACACCCGGGAAATATTAGCAGGCATTACCTACACAGACAGACAAACATCACAAGGCGTATGTATCTATCTCCCATATATTATTCTTGGAGTATAACAGTTTGTAAGAGGTAGTGCCATGCTGCATTTCAGCCGAACTGGGCCGGCACGACCGGGGTGGTACCTCTTGCTCACATAGCACCGGCGTCAAGTGACAGCTATGCTGTCCCGTTTCGTGCAGTTTGTGAGTTTCCGGTAGCCCATTGGGAGGATAGGGTAAAGGAAGACCGTGCATCTGCGTGGCCTTGGTTGTGCGGATGTGTATGGGCGTCGGCACCGTGAGACTCGGACTGCTCGTTTGCCCCCTGATGACATAAAAAAATCACAAAGTACCACTGCCAACTCCTCAACCTATTGATTTCTTATAATAGCGTCAATTTCACTTATTATAAGAACAACTTTTACGTATTCCATCGCGGTTCATTATGATTTCTAATTTGCGACGTTTCGGATACTTTACAGTAACCATGGTCACGGGAGGAGGTCTAATCTAGCTAGTAAGAGGTAGTGCCATATGCTGCTTTGCAACCGAATTCGCTTGGCACGACCGGGGTGGTACCTCTCCCTTACATAATACCGGCGTAAAGTGACAGCTATGCAAATTGGCGATTCGTGCGGTTTTTGAGTATCTGGTGACCCATTGGGGGATAGGGGAAAGAGGGCAACTCATTTGCATAACCTCTAATTGTGCGGATGTCTATGTAATGGGCGTCAGTAGTCAGTAGACTTTTTTTCATGACATAAAAGACGATGTATGTATTATATTATCGTTCTTATTAGTGATGTAGATATATACTTTTACGATACATATTTTACTGTCTGGAAATTCGATTCGATACATCGAAATTTGACTCGAGTCATATTTTTTTAAGTTAAAATGTAGGTACATAACAATACTGGCAAAAATGACTCGAGTTAGCTCAACACATATTTTTTTAAGTTAAAATGTACATAACAATACTGGCAATAATGACTCGAGTTAGCTCAACTAATATTTTTTAACCGACTTCAACAAGAAGGAGGAGGTTCTCAACTCGGCCGGTATTTTTTTTTTTTATGTATGTACACCGATTTCTCCGTCAATTGTGGACCGATTTTCAAAATTATTTTTTTGTTTGAAAGGGTATACTTGCCATTTGGTCCCATGATAAGGAAACCAGGATCTGATGATGGCATCCTAGAGAAATCGAGGGAAACTTTCGAAATTTGTAGGAATGACTAGTGTGCTTAATATTTTTTTAATAAGCATTTTAAAGCACTACAATTTAATGAAGGTCTAGAGTCGATCTGATGCTGGAGCTGGAAGACAGTCGAGGGAACTCCTCGACGATTTACTTCAGTAACCTTGTGTTTGGGCTTGATTAATTTGTATTGATGAGGACTTTACACCTAGATGGGTTGTGACTGTGATTGGGGGTCTGATGATGAAGACGAAGCTCAGTTAAGGGAACTCCTAAATAGTTTAAAGTAGCTACCTTGTGATTGGACTTAATTAATTTATACTGATGAGAACTTTGCACCCTTATGGGTGATACGTGCCATTACCGTTATGATGATGGAGACTATAGACAGTCGAGGGAACTCCTCGACGATTTACAGATTTTTTTGGGCTTACTTCATACGGTTCAATATGCCAAAATGTCTATCTCTGTATGCCTTTCTTTAATGAATCACTAAAAATTAAGAAATAAAAAAATTTAAATAAAAATTATAACCGACTTCAAAAAATAAAGGAGTATAACTTTGCCTCCAGGTACTTCAAAAGAGCTATTGCTGAGGCAAAAGCGGAGTACGTGAACAGAATTGGCGAGAGATGGGTTCGACTTCCTTCGGGAACTCGTGCATTCTGGTCTCTTGCCAAGGCTGTTCAAGGGAATTTTTGTAAGCCATCCCTACCATCTCTGCACATGAGGAATGACTCGTTGGCCCACACCGCGAAGGAGAAGGCCGATCTTCTAGGCACTCTTTTTGCTTCCAACTCGACTTTGGATGACCAGGGAAAAATACCACCGACGATCCCTCGGTGTGATACTTCAATGCCGGAAATAATTTTCCGACAGAGCTCCGTACGCAAAGCACTCTTTTCGCTGGACATCCATAAGTCGAGTGGGCCTGACGGCATACCTCCGTTAGTGCTACGAACCTGTGCTCCTGAGTTGACACCCGTCCTTACGCGTCTTTTCCGGCACTCTTACTCATTAGGCGTCGTCCCACGCTCGTGGAAGACAGCTTTGGTACACCCGATCCCTAAGAAAGGGGACCGCTCAGACCCGTCCAACTACAGACCAATAGCTATAACTACCTTGTTCTCAAAGATTATGGAATCCATAATCAACTGCCAGCTCCGGCGATATTTGGAGGAGCACCAGCTGATTAGCGATCGCCAATACGGCTTTCAACGGAATCGCTCAGCTGGTGATCTTCTAATATTCCTAACGCAACGATGGACGGAGGCAATTGAGAGCAAGGGGGAGGCGCTGGTGGTTAGTTTGGACATAGCGAAGGCCTTTGATCGGGTGTGGCATAAAGCACTTCTTGCAAAGCTACCATCTTATGGGCTTCCCGAGAAATTATGTAGGTGGATCACCAGTTTTTTGGCAGACAGGAGCATTAAGGTCGTTGTCGACGGTGCATGCTCGGACCTCAAGTCTGTAAATGCTGGTGTTCCCCAAGGTTGTGTACTATCTCCAACCCTGTTACTTCTGCATATCAATGATATGCTGAAAACCTGCGGCATTCATTGCTATGCGGATGACAGCACTGGAGATGCTTTATACACTGGCCGCCCTAATATTTCTCGGGAACAAGTCGATGAGTGTCGGAACAAACTTGTGTCTGAAATCGAGTCTCTGCTGGCCAGAGTCTCGGAATGGGGGCGACTTAACCTAGTCCAATTTAACCCCAACAAGACACAAGTTTGCGCGTTTACCGCTAAAAAATCACCCTTCGTCGTTCCTCTACAATTCGAAGGCACTTCCCTAACCGCCTCAGCCAGCATTGGGATACTTGGCGTCGATATATCGAGAGTTGTGCAGTTTCGTGGTCATTTGGAAGGAAAGGCTAAACTAGCCTCGAAGAAACTCGGCGTGCTCAATAGGGCGAAGCAGTATTTCATGCCTTCACACCGCCTTCAATTATACAAGGCGCAGATCCGGCCTCACATGGAATACTGCTCTCACCTCTGGGCTGGAGCGCCCCAGTATCAGCTCCTTCCATTTGACCGCATTCAACGCCGGGCGGCTCGAATCGTCGACGACAATGTTATCTCCAATAGGCTTGATTCTTTGGCGCTGCGTAGAGATGTCGGATCGCTCTGCATCTTCTACCGCATCTACCACGGGGAGTGCTCTGAGGAATTGTTCGGTCTAATACCTGCAGCAGAATTCCACCACCGGACATCGCGGAAAAACTCCAAATTTCACCCACACCATCTCGATGTCCGGAAATCCACAACAACTCGATTTTTACGGCATTTCCTGCCTCGCACGACTAATATATGGAATCAGCTGCCTCCTATGGTGTTTCCGAACCGATACGACTTAGGGACCTTCAAGAAAAGAGCATACTCATACCTGAAAGGCCGGCAACGCACCTGCTAATCCACTGGTGTAGCGGGTGTCTGTGGATGTCGCTCTTCACTTACCATCAGGTGAACCGACTATCCGTTTGCCCCCTCTTCTATATAAAAAAAAATAAAAAATAAAAAAAAATAACTAAAATGTTATAAAATAATCGCGTTTACCACGTCATTATTGTTACTTTTGGAGTCGGTGTCAGCCAAGGTAGATAGGTAGGTACCTAGAGCAACAAATACGACAATGGTGACGTATTTGTTGCTGTAGGTACCTATTTAACTTAGCTGACACCGACTCCAAAAGTAACAATAATGACGTGGTAAACGCGATTATTTTATAACATTTTAGTTATTTTTTTTTATTTTTTATTTTTTTTTATATAGAAGAGGGGGCAAACGGATAGTCGGTTCACCTGATGGTAAGTGAAGAGCGACATCCACAGACACCCGCTACACCAGTGGATTAGCAGGTGCGTTGCCGGCCTTTCAGGTATGAGTATGCTCTTTTCTTGAAGGTCCCTAAGTCGTATCGGTTCGGAAACACCATAGGAGGCAGCTGATTCCATATATTAGTCGTGCGAGGCAGGAAATGCCGTAAAAATCGAGTTGTTGTGGATTTCCGGACATCGAGATGGTGTGGGTGAAATTTGGAGTTTTTCCGCGATGTCCGGTGGTGGAATTCTGCTGCAGGTATTAGACCGAACAATTCCTCAGAGCACTCCCCGTGGTAGATGCGGTAGAAGATGCAGAGCGATCCGACATCTCTACGCAGCGCCAAAGAATCAAGCCTATTGGAGATAACATTGTCGTCGACGATTCGAGCCGCCCGGCGTTGAATGCGGTCAAATGGAAGGAGCTGATACTGGGGCGCTCCAGCCCAGAGGTGAGAGCAGTATTCCATGTGAGGCCGGATCTGCGCCTTGTATAATTGAAGGCGGTGTGAAGGCATGAAATACTGCTTCGCCCTATTGAGCACGCCGAGTTTCTTCGAGGCTAGTTTAGCCTTTCCTTCCAAATGACCACGAAACTGCACAACTCTCGATATATCGACGCCAAGTATCCCAATGCTGGCTGAGGCGGTTAGGGAAGTGCCTTCGAATTGTAGAGGAACGACGAAGGGTGATTTTTTAGCGGTAAACGCGCAAACTTGTGTCTTGTTGGGGTTAAATTGGACTAGGTTAAGTCGCCCCCATTCCGAGACTCTGGCCAGCAGAGACTCGATTTCAGACACAAGTTTGTTCCGACACTCATCGACTTGTTCCCGAGAAATATTAGGGCGGCCAGTGTATAAAGCATCTCCAGTGCTGTCATCCGCATAGCAATGAATGCCGCAGGTTTTCAGCATATCATTGATATGCAGAAGTAACAGGGTTGGAGATAGTACACAACCTTGGGGAACACCAGCATTTACAGACTTGAGGTCCGAGCATGCACCGTCGACAACGACCTTAATGCTCCTGTCTGCCAAAAAACTGGTGATCCACCTACATAATTTCTCGGGAAGCCCATAAGATGGTAGCTTTGCAAGAAGTGCTTTATGCCACACCCGATCAAAGGCCTTCGCTATGTCCAAACTAACCACCAGCGCCTCCCCCTTGCTCTCAATTGCCTCCGTCCATCGTTGCGTTAGGAATATTAGAAGATCACCAGCTGAGCGATTCCGTTGAAAGCCGTATTGGCGATCGCTAATCAGCTGGTGCTCCTCCAAATATCGCCGGAGCTGGCAGTTGATTATGGATTCCATAATCTTTGAGAACAAGGTAGTTATAGCTATTGGTCTGTAGTTGGACGGGTCTGAGCGGTCCCCTTTCTTAGGGATCGGGTGTACCAAAGCTGTCTTCCACGAGCGTGGGACGACGCCTAATGAGTAAGAGTGCCGGAAAAGACGCGTAAGGACGGGTGTCAACTCAGGAGCACAGGTTCGTAGCACTAACGGAGGTATGCCGTCAGGCCCACTCGACTTATGGATGTCCAGCGAAAAGAGTGCTTTGCGTACGGAGCTCTGTCGGAAAATTATTTCCGGCATTGAAGTATCACACCGAGGGATCGTCGGTGGTATTTTTCCCTGGTCATCCAAAGTCGAGTTGGAAGCAAAAAGAGTGCCTAGAAGATCGGCCTTCTCCTTCGCGGTGTGGGCCAACGAGTCATTCCTCATGTGCAGAGATGGTAGGGATGGCTTACAAAAATTCCCTTGAACAGCCTTGGCAAGAGACCAGAATGCACGAGTTCCCGAAGGAAGTCGAACCCATCTCTCGCCAATTCTGTTCACGTACTCCGCTTTTGCCTCAGCAATAGCTCTTTTGAAGTACCTGGAGGCAAAGTTATACTCCTTTATTTTTTGAAGTCGGTTATAATTTTTATTTAAATTTTTTTATTTCTTAATTTTTAGTGATTCATTAAAGAAAGGCATACAGAGATAGACATTTTGGCATATTGAACCGTATGAAGTAAGCCCAAAAAAATCTGTAAATCGTCGAGGAGTTCCCTCGACTGTCTATAGTCTCCATCATCATAACGGTAATGGCACGTATCACCCATAAGGGTGCAAAGTTCTCATCAGTATAAATTAATTAAGTCCAATCACAAGGTAGCTACTTTAAACTATTTAGGAGTTCCCTTAACTGAGCTTCGTCTTCATCATCAGACCCCCAATCACAGTCACAACCCATCTAGGTGTAAAGTCCTCATCAATACAAATTAATCAAGCCCAAACACAAGGTTACTGAAGTAAATCGTCGAGGAGTTCCCTCGACTGTCTTCCAGCTCCAGCATCAGATCGACTCTAGACCTTCATTAAATTGTAGTGCAAAACTAGCCTCGAAGAAACTCGGCGTGCTCAATAGGGCGAAGCAGTATTTCATGCCTTTACACCGCCTTCAATTATACAAGGCGCAGATCCGGCCTCACATGGAATACTGCTCTCACCTCTGGGCTGGAGCGCCCCAGTATCAGCTCCTTCCATTTGACCGCATTCAACGCCGGGCGGCTCGAATCGTCGACGACAATGTTATCTCCAATAGGCTTGATTCTTTGGCGCTGCGTAGAGATGTCGGATCGCTCTGCATCTTCTACCGCATCTACCACGGGGAGTGCTCTGAGGAATTGTTCGGTCTAATACCTGCAGCAGAATTCCACCACCGGACATCGCGGAAAAACTCCAAATTTCACCCACACCATCTCGATGTCCGGAAATCCACAACAACTCGATTTTTACGGCATTTCCTGCCTCGCACGACTAATATATGGAATCAGCTGCCTCCTATGGTGTTTCCGAACCGATACGACTTAGGGACCTTCAAGAAAAGAGCATACTCATACCTGAAAGGCCGGCAACGCACCTGCTAATCCACTGGTGTAGCGGGTGTCTGTGGATGTCGCTCTTCACTTACCATCAGGTGAACCGACTATCCGTTTGCCCCCTCTTCTATATAAAAAAAAAAAAAATAAAAAAAAATAACTAAAATGTTATAAAATAATCGCGTTTACCACGTCATTATTGTTACTTTTGGAGTCGGTGTCAGCCAAGGTAGATAGGTAGGTACCTAGAGCAACAAATACGACAATGGTGACGTATTTGTTGCTGTAGGTACCTATTTAACTTAGCTGACACCGACTCCAAAAGTAACAATAATGACGTGGTAAACGCAAAGATTGTACACGCGATTATTTTATAACATTTTAGTTACTTTATTTTTTGAAGTCGGTTATAATTTTTATTTAAATTTTTTTTTAAGTTAAAATGTATACCAATACTGGCTGAATTAGCTCAACTCTTTTTTTAATTTATCTTAAGTTTCTTTCTAATCTTAAGTCTTTTGTTAAGTTTAACTTTTTTTTAAGTTATAATGTATAACAATACTGGTAGTAAAGTCCGACTTGGGTCCGAATGGGGGTTTAACATCCTTATAGGGCTTGACCTTAAACAATCGCTAAGGGCGAAATGAATTATTAAAAACATCAATTCATACTAGGCCTATGTTCTTCAAGAGCCCTTACGCCTGCCCTCCACTGGACGCAGCTGTTTATTAACTAGGGTTTTACTTTTGAAATTGTTTTATGACCTAGGTCTTTGAATTCTAGGCTCCTTCATAATTTCAAAAACAATGCGTGTGTTGTTCTATTATAGATATAGGCTGTATGTGGATCTTTTTGCCGTTATAAAATTGAGAATTAAAATTGAAAAAAAAAAACAGTCGGACTAATTTACAGTATCCCTTTACCCGTAAGTACTTATTACATAATATTATTATAACCGCGAATGTTACTCTGTTTGTCTGCTTTTATCTTCTTACACCGACTCTGATGATTTTTTTTTATATTATCCAACAATTACCGTACGAAATACGTTCCGCTAGAAAGTTCGTAAGAAAAGGATGATATCAGTAAGGACGTAGGTTATCTAAATAATCATTATAGGTCTGTATTACGTTGATACTTGATCTTAGGTATTACGCCTAGGTATTGCGACTATTTTTTTTATTCGATTCTTTAAATTACTTGACGTTAATTTTTTTTACAAAAAATAACAAAAGATTAAGAAATGTCTCAGTATTCTTCTTCTAATAAGCGTAATAAATAATAATAATAATGAGTGAGCGTCCTCAATCCCAGATTAAGTAAATCATCTGTGGTTTTAAAAAAAATATTTTAATGTCAGTGGTATCGCACAAAAATATTCATCAGCGAACTGGCAACACTGATTGTACTCATTACACATGTAAAACCCTTTCCATGGAATATAATTTTCCCGCCAACTCCGCTAATGATATAATTAATCGCGTTATAGCCGCTAATGTTCACTTAACTCGCACCATTTATTATACTTTTATATATTTACTTAATACCGTGTACTGCCTATGTACAGGTACAGGTGATGAGAAAAGGGGCGAAAAAGAAAAATGTAATTTTTTACAGTTATTTTATTTCATATATTTTAGGGATCCACCGGGGTCGGGATGAGGTAGGTATAATTATTTAATGTATTGTATTCTATTATTTGTTATCTTTACTTATGGCACATCAATTATAATTACTGTATGTTCTAACTAGTTTTTGCCTGCGGCTTCGTCCGCGTGGAGTTCCAAAAAATAGCTTATGTATTTCCTTGTTAAAATGAGATAAAATAAAAAACTAGTGCTTACCTTACTAATGTTATAAAATGTAAGCGTGTTTTAATGTAACACATCTCTATATACAATGACTTGTTGCGTTCGTCCAGTACATAATATGCATTTTGAGCGTTGGAAAAGTACGTCGTTTTTGACATTTCAATTGACGTAATTATAAATTACTACTAATAATAAGACCAATGTTATCCCCATAGGAACTTTGAATTTTCGGGATACAATTTAGCCAATTATTATGCTGGTATGTAAGCTGCCAAGTTTCATTAAAATCTGTGCAGTAATTTTTTCGTGACTAAGCAACAAACATCCTAACCAAACTGCATTTATAATATTAGTAACATTCATTCCATTTTTATACACAGCCCATTTTTGTATGACCTACCGAAAACGCTTGCATTTTTGCTTAATTATTTTTAAAAACATAAACGTTTATGAATCCCATCATACATCCCGAAATGTATTATTATAGAACATCAGAAAATTGCTCATGGGGTAGATGCAAGAACGAGTCACCTGGTTCTAGCACTTTGAGGAATAGAGTTGGACTCGTAAAGTTGTGACACGTTGTGACACACACAAAAGGATAAACGCTTACCGTCTTGCTAAATATTAATTTGTCTATTTCGTCTCAAATTTCTGTAAAGTCTAGTCTAGAACATAAGTAAAACCTAGTAAACGTAATAAAATAAATAGTAAAAATTTGAACATCTCATTTAACACCAGCGTACGCGACGGTACTCTAATCATATCTAAAGCGGGGTAAAAAAGTTGAATGCACGGACATACATAGGAAATGATATCACATAGGGGTGAGGTAACATGAGGCGTTAGACCATTTCTCTATTGTCCCTACGATTGTTCTAGCCTTTCTGTTGACTAGCCAAATGAAAAAGGTGTGAATAGAAAAGCGTATGTATACCTTAATGGGGTAGTTCAATAGAATTTCATTTGTGTACTAGAAAAATAAGAAACGGTTAACGTGAATGCACTTATTTGTATGTTGAAAAAATGAATGGTGTAACTGAAAGTTGACAGCCTTGGTTCAACATCATCATCAGCTTTCGTTTATAGCCGGGATTTTTTATAGGTACCTTGCCATATAAAATTTTAACATCGCTGTGATATTCTTATTTTTAATTAATTAAGGATTTTATTCCCATAAAAGGGAAAGTGTGTAAGACCGCTCTATTCGGCCATACTATATGAGACTATGTTACACGTATGTGTAAATAAAAATTAAATACCACAGAATAAAGATTTTTCAGTAGTTACTTTTTTATGAGAAGCACAGTGGGCTAGGGCAGCTACAAATACAGACTAAATTTAGCACGAATTTACAAGACGTTAATGTTGCCCTTATTAGAGATATAATCACCGATTACTGCCTTCATGGCATACGTATATAAAAAGAACACAAGACGATGTAGTACAAATTGTACTAAGCTAAAAGAATTATTGCGAAAGGAGACTTCCCGCAAAAGACCTGATGGAAGTTATGTTAGCTCAATTGTCAAAACTGACAGATAGATTCTAATAAGAGTGAGGAAATGCTACCGAGAGAAGAAATAAAGGGAAGAAAAGAAGAAAAGACTGCTTAATGTATGGTAACATAATATTAAACGAAATTTCACCGCTCGCGAAAGTCTTAACGAAATGAAACTTTGAGAGATCTGTATATTTTAATGTACTTGAAGAGTAAACAAGGCCATAACGCTGAGAGGGCCGGCCCTCGAGAGTCCGGGAGGTCATTACAGCATCTTCAAGTAAGGGGAATGCTCTGGGGGAAAGTAAGATAATACTTTTACAACAAAAAACACTGGTGACGTTTGAAAAGTCGAAGAAAAGAATGATAAGTAATGATGTCTTTACTCACTCATTCCTTCATTTATTCTGTCAATCAACCATTCATTCCTTTATTTTTTTAATCATTACTATGTCGACTTTTACTTTTACGATTTTAAAATACTATTTATTAAAATATACGTCCACCTATGTAATAAAAATTAGCGAACATTTTATGTTTTAGAAACATGAAAGTTAATAAATGTTTTGATATCTATTTGGTGATTAAAAAAATCACACATGAGTTTTAATGATTGACATAAATAAAAATGAAGTACTACTTAAAATTAATAATTTTGTGACCTTAGCCCGTTTAACGCCACAATCCTGCCAAAAGATAAGTAGTACAATTAAGTTAGCCTTATATATTTCTCGTACATTCAACATCATCTTCAGCCTTTATCCGTCCACTGCTGAACATAGGCCTCCCTCAATGAACGCCAAGACGACCGATCCCACTCGCATCCAGCACGGACATTAATATTACATAATATAAGTAGTAGATCAATTATAACCTTCTAAGGGTACTTAGAATAACTAACTAAATAACACGTTCCTTTGGCGTCTTTGTATATTTCCTGTAGTAAAATTATTATTAAGCAGATATGCACAGTCATTGGCACATACAGATGAACGCGTCTAACGATGCTGCGGTGATGCAGTACTAATTACATGAGAATAATAATTAGATGATGAATATTGACGTATTCATAGTCACGTGTATGTTTGTAGGATGTTCTATACTAAGTGTATTAACACCAAGCTCTCTCTCTGCTCTTATGGAATCGTTTAGGTATTTAGTAGTGACCCGTCACACGACCAGACATACGACAAAAGGTCAATATATTTATATTTAAATTTAAATTTAAATTTATATTTATATTTATATTTATATTTATATTTATATTTATATTTATATTTATATTTATATTTATATTTATATTTATATTTATATTTAAATTTATATTTATATTTATATTTATATTTATATTTATATTTATATTTATATTTATATTTATATTTATATTTATATTTATATTTATATTTATATTTATATTTATATTTATATTTATATTTATATTTATATTTATATTTATATTTATATTTATATTTATATTTATATTTATATTTATATTTATATTTATATTTATATTTATATTTATATTTATATTTATATTTATATTTATATTTATATTTATATTTATATTTATATTTATATTTATATTTATATTTATATTTATATTTATATTTATATTTATATTTATATTTATATTTATATTTATATTTATATTTATATTTATATTTATATTTATATTTATATTTATATTTATATTTATATTTATATTTATATTTATATTTATATTTATATTTATATTTATATTTATATTCATATTCATATTCATATTCATATTCATATTCATATTCATATTTATATTTATATTTATTTTAATTCTACATTTTAGTTCAACTGAAGTCAAGGAACACGCTATCCATGAAATCTATACTAATATTATAAAGCTGAAGAGTTTGTTTGTTTGTTTGAACGCGCTAATCTCAGGAACTACTTGTCCGATTTGAAAAATTATTTCAGTGTTAGACAGCCCATTTATCGAGGAAGGCTATTATAGGCTATATAACATCACGCTGTGACATATAGGAGTTGAGTAACGCGGGCGAAGCTGCAGGTAACAGCTAGTCTTTTATAAGAATCCTTTACCCCGCACGTTCTTGAACAACTTTTTTTAAATAAAGTTTTTATCGTTCACAAGGCCTATGGCCTACTTCAACGAGCTGATTACGATGAGGAGCTGGTATTAAAACAGCTGTATTACGCGCTGACCCAGAAAGCCTCATGAAGAGGATTCTGAATGTATCATGGAAGGGATTTGGTATCCTTACAATTTTTTGAATAAAGCCATCCTTTTATGAGTTGAAACTTTGTATGTTGGGGTTCATCATTAAATAACAGAACCCGCAAGTGTAATTCAGGTAGTATGTTAATGGAAATTGCCAGATTTGAAATTAAGGCAGGCTGTGAGAATTTTTCAGAATAGGCCTATGCTGGTTCATGGCACAGAGACTTGTATTTTAGAATAGGTACATACGGATCTTAGAGTTTTCAAAATATATAGAGCGCGCTTCACTAAGTATGAATTGTAAGCACAGGTATGAACATAGACAAAACCATTGTCTTAGAAACGTTCAATCAGTGTCAAAACAATATGCGCTTTTCATCACATTTGTTTTTATGTTAAAATGGTGAAATATGAAGTACCACTTTGTAAGAATGATTCCTGGAAGCAAAATAAAAGAAAGCAATAATATTTCTGTCTTGGCGTTTATTGAGGGGTGCCTGATGTTCAACAGTGGATGGATAGAGGCTGATGGTGATTATGATGAATGTCCTAATTTAAAGTACAGATATTTTTAATGCATTACACGTGGAACGTCACAACTATATAACGCATCTGCTTACGATCGGCACAATGAAGCGGCGTGAGACCGTAGCACTCTATACATTATTATATTGTATACTCTAAGATACGGATACATACTTATATAGACCAAGGATATATAACCAAATTCATACACTGTGCTTATATGGTATGAGAGGCAACGCGTAGGACATTCTTTGGGTGATTTTAACTAGTTGGTTTACTTCCTTCAGCGTTGATTTTGAACTTTAGTTTTGTCTTTAATATAATTTCCATAACAAGCAATCTCATAAAAGGAATTTAGAAAAACAAATTGACGGACTGCTATAGTCAGGCACGAACCCAAATCACTCACTTCTGACTCAAAAGTGAGAGATCTTTATTTTTATTTATTCTGAAAACTTTATGTTATATCCTTTTCCCTATCTCCACCAATAGGTCACCGGAAACTCACAAACCGCAGAAAACGCGTCAGCATAGCTGCCACTTGACGCCGCGCCGGTGTTATGTGAGCGAGAGGTACCACCCCGGTCGTGCCGGCCCAGTTCCACTTAAAAGCAGCATGGTACTACCTTTTTTTTCCTCTTTTTTTCTTTTACGCCGAGAAATGCTCTGAGGCATCCCGCGGGGGATCCCTCCCAGGCGGGTATGTGGAACTTGCTGCGCCTGAAATTGCTGTGCGCCTGAAAAGCTGTGGAATTGGTAAGTGGACGCAGCTCTACCCACTAAAACCCAGCGAGTGCCACCAATGCCGCCTTTTATGAGGTGCCGCGGATCTGTTGAGCAACAGGGCACCTCGACGGCTAGTCAGTTCCCCAAAGGACCAACGCCATCTCTAAAGAGGGGTTGTCCCACACCCCAGAACAAACCCTCCCAACGTCGGTACATTGCACTGAGGTGAGGTTATAAAGCAAGATGGTACCCTTGCAGACGAGAGCGCCGCGCTTTTAATTCAATTCGCTCAATTTAATTTCAAGAAAACTCTGTCAGTATATTATAATATTTTAAAATATAAACATAAAATATTTTATAATCTCAAACTATGAATACCGACTAGAATAGTAACGCCTATTTGTATATTGAAGGTAGTAGGGCTCTTTGGTGGAACCCCTAGTTGATAAAATAATAGGGCTGCCTAGATCCCAAACATCGAAGCTTGACAGGTATACGGTTTTAATGCTTTATTGTTTTAACCGGTATGGATAATGTATAGAATATATAATGTTTTTACAAATTCCGCCAAATTTGTGCTGTGACGCGCGACGCGTCGCCGGTTCTGATCTCTGATTGGCCGACTGATGGCCATTGACGGATGATTGATCGATGGGACGTACATACAGATCACTAGTTGGTTGAATTGCTATTACTCAGTGACTAGTCACTGACCAGTTTCAGAATTTTATGGCTGACATTACTACTCTATTCGGTTAGATGCTCGATGATATAAATTTTGACTATTGGTAAAATTTACTAGTTAATCTACAAAATATCTCGCTATTTTAAGTTAAATAACCTTTTTTACCCACAACGAATCAAGGATGATTTTAGCACTCTATATACATATATATGTACATTCCACCATTACCCCTAAACACATCCGATGTCCAGTCGCCGTCGCCGGTCCATAACTTAGTGCTGTTTTTAAACGACTTCGAAAAGGAGGAGGTTATAATATGTTCGTGTGTATATATCTTTTTTAATGTATGTTCACCGATTTCTCCGTCAATTGTGAACCGATTTTCAAAATTCTTTTTTTATTCAAAAAAGTGCACTTTCGAGGTGGTCCCATGATATGAAAACCAGGATCTGATGAAGGCATCCCAGAGAAATTGAGGGGAACTTTCGAAAATCGTAGGAGTAACTAGTGCGTTTAATATTTTTCTAATTAAGTATTTTAAAGCACTACAAAATCATGAAGGTCTAGAGTTGATCTGATGATGGAGTTGAAAGACAGTCGAGGGAACTCCTCAACAATTTACAGCAGTAACCTTGTGTTTGGGCTTGATTAATTTGTATTGATGAGAACTTTACACCTAGATGAATAGTGACTATCATTAGGGGTCTGATGATGAAGACGAAGGACAGTTAAGAGAACTCCTCAGCAGTTTACAGTAGCTACCTTGTGTTTGGACTTAATTCATTTATATTGACGAGAACTTTGCACCCATATGGGTTATAAGTGTTATTACAGGTCTAATGATGAAGACCATAGACAGGCGAGGGAACTCCTCAACAGTTTACAGTAGCTACCCTGTGTTTAGACACAATTCATTTATGTTGACCAGAACTTTGCACCCATATGGGTTATAAGTATCATTACAGGTCTGATGATGGAAACCATAGACAGTTGAGGAAACTGCTTTACGGTTTACAGTCGCTACCTTGTGTTTGGACTTATTTCATTTATATTGACGAGTACTTCAGTTCAGACAAATAAAATCCGTTATCGAATTTCGGAATCACTAAAAATTAAGAAATAAAATTTTTTTAAACAAAAATTAAAACGATTTCAAAAAATTAAAAATGAACTAAAAAGTAATAAAATAATTGCGTTACCTTAATTTTTGTGCCTACAACTAATAATCAACTTGTTATTTTACTAATCTTTGCGTTTACCAGGTCATTGTTGTACACATTGACGTTTATATGACGTAGACTCGCGACACCGCACGCGAAACGCTGGAGACACAGTTTGACGTTTATATGACGTGGACTCTCGACACTGTACGCGATCCGCTGGAGACGCAGTTTGACGTTTGATTTATTTATGATTACGCAATATTTGTTTTGCAAATTATGTCATGCGGCCGTTTAAATTGTATAGGTTGTCATAATCTTTTACAGCCTGTGTTATAGGTATTTATTTGAATTTAAATGTTTTGTTTTCACTTCTATCGGTAGTCCCTATGACTGCATTTTTGCATTTGACACATCGAATTTTTAAAAAGGCTTATCTATTTTAGTTTTTTTTTTTAATTTTGGAGCGATGAAACCGCGGAAAGCGACTACCTTATAATATCAAGTATAGGCAAACCGGCCAACGTTACCTATATATTTTTATTAGTATTTCGCCAGCCCTAAACCTAGATCCCTAGGGGTCGTAACAATGGCGCCGTGGGGTTGTAATTAAAAAAGCACGATACCAGGGCTGGGGCGCGAACTTTCACGCACTCCACTGGAGTATGAAGTATCCGACATCTATCACAGCAATAACATCATGATTAATCTATACTAATAGGTGTGGCACCCCCGCCCGCATCCACTATCCATAGATATCCGCTATGATATCTTTATACATATTAGGAGATTCGAAATACAAAATTACAAATTTCGAAGTGACCATTCGATTTTCGTTAGTCAGTTTGTTTTTTTATTAGTTGGATTAGCAAATTGACAGGCATGCCACCACATTGTATTGGTCAGCGTCATCTATGAACATAAATCTTTATACAAATTCAACTTAAAATTGACCCAAGCATTCCCGTGTTGCCTCCCCTGCCGGCATAGCATGCGCTCCACGACAAAATTTTCAATATTTAGGACGAGATAAAGTAATTTAAACTTAAATAAATAAAATCGGGTGCCATTCTTTTATACCTTGACGTCTCCCTGCTATAAGTTATATATATATATATATTTTTTTATGTTAGTTGGATAAGCAAACTGGCAAACGTACCACCTGATGTTAAGTGGTCGACGTCGCCCATGAACATAAACTAGTTTACCTGGAACGAGCCCAGGCAACTCATTTATGTGTTGCCTATCCTGAGACATAAGATGTTAAGGGCCCCTTATCCCAAATTGTTGTTTCTAGGTCGAGGTGTTTTCATAGAAGTCATCATTTTAAAATAATAATAAAAAATAGGGTATAGATACATCTTTGATCTAGGGATTTTTTTGGATAAAAATACAATATTTAACATTTTACATGATCAAAAAAAAATCTAAAGTAACGTCGATTTTAAAAGCAAATTGAGTAGTATGAGACTTCGGGTAACTCAATTTTAATGAAACTTTTACGTTTAAATTGCTAAACGGGGATGACGTGGAAATGATTGGATAGATCTTTATTATGTCACTTAAAAATAAAAAACGATAAAAATGGCTCTCGAGCATCGCACCACGTCGCGCCAGTACCCAGCCGGGCGTCATCGAAGTAGGAACTGTGCCGCTTTTGCTCGTGACTACGTTGTTACCGCGTATTTTATATTATTACGTCTAAATAAATAAGACGACACAGTGTAAATAATATAGCTACTTAATACTTACTAACAATTGTTGTTCTTAGTTGTAATTAGTTTGCAATACAAAACCTTTAATTAGTGTAAATAAATAGATACTTGAGTTTGTGTAGTACCTAGTTATTTAATTAAATGGCGAATAAAAAAAGTAAAATAAGGAAAAAGAATCTTAATACAGTTTTATCACAAACTAGCTGTTGCCCGCAGCTTCGCCCGCGTTAACTTAGATATACAACCATATACGCATTAGTGATAATTATTTATCTATGGACGGGCGTAGTACTTTATTTTATAATATGTAGTGATTAATACCGTATTTTTGTGAATAGCTTTTACATTACCGCTTTATAATTGGCAATTTTTTTAAGTATTAAAATGGATATAGGTAGTATGTTATATTTAACTAATGTATAATAAATAATAATAAAAATATTATGCCATCGCGGACTTTTCAGTATGCATATTTAGGATACACAATTCTACCATACATTTAAACAATAATAATTAATTCGGAACCGGGCCCGGCTAAGGTGTATAATAATGTAGTACATTATTTTGATCTATCTGTTAGTGTTCATCCAGCGTTTGCAATGTAAGTGCAAAAAATGTGCTTATTTATGACATCACATCAGAAACTTCTAAAATTATGAGTGTTTTATGCATGTACCTATTACCTTCCTCTTGAATCATTCTATCTATTAAAAAAACCGCATCGAAATCCGTTGTGTAGTTTTAAAGATGTAAGCATACATACAGTCAGACGCGGGAAGCGACTTTGCTTTATAGTTTATACTATGTAGTGATGTCTTCTGCCAGAAATTGTTAACACTTGAAGAATTCAAATTGTCCGACAATAAAGAAAATGAGGAACCTTCATCACAAAATATTTCTGATTTGCAATAATTTCCTAGCCCCCTACCCACAGGGCAGTGTCGTGAGGACTATGGCCTTGACCCTCTTCTCAGAGGAGTCCCGTGTCTAACATTAATCGATGATGTATGGGTCGATGAAGATGAACCTGGACCTAGCATACGACAACTAAATTTTGTTGAATTTTAAAACAATTTAAACAATTAATATATTAGTATAAAAGAATATGTTTGTCTACAATTTTTTAATCTCCTACAAGCATTCTTAGAATGAATGATTTTTTTTATAGCTTAGGCCTTAGGGGGACAAACGAGCATTCGGAGCCTTAGATGACTACCGACTCCCATAATAATAATAATATCTAAGGACGCTTTTTGCACCACGTCAATCTGGTCCCGTGGTAAGTTCTCGAATAACTTGTGTTACGAGTACCAGACAATGGTATTTAATATTTTATACTGACACATATTTAAGGTTTTTTATTTATAATACACATATTTAATACACATCCATGAACCAGGAACACAGAAAACTTTTTGTTCCCTGGCGGAATTCGAACCCGCAACCTCCGGCTTGAACGCTAACGCGCTAACCATTGAGCCACAGAGGTCGTCCTTGTAAACATTCACACAAGAGATAATGCAGATGCATTACCCTCCTTTACCCCATCCCCTGCAATGGGACACCGGAAACTCATACACCGCAAGAAACGCGACAGCATAGGTGTCACTTGACGCCATTATCATGTGAACGAGAGGTACCCCTACGGTCGTGCCGGCCCAATTCGGCTGCAAGCAGCATGGCACTACCTTTTAGACCTATGTAGCTAATTCATCCTTCCTAATCCTTACTAATATTATAATTGTGAAAGCATGGATGTTTGTTACGCTTTCACGCGAAAACTACTTAAACGATCATCATGAAACTTTGTACACATATTCTTGGAGGTATTAGAAGTAACATAGGATACTTTTTATTAAAAAAAACTAAAGAGAGACTAACTGTTAAGGGACACCCGGATAGATCGAAGTTCCTTTCGATGAATTAGTGAAGAAATAAAACTATCTTATCCTGCGCAGACGAAGTCTCTGGCACCAACTAGTATTTCTATAAATCCAAAACTAGATAACTATAATAACAACAAGATTTTGTTATGCATAATTATTAATTATCACATCTAAGAATAATTCGAGCATAGTCAATCTACTGCATATTCGTATACTGTGGCGTGCTTGCCGGCCGTGGTAGGTCACCGGAGTTCATATAAAGACATCTCCCGCGCAACGCAAGTGCAAAGCGATTCGGTGCGTTAAATACCTATAGTTTTGGGAGAAGGGGCCCTTAAGTCTCGGTGCCAGTAATTACACTGCCTGTCTTGCCCTTCTCTCCGAAACACAGCAAAGCTGTTTCACGGGAAAAATAAGCAAGATGGTGGTACCCATGCAGCCGGGAGCGCGGCACAGCGCTTCCCTCCCACCGGTAGATATATAATTTCGGTATAACTAACGCACTCTTCGTATTACCCTAACTTGTAATCGAGAAAATACTCGATGTAGACATTTTTTTTTAAATGTTAGTTGGATAGGCAAACTGGCAAACGTACCACCTGATGGTAAGTGGTAGACGTCGCCCATGAACATAAACTAGTATACCTGGAACGAGCCCAAGCAACTAACTTATGTGTCGCCTATCCCGAGACATAAGTTGTTAAGTCTCGGTGCCAGTAATTACACTGCCTGTCTTGCCCTCCTCTCCGAAACACAGCAAAGCTGTTTCACGGGAGAAACAAGCAAGATGGTGGTACCCATGCAGCCGGGAGCGCGGCACAGCGCTTCCCTCCCACCGGTAAACATTATCTCTCTGATCTCCCTCGTCAAAAGATATCTCGTTGTACGCATGCTAGCTCGGCAGATCTTAAATCGACGTTTAAAAAGCTACTTTGTTATTACTACTTAATTGATTTATGATATATAATTAATTTGAATAAAAATAATCCAACCAGTCACAGGGACTACCGACAGAAGTGAAAACAAAACAATTATATTCAAATACCTATAATAGAGGCTGAATTAGATTATGACAACCTATACAATTTAAACGGCGCACAAAATGGCCGCATGACATAATTTAGAAGCAACACAATTTGCAAAACAAATATTGCATAATCTTATATAAATAAATCAAACGTCAAACTGCGTCTCCAGCGGCTCGCGTGCGGTGTCGCGAGTCCACGTCATATAAACGTCAAACTGCGTCTCCAGCGTTTCGTGTACGGTGTCACGAGCTCAAAGATTTTATCTCATCTAAAAATATTCGTATCGCGCAAAAGAAGTTTACACTTCAAAAAACTTTCAGATAAGACGTTTATTACGGACCTCAAAAATTTTTAGCTTGTCGAGATCAAAATAATATTAAGTACGAGTTGGGAGATCATTCTGTAATTAAATGTGTTCTTAAAAAAACTTAATATTTTAATTACCTCGAAACCTCCATCAATTAAGACTAGTTGTTCCCACTTATTCTCCATAAAAGTTACAACTTTTTAATTAAATGCAGTTTAAAATTACATACTTTCTAATGACTACATTAATTCGATTATGATAACATTTCTCTCTTCATATATGGGCCCGTAATTCAACATTTTTCATTAACATTTCGACCGTTGTCTCAGGAGTTTTAGATTGAGTGGGAGATGTTGCTCTATTTCAATATTTTTGGTGAGTTAGAGACAATTTTTCAGATTGCTTTTTTTTTGTCCGGGCAGTTAATTGGCCCGGCCGGCGAAACTCTCTACAAAGTACAGTCTGCACCATTGTTAGATTAAGCTTTTTTGATGATCATGATTATTTTGTTTTTTTTTACAGTCTGTTGCCCGCAGCTTCGCCCGTGGAAAAGAGAGAGGCCTTTGCCCAGCAGTTGGACAGTATAGGCTAGGAAAAAAAAACAGTCGGAGGCATTCCTTCACTTAAGACTTTCTCAACTTAAGAGAAGAATATCACTTCCAAGAGATTCGTTAGTTACAGCCCCGTCAAAATGTAACTAAAGCCAGACATGAAGATATAAATGAAATCTTTTTTATTTTACTTTTATAATATAATAATAAAATATAATTAAAATTAAATAAGTGGAGGCAAACGGTCAGTCGGTTCACCTGATGGTAAGTGATAAGCGACATCCACAGACACCCGCTACGCCAGAGGATTAGCAGATGCGTTGCCTAGCTTTCAAGTATAAGTATGCTCTTTTCTTGAAGGTCCCCAAGTCGTATCGGTGTGAAATACCGTAGATTGCGGCTGATTCCATATAGCGGTCGTGCGAGGCTGAAAATCCCGTATAAATTTAGTTGCGTATATATTTCCGGACATTGTGAAGATGCAGAGTGATCAGACATCTCTACGCAGCCAAATCTGAAGTAGATTGCTGTATTTGGTTATTTACCTTACGAAACCTTGTAATACTTCCATCATTCATTGGCACGGCGAGTGCCACCAATGCCGCCTTTGGTGAGGTGCCCCGAAGACTGACACACCTCCACAGAAGAGATGTCTCGCACCAAAAAACAACCGTTGGAACAGTGCAATGGGGTGAGGTTTCCATCCTCGCCCCCTCGGACAAGGGGCGAGGATTTTTTCTTTTGTCCCCTCTACTCAAATGAGGGGTGCAAAGAGCAGATCCCTCGGTTAAATTACCTTCGACCAAGGTGCTGGGTTCACTTTAGGCTACTGAGCCCCACTGCCACGACAAGGCTTGAACTATGGTGGGGTGGTTCTAAGATATGTTTTATCAAAATCGGTTCACCCGATTCAAGGTCATTAGCTCTTATCTGTTATTGCGTTGCTTTATCAATACAAACTTTTAATAATTATTTCAACATGTGACCTGTCAATCTATTGTTTCAGTTATTCTAGCTACATTCCAATGTACAGCAGCGTATGATGCAGTTCAAGGAGCGAGCCAACTTCTCTCCCTTCTTCTAGAAAACTATGGAAACCCAGCCCAGCAACCAGCTCGAACAAAGGATGCAGATTCAAGGTCTCCGTGTCTCCGCACAATAAACAACTCGTGGACGCGCGTACAAAGGAAGACAGAGGAGTTGATGAAAACTTTCACATCCTCTTCGAATCAAATAAGTAGGAATTGTCTAGGAGGAAATAAATATGATTTGTATTTTTGTTTTTTTTATCCAACTACCTAGGCGCATTTGTTATCCGACTACGGCAAAAAAGAAAGAAATAGTGAATTTTAACAGTCTATATAGTATGTAAGAGGTAGTGCCATGCTGCTTTGCAGCCGACATGGGCCGCAACGACCGGGGTGGTATCTCTCGCTCACATAACACCGGCGTCAAGTGACAGCTATGCTGTCGAGTTTCGTGCGGTTTGTGAGCTTCCGGTGGCCCATTGGGGGGTATAGGGGAAAGGTGCCCTCCTTTCCCCTATAATCCCCAATGGGCCATCGCATCTACATAATTTCTCGTTGTGCGGATGTCTATAGGCGTCGTTAGTCACCATAAGGCTCCGGTTGCCTCCTTGTGACATAAAAAAATTGTAAGATTGTATGTAGTATGTATGTTTCATCGTGGTCGATATTACGCGATTTAGAATAATAAAGAAGTCAATCGAAAATTATACCAGTCCGGGAGTCAAAAGCTACATTTTAACCGATTCCGAAGAGGAGGGATCAACTTTGTTGAAGTTGCGTGTAATTTTTTATTTATACAGTTTAAATTTTTAGCAAAATCGGATCCAAGTTACTAAACGTGTATGCAGGAAAGTCCTAGAAATAACATCAATGATCAAAGTTATATAGTTGTTAAACTGGCTTAGTAAATTATATCCTTATCTATATTATATCCTTATTCTTAAAATGTATAACATTAATAGAAAATGTTTCGGAGAGTAAGAGGTAGTGCCATGGCACGACCGGGGTGGTACCTCTCGCTCACATAACACCGGCGTCAAGTGACAGCTATGCTGTCGAGTTTCGTGCGGTTTGTGAGCTTCCGGTGGCCCATTGGGGGGGAAAGGGAAAGGAGGTTGTGTGGATGTGTATGGGCGTCGGCGCCGACTGCTCGTTTGCCTCGAATATTTGAAACTGAAAATTTAAAAATCTATACAAACCGCTCTGAATGCCGTAACAAATTTTATTATAAGGAATTTCAGAAAAGAAAGGGGGTATCAAGAGAGAACCGTTGCAGATTTGAGACATTTTCAAGAAACGAATAGAAGAATCTGAATTCTGAAATCTGAATTTGGTTACTACTATCTTTTTATTCATAACCGAAAGATGAGAAGGTGTTGTGGAGACCGCTTGTCAATCGTACCTAGTGTAGCTTCCCGGCTAGAAGGGAAAACCCGGAGATCAGCCTCAGGGAAGTGATACTTCCGCGAATTTCACACATTATAAAAACATTTTACAAAAAATTAAAACCGACTTCAAAAATACTAAACTAAAAAGTAATAAAATAAATGTGTGTCTTGAATTTTTGTGCTTACAACTTATAATCAACTTAATTTTCTACTAATGTATAAAACTTTGCGTTTACCACGTCATTATAGTTACTCAGCCAAGGTAGGAAGGGTTCAGCAACAAATATGACACCGACTCCAAAAGTAACTATAATGACAATAACATTAAAAAAAAAAACATACAGACGAATTGATAACCTCCTCTTTTTTTGAAGTCGGTTAAAAATACAATGAAACATTTTGTTAAGGAATTTATAACGGTTTTTTACATTCCCGATGTTTAGGCTACTTTCACAGACCACTGTCGCTGATCACTTGCCACCGGGTGAACACATTTTCTATAAAAAACAAAATAATTTGTACAGTGAATAAGCGGACGGAGCAAATAATCACCGGGCGGGCTAGTTTCATATTACCATTTCCCCGTTAAAATTGTAATTCGATACGAGCGAAGCCGCACGCTAAAACTAGTTATTGCGCACTTTGATACAGGCACTAGCTTTTAGTCCACACCGCATATTAATTTGATACACGGATGAGATGTTTTTAAAACACTGACCGTTGTAAATATAAACTACATGGAATATAATATTATACAACTAGCTGGTGCCCGCAGCGTCGCCTGCGTAACTTTGATTTACAAGCGTATCCGGATTATATATTTTTATAGCCTATATCCTAATCCAGGCCATCACCATTTCAACTTTCAGCCAAATTAGTTCAGCCGTTTTGCCGTGAAACATCCAAAATTAGAAACTTTCGCGTTTATAATATTAGTAAGATAACTTATAATACATAGGCTGCACTAAAAGTATCGGGAATGGAATATTTCCACTGTTCCTGTCATATTAAAATCTTTTTAATAGAAAACTCCTTGGTTTTAAAAATCGAATACCATTTATTTATTTAAAAAAAGATTCTCGGTCTTGTCACAAGGTCTTGTCAAACTTGTCTAGTCGTTGAGAAAATGGAATTGACTCGAGAAAATTCTAGAGCGATGATTTATTATGATTTTCGAAGTGGTTTAACACAAAAACAGTGTGTTGACTGGATGATTTCTGCATTTAGTGATGAAGCCCCATCCAAAACCACAATTTATCGCTGGTTTGCTGAATTTCAACGTGGACGTGTCAAGCTCAGTGATCAGTCGTCCAAAAACTGCAGTCACCCAAGAAAACGTTGATGCTGTGCGTAAGCTGATTGAGGAAGATCGACATGTGACATACCGCGAAATTCATGCAACTTTAGACATTGGCATGAGTCAAATACAAATATTTTGTATGCATGCAATCTTGCATGAACAATTAGGTGTAAAAAAGTTGTTTTCGCGATGGATACCGCATTTGCTCTGTGAAGAGCAAAAAGCGGCTCGCGTTACTTGGTGCGTCAGAACTCTCGAAAGATTCCACGCAGGATCCTCAAATGCTGTATACGGCATCGTATCAGGTGACGAATCCTGGATATACGCGTACGAACCCGAAACAAGAAATCAGTCACGAGTTTGGGTGTTCGAAAATGAGATAAAGCCAACAAAAATTGTTCGTTCACGGTGTGTTGCAAAAAAATGGTGGCCACGTTTGTCTCCAAAACCGGCCATGTTGCGACTATTCTTCTTGAGGGACAAAGAACGGTTAATGCAGAATGGTATGCTAGCATTTGTTTGCCACAGGTCGTTTCTGAACTCCGTAAAGAGAACTGCAACCGCCGCATCATCCTCCATCACGACAATGCGAGTTCTCACACCGCGCACAGAACAAAAGAGTTTTTAGAGCAAGAAAACATAGAATTATTAGACCATTCGCCGTACAGCCCCGACCTAAGCCCTGATGATTTCTATACTTTCCCTAAAATAAAGAATAAATTGCGTGGTCAGAGATTTTCATCGCCTGAAGAAGCTGTGGACGCCTACAAAACGGCCATTTTGGAGACCCCAACTTCCGAATGGAATGTTTGCTTCAATGATTGGTTCCATCGTATGGAAAAATGGGTCAAATTTCGCGGAGAATACTTCGAAAAGCAATAAATACATTTTTAAATAATAATGTTGTGTCACTTCCTTGATTCCCGAAATTTTCTGTGCCGCCCTCGTATGTATGTATAATTAACGGACCCGACATACGTTGTCCTGAACATTTGTCAATTGTGAAACATTCTATAACCCGCTTCAACACACACAAATTTCACCAAAATCAGTTTAGCCGTTTTGGAGAGGTTCAGTGAACACACGCACAGAAGATTTATAATTATTTTATAGACTAGCTGGTGCCCGCAGCTTCGCCCGCGTTGACTTAGATTTACAACCGTGTCCGGATTGATGATGATTATGTCTGTAGCCTTTGTCACTCAGTGTTGACGTAGTATTTGAATGATTAAAGAGTTTTTTTTTTAATCAGTCGAGTAGTTTTTGAGTTAATTCGTAACAAACAAACAAAAAATCAAATCTTTCCACTTTATATAGGAGTAGGTATAGACATATCATCATCATCGTCAACCTTTATCCATCCACTGCTGAACATATTCCTTTATTTTCTTTTACGCCGGGAAATGCTCTGAGACATCCCGCGGGGGTCCCCCTGGCGGGTATGTGGAACTCGCTGCGCCCGAAAGGTGGTAAGGTGAATGCAGCTCTACCCACTAAAAGATGGCGAGGGCCAACAATGCCGCCTTTGGTGAGGTGCCCCGGATCTGTTGAGCAAACAGGGCACCTCGACGGCTAGTCAGTCCCTCAAGGGCACGGACGCCACGTCCACAGAGGGGTTGTCCCGCACCACAGATCAACCCCTCCCAACGTCGGGACAATACAATGGGGTGAGGATCCTCGCCCCTTATCCCCTGCTCTGCCTAACATGGACTCCAGGCTCCACTCGTGTCCTTCTTCTGTGTCGCGGCGAAACGTAGGTTGATTGTGTGGTTGAGGTTATTTACTGTGGTGTGAGGTGCCAGGTGGTGGAGCATGCAAGCGTACGCATACGCAGTGTGGAAAAAGAGGGAAGTGTTTTATGCATGCATATGCGTGCATTTAGGCGTAGCGCCTTAAAATATACCGGTGGGAGGGAAGCGCTGTGCCGCGCTCCCGGCTGCATGGGTACCACCATCTTGCTTATTTCTCCCGTGAAACAGCTTTGCTGTGTTTCGGAGAGAATGGCAAGACAGGCAGTGTAATTACTGGCACCGAGACTTAACATCTTATGTCTCAGGATAGGCAACACATAAATAAGTTGCCTGGGCTCGTTCCAGGTCTACTAGTTTATGTTCATGGGCGACGTCGACCACTTAACATCAGGTGGTACGTTTGCCAGTTTGCCTATCCAACTTACATAAAAAAAAAAAATAAAAAAAATTGGTTAACCGTTTTTGACGTGATAACGTCTTAAAAATCGATGTACGACGGCTGCACGCACGAAAAAGTGTCACGTTCTGTCTGAGCCGAGCGTGCAACCGAGAGCGCGAAACAAGCGATAGAGAGGCACGATCGGCCTAAGCGTTCGGCTTGGGACACATTATGACGTTATCGCGTAAAATTATCATCCGTAAACAGACTGACAACAGTTTTTTTTAGTTTTAAAATCTACCATATTATTAAAAGTTGTGAACATTAGTTGGAAAGTAAATGAAAAATTTACTCACGAAGCCACATAGCAACTAGGATATAGTGCTCGGGGACTAGAGAAATTCTAATGCACACATACACCCCGAGTGCTATTGCGTGTGCTTGAAGGAGCGTGTTTCCACTGTCTGGCGTTATTTTTGACGGTTTATCATATCATGCATGTTGATCGTAAATGTAATTTGACTGGCCTGTTGGACTAGTGGTTAGTGACCCTGAATACTAAACCAGAAGGTCGTGGATTCGATCCCCACCCAGAACAAATGTTTGTGTGATGAACATGATCATTTGTTCTGTGTCTGGGTGTAATTTATCTATAATACGTATGTGCTTAGAAATATATAAGTATATATCAATTGTCTGGTTACCATAAGAACAGGCCCTGCCTAGTTTGGGTTCAGATGGCCGAGTGTGAGTTGAAAGGAAAAAAAAAATATTCTGATTTTAGTAAAGCGCACACACACTCGGATCTGTGCATATCCGTCTGGCTGTATCGATATTTTCTTTTCCTTCCTTCCTCCGAACAATTCGATCGACCAAAAAAAATTTTTTTGTATTCAAAATGAAAAAATACTTTTAAAAATAGGTAAAAAAATATTTATATATTTTAGGGGTTTTTTATGCTTATGACATTCGGATATTATGTATAACTAGCTGTTGCCCGCAGCTTCGCCCGCGTTAACTTAAATTTACAGCCGTATACGGATTGATGATGATTATTTTTATAGCCTAAGTTACTCCTTGGAACTTTAGCTATCGGTCAGTGAAAGTCCCGTCAAAATCGGCCCAGCTGTTTCCGAGATTAGCCGTAATAAACAGACAGACAGACAGACAAAAATTGTAAAAAATGCTATTTGGGTATATGTACCGTGTATACATCAATATGCATTTAGTAAAAAGCTGTTATTTTAATATTACAAACAGACACTTTAATTTTATTATATGTATAGATGTATAAATTTAATAAGGCTGCTTCTTAGTGGCATTATTTTGTGTTAGTAGTATTTGTTCGTATCTATGTAGCTTCGCTTGTCGCTTACTAATTAATATAATACATTAGAACATCATCTAGAAACCAGAGTATAGGATTAAAATACTTCAAGGGGTTTATTAGGTGCATAGCTTGGCACAATCCGTTAATTAACGACGTTAACATTTTCATTTAGTAACGGATTAAATTTTTAGCTAACTTAGCTAAACTAAATCGCGCGGAAATCGAAGGATGACCATATAATGTTTACTAAAGCTAACAACTATTGCCAACTCTATAATTTTTTATCAGCTTTTATAGCCTGCCTTGAAATCTTTCTTTTTCTGTCAAAACGGATTAACGATTATTATTATTTTAACTTCCGTCTCACATTTCAAAATTGGAATAATGCTTTAAAAAGTCATGCAATGGAAACATACACACTTGAAAAGTGCGTATTGAGGCAGTGTTTTCCCCCATAAATACGTGTACATACAGACGTACATGGTAACTGGATCACATACATCATTACCGCTAACTACGCTACGCCATAATCCTTTATAATTAAATGACCGACAGAACGTAGCAATTACTTTTTATGCGCGGCAAATGATTCTGACATACAGATCCAAGGGTATTTTTACTATCTGGCTGCTCTTCTATGCCATGACCCTGCGGTAATATTATGTATACTGTATAGTCATTAGCATGACCAGGAAAAAAAACTCTCACCATATTGCGGAAAATTTCAGAACTAATTTCTGTATGGACTATACTATGCGTTACCCTAAGTGTTACCCGGTGTTACCGTATAAAAGATACAGTGGCGACACCAATGCAGGGTTTGTATTATATTTCTGGTCAGGCTATACCTAATACCAATTTATTTGTTGCGACTAGGTTACGACTCTTAAATGTTACTTAATTTTAAAATACTTGATGCTTAATTGAGAACAAGACTTTATAAAGTCAAAGTAACTTTAGACTATGCATGACGTAAATATTGTTATATCAACTACATATATTTTCGTATGAAAAGTATCGTTTGCTATCACATCCGATAGTCACAGCTCTATCAAACAAAACAAAGTCTGGCAACACCAGCGTACATAATATAGCGTACATTTTTCCAGGGCACACAAAAGCCTTCTATTACACTTAGACATTGAACGTTTAATTCTTTCGAAATTTAAAAGGCTGACTTTTCAGGGCGAAAGAAGGCGACATTTTGTAAGTATATATTACTGTGAAACCTGGTTAATCCCATCTCAAGGGACCAAGGATTTTGTACCATTTAAAGAGGTTTTTCATTTATCCAGTTTTTCAATTAGACAGGTTTAAAATTTAGTTGTCTCATTTACAGAGGCCCCGGCCTATAGACGTCAAAATGTACCGTTATTCTATTCAAATGTTTGTAAGCAATCGGGTCGAAACCTGTCCCAACCTGATAAATTATTTCGCTTATAAAGGGAATTGAGCTCCACAGTCCTAATTATAGAGGTAACGAAAAAATCCTAGAAATCAAATCTCATTTAACCAGGTTCGAAAAGTCCCATTAACAGAGGTAATTCGATGAAAAAGTGCCGGGACCTCATTGTAGTTTCAATAATAGAGGTTTCTCACTTATCCAGGTCCCAGACAACCAGGTTTCACTGTATTAGTGTTTCTTATAAAAATTAGAAGTTAATATAATAATATGTAACACTGATGAATAATATTTTGCAAAGCAAAAAGACAAAAATAAATTAATAATGTTAAGAATTTTTTCCCATCGTTCTGTATTGTATGTTTAAAATGTTAAACCACCATATTTTTATATAAATGCTAGTAAATAACAAATTTAATGTTGTTTTGACTTAATTTTAGTTACTCTTTCGATGAGAAAACAAACACCCCAATAGATGAGATGACGACCCGTACCTATATCACAGTATAACCAAAGTCATATGTATGTATTTACACAGTGCCTATATTATATAGATATCATGTAACAAACATACATGTAACATGTCTAACTAGAACTAACAAAACAAAATAAAAGTAGCAGTAATAAGCAGTCAATTATTAACTTATTTATTCAATGTGTTAATGAATTGCATTATCATCGTCATTACCAACCTTCGTTTGTCAACTGCCGGACATATATTATATTATAATATTATGCTCACAGTTCTTTTAATAAACGCCAAAACGGGCGATAACTCGCCACTCGAATCCAACCAGTACCAGCCGTTGGAAAATGACCTAACCTGAAACCTCCGTCTTGCATTTTTCATTCTATAGGTCTATGTGTGCATATTTTATATGTATGGCATGCACGTTACAGTTCGGTGTGATCGCGGCCGCTATGGCCCCGTGTGTTGGAACTAAGTGCATGCAGGAAGCGAGCGAGCCTTCAAACGCAATTTGCTACCGTGAACCAGTGTTTATGTTGGCTGCATCGCTTTTATTCCGACCCCGTTACCTGTGACCGATTTAATTTTCATAAACAATATTATATTTATGATCTTAAAGACCATCTTACTCTATAGGAACATTTTTATGTTATCAATTTTCCCAACATTCAAGCAAATAGAAAAGGGGAAAAATACTTTTTTATTGTTATCTACTTCTCCTCTATATCAAGTCATATTATGATTGACCCTTCCTTCACAACTTAATCATAGCCACACTGATTTTATAAAATAAATAAAAGATTTATAGGTAGGTATTGTAATAATAAATGAATAGGTGAATTATGGCCCAACCTGACGGCTGGGAAAGAAACTCCTTCTACCATGATTTCAAGGAGAAGACTCGTGCGCAGCAGTAGCACAAGAAATAGGTTGATGATGAAGATGGTGAAGATAATGATAATGAGTTTTTATATAATATAAGGGGCCATTTCGCTCTCATGACAACCTCTGTGGCTCAGTGGTTAGCTCGTTGGCGCTCAAGCTGGAGGTTGCGGGTTCGAATCCCGCCAGGAAACAAAAAAGTTTTCTGTGTTCCTGGGTCATGGATGTGTATTAAATATGTATATTATATAATAAAAATCTTAAATATATGTGTTCCGTACCTGAACAAATAATTTGCTTAAACTAAAATAGATATATGAGTTATTTCGTATTTTCGTACATCTGCAAGGTAGGATAAATTGGACAATATCGTTTAAGTACATATTATTATTTCTTTTCCTTTGAACTGAGGGGTCGCTTTTCGATATACCGCCATCCGAATGCGACCGTGAATGCGCCCTCTAGTGTGCGCTTATAGCCAGTACAAACTCAACCACTGCCGCGCGCGCATACAAACCGGGAGGCCTCCCGTAACCCGTTTAACTCGATCGAGGATTAACATCATTCATCCTACGCTGGAGATCCGAATCAGTGTGTCCCTATGGTGGTGTTGGATACGAGGGTTGGAACAGTTCGCGTCACCTACAGAGTCTCCGGAGCAGACCACGTTGCCGAGGACAGCGGTGAGTAAAGCGGGCGACCCCGGCCTTATATCTAACATAAATTTTTGTTCCTTCGAACCAGGATCATTGTCCAGCTTGTGCTATCTTGTTTAATAGCAGTACTACGTACTCATTTTTCAATAAACGTATTTCTTTTCGCATTTTATCTCGCCGCCATCTTTGCTACGCAAAATGCCGGACGAATTACAATTAGAAATATTGTGTGAACAAGATATTTTCGAAAGAGATTTGATCCTCGACGAGCTTAAACGTATTTTACAGCTTGCAACCACAAATGATCAACAATTTCGTTCGCGAGCTAGTGATTTAAGTTCACATCAAAGAAAATTCAATAAAATTCAATCTAAAATTGAAAAAACGCTCATAAAGCACAAGGTTTTTGATAAAGACGAGCATATTAAAATACGCAATGATTTTAACGACGTATATTATGCCATTGTTTCGTACATAAATAGTCATAAAAATGACGACCTGAATCGGCGTTCGGTCACTTTATCAGGACGACATTTGTCATAAAAGAAATCTACCCGTCTTGCCGTTACCCGATTTTAGCGGTGATCCTACCGATTGGCAATCGTTTTTTGATTTATTTAGTTCATTAGTCCATCACAACAGAGCCTACACGGAGACGGAAAAATTAAGATACCTTCTACTTTCGGTTAAAAATGAACCATATAACTTGATCAAATCACTCCCTATAACAGGTGATAATTATACTATCGCGTTAAATATTTTAAAATATAGATATGAAAATAGGCGTATTGTCGCATCTAAACATTTAGATCGTATACTCGACCTTGAAACATGTTCCGAGCGATCTTATCAAAGTGTACGAAATTTATTAAATGTCTACCAGGCAAACATTAGGGCGCTTGAGGTTATGGATTTTCCTATTGATCAGTGGAGTTTTATATTACTTAACTTATTACTGCGTAAAATACCCACAGGTTTGAGAAAGAATTATGAACGTTCATTGTCAAGACCGTCCGATATACCGGATGTTAATACTTTAATTGAATTTTTAGAACGCGAAATCTCAGCCGACGAAATCGCTATGGCTTCATATACACAGTCCATAAAAAGCTATCCAGAAAATATTAATAATAAGCATCATAAGAAAAGTAGCGAGAAATTAAATGTACATCGTAATTCATTCACCGCACGCGTCGCGTCAGTCACAGAGCAAACTGGACCTTATAATACACGTGATAGGAATCGTTCTTGCTTGAAATGCGCCGGTCAGCATTTAATTTCTAAATGTACCGAGTTTTTAAATCTCTCTCCGCAGGATAGGTACAACTTTATTCAAAACAAAAATATTTGTTACAATTGTTTAAACGTCGGACACGATGTAAGAAATTGTAAATCGAATTTTGTATGTTGTACATGTCAAAAAAGACATCATAGCCTTATTCATTTAATTTCACCGCAGTCTTTAACGATTGTAAACAGTACTACTGCTAGCGCTGTCTCGTTCCCTCCTACGGAGGATAGACAGGACGCTCGCATACATAATAATTACGCGACAAAAATGCATTCGTCGCATTCTACGGTGTTATTATCTACCGCTGTAATAGATTTATATATGGGAGATAATAAAATTTCATCCGTTCGGTGTATGGTTGATAGCGGGAGTCAGGCCTCGTTCATAAGCGAGACGTGCGTACAGCGTCTGGGTTTGCCGCGCACTGGCGTTCGAGTACCGGTACTTGGCATAGGTGATACGGAACCATTGGTACCTAAGGGTATGGTCACATGCTCGATTACGCCAAAGGATAAACATCATCCCGTTATTCCGGTTGACGCATTAATCTTGCCTAAGTTAATGTCAAAAATGCCTAGTGTGTCTTTGCCTTACTCTGAGTGGCCGCATTTAAAGGGCCTTAACTTGGCCGATCCTCATTTTCACACACCTCAACCGGTTGAGATGTTATTAGGAGCGGATATACTATCCCACATTTTATTAAATAACACTATTATGGGTCCACCCGGTACACCGATTGCGATGAGTAGTGTCTTCGGTTATTTACTGTTAGGTAAGCTTACATTTAATGGAAACATTTCGACTCCACTCCAAGTTTGTTATAGCTCGTTTGACAACGACAACCTTCAAAGATTTTGGGAGCTGGAGTCAGTACCAGAGAAGCGGAGTTACACTCCCGATGACGAATTATGCGAATCCTTTTTTCGAAGAACGCATAATCGAGATATCACAGGGCGATACGTGGTCGCTTTGCCTTTCAAGGTCAACGCCCCGCCCCTCGGCGACTCGAGACAAATTGCAGTTGCTCGTTGTCATAAGCTGGAATATAGGTTGGAACGTAACCCCCAGCTGAAGTCCGACTATCACGCTTGCCTTCAGGAGTACATTGACCTCAATCACATGGAGCTTGTTGATGATGAGTCTTCAGTTGGTGCCAACTACTATATCCCACACCATTGTGTGATTAAGCCTTCAAGCCAGACAACACGCACCCGAGTTGTTTTTGATGCCGGCTGTCGTACGACCAGCGGGTACTCATTGAATGACGTGCTGTTCTCAGGACCTAAACTTCACCTAGATATCGTTGATGTTCTTTTAAAATTTCGTGTGCATCGTGTTGCTTTCTGTTCAGACATAAAACAGATGTTTCGTAATATATTATTACGTGAAAGTGATAGAGATTTTCACCGTATTCTCTGGCGTCGATCACCAGAGGAACCTTTACGTGACTACAGGCTATGTACAGTCACATTCGGCGTCAACTGCTCTCCCTATCTCGCACTTCGTACCATCCGACAACTGGCTAACGATGAGGCCGAGCGTTTCAAACTGGCCGCGGCCGTTTTATTAAATAATGTCTTCGTCGATGACGTCATTACGGGCGCCGACTACGAAGCCCAGGCTCTTCTTCTTCAGCGGGAGTTGATTGCTATTTGCGCGACAGCTGGGTTCGAGCTGCGCAAGTGGCATAGCAACTCGCCCGCGGTTCTCGCTGCAGTCCAGCCATCAGAGTTTCATGGTGGGCGGTGTGAGAATGTCCTTTTCGCAGAGATGGAGGGCGATAGGGGTGTCAATGTTCTCGGATTACAGTGGGACCCCCGAGCGGACTCATTCAACTTCAGGGTTCACGTTACTTCGCGCGATTGTACCAAGCGTGCTATATTATCCGATATAGCAAAAATATACGACCCTCTCGGGTTATTGTCGCCAGTAACATTATTCGCTAAGCATTTAATTCAGTTGATGTGGTTGGAGAACATTGGTTGGGACGAGCAGCCGCCTATTGATATATTAAATTCATGGATGCATTTTAGTAAGGAGCTACCGCTCTTATCATCGATTTCTTTTCCTCGTTATATTTTTAATACTGACGACATAGAATCTATTCAAATACATGGTTTTGCGGATGCGTCTCAAATCGGTTATGCCGCATGCGTTTATATACGACACATAGGCAGGAGTGGTAATTGTGAGACACATTTAATAATGGCAAAAACTCGTGTCGCACCGTTGCGTGTGTGTCTTACTATTCCTCGCCTTGAACTGATGGCAGCACTCTTGTTATCTAAATTAATTGAGAGGGTGAACCACATATACGGAGACAGGATCCGTCCCGGTCAAATTCAGGCTTGGTCCGACTCTTCGGTCGTATTGGCTTGGCTTCGTTCTTCTCCACATGAATGGAAGACCTTTGTGTCTAACCGCGTCAGTGAGATCTTGACCCGTGTGCCAGCAAGCTGTTGGCGCCACGTCCCGTCTGCTGATAACCCGGCAGACGCAGCGTCTCGTGGCCTATTGCCGGCCGCATTGGTTAGGAGTGGCTTGTGGTACCATGGTCCCGCATGGCTCCAACAGGATCCCGACTCTTGGCCTATACAAAAACCGATTTTAAATACCAGCGAAGAAAAGCGTAACACAAAGGAACGGCTTGCTAAGTATTCCCACACAGCTGTGACGTATCCCCTTGGCGATACGGATAGTTTTATCACACGATATTCGTCGTTAAATAAACTTGTATGTGTGACCGCTTTCATTTTTCGTTTTTACAACAAATGTAAAAATAAACATATTAAACAGTCACTTCCAAATTACATCACGGTTCCTGAATATAACTTTTCACTTAATCGCCGCACTTTTGACGCAACATTCAGTTTTTAATGAGGATATAAAAAATATTTCTAACAATAAATTAGTTTCGTTAAGCTTGCGCCGTCTTACGCCATTTCTGGATAGTGACGGATATTTACGCGTGGGAGGACGACTTCACAAGTCTCTTTTACCGTTTAATTCTAAACATCAATTGATTTTGCCTAAACGACATCCCTTGACGGATCTTATAATCGACGACGCTCACCTGACCCAGATACACGCGGGACCTCAGTTAGTACGCTACTCGCTTCTACAGCGATATTGGATCTTATCGAGTCGTGATATCGTGCGTCAGCGAATACATCGATGCGTACGTTGCTTCCGGGCGCGCCCTGCGTGTATGCAACCGCGCATGGGACAGCTCCCTGAATCCAGGCTACGTCCAACTCGTGCCTTTAAAAAGACATCGGTGGATTTTGCGGGTCCTTTTTATGTTCGCGCTAACAAGGTTCGGAATGCTAAGGTAGTGAAGTGTTATGTCGCAGTTTTTGTATGTATGTCAGTTAAGGCCGTACATCTCGAACTCGTATCCGAGTTATCTACAGAAGCTTTTCTAGCCGCCTTGCGACGTTTCACGTCCCGGCGTGGCTATTGTACGGATATCTATTCAGATTGTGGAAGGAATTTTGTTGGTTGTAATAATTACTTAAAGGATTTATACGCGTTTTTACGTAGCGATCCAGTTCTAAATATTTTAAACAAAGAAACTTTAAGGCAGGGCCTTACGTGGCATTTCCAACCTCCTTATGCGAGCCATTTCGGCGGATTGTTTGAAGCCTCCGTAAAGAGCTTTAAACATCATCTTCACCGCGTGGTAGGTACGCGAATTCAGACGTACGACGAGATGCACACTCTTACGTGTCAGATAGAAGCCGTTTTAAATTCGCGACCTCTTTGCGTATTGAGTTCGGATGCTTCGGATCCTCTTCCCTTGACTCAGGCTCACTTCCTAATAGGGGAACCCCTAACTGCGGTGCCTGACGTCGCCTTGGTAGACGAAAATCCTAGTCGACTTACTCGTTGGAACTGGATTCAACAGTCGGTTCAACATTTTTGGAAACGATGGAGTAAGGAGTATCTTCACGAACTCCAACAAACTAATAAATGGTTTCAAGACCGCGGCTCCACTCTTCGTGAGGGCACTGTTGTTATGGTGCGTGATGAGAACCTACCACCCCTTCAATGGAAGCTCGCACGCATTCACGCGCTTCATCACGGCTCCGACCAGGTTGTGCGAGTCGTAACATTAAAAATGGGCAATACGTTTTTCAAACGCCCTGTTGTCAAAATTTGTCCCCTTCCACTACAATAGTCAGATTGTATACAACCAATATTAATAGTTAAGTTTAGTTTTAATTAATATATGATTTTCTTTATAAGTTTTATTCTTCTTTTAAAAGACACTACGTGCTTGTAAGGCATGTTCCGTACCTGAACAAATAATTTGCTTAAACTAAAATAGATATATGAGTTATTTCGTATTTTCGTACATCTGCAAGGTAGGATAAATTGGACAATATCGTTTAAGTACATATTATTATTTCTTTTCCTTTGAACTGAGGGGTCGCTTTGCGATATACCGCCATCCGAATGCGACCGTGAATGCGCCCTCTAGTGTGCGCTTATAGCCAGTACAAACTCAACCACTGCCGCGCGCGCATACAAACCGGGAGGCCTCCCGTAACCCGTTTAACTCGATCGAGGATTAACATCATTCATCCTACGCTGGAGATCCGAATCAGTGTGTCCCTATGGTGGTGTTGGATACGAGGGTTGGAACAGTTCGCGTCACCTACAGAGTCTCCGGAGCAGACCACGTTGCCGAGGACAGCGGTGAGTAAAGCGGGCGACCCCGGCCTTATATCTAACAATATGTATAGTTTAAAAGTATTAAATATATTTCCGTTGTCTGCAGGTACCCGTAACACAGGTTCTTGAGAACTTACCACGGGACCAGATTGACGTGGTGTAAAAGCGTCCATAGATATTATTATTTTTATTTCTTATGCCTGTAATCCATTGGAGGGGGATATGTTTCTAATTGCAATGCCGAGCAGACGGATTGGCAATCGCAGATAATGTTGAACCCTAGGCTACCAAGCCCCAGCGCCACGTCAAGGCCTGAACCATGGTGGGGCCGCCATTACTCTATCCGATCGATGCTTAGTGAACAAGTTATTGACGGCGCCGACGCCCATACACATCCACACAAATAAGTTCCCGCAGATGCGCCGCCCTCCTTTTCCCTTTCCCCCCTAATGGGCCACCGGAAACTCACAAACCACACGGAACGCGACAGCATAGCTGTCACTTGACGCCGGTGTTATGTGAGTGAGAGGTACCACCCCGGTCGTGCCGGCGTGGTCGGCTGTAATGCATCATGGCACTACCTCTTACTAAAACTTACATGATCAATTTTCTTAACCTCCACACATTATTTTAATCTAGCAGTGGCACATTTCTCAGATTTGCAATTCATTTAATATGTTGTCTTCCAGAGAGAAGCCAAAGATATATATATGGGCTTTAGTAAAATAAAAAAACAGAAATTTCACAAATAAGTCCTACTAAGGTGTATAGAAATAAAATACTAAGGTGTATTGAAAATTGAAATAACATGGATTGATATCATAATTTGATTACACATAAACTCGATTTTTACCGTATTTTCTGCTTGCTTCGCACAACCAGGGCTTATGATTTCAACGATCGGAACAGAAAATCCGTGATCGTGAGCGTGATCGTCGTGAACGCTTAGTGGAACGCAGCCTCTAAGGATCTTCCGAATCGATACGACTTATGGAGCTTCAAAAAAGGCCGGCAATGTACCTGCTAATCCTCTGATGTAGTGGGTAGGTATCTATGTATGTCGCTTATCACTTACCACTAGGTGAACTGACTGTCCGTTGCCCTCTCTTCTATAAAAAAAACTTAAGAACAATATTTAGAAAGAAGAAAGAAAGAAAGAAAAATATTTTATTGTTCACACCAAAGATCAAAACATAATCTCACATACATTAATATTATTGTGAACAATAGAGGTAGCCACTCAGCATTTGCCACACCATTACAGCAATGGTGAGACGCTGATTTTCAGTGACTCCTCATTGTCACTTGGAGTGACATCGCTGACAGCACTTACATAACTAAATAGAAATATACATTACTGATTTGATTTTTAATACTTCACATCATTAAAAAAAAAAAAAAACACAAATATTCACAATTTTTATGCATTACCTACCCTAAACCCACTAACAGAGAGCCTAAAACCTACACTGAACAGATATATATTTACATATATACATATACACATACATAGAAACAAGCATTTACATATATATATATATATATATAGACATACATATACATACATATATAATGGTCGAATACTTTAACAAAGTATTACAAAAGTATTTCATTCCGTAGCGAGAATGAAGAAAAATTTAACAAATGTATGTACCATAACATATAATCTAAGGGTTTTTATTAATTTATTTCAGTGTGATGTATTGGTAAAATGACTATGAAATAGGCTTTATTATCTCGTATGTCATAACCTTGCTTCCATGGATGTTTTAAAAGTGAATTTGACAGTGACACTTGACACATGACAATTCTCAAAAAGCGGATCGCAAGCATAAAAGTTTTAAATTGTATCGACACCGCAAAATTGCATTTTCAAGTTATTTATTAAACTACTTTTTTATCCAAAGTAAGTATTTGTTATTTTTATACTAACGTCCTACTGCAGTATATAATAAATCAATTAAGTAACTGATGTTTAGGCATAGTATAGTAATTGTGTAGGTTATGATAAGTTCATGTTGTTTTGTGTTCGCACTCGTTCAGATCGACGTATATTAAGGTATTTACGTCGTTTAACGCCGAATGCTATATTAATCGCTGCAAGTACAAAATTAACTTTTTTCTAAATTTATGAAAGTTGTTCATGCGCAGCGACAAGTCTCTCCATAGTATTAAAACTTTTTAACGTTTGTATTCAAAATATTCTCATTGAACTGTATTACTAGCTTAGTAAATGGCATCATGATGATTCAATGAATTTTCATAAGATTTTTAAATGTATTTATTATGTAGTAAAACTTAAAAGACAAATAATTTAACTTTAATTTAGTAATACACAAGAATACAACACCACTTATATGCTTATTTCATTAGCATAGCTAGTCACGATATTGTGTTTAACACCACATTTATGTTGTACAATTCTATTTATTGCATCACAACACTATACTGTTGATGACACATTAAAATGTCATAACTGTATACATCATAGTCATACAATCAGATTTTTGGTAAAATTTATAATCTAATTACCATTAATACATTTTATTAATTATGAACTAGACATTTCGGACAACTCATAAAATCAAACAACATCATAAATGTCTTTATTCTTGATTTCCCCCTCTCATTTTATTATATATGTATTTTTTTAATAACCTGACATTTTCTTCATATGCAATACTTTCTAGCAGTTGATATAAGCTTGCCTAGTATGTATTTAGCTAATACTAGAAATGGTAACACCTTGTATTAGAATAATTTATTTAGTCATCAGTTAATTGAGTTTTTGTGTCATATTATTATTTGGGATATCAATTTGTAAGAACCATGATAGCTCCCCACCATGGTTCAGGCTTTGTCGTGGCGGTGGGGCTCAGTAGCCTAGGGTGAGCCCAGCACCTTGGGCGAAGCCAATTGAGCCGAGGGGGCTCTTTGTACCCCTCTTATAAGAAGAGGGGACAAAAGAGCAGGGGGCAAGGGGTGAGGATGGAAACCTCACCCCATTGTACTGTCCCGACGTTGGGAGGGGCTGTTCTATGGTGCGGGACAACCCTCTGTGGAGGTGGCGTCGGTCCCTTGCGAGGTTGACTAGCCGTCAAGGTGCCCGGTTAGCTTAACAGATCCGGGGCACCTCACCAAGGTGGCACTGGTGGCACTCGCCGGGTTTAAGTGGGTAGAGCTGCGTCCATTTACCATCTGTCGGGCGCAGCGAGTCCCACATACCCACCTGAGGAGACCCACTCCCCAGGCGGGATGCCCCAGAGCATTTCCCGGCGTAATAGAAAAAAAAAAAAAAAAGAACCATGATAGCTAAAAGATTACATGAATGAATGAATATAACTTTCATAATTGTTCACAATAATGGAATCCAAATTCCTACAGATGTCAGGTCGTGAAGGTGGCAAAAAGAAACCTCTGAAGGCACCAAAGAAGACCTCGAAAGAACTTGACGATGATGATGTAGCGCTAAAACAGAAACTTAAGGAACAGCAGAAGGCTTTGCAGGTTAGACAAGTTTGATACCCCATGTGATTTTTGGGTAAAATGGTCCCGATAATGAGGACTGATCACCCGTCTGGCCTAGCTGGTGTCCCCACCCTTAAATAATAATAATACCCCATGTGAGATGAAATACTCGCTAAAGGTCCACTCTTCTGTGCTATCATATTATGTAATAGATATATTTTTTTAGTCCAACTTATACATGGTGGATTTTTGAGACGGTTCAGTAAGAGCAGGTGCCTTAACCATTATAGATACAGGAAATCTTTCTAGTAAACCATCCATAACTTTTTAAGATATTCAGAACTGCATTCACAGAATTTTGAGAAAATTTATGGTCTGCGAAAAAAATGCTACAATCCGCAACTACAAACATTTTTATGCCTATTGATCCTACTTTTTATGGAGATCAAAAAACTATATGTGACCATATTTTAAGGTATGAGTACTATGAGTGTCAGAAATCCTCAAAATTATTCTCCATACATTTTTTTTGGAACAATTAATGTTGTTTGGTCAGAAAGAGTTACAAGTTGATTTATCGTTTTTCAGTACAAAATAACTGACTGACCATATATTTTCTCTTTCAATTTCTAGGTAATTTATATTCACATATTGTGTGTTAATGGCCCATTAGGTTTTGTAGTTACTGGAGGATTGGTCTACCTCAAACTAGATTGGATGGCAATCTCAGTGCAGGAGCCAGTCCAGCTTTCTTTTTTTTTCTGACATGACTCGAAGCATGTCTTACTCCACTTTCCAGCATTTGACAGATAAAGGCTGATAGTGAGGATATATCGTAATATAAAATAATTGGTTTTTCTATTGTTTCAGGAGGCAAAAGCGAAGGCTACACAAAAAGGTCCTTTAACACAAGGTGGAATAAAGAAATCTGGCAAAAAGTGACGGAATATGTATTTTCCAATATTAATATAAATTGTTATGTAAGACCTGCAGAATCTTTTGTTTCTTCCAGTAATGCATTGATTTCTCATAACTTCTTAAATTTAGTTGTTCAATTACTAAGCAACAACTGCACTGCCAAAGTGGTGCTTAACTAATGCATTTTAAATATTAAGTAATAAAGTTAAACATTTTTTTTTATGTCTATTGTTTATTATTTAAGCATGTAAAAGCCCATGATATGAATTTATGACTTAGTGCTGGCGATTTTTTAATGTATTTTTATAGTTTGATATCCTCATTCAACAATCAAGAAAACCACCTTTTTTTAGGTCAGTTTAAAACAAGAATTGGCTGACAGTAAATTGATAGCATTTTTTTTATAGACATACAAAAACTCTGTAATTACTTGTCATATTGATTATTGTTGAGAGGATTGTATCCTGAAGTGGACTACATTGATAATGTTTTTTTTTTCAATTTTAATACGATTTAGAAATATATAAGTATATATCAGTTGTCTGGTAGCCATAAGAACAGGCTCTGCATGGTTTGGGATCAGATGGCCGTGTGTGAGTTGTCCCAACATATTATTATTATTAATATACAATTATACACATCCGCTTGGCGCCACCTAAGGTTTATTCACAAACCATATAGGGTCATAGGGAATACTGGTTTATTATTTTATTAGATGTATTTAGATAGGTAACCAACGTCACATCCGGCTGGTGTTACCAGTTGTTGGTAACAGATGGTTTTATAATAAAATGGCGTCAACTAAAACAAATAAATCAGAATGCAAGCGAAAATGGACGGAACGGGTTTATCGAGTTATATGAAAAAGAAGAAGTCTTAAGGAATGTCAAACTAAATTAAAATATTATATTTTACTAACTGGTGCCCGCGACTTCGTCAGTGCAGAATTAGATTTTGGACAATTGACACAACTTAATTAATAAATTATAAGTTTCATTTAAAATCCATTCAGTAGTTTTTGTTAGGAGGAGTAACAAACATCCATACATACAAACTTTCGTGCTCATAATATTAGTAGATATTTAATATTATTATAAATATTTAAAATTGCATATTAAGTAGGTAAGTATTGGGTGAAATGGTCCCGCTGATGAGGACTGATCGCCCGTCTGGCCTCGCTGGTGTCCCCACCCTTAAATAATAATAAGTAGGTAAGTACCTAATCTTATTGACTCAGATGTTTTAATATCTGCGACAACTTCGATCCCTCGCAGCAACAGACCAAACGTCTTTATTTTCATTGCGACAGATAAAAGATGATAAAATAGGTAGGTAGATTAAAAATTGATCTCCGCTACGCTCCGACTACATACCGTGCTCCGCAATTATGATAAAATTTCCAAAATTTAAATTATTTGATACTCACAGATGGTATCTATGTGATCCCAGAGTCTTTCTTATTTCTTGTAGGTAGTATTATTTTACACAGTTTCACTACGCAAACTGGCATTTTACTTCATACAATGACCAAAATTTAATAAAACGCTCTGTACCTCCACCTTACACATCGCTTCCAACGAGACTGGCTCGGGTACGCCGAACTCGGCGTGGTATTTGTTGCCACACATTATAAGCACGGCGCGTTATCTAGTTGGAGCGTAGCGGAGACCAATTTTTAATCTAAGTAGGTACTACCTACTCTGATGTAAAAACCAATTCTATCTGAATGTGTAAACCACAATCTGAGTAGTCAGTGGACTTAGAAACGACGTATTGGCTATTTCGTCTTAGTTCCGAGTGTACTAAGATAGTGAAAACCCGGCTTTAACTCACATTGGATTAACTGTTTATAACTTTATATGTAACAGATGTATAATATAAAATAAAAAGACAGAGTAGATCTCTGTGTAACAGGTAAAGGCAGCCCTTCTATTCATACATGCTGTATATATTTAATGTATATTTTTTTAAATTTTGTTTATTCTTGAAATGACAGTTAAAATCTTTAAAAAACTCCGATAAAATACAATAAACAGTTAAAGTACTCTGAAGTTCTAAAATTTAAACAATTTTAAGTTCATTCGGAGCGATTTTCTTTTATAAATTTTGTAATTTTATATATAAATTTTTAAAAATTGATGTTTCTTTTATAAATTTTATTTGTGCCTTTATATTGTGCTTAGCTAGTGGATATTGCAGAGGACTGTTCTGGGTGAGTGGAGTGGAGAATGCGAAAATGGAAATTGGTGGGGAACTAGAGGGGCGCACCCGCTCGCTTTGGGGATACCCGCCGTTATTCTATATTTCTGACTTGGCTTCGGCCATAACCCATAAAATATTAATAAAAAAAAAAAAAAAAAACGGCCATAACCAAACAATTAATATAGACCAGCATACGACTAGGCTGTATGAATTATAATCCGTTGCCTTCCCGTTAAGCATAAATTTTAAAACAACAATTGAAATTTTGAAATATTTTTGAACAAAGTAGATAATAAGTACATATTCATAATTCTATTTGGATTTTTTTACAATTGCATAGTACCTATAGTATCTACCTATAATAATTACAAGTGAAGAGTTCAACAAATACAACGCCTAAGGTACGTACACAGAGTACTTTTACGTACTAAGTCACGTAAACTGTAATTTTAAAGTTACTTCAAAGGATAGCACGCGGCAATTTTTAATATGTATACCTACCTGAAGGTATCATCTAATATAAAATTTACAATCGTTTTTAACTTATTAACAGCCCAAATTGCTTTAGTAATTTAGTATGATATGGAATCTCTGGTAAAAAAGTGTAAGTATATAATTATGAAGTAAATATTATACTTTCTCTTCTACTTTTAATTATATATTTCAGATGAGTGTTAATAGTTCTTCAGATAAATTCGGTCATTGTTCGAAAAAATCGCAGATAAATGAATTCACTACAAAAACTACGTGTTCCAATTATGAAACACCAGATTTTATTTTAAATAATAAAGTAGATATAGAATTCTCTGAAGATGAAATAGAGGGAAGGTTAAACGAGTATAAAAATCTCCTTGACAACTATTCCAATAACACAATATTTTATGATGAAAACAATAATTGTATTCTAACCAATTTAAATGAATTTGGATTACATTTGATGAATGAATTTAATACAAATGCAGAAATTGAGGAAGTTAATTTTAATATTGATACATACTTTAATGATAATTCAGGCAATCTAGATACATTTTTTGATACTGCCTCTTCGCAATGGCTCGAAAACATTGATAACCAAGAGGCCAATGAATATGATGAAACCAATCCTACCTCTTTGGATGAAACATCTGTTACAGATAAAAATATTACTTATGTAGCAATAAGCAATGACATTTTAGTTGATAATAGTAGAGTACAAAGTAATATTAAGTCTAATATTAAATATAAAGCAAACACAGAAGTTGATAAAGCTGATTCTGATGAAAATATTGAAAGTAATTTTAGCGGATTGTATAATCCAATAGACAATGATAAAATATTTGAAACTGATATTGAAGACAATTTAAAATGCAATTTTATTGTAAAAGATTATAGTAAAATAAGAATTGAAAAACCAAATGCAGAGATAGATGACAATGCTAAAATAAAAGACTGTATTGATGTGAAAACAGTTCAAGATGCTGTGACAACACAAGTTCAAGATCCTGATATTTGCCTATATGCAAACCAAAGTGATGATTCGGACACATGTAGTTATCATTCATCAGATTTTGAATTTATCGAGGAATCTGAAGCCTATAACGGATCTACTGAAGGTCTTATATTTAACTACAATCCATTTACTAAAGGAAATAAATATATTAGTCAAGTACCAGTAGAAATTTCTAGAGAGTTACACACAAATATAATTAATGATTCCTTTAACAAACCTGGACCTAGTGGGTCTAAAAACAATGTGATACCGAGAGGGAATGACTATAACAATTTATTTCAACACCCTTGCGTGCCTTACCCCTGTAGAAATATAGAGAATAAGGCAATTCACTCCATGAAAGGAATGAATGTATGTCACGCTAGATTTGATATTAAATTTTTACTTCACCAAAGAGATTCCAATAGTAAATGTAAGTTCATTTTATGGTGTATAACTACCACAAACCCAGTGGTCAGTGTAGACACTTTGTCGTATTTAATTACACATAGACTCAAAAGTTAAGATTCTAACATGTGTGTCTGTGTCAACTATAAATTTGGATTTATTTTTCAAGACTTTTGTGTTAATTAGATTTTTTTATCAATTTTTCAGTAAAAGAAGAAGCAGATGAAAGTGCAAAAATAATAGTTTCAATGTATCCTTATGAAAATAGAAGAATTTCTTTGAGGGCCAAAGACAAATAATTTTGAAGACTGTTTTATTTTGTATAATATGAATTCAATTAAAAACTTGAAAACCAAATTTTATTAAATATTTTATTCTAATAACATTAATATGTACTAACTATTCAGCTCTTCTACTCCTTTCTAAATTGAATTGGTGCTGAAAGTTTTACAAAAACATATCAAATGTAGAGAACATATAAAATGAGATATTTTTTTATTTCACTTTATAAAAATGATGTTTTTATGAGTAGTGACAGTTATATCAGCAAGCATATTGCAGTTTCAAAATTAATAAATATAAGAGAAAGCTCCTATAGACCACAGGGTCCACAGGTATCATGAAACTGGTTTTTAAGAGATTTTTTCAATGTGGATTGTAGAAAACAAAAAAAAATAATGACTATAATTAATCACAAGTGTATATGAGAGATAATAATGGTAAACTTTGAAGAAATATCTCCTAAAAGGTTACATTATAGTAAATAATGAAACAGTTTATATTTAGTCTTTATTTTCGATATTTACAACTTGTAATAAAATACAGTCCACTATTACTAATAAAATAAAAAATGTACTTTTAGTAACTTATCATAATTTAACGAATGTAAAAAAAACTATTTGATATAATGAAAAATGTTTTTTTTTTTGTCACAAAACTGGAAATACCAAATTCACCAATTCTTACTTTCATTACCTAGTTAAAGATAGCCTATGCATGCACATATATTACAATTTACTGTAGTAAGAAAGAATTTATAGGAATTGTCACATAATGCCAACTTTTAGCATAAAATTGCTGGACTTGCTTTCAATAAAAATAACCCCAAAATGTTACTCCAACCGAAAACCATATTATATACATCAATATAGTGAAATAATTTCGCTACACAAACAATATCTTTCTTTATACATTGTCAATGGATACAGTTTGTCTTTTAAGTCTTTCATTGCAAATTTAACACAAATGTTTAAAATATGTGCTTACAAATCTATACAACTATATACCTAAATAATTTAGATTATCATCCTTTTTATCTGTAACAAGTAAGAATTATTTATGTATTACAGATAGGCATATAGTATTACTGTTAACAGAATATTTGCAAATAGACACAAAGTGTAGTTGTTTTAATAGTTTGAAACCGTAATTTGCAAAGCAATTCTAGCATTTAACACTATGCACTAAGCTAAAATAATAAATTTGCACCGTTAGTAACTGTAAATCCTATTGTCTTAATTTTTTTCAAATACTTTCTTGTCCAATCATTAATAACCATTCTAAAGAATATAAGTGTTTAAATAAGTTAGCTGTGGACGAAAGGTATTTGGAAAATATCCACAAAGATAAAATTAGATAATTTTAGAATTCTTCGTCAGACACATAGACATCTCCATCTCTACCTATAATTAGTGAAGTTATAATAAAGTAACAACATAATATATTTCAACAATAAAATGCGGTCTAACACATGAAATAGATGAAACGAAAAACTTTGTGTTTTATAAAAAAGGAAGCAGATTACTTATTATATATATATATATATATATATATATATATATATATTCTTTTTAACATGTTATGTCATTGTTATGCTGTCATAGGACATATAGGATCAGGTGGAATTTGTTAACTACAACCTGCAAGTTTTAAGTATTCTACAGAATACAATGAAAATATTCTGTACGGGTATTTTTTTTTTGGATGGGATATGCCATTTTTAGAATAGTTTATGTTACTCAAATAGTTTTCATTCATAGCCTTTCTATGTCACAAATGCAAATATGATTATACAGACAAAGGACGGTTGATCTCTTCAAACACAGTCCTGTTACAGACATCACTTTTATGCTTAAACTAATATCCAGAATTTCAAGATAAGAGATAGTACAATACTATTTAGTTATATTATAATAGTTTCGGTTTGTGCAGAATCTAGTTTGGTATCAATTTTCAATGCCATGTTACCATACGGTGTTTTTACTTATTAATTTGATTGGTATCAATAAACTATGGATTATTACTATCATTTTTTTATTATTTTTCAAATATTAAATTGCTCTTTATGCATACCATTTCATTAAGATCAAGATATTGCCTGGTCGACATTATTTTTTTATCGTGTTTAACCATTCAGGAAGTAAACTATGTTTCTGATATATCATTAACATGAGACAGCACTCATCAGTTCAAGAGAAAATTCGAGATTTCCTGTCGAAAAAATCTGTCTCCACACAAGGTAATCTTTTATTTACGTGACTTGTCAGTCCATGGACTGTGTAATGTGACCGCTTCTTGTCGTCTGTTAAAACTTCGACTTTCTTTTAGTTGGTGACCTTGGTGGAGGTGGCTCAGTCTTCTTGCTCTGAAAACACATATTAATATTTATATTATCATTTCAAAAATTTTGTGTATCTTTTCAGATATGCATTTGTTTTTGCGATATTTTTTCGGTGTTTCTTATGATAGTTTATATTTATTAACAATATTAATTTATGATAGTTGGTTTATATTTTTTATGTTCCAGAAACTTACATCGACTATGCTCATGTATGATTGGTATAACCTTTGGAAAATAATAGATATACAAATGTGTGAAAGTTAAATAAGAGAAACAAAAATTATAATATACTATAAGTACCTCTCTCGATCTCTTAGCCTTGGGCTCATCTTCTTTCTCCTTTTCTTTATCTCCTTTTTCTTCTATACTATTTTCAGCTTCCTTCTGCTCTGTACTTTCTTTCCTATCACCCACTTTTTTATGTGCATCTGTTGAACTCTTTTCATCTTTCTTTACATCTGAATCATTATGTGCCTCTAAGTTATCTGATTTTTCAACGTCTTTCTTTGATTTTTCAACGTCTTTCTTTGATTTTTCATCCGTACTCATTCTTTTGTCCTTTTGATTATCTTTTTTTGATTCATTCTCATCTACGCTTGGTAGTTTTTTGTCATTTGATTTTTTTGAATCCTTATCATCAGAAGCTTTGTTCTTTTTCTCCTTAGCGTCTTTTTTTACATCTTTCTCTTCAGCATTCATATTTTTTTTGTCTTTATCCTTCTTGCTTTCTTTATCCTCAGTTATCTCTTTTTCTTTTGGACTCTCCTTTACTGATTCTTTTTCTGTGTCTTGATTTTCTGTAGGCTTTTCTGACTCCTGTGATTCATTATTAACTTCTGCTTCTTTCTCTTTTTCTTCTTTCTCCTCTGACTTTTTATTTTCATCTTGTTTCCTTGATGTCTGTCGTTTTACTACTGGTTTAGACGGTGTATTATTAATAGGTTTTTTTTCTTTTGCTGAAAATTGTAAAAAAAAAATTTAATACTTTCGAAGCCAGAATACTATGTGTATTTTAAAAGGAAAGTTACTTTAATTTTTTTAAGGTCAAAACTAAGGCAGAGTGACTGCAGAACAAAAACCAACTAAACTGACACTGACCAACTACAGCCAGTAGGTAGGGATTGACCTGTCCTTTGGTTCCAATCACAACAAAATTGTTAAGCAGAAGATATAACCAGGTTGTATAGGAAAATGCCTTAAATATATCTCAATGAGCAGAACGCTTTTAAAACTGTTACATATTGATTTCCTTACTCTGTGGCTTCTTTTTAGGTTCGTCTTCTGTAGCATCCTCCTCATTAGCTGCATCTATCGCAGCTTTCATGTTGTAAGATGCTGGTGTAGACATTTCTATAAACAAAAATTTCATGCTTTACAATGTTTTTTAATTTATTACGTGTATATTTATAAGAAAATGTAATAGTAAGAAAGAGGCCCCACTTTAAAACCTAAGAGGTTCGAGATTTCAATTCAATATCATATTTATACTCTTAACCATATAAATGATCCTTGCTTTTTAGTTTTTATTAAAAATTCTCTTTATAAAATAATGGCTTTTAATAATAATATACTCATATGGCAAAACTCTCATGAAGCAACAAATAAATTATTAATTTTAATTTTTAAGAAAGAATACATGAGTATGGGTATAGTGTTATAATAACATTTACTTACCTAGGGGTTCATGGACCATTTCCAATAATTCGTCCGAGCTTAGTTTCGCTGTTACCTTTTTGAAGTGAGCTACACGCTCTGTGAAATATTCCCAGAATGAAAGACCTTCGGGGACTGTAAACAGGCTCTGTAAGTTAAAAAGATTATTATTTATATATTATATTGTACACAAAATTTTGTTTATATAAATCTGGTGAATCTTGCCACACATTACCTTTGTTCTAGAATAAAGTGTGTCGGCCTGGCGACGAATTCGATGTGCGTGTTGACTGAACAGCAAGACAGCACTTTCGCTAAGATCCCAAGATGGTGTGTTGCCAACATACGCTCGCATGCGCTTCACTGTCTCAAGACATGATGGATGTTTCAGCAGCATCAGAGGTTTCACATCCAAATCTGAAAATATGGTCTTAAGTATTCTTATTTTTTTTAAGTTTCATTGTACTGTGAGTTTATCCAAGTAGATTAATAACTAATACTACTTTTACAATTTTAGCTTTGTTATTCAAGTTTAAACCTATTTGTCCTTTCTTCTTCTTTATAAATGTCAGTGTGCACTTAATAACCAAGTGTTTACTTTAAAAAAAATTACTTACCCATTAATTCATCGAGCAACTTCAAACACAACTCAGTGTCAGCCTTTTCCAAACACAAGCATGTTTTGATCTTTGCATCCAACTCTATTAGTTTCATCTCAGTCTTTAGGAATTGAACTCTAGATTTCTTTTCATCTGTAAATGTATTTTATCTTTGCTTTTTTAATTGCTACTTTATCTAAATTTATCATCTACATCCACATCAAAATTTTCGAGACATGAGTTGCATGGGCTAGTCTCAGCCGTCAGGTTAACTTGTTTATGTTCATGGGCGACGTTTACCACTTTCCATCATGTGACTCGTCTGCCTAACCAACTATCATAAATATATTATGTAGTAAAAAACGTATTTTTACTACATAATTATTGTTTTTAAACACAAATTAACTGATAGACATATTTAGATTATTATGATAGAAGTGCTATAGATTTGTATACCTGTTTCTCTCTCCTTGTCGAGTGTAGCTTTTTCCTCTTCAGTCAGGTTAAGGTCTAACACCAACTGTGTCAATACAGATTGAGCTGATATTTGGCCTCTCTCTAAAAAATGTAATTAATATTAATTTCACTTAAATATTTATTTTTATACACTAATTACATAATTAATTACATAAGGTACAATATGCGTTATGCGACTTTGCCGAGCTGAACTTAGCCAAGGATAATGGCCTAATGTGTTTTTCATACAATACAAATAATTTAACTTGGATGGAATAACGTTAAGTACGAATTAGCTCTCAAAGAAATTTTCCAAAGCAAAATTAATATAGAACTTAAGAAATTAAATTGCTTAAACATTCAGTAAAAAAATTATTAGTTTTAAAACAATTACCAAGTTGTGTCTTCAACGTAATCGAGTTGGCCGCGGATTGCTTGTCCCACTGCAGTTTAGAAGCTTCGTTCTTGAAACTAGTTGGCCGCGACTGGAACAGTTTCACACCGACGTACTCTCCCGTCGGCAGGTACGCGATCAATATGTTCTCTCTCTCCCCATCTGTTGTGAATATATAATTTAATAATTATTTGTGAACAGACAATAATAACACATAATTTTAACTTAGGTTAACTTCTACGCTTTTGTTCGCTATTGTACGCTCGTAAATGCTTGTGTTACAATATTAAATAGATATATAAATGAATGCATGCAATGCAATGTTGGGCATTTATGCATGCAGACCTCCGCGTCAATCAACTAACTGATGGCGGTATTTTTAATATCAGATACTTTCAGTACGTTGATATGAGTAAAACTTATTTTTTTTCGCTGGAAATACTCTTAGGCATCCCGCTGGGGAGGGGGATTTCCCTGGCAGATATGTGGGACTCGCTGCGCCCGAAATATGGTAAGGTATACGCAGCTCTACCCACTAAAACCCGGCGGTGACCTCGTCATGCGGGAACTATGGTTGTGACTATGGTAACCAGCGACGGTGTGCCTGGAGGCACTCTCATCTGGAGGCAGGGAGGTGGCGTCTCCTACTCCGCTTAAGGGACATAGAGTAAAAGTACCTCAAGTCTTAGTTACTTTCTAAAGATTAAGGAAACAATTATTATAATTGGTTCAGTAGTTCCGGAGTTTATAAATTAATGTATAAGTTTTAAAAAATATAAATTTCTATAACGCGATTATACCTAACGAGATAATGATTACCCAAAGAAAAATGTAATGGTATTTACCCAGCAAAGGCGATAAAACATATGACAACGAATATGAATATACATAATTTATTAAGTACATTTTTTTGTAGTCTTGGAAGACCGTTAAGGGTTTTTTTGTTATTTGCTTAATCAAATCTGAACAAATTTTCTTTCTTTTTACTGCTTTTTAAGTCTCAGTTGCAGTCTCTTTTCTTTAGTATTTTTGGCAAGAGACAGGAAGGCTTAATATAATTACTTGCTACTACTACTACTTTACAAACACTATTTATTGAAAACATGTTTATTTATAATAATTTAATTAAATTAAAACAAAAGTTTTGCATCTTTTCTTATTCTATTCTCATTTGGATACAATTCCAGTATTTTCACTGCAACTTCTCTTTCATCTATTTCCATCTCATTATATCCTTCTTCCTTTATATAATCAGAGTATTTTATATTAAATCCCATATCGCCAAAATTTATCGTCATAGCAATATTATTTTTGGGATTGTTAGTCTCTATATTGAATAAATTATAATAATCATCGCCAGTTGGTATACTGTATACAATTTCATTGGAAAAATTTTGTAAAGCTATTTCTAAACTTGGGTTACTTTGTGTATCCAAATTTTTATATGTTTTATCTAATGTTAGTATAGAACAATGTGAATTATTTCGCGATAAGTTATGACTCGCATCTGAATTAACAGAATTTTGTGAAGGAATAATATATTCTTCATCGTTCAAAACATTTAAGGAAGAGAATATTAGGTTGCCTGTGTGACTTTTAGGTAAAGTTGTTTCACATTCCTTTTTTAAGTCATTTTCAAAAGGCGTATTTATAATATTTTCTTCAACCGTTATTTTATCGTTTAATATGTTTGAAAAGGGATTTTCGTCCAATGAGTCCGCAACAATTTTATCTACATTTGGCTTCAAGATATTTACATTGCCACTTTTAACTTTGTCGGTGTTAGTATTTAGTTTCTTAATTGGAGGGAGAAATTTCTTGATGACTTTTTTAACATTATTATTTGCCATAATTTAATTATCTGTAATAAAAAACTAAATAAATATTTGTTTAAATTTTATATCTTATGTTGGAAAAATTGATTTAAATATTTTTCCATGATATTATTTAAATCTTTCTAACACAATTTATATTTAAAAAATACTAAAATGTAACCATTGTAGCTTACATAATTTATATTAAAGCAGATTTACTTCCAACTAACAAATTAAATTTTTCTTTTCACGTGGTGATAAAAATGGCGGCATAAAGTTTTTTTTTACCTTGTAAAAAGTCTAAGGAGTCGATGGCCGTACAGCCAAAAATTTTTTTTTTAAAGACAAATTGTACCACTCATAATAGCATTTTATAGTAGACATAAAATATGTAAAATTGTGTCAAGTAAGTATGTACAAAAAATCTAAAATTATTCTTAAATTATCTGCGTAAATATTAAAATTGTTTTATTGTTAGATAGAATAGAATATCTCCCTTGAAAGTTAAAGGTAAATTTATACCTGTTTGATTTAAAAAACATATTAATAATTTAGCCTGATTTAATACTTATACAAAAGCAGAATCAAATCCCGCCAAGGAAGGTTGTATAGTTGGTCTAATATTTATTATTATTATACTACATAATCGACGTTAAATATGGAGTGAATGTTATGATAAAAATTTGTCATACTATATATAGTATTTTATTAGTTTTAATATTTACTGCATATACGAAAGATAACAACAGTTTTTGGATTACATTAAGACAACATTAAGAAAAGTTTCAAAATAAATCAATCTTACCTTGTGAAAACGGCTCTTTCAAGTCTTCCAGTTCTGACTGTAAAAAAATATTTTCGATCAATTAAAAAGTAAAGCAATAATGATTTGAAGTTCAAATAGCATCAGTGTATAGAAAGAAATCTAGCAAGTATATAGTCATAAGAAATCTAGTAATCTAAAAGCAAGCCCTCTGGTGCTGTAGGCATAAAAAATAGAATATTAGACAAAATAATAATAATGTATACCTGCGGAACAGTGCTGAACTGTTTCATATTCTTATCTTGGATTTCTTTGACTTGATTCTTCTCTTTTTCTGCCACAGGAGAAACGCCGCGACGTTTCTTGGGAGCGGGGGATGGCAAAGCAGTATTTTCTTCTGTGTGCTCATCAAGATATCTGAATAATTCTATACATTAAAGTTCTTTGTTTGGCGAACAAGAGTATTACAAATACTTTAATTTAGAAAAAATTCTCACTCCAAATATACATTTTACTTGATAAAGGTCTTATTTAATTAATGCTGTACATTATAAAATAGAAAAGGGAAATGTTAGATTTTTTACGACTGCTAAATACAATTTGAGTATGTTCGTCAGAATCGCAAATATATTTTCAGACTTAAAGAATATATTTCGGCAGTGACAATAATTAATATATGGACTAATCACTGACAATGGAGTTATAACTTAATCCATAATCCGATTATATAGTCCAATTTTGTGCGAAATAAAAACTGAACCATTTATCAAGCACACACTAAGTATTTTAAACATTATCTTAAAATCACATGATCACATATCATATTAAGATAGTTTGTTCATTTCGTAGATCAATTCTATGTTATGCGCAATAAGGCCCAAAAAAGGTCTCTTATCTATTAAGTAAGGACTTAATACTTTATAAAGAAATTTAGATGTCCAGGCTGATTAAATTGCATGATTGATTTTGTTTATATATTTTAATCATCATTATTAACATTTTTCATTGAACTCGTTGGTCAACACAACTTGGCCTCATTCATTGAACCCAGACATTACTTAAGGGTGGGACACCAGCGAGGCCAGACGGGTGATCAGTCCTCATCTCCAGGACCATTTCACACATTTTATATCGTATATAATTTATGACAAACCTCTTAGGTCGTATTTTCCTCCCACTCCTACTGACAATCTCCTCTTCTTTTTTATCGTCTTCCTTAGTTTCCTCGGTCTCTTCTTTCTTTGCTCGACCACGAGGTGTTTTTGGTTCCTTTGCTTTAGGTGTCTCTTTAGCTGGAGTCTTCACTGCCATTGGTTTGCGAGCCTTCTGCTGTAATGTTTAATATTTTTGATGTGAAACCTCTTTTGACACACCTTCACAGTAAAATCAACTCGAATGTCGTGACGGCAGACCGTCTTGTCACTCCATCTTTTTTTTATTTATAAAAAAACGAGTAAGACCTGCATTTTATGTGTAATTGTGTAGTGCATTTTAAATTTATATTGAGTTAATAAATTTTCTTTTTAAATAAATAAAAATAATGTTTAAAGTACCTTTCCTTCATCAATAACCAATGCGCCAGTGTCATCAGAATCTTCGACACCCATATTTTGGGTTGTGTTCTAAAAATAATTTATTTTAAATTTTTAAGGATCTTTTAAACAGCCAATTTTTGTTGTACCAATTGAGTAGAAACAATCACAATACAATTTTCTAGTATTTTATAAGTAGTTATATTTTATGAAGTAAATTCAAAAGTTTTTGTAAAAGTAACTAGCTTTAGCTTCAGTAAGGAAGATCTGTGATTGATCTTTTGAATGTGAATTTTAATATATTTATGTCATCTACATAACTCTGCAATTTTGGCCAGGTAATGTTTACATAAGCACAATATGTGATTAGTCTTCTAGTAACAACCTAATCTACTGGTCAATACAAAGATGATGTTAATTTTTTTTTTAAGTATCATTTTTACTGGGAGTGTTGCGTTTTGCTGTGCTCCTGTCGCTTGGGTACCTCTATCCTACTTAGTAGTGGTTTTTATTCCCGTATACATAGCACTGAATCATACAATTTTTCCTCAAGATGAAAAGTAGGTAGGTAATGTTCATAGAATTTTAAATGTATTTTGTAAAAATTACCTCCTCAGTCAATGTTTCTTCAAGTGTGGTGTCGACAGCCATGGAGTCATCAACTGTCTCATTTGCTGTGTCACTCATTGTATTATTAGCTGTTGCTTCATCTGGAATCTGAAATATTTATTGAGAATTTAGTGAAAATATAATACTCCGCTCCAATGTTAAAAATGTGCAACAATTCCTTTATTTCTTATATTACTTCCTCGGAGGAAACTTTATTTTTATTTTTTATAACACAATATGTTATTTACAAGAAAACAACTTTATAGGACTGTTATGATTTCTTGATATTTTCATTCTCAACATTAGAAATACTTACAGCCATGTTTATTGGTGATAAATAAAGGCCAGTAACATTATACCAGTCACAATGAAAAATTCATGCAGCACGGAGAATCTAATGAAGATATTTCTTATATACAAATTGTATTTTTATATTTTGCGTATACAAAAATCTGCATGTTTTCATGCCTAAGAAACTGGTCATAAAATTCTTTCACTAGCAAGTAACAAAGGCTATATTTAATTGAGGTACGGGTCCATTTCACACATGTAGTCTGAAATGAAGAGGCGGTGTTAGTAATAAAACAATAGAGCATACTTACTGCCAATGAAAGTCCCACAACTTGTTCCAGGGGAACATTATTTGCAAAGTCATGCTCAATCTGCTTCACACCATCATTAAAATCTCGCCTCTTTACCGTCTTTGTTAGAAACTTGTCCTTATTTTCAGCATAATCGAATATCATGGTGGGTGGTAGATTTGCACTGAAATTAAAGTCAGAGTGAGATAAATACATGAATATTTACATTACATATGTGTTTATAATGAAGGCCTAAAAAAAATTTTTCTTTTTTTTTGGAAAAGTAGTGTATTTTCTTTTTGATATATTGTTATTTATTGATTCCAATGAATACTATAGTATTTGTTAAATATATTGAGAATTACAATATTATTTATATTCTTAAGAATAGTATCAGATTATATGAATGTCCTTAACAGTCCTAATAAGATTTAATTTATAATAAAATAAACTTACGTCTCTCCAGTACCATAAAAATATACAAAATATTTTTTTCCATTTAGTTTTTGAACCTGTAAAATAATTACAAATTGTATATTTTTATATTATCATCTAAGCTTCCTACTAAGTATTCCAAAACAATTTTAAAATCCTAATATAAATCCATTACCAGTAGTTTTATTAGGCTTTGTAATTTGAATTTATTACGGTTGAACTAGTTGGTGGCGCGAACTTTAACAAAATGATTGCTATCTCAACTGATAGTGCGCAAACATGCGTGCTAGAATGAAATGCACAATGATTCATTCCGAAAATGTCCTTTTAGCAAAACAGTTATTATAGAAAAACTAATAAGTGTATCTTTTCAAAATAAAATTATTTTATCCTTTGAATAACTAAACTATATCTGTATGGGCTTTATTTTTGAGCTTTCGTACTCGGTATACTATTTAGTTACGCCCAAAGTTGGGCTAAAGTCAGTGTTGAAATACGAAAGTTTAGAAGCTTGTATTTTTTTTTACTATTTTGGGTACATACACACATAGATAATGATGAGATCAATTTAATTTATACTTAGTTTTTCATAGCCAACATCAAACATTGTAGTAATTACTGTTCTGCGTTTGTATGGAAAGATGAGCGATTTGTGTAACCTTAAGTATGATTTACATTTGCATCAAAATGTGTTGTAAAAAGAAGTAGGATTTGTCAATTTAGAAAATTTTAGGTTCTTTTTCTGATTTAGCTATTATAACCAGTTTTAGTATAGTAGTTCTAGAATAAGTTGATGTAGACCCCTTGGGTGATATGGATCCATTAACTGGATAACTTAATTCCAACTAAAAATTTATTTATTTATATTTTTTTACAATTAAATTATTTTACAAGAATATTATAACAAAGACTAGTCAGTATTAAATAAGTAATTAGTACAAAAATCCTATAGGATATAATAGAAGTCTAAAGGGAGTATATTTACTCAAAATATGTATTATCTTGCATAATATTTGTTTCAATAAATAATTTACAAAAATTCACAAAGAATGCTTACTACACAAATTAATAAACAAAAACAAACATTGAGTAAGCGATATTGTTTTGATTATAAATATGCGGGTCACAGATGTATTAAAGTTTATTTAAAGATTACACTTAGCCGACGCTACTAAAACGACTCTCACAAGCACAGAGGCGTCACTCAAAATGTCTTCCCGCGCTCACGGCTCATGTAATCGTGTACAGTTTCTTACGTTTCAACAGCGAATGTAAATATTTTAGAAGATTTTATGTACTCACCCGTGCTGGCCATGCTGGATAGCCTTTTACTTTTGCGAAAATGAAATCGCCGGATTTATATTCTTTTACTTTTTTGCCCATTCTAATATCTAATCGGTAATCAAAATATGTATTCTGAAATTTTATTTAATCAATGCTGTGCCACGATCACTGAAATAACCAAACAGATCGCTTTGATATTATACTCAAAAATACAATTAACATTTGTCTGTAAACATAATTATTATAAAGATAAATTTAAAAGACGCTATGATACGAATTAACCTCAAAATTCTTACCGCTGCCGCGGTTAACAAAATGACGGGAAAGAAGAGAGCAGTGTTACCATTAAAAATAAAATGTTTTTTTTTTAATAATTATTTTGTTATTAAGGACAAATCAATTTACGCATTATTTTTTGTAAAATATAAGTAAGAAATAAAGAAAATTGATTTAAAACAGCACTTTGTTATAAAATAAACACAACAGCTATTTTTTAAATAATAATGAGGTTGTATCGTCAAATAAAAAAAATAGAATTCCCGAAAAAAGGGAAAGATTTGCGTAAGGGATTTTGAACGTGATAATGTTTAAATCTATGAACGCCGGCTGCGCGCATGAATAAGTGTCACTTTCCTCCTGAGCCGAGTGTGCAAGCGAGAGCGCGGAGCTAGCGATAAATCACGATCGGTCTAAGCGTTCGGCTTGTGACGCATAATGACACAGAACAGTAAAAGAGGTAGAAGGGCGAAAAAGTCACAATTGTATGAAAACCGCTGTTGCCAGTCGCACACATTTCAACACACAATAAATACTTCGTATTTTCACTACATAAAAAAATCGTTGTTATTGGTTACAAACACTAAGCAATTTTTTTATCTCAAATTTTATTTATTTCAAAAATTTACTAAGTTCATTTCAAAAATATACCATGTGCTAGGGCTAGGGTAGTTTCAACAACGTACTGTGTCAATAGGCTGATGTGTGAAACGTCTACTAAACGTCTATCACTACGTTTGAGTTGCCACACATAACAAATTTTGCACTATATCGTGCAAGGTTGTTTATCAGTACTAAAATTTAACCGCATTTATGACAAGTTATTTCAAATATAATTGTGCAATATTAAAACATAGGAAAATATTGGTCCCAAATAATTATTTATACACTAACTAATAAGTTATCCATAATTCAATCAAATAAATAAGTTTTACATTGGCAATACAGTAGGGATGTGGTAGAATTCACTAAATTGTGGATATTTTTTTTTACAAATAAAATAAAATTTTACTGTAATTGCCACTTAGACACACGGCACTCATTTTCCGTAGAAGAAATAATATATTATAATCTTATATTACGGAATCTACGCAGCTTACGCGTCTCAGGGATTGAGAGGTAAAATTATAATTATAAGGAATTAATATATAGGCTTAATTTTATATACAAGTATTGGTTTATATTACTTATTAATTATGGATTTAGGTGTAAAATAATTAGTACTTAAGTATTTAGTTTATAATTAGTTTTTAGCTTTCTGTTTCAGATGCAGCAGGAGGTGACAGCACGCCACAATGTATCTGTGATGAAAATGTTTGTTGTCAATAAAATAACGAATAAGTATTATAAACAATATTTTTATTTTAAGTCAAGCTGCTAGATTTGTTTTTATACATTAAAAAAAATCTACAATAATTCTACACTAATTGTATTTGGACATTTATCATCGCTCCGTCTGACCGAGGCTTTAAACATATGACCTGGTTGTATATTATTATATCCCTTCCTTCTTAATACATTGTTTTGTAAATACATACATCATCATCATCATCATCAGCCTTTATCCGTCCACTGCTAAACATAAGCCTCTTTCAATGAACGCCAAGATTCCTTGCCACTCTCATTCAACACGGACCAACCACTGCACTGAGTTCGTCTTCCCACCTGGTTAATAGCTGACTAACACTTCGTCTTCCTAAACGCGGCCGCCACTCATGAACCTTATTGGCCCTTCGGCCATCCGTTCTCCGTGTTTATATATTTTTTTTTCTTTATCGCCGGGAAATGCTCTGAGGCATCCCGCGGGGGAGTGGGTCTCCACACGCGGGTATGTGGGACTCGCTGCGCCCGACAGCTGGTAAATGGATGCAGCTCTACCCACTAAAACCCGGCAAGTGCCACCAATGCCGCCTTTAGTGAGGTGCCCCGGATCTAGAAAACAAACAGGGCAACTCGACGGCTAGTCAGTCCCGCAAGGGACCGACGCCACCTCCACAGAGGGGTTGTCCCGCACCACAGAACAACCCCTCCCAACGTCGGGACAGTACAATGGGGTGAGGTTCCCATTTTTACCCCTTGCCCCCTGCTCTTCTGTCCCCTCTTCTTATAAGAGGGGTAAAAAGAGCCCCCTCGGCCCAATTAGCTTCGCCCAAGGTGCACCGCTCACCCTAGGTTACTGAGCCCCACCACCACGACAAGGCCTGAACCATTGTGGGGTGTTTATGTATAATACACTCAACACAAATGTTTAAAAATAAAATTTACAAAGATTTGTGATTGGTGGGGATCGAAGACACGACTTTCGGCTTAGAGGCAGGATTATTTCTAACTGAGCTATCCGGGCAGATATATATCAATTAAATTTAAAAAAGAAAAATATTATACAGTACAAAATGTTTGGTTACCGGTGTACGGTGTTTTGTTAGTTTGATTTTCACCATTGGGAATGGAAGTAGCCCATGGGCAACCATGACATTGATTTTACCAAATAAGATGACTTTTTATTGTCCTTGAAATAGAATGTATTTATTTAATAATTGTCGCTTATTCGTTTTTGCAATTGAAGTTTGTAATAAAAAGTGTAATCGGATATTGATGTACTTTTCGATTACACATTTGCTTGAATCAATGACATGGTTGCCAATGGGATACTTCCCCATTTAGTGAAAATTTATGTCAGGAAACAATGGATAATCAATAAGATCTCGCATATTTTTTGCTATTACAGCTTCTTTTTTAAATGCAATTGATTTATCCATCTGAGTCCGTATAACTCCTTCCGTGCTTTTACAAATTTTAATTACACTATTTGATTGATAAAGAAGGCCATTTATCATCGTTATAGACAAGGGTGTTTTTAACGATGATAAATTTGTGCTGATTATTTGGTGATGGTGATAGTAATGCGTCACAGTTCAGTTTTATTTCAACAGCAAAAGTTATCGATATCGATAAGTTCATTATATTGCTCATTGAAGCACTATTTACGTATCAAGGTTATTTTGCGTTTATGTATTAAATTTCACTGAAATATCGATGTTTGTGACTAACCGATGAAAGGAAATCCCGTCTTTACTCAAGGTATAGTTTTTGCTATTATTGGGACATGAAATTATAGCACTATTTGGCATTTTTTTTTTCAAAATATACGTATTACCGGTGAGCGTCACGAAATTTGGGCAAAACTGAAGTGAGTTTGTAAGCACTTTGACAGATATATGTTTCAGGGGCACATTCACGGCTCGCGCGCTATGCCCACTTAGCCTTTCTAACCTCTTTTTCTGTTCTGTGCATTATGACGTTATCGCAAAAAATTATTATCCATTTAAACGAATTTTGTATATAACAGGTAGGTTAATATAATAATAATATAATAATCGATTTCAATATAATTTTTATTTTATTATTGAAATCAATTGATAATGCGACTCAGTGCCACACAATGCTGAATTATGCTAATCCTTAATTAGAACGTGAAAAATTTTCAAGTACACAAACAGAGTGTACTAGGTATAGTTTAAAAAAAAAGTAAAGGAACGTGTTTTCCTTTTATTTTATATAAATAGTCGATAATTATATGTATCCCTTGTTCCTAGTTATATCCATAAAGTTAATTTAATCTGCTAGGTATATTATCTGCTTTATGGTTATACCTTCATCCTAGGAACAAGTATCATATGGAATTGACATTCGCGTATACCCGAAAGGGACAGGTATATTTTACAGGGATACCACATTCATAATAACAAGTCTACTTATTTTCTTAAAACAAGTGAATTAAAAGTAATAAAAAAAACTGGTAAAGGTTGGTAGATAACTATAAGCATTAGGGGCCGTCCATAAATTACGTCACACGTTAAGGGGGGGGGGGTGTCGACGAAGTGTGACATTATGTGACAAGGGGTGGGAGGGCTCCGAGATTTTGATTTTTCAATTTATTTATGTAAAAATTGCAAAATATGTGACGTCACACTAGAGAGGGGGGGTCTCATAAATGTGACCATCTGTAACAAGGACGAGGGAGGGGTCCAAATATCATGAAATTCGTGTGACGTAATTTATGGATGGCCCCTTAGCCCTAACCAAACATTTATTGTAATATAAGACAGCTGCATTTTTCCGGATTACCGAAAATATTATCTAATGACTAATAACAAACCGCTAAAAATATAAATAATAAAAAAGAAGGCTATATATAGGTTTATTTCGAAAATTTCAGTCACCCTTTTTATATAATACATTCTTGGGTAATCTGCCTATAACAAAATTGGTATCACCATACCTACATAAACCGACCAAATTAAAAAGTAGTACAAAATGGTGGCATATTTGACAAACTGTTCGCGAGTGAGAATGTTTGTATGGCATTCAAATTTAGTCAATAATTTTTGAAAAACAAAGAGTGATATTCTGACAAAGACAAAAGAAAGTGTCTATGTAAATGTAACGACACAACTTTTTTTTGACGTGACAACGTCTTATAATTCAATGGGGCCGGCTGCACGCACGACAAAACATGACTCATGCGACGTTACCTCGCTCTGAGGCGTTCCATTTTCTTATGACGTTGTCACGTTCAACTATCGTCTGTAAACCGACTTTACAGACAACCGATTTTTTTCTTATTTTATATATATAAATGCATTGACGATGTATCTATAGTAGAATAGGGCTACTCCCTATATATATATATACCTACCTCTTTGGAACTAAGTGTCTAATTCTAAGTCAACCTACGCATTTTTCACGCCATTTTTGGCGAGGGACGAGGGGACTACTACACTCACAAACAGCACACACACGCAAAAATAATCTGTGTCTTTACACAAATACAGACATATTTAATGACATTAATTCAAAATTCCTGCACGTATACTAATTTAAAACTCAACCCACAACCGACGCCAGGAGGCCATGTGGTCGCAGACTGCACGGTAGGCGGGGGGCAAAAAAAAACTCAACCACTAAGAATGACATTCTATTAAAATACAAAAAATTGTTTAAGCGTGTGTGTGTAAATAATGAAGTGGTATACGTGGCCTCGATAATATCAACATCGATGAATCCTTTATAGACCAGTAAGATTAGAGATTAGATTTATTAATAATGATCTTAGCAATAAGCCCGCTATTTGTACTGTTTTGTAATGTTTGTGTTTATTTTCTTTCTTGGTGCGTACAATAAATAATTTTACTATCCACCAACACCTAATAAAAATTCAACTAAAATGTATTTATTTTTATTTCTTGCATTATTAATTACTATGGCAAAGTTTTAATTATCGAACGCTTCTGATTGCTAGGTATCTTAAAATATATTATACTAGCTGACCCGGTGAACTTCGTACCACCTAACAGTCAATGAATGTCGTGTTATAGATTCATCATCATCATCAGCCTATATCCGTCCATTGCTGAACATAGGCCTACCTCAATCAACGCCGTCATCGACCGATCCTTTGCTACTCGCATGGACCAACACGGATCATCCGAAGAACCGCTCGACCGATTTTGTGCAAACTTCACATAAACTATCTACTAAATAGTCCGAACAAAGCCTAAACATTTGGTTTGGATTGGTGAGCCCGTTCTTGAGTTATAAAATTACAACGAAAAGTGGCATTGATTTTTATATATAAAGATTAATAGTACAGGTAACAAAACCTATCATATCAGTATTGTTCCTGAGTTCATGTCACATTTATTTTCCTAGAACTGTATTTTATAGATATTAGTACCTATACATTGTTTTAAGATAGTTAATAGATTATAATTTAATCTTATACATTGTTTTATTAAGACACTTCAATAAACTACTTATTAAGGAGGCCCGCAAGACTTAATTTTTTTCCCCATATAATGGTTAATTTTTATTTACTAGCAATACTAATATCCATGACAGCCTAAGATCAAGTATCGTCAATAGATTTGACAAGCTAATAATAATACCGTATTGGAACGAGATAACAACATACGAAAACCTCCAAGCGTGACAGAGACATAGACTCTTTCTTTTGTCTTTGTCAGAATATCACTCTTCGTTTGTTGGGCACAACAATGATGTGCCCAACAAAAAATTATCGACTAAATTTGAATGCCATACAAACATTCTCACTCGCGAACAGTTTGTCAAATATGTCCGCCATTTTGTACTACTTTTGAATTTGGTCGGTTTATAAAAATATGGTGATACCATTTTTTATAGGCAGATTACCCAAGAATGTGGTATTATATTAAAAGGTGACTGGAATCTTCGAAATAAACACAATAAAAACGAATATGTTTATTGCTATCCTAAAAGGCTAAGTACTATAGATCATATTGTTTTCTAGTGTTTACGCGAATTTCACTCATTATAATAAAACAATTTTTTACGGATTTTATCGCGGTTTATTAAGATTTTTACAAGCCCGACGTTTCGATTTGAATCTGGACGTCAAATATCTAATTCCTTCATGTCCCAAACCACCCAAGTTGTATGGGTTGCCGAAAATACACAAGGCTAATGCCCCATTACGTCCAATTGTAAGCCAGATCGACTCACCAACTTATAGATTGGCTAAACATGTGGCCCAAGTACTGTCACCACTGCGTGGACAAACTAGAGCACATACACGGGATTCTTACCACTTTGTTAATGAGATCAAACACCTACGTCTCAGCGACAATGAAACAATGGTTAGTTTTGATGTGCAATCTCTTTTTACCTGCCTACCTGTGGAAGATTTCATAACAACAGTAAGAAGAAAGCTAAGAGAAAATGACATGCCAATGGAATATGCTGACCTTTTGGAACATTGCCTTACATCTGGCTATATGTTGTGGAATAATTATTTCTAAAAGCAAGTAGATGGAGTGGCCATGGGCTCACCAGTATCCCCTGTTGTTGCCGACATATTTATGGAGGACTTCGAGGAGACTGCTCTGCAAATTTCGCCCATAACACCCAGGTTCTACAAGCGGTACGTAGATGATACTTTCACAATATTACCATCTGATAAAGTAACCATATTCTTAGACCATCTTAATTCCATTAATTCCAAAATTCAATTCACAATGGAATTAGAAGAAAATAATTCTCTAGCCTTCTTAGATGTATTAGTTATCCGTAATCCCAACAATACCTTAAGCCACACAGTGTATAGGAAGCATACCCATACGGATAAGTACCTAAACGGCGAATCTCACCACCATCCAACACAGTTAGCTACCGTGGGTAAATCTTTGTTTCAGAGAGCACAAGGGATCTGTGATGAGCAACACCTGGAGACCGAACTTCAACATGTCAAGCAAGTACTGCGTGACAACAAGCTTCGGGTACCGCGTCTCCGTCACAGTGAACGTGTGAAACCAACCACCGTCGAGCGAGTACCTGCAGTTCTCCCGTCAGTCACTGCCAAGATTGGCTTCATCCTAAAGCGAGCTTCTATAAAAACTTATTTCAAGCCGCCAAAAAAGATAAGTCAATTCTTACCATCTGTCAAGTGTCATATACCCTTACAAGATGCAGGAGTATACAAGCTTGATTGTGACTGTGGTCTCTCCTATATAGGCCAAACTAAAAGATCTATTAAAACTCGCGTGAAAGAACATATAGCTGATTTAAAACACCGTCGCTACACTAAGTCTGCCATCTGTGAACATAGTCTTGACAAAGCTCGCCATTATATCAGATTTGATAAACCACAAGTCCTCGCAAAAGAACACAGATTCCAACCAAGGATGATCCGTGAGGCTATTGAAATTAAAAAACATCCTAATTTCAATAGAGAAGATGGCTAGCTTCTACCACCTGCTTGGGATCCCATTATTAAAATTATCAAATCAAAATCCAAGCATAATATGTCTCAGATTAAAGATACAGTTAGCACTTTCTGCGTAGATAGGACTGACCAAAATATTGATGTATCATAGGGTAGTTTCGAATAACTTTGTAATAATAGGACGTATGACACCTCAGTCCTCCCGTGACCATGGTTGCTGTAAAGTATCCGAAACGTCGGGCTTGTAAAAATCTTAATAAACCGCCATAAAATCCGTAAAAAATTGTTTTATTATAATACTATAGATCATACATATTAAGAGGACGTATATGTATAGCCTTCTTTTTTATTATTTATGTTTTTAGCGGTTTGTTATTAGTCATTACATATTTTCGATAATCCGGAAAAATGCAGCTGTCTAAAATTACAATAAATGTTTGGGTAGGGCTAATGCTTATCTATCTATCAACCTTTTCCAGTTTTTTTATTATTTTAAATACATTTGTTTCAAGAAAATAAGTAGACTTGTTATTATGAATGTGGTATCCCTGTAAAATATGCCTGTCCCTTTCGGGTATACGCGAATGTCAATTCCATATGATACTTGTTCCTAGATGACAGCGACGCTCTTACCGGCCAAGAAAAGTATGTGGCACTATATTAACGGGAAACCAAAAAATCACAACCGCACGCCATGATACTTCCCGCCGCGGGTCCATTATTTTATATCATTTCTATAATAAAATTGCAACATTGAAAAGTATATTGAAAATTAAATAAAAAACTAAACTCCAAAGCAATATATACTCTTTGCTCCAAGTCCAAAGTATTAATTGGCAACATTGATACAGCGGTCGTGTCAGATGAATGCTGTGGATGAATGATGAATGCTTTGGGCGAGCATTTTCGCGTACAATAATTGATTATTTCTAATTAAATTATCGTGAATCATATTGTTGGCGATGCAAGTGTTAAGTGAGCCATGCGTATAAATATTGTGCTTTTATCCATCAAAGTGACTTCAAAATAGGGGGTGTATTAGAAAAATAAAAATGGCTTCGGGAGATAGTGATCATATAGAAGTGATGGATAGTTCAATTGTAAAAAAGACTGAAGGAGCAACAGCGCAGTCGGAGCTTGAAGAAGATGGTACGTTGATCCCGAAATGCCTGAATTGTCAAATACAATAATTCAATTTGATAGCTATAATTGCCGACCCAATTTTACGATTCTTATCTCTGTATTTGTGTCTTTCCAGATCATGATCGAGTCTCTATATCAGAGAAAAATGCACCTTACGATGTAAGTTATTCACTATACTCATACAATTATCTTTTCATTCATACTCTACATAGTCTTGAGAGAAAGTTCAATCGCTGGATCCTTGCATATTAGTATGCGTGTTTCATTAATGTGAGAAAATTCTAGATAAAAATAAATTCTCAGTGTATCTGTTCAAAATAGAAGTAAATTAATCACTTATAAATGTCGTTATTATCAAAATAAATTAATTATAATTTATATAAATTATATATTTCATGTACATACACCATAAAGGTAGATTTACTACAATTAAATATTTATTGTTTATGATGACAAGAAAATAAAACTAAAATAGCTTTTATGTTTGACTCTTTAAAGTAATTATGACCATTTGGTTTTATAATAAGATTCTAATGTATAGATAAATAATACTGATATTAACCAGTCTTCTTTTACCTCACAAAGGGCTGATTTCTAAATTACATACTGTTTTAGTTTTTTTAATAAATATAATAATTGCTGTCTGTAAGAAGTGGGCTATTGGTAAATGTCACAACATGTTCATCTAGTGTTGTCAGCAGTTTTAATGTAAAAACAATATTTTCTACTTTAGGACTGAATTGTGAAAACGAATTTAAAGTAATACTATTCATTATTCAATGGAAAAAATGCAAGCCTACCTCCAAACAGACGGGATAATGATCTTTAATGTTCATCAAAAGAGATCTATGTTTAGTAGCGGCCTGATTCGGCAGAATAGAATGATGATGATTGTATCACCTTGATGATTCTGTGCTTATTTGTTCTACTAAACAGATTCACTGTGTTTTATATTGAATAAAATAAATGGATAAATTAAGGTAATTTTTGTCTCATGGCATGAGTTGGTCTTATCCCAAAAATACCTTGGTAACATGTTCCATAGCTTTTGTTGACCACACATACATTGAGGTAGCTCATGCCATGCCGGTTTGTCTCTCAAAACAAATTAAAATTCGAAACAATGTAAATGCTTATTTAAATCATGATTTAACATTAAAACTTCTGATTACTCTAAATTAGTAATCCACTAATTCAAATAGACAAAACTTATTCTAGGTATGTCATACAAACATACAAAACAAAAATGTGGTTTGAGGCACATGACTTGGCAAGTTTTTTGACGTAGTGGAGGCAAGTTTGTGCATCATAACTCTCAAATTAAGTCAATGTACGAACTTACCCCCACTACGCCAAAACCTTGCCAAGATACATGCCTAGAACTATATCACTAGTATAGCCCATTGCACAATCCTATTTGGTTGTAAGTGGTGGTGGTTTGGATGTCTTTACTGCCATTTATAAAGGCCTGTCTAATAGTTCATGGAATAAATGTTGCTAATGATAGTATCAGAAGCTTTACAGGTGGGATGTTTTCATAAATGAGAATGATTTTAGTCTGGTTCTAGTCTAGCACTACTAAGCCATCATTTTATTTCACTCCATCTCCATCCATCCATCTAGAATCTAGATGTAATTTTAAATTTTATATGTAGTTTTGTAGTTATCCAAGGTTTTGTTTACCACACAAGACATACCATCCGTGGATATTGTTACTATTTATATTATATGCACATATAATATTATGTGGTTATTATGATTAAACATTGAATAAGGAAATAATTCAAATTTGTTATGATGTCATGAAATTATATTTAGTTGAATTATGTAGTTTGAGGTGACTGGTAAGAGTTATTTTATACAGTTTTAGTGATATTGATATAAATTTTACTCAAAATGATAGAGCTTAAAACAAATTTATGTGTCTTGTACAAAAACAGTCCCATTTATCAGTGGTGCAAAATTAATATACAGTGTAAACTCTTTATAACGAATTCCAAGGGACCGAGCATTTTTTTCGTTATAAAGAGTTTTCGTTATACGGAGGGAAGAGTAAATAAACCAAATTTAACTAATTACAATAATTTCTTATATAATAATAGTATATTATTATAACTAATTACAATAATTTCTTATATAATAACTTTTTCGTTAACACATAACGCTTTTCTTTTCTTTCACTGGCCATCTTGATAGTTCCAAAGTTTTACGATTGATAATACACAATAGGTGACGATGGTGCGTTTAGTAACTGAGACTAAAATTTCCTACAGACAATGTAATCTAAGAATAATGGCACACGTCTTATGGCAATTAACAATCACAAAAGCGAGACAGCTGTTTATGACCTCAGGTATATTTCTTAGACATTTAGGAACCTCAAAAGGTTAGTGTTGTAAGCTGATTATAAAACAATTACACTATTAAATATCTTGTTGATGTCTAAATATGAAAATATTTCTTCGTAATAGAGAATGGCTGTTGCGTTATATAGAGTGAATTAATGTATGGGATTTATGGTAAACCAACCAAATTGAACTAATTTCTACGTTATAGAGAGTTATTCGTTATAACGAACGACATTATAAAGAGTTTACACTGTATATGTATTATATTCATGTAAAACTAAATATTCTCTTCAATATTGAACAATTTGGTTTAGTTGTGTGTCTTGGTTATTAGTATTTTTTAATTTGGCTTGTGATATTAAGTAAGTAACTTAGCTGATAATTTTTTTAAGTCTAATGGTCTACTCCTTAGTCACAAGAGCATGGTATAGAAATAAGATTCTAGTCTTGCTAAATTCTGTCCTTGAAAATAAAATCAAAACTGATAATGTGGTAAACTAAGCAATAGTGGTCATGTTTAGGTAGAAGACAATCTCCGTACAGTAACTGGTTCATGTTGGATGCGAGTGGCAAGGGATTGGTCATCTTGGCATTCATTGATGGAGGCCCTTGATATTCAGCAGGGGACAGTTAAAGGCTGATGATAATGAATAATGATGATGAAGCAATAGTCACTCCAAATAGATACTTATGTTTTTAAACACATTTTAAAAGTGAATAAATATATTTGACTATTATTTTCTATATGAAAGAAATCCAATACTAACTTGATAACAATTTAAAAAGTACTACAACATTTTACATGGTATGCGCTGAATTTTTTAACTAAAAAGTATATAACAAGTATTTAATTTTATTTATTAACAAATTTCAAAGTATGAAAAGGCATATTCTTAAAAGTTCTAAACTTTAACATTAAGTAACTCCCTACACTAAAATAGTTAATAGAATCAGGCGTTACTTTGCGGAAATCCATTATATAAGATTAAATTATAATTTAATCCCCTACACTAAACATAACATTGAGCTGTTAACTGGGGTAGGTACTGGAAATATTAGAATGGATTTTAAATATCACACCGCTTTGGCATGTGCAATCAGCAAATATAGAATTTATATCATACATATTTATAAGCTACATTCTATATGAAATATTCTTATATAAATATTAGGGGGCGTCCATTAATTACGTGAGGTTTTTTAGGAGGGGAGGGGGTCGAGCAGAATCTCACCCAAACTCACGTGGGTATCAACAAATATCACGTAATTTTTTTTCGCAAGAAACAGTATGTAATTACAAGAAAATAGGGTCAAATTATGGTAAAACATATTTCTTGTTATAATTCTCTCCACAGATAGTGCACTGATTTAGAATAAGTGTTCTTTAATAATTTTGATAGTATTATATTATTCAACTATATTATCCATATGATTTTAGATTTCAGTCAGCGAACTTAAGACTCGTATGTCTTTATTAACTTCATTTAATAATGAAATAAATTGTCTTTTGTAAAATAGGTCCACAACATTCACATTAAAATACGCGTTTAGAAATATCTCACGTGAGATTAGAACGGGGGGGAGGGGGTCGAGCCAAATCTCACGATATCTCACCAATGGGAGAGGGGGGGGGGTCGAAAAATCGTCAAATTCACCTCACGTAATTTATGGATGTCCCCTTATCGTGCCTAATAACTAATCTGCATAAAACATGTTATGTTGAGGTAATAACAAAACCTTTAATTATCATGACTGCTAAATGCATTCATTTCCATGTGGACACCTTGACAAATATATTTATTCTTGTGCATAACTTAAGGTGACTACTATATGAACACCCCAACGTATAAATATGTAGCTAAGGGTAAGCTTACCACTACCTTCAACTGAGCTTATTAACAGCAATTTAATTTTCAGTATGTGATTGGTCATAATCATCATCATCATAATCATTATCCTCTATCCGTCCACTGCTGAACATAGGCCTCCATCAATGAATGCCATGACAGCCAACCACTCGCACCACACATTGGTCACATACTTTATCATTATTACCTATTATAAATGTCCCGATTGGTATATGATATACTAGCTGTTGCCTGCAGCTTTGTCCATGTTTGCTTAAATAAAACAGTTTTATCTAGACTGATGGCAATTATTTTGTAATTTTTATTATGTGATAGAATTTTTTGAATCATGTGCGTAATTTCAATGATTACCACATCAGAACTTAAAACCTGTTTATAATATTAGTATAGATAAGAAGTTATGTGTGTACTCTGTGGGGAAATATATGATCAAAGTTTAGTACATTTGCCAAAGAACCTCTTGATAAAAAATCATTTTATAAATAATAGTGATAACGGATTAAGTAAATATTTTGTACATTTATATTGACTTTTGAACAAAAAACTGTAATAAATACAGCTTTGCTGCTGTTTGTGGATGGATAATAAGTTGTTACTGTGAAATTATTATGATGGTTATTAAGATGGTGAAACAATAACCTGTTTTGCAAGATTATTATATAAATGTTCAAGTATTAATGTTCTGTGTATAACTTTGAATATAATTATTAAAGTGGTTACAGTCCAATTACAATGTTATATCTCACATATTAGAGATCATAATTCTGTGTAAAGTCAATGAATCTAAAGCCTTGTTCTACAGATTTATTTTAAACATTTCAGCTATTATAGACCTCAAAAGATTATAGCGAGAAGGTATATCTTTTATATTTATTAACGTAATACACTTGATCTTAGTAGAGGTTGTTGTTTGGGTAACCATAAACTGCATGTCATTGAATCTTAAGTATAATGTTAAAGCTTAGGTGTGAACTTCCTTCAACTCATTATAAATGTAGACCTGCGGATGCGCCGAAAGTGCAAACCTCTCACCTTCCGTCTGACACTGGGCATGTTTGCTTTGGTGAGTACCTGTGCCGGACGGCCCACAGGGAGCCGTTGACAGTGTGTCACGATTGTGGCGCACACCCTCGAGGTGAGCCCGAGATGGGCGGCGCTGCGTCATAGTTTGATATCAGAAACGCCTCTGTGTTCGTGTCGGACTTAGGATGGGAACCTGAGTCTCCCATCCTGAGTCTGTATGGCACGATGTCGTGAGGACTGCTTAGTAGCGGCCGGGTAGTCCCCCCATACGAGGAGTAGTCTGGCCTGCATACCCTGGGACCCTCAAAAAGTGGCTGAAGGCGCTCGTAGTGGTTTTAGTTACAGTGGATACTCCCAGGTGGGAGTCCTACATTGGGTCAGGATCTACACGACTGCATCCATAAGGATTTCCCTGCGAAAAAAATATATAATTGAAACTTCATGATCCTAATATTTCATGACTATATCACAACGACAATCGCGCGATTTCAGAATCGAGTGGGAACAGCGCGTTTCTTAATTAGATGTAAACGTTTATTAAGGCTTGTTCAGATACGCAGGAACCGTAAGATTAAAGATTATAATATTATGTCAAATTTGAATTTAGAGTTCTGAAACCGCGCGGTTGCCACTTGCTGCCGTGTCTGAATGAAGCCCTAGTATTTAAATACTACTATATTAATAATATTGTGTTCTACTTGTCAAGAGACAAGTAGAACCCAATAAGTAGAGGTTGCAAGAGGACATAATAAGATAGCACTTCATTTTTTTTTACCCATCAATAGATCTCTTATGGTAAATTAAACGTGGAAACTTGTCAATGGCCTTCTATAGTTAGAATGTATATTATTGATAATGTTAGCTGTAAGTTTCCCAAAAATTGTAAAATAAAATAAAATAAAATAAAGGTACCTAAATCATATAGGGTGCACATATTTGCTCTACCGACTGCCACTGGTAATTTACTATGTTATCATAAATTATGGTATAAGTACTTGGAACAATGCAGAATGCGTTCTGGCCCATGGCCAGGGCGTGCAATACTCTGCAAGTCCACTTGAAGATATCATGATTCACTGGATTTACTTAGAACATTGACCCAGAGGAAATAATATAATTGTGTCTCTCGGGTATCGCATTTTTGTTAACATTCTTACAGTAATTAGGGTGTGATCTATGCAAGTAATTTTACGTTTCATTCATCGTTATAATCATATCAGCCCGTTATATCACTTGATAACAACAAAACCTTTTCATTCGTCGACATTATTATATTATATAATATATTATATAAGTGATGGTATTTTTTACCCGCGACGGAACGGAAACTGTATATGCGTTTGGGGTGAGAGGTAGTTTGTGTGTGCAAACCTATTTTGCCGTTTATCTCCAAGACTACTAGTCCGATTTTGATGCGGTTTTCAGAGATGGGTTCGGATTAGATTGGTGCATGTTATTAGATAGGTATTACGTTGATGACTCACTAGAGGGCACTGCAGCAAACGTTTTTTGTACAATCCAATGTTGCCATTTTTCTCAAAAAAAATTTTTGAGTTTCAGTTCTAGTTCTAAGTATGGGGACCCCCAAAATTTATTGTTTTTTTTCTACTTATGTGTAAAAATCTTAATGCGGTTCACAGAATACATCTACATACCAAGTTTCAACAGTATGACAGACAGACGGAGATGACGAATCTATAAGGGTTCCGTTTTTTGCCATTTAGCTACGGAACCCTAAAAATGGTCGTTACTATTCTTATTTTGATTCGATGCTATACTATTCTAATTTTGATGCGATTTTCAATGATGGGTTTGGGTTTGATTGGTGCATGTTCTTAGGTGTTACGATTACAACTTATCAGGGGACGCTGCAGTAAAATTTGTTTTGATGCGGTTTTTCATTTTTCAATTGACTTTTAACCGTCGTGGGTTTTTTCAAATTTCTAATTTTGCTTTTATATAACTTAGATAGCTTATTTTTACATTAGATCTTCACTTTAATAAACCTGCCTCACTCTACGTTCCCTATCAATTTCGGATCGAATGAAATAAAAAAAATCGGTTGTTGTAAAGTTGGTTTACTGACGATAGTTGAACGTTACAACGTCATAAGAAAATGGAACGCCTCAGAGAGAGGTAACGCCGCATACGTCATCTTTTTTCGTTCTTGCAGCCGGCTCCATCGAATTATAAGACGTTGTCACGTCAATATAATATATATTTCGTAATATGCACGGATCCGTAAGACATTATTTAAAAGTAAACAATATATTAATCAGAACAGTAAATCTAATATATAAAATTCCCATGTCAAGGTGTTTGTAATTAAACTTCTCCTTAAATGGCTCGACCGATTCTCATGAAATTTTGTGTGCATATCGGGTAGGTGTGAGAATCGATCAACGTCTATTTTTCATCCCCCTAAATGTTAAGGGTCCACCCCTTTTTTAAGATAAAAGTTGACGCAGGCGAAGCTGCGGGCAACCGCTAGTGTTATATATATAAAAAATTACAACTTTCATCGTTATTGGCCCGAATCCGTCCATTGCAGGGTGTTTATACATATAGGACTTTCTATTCAAAACGACCACTTTTTCGCTCCTCTTACTCACCTTGCTTCAGTTACTGCACGGAGATCTCCATGACATGACCCTTCATCAGATAACCTATCTTCTGTCGTCTCTAACGTAGAATCAGCCAGACTCAGATCACCAATTGGCACAAATACCTACTGAATGTAAAGCAACTCGAAACTGTTCATAATTCATTTTATTCCAAACAAACGAGTCAATTGTTACGCTTCGAGATAAAATGAATCATTGCGTTCAGAGTATTGACCCGGCGTTATTGTTGAACCTTTGTGACTACGTTGGGACTTGGAAGACGTCACAGGGCTGTTTGTTAGCCAGGTATATGATGTTAGCTAGGCATACGTACATACATGTGGATATGACTTTAGTAAGTTTACTAATCTCCACTAATATTAATAGCTTTTTAATTGAGCTAAGATTTTCATGTATTATCTAGAAATTTGGGATAATAAACTTCGTGTGATACAGAAACACATATTTATGACATTCCTGGTGTTATCTTAGATACTAGTGCTGGAGGATCGGACGTCGCAGTACACGGGCTGAAAATAAAAGGAATACATACAAATGATGTTTCCAAGCTTTTCAATGATACCCCAATCACCCAATGTTTCGCTATTTAGAATTATTGAGCAAATATCCTAAACATGTTTAGTTATTTTGTTTTGTTTTGTTGTAGAAGAGGTTTATACCATAAGCAGTTTTGAAGGCATATGGTTAATGATGAAGTAACTTCACTTCGTACGTCAGTTCTCAACTTCACACGTCAGTATCAGAGCATCATGGTGGTCGTTGAATAAGTAATATAAAAAATAAAATATGTTCTACGAGAACTTATTCTTTATAATGAAACAATTTTTACGGATTTTATCGCGGTTTATTAAGATTTTTACAAGCCCGACGTTTCGGATACTTTACAGCAACCATGGTCACGGGAGGACTTTGCTGTAAAGTATCCGAAACGTCGGGCTTGTAAAAATCTTAATAAACCGCGATAAAATCCGTAAAAATTGTTTCATTATAATGAGTGAAATTCGCGCAAACATTAGAGAACTTATTCTTTTCAAGATTAACATTTTTCCTTCCTTAACTACAATAGTTCGAGTTTTAGTTACATGGGACTAAATATAATTGCGAGTAAAATCGCCTGTATTAAATGATTATATTATTAAAATTATAACTATAGTCGACTATAGTCTAGTAACTAGTCTAAGGTTTTTTAAAACCAAAATAGAGATCTGAAACGTAATATTTTTTATACTAAGACAATATACTCGTGCAACGCGAGTGATGCCGTGTGAAATATGAGCGTGAATGACGGTGGAATATACAATGCATACAGGCACTAGAATCTTTTTCCACTAGTTCTGGAAAAAATAAAGAGGATTCATAGATGTATAAATCCATGGTCCAAATTTATATCTGTCTCAAATCTTCCTTCTAAGCGTGAAATTAGTAGACCTGTAGATCTAGACGTAGATAGATATGATAGATATAGGTTTGTAAAGGTTTGTGGTGTCAGTGCGAGCTACTTGATTTTATAAACAATATAACGTTCCGTTAAGTTTAAGTACCCGGAAGTCGGAACTACAAGCGATACCAACTACTCGATTGTACGAAACAGTGTTATAAAACGATTAATTCCTTTTAAATAACATGAACAAAGTTAGTGACCATGGTCTAGACTCTAGAGTCTAGACTCTAGTGGGTATGGGCTCGGCCTCTTGAGTGAGAGGTCCAGGTTAGGTCGTTTCCCCTGTGATGCTATGAAATGGATTTTTCTAAATTTCTACGTCCACCTGAATGTGATACCATCGCTTGCTCACAAAACAGGCGAAGGAAACATCGCAATGAAACCTGCATGCCTGATGAGATTAAGTCTTTGAAGGTGTGTAAAGTTCACCAACCCGTATATAGATATACCTACATATGTATTTGGCGGGATTGGAACCCGCAACCGCCGCGTGTTGCGTCCAGTTAGTTACCTGACCACTCGACCGGACATGAAAAGTTCGAAACAGTGATGGTATTTGGGACCCCATAGTTATAAAGTAAATAATACGTACAATGTTATAACTTAGGGTTTATTGACTTGTCATCGACCCTAATACTATTATTATATGGGCGTGTTTAAATTACTCGTGACACAGTAACATAGATACGGTCCGATCACCGTTAAGGGAGAGTGTTATGGACGGCTATTTAGTAGCGCTCTCTAATGGTAGTACGTTGAACGTTCCCTTAAGTTATTAACGTTTGAATATTTCTGGAACTTCTTCGGAATTAACTTCTTTTTATGTATTGTTTCTTTTTATATGTATTTTAGGGTTTCGTTCTCAAAGTCACAAAACATAAATCTTATAGGATCTCTGTTGTCCGTTCTATGTACATTCTATATCAGGGGTAGTCAACATTTTTGTACACATGATCTTAATTTGGTACGTGCTTGGTGTAGGGTATTTCTTAGCTTTTAAGCTGCTAACTGCTACTAGGTTATTAAGTTAAGTCATCCTGAGGCGACGTAGGTACAAGGTTATGTGGTCGATTGTTCATAATGATGTAGATGTCTGCACCGGGTCTTGGATGTGTCACACATATCATTATCATTATGAAGCTTTTCCCGTCCACCGCTGGATATGCCGTTTAATGAACCCCAAGACGGGCGATCCCCCGACACTCACATCCAACGCATACGCATGTATTAATTTATTCCCGTTTCTAATACCAGCGACACTTTTACGATCTTACCACGGGGACAGGTTAAAGAAGTGTAATTGTAAGGTCATATTAATATTTATTTATTTGTCATCGCAAATGGTTGGCTACCCCTCTCCTATGCAGTACGAGCACAATTGATTATAAAAATATCTCACGTGTATTACTTATTTGTTGATTTGTGATGACTATCACGACTCGATGACTTAATCTATATAATATTTGTATGGGAAAATTGAAACATTCATCGAATGACTCACGAAATCTCAGAAACTACAATCTTATTTGACCTGCAGGCTCTTATTGGTTCATTGCTGGCTCAGTTGTAAATAATATTACTGGGAAATGAAGATAAAACTTATTGCTTCTCTTGTTTCGATATAATTGACTATAAAAGAAAAAATGAAGTTCAATATGGAAAAATGTATGTAAATGACGACCTCTGTAGCTCAATCGTTAGCGCGTTGGCGCGGACGTAGTGGGTTCGGATCCCGTCAGGGAACAAAAAGTTTTCTATGTTCCTGGGTCATGGGTGTGTATTATATAATAAAAATCTTAAATATGAGTATAGTATAAAAGTATTAAATTATATACTTCCGTTGTCTGGTACCCGTAACAAAAGTTCTTCAAGAATTACTTACCACGGGATCAGATTGACGTGGTGTAAAAGTATCCATAGATTGAAGATTTAAAAACATTATATGGGATAATTAGTGGTTTCACATGAAATCTTAATTTACAAAGATCTTAATTAAGCATCATAACACGACGTTGCTGTAAGGAATTAGACACAATATGACATACGTTTTAAATTGGATTCCAATAGAGTCACATTATAGCGTCGAGTATATAACCGGAATATGCTCGATGCTAAATAGTGAAAGTCATTAAATATCGACTCAATATTTGGGTCATTCCATATTGGAACAGACATAACATACTAAAAACTAAGGGTCAGGTGTGAGCAGCTGATTCTAAATAGGTCATCAGAAATAATTGTAGTAAAACTGTTGTTATTGTACCATATATTGACTATCGACGCCCATACACATCCGCGCAACCAGGGAGATTATGGATTATGGAGATGCGTTGCCCTCCCTTTCCCTATCCCCCCAACGAGTCACCGGAAACTCACAAACCGCACGAAACGCGACAACATAGCTGTCACTTGAAGCCGGTGTTATGTGAGCGAGAGGTGACACCCCGGTCGTACCGACCCAACTCGGCTGCAAAGCAGCATTACCTCTTACAGAAACGATATGAAAAAACAACAGTCACATTACACTTTTTGATATTTCATATAATTTAAACAGGCATACATAATGGTCACTTGGTAAGTGATCAATGTGAGCCCATGAATATAAACGTGCTCGAGCCTGGGATCTATCCCTATCTAGGACATACAGCCATATGGCCTATTCTAAGGCGCAATATATGTCTGTGTGCCATTACTAACAAGGTCCTGTCCATCCTTTTTTTTTCTTTACCGCCGGAAAATGCTCTGAGGCATCCCGCGGGAGAGTGGGTCTCCCCACGCTGGTATGTGGGACTCGCTGCGCCCGAAAGATGTGATGTGAAGTGGACGCAGCTCTACCCACTAAAACCCGGCGAGTGCCACCAGCGCCGCTTTTGGTGAAGTGCCCCGGATCTAATGAGCAAACAGGGCACCTCGACGGCTAGTCAGTTCCCCAAGGGACCGACGCCACCTCCACGGAGGGGTTGCCCGCACCACAGAACAACCCCTCGGCTCAATTAGGTTCGCCCAAGGTGTTGGGCTCACCCTAGGCTACTGAGCCGCACCGCCACGTCAGGGCCTGAACCATGGGGGGGATGTCCTGTCCATCGTTCTATAACACAGCAGAACCCTGCACCGAAACAGTACGCTAGATCGGTGTATACGCATCCCTCTCATGGTATTTCTTATATTTGTAGAAGTTAACAGACATATTATTATGTCCTTTATAGTAACGACTTGTTTATTTTCTTTGCAGCCTGCAGTGGGCCCCCTGGGCGCGATCAGCAAGGTCCACAAGTCGGACAGGAAGATTGGCCATCGGCGGGTGGGGGAGGGAGGGGAGATCACCTACAAGAAGATCCAGTCCTCGCAGATTATGGGCTCCATACAGCTCGGTGAGTTTAGAAGTATACTAATTAAAACACACATATACTATGAAATATCACATACACATATTGCCTGTAGTCGAGGAAACCTTTGAGGTCACTTCACAAGAATTAATTAGGAATTACTAATAACTATTTATCTTCTCTGTGGTTCAAACTTGAAACTACAAAATTATACCTTCCGAAGCTAATTGTTATCAAAGTAAATAAATATTTGTGAGCAATTACGTGGCACGGGCATACTTCGACCGAATACGTTTAAAAATTATGAATATAAATGTTTATATCTTAGATCTTAGTGTCAGAAATATTCATCATACAGATTACCTGCACGTGGCGTGATATGAACACGCGACCTCTGCGTACCTCCGTCCCACTAGCCATCGATTGATTGCTTCATGTGCCTTACCATACCTTGCTATAACCTCGAGATGGACCAATTTACAGCGGTATGATGATTGAGCGCCATTTTCGTTTATTTTTAAGTCTTATTTATAAGGGAAATGCAGAGAAAATGCGGAAACGACCTCGGACGTGACGTGAAATTTTGACGAATCGTAAATGTCAACGGCTGGCAATATCGCGGCCTCGTTTACCTATCTCGTTTATTGCAAGCTTATTTCGTATGGGCAGGAGCCCTTGTCATTAACACAACTCAATGATTGAACAAAACCGGTATAACTGTCATTTAACAGGCATGTCACGCAATATCGTGGAATTGGGAAACGGACAGACGTGCCACCCGATGGTGAGTGGTCAGCGTCGCACATGTACATGACGGGTTCACCTGGAAACTCATTCATCGTTGCCTATGTTAGGTCTCGGTGCCAGTAATTACACTGCCTACACCTTTCTCTCCGAAACACAGCAAGACTTTAGAAAAGAAATAAGAAGTTTCATACATGTGTAACTACTTAGAAATAGTTGTTTCTGTGTTCATACATTCGTAACTACGTAGAAATAGTTTTGAGGTCTCCGCTTGCGCTATCTAACGGTCCAGCTGTTCAAAGTTAGGATGAGTTTGTATTGCAATAGTTTAAGTTATCTAGGTATAATGTGTGTAGATTTCTTTACAAAACTAAAGAAAAAGGTTAATAGCCAAGGGAAACGTTTTGTTTTTCTTTTTATGTATTCTTATTGCTCTATTGTAGAAGTTGAAACAAACAAGCGCCAAACCTGTGGGCTGTGAAACATAGTAGTAGTTCCAAGAAAATATTTTCTACATATATTAATTGTTATGTGCGTTTGTATGTCACTGAACTCCTCCTATACGGCTGGACCGATTTTGATGTTTTTTAAAATGTATGTTCATTGTTCAAGCGGATTCGAAAATAGTTAAGATTCACAATTCGGTCACGATGAAATGCTTTGTACACGACGTCTGTCGGGTCCGCTAGTATATTGTAAATACCGGCTAAGCGTGAGTCGGGCTCATCTCGACATGATTTAAAGAAAAAGATATTTAAAAAATACGTATACCTACAGTTGTTACGCGACCACTGTGTGCGAATGAAACTTGCACTTTGTCTTTTATGCTTGCTTTGTCCATGCATTGCGCGTGTGCATGATTATTATCCACTTTTCCTTGAATTGAAATTTTAACGGATGTCATACGGCCATGCGTTTACACGATAATAAAAATTACTTTTTACAATAAAATATCGCAGTTTATTAAGATTTTTACATTGTCTACCTTTCGGATATTTTGCAGCAACCTTGGTCATAAAATAACTAACATTATGGGAGAAATTCCCGTAATTTAATAAATAAGGCGGTATAAGGTTGAAAACCGTAGCGTAACTGCATTGTCGGTCTTTCAATTATTATGAGTAGATATGCTCTTTCCTTGAAGGTCCCTATTCTAAACGTACGGAAAAACCAGAGGTGGGATCGGGTTCCACATAGTGGTCGTGCAAGAAAGAAATGATTTAAAAAGATGCCGGGTTTTGCTTATATATAGACCGTGCGTTTATTAAAACGCCACGTAGGAATGCTTAGTGTAATTAAGTTAATAATCAACCTTTAACCTCGTTTACGGTTGACGCAAACCAGTTTAGTTTACGAGTTGCCTTTGAATAAATTATAATTTAAAAAATCGTAAGAAAACTAATTGACAGAAATTTGATAATATTCAGATTGTTAAAAGTTTTGTAACGGGTTTTGAATAAAATTACGAGTAGACAACTGGCAGACGGCCCGCTTCGTAAGGGTCAACGTCAGCGAGCTGCGCCGCCGGGGCGACCTATCCTAGTGCTGGAAAAAAGGGCAATTGCACCACTTGTCCTGTTCTTTTGAAACACGGGAACGCTTACGAAGGAATTAAGCCCATATCATTCAACCATAAGTTTATAATTGACGCTGTAAATTATTACGATAAGACGATAAGGAAGGAACTTAGAAAGTTAAAAGATAAGGACTCAAATAAGAGTATTTAAGTCTTTATCGCTCTTACACAATACTCGCTTACTTACTTATACTATCAAACTCTGGGTATTCTCGTCTCTTATCAGAAATTATGATGGCAACGATGAAATTTAGAGAAAATACAACATCATATTCATCATTGTGTATGGTAGTAGCAGAGATAGACGGTGAATTTGAGTGACTGATTATAATTTTAGTTTTTTTTTTCGATATACCTAGGTAACACTGAAAATGTTTAGAAAATGAAAAATGGCTTAATGTAGAAAGTTGCCAATACTTTTATTGTTTTTCGAAGTAATCTCCGTTTCTTTCTACACATCGTCGCATTCGATGGAACCACTGATAAAAGCAGTGGGCCCATTCTTCCTTAGGAGTCTCTTCTATAGTACGCTTTCACCGCATCTTCAGGGCTCGTAAAGCGAATACATCGAATTTTATCTTTAGTTCTTGGGAATAAATGAAAGTCGCAGGGCGCCAGGTCAGGACTGTAAGGCGGATGACTCATTATCTCGACACCTACCATAGTCAAATATTCAACATTCCGTTTTGCGGAGTGCGCTGAAGCATTGTCGTGGTGAAGGAGGATCCTGCTTCGAGGGCGCTGCTGTCGAATTTTTTCCAAGACAACAGACAAATAGCGATTGACATAAGAGTCTGCAGTAACTGTCCTTTCATCTTCTAGCACAACTTTCGCGAACTGACCTTTCCGACCAAAGAATGAGGCAATCATCTTTTTCCCTTGACTTCTTCCTTTCTTTACCTTAGTTGGCCGATCCTCGAAAGGAAACACCCACTGAGCTGATTGTCTTTTGGTTTCGGGTTTGTAGCAATATATCCAGCTTTCATCACCTGTGATGATGTCAAATACAGCATTTGAGTTACCGCCGTTGAACTTATCTAACATTTGGCGACACCAGTCCATGCGGAGGCGTTTCTGGTCGTCGGTTAAAGTATGGGGAATCCATCTGGTACAAAGCTTCCTGACGCCTAAATGTTCGTATAATATTTTTTGAACTTGACTCATACCAATGCCTAGGCTTGCCCATATCTGCTGATAGGTCACTCTCTTATCTTCCTCTATCATTCGTCGCACAGCACTGATGTTATCTTCAGTAGTCGCTGTTAAAGGACGTGCCTCACGCGGATCATCACTGAGACTGCTACGTCCACGCTTAAACTCGTTAAACCAATTGTAAATAGTGGCACGAGATGGGGCTTCATTAAAAAATGCTAATCGCAGCCTATCATAGCTTTGTTGTTGAGTAAGCCCACAACGAAAGTCATAATAAATTATTCACCGAAAATTTTCTCGCGTTATGTTCATTTTCACGTGTAACAAGAGTTTTATAGTTGCCGCCAATTCACAAAATCAAATGACAAATGCAATATACTACATTAGGTTACCAAAGAGTTCTAAAATTGAAATTCAAAAAGAGTTTTCATTTTCAATGTTTCTAACTGGCCAGTTCTAAACATTTTCAGTGTTACCCACGTACATATTTCATACTAGCTGTTGCCTGCAGCGTCGCCCGCGTTATTCAACTCCTATAAGTCAAAGCGTGATGTTATAATATAGCCTATAGCCTTCCTCGATAAATAAGCTGTCTAACACTGAAATAATTTTCAAATTGGACCAGTAGTTCCTGAGATTAGCGCGTTCAAACAAACAAACAAACTCTTCAGCTTTATAATATTAGTATAGATTATTTTTAACGGCTTGGGGCCCTTTATATTCTGGAGGCCCTGGGCTTCTGCCCAAAAAGCCCATATGTAGATCCGTCCCTGCCCCCTGGGTAGTAGTACTTTTATATAGTAGTGGTGTTTCAATTTTTGGACAGTTGTAGACGCGGCCGACCCCATACAAGCCTCGTGATGTTCTCAGAAACGAGTTTCTCAAGGAGTTATGTAATACGAATTCCCACGGTACAATGAGACTGAGACGAACCGCTTGTGCTCTCGAGCTGAGGTCACGTGATTATGATGACTGTTCGCCCTTCCTTGACAGACATGATCATCATCGGTCTGTTAATCTCCACTTTTTAAAATGGCTCTTTAGGCCCTCAATAAAACTGAGACGGCTAAAACAACTGACAGTATCATTTTCTTAGAACAATATACCTCATTTTTATCGGTCTGTAACCACCTACTTCTTTAAGTAGCCATCTCTAAACACCAAGACGGCCAAAACACATGACACAGTAGCATTTCAACAACCATCGACTGGTCACACACTCAGGAGAACGGATGACCGATGGGCTAATAAGGTGCAAGAGAGGAGGCCGCGTTTAGGAAAACGAAGTGTTGGTCGGCCATTAACCAGGTGGGAAGACTATCTCAGTTGGATGCGAGTGGCAAGGGACCGGTCGTCTTGGCGTTCATTGAAGTAAGCCTGTGTTCAACACTGGACGGATGGAGGTTGATGATCATGGTGATAATCATGAACCATCCACTGATTGACATGAACGTCAAGCCTACCGATGCTATTGACTGAAGCAACATTCGTCTCGAGCTTATTTTAAAATATTCTCATATGTTATTCAATTCCATTCCATTACCCCGTTACAGGTTTCATTCCCTATTGTATTGGGATCATACAACTCATCTTTCAAACAAATTTAATGTACATAATATTAGCTTTATCTATTCCTCCATTTAAACTACTAGCTGTTGCCTGCAGCTTCGTCCGCGTTACTCAATTCCTATAAGTCACAGCGTGATGTTTTGTAGCCTATAGCCTTCCTCGATAAATAAGCTGTCTAACACTGAAAGAATTTTTGAAATCGGACCAGTAGTTCCTGAGATTAGCGTGTTCAAACAAACAAACAAACTCTTCAGCTTTATAATATTAGAATAGATTAAATATATGTGAATCTATCTTATATCTCTGAATGTGTTATAACATTAAAAAGGGTTAAATATATTATCATTGAGATGGAAATATTTGTTGCACATTGAATTTACAATAATAGCGTAGCTTATGTAGTAATGATTATTTCTGTTATAATAATAACCCTCTATGGTTCTAGGTCTACCTGTAATGTATCTATCTGTGGTATGGTTTATGTTAGTTGGACGGGTAAACTGGCAGACGAGGTACCTTGTAAGTGGTCAGCTATGCCCACTAATATGTTGCCTATCCCAAGACCTAACATAGGCTAGGCTATACTCACAACCGACGCCAGGAGGCCGTGTGGTCGCAGACTGCACGGTTGGCGGGGGGCAACCCCCCACTTAATTTTTTATTTTTTATTCTTTATTTATAAAGCTATACACCTATATAAGGTTAAGCCAGCTACCCCCCACTTTATAAACCAAAAGTAAGCCGAATGGGCTCACACTAATCCGATGTAGCATTAGGGCCTTGGGACCGTTAGCATAGATCCATCCGAAAAAAAAAGGCTTATACATAAGTCTCAGTGCTAGTAATCACGTTGCATGTCCTGTACTTTTTTTCCGAAACAGCAAAGTATCACGTCAAAAATATACAGAATGTGCGGCACAAACGCAGCCCTTCAACCGGAAAAAACAAATATCTCTTTACGTATTAATGTAAAAGTTAAACCCATGCTCTGGCATTACATATTCTGGGACCTCGCACGGACCGCCACTTGACCACAGCGAGAGGCAATATTAAGGCCGCTTGAAATAATAAGTTTTAATGAGACCCTGGTGTTTACGAAAACTTTTACCGAAATCAGAAGTGTACAAAGTTGGATATAACAAAGTGACGTCACAAGACAGGGTCAAGTTTATAAAAACTAGTTGTTACCCGCGGTTTCATTGGTCACAAAAAAACTTATCCAGATTTTATTCGTATTGCACGAAGCATTAGAATGAAGAGGTTAAGGAATAACCTCTTAATTCCTGATATTAAAATTGTCAGGCGGCTGATGTAGGTACACTTTACACAGCGGTCGCAGGTTCGAATCCCGACAAGTGCAGATAATTTGTATGGTAAATATAGATATTTGCACCGGCTTATGGACTTGTTATATATATTATACATATTTAGAATAGATAAATTTCTTAAATTTATTTTGACTTCTAGTAGCCCTAACAGAAGTGCTTACAAGCTTATTATAGGGCCAGTTTAACGTGGTGTTTTTGTTATTTGATATTGATTGATCTATTTCATTAGTATTTGCTTGTGGACGTGAAGTCTAGATGAATGTGTGCCTAGACTCCGACGTCCGTCACTTTCCACAGGACACGACATATGCGATTCCATTGTTTTAAACATAATTGAAAACAGTTATATCCCAACTGTAGAGGTCACATCAACAATCGCCGTGTCTCCATTGTTTGAAGTTCTAATGTTGTGTTTAAGTCTATTTAAGTTTTATCTTATAGTTTATCTTCACTAACTAGACTTTAGTTCGTCGAAACTAGTTTTGAATATCTTATATTATACTATCTATATAGGGTACTTACCCCCAAATACTCGAAACGAATCTCAAATTTAAGACGTACCTACTTAAACTCGTGTTGTCCCTCTTTTTTTCTATGAATTTGACACGTCGTAGCATGAGTTTAAGTACGTCTTAAATTTGAGATTCGTTTGAGTATTTGGGGGTTAGCTTATTAACTTTTCTATATTCTAAATTACAACAACAATAAAAAAATCATTAACGTTACTCTTCATAAAATTAGTGTAGATTACGTTGGATGCCAAGCGATTGGTTATATTAGTGCGAAACGTCTAAACGCTTTAATCTCGATAAGGTAGATACAGTGTTTCCGCATCTGATTAAAATAGCCATGTTCGCAGATCAAGAATTTTCCCATCTAATTTCTATGTTCTTGCGTCACAATTAGTTTTATTACTGAAAGCAATTATTTAAGTAAATGCAACCGACGCAATTGTCTTCAAGTGGATAATAATTGTGCAGTCACAATGCTCTATGCCAAAACTACTATCGATTCAAGATGAACGCCAAATAGGAATAAAGAATAGTCGGATACAGTGGTTTTTACAAGTATGACCATGACTTATGCGGGTAATGTGGTGTTTTTGCCCAATTTAATTGATAAAAATATACTACACAAAAGTAAACCTTGACTAACACTGGGTGTACAGGGGCGAATTCGATTCAGGCTTCAGAGTTGAGAATGTCAATGAGCAAACTTTGAATTCACGTATTACCATTACTGGCTGTGTTCCGCGATTGCACTCGCCCTAAAATATCAAACAGCCTATAAGTATAGGGGACCTCAATATACTATCGATGCAAAAACATGACATACAAATTCCTTCCCTAGATCAAACAGCGTTACTACCTTTCAGAAGGGCAGGATGGGCAGTGGAATTACATGCGTGTCAGTTGGGCAACACATGGTGAAGTTACCTGGTACAATAATAGGGAGGGATGCGCTCCAGTCTCCAAGAGTGCCACTATTCTGCTTATTTATTCCGTCAAACAGCACTGCTGTTTCGGAATGAAGAGCAAAATCTCATTACTGGAATCGAGGTTTACCGTCTTACGTCTCAAGATAGGCAACGTATGGTGAAGCTGCCTCGATCTGCAATAGACCTGCTGGACCTGCAGGCTGCAATAGACCTGCTGAATTGAGTTGGACCCGTGTAAATTCGTTTGTGTTCTTGGCTTCAACACCTACCTCGTCTCGTCTGTCGGTTTACCCAAATAAAATAAAACCTATACGGGCCGATGATGTACATGAATATTCATTTGGACTGCAGCTAGACTGTTAAACGACACATATATCCATCTATGTGAGCTGGATTTAACCCAGTTTCCAGGCCGTCCGGAGTGGTTTTACGTGTTTTAATTTCAATTTTTAAGCTTTCAGCATTCCCCACTCACTTTATGATATTAGATTACATACATTCAATTATTATGTATGTTTTATTAGGCGGGTAATTCACAGTTGTAAATGTTTCGTCAGATGTTATCGTTATGGTTTCGTCCACGATTTGCTATTGTTGTTTTGTTGTTTAAGGAAAAAATGATAGTTTTATATGGATGCATAAGAGGAAAAAAGGAGGCATGCTAAAGTGTGAAAAAGTACTAGTTTATAGTTTTTACGAGTATTCACATTTTCGAATTTGTTGATTTTTGCGCGGGAAATGCCCCGTTTGAATCGGTGCTGTCATTTCTTGTTCGAAGGTTAGAGCACTCAGTGTGAGTACACTACACAACACAATTTTTCTCAAGGTAGGCAATACATTGGTGAAAAACGGTTACGAAATTTGTCCGGGATATTTCTTTACCATCACGGGTTTGCCTTTCGGTTTGCCTATTTCTACTGAGCTAAAAACCGACAGCTGGTAATGTCATAAATTATCGCATACAAAAGGAAACGAACTCCCGTTAACGTGACGTTTTCACCCTGTATATCGTAGTCCGCAAACTGTACCGCTCACCTACTGCCCCACATTGGTCTATTAGCGATACGCAAGGATACGATACGAACGTGTTAACACGAGAACATAACATCATCATCAAACTTTTCGTCCACTGCTGGATATAGGTCTCCTTCACTGAACGCCAAGACAGCTGATCCACTAGGGCACTAGCCACTCGTATCCTACTAAGGCCGGTTATTGGAGGAAAGCTTGTGGTCCCATATAGTTGTCGTCTATAAAATATTTTAAATTGAATATTATATACTAGTTAATTGCCGTGTTTGTGTCCGGCGTGTCGGAGTGTGAAGAAGTTTAATGAGGTATACACTAGAAGCAATTGCCGGCAGTTATAGCGTATGTCCCTATTCGTTTACGTAGCATTATACTGATGAAAGAATTTTAATTCGGATGACTAGTTTCGAGGATTAACACCCACATCCAAACTCAAACGTTCATCTTTATTATATTTATAGTATAGATATATAAGTAGAATAAACGGAAGAGGAATGTATTTATTTATTTAGTTCACTTTTTACCATAAAGTATTGTACCATAAGTTTTGTAAATCGCTAAATTAAAATGAAGTAACTGTGACTCAAAATGTATTTTTAACAATCTTCACTTTATAACACGCTTTTATTAGTGTCACCTTTTTTTTTCATTAACGCCGGGAAATGCTCTTAGGCATCCCGCGGGGGAGTGGGTCTCCCCACGCGGGTATGTGGGACTCGCTGCGCCAGAAAGATGGTAAGATGGTAAGGTGTACGCAGCTCTACCCACTAAAACCCGGCGAGTGCCATCTGGTTTTTTAATTGATTAAATCCATAATGTTATGACTATCTCTGTCTGTCCGAGTGATTAATCATGAGATAATATTTTTATGATTTACTTGATAATTACGTCAGTTTGTTCAAATCATTATAAATCTTATTCTCTTAGATTTAGAAAAATAATAATATATGAAATAACAAAGGTTGCTGAATAACCTTCAAAGTGTTTTGGTGTATTTTTTGATACCTACTTAATTTTAGTAAAGTTGCTAGGAGTTCTAAAAAAGTGATTTAATTTTAATATGATATATTTGAAAGAAAACTTAAAAATGTGTAATTTTGCCCTATCTATTGGAAATAATGAAATGAATAAACAAACGTACGAACAGACATATTCTACATAATTTAATTGTTCAAGTATTTAGCAAAACATTGTGTTGGTGTGGTCACTGGCCGGTCCCATTTAGAAACGAGTGGCCGAAGATAGAGAAGTCAAAATATCGCGCCGTAATTCCCCACAAGATGGTCCTCAAGATGGATCAAGTGAAAGTCTCGTCGTCCTCCAAATTCTATACGGACGTAAGAGATGCGCTGTACAGAAACCATCCGCTCCCGAGGCGACACTGATGCTGACCACGATCCTCATATCTCTCGACCCTAGAAGGCGTTCATTAAGAAAGGCTTATATCCAGTGGATGGGGAAAGGCTAATGATGTTGATAGAAGTGGCCGTTTTGTGAAACTACAAGGTATATATGTTATATTATTAATTGTGTGTCTTATGTACATAAGTAGTTTCACAAATAAAATTTTCTTTCTTTCTTTTTTCTTTCTTTCAAGCTTCTTTGTGGGTCTGAATTCGGGACTCTAGTGGATGAGTGGGTGTAAACTGTAATAAATATTATATTATAATTAATTAATACTTAATGTGTTCGGCTTATCGTCGTAATATTATTACTTTTACTATTATTAACTTATGTACATAAGACACACAATTAATAATATAACATATTATATACCTTGTAGTTTCACAAAACGGCCGCATTAAATGCGGACTGACCATAACGGAACGATAATGCGACATAAACTATGATTCATTACGCTAATTCTGTGGTGGGACTCATTTGTTTAATGATCGACGCACTATATTATTAATTGTGCTGAACCCCCGCCCGCTTCGATGTACCATCATCCACACCGCCCACCGATTATTGCCAAGAAGCACGATGTGCCGTTCGCATTCAATTTTGGCTGGTAATGTTTAATGTTTATTATCTTAAAAGATTTTCATGTGTTCAAGGTGTTTTTTTTTTTTTTGCTTTTAGAACGAAGGCATACCAGGAATTTAGAAAAAAACTTTAAATAGAGAGAGAAATATTTAGAAAGGGAGGGACCCTTTCTAAATATTTCGGTAACCATGAACTTTCTATTATCTTAACAGAAGTTGTTAACACTTTAATGCCTACCTACAAATGTGTAGAGTCTAGTATGGTAATAGTATACTTGTATATAAGGCAGTTGCATGTTTATATCGGAAACGCAATAAAAAGTGCTCATCGTTTATGCACTTTAAACAGACTGCGTAAACTGTGCCACTGGCCACCAGATGTGGGCAATGTGATGGAGGTTCCACAAAGATCTCATTGTTTATTCATTAATGGTGGCCCGCCGCATCCGAACTGATAATGATTATTTTGTATGTATGTATTATATCCTTTCAGCGGTTATGAAGTCTGATCGGTTAAGGCGTCAAAACGTCACAAACAAACTGGTTTTCGCACTTCCAAGTTACAATATTAGAAGGGTAAGGGTAAGATGTAATAAATGTCTTAGTATGGTAGGTGAAGCTGATAGAGAAAAAGAAACAAGTAAGATGGTTCCCGCGCACGGTCGCGTTATACAGACGTATTCCACCCACTGGTAATAATGTAGACATTGTCCGTACATTTTATGTTGTAAATATATTATTTTTGGATCTATGCTCACGGCCAAAAGGCCCTAATGCTTCATCGGATTATTGTGAGCCGATTTGGCTCACCTATGGTTTATTATTAGTGGGGGGCTGCCTCCCGCAAACCGTGAAGCCATCGACCTCACGGCTTCCTGGCGTCGGGTTGGATAATTTTTTTTTTCTTGGAGATATTACCTAATGACTAGGACTTCCAAGAAAGGGAGGTCTATAGTCTATACATTCTTTAAATCTCGAAACCGAAAAAGCAAGGTTCCGCAGATATTACAGATGTGAAAACGAATCTTCCGCTGACTAATAATAAAAGGAATAAAAGCGTGGTAAAAAGGTGTGGATCCTTCGTGGACATTTTCGCAATGTGTAAGCCTCTCCCCTCTGTTCACGAGGGAGGGGGGTATTTTTAGGCTTTTTGACAATAAAGGGGAGGCAGGATGTTTCGGCAGAGAGGGAAGCCATCGTGCTTGTTGAGGGATGAGAGGGAGGGATAGAACAGATGTGCCTCGATGGACATGTACCCCGTTTGTGCCTACTAAAAGTATAACTACAACCGAACAATGTGTTTAGCAATATCGTTTTTATCAGAATTGCGTAGGTTTTGGACGTGATGTGTGCGGATGGTAGTTTTATCAAACTCGCGCGAATAATATTTACATTGGAATTGTAATTTCCAACGATACGTTATACTTTGTGTTGGTTTTTGGAGGTACCCTGTCAGTCAGATATGTCTAGCTTATATAGAAGTGTTGATGGAAATCATTACATGTTTGGTGAGTTTTTTAATGCTATACATATCCAGAATACCTAAAGTATAGTTTTAAAATTTGTTATAATATGTAAAACGGATTGTCGTAAAATATAAAATATTACTTTTTATTAATTACCGGGAATTGTTTTATATTTGCGTATTTCTTGCTAAATAATAATTAAATAATAACTATACAAGACTTAATCGCACTAAGTTATATATTTTCGAAGTGTTCCGCTTTATAGCATTTATACACTTTTTCAATTTTAGCCCACACACACGGGGGTGTACATATCAGTTGAAATAAAACAGCCATGTTCTCTACTTATTTATATACTATATACACTCATTTTTGTAATACATAATATGTAATAACCATCTTGCGAGAGGTTTTTGCCCAATGACTATGTTTTTGCCTTATTAAGTAAAAATCTATTTTTCTCTTGAAGGAGGAACTGCATTTTTTTCTACAGTTAACTATATTTTAATTTTAAACGCAAATAATTTATTGCCAGTTTTTTACATAATAATAATATCTATGGACGCTTTTACACCACGTCAATCTGGTCCCGTGGTAAGTTCTGGAAGAACTTGTGTTACTTTATACTATACATATATGTAAGATTTGAATTTGAACCTTCGGCTTGAGCGTCAACGCGCTTACCACTGAGCCACAGAGTTCGTCATACACACAGATATTGATATCTGTGGTCATACATAGTTACTACATGTATGTCCGTGGCCACATGTTATCTACTTCTACAATCAACCATATTGGCAGTAAAATGGTGACTCGTTCTCGGTGATACTTTTCCCTTGGGGACGATGTCATCGAGTGACAATTGACATTGGTAGCAACCTTGGCGAGACAACTTCCTTGCGTGCAACGCTTTTGTGTATTACACGCAGAAAATATTAATACTTCAGGCATGCTGTATTTGATAGTCTACCATGGGAGGAATTGTGTACAACATTATGATGATTATCGTACCCTGGATCAACATGCATATTATATATTACATACACAGGTTTTTTCCAATGGATTCTAACACTCATAAGATTATTATCGGCCTCTGCCCTTATGTAGATTATGTTTCAATAAATTTATATTATAATTAACTAATTGCTTTGTAAAATGTGTATTTTTTTTAATAATTGTATTTTAATTTGACACAAATTAGAAACGTTTTTTCGATGTTTAGTTGCTCAATTGTGTGATAAAGTATATATTGATAAAAAATGTGATGATATTCGTGGAAAGATTTTTTAGATGACATGCAGAAATGGACTGGCCAACTGACAATTATCATAAATATATATTAACTAATGTACTAGCTGCATACCTCAGTATCGCCCGCGTTTAGAGGACGCATTGGAAACTTTGGAAATTAAAAACGGGATAGTTAGGACGTTTTTCACTTTTTTGCGGAACTCGCTATTCCATCATTATGTTTGTTTGTCTTGTTCTCGTCCGAATGTCTTGTTCTCATGCACATGGCAAATATTTCATCTAAATAGTTTTCAAAAGCACATAGTATACAACATTCTCTTAAAAAAGGTTCACTAGTTTAGGAATTCATTACATTACAGGGAAGTCTTATATAAAGTTTTCAACGTTTTCCAGGCATACAGCATGCGATCGGAGGGCTGGCGTCGAAGCCTGAGCGCGACCTGCTGATGCAGGACTTCATGACGGTGGAGACGACCAACTTCCCGCACGAGGGCTCCAACCACACGCCCGCGCACCACTACTCTGAGTTCAAGTTCAAGACGTACGCGCCCATCGCCTTCAGATACTTCCGCGACCTGTTTGGCATACAGCCGGACGACTTTCTTGTGAGTGCCTGAACATTTTTTAAGACTGTCCCACTCGTCGAAACCGCTCCCATCAATGGAGGAGACCGGTCTCTCGACAGATTGGACAGTCGCCAAGGGGCCCTGTTGCTGACAGATCCGGCACACCTCTATAATGGTGGCCGACGGGATCCGCGGGGTCGTTAGTGGATAGGGGTGTCTTGCAGATAGTAAATCTAAAATTGGGTAAATCCACGGGCACAGCTAATACAATTATATAATAATCAATTCATACAAGTACTAAAGAACTAATTTCAATAATGTTTGTAAATGATTCACACTGGAATGTTAGTAATCACGAATGTTTATATACATTAGTGATTAGTGTATTAGATAATGTTTACTGATGTACGTCCGATAACATGTCATGATGTAGTAATGTAGTTTTAAGGTACTAATTAACTTTATGCTTAAAATAGCAACTACAAACGTAAAATTTGTATTTTTGTTGAAACATTTAAAACGTTTTTTATTTCTGCATAGTGATAAAAGCTTTTTTTTTAGTTTGCTTTTTGATGGCGAAAATAAACTCGCGGTTCTTAGTTGTTACCAATCATAATAATTTATATTCGCACGCTAAAAGATTTTTATCCTATGTTATTTGAACGGAGGGGCCAGCGTCACTAGCCCAGCCCAGCCCGATACCTCGCCTCTATAGGATCTTTGTACCATTTCATTTGCTCCTCTTCGGAATCTCTTGAGGTCTAAGTCTAACTAAGGCCTTTAGATTTACTAGTCATAAGACATGTGTTCTATAATTTAGTTCTCTTGTATTGTTCACGCCGTTTTCAATCATAATGAAACCACTTTTTCGGTTTTCATCGAGATTTGTGTTGATTGTAAAATATCCCAAATGTCGAGAATGTAAAGATCATAACGAAGCGCGGTAAAATCCATAATATACCGTGTGGTGTCGTAGACACCAGATAGTTCCTTATTTCCTTAACTTAATTAACGACGTTCCTTATTATAAAAATATTAATTTCAAGTTCTATTCGAGGTATAAAGAAAATAATTATTGGGGTATACATTTTTTATTATGATTTTTTGTTGATAAAAAGCGGAGCATTACCCGGCGTAAAATATTTATGAAAACAAAAAAATCGGTTGTCTGTAAAGTCGGTTTACTGACGATAGTTAAACGCCATAAGAAAATGGAACTCCTCCGAACGAGGTAACGCCGCATACGTCTTCGCATACGTCATGTTTTTTTATTCTTGCAGCCGGCCCCATCGAATTATAAGACGTTGTCACGTCAAAAAAAAAAACACACACACCTATACCTACATTGTGTATAGCCTCCATGTGTTGACCACTTTTAACCACCAGATATAATAAAAATCTTACGCTTTTATTTAACGTTACGGACGTTTTTTGCTGGCTAGGGTATTCCCTCAGCTACGCTACATAAGGAATTTCGTTGAAAAACTTTTTCATTATATTGTTTTCATATTTTTTATTTTTATTTTTTATTCATTTAGTTCATTCATTCATATAGTTAAAATATTTTTATTGCGATATGTAGTTTTAAAGCATTACAACTCTTTATTTATTTCAGATGTCCATGTGTAGCGCGCCATTACGCGAGTTGAGCAACCCCGGCGCGTCCGGCAGCATATTCTACCTGACCAACGACGACGAGTTCATCATCAAGACAGTACAGCACAAGGAAGGAGAGTTCCTTCAGAAGCTGCTGCCGGGATACTACCTAAACCTCGATCAGGTAAGGTCCCTTGTGTTGCCAAAATGTTACGTTTTAGCACCAAGCTGAAATGTACGCGACGGGGAATAGAGAACGCATCGCAGCACAAACACTATACTTTCTATGAATACTATAATTTATCATTCGCCGTTAGTACGCGACTTGTCGACTTGTTACTTGGGTCGTATACTCATTGTTTAGTTCGTTGTGTTCTCTATTCCCCGCCGCGCACTGTCTAATCTGCGTGCATTTTAGTATCCCTATGTACGATCAAGAATATACATACAAATAATTTAAAAGTTCATAACAATCATCATTGGCCTCAACCGACATAAAAGAATGACCGTCTACACGATTACATCTTTAAATGGAAGAATATAATATGTATCCGGTCTCAGTACCCACGTCCTTCATAACACTGCCGTGAAATAGTACATTGTATTTCAGCACTTAAACTATTTATGTTCTGAAACAGCATTACGCTAGAGCTAATTTTCATATCTAATCCCATAACTTTTATTCTATCTTTATTATATATTTTTTCCTTTCCTTAAAATCTTCATAGTTGATAAAGAATGCAACACGCTTTTACCCTCCAACCCGACGCCAGTAGGCCGTGTGGTCGCAGACTGCACGGTTGGCGGGGGGCAACCCCCCACTTTTATAAACCAAAAGTGAGCCAAATGGGCTCACACTAATCCGATGTAGCATTAGGGCCTTTGGGCCGTTAGCATAGATCCATCCGAAAAAAAAACACGCTTTTAACTTATATAATCGCTTACCATCGCGAGTTACTTACTCGCTCGCCATCCTATGCATAACTATTATGATTCCAATTAGTTGGAGATCGGAACTTTTTTGCACGACAGTACCTTATTGGTTCATGAGCGTCTATTTAAGTTTTTCCCTTAGGTGCTATAGCGGTGCGATGTGGAGCATGCGCCGCGGATAACCACGACGACGAACCGCTTCGCACTCTATAGCGCCTTAGAATTCTTCTATTAAAGTACATGTATATTTCCACAGAACCCCCGCACTTTACTACCAAAGTTCTTCGGCCTGTACTGCTACCAGTGCAACAGTAAAAACGTGCGGCTGGTCGCCATGAACAACCTGCTGCCGTCGTCCGTCAAGTTGCACCAGAAGTACGATCTCAAAGGATCCACGTATAAGAGAAAGGTGAGAATTTGCTGACTACTGTGCTATGTGCTACTAAAAATAACCTAACATCATGTTAAAGGTTTGATAGGTAGCTTTAGCACGTCGTCTACTGTTTGCATCTCATCAATCAAATTGGATCAACAACGACATAGAGAGAACCCAACTAGTTGGATGTCGCATGTCCGTCGTTCTGAACGTGTCTCTCGTCAACCTTAATGGCTCATCGGCCATCAGTTACGCATCATCTATAACTATCTCACATGCACATCTCGTGATGTCGAAAGTCGAGTACTAGTTAAGTAGTTTAGTTCTTGGATATATTATATTAGTGTATGGAATAGATAGTGAAGATTGTAATGTTTTTCAGGCCAGTAAAACAGAAAGACAGAAGAGCTCACCAACGTATAAGGATCTCGATTTCATGGAACACCACACGGAGGGGATATTCCTCGAAGCGGACACGTACACTGCTCTCATCAAGACGATGCAAAGAGATTGTAGAGTTCTAGAGAGTTTTAAGGTAAGAACTTTTATGGCCTTTTTACTTTGAACTTTTTACTGGGCTGTATGACTTAGGATCTCTTAGAGAATAGAATATTCAATACTGGAATAGATACTGGAAATAAGTTCCTATATATGGGAAATATTAAAGAATAAATAGGGAATAAGATTTAGCATGTGGGGTATATATATAAATAAAAAGAAGGAATTTACAATAACCAATGGTTTAAATTATAGTTAAACGAGCTAGATAATATCTTTGATACTATGCTGCTATACTTGTAATTCGACTTTTCTGAACAAATTACACTCATGTATACCTAAAGATCACAACAATATGGTTCTAGTGCTCTTGGTCCTGTTAATATCGCTACTTACTAGTGAATGACATGACATGAACAGATACATATAATAAAAAATGTATAAATTTTAGATTATGGACTACTCTCTCCTAGTCGGTATCCACAATCTAGACGAAGCCCAAAGAGAGAAGACTGAAGAACGATACCGAACTGACTCCGGACAGAGCGACGACGAAGCGGATGGAGAGCCAAAGAAGAGCGGACTGAATAGAACCAGGTAAAGTTAAATATCAGATAGATGTTCTCCACCTCAGCGGCACTCCCGAGATGCTCTTTTTGCAATAACTACGCTCATCGTGTTCAGGATTGAAGGAACTACTGGACTAACCAGTTAATTTAGTTTTTCAACTTAAAGGTTATCCATTTCTAGAAACATTCTACATCATTTCATGTACATACATACAATGGGATTATGTTGTGTGTTGGGTTAAGTTTTACAAGCCGTTGAACACTTTACAACACAAATGAAAAAATCTTTATTATGAATTGTTACTGTTGTAATTGAAATTTAATCAAAACAGTCACAGTTCGCGCAATGAACTATACCAGACTGAAGTGAGCTATGAGTGTCGTCGCAAAGTGTTTTCTCTACCTATGCAAAATGAATGAAGACGTATAGCTTTGCCAAGCAAACTTCAGTCCGGACAAGTTAATTTGCGCGGACTATACATATAATTAATTGAAATCAATGCACTGTATATAATTTGTACAAAATGGTGATGGTACAATTATTTTTCAACAAATTTCAGATCGGAACAAAGCAAAGAAGATTTCCGGACGCAAGTAAAAAGGACACAGTACGACACATATTTTATATGCTTTTTGTTTGTCCTGAACTAATATGTAAAGAACCGGCACTAAGGTTTTTTTGGGGTGCCTAAGGGTCATATCCTGAGACCTGTTCTATTTAGCTTTTATGACGATAAAAAAATTGATAAAAATATTGGAAGTTTTAATCTGTTTATTGACAAATTTAAATTGATAAAATGTATGTAAGTAGACACATTTATTTATTAAGATTGATTGTATGAATCAAGTGTATCTACAGTTAAGTTATAGTCTCAACTTGAGACTAATATATTATAACAGACTTAAGTATATTATATTTTTCGTTAATTATTCTTCTTAAATATTATAAATATTAACATTACAACAGCAAAATTAGCAGAATTGTATATTTTTCCCAAGTATTCCTTTTTATTCAAATTTTTGTTTCCTTATACAAGGATTTGTTTATATTTTGTGCACAATACTTTATGGCTGGTTCTTTACAGTGTTAAATGATACTACCTCTTACTCACACACTGACCTATCTTGTTATGTTTTGTTTTACTACTATAACGAAACTACTATTACTAAAAATTACACTGCATGTTAATTTAATTGTTAATACAACAATTAACAAGTTGTTAAATTCGGAAAGATGTTAGCGTTAGTCGACTTTAGCAGAACTTAGATTGGTAGTGTTAGTACGTATCTTCACTTGTACATGTGTGCGGGGTTTGTGTCCGTGTTTGCGTGTGTTTGTGTGTATACAATTGAAAACATACACGCTACTGTCGATTGATCGTTTGAGGTTTTGTCCGCTTTACTCGTGTTCAATGTTATTCGTCAATTTGACTGTATGTGCGCCATTTACACTTATGATCATTTTATCTCAAAATTTATTCAAAATCATATCGCACCTTAAAAGTAAAACCGTTACTAAACGAAAATTTTCATTAATTGAGGTATCAATGCCATCTATCTGAAATAAATGTAAACTACAAGATAAACTTTGTGTTTCTGCAAAATTTTGTGTTTTGCGCCATCTAGCGGTAAATCAAAGCGTTACTAAGCCGACTTATGATCGGGTCGATAAATACAATATTGTGTCTATACCAGTAAGAACATGATCGTGGTAAAGTGATGACGGAAGTTTGTAACAACAGTGTGATTATTTGGATAAACACGGCTCGAAGTCACAAAAAGGTAAGTTGTTGATTTTTTTAAATAGGTAAAGTGTTTCAATTTGTTTAGACGCAATTTTCGTGTTATGAAATTACGCAATTTATAATTCAATTTCATTGATGAAATGTTACAGTTTGTATAGTCACAGTTTGCGTTTATTTTTTTAGAGATTAATCCAATAAGGTTTATCTCTAGAGTGTAACAATTTTTTTAGTCACAGTTTTTCCATGTGTTATGAGTAAATTAAATCATACACTTAATTACACTAGTGGTATATTTACGTTAGTCACGGTTTATTTCTTTAAGCACGGTATCTTTTGTATAAACATTTAAGAAGTAAAATATTACATTTTGTTTAAACTCCATTTAATATTTAAATTGACTCCATAATGTATGAAATTGTTAATGTTACATTACATATTTGTTTTAGTATCACTTTACTACTAACATAAATAAAAGTTATACATAATAGGAACTAAATGTATTCCTGTTAAAATGAACTTTATGTTAATAATTGATAAAAATAATAAAACTATTTGCTTCAGGTCATGGCACATTACCGAAACCCGCGTTTGTCACGCATTATAGAAGCTATGGAGTCTAAAAAACATTTTGTAAACACAGAAAATCCCAAGCAAATATCCATGGACGATCTTTATAATAATTTTTCACGCGATGCAAACCTGGTAACTACCGATACTTGTAGATCTCCTTCTTTATTGCAAGAGCAAACGCTACCACTGTCCTCAGTCTACGCTAGTCAGACTATGGAAGCTGAATGTTATGCTCATCCAATTGATGACGAAATGACAAACGGTACTGGTTTTCCAGAAGCTTCAGAAGATGTTATTGTACCAGGTCCTAGCAGTAGAGCAAGATCCCATTCAACTAGCTCAACATCATCTTCGAGTTCATCATCAACAAGATCAACCTCATCATCTTCATCTAGTGCGTCTGAATCGGGTAAGGATTTTTCCCCTGATGAAGCAGATTGTGATCCTGATTACATACCGGAAACCCCACCACAGCGTGTATCGTTTAGCCCAACGCCTCAAAGTAGTATTTCTGTGCCACTAGTTGAAGAAAATAATTTGGATCTTCCAGAAGAAAACAGAACTCCGATCAAACGAAGGCGGAAAGGTTTTAAAAAGCTATCCATGAGGCAAGATGCTAAAAGACTTCGTAATAGTGGTCAGCAATATAGAACTGTGTCTAAGTCTAAAAAAGTCATTCCAAAGAAGCAGATAGGACCACCATGCGGGGCAAAATGTAGACTAAAGTGCAGCGAAATAATCAAACAGGAAGACAGAGAAATTATTTTTGACAATTATTGGAAAATGGGAGATTTATCCAGACAAAGAGATTATATTGCAAAGTGTATTGATGTTATAAAACCTAAATATCAATATAAAATTCATAATAGTAATAGAGGACCTAAACATTCATTTTCATTCGAAATCAACAATTTTAAGCATCGTATCTGTAAACTTTTACATTTAGGAACACATTGGCCATTAATAATCGACCTATTGCAACTGTTATAGCAAAAAAGAACCAAGCGGGAACTGTTGAAGAAGAAAAAAGGGGTAAACACGGGAAACAATACAAAATAAGGTCAGATATTATTACAGTAATAAAAAACCATATAGACTCAATACCAATAATAGAACCCCATTACCTAAGACAGCAAACGACTCGTGAATTTATTGATGGGGGTAAAAGCATTACAGATCTTTATACCGACTACCAAACGAAATGCTTGAATGATGGTGTTGAAGCTGCTAAAATTCATACCTACAGGAGAGTATTAAATGAAGATTACAACATCGGCTTTCACACACCTAAAAAAGACCAGTGCGAACTATGCATTAGCTTTAAAAATGCTGTTAATAAAACAGAGTTACAGACCAGATATGACCAACACCAGCTTGAAAAAGAATTATGTCGCCAGGAAAAATCAAACGACAAAACAATGGTCCAGGGAAACTACATTGTTGCCTGTTATGACCTCCAGGCAGTACTGCCTCTACCGAAAGGAGATGTATCTACCTTATATTACAAATGTAAGCTCAATGTTTGTAATTTTACAATAACCGAATTAGCAAAAGACTATTGTGATTGTTTTGTTTGGAGCGAGGTCGAAGCACTTAGAGGAGCTAACGAAATAGCAACGTGTGTCTGGAAATATCTGACAAAGAGGGCGTCAGAAATAAATGATAATAATTTGCAAATCACATTTTATTCTGATAATTGCTGTGGCCAGCAAAAGAACAAATTTATGTTCTCTATGTATGTATATGCCTTAACTGTTCTTAAAATAAAGTCCATTACACACAAATATTTAATTAGTGGCCATACACAAAACGAAAACGACTCTGTTCACTCTGTGATAGAAAAAGCCGTCACAAAGTGCTTACGTTCTGGTCCTGTGTACACACCAGATCAATACGTGACCATAATCAGAACTGCACGAAAGAAAGGCAATCCCTACAATGTTACTGAAATGTGCTATTCAGATTTCGTTGATATAAAAAATCTTACAGAGGCATGCGGTGGTCAATTTTCAAAAAATACTGAAGGAGAAACAGTTAAAACAAGTGACATAAAGATAATTAAATTTGAAAAACTTGAAGATTCGAACCACATTAGCATTTATTATAAAACTTCCTATTTAGATACAGATTTCAAAGAAATAAAATTCCATAATAATCGTTCGTCGCGAACACGTACGAGCACTAATCTTCAAAATTTCCAGCTTAGGCCTTTATATCAGTCAAGATTGAAGTTAAGTGAAAGAAAAAACTGCGATTTAAAAAGCTTAATTAATAGTAATATCATACCACAAAGTTACGCATTGTCTTATTACAATAACATCTTGTTTTAGCCTTACTTAATATTATTATATTGATGATTATTATTGATTTATGAACACAATTTTGTGAGAATGTCTTTATATTAAGTTATTTAAAGATATTTTGTTTATTTTTGTTAAAAATATTATAAGGTATGTCAATAGATTTGACTCATTTTTTTATTAAGTAAGTGATAATAAGTGAACATTACTTTTTTTAGTTCAATCACCTTTCGTGGATAGAGAAATAAGGCTGTGATTATTACTATGTTTTTTTTTTCTTTTTTTATTCCTATTTCAAGTTGTTTTGTTTCTAGACAAAGTGTTTTAAAATGTTATAGCATAAGATAATTAAAAGTTGAGACGGACAAGCTGTGATTTAAAGGTACAGTTTTCTTAAGACTGATTGATAAATAATAATTATTCCAAGTGATTGTATGGATCTCTCTTTGTTTTGTAATAAATGATTATTAATTTTGAATGTTTTTTATTAATTAAGTGTAACATTGCAATAATGAACAATTTATGATTTTTAATTTAATTGTATTAAAATATTGTTAAATTATGAAGTTTTTATAGTTATTTTATTTAGTAACATTAGTTACACTGTGATTTCATAGTAAGATACAATAATGAACAAAAAAAAAATGGTAAAGTGTTACTATAATAATATAAATCAAAATAAATAAAGCTGTAAATATTTAAAAAAAAATTTTTTTAATGGCATGTCATAATAGAAACAGAGATCTATCATAGAAACTCATTAAATACTTTAAAAAACCCTGAACTCAGATTTTATTTAGAAAAAACAGTGACTATTTTCTAATATTGGCTCCCCTATAAAATTTCATAATTTCGTTTAGTCACGGTTTTGCTTTAAAGGTGCGATATTATAATATATTTTGAAATAAAAGGCAACATCGTAAAAATCGCGATAATCCCTTTCCAAGGGTACTCTTTTTTACATATATATTAATATATGACGCCAATAGAAAAAATTATCATTGAATGATAAATAGAGTTGTCCTATAACGCGTTTCGAATTATTATTTCGGTATGTATATTGGCATGTGATCTTCTATATCTATACGAATGGTTCAAGTTCTTCTCGTGGAATCGATACTGTATAGTTGAATTCATTATAATGAAATTCCTATTAAAATAAATCTATTCATTCTTCTCGTAATTTCCAAAGAAAGTGCATGTGATAATTGAAATGTAAGTTAGCATTTAGTCTTAGTATAATTTCCTTGACTGAAATATTTTCATTGCATTTTTTTTTGTTTCAAATTCTATGTAACAAGTAAGCGAGACATTTAATAGGCATGTGTAATGCAAAATTAAAGAATGCAGTATATTTTTTCCCCAAAAGAAGATTAGTTAACCCCCAACCAAGCAAATTTTTATACGATTTCAATATCGATCATCATAATTTTAACATTTCATACATTTATTATTACTCACCTATCGATGTCCATACACATACACATGGGCTGTAATTGTATCATGATTATAAAGTATAACCGATTTCACCAAGGTACCTTGTCAATATTATCAAACGTGTTTTTTTACAATTTATTGAAGTTTTTCCTACGTACACATAACTTCATATGTATGTAAGAGGTTCGTTTACAAGCGTCACACGAAAGTGACATTTCTGTCGTATATACATGTATGCCGTGTATTAATATGGTATACGCTTCCAGATCCATCAACCGGCAACGACTTGTAGCGCACTCCACCGCCATGGAGAGTATACAAGCTGAGAGCGAACCGATCGACGAAGAAGAGGATGTTCCGTGAGTATTCAATACTGTTAGAACATTCTGAAAGATTCAAAAATTTCGATTATCTTCACTAACTGGTTGTGTCCCGTAGTAAAATGACCGTATCCGGGCCGATGATGGTCATTTAAAGGTCACGTGACCAGTGGTAATGTGGCATTACACCGGTGACAGGATTTTTGAATCCTTCAATGAACTCCAAGACGGCCGATCCCTTGCCACTCGATCCAACACGAACCGGCCACTGCACGTAGATCGTCTTTCCACCTTGTTAATGGTCGACCAATACTTCGTCAACCGTAGGCTTTACCTGAGCATATGATCGGATTTATTGCTATTTTTTTTCAAGTCCAATTAGTGGTTAAGATTTGGACATGTCATTTACTAACACGATATTAGTAAGTCAAGTATGTATGGTTATTATAAAATTAATATTATATCTAAATATTTAAAGTATTCAATTATTATAATCAAATGGATTGTCATGGAACATTCCAGACCTGGCGGTATTCCAGCGCGGAATGCCCGCGGGGAACGCCTGCTCCTGTTCCTGGGTATCATCGACATCCTGCAGTCGTACCGGCTGAGGAAGAAGCTCGAACACACATGGAAGAGTATGATACACGATGGGGTACGTGCGGGGTATATTGAAAAAAAAAACCTCGAAAAAACTAGCACTAATAGTTAAAAAAAACATATATATTGCAATAATATTTTTTTTTTATTTTTATTATATTTTATAAATAAATATATCATCATATACTATCGAGCTTATAACCGGATAGAGTAGTAATGTAAGCCATAAAATTAAAAAACTGACTAGTGATTTGTCACTGACGTAATAGCATTTCAACCAACTAGTGATTTGTATGGACGTTCCATCGGCCAATCATCAATCAATGTCCATCAGTCGGCAGCGTCTCAGCTCAAATTTGGCGGAATTTGTTTTCAAACAAAACACATACAATTACCGCTCTATTCCTGTTCTATGCTCGATGTTAAATACTTATTATATTATGCAGTCAACGTAAGATTTTTATTATTAACCTTTGTAAAATATTGAAATAGCTATTATAAAAAGATGTATTTACTTTAAAATTGATAAATTTATTAATAATTGAGTTTCCAAATGCTAAAAGAATTTAACGAAATTATCAATAATATAATCTCTAGAAGATTATAAAGTTTAAACAAAATAACTCTCCAAGTCTTTTATATTAGTATAGATGAGATTAATAGTTTTATAAATATTTATTTCCAGGACACAGTCTCTGTGCACAGGCCGAGTTTTTACGCTCAAAGATTCCTCGACTTCATGGGAAAAACAGTATTTAAGAAGATACCTTCGTGTAAGCACATTTTGTATTACAACTATGTATTTAAGTGTATTTTATTGACACATGTTTAATGGGATTAACAAACTTATGTGGTTTAATTACAATTTTTGTCATCGAGTTTAGGTAAGTATAAAATATCTTAGTTAAGAAAAAGAAATACTTTTGCTTTGTGTACTTTTGTTTTTGTATCACAAAAGTTTTTCATTTATTTACCTAAATCAATGACAAAATATTGTAAAACAGGATATGTGGTATTGATATTATCAACGACATAATTCTTTTCTTTACATTCTTTCTTTTCTTATTTTCATCAGTACACTTACTCATTGCTACAGTCATTATATTATTTATATATGTATGTATCGGTAGCTAAACCCCCAAACAATATATTATAACACAGTATTACAAATAAATGAATATAATTCAATACAGGAACTATATAAAAAAAAAACAACGAAATATTCAAATATTTTATTTATATATTAATACATTAAAGAAAATAAGATTATATAGTTTTACAAAGTCTAATATTGAATTAAATGTATTTAATTTGTTATATTAATTTAATGATAGTTTATTAACACTTTTATTTAGCAGTAATATATCTAAAACATCTATTAATTTGGAATATAGAACGGGTATATCCTTTTGTATTAACTATTTCTCCCAGTTCTACATTTTTCTCTTATTTAGTACAAAATGTAATGTGTGCAAAAAAGTCATAATTTTAAGATAGCTCATTCTATATCGAACACACAACAAAAATTGGTTGTAAAAGAGAAAGAGTGAGAGGTAAAACACCTTGTGTCACACTGAATATTTTCTTTCTTTCTTTCAATGCTAATAAATATCGTCTTTACCAAATAAAAAAAGTTATGTACTAAATATTATTCTCTTTCTAAATATGGAATGAAGTTAATTATTTATTAAGGTATTTGATTTTATATGTCAATTATAAGCATATATTTTCTTCTTACATTTATTGACGAGCGTACCTGTTACAAGAAACAAATATACCGACACTATACAAATATTATACAAGTAATTGACGTATATATGTATTTATTAAAACTTTATACTACAAGAGTATTAATTGAATATACTAAATTGTTAATTAGTGGACCTACCGGAGATCAAAGGCAATCATCGCAAGTTCAGAACATTGGTCACGAGCTACATAGGTATTGTAGGGCACCTAAAATATGTTGTGTGCGTGTTTTTGGGGCGGGTGTTGGTGATATCATATTGTATTTAGACGGTTTTAACCCTTATACTAGAATATCCTTTGTAGAATAGGTAATGAGAATGCTTTGGTGTTTGATCTGACATTACGTAAATTTCACATACAGTATTGTATTTCCTGGCTTCACGCAAGGTTCGATGTCGGGCCCTTTTCCTTTCTGTATTGTTAGAACGAAACAAGTTATAGTTTTGCCTTCCGAATGTATATTTTTCATGTTTGCCTTATATATATATATATATATATATATATATATATATATTGAGAAATAAATGCTAGTAAATAGGCTCTGATTATTAACCAGCTTCATATTTTTAAATCATAATGCCAATTTAAAATATGTTACATTATGTACAAACAATCAATTTATTAAGAGTAGTTTAGTTTACAATTATTTCACCAACACCTCAACCTAAATCTTGTAGGCGTTCACTTTTGCAGGTGGATGTTTTTTGTTACTTATTTAAAAAGTTTTTTTTTTTCATTTCGAGCAATTAATTTCAAATTCGGCATGTTAGTTTTTTTTTTTCTGGCAATTGTTTTCGCATGACATTATTTATTTTAAACATGTGAAAGTCGCACGCCCCTTTTCCCATGACAGTGTTAATTGAGAATAATACCTGTTTTTTTTATTCCTTTCCAACAATTGTCCGTAATTGGATTCTGGCGCGGATATCTGGAGGTCTGAGTAAGTTGAGGACTGACTACGACGTAGCATGAAGTGTTGCCATCGTTAAAATATTAATCTTGTGTCGTATTTTTTTTATAATATGGAGATTGTTATAAATTACCATTGTTAAATTTTGAGACGAGGGTAAAATAATAGACATAGCTGTAATTATAACAATTTCATTGTTATGTCTTGAGTCGTTTTGTAGTTTTACAGCCAGTTCTGTATTTGTGTCAATCTTTATTCACTTCGTTTTAAATTTTTGCATACTTAGTTTGTGTCCGATTTTGGCGTTTTCTTTCTTTATAGCTAGACTCTTGTGTAGTGTTCATACTCATGATTCCTATCTCTTTAATTCTTTTCTAAAAATTTTCAACCAAAAAGACTATAAATAAATATATCTTATAATTAGCTAAATTATATCTTTCTCTTTCTTGCAAAATTCATATTATTCTTCAAAATTCATATTCTTCGAGCATGGGTTTCACTGAAACATGATCTTTTACTTATATTGCTAAGCTTCTTGTATCTATTTGATATCTTGTATCTTTCAAATGATCCAATATGTTTTAATAATGACGATAAAGCACACTCAATTAAGCTGCTTTTTGTAAATTTTATTTATTGCATTTTTTTTTGTAATTTACAGTATAATTGCGGTTTATCATTAAAAATGTATTTTTGTTTACATTACTGTAAAAAACGATGGGCGATTTTTTGTATATCGCAATTATACTCTTTATATAGTAATTAATGTAATAATTACTATTGTTAATATATTAATTTAAATTACAGCATTGAAACACTCACCTTCCAAGAGAAAGAGTATCGCCAAACCGTCAACAAGACAACAAGAAGAAATAGATACTACAGGTATGTTAAAAAGTTTTAATTAAATTTTTATCACATGTTACGAAACATTTACGAATCATTTTAATCAACGTGTAAATGTTTTACTACAGATATGCTCATAATCTACAGACGAAGTTTTTTTTCTTTTTCTACGATTTGACGCGATGCATGCAACTTATGTTTTTTCTAACTACCCGCATGATTATTTTAACTGTTTCTATTACAAATAACACTTGTAGTTAGTTGTAGATCCTATTCCTATTACTTATGTGAATGCGGTACAATATTGTTTGGTACCTTCATATTATATACATTTCAGTTTATTTTAGTATCCCCACTCCTTGTTCCTATCCGGTAATCTCCTCATAGATGTTGTACCTTTTCTTTTTGTTATTTTATTTTTATTTTGAACGATTTTTTGATTTACGCGACATTACCCGAGTTTGAATTACCGCGAAAAAAAAAACAAATTCGTGTGTTATTTGTGCTAACGGTGATGGTTGTGTGCCCGGCATGATGAACGAGTACCGGGGTGAGAAATAAACTGAAATGTACCAATATGTAGAGAGAGATTATTAAACGTCGTAATTTGTACGCAGGAAGTAAAGTCATCGGGCGACCGATAAAGGACTATAATCCAGATTATATGAGACAAGCTAGATTGTCACCTAGATCTTCTATGAGATCTAGTATGAGCGATTTTACGGATACGACAATCTCCACATGGAACCAAAGACATCAAGGGCCAACCGAATACCCTTCCGTGTTATCAGACAGAATGAAAACAATGGATAGGTTACCGTTTCAACGAAGAATCGATTTTGATATGTCGCATTTAACTCGGGAAGCTGGCACATCGTATGCCGACAATGTTTACAGATCGACTGTGCAAGATATGGAGTCTTTGTCAGATCAATTGACAAAGGTCCTCAGTACTGGTGCGGGTAGTTCACACATTTACAATGGCAGTCTAGCGGATAGCGGAATACAGACTGATAATACAAGTACTAGCGTACCACAAATATTTATAGCCGAATCACAAAGTATATCCGTCGGTAAGATATTAAAAGACGCAGCAGTCGATACAAGAAATGAGAACAACTATCAAGAAATACCATTCATAGATGATGACGATGATGAAAAATCATGGCGGAGACGAACAAACTCATCAAGAGTTAAGAGCATGTCCAATATACCCGAGAAAATTGACGAAGTCAGTTCCAAAGAACATTCCAATGAAAGGTTGTCAAGTAGCTTAAATAGAGCAAAATCGCCGACGTTCGTGGAGAAATTTAAGAAGTTCTTTATCGATATTGGTCTAGTGAAAGCAGAAAGTACACCAATAAGTCTTTCAAGAGACACAAATACATTGCCAGCAAAATTAAATTCAAGTTTCAGAACGAGGAGTGCAACACCACCCATAAGTATCGAAGCCCGTGACGCATCAACGCTACCGAAAGACATGCGGTTTAGGAAAGTACGTTCAACGCAAACGGTGTACGTTAAACCCGAATCTCCGTTGCGAATTCGTAGTAATAATGAAATTAGACGCAAGGAACACGTATCTGTTGTGCAATTGAATGGTGAAGAACAAATACGAGATTCCACATCGGAGACCTTCATCAAAGAAGTAGTGTATGTGAAAAGTTTAGGTAACGCGTCCATTTACACCGGCAAGGACAGTGGCAGTACAATTATAATAGTACCACCGGCGGATTGAAATTTAATTGTTTTTGGGTTTGGACACAATTATGTTTTAAAGCTTTTAGCTTAGAGGTGGATGTTGGAATCGAGGTTCTTGGACTGTAAAATCAAGAAATCAAAGTTTTACAATTGAGTTGTCATGTTTGTCATACATTACACATGGCATATTTACCATGTGTAAATAAATACTTTTCTCTTTCTAGTTGTCTGTTTACTATCTCAATGGTAGCAATAGTAGTGGCGTTCTTTTATGAGGCTTGGCAGTTTCTGGTTGTACCTTCTTTAGTAATTCCCTTTGCGATATCTATAATCAAAAAAAGTTTTTTGTTTTAAATGTCTTCCAATTTTAACAGTGACGCATAAAACGTATTGATCACCGTATTATCTACCGTATCTAAATATACAAATGCTTGTATGTAGTATAATGTATTTTATTATTAATAAATGTTACGTGTTAATATGAAATTTATTAAAAATATAAGTATGTATCAGGGATGCTAAACTTTTGGCGGAAAACTTTAGTGAAAAGTCAAAATTGTTAGTGCAATATTATTATCATACAGTATAACCGACGTAAGCTGCTTACATTCCATCTACTTTTACTAATTGATTGAATATTTGAGAAGCGTCCACATTGACAAATTTAACTAAAAATAACACCTAAGTAAAAAGGTTTGCTATTTCTGATATATGTTCATAAACTAATTTATAAAATATTTCATACAACCATTAATTAAAGTATTGAAATGTTCCTCACGATCCCAGAAGTGATGTAGGCTATAACTTATGTAACTTAATGATAATTATTTATATTTAATACAATATAATGATGTGAAATATAAATAATGTTAAAATAATAGATAATAATATGAAGAAATAAACAGATTTTGCTTATTGTATTTCTAAACTTAAAAATTTTGGACTCCAAAATATTAATTTTCGACCATTATTTGAAAAAGCGCATAATAGTGCCAAAAGTGATATGTAAAGTAGTTTGACGTTTGTTTTTTTTAAACTGACTACAATGATGTACGCCAAAAGTCAGTATTAGATAGGAAAAAAATGTGTGTCAAAATAAGACATTTGTCCAGTAACTATGGTATATTAAAAATAAAATGAAATTAGTCGTCCAGTCTTGTATATTATGAAATAATCAGTATTTCATATATAATATATTTATTGAAATTTAGTTTGGTACATATAAATATAGATTGCTTATAGACATAATCAAAAATGGTGCCTATATAGTGCATAAACCTAGTGCTCATTAAAAAATGTTTTTTTGGTTCTAGTAGCAAACATTATGTTATACAATAGTTAATTATAATGGCAATGATAATAATAATTATTGAAATACGCATTATAATATGAACTTTGAAATTATAATATTAATATTGAAAAGGAAGGATTTTTGACAAACCGTCTTTTCTGGTATATACAGTATAATATTATACACTAAAACATATTGTTGCAGTATGTTATGGTTTAATCATATAAAAGATAAACCTTATATTTCTTTAAAAAATATTAGGATTTTTTTTGTCTGAAACATGTAAGTGATATTTCTAAGCTTGAAATAGATTATTTCCAAATATATACGTCAATTAGAGAAACGTTTACGTCACATTCATTAAAGCTTTAAATAAATGTATACACATTTTGTAGTTTACATAATATTTGTACGCCTAGTAATCGTTTGTGTAGAAGAATAAAATTATATACGCCTAGAACCGCATTTCGTTGAATCTCTTAACTCTTTCTTTCTACTTCAATAAAATAAGGACATAAAATATTATTTTGTTTAAAAGCCACAACAAAAACTCAACCTACCAATTAAGGTCGTCGTTACTTCCGGGGGTGTTCCCCGTGAGAGGAATTTGACTACAGATGAGATAGCTATCGAAAATCTAGCTAATCTAGCGAGACTTATGGCATGTCTAAGTACGTCAAATAGGTCTGATTCTCCTTCTCCTTTTTTGGTTGAAATTTACGTTATGCCATATTGTCATGACACACATGTTTGATTTTGCCATTCGACTAACACGTCCAAGATTTCAATATTGTACGCTCATAATTTTAATAATCTATTTTTTTTTGTATTTTTTGTCCTTTTTCATAAAAGTAGATGGATGGATTGAAAGTGAAATGTTTAGTTTAACTGATACAATTCTTGTTTGTTTGTTGATGACAAGGCGGGGGCTTAAATTATTATTTATATAGGTTTTAAAGTATCGGTGAGAGATGGTAATCGGATTTTTATCTTCCTTTTTACCTAGTAGGTCAGGTATTTAAAATTGTTTTATCATTTCCAATGTAAATGTTGGCGGTCTACTTAATGGCACGTAGTGAGTGGAGTTGAGATTTATATGTATATAATTAGTTTATACAGTTAATGTTGTATTTTTAATTTATTATTGTAATTTTAATTTGATGGCACAAACAATAAATGAGGTGTATATATTGCTTAAAATTTGTCTTTCTTTTAATTTAATTTTCAGCGTGACAGCGTGTGCAAGTGTGTGTGCAATTTTAAAGAAGTTGGGACCACTATCCTGCTTAATTCTTTCCCCAAACTTTGCTGGTTTTAATGTATGGTCTTAGCATGCAGTGTAGATACTAATCTTTGAACGAGACATTTAGACCTGTCACAGCTCTTTCTTTTTTTAAAACAGGGCGACATATTATGTATTTTTATGTAATATTTCAATTGCTTCAAAAATTTTATATCACAATGTCCAATATAATTGGTCCTTCGAGCCGGATTTACACAATAATTTGATGCATTCACATTCAACTGTATTCACCTAACTGCTCTTATTAAGATACAATACATACATTATATTATTTGCTTATAATAACAAGTCTTATATTTTATAAGGTCTTATAAATGAATTATCATTGGTAATAATTAGTAATCTTAGTTATGTTTCGATTTTAAATGGATAGCAGCGACAACATCTAGTAGTGGTCCAGCAAAGGCAGGTGAGATGACAATAATATGTGTATATTTGAGCTACACGTATACTGACTGGAACAATAGAAATCACATTTAGAATTGTTTTGAAAAGCTTATTGTGATTATATACTTAACGTCTGGCGAAAAGGTTTTATAATTAAATATCATTTTATATATTAAATATAATAATTTTTTATCTTTGATCAAATCATTCATTGTTCACTTCAATTGCTAAAAAACATTTGCTTTAGAAACTTGTTATTAAATATACATATTTATGATAAAAAATGTAGAGGCTATGTTTTTGTTTCTTTAATATGTATATATTGCTTCATATTACAATGTATAAATATTTTTGTTATAAAGTTTACGAAACAGAATGTTTGCTAACTACACTTTTTCGTAGATAACGGATGGTTTTTAGGATTTTGTGATGTTTATGAAGCCTAAGTAGCAAAAATCTTGCGGGATAGACTTGGCCTAAAGGCACTTCAGAAAGGTATTGCCTTCCAACACTATTTAGTCACCAAGCTCCTATTTTCCAGAGCTATAAAATCGGATAAAGATACAAAAATTATACGTTTCGAATGAGTTTCGACCTACATAAGTTATACTTATTATCATAATTCTTTTTTTCATGCTGCTATTGACCTATTGGATCTTTTACTATTGGGTATCGTTTTACTTTTCTCTTTTTCTTACCAATCTGCATGCTTTACTCGTTACTTATCACTTAACACTGCACCAATAATAAATACGATACATTGACGGTCAAGCTCAATATAAAAAATATAAATACAAACATGCCATTTTGGACATCTAATTTCCTAATCTACTACGCTTCCAAACACAAATCTTTTGTTACACCATGCTTTATAAATTCTCCTTCCGTGCCAATAACTATTTATGTAACGTATATTATTTATATAATGTATATTTCAATTATAATAAACCTATACAAAATCTCCGAGCGTTTGCTTTACCCTGTAGTGTCCTTAACTGATGTCACAGCTCAAATAACACCAACGTCCGTGACGTCTCCTGTTTCTACAGCGACCAAAGTGTCACAAGCAACAGCGAAAACGACTCCATCGGATCCAGACGTTGCTTTCCCAGCGGTTCTTAAAGGCTCTCAGAAACAAAGAGTGCCTCCGCCTGTTCCACCTCGAGGTTCGCCAAAGACTAAACGAGGCGGGGGACATTCCCAAACATCGAGTCTAGAAACAAAAGGTGATTATCAATCTTTACATTTTACCGTTAACGATATACCAATGCAAACAGCCTTCGCACGTCGTCATAATGATTTTTACTTCTATGGGCATGATTCGTCACAACATGAGTATAATGAACCTGTTGCATGCAGAACCCCACCCTGTATCTCTGATCACTCTACTAAATTAGCAAGACTTGAAACTGATAACGTTTTTTTGGATTATGTCGATAAAGGAAATAGTTACAGAGAAAATCAAAATATCACAAAAGATTTGATAGCACAATCTAATATGATGGCAAATTTCGATATTAACGATGCTGTACGTGAACACCTAGATACGGGTGAATACGATGGATCATCGTTCACTGATTCCAGTAGTGATGAATTTATCGTAGTTCATGAAATAAAAGAAGATAACAAGGTTGTCGTTAATACAACGACTATATCTCTTCTCAAACCAACTAGGCAAGATACATTTCAAACTGAAGATTCTCATTCCTTAGATACTCTAGACTCTCCTAAAATCAAAGTTAGTGTGCCGTCAATCAAACCGAAGTCGCAGGGTCTGATATCACGAATAAGTACTTTAAAAAGAAATAAATCTAAGAAAGAAAACACAAATGAAACAGATAAGGTTGTTGAAAAAAGTAACTCCAAAAGTGGTTTGATATCGGGCTTCACGAAGAAATTTATTTTCAATCAGTCAAGAAGAGAGAAGAGTTCTTCAAAATCGAAACCAAAAATTGAAATAAAACCATATGCTGAGGAACATTCTATAGGAGATATAAAGAGAGATCAAGATGTGTGTCTAACGAAAGCAAGATCAAACATAGATTTGTTTCAAAGGCAAATTTATAAAACGCAATCTGAAACCGAAATTAATTCCGTGATATCATCGAGAGAGAGTTTGAATTTTAAAAAGAATGTCGAGAATCGCGATCTGGTTAAAGAAAGGAAGAAAATGTTCGAAACAGTTGCACAGGGTCAGACAGCAACTTGTAATGATAAAATTAAGAAAAGACCTATTCCAAGTAAAAAAGGCCGTGCACCGCCACCACCGCCGCCAAAACCAAAACCGTTGGAAAGGGAGAGAATAAATAAATTTACTGTAACGCGGGTACCCGAGCCTGTGCCGCCCATAAGAACAACTAGAGCGGGACATATACAGAAGAGACAAAGCTTTAAAAGAAAATCAGACAGAAAGATTTATGTAATGAGAAAAGAGTTTGAAGAGATATTGTAAAGAGATATGCCTTGGTATAATTAATACGGTTTTAAAGTTTTAGGAAGCGTAAAGGACCAAAATATTAATATACAATTGAGGACTTTTTCAAAATGTGATACATTTATTTATGCATGTTCTGTATGATTTCTTTTAAATAAATATTGTGTTGTTGTATGTAGTCTGTTTTTTTTGTGTATTATTTATTTTTATGTCTATATATAATATATTTTATTAATTGCTCAAATAATTTCATGTAGTTTGCATTTGTAATTATTGTTGTTCGTGTTGTCATGAATATTGGTGTCCTTTTACGTTTTTATATATACCGTGTGTATTTAGAACGCTTGCGAAGATTAAACCCTAATAATATACTATTTATATACTATATAATGCATATATCTCTATATATCTAACCATTTATCTCAGAAACGTTTTTTAAAGAAAATTTTAAGTCTTGTTGTATTTTGCAAACCCGCAATGTATGTATGTATACACACTATGCATTCATGCTAACCGCGAGACGCGCGACTAGCGGGCGCACTGAAGACGCGCGCGGTGCGGGAGTTCGTTCACCTCGTGCATGCGGCGAACGCTATCAGCTGATTCAATCCGCTAGCCGGCGTGAACCATAAACCAATTACATTGCTGTTTTTTTTTTCAAAAAACCATTATTTTAAAGCATTATCATCAAATTCCTGTAACATTATGTTTACTAAACCGTATTATACATAAAAAATAAATAAAAAAGGCAATATCATGCCAGGCTATGCCAACACTATCATACCTCTTCGTTTTCGCAAGCGTTCCAAATACACCCGGTATATTTGATATAACTTTGTTTATCCGGGATGCCCTATATTTATTTTAGACATTCCTATATTTAAGCTAGATTTCCTAGTCAGAACTGTGTCCTTAACATTTTTTACAAAATCTTTTCTTACATGTTTCTCATCATCATTTTGGCCGTTAATATAGAGCGCATGAAAAAGCTAGATCATTTAGTAATGCTAGTTGTGTATCAGCTGCGGTGCCACTATCCTGTTGTTCGACGCCTCCACCGCCATTTGAAGAAACGTTACCGCAAAGATCGAGTCGAACTAATTCTTCGTCGACGACCTCATCGAGTGCATCTGGGAGACGGCGTGGTGTGTCGAGTGCTGCGAGTGTCATGACAACATCCTCGGCGTCATCTCTGGCATTAACACCGGCAGCTCTGAGCAGCGCAAGAAGTAACGAAGCAAGGTATTGATTATCGTTTACTTATTTTAATCCTATTTTAAGACATATTTTTAACCGACGAACACGATAACTCCGCGGATTGTGAATGGATTTCGATGGTTCTTTTTTTGTTTGAAAGCTGGTGTTTCCAATTTGGTCCCATTTAAATTTGATCAAGATCTGACAAGCTGTTTTTGAGTTATTCCTGGTTATTCCCAATAATTTGCAAATAAATTTGGTTGATTTAGTTTACCATCTTTATCCGTCCACTGCGGAATATAGGCCTCCTTCAATGAACGCCTCGATTGAACGACCGATCCCTTGCCACAACACGGACCGGCCGCAGCACGGAGAGAATCTTCCCATCTGGTTAGTGGCTGCCCAACATTTCGTCTACCTAAACGCGGCCTCGTCCTATTATCCATTCCAATTTGGTAATGTTCTGATGAATATCTTTGTTAATATCTTATAACGGAATTCTATAATACATGACAGCAATTCCGCCGTGATTGCTTTCAGATTACATGTATTATATTATGTATTGTTACAATTCACTGTTTTTTGCTTTTTAGTTTTTTAAACTCTTTCATTGTTCGTCTCATTAAAACGGCGCTGTCTAATAGGAGCAACGCGTTTAACAGTTCTACCCATATTTCAGACAAATAAAATCAGTTATCGAATTTCGGAATCACTAAAAATTAAGAAATATTTATTTTTACAAAAAATTGAAACCGGCTTCAGAAATAAAAACTAAAAAGTAATAAAATAATTGTGTTTTTTTTTATTATGTAAAGATAATTTACAGAACAGAGTTCAGGCTGTATCGTTTAGACTTTAGAGAGATCAAACATCGAAAACGTTATTTCAAATGTTTTCACTTATATCCCAGCAAAATATGTCTGTTATGTACACTAAGTGTTTGAAGATATAATTTATTTTATTATAATATATAATATACTTGATCTAACTTTCTCTTACCTCAAAAAAATTCTGGGGACAATAATAATGGAGCCACTGTCAAATATTTCAGCGTTTGTTGGACGCCCCCCGCGTCTGTGGAGGGATCGACACCCACCTGGACTGAGGGTACTCCTAGTTTTACGGAATCAAGTAGTAGTGAACAAGGTTTGTGTTTTTAATTTTAACTAGAACACATCTCGAACAATTAGTTACCATGGTATGAATCCCGTCTCACAAGAAATTGTCCTAGAAACCTACCACAAACAAATAATTTTTTTCGTAATGTGATGAATAAAACTTTTCTGGTTTCACTACACTTTTATGTAAGTGTAAAGAATCTTACATACACATATTTTCACTTAACACAGTTCGGCCATTATGCTGTACGCCATTTTGACTATTCAGTGTTGCCAAAATAAACGTACTGTATATGATACTAATTTATACGAACTAAATTATAAAATTAATCTAAAAGACTTAGAAAAAACTCATTTAAAAGGCTTTATATATTACTAGTGGCCCCGACAGACGTTGTCCTGTACAATTTTTTTTTTTGTGAATCTAAACCATTCTCGAATCCTCTTGAACACACACAAAAAAAATCATCAAGATCGGTCCAGCCGCTTAGGAGGAGTTCAGTGACATACACACGCACAGAAGAATATATACAAAGATATATTATGAAGTATGTGTGTGGCTCATTATGAAGTATTTGATATACGAAGGGTACCCACTGACACCTGGCCGAGGCGCAACACCGAGCACGGGACGGCGGTCCCCTCGCCCGCCTCCCCCTCCGAGAGCAACCCCCATCAACTGCCTCACCACTGAAGTGGTATGTACCATTTAATACTATTATTTCATAGCCATACAACTAAATTAGTACACAAACAGAAATATAGCTTGGTGAAATATGCAGGGTAGAGGAAACAAAAATTGATTTGCATTGGGATAATTTTGTTAGTAACCTTTAACTTCAAACGCCTTACCTGTCATGGACGATCTAAATGTATCATAGATCAAGTTGAAATTATCACAAATGAATCTTGTGACTAAACTATTAGAGATATTTTTTGAACTGACAAGAAACGTTATAAATCTGTTTAATTTAATGTCATAACATACTCCAACCTGCATATAATTAAGTATATTGCTGTTTGTGGTTTTGGGTTTCATCATAACTCGCGGCATTCCAGATAATAAATCTAAATTCAAGTTTTTTTTCACTATAGCATTAAATGAATGGTTTTAGTGCTTTCATATAATGTGTATTAAAAAAAACAGCCAGTACTACCTACATATATATTATCTTTCTTAGCCGTGTATTTAAGTACATAGAGAACTTTTAACATGGGCGATTTCTTTTTTCTTTCCTACTTATGCTTTTCCTTATGATTCTCTATTTACTTAACACTATAATATGAAATTATTTATACAAGTGGCTTATACTTATTGTATATTGACTTAGAGTTTTGCGATATGAAACCAAACATGTATTTTTATTTTTTATATGATTTAAATTTATTATAATCCGGCCATTTTTGTACGTTAAAAATAGCATTTGAATGAGCACGTAGTAGGAAAACTAAAATGTAGGCAATAATGGCAAAAAATTACCTACATACAAGTTATTTTATACTTTTTTTGTCTACTTATTAATATAATAATATTATTAAAACCCCATTTGTCTTATAAAAAGTTACATAAAAAAAAAACGTTGCAAGAAAGAGAGTATTTACATATTATGATCTCATATGATGTTTTATAAAATTATAATATTAATATAAAAATATGTTTTTGGTTTTAATTGCATTTTGTTGTAGTTAAACCACATCGCACGCTTATACAATTGGTGGTTGGTGAAATATAATTGTTATAAAAACAAACATATAAATATTATATTAAATTTAAAATTACTTAAAACCAATTTCATGCAAATTTATTTTATTTTAGTAATAAATAATTACATTATGTATTTAAGTCACTTCTAAGTTACAAACAGTTAGACGTGAAGAATTAGTTATAATTATAAATTACAATAACCAGCCATCACTGGAATCAGAAAATTATTTTTTTCTGTAGGTACCCCTTTTTTACTTCATCTGAGTACCTCATAGTGACAGATTTTTTTCGATTGCTGGTTATTGGCAATTTTTGCTTAATTAACGCCTCGTATCAATTATAGTTGCAAAAATTTTTGGCGTATTCATAAAATTGTTTTTTTTTTCTTGTGAAAAGATTTTATTCCAGAGATATTTTTATAAATACGCTTAGAACTCAATTTCCAGCGGATAATGCTAAGTTTTTTTTGGACGCTGCTTTCATGGTGGGTTACATAGTTGCAATTGAAAAAAAAAGTAGAACTAGATTATAAATGATAAAAATTGTGCGATTAATATTTTTTCGTTTAGTGTTATTTATGCTAGCTAATGAGTCTATTGTTTCTAGTCATTTTATATAATCACAAAATTTAAATCACAAACGTTAGGTGCTTCCTTTAACGGAATGTGAACAAATTAAGTAAAGTATTTGGCTGCCATGATTTTTGATATTTGAACATTAATTAATATAGTTAGGAATTAAGATAATAAAGTTTTTTCGTTTTAATATTATCGTGAAGGCGAAGGTATATAACCATACACTCTACGATTGCATTTTTTGGTGTTAAACGTAGAACGCCAAATCTTCTTACTTATAGTGAGAGCTATTATTTTTTCCAAGTATTTTTTTAAGTAAGCCACATGAAATAGGTACATATTTTGTAAATTTTTGCATTGTCTGTATTGCGAGAAATTATTTTTTCTACTATTAGTATTTTCGAGGTATTTTCCGAAAGTGTTATTCATATCTAATCAACATAAAACATTTTTTCACCTTAGATATGTCGTGTTTTCTTTTTACCATTTCTACTTCCCGTTGTTGGATAGCTTTGTTATATTTAAGAGTAATTAAAAATACAAAAAGTTAAACGATAGGTAGGAAATTGAAATTTTTTTTTTATTAAAATTTTTGTTTAATGTTATGTAAGCAATAACTTATTATTTTGGTTAAATTTTAGTATCAATGTTTTATGATGACCAGCAAATAATTATTGTTAGTTTAGAATTTAGTATTTCAAAAAAGGTTGTTGTAAAAGAAATTTATTGTTCTTACATTTTTTTTTTTTTTATATAGAAGAGGGGGCAAACGGATAGTTATAAGATTATAAGACCTTACTGTCTTTGCTAATTCTTGGAAACGGAAAACGTTAAAAATGTTGTAAGATGATGTTAAAAACTAATTTACTAAATATTAACAAGAATTAAATTTATACGCATAACAAATATTTACTGTAGGGTAATATTACTGTCCTATATAATTGGTTTTAGTTGTTATATTATATACATGAAGATGGCGACACACCTGTAATTAGCACTTTAAAATGTTCACTAAGAGATGGTATTTTACTTACACTTAAGTATAAAAAGTGATACAAAAGTCAAGTAAATAATTATTCAAAAATATAAATAATGATAGGCGGGTACCATTTACTTTAAAAAATGATACAATTGAAAAAACAATGCATTTTTAATGAGCGTAAATTACATTTCAGTAAATTTCAAAAAATTATATTTATGAAGGGCAACACTTAACTTTATTAATTTTAAATCACTCATTAGAGCAAAAACAGTATTTATGCTTTTAATATTCTATTCTACTAAATCAGATGTCATAAATATATGTCGTGATCTTATGATAATTGCATGTTAGCTGGGTAGAAGAATGGGTAAAATATTTATTATCAGGCAAATACATCGCTTCAAGTAGCTTTATATTATAATATGTAATAATAATCTCATTACTGGCAACATTAAAAGCAAGACGTTATAATCTGTGATGCTATTTGTAACTTTTTAAGCTTGACCCCTATTTTTATTATTATTGCACAAACATCAACTAATAGTATGATTCAATTGGCAGTGTAATATGAATTCGTATTTGGTAAAGATTGACGCATGTAATGTAGTTTCAATACGAGCGTAGTTATAACATATTTTTAGACGGGACTTTATTTAACTAACAATATAACGACTCGATCTGTCATCTTTGCTCCATAATCTTTGAAAACTATGTGTGTTTTCCAATTATAGAGCTTAATGCGACTCAATGCCACACGATGCCCAACACAATGCCGAATTGTGCTAATGCGGTAATTGTAACGTGAAAGTTTTGAAGTGCACCAGCAGAGTGCGCTAAGTTCAGTTTTGAAAAAGTATTAGTGAAATAACGTGTTTTCCTTTTATTTTTTAAATAAATAGTCAGTCTGAATTAACGATCCGATTACGATCAATACCAATTCAGAGAAAAACATTTGTTAATTTTCTTCTACCGCATCACGCGAAAGCATCACTTTTGAGAGTGCGAAATGGTGCTATAATTGGAACATTCAACGTTGAGCATTATGCCGCATAATGCGCTTTTGTGCTGTAATTGGAAAACACAATATATATAGCCATCTACTGTTTAATACACATTTTAATTAAATAAATTAAAATACGCCAACAGGTAGAAATCACACATCTGACGTCAGAAACATCGAGTATAACAATAAGATCTTACGATGTACAACAAGTGCAGAGCGAAGATTATAGTTAAATTTTAAACGTATTTTTTAAAATCAATACCCATAGTTTGCCAAAATAAATAAAGGTTATATGTGCGATTTTATATGATCAGAGAATTTAGCATAAAATATTTGTATTCCTAAAAATTGATGAAAAGGGGATTTACCTCACAACCTGAAAGATTGCAGCATTTGTGTTTGGGTATTTTTAAAATTGAAACTATAGTTTTTTCTTCCCATAATTTTTTGTTTTCAATTTAAATACAATAATTACATATATAACTTTGTATAACATCGCACATATATTATCTTTAAATTACTTCAGTCATGGACGGCTTTACACCAATACAGCGAAATTTATAAACCTAATATTTCCTGTATTCAAAATTTGACACTTGGATTTACCGTCCAAATATGCTTCATTATTTTTTTTACCAAATTAAATTACAAATTCAAGATATGATCAGCAAAAGCCCCCTTTGATGTTCCAATACTTTTGTAACTGTTTAAAAATTTAAAGAAAATATGCTATAAATATTTTAAACGTATAACAATGCTTTCCTGATTTGAAATTTACAATCAGCATAAAATCAAATTAAAAAAATAACAAGTGGATAATAGACTCAAACTGTGCTCAAGCGACGCTGTTTGTCGGTAGATAACAGTATCTCAGACGGATCCCACCGACACATCAGTGCCTTCACTTAAGTAGGAAAAAACGATATTATATAAAGAAATATATCTGCAATGTACACGTATTATATAAAAAAATAGTATCTTATTTTGTGTTCCGACACTTATTCCTGCGTGATTATTTCAAAAACTTTGTCACTTAAATTTAACTTTTGCTCATACAAAATGAACTTCTTTATATGGCCTTAATTTTGTTAATTTCTTTATATGGCCTTAATTTTGTTAATTTCTTACGCCATGCTCAACTTTAACTTTATTTTTAACATAATTGTACCTGTATTATTTAAATATTGTATTTTTTTCATATTGTTTTATTTTAATTGGAAACTGTAAATTATATTTTTTTTTTGTATTTAGTTATTACCAATTATTATAAGCTCCTTACCAGTATTTATTGAATGTGCTATTGCACTTGTAATTTTAATGTAAGCATAATTAAGAAGAAATTTAGGTTTTGTCAGTTAATCGTATGGGCTCGCCGTGTCTGTTTTTTATGTGATATTGTCTTATAAATCGTATGACTTGATCTTAAAAAGTATGACTCATTGTCACGTTCCGCCTGAGCCGAGCGTGCAAGCGAGAGCGCGGAACAAGCGATAGAGAGGCACGATCGGCCTAAGAAGTCGGCTTGTGACGCATTATGACGTTATCATGTAAAATTATCATTCGTAAACCGGCTTTGCAGGCCGGTTAACCGGTTTTTTTAATGTCATTCTTAAATCTTCTCTTCTTTTTATTAAATGTGTTTCTTGTGGGAAAACAATCCTACTAATATTATAAACGCGAGAGTATGTTACTCTCTCACGCAAAAACTGCTGGATGGATTTTAAAACTAAACAATACAATAATATAGCTTATACATACATCATAACAACACATATATTATCCCCGTACTCCCACGGGAATGGGAACTACGTGGGCGAAACTGCGGGGCGCTTTTAGTTTATTATATATTATAATGAATTTGTATTTGTCCATACGTAGAAATGAATCTCATATTGGTAGCATAATTTTAATATATTTTTTAATTCGCTATAAAATTAAAAATTTAATCTGTATTAGAAGTCTGAATCTTATCTGAATAGTAAATAATTAATAATAAAATATTATATAATTTATTATTGGAAATATTCTACAAAAATAAAAATATTAGTCGCAATTTATCCAAGCAATATACAGTGTGTTTTTTTTAAGTGGGACAGTATGGGGAAATCCTAAAGTATAAGAGATACAGGGAAACTGTCTTAGGAAACATTAGGTACTTTTTTGTGAAAAAAAAATTGGTATAGTCAAAATTTTGGTCAAGTGTGAGTTGTCCCTAAAAATGATTAATTTTGATGAAATTTTTTTTTGACGCACATCTACTCAGTTTCATGAGGGGATCATTTTATTTTATGGAAAGAAAAAAATCGGGACAGCAGAAGTTAGGTAAATTTACTAAAATAATTTTACATTAAAGTAAATGTTCAAAGTGGCCTCCCTCTTGTCGAATGCAGGCACGAGCGCGTTTCAGAACACCTCTGGTAGCTTTAGACAAGGCGTTGTGATGTATGTTGTTCAAATGATAATGCACTGCGTCTTTTAACTCTTGTACCGAGTTGTAAGTATCTGCATAAATTCGACCTTTAAGGTACCCCCAAATGAAAAAATCCAACGGTGTTAAATCGGGTGAACGTAGTGGCCATTTAATAGGGCCATTTGTGCCCATCCAGCGATCAAGAAAATGTTCATTTAAAAACTGTTTAGTAGCGATACTATTGTGGGCAGGGGCGCCGTCTTGTTGGTAGATGATATTATTCATATTATTTAATGGAATTGCCTTATCTACTAAATCCACAGCCATGTTTAATATTTCCTGATATTTTTGACTATTCAATGTTCCATGGTAAATTTTAATGGCAAAGATTTTATTATCTAATATTGCACACCAACAATTAAAGGAAAAGCGGACCTGGTTATGGGTTGCCGTAGTTCGGAAGGGGTTTGTACGTGCCCAAAAATGATTATTTTTTCTATTGTACATGCCATTGTTTGAAAAATTGCATTCATCTGTCCAAATAATCCGGCTTGGAAAATACGGATTTCTAATCGAGCATGCTACAAACCACTGGCAAAATGCTAATCTCCGGTCAGTGTCTCCTGGAAGCAATGCTTGTACAAGATGACCTTCTATGTAACACTTGTACTTGTAAGCCTTCAATACCTTTCGTACTGTAGATCTATGCACACCGATATTTTTAGCAGCTTCCCTCAACGAGGCTTTTGGGTAGGCTTCAAAATATCCTAAGATTGCGATAGTTGTAAATTCATTTATTACTGTGGCTCGTCTCTTCCGTTTTAGAGTAAAACAGCCTCCCTTTCTTAAATTTTTCACCAGTTTGTCAAAATTTTTGCGGTTCGGTTGATTGCGGTCCGGGTAACGTTCCCGATACCACTGTAACGCATTCACAGAGCTACGATAATTTACAAAATACGCTTCAATTAAATCTACTTTATGCGAGTTTGATAATTCCATGACGAAAACTTAACATAATGTTAACTTTAAACAATGAAATATCAAGTAAAATACTGTTTGTTTCAAGAAGTTCCAAATTTAAAATTTGTTTTTTTTTTTAAATTAGATTTGTAAGGTAAGGTGCTCGCGTAAGAATACCTTAAAGTATTTTAATCCTTTTTAAACCAAATAAAGTGTTCCAAATTCAAATGTAAAACAGGAATAGGCAATATTTTTTTTAATAAAAACCTGGCAGTGGTAGGCAATTTACACGGGTTGTAATAATGAAAACGATTTTCTTAAATTTGACTAACTTCTGTTGTCCCGATTTTTTTCTTCCCATACAATAAAATGACATGAAACTGAGTAGATGTGCGTCAAAAAAAAAAATTCATCAAAATTAATCATTTTTAGGGACAACTCACACTTGACCAAAATTTTGACTATGCCAATTTTTTTTTCACAAAAAAGTACCTAATGTTTCCTAAGACAGTTTCCTTGTATCTCTTATACTTTAGGATTTCCCCATACTGTCCCACTTAAAAAAAACACACTGTAGATAATTTAAAAAATACCGATACATACGTGTATTTTAGTTTTTAATAGTGCCGAATCAAAACCTTTAATAAAAATTTTTCGAGAATCACATTTCAAAATAATCAAGTAATATATTAAAACCCAAATTTTTATCTTTAAGACACAAATTTTCACCGTCGGAAATACCATTAATAAATATATATTATTTATTTACAAAACAGAAAAAATACATTTTAAATATCCACCCTTCCTTTCTGCCAACATGGCAAGCATTAACTTCCAAATGTAGTTCAAATGTAGAATCTGTTTGCCAAGTATTCTCTGCCAAATGCTCCATACGTTAAATGTATACCCAATTTATTTATTATGCTTTTTAATTTTTTCTTGAATTGTGATACGAGAATCTCATGAAATGTTGGTAAATCTCATGTAGATAGTTTTTTTACAGGTAGATTTGTTAACGAACTAAAACTACCTATAGTGTTCCCATTATCCATCGCGTTTTCTTACGTTCCAACTGCACTTAATTTTTACGTATAAGTATTATGGACAGTGGGACATCACGAGTATCTGCATTTACTGGCTTTCTTATATAATCATGCATATAAAATTTAATGAACGGGTCCGTATGTATTCAAAATGGGACCCATAGCTTAGATTTATTGTAAATATGTTCTTTTTCAGTGGTCATATTGAATACTTGATGTGTTGTGCCAACGTTGAGAAAAAAAACCAAATAAGCAATACTTTACCTTTAAAATATCGATAGATTTTCGATTAAATAAATAATGAGCCAATATAAAAGAATGTTTTTTTCTATTCTTTCAAAGTTTTTTGTTAAAATCACAAACCCCACACACCCACAAACTGTGCTTTCGTTTATAGCAACTAAACATTTAAATGAAACATATTTTTTATTTATAATTATAGTTTGTGGTTTTTATAACTAGTAAGTTATAATAGTTCGCACATACTTTATAATTTATTTGAACTAGAAAAAATATATCACAAAATATTTCCACTGAAAAATGTTTCATATTTTTAAAACTGTTCAAATCAATAGATAATTATTGTTGTTAAATATGTAATGTACAGCGTTTTGTATTCGTCCTGTTGTTTGCTAGTGCTACATGTTGTAATGTATTTTATGTAAAGCTGCGAATTCACAGTGGAGCACATTCAATCATTTTATTTTTATAATCAGCATTATTTAGCATTAGAATATTTATCGTGATCTATGTTACCATAGAATTACTAGACAATTCACTAATATACACTAAACAATTCACTATAAGAATGTATATGCTCGACCAGAAATATATAAACCCTGGTCGGTGTCGCCACTGTATTTTTTTTTACTTCAACACAGTATCGTCAATACAGAAATTAGTTCCGAAATTATCCGCAATATGGCGAGGGTTTTTATTGTTCTGGTCATGCTATACCGGACAAGACGATATTCGCCAGTCTTAACTTATTTTTTTTATTGTTCATATCCTGAATAATAAACATGTTTTACAAAAGTGCATAGCTCCGCTTTTCGAATTCGCAGCATGAGAACGTACTTATCTGTAAATCGAGAAAGTTCGATTAAACGTGTATTTAAACGTTAAACGACTTTTATTGAAATAACCACTAGTTTTATATTTTACATAATACATATCTGAAAACGAAATCGAAGCCAATCGAATGAGTTGATAATATGAATAATAGATGCGATGTAAACAGTACCTATGCTTCGATAGTTTTACCGTCAGTAGAAAAGTTGTTCTTCCTACAACAGTCTCCTCTCACAAGTAATCTGTATCAATTCTAAATAAATCATATATTTCTTCTCACATAACAGAAGACAAATAAAATATTTCTTAAAACGACGTTAGATTTGAGATCAAAAAAGAATTTCTTTTTTTTTCTGTGGATCATCCGTCAAGTGACTAATTTATTTCCCGCAGAGTTTAATACAGCCCTCATTATGTGACAGGTGGACCACAAATAATACGGTAGTTGATAGTAGTAGAAAATAATGGAAGATTTTTATATATTGTATTCTAATGTTTGGTGGTCGCGTTTTATAGCAGAAATGTCATGTATATAATCAAAATATATATAATGCTGGCTATAAAATATTTATATTCCTTTTAAACTGAGACTTAGAGAATATTTTAAAATACTTTTCCAAAAATTGTCAACATACCTATCGATGCAAACGTATAAATAATGTTTAATACTAAATTGCATAAAATTAGGCAATTGCATTGATCTTAAAGACGAGAATACTTATGTACATATTATGTAACTACTATCTAAATATGTTGCGTAATATTATAATATACTGTAGGTATAAGAGCACGTAGATTCTTTTCTTGACATTTCATATGTTATGTCTATGATATATAAATATACTTTTTTCACTGTTTTCTCCACGATAATGTGCTAACTTCACCGGTTATGGTTAAAGTATTAGGTAAGTGTGATGCACGTTTTCGCTTAACTGTCTTTCTAGTTACAGATTCCTATAAAATTGCTATTAACTATTGCGTACTCCTAATTTCATATATATTATTTGTTTTTCAGACAAGATTATAAAGAAATTTTTCGAGTGTGCAGCTTAACCAAAGAACAGGTAAAAATGTGTCTTGTAAAATAAACTTTTTCGAACAGTGTAAGATTACTTAGACTATGCATTCTATATATTATACAATATTCTATTAGATCTAGAAATTAAATCTCAGTATACCTTGGATATTAGAGATCGATTTAAGTGCTTATCTTTCTGAAATGCGATAAAAATCTTCAAACTAAGTTTTTAAGTAGTATAAATATTATGGGACAAGGATATAATGAAAGGATATTTTTTAAGTTTAAATTCTTAGGAGTATCGAACGCGCAAATCTTAAAAAATGGTTTGCTAAATTAATAGAAAAAGCAAAACTAAGATATAATTTAACTTATTTAATTATTGCTATTTTAATTTTTTATAGTAGAGGGCGAAAGGACAGTCGTGTCACCTGGTGGTAAGTGATAAGCATAGACATAATATAGAAGGACTGGGCATACCTACGAAAAAAAGGTGTATACCTACAACTCAAATTGGCACTTAACATGGCTACCATTGCTAGGGTTTTGACAGCAAAACCACAAACAATATAGAGGATACTATTATATATGAAAAGGGCACTCAAGATGGCGGATCAAGCACTCACTTACAGCTGTCAGTTTAAAGAAAGGGGCAACTTCTCTTATTTCTTAACTTCATGGTGATAAGTGACATCCATAGACACCCGCTACATTATTAGCAGGTGCGTTGCCAGCCTTTCACATTGATGATTGATTGGTTACAAGTAGATGGATCTTAGTGTTGATATTTCAATATTATAATTTTATTTTATTAACAATTATTCTAAATCCGAATGTTATATTTTTTTCATTATGTTAACATATAGTTTATTTTTTTTACAGATCAGAAATCTATCTTGAGAATACGGTACAGGTCCTATCCTAGTATATTTTGGTAGTCCTAATTTAGTGTTTTTATACTTTTGTATGAGGTGAGTAAATAAAATTTATTTAATAAAAAAATCTTTTTATTTTATAAACCAAACAAAACAATATACAAACAAATTAGAAAAAGACAATCCAATGAAACAGCAACCCAACAATCTCTGTCCTAATTCCCAGCAAAAACAATAAAATCCGATATAAACAGCAAATAAAACAGTTATAAGTTATAGGTCTCTTATCCTCTCAGTCTAGCTTTATAGTGTTGTAAGTTCGCATTTGACTATGTTTATATGATATAAATTTAGGAAGTCTTGCAACTACGTGCTCCTTAGCATTTGATATCGTTTTTTGTGAATATATTTCAAGAACGGCTTTTTTTATTTCGTTGAGCTGTAAAATGTCTTCTGGTTTATTAATATACGTGTTATTTTCAATGGAGTCCATTGAATCCGATAGGCATAATAAAATCTTATCATTTGTAAAATATACTATGTTATCATTGTTGGTTTGCGTTATTTCTTGTGTTTTATGATTTGGGAAATCAGAATCCTGTTTTGTATTTGTAACATTTAAAAAATCGGATTGTACTTGAATCATTGTAGCTACGTTTGTCATTATTACTGATTTAAGTTTTATGTTTCTCGAATCCTGTGTTTCCATTTCAACAAATTTCGGTTGTTTAATTAAATTACAACTTATGTTCTTATCCACATTTTGTTTTCGGCAACAACAACCAATATTGTTATTATTAAAAATATTAAGCTTGTCTGCAAAATGACTACATAGGCAACCGTCGTCATTATTGGAATTACTGTTATCATCTGAATCACTTACATCGCTTGTTTCTTGGGTGGGGTAAATTTGATATTTTGATTCGCTCGTATTAGATTTTTTCATCGAAATAGAACTATTGAAATGACTATAGTTATTGATAGTATCAGAATCTTTGTAAAGTGTGGAATATAAGGATCTATTTGTATTCTCATCTCCGAGCTTACTACTCTCCTGGTCATCTTGAAAGTCACTACTCTCAGAAGTTAAAACGGCCTGTAACAAGTGTTGTATTCTTTTGAACTTAATTTTTTTGTTCTTCTCTCTGACGGTACTTACTGTTTTTAAAATTTCTTTTAGTACTTCCTTTTTCTCATTCCTAGTAAGTTTTTTCAAAATAGAAACAAGTTTTCTATTTAAGACTTCGCCAATTGATTTGATTGTGTCTGACTGCTCTGTAGCTGTTTCAATTTCGTTTATACTAAGTAAAGATTTTTTTTCTTGGCTAGATATAACGTTACCTATTATTGAAATTTTTTCTTTTATTGTTTTAGAGTTATTTTGAGTCACTGCTTTATCATATTCAATAATCGACTTATTTTTGGTATTTTGAGTCTCATATTTCGCATTAGATTCATCTCTACAGACAAGTTTGTCCATAGAATTAACTGTTCTATGCACAGAACAAGGCTGTTGATCTAAATGCCATTCACTATTACAAGTTGAAACATTGTTTTTAGTAATTATATTTTTCGACTCGTTAATACAAATATTTTTATTAAGTGCTTGTTCAATATTTTGTATAGTTATATTTAAATTTAATTCGTTTTCTTCAATATTGTCTCCTTTCTGAAACACATACACTTCTTGCGGGGAACCAATGATGCTCCGAATATCTGACTTTTCTTCATTGGAGTAGTCAACATTATTATTCAAGTTTGTATTTTTATCTGTTTCCTTAAATTTTAACGTTAAATTTATTTCAATAATATCTGCCACACTTAAGTTTTTCTTAATCGGTTTAATGTCTAAGCAATTTTCGTCATTCACTATGTTTGTTGCTGACACTCTGTTGACATGCGAATCGCGATACATATCTCTAACTAGGTACTCTTTGTTTTTTCCAGGCAAATCCTTAGCTTTTTTGTAATCCTTCCTTTCATATAAAGTTATTCCATCTTCATCTTGTACCTTAATGTTGCATGCTTCTCGGATTTCTTCCGTGCTTGGGGTTTGCTGCCTCAACCTTATCATTATATTTTCGTTAGAATCAATAGTTGTATTTTTTGTGCAATCTATGTTTCGTATTATACTTTCGTTGGAATGACTATTTTTCTTCAAGGGTTTAATTTTCAAACTCACTCCAGTTAATTTTGGACGATTTTTTTGCTCATTATTATGTGACGGATACTCCACTTTAGTTGGTGGCGATGGACATATAGCAGGACACATTTGCGATTTTAGCATATTTGCAGAGTTTTGTCTAGATTGCTGTTCAATTTTTTTTAATGAATTTGTTATTTTTTTGATACAATTATTCATTGATTCGACGGATCTCTTGCTAGTACATTTGCATATATCTAATTCATGAGAAGAAATATTGGATTTTTTTTTATTTTTATTACACACTTTTGAGGACTCGCAAGGTATACAACGATTATGAAGACTTGATTTTGAGGGACAGCAAGGTTTACAAATTCGTTCTAATGGACCCGTTTTTATAGGTGAAGTTTTTTTGTTTGTAGTAATTTTTGGATTAGAAGTTGGTAAATTTTCAGTAGACTTATTACACTTTTCATTACAACAACTTATTGATTTTGTTATTTTATCTTGCATCATTGGACCTGATTGCGTGTACGTTGAATTTTTTTCTGAAAGGCATTGTGGCGTCGGTATATTACATGTTTGAGATTTTGTCTTAAAACATAATGGCTTATCTAAAGTATCACATATGTTTTTACACGGTGGTCGCGGTATTTCACAAACGGGCTTAGAAATAACCGAAGTAGATTTTGGAGATACAGATTTATTGCATTTATCAATACATCCGGCTCCTTTGTACTGCAATATACCTTCGAAAGACTTTTTTGATGATGCTTTGGATGAACATAGGTTCAAGCTATCTGTTTGTATAACAACTTGTTTTTTACAGGGTTTTTTTGATTCAAGTAATTTTGGATAGGGTTTAAGAATCGCCTTATTTGTATCAGTATCCTTAGCACATTGATCACCTCTATTGCGGTCTGGGCATGGGTCTTTTGTGTCGAGATCAGCTGCCCAATTCGATTTATTACTTGCTGCATACGCTTTTCTACTTTTCAATACTTCGAGTGAATCTTTGTGCAGAAATCTTCTAACATCCGAGGCCAATTCGTCCGGAGTTTTTTTAATTAATTTATTAAAATAAGTATTCGCTTTCATTTCGTTGGTCTGCATTAATTTGGTAATAACTTGACATTTACTACACGATGTTTTACACGACGAAATAACAGATGTTTCATACTCATCATAAATATTTGGACATGATTTGGAACTCTCTCCTTGATTTAGACTGTTAATTGAATTTCCCAATGAAGTACGTATTCTAGATTCACTCACGCTAGATGAAAAAAATTCTAAGCCAAGTGACATGTTTCGATAGTAATCCAGTAAGTAGTTTTCAGCTAGTTCACATTTCTTTTGTGCTAGAAGGTGTTCGGACTCTTCCTCCGAAAGGAAATCAGGTATTTTAAATCTGAAACAGATATTCAGTTTACAAAAAAAAACCTAAAGGTATGTAATTTTAAATTGACTATACAGACTGATGATTTTGACACAAAACATATATTTGAGTTGACATTCGGCAATACGGAGGACCGGTTGATCTCCAACTACATAATATATGTATATTATATGGGATGACGAAATCCGTGCAGTGGTAGGTTGCGAGTGACGGGGTATCATCGGTTGACTTGACGCTCACTAAAAGGGAGCTACGTCCTTGGTGATTCGATACAAATATATTTAGAAATCATAATAACAGTATTTGAAAAGAAAACTTACATAGGCCTTTGTGAACACCTCATATCTTTTTGTGTTATAATTCCCACTTCTATGACATCTAAACGATTAGGTTCATATACTTTACTACCTTGTGTAGCGATGTCTCTATATAGTATTGAATTATTTCTTATATCACCAATGGCTTCGGTTTGATGTTCATTTTTGGCAGTCTTCTTTACTTTTATATGTTTGTCAATGTTATCTCCTGTGTCTAACTGTCTATCAACCTTCATTTGATTAATAACACTTTTTGATTTTTGTGTCTCATATTCTACTATATAGTTCACTTCTTCATCAGTGGACTGTTTTCGATAATCATCACAATCATCCGAAAAATAGCCTTCAGGTATATTTATTAAAATGTAGTCAGAACTTTTGTTTGATTTTCTAATGATATCATTTGCACGCAAAACTATCGTAATATGACCTGGACTTTTAGATTTAACGTTTTTTTTCGATAATTTTCCGATTTCCCTTTTATTATTGTTAGTGACATTAGTATCATAATGTTTAGGTTGCTTATCTTTAAAATTTATCGTGATATTTTCAGTATCAAGAATAGTATTTGGCATCATGCAAGCTTTAATATCTTGCTTGAAGTTGACCTTTGGCTTCAGAAATCTGTTATGGAAAGGAGACTCGATACAGCTTATTTCACTTTTACTTTTAAAAAACAAGGCAGTTTCTTTGTGTTCACAGTTTCTTAGCTCAGTAACTGTGCTGCTACTGGCTTTGTACATTTTATTACCCCATCTAATGTGGACGCTTTTTTGTGAATCCTTTGGTTTAGATATAAATGTATTTAACCAAGATTTTTGTAGAATGCTACTTTGATCCTGTATAATATTATCTGTATTTAATTGAATTGGCTCTATTTCGTTGTTATTGTGAAAACCTATTTTTAAAACAAGACCATTACCAAGTTCACATCTTCCAGCAGTTACATCCTTGCTTTTTGACGAAAACGTATCTTTGGATTTCTCTTTATTTTTTTTCCTAAAGAATGAAAATATTTTTTTGCTCTTTCTTTTTTCTTCGAATAAAGCGACTTCAGGGTTCATTTTATTCATATTTTCACAAATATTTACGGATATCTTTTTCTTGCAATTATCATCTTCAAAGTTAAACTTTTTGCCCCATAACCTAAACATCCCTTTAACATCTTGGGCCACAGTATCTTTACATTCATTTTGAACTTCCTTGATTCCTTTATCTGAGTCATCGTGTTCTTTTATTTGATAAGGATTATCCATAGATAGCTTAGGATTGTCAATGTTTGTCTTCGAAAATGAGCGTGCCTCTAAAGATGGGGGATCTGATGCTATAGACACGTCTTTATGGCTTAATACACTTGTATGACTTATAGTCTTGTTAAATATAAATTCATTTGGTACATCCTTAGTACAGCTTAAACCTTGTCGCAAAGCCTCAAAACGTTTTCTTAGAAGCGATGAACTAGTAATATCTCGAGTGAATTTATCACTGCTTGGATTTTTATGGTTCGGCTTTATCAAAAACATTTTTCTGTACTCTCTTTCTAACTTATTTTCCATTGGATCTATCGAACTTTTACTATGTTTTTCTAAACTAGGCGTATCCAAATTATATACATGCTCTATTAAAGAATCCGATGAGTATATTTTTTCATGTTTGATTTCTGATGTATCGATATTTTCATTCCTTTTCACTTCTGTATTACGGTTTGAATATTCTTGTTTGATGTTAATATTAGTTTCTCGTTTTACAATATTTTCTTTTTTATTTTTTGGGCTAGAGGATCTAATTTCGCTGCCGACCAATTTAGATTTACGATACGATATAGCAACAGTGTCTTTATTATTTGTTACTTCTGGAATAAAACCGCCAATGCACTTTGAAGAAAACTCCCTTTTGTTATGACGGTAATCGCGTGTAGTTCTTCTATCTGTAATTTATATGTATATTAAAGTGTTATTTTATCTCACAACATAAGTAGAATGAATATTATTGCCTGTGGCAGAAGTAAGGACGGAAAGCAGAGTCTCAAAAGAAGTAATTACGTTGGCAGCCTTTGGAGGCAGCAAACAGAAATGTAATCTAGAACTCCATTATATTACAATGTGATAAGCTAAAGTGAGATTATACTAATATAAAGACATAACAAGTAAAGGAGTCCCTTTTGGCAAGTTCCGAAGATACTGACAGCGTTCCCCCTTTGAATTGCTAGACTAATTCTTTGTCTGAGGTAGCTGCCAGCTCTTCGGTCCCCTGTGATGTCGACTAACCTTTTTGCTATTTCCTTAAAAAGCCTTTTAGCCCCACGGACCAAGGGTCTCGACACCGAATGGGACAAAATCGTATTCGGAGCCTATTTATATATTTGCATACTTTAGCTTTTTCAGCCGCTTCACAAGCCGAACCAGCTCTGTTGTTAGTTCCATGTAGATGGGAAGGGGCCAGCGTGTCTGAACAGGTAGCATCTCACACCAACACCCGGCCCATCTTCCATGGAATCAAACTCATACCGTCCGGTCTATTGCAATACCAGAACTGTAGAACTCTTATTTTCTGTAGAATATTCTGTATGAAATAGGCATATTATTGAACAATATATAACTTACTGCTAATTAACGATGACGATTCCGTTGAACCCGAAGCTGCGTCGATTCTAGCTGGTAAGTACACTCTCTTTACTTTTCTTTTTGGCAACGCCTTAATTTTGTGAACGACAAAATCACTAAAGGTACTATTTGATGATCTATGCAATTTGTTATCTATCTGAATCTTTTTATGTCTTTTACAAGTACAAATTTCACTTTTTTTGTCTTTTCTATAGTTCGCTTGACTTGCAGTATCGCTCTTTTGAGTGCTCTCCGCCTGGTAGCTCAATGTTTCGATAGTACTGGAATATGTGTAGTGTTTATTTGTCATAAGTCTAACCACTTCGTCTTTCATTTCTTCTTATGTATCATACTTCTGATGTCTCATTTTTAAAGCTTATTTCGTTTCTTTTTCAGATTCAGGTATGCCTGTATAGAGTGATTAAATTTCATCATCTTTATTAGAAAATAAATAATAAAATTAGTGAGAAGTCCATACCATACACTGCAAATAAAGGTCTCTTACGGTTATTCTGTATAAATATTTTTGAATAGACTTATTAAATTTATTTATTTTTAATTTAATATATTTTTCTCTTTTTACATTACGTTTAATTTTATATATGACAATGACAGAAGAGAAACTTTCAGTTAAGTAATATTAAGTAAATCCTCTTTAAGAGTAGAATATTAGTTATAAATATGAAAAGTGCTTTACTTTGTATAGTATATTCAATTTTACTAGCCGAACTGGATAAATAATGCCAGAGTATGTAAAGCTAACATTAATTCGACCAAGTTGTAGTGTGCGGCACCCTTCTTTGCTGGTGCCAGGACCGTCTTTCCCACTGGGCACTCTGTGTACGCCAGGGCCCCATTATTTCTATCAGAATATGATCGAGTGATGTACAAACATGATTGCTGATTAGAATACCTTTTTTTTCATGCATCCCGTAGGGGAGACCCACTCCCCAGGCGGGTATGTGCGACTCGCTGCGCCCGAAAGCTGGTAAGTGGACGCAGCTCTACCCAATCAAACCTGGCGAGTGCTACCAATGTCGCCTTTGGTGAGGTGCCTCGGATCTGTTGAACAAACAGGGCACCTCGACGGATAGTCAGTCCCTCAGGGGACCGACGCCACCTGCACAGAAGGGTTGTCCCGCACCAAAGAACAACCCCTCCCAACGTCGGGACAGTACAATGGGGTGAGGTTCCTGTCCTCGCCCCTTGCTCTTTTGTCAACAATGAGCCCCCTTGGCACAATTCGCTTCGCCCAAGGTTCAGTGGATCACCCTAGGTTACTGAGCCCCACCGCCACGACAGGCCTGAACCATGGTGGGGTGATTAGGATACCTAGTACTGCTCTTATTACTAGGTTTATTCTTCTCTAGACCAAAAATCAGGGTTAATAAGTCTAGGTAGTGTATAAATGTATGGTGGAATTGTGTATCCTAAATATTATGCCTAGAGAAAAGTCCGCGATGACATATGTGTCGGTAACTGCATAACCTGCTGTACGAGTAAGATCTGTGACTGCATAGCCTGCTGCACCTACCAGAAAGACCTGTGACTGCACAACCTGCTGTACGAGTAAGATCTGAGACTGCACAACCTGCTGTACGAGTAAGATCTGTGACTGCACAACCTGCTGTACGAGTAAGATCTGTAACTGCACAACCTGCTGTACGAGTAAGATCTGTGATTGCACAACCTGCTGTACGAATAAGATCTGTGCTAGCCAAAGAGCCAAAACTAATTTACTCCATTTTTTTACTTCATTTTAATGTAAATTCTATTGAATAAGTCTAAAGAGTTACACCGTGATGTCGATAAAAGTAAAAAATATATATAACTTTGCAATATTTTGTACCGAGAAAAACTTCTATAATAGTGTATAATAAAAAAAAATATATACTTATCAAAATGTTAATTCCCCAATACATATATTCAAAAAGTAACATGAAATAGAAAAACTAAATTTTTTCAATATATCACCTTAAGTAGATAAGAGTATAACTCAGTTATTTAAAGAAAAGTACTTACTGTAAATTGCAATGCTTACCAATTGTACGGTCGGAAGAAATGTAATTTTTTACATAATATTATATTTTATTTATTTTGTAGATTTACAATTATTGTAATCCATACAGAAGCGTAGGAATATAGACAAAACATTGTGTGAGTGAGCGACAAATAGAAATGCCACCATTTATAGATAATTTCTTTAATAAATATTTAATAATAAAATAAACTTATTACCATTTGACCTATAATATATACGACCTTACACGACACCTACAAATATGTATGCCTATGACAAAGTCGACTTGACATGTTGTGCCATAAAACGAGTAATTTCAACTCAATTTCAACTGTACCGATTATTAACGGCGTGAAAATGGACCTAGCGCTTACATGGTGAATTTTAATATAAATATTGTTGTTTCATGTAAACACTTTTTGTATATAAGCATATAATACAAATTAAAAATGAGTAGCTAGATAAATATCTGTGGAGCAATCAGAAGTTGACTAGATTGAAGTTAGGTTTACAGACTTGAGCAAGCGCGTCGCGCACTTTGTGTGAAGAATGACTGTTGTTAATTTCAGTCTAGCCAAGATGAACTGATCCTGCTGTAGAACGTCAGAAAATGTAAAATCCTAAGAAAAGGGGAATAGATCCCTTTATTAATAATTTATTTTTAAATATTTAAATACAAATATTTTATATTTCCCTAATATCGCTTCACTTTTGTCGCCAACAGTTTTATTTTAAGCTGCGGAGTAAGAGCATTTCATCACCTTCCCGGTGGTAGGTATGGGTGGAAAACATGTCGAAAAACATGCGATAGCTATATATTTTTAGTATAATATACTATTCAATCAAAATATTTCCTAAAGGCATGTATAGATAATAAATATATGATTTTCAGAAACGTCGCTTCTCATATGATATCAACTCGTAAATATAAAATAGTTGAAATAGACATTACAACATTCAAACAAAAAGCAAAACATAACAGCAAACCAACTATGAATGAAGACAAAGTACACGATCGAAAATGCTGCAGGAATAATCATAACAAATTCTTGTGTTCTGTATGTTTGAACAAAAAGGTTTCAGTAGAAAATAGCTGCTATGTCGAGTGCAATAAACCCAAGTCCAAATGTTGTCCAGTATGTCAAAGAAGCTATAATATTGATGACTACGCAGAAAGCGTTGTTCAAAAAAAATCTCATAGAAAAATAGATACGGGCATTGATTCAGAAGAGAAGAGTAATGGTAAAAATGTGCAAACATCTAACGTAAATGTTAATCAAGGATTGACACTGCTGAATGAAGTATTAACCGTATTTCAGAATAAAAAACAAGATAAAAGAAGCAGGACAATTATATTTAAAGATGCCTGTGTAGGTACAGACTGCTACAAAAAATCCAAACCGAAATTATCATTTAGTAAAGTATTTCAATATTCCATCGAAGAAAATGTGCAAAATGTGGATAAATCCAAATTCACCGTGATAAACTGTACGAAAGATATAACGGAATCACAATTCTCAATCAAAACTAAATCCTCCTCGATACCACAAATGAAGCTGGAAGAATTGAAAAAATCTTTGAAAGACAAAACTGAATCTAAAGATCCGATAGACCAAGTAAATAGAATGTTTGCAACTGTCCGCAAACACGACAACAACGGCACCTCAGACGATCATAACAGACCCATGATCAGGAACGGTCCAAGAGTACTGCCTGTTGTAAATACAGACGTCCGGAATGAGAGGCCAAAATCTAAATGTTACCACCACATGTCAAGTGGAGATTCCAAACGTTGCTGTCATCTGGAACATGATGTTCCTATGACATGCTGCCACCATCCTTATCCCCGTGAAGGCGTTTGTAATCATTGTGGAAACAGTCAAACAGACAAGCGATGATTTATCTATTATAAATTCTTATTTATTAATAAACTTATTGTTCATACAATCCATCTTTTTCTACCCCTTTATAAGAAACTAGCTGTTGCCCGCAGCTTCGCCCGCGTTATTTTATATTTACGGACGTATCCGTACCGATGATGATCATTTTTCTACTTTTTTGTTATAAAGGGATAATTAGTATCTCTAAAGGGAATTCGAAGCCTCGACCGCTGCGTAGTGTCCAGTAGCCTGACCACTCGACCAGCCCTCTTTAGGTGGGTAGATACTACACGGTCAAGCTAACTGCGGTCCCGGCTCGTTTGACATTCTATCTTGTGCAAAAAAAGCCTTAATAATTTGATATAAGTAATAAAATAAGGACATTTTTTGCATACTATACACTAGAGACTGTCAAAAGGCCGGGTACGCAGTTAGCTCTACCGAGTTATAAAAAATGCTAGACCTATTGGGCGTTTTTCCACTCACCGGCACGGTCACGGCACGGCGGTGGCACGGTCACGTCCCGGCACCGGTGCCGTGGCTTCGTTTTTCCACCGTGCCGTTGTCGATGACGGTTTACGCACGTTTTCGTAGTTCAGTACTGACACGGACTTCAGCAAGACGACACGTAGATCATAATATTATTATAATTTATACCAGATGATGATGATAATGATGACATGTATCATCATCGGCCTCTATCCGTCCACAGCTGAACATAGGTCTCCCTTAATGAACGCCAAGACGACCGATCCCATGCCACGACATTACATGATAATGATGATATTATATATATCAGTAGCAGAATTGATCCACCCATGGCTGGTGATAGGCCTCTCTCACTGAACACCAAGACGGCCGATCTCATGCCACTACATTACATGATAATGATGATATTATATATATCAGTAGCAGAATTGATCCACCCATGGCTGGTGATAGGCCTCTCTCACTGAACACCAAGACGGCCGATCTCATGCCACTACATTACATGATAACGATGATATTATATATATCAGTAGCAGAATTGATCCACCCATGGCTGGTGATAGGCCTCTCTCACTGAACACCAAGACGGCCGATCTCATGCCACTACATTACATGATAATGATGATATTGTATATTGCATAATGATGATATTGTATATTGCCGTAGTTAGCAAGCATCCCACACGGTGCCGTCCCGGTAAAACTGCATGTGTATTGTATATGAATTGTAGCCTTGTGCGTGTGTGAGTCCGCGGGGCGTGTAGAAGGACGCGGAGCGGTCAGCTGAGAGACTCGTAGTTAATATCATCTACCATATATTATGATATTATGAGATATTATTGTGATGATAATATATATCATCATCATCATCACTGACTGGAATGTTGGTCTAGTGGTTAGTGACCCTGGCTGCTAAACCAGAAGGTCGTGGATTCGATCCCCACCCAGAACAAATGTTTGTGTGATGAACATGATCATTTGTTCTGTGTCCGGGTGTAATTTATCTATAATATGTATGTATTTAGAAATATATAAACTGTATGTATCAGAAGGCCGTATGTGAACTCACATTCCCAACATATTATAAATTATTATTATTACCTATATTATTATAATAAAACATTTTTTTACGGATTTTATCGCGATTTATTAAGATTTTTACAAGCCCGACGTTTCGGATACTTTACAGCATCCATGGTCACGGGAGGACTGAGGTGTCATACGTCCTATTATTACAAAGTTATTCGAAACTACCCTATGATACATCAATATTTTGGTCAGTCCTATCTACGCAGAAAGTGCTAACTGTATCTTTAATCTGTGACATATTATGCTTGGATTTTGATTTGATAATTTTAATAATGGGATCCCAAGCAGGTGGTAGAAGCCAGCCATCTTCTCTATTGAAATTAGGATGTTTTTTAATTTCAATAGCCTCACGGATCATCCTTGGTTGGAATCTGTGTTCTTTTGCGAGGACTTGTGGTTTATCGAATCTGATATAATGGCGAGCTTTGTCAAGACTATGTTCACAGATGGCAGACTTAGTGTAGCGACGGTGTTTTAAATCAGCTATATGTTGTATTATTATTATTATCATCATCAAGAATATATCGCCATCTATATCGTGGCAAAGATTTGGCCGTCCTGGCATTCAGTGAGGGAGGCCTATGTTCAGCCATGGATGGATAGAGGCTAATAATGAAATATTATCATAATAATCATGTAATGTCGTGGCATGGGATCGGCCGTTTTGGCGTTCATTACGGGAGAACTATCTTCAGCCATGGGTGGATCAATTCTGATGCTGATATATATAATATCATCATTATCATGTAATGTAGTGTAATTAGATCGGCCGTCTTGGTGTTCAGTGAGGGAGACCTATCTTCAGCCATGGGTGGATAAATTCTGATGCTGATATATATAATATCATCATTATCATGTAATGTAGTGGCATGAGATCGGCCGTCTTGGTGTTCAGTGAGAGAGGCCTATCAACAGCCATGGGTGGATCAATTCTGCTACTGATATATATAATATCATCATTGTCATGTAATGTAGTGACATGAGATCGGCCGTCTTGGTGTTCAGTGAGAGAGGCCTATCAACAGCCATGGGTGGATCAATTCTGCTACTGATATATATTATAATATCATCATTATCATGTAATGTAGTGGCATGAGATCGGTCGTCTTGGTGTTCAGTGAGGGAGACCTATCACCAGCCATGGTTCAAGCCTTGACGTGGCGGTGGGGCTCAGTAGCCTAGGGTGAGCCCAGCACCTTGGTCGAAGCCAATTGAGCCGAGGGGGCTCTTTGTACCCGTCTTATAAGAAGAGGGGACAAAAGAGCAGGGGGCAAGGGGTGAGGATGGGTACCTCACCCCATTGTACTGTCCCAACGTTGGGAGGGGTTATTCTATGATGCGGGACAACTCCTCTGTGGAGGTGGCGTCGGTCCCTTGTGGGACTGACTAGCCGTCGAGGTGCCCTGTCAGCTTAACAGATCCGGGGCAACTCACCAAGGCGGCACTGGTGGCACTCGCCGGGTTTTAGTGGGTAGAGCTGCGTCCATTTACCATCTTTCGGGCGCAGCGAGTCCCACATACCCACTTGGGGAGACCCACTCCCCAGGCGGGATGCCTCAGAGCATTTCCCGGCGTAAAAGAAAAAAAAAAAAAAAAAAAAAAGACCTATCACCAGCCATGGGTGGATCAATTCTGATGCTGATTTATATAATATCATCATTATCATGTAATGTCGTGGCATGGGATCGGTCGTCTTGGCGTTCATTAAGGGAGACCTATGTTCAGCTGTGGACGGATAGAGGCCGATGATGATACATGTCATCATTATCATCATCATCTGGTATAAATTATAATAATATTATGATCTACGTGTCGTCTTGCTGAAGTCCGTGTCAGTACTGAACTACGAAAACGTGCGTAAACCGTCATCGACAACGGCACAGTGGAAGCCGAAGCGAAGCCACGGCACCGGTGCCGGGACGTGACCGTGCCACCGCCGTGCCGTGACCGTGCCGTGGCCGTGCCGGTGAGTGGAAAATCGCCCATTAAGTGCATAAGTAAATAAAAATGTAAAAACCACGAAAACCGTTTATTACTCCAAGCAATAGGTTAGAAATTAAACCATAACAAAAATAATTAATTAAAAATATAAAAATATATTAAAAGTAAAAACTCTCGGACGCATATTTCTTCTCGCCTCTGCAATAAAATAAATATAAAAACAGTTTAGTGCACAGTTTAATAAACATGATAGTCACAAGTCACAACCAGTTCGTTTTGAAAAAAATCTTTAGATTCATCTTTAGATTGACCCGTTAGGATTGCAAAGTACAGACATTCAAAAACTAATTCTTGTCTGCTTCCCGCACCGATGAAGAAATAATTGAAGAGATCTTATCATTCTTATATACAATGTATATATCCGCTAGACTTAGAAAGAAAGAGAGAGAACATTTATTCGACACAAACAGGAGACACACAGAGATAAAGAGATTCACAAAAAAAAATATTGCAACAAAAAATTGTAATATAAAGTGTGTGTCTCACGTGTGGGTCAAAATGGTCCAGTTCAGCATTGTGTCAGGAAAACGTTTCCTGACGCTAATTTTCAACTGAACCTAGAGTAAATCAGGTAGTTTGTTTGTTTTATTTATATGTTTGGTAGCTTTGTTTTGTAACTATGTGGTTAGCAAAACTAATCGCTGTAATATAGATCGTTACAAAAATAGCGCTGTTCGATTACTTCAATTATTCTATCCTACTAATATTATAGACGCGAAAGTTTGTATATGCATATATCCAATGTTTGTTGCTCTTTCACACAAAAACTACTGAATGGATTGTAATGAAACTTTACAATAACATAGCTTATACATCAAAATAACATGTAGGTTATAATTTATCCCTGTAATCCCATGGGAATGGGAAGTACGCTGGCGAAACCGCAAGTTAACGATTACTAATCGTAGAGTCTGCATCCTGAGGATGCCTCGGTGTCGGGGCGAAACGTACGTAGATTGTTTGGTGGTGGTCTTTTACTGTGGTTGTGGTGCATGTGGGGGTCGTGGTGCATGCGAGTGTACGCATATGCAGTGTGGGAAAGGAGGGCGGTGCTATATGCATGCATATGCGTGCACTCACACATTTGCTGTAAAGACTGCGTGTTTCGCGGGATAATTGCTAATTAGTTTAATATAATTTAATATCTTATATAATGGATTTCCGCAAAGTAACGCCTGATTCTATTAACTATATTAAAACCGCAGGGCGCTGATAGTACAGCATATACTTTGACTTAAAGTAGATAAGTATAATAATTAAGTAAATCTTTGTAATAGTTAATTTTTTCATATTTTGCATTTCTTGTTTAAACCCGATGAAGGTACCAGTTGCCACGGGCCACCATTTTGCTTAATTCTAACGTAAAGCAGCTATGTTGTGACGGAAGAGCTACTTAGACATGACTGGCATGGAGATCTACTATTATGTCTAAATATGCAAGGGTAAGTTGGCTTAGTCCTGGTGAACTCATTTAAGTTACAAGCGACGTTGACCACTTTTCATCTGGTGGTGTTTGCCAAATAACAAACCCAACCCATTGATTACTACAAATACTTACCGGTTTTCTCCAAGTCTGTTTCGATTCTTTTCGAGTTTTTCGCTGAAGGCCCGTTGTTCCCGCGGTGAATCTTGACTGCAAAGAGGAAGATAAAGATTATTTTTAGATCCAGAAGTCAAAGTTACGTAAAACTAGTAAAAACTGTTTACAGTTGTTTCCACAATAAACAATACTTACTCTCCCAAGCCCAAATCAAAATACGACCGTTCACTCGGTCGTAAGTTTTTGTGACTAAATTCTTTCGTAAGCACTTTCTTCAAAGTATTGGATGAACTGGCTATTTTGCTCATGTATTCATTCAAAGTTTGCATTTTCGCCATTAAACGTTCGTTATCTGTTCCATCTAATGGCACGTCTATAATTTCTTCTAGTTCCTTTGATATATTTTTGCAATCTTCTAAATTAGGAATATCTGTCCATTTCAAATCTGTATTTATGGCTGCGTGCTTTAAAATTTTAATTTTAGGCGTCACATTTTCTATGACGAATTCTCCTTCTTCTATTATTTCGTCAGGAGGCTTGTAGTATGGTTGTCTAATCCCATATAATTGCTGGTTGTTGTCTTCTGATAGACCATCTTTCGTTTTAGACAAGACTAGCTTAAGAAGATTGTCAAGACCAATTTTGTGGTCATTTAAAAGATGTCGATCTAGAGCTGTTATTCTGGAATAAGGCAACAAAGTATCAATGTATCATATAAGTAAAAGTTAGAACAATATAGGCGATTGGAGAAGTAGGAATCCCCAAATTGAGTTACAATATTTTTTTAGTTACCTGAACAAGCTATGTTCTAATCTAGTCGATATTTCTTAATTCAAAACAAATTATAATTTTGTATACGAAACGAAAAAAAATGTAACAACTATTTACATACCGATCAGCATCAAATGAACATAAATGACATGCAAACGTTTCATTTTGCGATTCCTTCGGAGTTTCGACCGCATGCAGATCGTTTAACATCCTAGAAGAGCATTCAGATTGAAAAGAGAGATCCTGCAAAGAGATAAAAAAAAACCTTAGGTTTTATCATATTTTACTAACGACGCTATTCTATTGTTTTTGTTGATTAAAAGAGTTTATAGAAAATAAATTAGAAATGATATTATAACTATATTTCGGATACTAACATTTTGAGTCACATCCACAGTTTCCTCCGGGTGCGAGAACAGAGTTTTGCTCTTACACATGCGCGCGCGCAGCTTGTCAAACAGCCGTGTCGCTGACGACGTCCGGCCTAGCACTGGAACATAGATGGCGCTGTTTACCTTACAATATCGTGAAAGCAATCACGCAGAATCAAAAAACCAAATTGAATATTAAAGGTAGGTAAAATAGCAATGGATCTGCGTAAGAGGACTAAAATAAAATTTAGAGTTTCATATAGTTGATTGTTGTCTTGAGTTATCTGACCTTGTTTCTCTATCCTGGGATCTTAATATCGAAAACCTCCTACCTTAATGATAGCGAAATAACAATCACCGGTATCTTAATTATTATTGGAACTTACATCTTAGGCCCTTGTCTTTGGTCTGTGCAAATGGCTGATCTGAATGGGATTCTCTTGGTACGGTGTTGAATTTCTGAAAAACAAGCATCTCTACTATCATCAGATATTTTACTATAACGATAATAGATGGAATTTATTTGTAATACACAAGCGTAACCTTGTTAAGGTATATTCAACATAATATTATGTCTGCCCTTGACTATATTAAAATGCGTAGCGTGACTGAGGCCCTTAAAGTAAGTCAGTTCTATGAGTCTTGAACTGTCAGCAGTCCACATTTTTTCTTAGTGTGGTGGACGGTGCCCCGAGTCCTGAGGTAAGCTCGCAAGTACTTATGTTGCGATACTATTAAAGAATACTTTCCTAAAAATCATAATATAAATTATCCAAGACCAAATAGAGAATTTATAGTGAAATATTTTTTTTACAGATTTTATCGTTATTTAACATTAACTCAAGTAAAGTATCCGAAACGTCGGAAATGTGAAAATTATAACAAAGTGTGATAAAACTAGTGATGAGCAAAGCCAGATCAAGACTTAGTTTTGGCCTAGTATTGCTGACTTTTTTTATAGAAGAGGGGGACAAACGAAGTCGTTTCACCTGATGGTGAGTGATAAGTGACATCCAAAGACACCCGCTACATCGTTAACACGTGCGTTGCCGGCATTTCAAAGTATGCTCTTTTCTTGAATGTCCCTAAGTTGTAACGGTTGATGACAGCTGAATCCATATAGTGGTCGTGCGAGGCAGGAAATGCCGTAAAAATCGAGTTATGGGGGTTTTCGGACATCAAGGTGGTGTGCGTGAAATTTGTAATTTTGACGCGATATCCGGTGATGGAATTCTGCTGCAGGTATTAGTCCGAACAATTCCTCAGAACACTCCCCGTGGTAGTTGCGGTAGAAGATGCAGATTGATACCACATATAAACGCAGCGCCAAAGAATCAAACCGATTGTAGAGAACCTTGCTATCGACGATTTGAGCCGCCCGGCGTTGAATGCGGTCAAATCACAAGTGATAAAATTAGTGATGAACTGATGAGCAAAGCAAGACCAAGACCAATTTCGCTCATCACTAGACAAACTCAGTGAACTGACGCGAAATTCGAGAAAACAAGTTAGAGTTAGTAAATAGGTACAAACATTTACAATATTATTATACGTCAAATTGTCCTCAGTTGGGTTTGAACTCACGATCTCTTTTTATTTTTTTTCTTTAACGCCGGGAAAGTCTCCGAGGGCTGAGGCATCCATACATACCCGCGGGGGAGTGGGTCTTCCCCGGCGGGTATGTTGGACTCGCTGCGCTCGAAAGCTGGTAAGTGGACGCAGCTCTACCCTAAAACCCGGCGAGTGCCACCAAGGCCGCCTTTGGTGAGGTGCCCCGGATCTAATGAGCAAACAGGGCACGTCGACGGCTAGTCAGTCCCCCAAGGGACCGACGCCACCTCCACAGAGGGGTTGTCCCGCACCACAGAACAACCCCTCCCAACGTCAGGACAGTACAATGGGGTGAAGTTCCCGTCCTCGCCCCTTGCCCCCTGCTCTTTTGTCCCCTCTTATTATATGAGGGGTACAAAGAGCCCCCTCGGCTCAATTAGCTTAGCCAAGGTGCTGGACTCACCCTAGGCTACTGAGCCCCACCGCCACGTCAGGACCTGAACCATGGTGGGGATTTATGTAAAAAGTTGTTAAAACCAATATCAATGCGAAAGTGAGTTTGTTTGTTACGCTTTCACGCCTCAACTACTGAACTGATCACCATGAAATTTTGCATACAAAATTTACTTATTAACCCCACCTTGCTACAAGGCTTGAACCATGGTGTGATGCCGGCAATAACTAGTGTAAATTTTACTAACGTTACGCAATTGCCTGTCGCGACTCCCGCTGGTGTCGTGGTGAAGCTGGTGGTGCATCGTCAGCGCACTCTCGAAGTTGGCCGTGAAGTTACATTGAGAACAACTAAAAAAGGAGACAAGAGGTCAAATTTCAGTAAGGCATACTCGTTTGTATTTGAAAGGCCGGCAACGGTGAAGCGACTCCGTTTGCCCCCTCTCCTATAAATCAACTGCAAACTGTACTGTAGCTGGTGTCTATGGATGTCAGGGACTTATCACTAGGTGATCAGACAGGTTTAACCCGTTTCCATAATAAGAACCTTATCTATGGCTAGCACCATCATATTTCTACTGTGAAATAGCTCTACCGTTTTTGAGAAAGGGGCTGTATAGGCAATAATTACTGGAACTATGTAAGTATCAGTACAGACAAGGCATGTATGTTGTCAAGGCTCTATACAAGCGTGTTAACTTTTTTTATGGGTGGCATTAATGATTAGTAGGTTGTGCATTACTTCAAGCAAAGACATTATTAAAATAATGAAACGTAAAAGTTCGAAATTGTTCTTGTCAACTTGTGTAATTATTTTGCGTTGAAAACGTCAAGACTGATTGCAGAAATTATTGATATCAACTCTATTTTGGGACCTGGTGGTCTACGATGATACACAACAATATATGTAAGTAAATTATTACAAAGACATTTATTTTTGCATTTAAAAGCAAACATTTATTTAAAAAAACATCCCATGTTCTTTGACCTCTTATTGCTTTCATAAATAACATACTGCTTGTAAAATTACGTATTTTAAATAAAACTTACCAGTTAGTCATGTTAAATAGTTAAAAAATAAAAAGATGCAATTTTTTTTACATACAAATGTCATTGTCTATTAATTGTCAAAGTCAACAGACAAAATTATGTACACAATAATATATAAGAACTATTTACACCTACTTTGAAGAGACTAAAACCCAATTCGGTCCAAAAACTATTTTCATCTTTTACATTTTTGCCCATTAGCTGCCACTCTCTTCCGGTTAGCAAAACTTACCCCTACGAAGGTGCCGGAAACTTTGTAGTTAACTCTGGAATTATGACACCCAGAGCAATGAATCAACGTGACCATCTGCATCAGCCTGCACTCATGTGCGTTTTTCAAGTTTCAACATGTTCCTAATCAAACATGTATCTAATATTTACCTAGATAAGGATATCTAGGTAAATATTAGATACATGCCTAGGTAGGAACCTAGATATAGATATCTAGGTATTCAGTGTACTCTAGGGACGACGGCATAGGAATATAAGTTTTTACTGTGTCATACTTTAGAGGCTACAGACATTTTCTAGGCTTAGATGAGGAATTTATTATATTGTTTTAAACTTTAAAGTAACACATTTAATGTTCATATTTAAATATACATTTGTTCGGGTGGTTACCGCGTTTATATTTTTATTGAGGTCCCGAAACATTGCCGAAATATCAAGCCGTCAATCATCATCATCATCACCGTCAATCGCCATGATCAAGGGAGACTGACTTACGGTGCTGGTAGATACTAGATGGCGACAGAGCAGAAAAATCTGTCTACCCTTTTTCCTCTTCGTTTTGGACGACTAGTTTCGGCACACGGATGCATTTGTTCACCACGACAAACTATATTGACAGTGTCTTTTTTAGACTTTGAGCACCGATACCTTGACACATCTTCACACAAACAGTGTTTGACACAAACTAATAACCGGATTCGACATCCATTTTGATTTTTTTTAAATTTCCATGTTGAAATTCGGATATTTTTTATTTCATTTCCTTTACTAATCAAGGGAAATGATGACGCTCAGATGATAAAACCTGTGAAATATCGGGACCTCAATAGAATTATAAACGCGATAAGCACCTGAAAAATATATATTTAAATATGAACAGTAAATGCGTTAGTACTTTAAAACAATATAGGTATTCCTCATTAAGTCTAGAAAATGTCTATGGGGTTAAAAGTATGACGCAGTAAAAACTTATATTCGCATGCCGTCGTCCCTAGAGTACACTGAATATTTAGATATCTATATCTAGGTAGGAGTAAAACTGAGCTGAGTCCCAAAACTATTAAATACGCCAAAACCTTTTCCCCAAGTTTAGTAAATCTTCATGTAGGTATTGTATTTGTTTATTTTGATGTCTAAATAGGTACCATTGTTATTTTACAATTGTAAAGGATCTGGGTTCTAGCTTTACCATGTGTGATAACTAAAAAATCACATTCAATTATGATTTTTTATTCTACTGATAAATACGCCATTGTACAAGATTTATCATGATGAGGTTAAAATACAAAGTTAGTGTTGCCATCAAATATTGAAAGACAGAGAACATTCCACCTTATTAGAAGGCAATAAAAACGCCAGCTCTGTGAAAGTACGGCTGGTATAACGTTGTGAAAACACAAAGCCTCTTTTAAAACCAGTCAACGTTTCTCACCTCTTTGGTTACGAGTCATGCAAGTAGGTACATAACCTAACAGTAGAGATCGGCCGGTCGACTAGAGTGCACGGGTTCTTGACTCTTTTACGTTAAAATATTAATTACATAAAAATAACTTACACGTATTTATATTAATGTCAATATAAGTTGTTGTACAAGTGAGTTTCGTAATAGAAATTATAAAACCGGTTTATATAGGAAGCAGGTAATAGTTATGTAAAAAAGTAATGGTAGGTTTTCTTTCACAGGTTCGCTTTGTTTGTGTAAAAAACGAAGTTTTGTTTAAAAAAGTGTTTTATCCGCCCAGTTAGTGAAACCGACTGTGGTTAATACTTTATCAGGTAAGTGTTTTTTTATAAAGCCGTCGCTTTCTCTACATTCGACGTTGAACTGTATCTAGGTATTTTGTTGAGTGAAATGGAACGTTTTTGTTCCCATTCTATGTACATTCTAAATTTCATTCAAACTGTTTTTACGTTATAAACTGACTGTTAAAATTCTTGTTACTCGATGTTACGTTCATTATGTTAAATAAAAATTCAAAATTTGATAACTATTTCATTTTGTAGTGTAACAAAATAGGTAGGTATTTAAAAAAGTTTTGTTAGTAGGTATATGAAAACGTTCCATACTCTATTTTTTTAATAATCAGCCAAGGTTTTCAGGTAAGTGCCAAAAGGTTTAAAAGGGGTTTAAAGCCAATGGTAGTTTGAGTACACGTAACCTTTTTCCAATCAGAACGCCATTATGATAATAATCACCATGCGATGATAAAAATGACAGGTAAAAGATAAAATAATAATAATAAAACATATATTTGCTTATACACTATTTAGGAATTGCTCAGCCTACAATTTAAAATAAGGATAAAAACTGAACTTGACGTCAGAATTCAGATACTATAACCTACATAATGCTTACTTATACGTAAATACTTACATAGAGAGAACCTTACAAAATAATATATTTCTTCACCATTTAATTGTTTTTACGTAATTTGGATTATTTTCCTCAAGTTTGTAATTATGATTGTTTGGTTTATAGTTGTTAATGTCAGTAATAAATATTTTGTACGGAGATAAACAATACATAACCAGATGTTATAATAGATGCTGATACCATTATATTACCTTTTTTTTCTTTAACGCCGGGAATGAATGCTCTAAGGCATCCCGCGGGGGAGTGGGTCTCCTCAGGCGGGTATGTGGGACTCGCTGCGCCCGAAAGCTGGTAATGGACGCAGCTCTACCCACTAAAACCCGGCGAGTGCCACCAATGTCGCCTTTGGTGAGATGCCCCGGATCTACCGGGACAGACGCCACCTCTACATAGGGTTTTCCCGCACCACAGAACAACCCCTCCCACCCTCGGGACAGTACAATGGGGTGAGGTTCCCGTCCTCTCCCCTTGCCCCCTGTTCTTTTGTCCACCCTTCTTATAAGTGGGGTACAAAGGGCCCCCTCGGCTCAATTCGCTTCGCCCAAGGTGCAGCGGCTCACCCTAGGCTACTGAGCGCCACCGCCATGACAAGGCCTGAACCCATGGTGGGGACCATTATATTACCTGTAAGAGTCAGTGTAGATTACAATTGGTATTCAGAGGCAGTCTAGGAAGTAAAGATATCCAGGAAGGTAATGTAGTCTTAACGTACTAGGCTTACGTACTAACGTATCGTACAAGGCACCGCGGTTTCACCCACGTAGTTCTCATTCCCGTGGGAATGCGAGGATAAAATATAGCCTTTTTAGCGAATTATAATTAGAACAAAAGAGAAATAGAGTGAACAAAGAGTAGCATAATATTTATCTAGATCCATCACAGTTGCAAAAAACTTGATTCAATATAACGACTACATTCTCACAAATAACAACAACATACCTACGCCAAGTTCTAAGTTTAATTATATTTCTTATGATTACGCGAAGTAGGCCGAAGCCAAAAAAGCAGTGATCTCGACTTGCAGAAAATAGTCCTGTCATTCTTTAGATCAATAGAAGAAATAATTGCTGTTGTTGATTGAAGTGTCTCTGAATAATGTTAAAGATAGAGCTCACTCAAAACTCACTCAAAATTCATTGACTGTAGTTCCTGTACTTATAAAGTTGTTTGTAGTTGAGTGAACCAGATAAGATATAAGATATGATGTGCTGGTAGGCAACATAAGCAAGCGGTTAGAATATGCTCTCAGCAAACAAGAAATCTTAATAAGATACTGGTTCTTTATTTACCGGCAGAGATGTTTTTTTTTTTATATATAGAATAGGGGGCAAACGGACAGTCGGTTCACCTGATGGTAAGTGATAGCGACATCCACTGACACCCGCTACACCAGAGGGTTAGCAGGTGCGTTGTCGGCCTTTCAAATAGGAGTATGCTCTTTTCTTGAAGGTCCCTAAGTCGCAACGGTTCGGAAACACCGTAAGTGGCTGCTGATTCCATATATTCGTCGTGAGAGACAGAAAATGCTGATGTACCAATAAATACAAAAAAGTAAAAAAAAGTAAAACATAGGAAGTTCTAATTAACAATTATTGTCTATGCTTTTGGTGGTTTACTCAAAAGACAAAAAAAAATAGTTGATTTAGACCAATTTTACCATTATACAAAAAAAATATTTAGACATTATACAAAAAATCTATTTATTCTAATAAAATTAAAACCAAGAATGACTTTTTTTGTACATTTGAAGTAGAATTCATAACAACTAAACACCACCACAGTCATCGCTGCTCAAACTGTAGGGGTATCAAATAACACGAAAACGTTTGATCCAAGAAAATACCGTTAACCGTCACGAACCGTTAAACAGAAATTGAAACCCTCGATTATTATTATACGACCTATTATTACCCTATTAAGAAAACATTATATTTATAAATAATTTATTATATTTACATACAGCACAAAAGCTAACTGGTATAGCGGGTGTCTGTGGATGTCGCTATTCACTTACCATCAGGTGAACCGACTGTTCGTTTGCCCCCTCTTCTATAAAAAAAAATACATGTATCATAAATAGATGATTACCGACTCAAATATTTCCTCTAACAAAAGAGAAACGGGAAAAGGCATCGCTTAGAAGAAGGGACCCTCAAACAAACTGGAGCCGAATTAAGCGAGAGCTTAAATTTTTGCTTGCCCCCCATATTCAGATGCACGTACAACAGACCCTCTGCCTAATAACTTGTGCATCAACAAAATCTTTCCTGTTTACAATAAAAGTCTTTACGTGGTTAGTTTTTATGTCATAGGGAGGCAAACGAGCAGTCGCAGCCTTATGGTGACTATCGTCGCCCATACACATCCGTACAACCAAAAGTTATGCCCCCACAATGGGCCACCGGAAACTCACAAACCGCACGAAACGCGTGCACTTGTCGCCGGTGCTATGTGAGCGAGAGTTACCACCTCGGTCGTGCCGGTTGCAAAGCTGCATGACACTACCTTTTATTATAAATACTATGTTTGTTAGTCAACTGTTTTCACAATATTCTCTATATTTTAACAATAAAATGACGAGAAAATTTACTTGGCCACCAAGTAACTTAGATATTACTTGTTTGCATTTACCGACATATCAATTACATGTTTAGAAATACTTACCTGACGATATTACCTAGAGGGAGGTGAATACCTTATAAAGACCGTTTCGAAGCGCGTACGACTTGAATAATGGTTACTTACTATGTATGGGCAGGTTTATTTAAATTTTACGTAATGCATGGCTTAACGTTCGATTTTTATTGATTTTCTTAATCTAAGAGCCAGTTAAGCTGGCTATACGTTTATTACAATTAAAAAACGGCTAAGCTTTGACATTAAACTTTGAGAACTTCTTTCAGATTATCTTAATAAGGCATTGTTTTATAAATGTAAAGAAAGGCACTTATATCTAGACCGAGGAAATTAAAACAATTTTTTTTTTTTAAATTAAAACAAGATGAGATTTTTATCGTAGCTCTCACTCCTAACAGCTTTGTTAAGTTACAAAGAAGAGAAAAACCAGCAGTAATTACTGGTACCTTAAACCAACCACCTAAAAACATATCATGTGTCTTAGAAGGCAATGTATAGTTTGTTACAAAGAGAGCTTAGTACCCGGCGAACTTGTAAATGCTTATTAAATAGGCAACGCCATCATATGATTCAATGGCCGAATTACCTTTTTTTTCTTTTACGCCGGGAAATGCTCTGAGGCATCCCGTTGGGCAGAGGGTCTCCCCAGACGAGTATGTGGGAGTCGCTGCGCCCGAAAGATGGTAAGGTGGACGCAGATCTACCCACTAAAACCCGGCGATTTATGCCACCTATGCCGCCTTTGGTGAGGTGCCCCGGATCTGTTGAACAAACAGGGCACCTCAACGGCTAGTCAGTCCCCCAAGGGACCGAGCTCCTCCATAGAGGGGTTGTCCTGCACCACAGAACAACGCCACCTAACGTCGGGATAGTACAATGGGGTGAAGTTCCCATTTTCGCCCCTTGTCCCCCTTTTTTTTTCTTTATCGCTGGGAAATGCTCTGAGGCTTCCCGCGAGGAAGTGGGTCTTCCCACGCGGGTATGTGGGACTCGCTGCGCCCCAAAGCTGGTAAGTGGACGTAGCTCTACCCACTAAAACCCGGCGAATGCCACCAATGCCGCCTTTGGTGAGGTGCCCCCGATCTAATAAACAAACAGGGCATCTCGACGGCTAGTCAGTCCCGCAAGAGACCGACGCCACCTCCACAGCAAAAAAAAAGGTTGTCCCGCACCACAGAACAACCCCTCCCAACGTCGGGACAGTACAATGGGGTGAGGTTCCCATCCACGCCCCTTGCCCCCTGCTCTTTTGTCCCCTCTTATAAGAGAGGTACAAAGAGCAGTTCCCTCGGCTCAATTTGCTTCGCCTAAAGTGCTGGGTTCACCTTAGGCTACTAAGCCCCACCTAAACTAGTATAAAACAGTAAATAAGAGAAAAAAAAAATCCTCTAAGTTCGCTATAGTAGAAATGAGTTAATTTACGAAAAAGACCATCATAATCGGAGTTAGCCTTAGTTAAAGCTAGCTAGAGCGAATACGACAACGCAATAAAATTAGCGAGACCCAGGCTAAATGACTATAAATATTGATAATGATAATAATCAGAATCAGAATGACTGGCAGAGAATTAGATTAAGGGATAAGTAAAACAAAAATACAAGAATAAAGAGAATTATATAGAATATAGAAGAAAAAAGAAAAGAGTCTAAGGACATCCGTTATAGTCGCGGAATGAAGAAAATTGTTATATTAGCGGAATTGTTATATTAGCGGAATTGTTATATTAGCGGAATTAAAGTGTCCCTTACACTATAATTCCGCCAATGTAAGAATGTAAAAAACAGGTGTAACAATACTAGAAGGAAAGATAATCAGTCGTAGAGGTAAATATAAATAACAAGAGGCAGGTGTCAGGTTATGCAATGGTATGTGAATCATCCAGTTGATTCACACAAGAGAAATGCGTTGCATGTCCAGGTAACGTTACACTTGAGACAGTTGAGTGAAGCATGGGTGGGACATGACAGTCTTAAACGCAAATTGTTTTTAATGTTATTAGTCGTTGTCAACGACTAGTTGAAACAGTTTAAACCATAGACTTAGAATATATATATTATATGTTTATGGTTTAAACAATCGACTTCCAAAAGGTATTGACGAGAATAATTTACGTGAACAACTATTGATATAAAATCCTTTGTTTTTCTCAGGTTGACCCCTAGTATTATAACACCACTGTATCTACTATCTAGAACCTATTTGGAATTAGCGTGAACTAGCTGTTGCCCGCAGTATTATATGTCAGTGAAAGTCCCGTCAAAATCGGCCCAGCCATTGCCGAGTTTAGCCGGAACAAACAGACAGACAGGCAGACGAACAGACAGACAGATAAAAATTGTAAAAAATGCTATTTTGGTATATGTCCCGTGTACCTATACATCAATATGCATTTAGTAAAAAGCGGTTATTTTAATATTACAAACAGACACTCCAATTTTATTTATCTATATAGATTAAAGGGTAATGTTTCAAGTATTTTTTTTTTCTTTAACGCCGGGGAATGCTCTGAGGCATCCCGCTTGGGAGTGGGTCTCTCCAGGCGGGTATGTGGGACTCGTTGCGCCCGAAAATGGTAAGTGGACGCAGCTTTATACCCACTAAAAACCGGCGAGTGCCACCTGTGCCGCCTTTGGTGAGGGGTGCCCCGGATCTGTTAAGCTGACAGGGGACCTCGACGGCTAACCAGTCCCGCAAGGGACTGACGCTCCTACTACAGAGGGGTTGCCCCCACCACAGGATAACCCCTCCCAACGTCGGGACATTACATTAATGGGGTGAGGTTCCCATCCTCGCCCCTTGCCTCTTCTTATAAGAGGGGTACAAAGAGCCCCCTCGGCTCAATTAGCTTCGCCCAAGGTGCTGGGCTCACCCCAGGCTACTGAGCCCCACCGCCACGACAAGGCCTGAACCATGGTGGGGACTATTTACCTATATACCTAGGGTATAACTTGTAACAATTATTTTAATAGACAATTATTAATTTTCTAATTGAAACTATAACACTCGTCATTAGCTACAAACTGAAAACAAAATAAATAAATCAGGAAAATATTTGTTTTGTTTTTCCTATTTTTAGTGTAGCTCTGCAGTAGTGCTCAAACAATAGTGACAGTCATATTGACATAAGGATGTCATTTTTATGAAAATACGTTCTGCGAGCTCAGCTGTGTCACATGTAAATATTACATCTAAAGGTCATTTAGGGGCGTGATATGAGGGTTTACATTTTACAGTAAAAGTTGAAACCTGCGAAGCAATCGAAGGTTTTTTTTGTTACAAACAATGACATCAGGTCCCTCTCGCGCCTGACCTTCAGCCAACAGATTTTGTCGCGGCCAACTTTGGTCGCGGTATGAAAGGTCATAGGCGTCAAGGTTAGCTAGGTGTTAGATTATTTATTTAGGTATTCTTTACAGTGAAAAATCACATGATCAGTATCAATTTATTTGTTTTAGAATTGCATTTATTGTCTGTGTTGTTCTCGCTTCTTGTCTTGTGTTATCCCACGAGATTCGGACTTAATAATCTGAAGAGACTGAGGAACCTTTTGAAATACTTGTAACACCACAGTCATCAAGTACTCAACACTGAGAACCACCGGTGACTAGTGGAAGGGATGCGCTTGTTCTGCGCTCCCTCCTGCAATGGGTACCGACATCCTGCTTATTTTTTCTGTGAAACAGCTTTGCTGCGTTTCGGAAAGAACGGCAGGACAGAGAGAGTAATCACTGGCACAGAGACATGAAGAACATCTTATGACTCGATCAGGACTGGCAACACTTCCCCACCATGGTTCAGGCCTTGTCGTGGCGGTGGGGCTCAGTAGGCTAGGGTGAGTCGGCATCTTGGGCGAAGCTAATTGAGCCGAGGGGGCTCTTTGTACCCCTCTTATAAGAAGAGGAGACAAAAGAGCAGGGGGCAAGGGGCGAGGATGGGAACCTCACCCCATTGTACTGTCCCAAAGTTGGGAGGGGTTGTTCTGTGTTGCGGGACAGACCCTCTGTGGAGGTGGCGTCATTCACCTTAGGGAGTGACTAGCCGTCGAGGTGCCCTGTTTGCTCATTAGATCCGGGGCACCTCACCAAAGACGGCATTGGTGGCACTCGCCGGGTTTTAGTGGGTAGAGCTGCGTCCACTTACCAGCATTCGGGCGCAGCGAGACCCACATACTCGCCTGGGGAGACCCACCCCCCAGGCGGGATGCCTCAGAGCATTTCCCGGCGTTAAAGAAAAAAAAAGGACTGGCAACACATGAAGGAGTTGTTTGGGTTAGTTTAAGGTTACCTCGTTTACCTGATACGCTGACCACTTACCCTCGGGTGGCACGTCTACCTGTTTAAAAGAATGGACTTAAGCTCGTTTATAATATTGCTTCAAACGTGGAGTTGTAATATTGTCTAGTGGCAGCCGACACAACAACTGCAATTATAATTAATTTAATTGTTTAATAAATATTTGTTTAAGTATATAGTGATACATGAAGTAAATATTACCATGACACGAATCATGACACGCAAATTACTGATGGCATAAATAATAATAATGCTGAATACGTAAAAAAAATATTTTTATCGGTGGGAGGGTTACGCTGTGCCGCGCTCCTTTTTTTCCTTTAACGCCGGGACATGCTCTGAGGCATACCGCGAGGGAGTGGGTCTCCCCAGGCGGGTATGTGGGACTCGCTGCGCCCGAAAGCTGGTAAGTGGACGCAGCTCTACCCACTAAAACTCGGCGAGAGCAACCAATACCACCTTTGGTGAGGTGCTCCGGATCTGTTGAGCAAATAGGGCACCTCTACGAGCTACGGCTCTATCCAGGTCTACCCTCAGCAATTTTTTTATTTACTTTTATAATAACACGTTTCGCATTGTCTATTTTATTTATCTTTATTTAATCGAAATTTATATCTCGTGTAACTAGAAAATCGCCTAGATCTAATTATGCAGGCTTAGAGAATAAGAATGGGCTCTATATTTATAGGGTAATCTTATAAGAATATCTAAGAATAAGAAAGTGTCTAAGAAGAAGAATGTGTTCAAGTATAAAAATGTTTTTAAGAGAAGAATGTTCTAGAATGCAAACTAATTTAGTCGTCATAATGAACGTGATAAAGAATAAGAACGAAATATTTTTAATATTTGCATGTTTTAAGTGACGCGCCTGTTTGTTAAAACAGCTTACTTTTAGCTGGTAGTGCGACATAAAGCTGTTCTGGTTTGCGGGTCCCCAAGCCTCGTTCAGTGGCATCCTAGGACTGGTTTTGAGAGCATTTGTAAGCTTTAGTAAGTAAACACGCCCGCGAATGTGTTTGGTAAAACCCGGACACAAAGCTGACAAATAGATTATCAAAAACAATTCAACTGCGCAGAATTTTTGGGAAGTTCGTATCAATGTTTTCGAGCCGACAAAACAAACAATGTTTATTATGAAAACATTTTTTTGGGATTTTACCGAGTCTTATTCAGATTTTTATATTTCTATTTTACATGATATTGTATTATATTTATTATATTATATTTATTTTATTATATTCATTTTATTATATTATATTTCTATTTTTTATCCAAAATGAGTGAAATTCGTGAATTCTCAACAAGAAAACAAAACATAATATTGTTTTATTGTATTTATGAATATTGACTATTGAATTAGATATTTTACAGTTCAATATTAATATTCATTTCGTGAAACAAAAGGACATTAGCATAAACCGGTAAAGTCGGTGATCTTCGATTTATTTGCAAAATATTTCTTCGTCAACTCTAAGCCTGTCTAAGACGTTTGCCATCTCTGTCACTCTCGTTTCATTTTGCATTTGTTTCTGTCAGATTACAGTTAGTGAGGTGCCGTTGACAAATATCGCCTTTCATTGCATCGAAATAGTGGCCGTTGGGTTTCATCGTAGGTTTTACAGAGGTTCTGACCTAGTATAAGCCTATTATAATATACCGCCTAGCCAAATTATAACTATCCTAGGTACTTACTCGGCAACTAATACTTTGAACATTTTGAGCATAATTTTATAGATGGTTGCAATTTGATCAAATAGAGAACTGACAGCAGGTATCCCAATAGTAATAAAGTAGAGGCCGCGGTCGGCAAGACGGTGGACCATCAGGTAAACTGGAAGAGAGTCCAAGTTGAATGCCTTTCGCATTCAAGGAAGCAGTCGCAAGGAATCTGACGTATAACGTTCTGTTAGATGGCTTTAATCGAAAGACTTTTTAAAAAAGAACTTTATTATAACTAAAAGAAATTGTACATAATTAGGATTAGAATACACGGATATAGAATCTGAACGCGACCGTCAGGTCTGATGTGTGGATGGAGACTGATCGCCAGGCTAGGGATCTTCTTAGACTCTGAAGGTGTAAAGCTGATCGGTAATAATATAGGCGTAGTCAGCATTAAAGCCTCAAGACCTGTGGTATAACACCTCCCCCTTTTAGAGAAGACTTGGGGTATCCAAGTCTTCAGCTATAGATGACTCCTGGTGGGAGCACCAGAGTTCACCTCCGAGTCAGCATGTATGCCTAATTCTATTTCGGCGGAATCATTTGTATTATTAATTGATTTTACTGGTGGTGGTGTGCGGTTAGCGTTAAAGCAGAAGTGACGGTTGCGTTTACAAATATATCTTATGAGTCTATGCGAAGAATACAAACCTAATGATATACATATTATAATAAAACCTATTGAATAATGCGTTCCCGATCGGCTGAAGTCTACTTGGTGAGTTTCTATGATTTTTAGCCGGTCCAGTAGTGAAGTTAATGCGGCCTTATCAGCCTCGATCTCATCTAGGTTCGTGATGTTTTCGAAACTAATCGAGAATGCATTATCATCCGTAACATTCTTAAAATTACTTAAATTATACATGTATATATTGTTTGACAAGTTAAAACCGGATAAATGACTAATAGGCGAACTTATGTTAATTACATTATATTTCGGCATTAATACAGTAGTCTTACAGTAACCGATACAATGGTCGGGTATGTTGATAATTCCTGTGCCTAAAACAGTGGTTTCATATAATTTTGAATTAGCACAGTCAATTCTTATTTTAGATGGTTCTGATTGGACGTAGATCCACCTATTATTTGTGATGGGGTTGATGATATCTAATTTTCCGGTGGTGGTTCTAGTTTTACACTGGTGAGGTTTAGTAGTCAGAGCTTTAGCCAGTAGCTCACTCTCACACGTAGAGCGCGCTGCGGTGAGGTATACATTTTCCACATTACATAAGTATAGTTCGGGGTTCACTGACACACAGGGTTGGAGGCTGTCTATCGTACAGTAGTGGGACTGGTCCTTAGTCATTGCTATATACTTATTACTAGGTACTATGAGACTAAATGTATCGGTTTGCTCATTATTATTGGGAGTAGGTAGGGCTATGTTATGGAATAACATATATTTCTTAATACTAGTTAACGGTATTTGTAGAATAAAGACTATCCTATGATTACTATAATAACACACTATACTAGATACATTTAGGATTGAGTGTATAGAATTTAAATTTAGATTAACAGGTAAGTCGAGGTCACTGGACAAGTGCCTGTAGTTATCAGCGAGTTCGCGATACAGCTGATGCGGCGTAATGATAGCCGGGTGCAGTACATTGAGTGAACTGAACAGTATGGCGTTAATCACATCTTGTATTTGAAATGATAAAGTAAGTAGGGTTGCCTCAAGCGAGTTAAGTATCTCATTTACATTTGCCAAAATTTGTAACCCATTCGTTGTTTGGGTGATATTACCGATAACGCGCGTGAGCTTGCCAATGGCCACATTGAGGTTAAATTCATTTTCTTTAATTTTATTTATAGTTTTATTATAAGTTGACGTGATAGATGAAGTAATTAATATATTTTCTTTCATATATTCAACTAACTGTTTTTCATTACGCTGTAATGATTCTATTGCTTTATCATATTTTATGCCGTCATCTTCATCTAAATTGCCAAAAATGTGTTTTATTAGCGTGCCTGCACCGCTGATCCACGCACTTCTCTTATTTCTATTATCTATGAGATGTGATATAGATGAGTAGTCTGTAATCAAGTCCTGATATCGCGCTTTTAATGGTAAAAGTCTATTATAGCATTCTTTAGTTATTGTCACTATGTGCGTTTGGTTACACAAATCTTCAATTAATTTTATATTATGATTGATGGCGTCGATATGGGGACTGAGGTGTGATATGTCTAAGGGTATTACAACCCTTAGGTGTGTGTTACTTATGCCGAGTGTTCCTATATAGTCAAAATAGAGACCAGAGCTTGAAGCGATAGGATGAACGAAGTCCTGATAAGATAGGCACCATTCTGGGAACCTAGAAGAGAAGAGAATAGATAGAATATGAGAAGAAAGAGAGAAAGAGAAGAAAAGGATAGTTAATATTTATTACTTAAGTATGCTAATATCTTATCCTAACTAAATGTTGTTATAACTATTTACTATTCCTAAAATACTATATGCTTTTATTTTAAATTTATTTTACGATATTCTGTGTATATAAGTCATGTATATAATATATGTGTTGTATTTATTTCTTCGTTATATCGGCTGGTTTCACCTGGTCAAAATGATGAGTGACATGACGTCTATTAATTAATAGAGTTAATGTATTATTACCATTTACTTTTACAATTTTGTAAGGGCCCTTCCAGACAGGAGAGAGCGCCTTACGTAGTCTCAAATGATTTTTAATGTAGACATATTCACCTGTTTTATAAGTAACTGGTCGGGTGCGATTATCATAGTAAGACTTTGAGGTCTCTTTGGATTTTCTTATAAAGTCTAAAGCTTTCTCTCTCGAATACTTCAGTCTGTTCTGAAGCATTCGCACATAGTCCGGATATGTGGCTCCCTGATCTTCATTATATATTGAATTAGGTATGAAAGGCTTACTACCAAACATCAGTTCATATGGTGTGAAATGTGTCGTGCAGTGTATGGATGTGTTGTAGGCCAACATGGCCGTGTATACATATCGCGGCCAGTTTGACTGTTCTTCGTTGATGTAGGACTTAAGATATTCCTTGAGCGTTGAATGACTCCGCTCTAAGGCTCCTTGGGTCTGGGGATGGTATGGCGAGGACCATAAATTCTTTATTTTAAGGAACTCGCATGTTTTCCTGAAAAGATCTGATGTAAAATTTGTACCCTGATCGGTGAGTATTGTTTTTGGGATACCGAAAATAGATATATAGTGGAGTAAGCATTCACTAGTCTCTTCAGCTGTAGTAGAGCGGATAGGGTATGCAGTCGAGAATTTTGTCAGGTCGTCTTGTAGAGTCAGGATGAATTTCAGTTTAGCGGCTCCAGCTTCGGGTAGCGGTCCAACGATATCCAGGGATATTCGTTGTCCAGGAGCTGTTGAGGTACTAGTAATCTGCATTGGGGCTCGATTAGGTTGTCGGAGGGCTTTATTTTCCTGGCAAGATTTGCACTGTTTGACATATGTTTCAATGTCGCTGCGCATACCCTTCCAGTAATATAGCTCCTTAATTCTATTGTACATACGGACAGAACCCAGGTGGCCCGCAATTGGGATATCATGATTCTCGAATAATATTTTTTTAATCTCAGTTAGTGTTGGGTATGTTATCTTATTATGATAGATGTTGACTTTAATTTTTGTATTATTAAATAGATATGACAATATATTATAAATTCTTACAAAAGAGTGTTTTTCAAATGGATTCCTCAAGTCTGATATGCTAATTTCGTCAATTTCTTTTGACTTTAGTAGGTCATTACGAACAGTTTTTAAAGTTTGAAATATTTCGGGATACGAGGGTTCGTCAAAGTGATGTACTTTGGTAAATAGCAAATAGTATTGCGTATTATTTATTTCTAATTTCTGAAATGAGAAAAGTTCTTTCTCGGCTTCATTTATTGTTTTATACATTTCAGGGTCGCTAAGAATTTCTTGGATATAAGGGTTGGACTCGTCTAAATCTAAAGATGTCGGGACTAAGATAATTTTGTTTCGACTTTTCATCAAGCTACCGTTATGTTCTTCTATTATAGTATCGAAGAATCTGTCTTTGTCTGATACTAGTTTCAGAAAGGTAGGGTAATCGTCAACTGGTTCGTTATGGGCCGTGCTAGTAGATGGTTGTGGATCGATGCTCAGTGTGTCAGGATCAGGGATAAATGGCTGATCTGGTTTGGGAAGGTTATTAAATTCATTTTCGATTTCTTCCCTGAGTACGTCTGGGATATTGGTCGGTAGCTCTACGTCAGGAAGGGGTACAATGTCGTCAAAGAGGTTGTCCGTTTCAGAAGGGATGATTTCTTCGGGATTAAAGGATGGTGGTGACAACAATAAGTCTAAAAGGTCTCTGTCTAGTCTTTGTGGAGATTCCCTTGAGGTTGGAGGTGCAGTTGTTTCTGGCTCTACCGGTTCAATTGGGTTTACAGGGAACCTAGATAAGGCATCGGCATTAGCGTTAATTTTTCCTTTTTTGTATTGAATGTCGTACTCGAATTCCTCAAGTTTGAGACGCCAGCGAACTAGTCTTGATCCTGGATCCTTACAATTAAAAAGCCATTGTAAGGGCTTGTGGTCAGTAATAATTTTGAATCGATGCCCATAAAGGTAGGGCCTGAATACTTTCGTTCCGAAAATTATAGCAAGGCATTCTTTTTCGGTTGTGCTATAATTAGATTCCGCTTTGTTCAGCGTACGGGAGGCATATGATATAGGGAGATCTTGTCCTATGGGTCCCTGAGACAAGATGGCGGAAATTGCATAGTTGGACGCGTCACAGGTAAGGAGAAATGGTTGTGTAAAATCAGGATAGGCAAGGATTGGTGCGGAGATTAATTTGTTTTTTAGGGATTCGAAAGCAATCTGCTGTTCATTTTTCCAGTGGAATGGAATATCCTTTTTTAAGAGCGAGGTTAATGGTTTTGCCAGTTTGGCGAACTCGGGTATGAATCTCCGGTAATATGATACCAATCCTAGAAAAGACTTAATGTCTTTTGAAGATTTAGGAGTGGGAAAACTGGATACGGCTTTAGTTTTGTCGGGGTTTGGTTTCACTCCGTCTTCTCCGATTATATGCCCAAGATAAGCCACCTCCTTCCGCAGGAACTCACACTTTTCAGGCTGTAATTTCAGGTTAAAGCGTCTCAGTCTGTCGAATACTGCTCGTAGGCTGTCAACGTGAGAGTTTAGGTCAAATGAGTAAATAACTATGTCATCGAGATAAACAAAGCACCGGTTACCCTGCAAGCCGGAGAGGCAATTATTCATGAGTTTTTGAAATGTTGCAGGCGCATTCTTTAGGCCAAATGGCATTCTGTTGAATTGGTAATGTCCCTGAGGGACAGAGAATGCTGTTTTTTCTGCGTCTTCTGGGGAAATCAATAATTGATGGAAGCCGGATGCTAGGTCTAGCGTGGAGAAGTACTTACTTTTACCTAACTGATCAAGGATTTCCGAAATTTGAGGAATTGGGTAGGTTTCGCCTATGGTAATGTCATTCAGTTTACGATAGTCAATCACGATACGCCACTTCCGTTGACCTTGGGTATCTGCCTTTTTTGGGACTATCCAGATTGGTGAGCTCCAGGGTGAGATAGAAGGTTCGATTATGTTTTGTTGCAGCATCTTTTCAACTTGACTTTCCACTTCCTTTTTGTGGCACTCCGGGAATCTATAAGATTTAGTATGTATAGGAACGTCAGTGTTGGTCTTGATTCTATGATTGAGGGCAGAAGTATAGGAAAGGTGATCTTCAGGTAAATGAAAAATGTCAGTATAGTCGGTACATACGTCTATCAGGGCGTTGGCCTCCTCTGTATTCAAGTGGTCCATTCTTAAAGATTTAATGACTTTGGTGCTTCTGTCAGTTGCACTTTGTGTTTCTAAATTTATATTAAATGATGTCACGTGTAAGGGTTCTAGTTTTAATTTTAGATTCGGATTCATGTTAACTGGATGTTCAGAAATATTAGCTACGGTTAAGTTAATACGTTTGTTGTCTTTAACTTTTACGATGCAGTTTGATACTAATAGGTTGTCAGTAATGTGTTGGTCTAGGATTATGCCTTCTTTGAGGTCAAAGTGTTCTACTGAGCACTCGATGACTGTTTCTGAGCGGGGTGGAATAATGTAGGAAGGGTTGATGAAATGTAGTTTAATGTTGTACTTCCCTATATTAAGGGTGTCTTCAGTATAGTCAATCTTGCAGCGAAGGGCTGTGAGAAAGTCGGAACCAATAATGCCGTCATATTGTAAATTAATTTCTTTTATGACATGAAATTTGAACGAGATGAGTTTCCGTTCATTAAGTTCTAATTTAAGTTGGAAATGTCCTTCTGTTAATGTAGGTTCATCACCCGGGTCAATGCCCTTAAGTTTAACTGGTTCTTTTACGAGCTTCTGAATTTTGCTCATACAGGAAGATTTTATCAGACTTACAGCCGATCCCGAGTCTACTAGGAGAGATAGGGGAATATCTGATACGTTAGTTTTTATTAAAATGTGAGGTAGTAATCTCTTTGAAGTGTCTATATTTATCTCATAAATTTTAAGGTTAGGTTGTTGGCTTGTTTTTATGTATGTGTCGCCGTCGGTTTGGGGCTGGTTACCCTGTTGATTGGCGAAAGGATTTGGTTTGGAAAAGGTATCGCCGTCGGTTTGGGGCTGTTTACCCTGTCGGTTGGCGAGAAATTTGGGTTGGCCTTCGGTTTGGGGCTGGTTACCCTGTTGGTAGGCGAAAGGATTTTGTTTAGAAAAAGCATCGCCGTCAGTTTGGGGCTGTTTACCCTGTCGGTTGGCGAGAAATTTGGATTGGCCTTCAGTTTGGGGCTGGTTACCCTGTTGGTAGGCAAAAGGATTTGATCTAGGGATTTTGGATTGGGTGTCGACTTTAGTGAGTTGTCTCGGGCGACACCGTAACGAGACGTTTAGTCGTTTAAATTATCATTATCAGTGTCCACTGGAATATCTACCTCGTCTCGGCTGGTATTGTCATAGTCTGGTTCCGGAGCATCTGTCAAATAATTTACTCGCGCAGGTTGTCTGGTGTAAGAATTTGATTGTGAAGGTTGCGATATCTTGAATCTATTATTGTTGTACTCACGTTTCTTACAGGTTGAAATATCGTGGCCTGGAGTTTTACAATACCTACAGAATTGTTGACTACCTTGTGAGTTAGATGGCCTTGTATTATGAGTGAACGTATTAGCATTATAGCCAGGGTTCATGTTTGGCCGTGATGGACCAGATCTATTATTATTACTTCTACTCGTGTTGTTGGGCTTAGGTTCGCCTGGTGCCCGTCTGTATAAAGTTTGTTGGATACGTTCTTCTGATATAGCTAGATTTATGGCCTCGTTAAGGGTCCTTGGGGACCTACACCTTACGATATTCGAAAGTCTGGGATATAACCCCATGAGAAAATGATGGAGAGCTAAGTCTTCCATTGCTGCTGCGCGGCCAGGGAGTTCCTTGGCTTTAGATGTAGATGCCGACACCTCTATTAGCAGTTGTGACAATAATGTTTCGATTCGAAGAGCGAATTGGCTTACACTATCTAACGCCCCTTGTTTACTCTCTTGTAGCTCTGTGAGCAAATGGGCATAGTGTTTACGGTTACTAAATTGATTTTTCAAAAAGTCTTTTAGATGGTCCCAATTTGTGAATTCTTTAATTGAGCAGGCTACTTCCGCTTTACCGCTCAGTTGGCTAATTATATATTTGAATAAAATAGGTTTTTGTGTTTCACTGGCAAGTTCATAAGCGTTATTACAGTTAACAAGAAATGAATTTAATGTATCCCTACTTCCATCAAAGGGTTTAATAAATTTAAACAATGTATTAAGGTCCATTTCCACTATTAAGGGCGACGACCTTGTCGCTCGAGTGGGAGTGGGTGTCGGTGGTTTAGAATTATCAGACAATTGAATATCTAATTGGAGTTTTTCTGATTTTGCCATTAGTATATAGTGATATAATAAAATTAAACAATAATATTAAAACTATGTGTTGTACAACCCTATTTAATAACAATGACTAAGGACTCACAGTGCGCAGATAAGCACGGCGGTGACTATTCTCATGCCGGTGTCGGGTTTCTCGGGACACGGTGTGATGGTTGATGCTCCTTGAATCTCGATGCTGGATGTAGCAGCTGGCTCCAGTAGACTGATATGGAGGGCTATTGCCCTTCGTGACAGATCTATTGGTTGTCGAATACAGAAGGCCTGGTAAGGGTCAGGCTGATCAGTAGCAGGATGATGGTGATATTATATTTAATAATATTTCGGATAGGTAGCGTGATTTGCGTACAGAACAATTGTTCGTCACTTTTAAAATTTCACTAATTCACTGAGTTTTTTTTTTTTACTTTCACTGATTCACAGATTTTCACAGTTCTTTGTAAAATACACTTAGTCGTTAACAGTTTTTTCCTTTTCGGCACTGGGGATTTCCGATCCCACCGCTGCCACCAAATGTTAGATGGCTTTAATCGAAAGACTTTTTAAAAAAGAACTTTATTATAACTAAAAGAAATTGTACATAATTAGGATTAGAATACACGGATATAGAATCTGAACGCGACCGTCAGGTCTGATGTGTGGATGGAGACTGATCGCCAGGCTAGGGATCTTCTTAGACTCTGAAGGTGTAAAGCTGATCGGTAATAATATAGGCGTAGTCAGCATTAAAGCCTCAAGACCTGTGGTATAACAGTTCGAAAGAGATCTATCTTCCTTCAGTGTCTCTTATTGTGTCATCTGTTATAATGTTTCGTTTGTAGATAAGATCTTGATATATTACAATAACCACAAACGGGAACATTTCAAATATGTTAATCATAATTATTTATGTATGTATTTAAAATACCTCATTCAATAAACAAGTCTCACTCTATCGAAGTCATCTTCACGGTGAACGGGAATCGAATCAATGGCCGTTCACCGAGCTCAATTCACGGCTATATTGTAATTATGTATATACACACATGTTTGCGATTGAAACTTTTTTTTCTTTTACGCCGGGAACACACCCGCTTTTGTCTCCCCAGGCGGGTATGTGGGACTCGCTGCGCCCGAAAGGTGGTAAGGTGGACGCAGCTCTACCCACTAAAACCCGGCGAGATCCACCAATGCTCAGCTCAGCAGCTCCCTCAGCTCAATTTGCTTCGCCCAAGGTACTGGGCACAGCTACACCGCGACGACAAGGCTTGAACCACAGCGGGGATTGCGATTGCGACTAACAAAATCACGATTAAGAGTATTTCGTTTTTGCATGCTTTTTGTGACCACGTCTGCGTAAGTCCAACTAACTTGCTTATCCTGTAACCCACCGTGCAATAGCTTTGCTATGTTCCAGAAAGATGGGCATGGGCATTGTAATTACTGGTACCGAGATCGTATCTTGCGTAGGGTAAGAAAAACGGAATGAATTGTCTCAGTCTAGCATAAAGGTCTGGTTCCAGGTGAAGTAACTTCTTCATGGGCGTCTTTGACCGTAACCAAATGCACTTTGGTTAATCTAGAAAAAATAGAAAACACAACGATGGCTCCAAACATTGACCATTGCACGGTATTCAATCTAACATCAAAAAGAAAACAATAATGGCGGTACAATTTAGGCGCGGCTTAACAGATATCCTTTTATAACTTTATTAGAAAATAAAGGGAAAGTGTGAAAGTGACCGGTCAATAATTGCAGAATTGTCATTAGAACCCCGGTCACGTGGTAATGAAAGTGTAACACCAACTGGCGAACTACGCAACATGGAGATTGGAGTCACACAGGTTTTCTTCTAGAACGTTCAGTGCTTCTGTCATCCGAACGGCTAGGTATAGAACTGCCGAACTGCGCTCCGTGGAGAGCAGACTTTCATCTAGAACGTTCTGTACCACTGATTTAAGTTCGTTATGTTAGGGCAAGGCCTATCACTCGTTTCCACCAATCTTGTGTAAGCTATTAATAATTATAATATTAAACCTTTATTTGCTAGAATGTAGTACAATATAGTAGTATAGGATCGACAGGAATGTCTACCAGTGTTAAAAGAGCTTGAAAACCGCGCACCGTAAAGAGGATTTCTTCTAGAACGTTCTGTTTTTCTCGTTTATCCACTCCTATGTAGTCAGGATTGCCAGCGGTAACCATCAAATAATCCTTTGATACGATCTTAGACAGCCTGAGGGATACGTAAAGCTGCCTTGAGACCTGCTACGATCTAAGTTAATAGTTGACATCCTTGATTGATTTTGTTCTTGCTTGATTTCCGACACCAACTAACCATTTCTCTAGAATTTACGACACTGTTCAAATTAGAATTACAGTAAGGAACATTTTTCTACCTATGAATACTGCCTATGGTTCGACTGAATTAAAGTTATCGCGGGCGAATCTGCGGGCACCAACTAGTCCTCAATAAGTTTAAAATGAACATACAGTATAAACACATGAACAGTTATTTGGAAGTTTAACAACCCCGAAAAAGAGAATAGAGATGTTCAAACGAGCCAAGCGTAATATTTTAAGTGTTTCGTCTTTTGAATACACAAGACATTTCTTGTTTTAATAAAACTATTTTTATTGCGATTTATTAAAATGTACACATCTAACGCTTCGTATACTCGCAACCACGAGAAGTGTCGTCTTAATGTCTCAAAGTTATTCTAAAATAGCCTGAAATTCATAAATAATGTTAATTAATCCTAAGAGTTTTTGGAATCCGTGAAATTGTATCTTATGACTAGCTGTTGCCTGCAGCTTCGCCCGAGTTACTCAACTCTTATAAGTCACAGCGTGATGTTATATAGCCTATAGCCTTCCTCGATAAATGGGCTGTCTAACGCTGAAATAATTTTTCAAATCGGACCAGTAGTTCCTGAGATTAGCGCGTTCAAACAAACAAACAAACTCTTCAACATTATAATATTAGTATAGATTTAAATACAGTAGGTACTAGTTTTGAGATGAAATGAAAATCTATGAATGTCTTTAGGTATATATTATTATGAGGGCGATACTAAAAATTCTTAGAAACTGGCTACTTGTAAACGATATAATAAAAATTTTTTTTTAGATTTCCGATGTCATTTAAATTAACGAGAAAGTTATGATAGACTTCGATTGACCTTTCGCTGATTTACAACTGGTTTAGTGTGTTTAAACGTGGTCGCACCAATCTCACAGATTATAACTGCGTGACGGACGGACTTCCACAGCGACGACTGAAGATGATAAAATTAGTGTTGTGCGGCGTATGATAGAGACTGACAAAAGAGTAACCTATTCGCAGATTCGGACAAGCTGAGGCATCGGTACGAGTCAAATGCACAAAATCCTCCATGAAAATTCGGCGGTCAGGAAGCTTTGGGCCTGGTGGATACCTCGTAATTTGACAGAGGCCCAAAAACTCCGTCATGTCGATTGGCGCCGCGAAAAGGTTAAAAGATTTAAGGGGGGTGACTCAATGCTGTGTTCGACATAGGTACTTACGGGTGACGAAAGCTGGATTTACTGTTCTGTACCTGAAACTAAAAGACAGTCTGCTGAGTGAGTGTTTCCTTCATAAAGGAGTTGCCAACAAAAGTAAAGAGAGGTTGAAGCGTGGGAAAAAAGGTGGTGGCCTCGTTCTTCGGAAGTACATGTCATTACAAAAAAAATTGTTTTAAAGGAATGAAAGACAGTTACTGCAGAGAGGTATAATAATAATTGTTTGCCACTTATTGGTAAAAGTTCGGCAGAAACGACCTCGGAGTAGGATCCGCCTTCACCACGACAACGCCTCGCACACCACCAAGCAAACGATCGACTTTCTGGCGACGTAAATGCGCTGATCTTCGAAATATCCAGTTTAATTTTAAAACTTCTTTTCGAATTTGATTGCCCTATTAATGAGGACCTTTTTTTAAAATTTTAGGGCGGGTGAAATCATCTCAAACATCTAGCTGCTTAATAAAATGCTTTTGACAAAAATAAATCTTCCAACATCCGGTTTACACATGGCTATTTTCGCGTCATCCTACCTCAAAATAAGGCTTATCAGTAGATGAATGCGGGTAACCACATATAATCACAAAAAAATTCCGTGTATCATTTCCGATGTCGCGTAAAAAATACATTTCTGAGGAAAATTCAGCAACCTAACCTGATTGTGTAAAATTGTTACATAAATATAAATCATTAGTAATTTATAACATAAGATTTTATATTCAAATATATACTGGGCGATACGTGTCTTCTTACACTAGGAATGGGTCACAAGCTTGACATAACATACATGTCAAACTTTCTATCCTGCATCTCTTTGATGGATACGACTCGTAACGTAACTAAGTTATTATGTAGTCAAATTAGACGAGATTGCTTGAAATATAAGGTAAGGTAACGTTGAAGGAGAAGGCATATACCCAAGAATTTGGCCGATGTGCCAAGAGGGTTCTAAAGTGAAGACCTTGTTCGCGAAGACCGTTGACTTGTCGATATCCGGCTAGACAGGACCAACTCTGTGCAATAGCTATATTAGATACAAGTAGCAGGTTCTAGAAGATTTGATCATAAAAGAGAAAATTTTCATCTCACTTTGCATCTCACAAATCATTTTATCGCTCGTGAAATCAAGCCTAGTAATTAAATGCTTTACTTATCAACGACATCATCTACTTTCAAGCTAAAGTTCATTAAAATTCGTTCAGTTCCCCTGTAACAATGAGATTTCAATCAAACTTTCACACTATTCCACTGTCGTCATTTTTAAGTGATTTTTTCAAAAGTTCGACGTGCATGCTCTTAATTCCGTGAAACTAAATTAAATCGCGGATACTGTAGTTTGTAATGTATATAAAGAACAGAAAAGGTATACAGATGTTGTAGTAATAAACTTATATTTTTAGAGAGGTTGTTTAGATCCTGACCGGTACACTTCAAATGGGTTTTTATAAATTTCCCCGTACAGCTGAACACGTTCGTGAAGAAACCTGTATCCTGATGAGATTCTTTGAAGATATGTGAAGTTAGCCACTCTGCATTGGGCCAGCGCATAGGTAAACTATGGGTCAACTCCCTTCTCGCTTGAATTTGCAGAGGAGAATCATACCTATTGAACCCGTGGGCCGTGAGAATTGATGATAGTAATCGTTAAGGATTTCACACTTATACGAGACCTTCTTTACGCCATAGATTCCCATCCTATCCCAAAACTTTTGTGCCGTCCCTAATTTCGTTTAATGTTTTCTTTTCTTACTTCTCTATATAAAGGCAGAGGAAAAGATCCTTACAGATTCAGATAATAATGAGAAAAACTGGCCAAGTTCAAATCAGACTAGTCGTTCCAACGTTCCCTATAATTGGAACCCATTTATGAAAGATACGGTATCCTAAAACCATTATAGTATGATAGTTGTTTTTTTGCGTAATTGTCTGCGTCATAATGTTATGTTTATAGTGAACGCCCCTTCATTTCTAGGTAAGTATCACATTTGGGTATTACACATATTTTTATAATATTAATACGCAGAAAAAGGGGGCGTTGATAGTGGAAGTTATTTCCGATAGTTATTTTTGGATATATTTTTATATGAGTAGACCGGAAAAATCTCGCAGGTTGATTGCATCATTCATAAAATAAAACATGCAATCGAAACTCATACATATTATAAAGATACAACGTTTGTGAATTTGTATGTAGGAGAAAATCTTCAAAATTACTTATCATATCTAAAAATATCCTTTACCAGTAAAAAGCTATGTTATCACTAACTAACATGAGCAGTAATAAAAATGTTTTACAAAAAATTAAAACCGACTTCAAAAATACAATACTAAAAAGTAATAAAATAACTGTGTTTCTTTAATTTTTGTGCTTATCACTTATAATCAACTTAATCTCATATTAATTAATGTACAAACTTTGCGTTAGCACGTCATTATAGTGACTTTTGGAGTCGTAGGTATGCATCGAAATCCATTCACAAACGGAGGAGTAAGCATGTCACATGCATACACTTTTTTTTTTATTTACCGGTGGGAGGAAAGCGCTGTGCCGCGCTCCCGGCTGCATGGGTACCACCATTTTGCTTATTTCTCCCGTGAAACAGCTTTGCTGTGTTTCGGAGAGAAGGGCAAGACAGGCAGTGTAATTACTGGCACCGAGACTTAACATCTAATGTCTCAGGGTAGGCAACACATAAATGAGTTGCCTGGGTTCGTTCCCGGTATACTAGTTTATGTTCATGGGCGACGTCGACCACTTACCATCAGGTGGTACGTTTGCCAGTTTATCCAGCTAACATAAAAAAAATATAAAAAAAAATACAAAAAAAAACATACAGACGAATTGACAACCTTCTCTTTTTTATGAAGTCCGTTAAAAATAATCATCTTCCGAACTGTAAAACTAAGTTAATTTGGGTAAGCAGTGCAATAAGATAGTTCTAAAATCTAAATAATAGCTCTAGATATGGAAGTCCAAGATTTAAGGAGGCAACCGAGCAGTCGGAGCCTTATGGTGACTACTGACGCCCATTATAGACATCCGCACAACAGAAAGTTACGCGGATGCTTTGCTCTCCTTTTGCCCATCCCCCAATGGGCCACTGGAAACGCGACAGCGTAGCTGTCACTTGACGCCGGTGGTGTGTGATAGATAGATAGAAAGATTTCAAAGAGTATCGAGCTGAATTTTCGTGATATTAATTAGTAAATTGATAAGAACTTCAACTATGTATCATAAAAAAAAAATCATTGCATGTTCCATTCCCATTCCAAGTACCATTTTAGGTTCAACCAAAGGCCAGTAGGCCGTCTTGGCGTTCATGAAAACCTATTCATTCTACTGTGAATAATGGTGATAATAATTATGATGCGGGCTAATGTATATGCAGATCTCTCGCACTTATAATTTTAGGGTTTTAAATTTGTATAAATACCTATGGACGCTTTTACACCACGTCAAATTGGTCGTTCGTAAGTTCTCGAAGAACATGTTTTACGGGTACCAGACAACGGAAATATATTGAATACTATTATACTATGCATACTTATATAGTACACATATATTATATTTAATATAGGTACATCCATAACCCAGGAACACAGAAATCTTTGTTCCCTGGCGGGATTCGAACCTTCTACCGCGCTAACCATTGAGATACAGAGGTCGTCAATCTTTACACATGTGTATAAATTTCTTTTAATTTCCTTGGGAATTCAAATGAAAAGACCTACAAGGCCAGGTTGGTGTAGTGTAATTGTTTATAAATATTGAAAAAATCACTATCGGTTTGACGTCGCCGGGAAATTGGTGGCCAGCTGTATGTGAGAGTGAAGCAATGTGTAATAAAATTAGATTATCATTATACCCATAAATATTTTACTGGTGGATTTCGTTTGTGCTACGCGCCTGTCTGTGTGTGTATCACCATCCTGCCTATTTCTTCACTGTGTTTCGGGAAAAAGAGAAGACCAAGTGTGCAGAAGAAAGAGTTATTGGCAATTTTGACAGTAACCCGAAATACGTCACTACGATTTACCTAATCCTGTGGTTAGCTCGTAATATAGTATGAATTATTAGACATAGAGAGGTATGGAAAAAAGTTTTATAAATACATGACTCTGGTACAGGCAATTATCATCATCATTGCCTTTAGATTGATTACCCAATAAACATTTAAGCTGAAAAAAGTTCTTTTAACCGGTGCAATAACAGCTAGAAGCTTTATAAACGATGTACAAAAGCGTCAAAATATACTTAAGGCTGTAGTAGAGGGTAAATTGTATTATTTAATACAGTACAGCTGTTTTAAGGCTGTATAAAGCCGAAATTATTACTTTTAGCTTTACTTGTAAAGAGCACCGAAAAAATACAGCGTATGGTGTAAAAAAACACTATCAGCAAGTTTATAAGACTAGAGCAGTATAGCGGCTGAATAGTGCTCTAGAAATCTACTTTTGTATTGCCTAATGCTGTACAAGAGCATTGAATATTGCTACCTTCTGGATTTTGGTGTATAATTACTCTGTAGTACAGTCATCATATAAGGCTGGATAATAGCTGTCCAATGGTTATCTAGGAAACCCTTAGAAAGCAAATTTCTGTATAAGAGTGTAATAATATGATGTCTGCTGCATAAGAGTTTAGTCTTACTCTATTGTAAAGCTAACGCGATAAGCGTAATTTTTATCTATTGTACAGCCCTCGGTGTTACAGTAGATGACTTTTACGTTAATAGTGTTTAAATAGAGAACTATGCAGCTTATCGAATATTTTAATGTCTAAGTCAAACTGGAAATGACATTTTTGCATAGTTAATTATATATATTGTGGCCAGTCTTACATAAGTACTGTATAAAAAATAAAAAAATGCGTTATACTTTTAGTTATTTATTTCGATAATGACACGATCAGTCACAAAATTTTGTTTGTACCTAATACTAATTATAAGTTTTTCTCATCTTCTTTTTTTCTCCCTCTTCTTTATCCAGAATTTGTTTTTGGTTTGAAAATAACTTGTCAATATCTAGCTAGGTACCTGAATAATGAAGTACATACCTGAAATGAATAAACATTATAATTAAATAAAAAAATTCAAACAGCAGTGTGTCGGTACAAAACCTTAAATATTAAATGTGCTGTAAATACACCTACATATTAAACCTAATTAATAAATTAATTATGATTGCGTCAAAACGATGGCTGTAAATCTAAAGTGCAAAAGTTAATGTAATCTCCAGTGTACATTGGATATACAGAATGGGTTTCTTTGCTTTCAATAGAACCCTGAATTGCTGTAATATTTACTAAACGTACTCTTTTAAGCAGCTACTATAGCAATTAAACTCTAAGGTACATCCATCATTACTCTTTAGGCTGTTGTATATACTTAAATTACTGCTTTGTTACGCCAAAAGCTTTATAGTGGAGTACTAGAAGGGCAACAGCTGTACAATTGAAGACGCCATTAAACCATAACCTAAAAATTATGGTAACATAATTTATAACATATTTATATGTATATTTTAAAAACAATTCGGCGATATTTACACATAATTTTACTTGTACACAATACAAAAGTTAATTTCTTTACTATTTAAGGCACTGCGGACTAATAAAGCTAGTCTGAATTTGGCTTACATGGTTCTTATTACACTTACACTTTCGTTATTATCTATTATTTCGAGAGCGCATGAGTTTTTGGCTTACTATTAGTATACATATTCACGAAGAAGTAGCAGCCGCAAGCAAAATAACGACCATAACTTAAGAATGGGTACTTACCATACAGCAAAATAATATTTGTTCACTTCACAAATTAAAATATGGCCACAGTGTGTCACTTATTATATATTATTATATTAATAAATTGTCTTTTAAAAATAAGTATTTATGGAAGGAAATTCAACCACAAAGATAATTTTATTCTTATATTCAGACGTTTACAAGCCTGAGGCTGTATATAAAATAGATAAGATTTGAGAACAGTAGCTGTATAATGGCATCTAATTATGCTCTAAGTCAGCTATTACGCAGCTATTATACAGCTGTTAGACGGCTAGATCTACACTTAAAGCTGTATAATTTGGGGCCCAAATTGCGGATATAAGTGCTGTATATCCGGATATACAGCCATAATACAGCCAACTTGTACAGCCTAAGCCCTTCAAAATTTCCATTGTACAGCCTTTATACAGCTGTCAAATGCTATCTGGGTACAACTCAAGCCCCATCCGAATCATAAAATGTGTAATTTAGAAAACATGTTTTTTTTATCCATGACATCAAAACTCATTAAAAACACTCCTTTGTTTACCTAAACAAGTCACTCACATAATATGTTATAAAATGTATATCATTGCAATTATAATTATTTCAATTATGAACTGGGATTCCATTTAATGTATGGAAAATTCTATTTCTTCGTGTGGTATTCGAGTTACGCATGCCAGTCCGGAAGAGTGAACGCGGATGTAGGTGTATGTCTGTTATTTAATATTTTCGCATGTTAAGTGCCAACAACTGTCTTGGGGAGAGTGGGGGTCAGGGGATACTGATACGTAGGATACGTTTCAGCATCGTTAATAAGTTTTACAACAAGGAGGGCGAATTGGTAAAAAAATATATTTGACACTGGCAAATGTACCGGTGAGAATGAAGGAAGAAGAAGTATTTATGTTTATTAAATCATCAACTTTGAATTTGGAATGCAATGTAAATTGAGAATGTGTAGTTCCCAAGAAAAGAAATAAACAGAGCAGAGTGATTATTACCGATTCAAGCTTTAATACATGTGGTCAGACATCCTGAAGTGTGTTATTAACACTCAGACCGAATTAGCCAGTTTACGAAAATGACGTTTGAACACATCGCCTAATTTCGAGGGTAATACCCAGAAGTATAGGGTAAAAATCATATTGTTATACATAATACATTCAATTTCAAATGCTTGTCTACAGGGTTGCTTGTCCAAAATCAAATGCGTTAATATCGCAAATAAGGACATACGCAATGGGGCGACCGGTCGTTTTAAATTATTGTCGTTTACGATTAATTAATGTATAAAGTGAAATTTACCTACACATTAGCCATTATGAATATCACTGAACAAGTGAACAGTCAACTGGAAATAATGTAGGAAATAAACTTAACCGACCCTTGTTTGACCTTAGAATTGTATGATTTTCTTAAAACGTTTAATATTTAGTGAGAGCCTCAGTAATTTTCATATGTTCCAAATAAGTTAAGAAAGCTGGGAAAAATTACCTAATCAACTGAAATTTTGATATACACACAACCTTTTAAGCCTTGTAGTTTAAGGAAGTGATTGTCTTACGATTTTGTAGATACATATAAAAATTATCCATACCGAATTGACAACGCTGGCCCGAAATTGACTGATCACTGTGTTTAAAGGTTACCGAGTATTATGTCATAATGGACAACATAACTAAGGCTTAAGGCCAAAAACAAATGTCAACAAAAAAATTGACATCCATATTATGATAAATATAGTATTTTGTAATAAATTGTAGTGTGATTCTAGTTGCGTTTGGTTTGAACTTAGAAGTTACTTTGCCCAAAAATTTGGGTATCGATTATTGGTTTGGATGGTTGGATCAAAATTAAAGTGACCCTAAATACAAGAGGGCGGAAACGTAGCTCTTTGTTGCGTAAAGCAATTCATTATCAATGACACAACAGAACGAGAGGCGGTCACATGTTATCTGTGTGCGAGCGCTCATCATTTTTACATTAATAATCGGTCAGTCCAACAGTGCATTCGTGGTCTTTGGACGTGCGCGTCGTTACAATCATTTCCTTTGTGTAATACGTGCTGAATACGCAACGATCATAGTTTAAAAAGTGAACGTAGTGTCTTTGAAAAAGAAATGGCGGACGGTGACGTTCCATTGGTTACGAGTTTTGGTAACAGTGAAGTTGAATTTGGCGGGAATAAAATGTCAAAACCGACATCAAGGTTAGTTTTTCATGGCAATACCCGTGCAATACTGCCAAGAGTTTAGTGGTCGTAATTTCAGTATAACTTTATTTAAAGAACTCAATTCACTGCTGATTAATAATGTTTTTGTGGAATAAAAACTGAAAACGTATTTTTTTTTAATAAGGCAATGGAATATGCTAAATATTTTTTTTATCAAAGCGAGATACAATAGGAAATTTTATTTATCAAAAATCGTAATAAGTATTTCGTGATTTTTCCAACCACTTTCGCTTAAATGTAATATTATGTAGATATATAAATTAGCAATCGCATATTGTGGGTCAAGCTTATTTTGCTTCGTTGGTATGTAAAACGGTTTAGTGTGGGTAGTAATATTTAATATGCAAATAAGAACATGACAATACTAAGCAGGAAATTTAAGGAACAATAATAATATTCTTAACAAGCAAAATCGTACAATAATAAGATTCACCGTCTTTTATTCTGCAATTTGAACTGTTCAAACTTTCTTAACAATGAGAAGGAGTGTATATAAAGTTTTCGCAGCGTTTACAAACATTATAAGTATAATAACATCTGATCCAAATTGAAGTTAATTAGAAATTATATATCTGGTCGGTATTTTTATATTAAATTGCCGACCCGGCCACGCGTTGCAGTTAAGGTATATAAAGTGTGTAAGGTATTCGGGATTCGAACCCGCAACCTGCGGCTTGAGCGTCAACGCGCTTACCATTGAGCTACATAGATCGTCAATAATTAATAATGAAGGTCTAATACGTCATCTTTCTGTCTAAATGAGTTTTGGATTTGACATCATCTTGAGAATTTGACATCTGCATACAGTATCAAAATATAAACATTTAATTTGCAATAACAAATATTGAGATCAATAATTGAGATAAAAACTACCCTATCTCGCAAGTTGGACCAAATTACAAATGCTTATAAAATTTGATAAAAACTGGTTCGGTAATTTTGGAGTTTATCGCGAACATACATCGTGACACGAAATTTTTATATATAAAGATTAAGGAAAAGTAAATGAGAAATGTCTAGAACAATTTACGCATGTTTTAATTTTTTTATACTTACATCATAATGCATTTTTAATTTTAGCATTAAGGCGCGGCTCCACTGCGGCGCACGCAGAGGTTACGCACGTGTGTTAAAATGTCAATATCAAGAAAATGTTAATTAATGCGTAGTGTGTCCGCGAGTTGCAGTGGAAACAATCACATGATATTATATTTTTTGCAAAGCGAAACTTGACAAATTAATATTGCGTACTGCGTAGCCTCTCCGTGCGCCGCGGTGGAGGCGCGCCCTTACCATAACATGAATTGCTGTTTTCAATAAAAGCGTCATAATTATGTGCGGCAGTGGACGGTTATATTATATTAATAATGATTATTTCTATAATATGTTTACATTCATGGTAACCTACTAAAACATTTGTGAAGGATGACATTAAATTGGAAATAGATTTTCCTGTTTGTCAAAGCTACTTACTATCAAAGTATGGTATCGTAGGAAGGGGGTATTGAAAGAGGATCATCAGCTGGGAAATTATTGTGAATATTTGTCAAATTCATCACTCTAAAATAAATCAAAATAACTTTAGTACCACTTCTTCTCAGTCGTACGCTCTTGGCAGAGCGGTCGTGGTCATGTCTTGGTCGAGTCTTGCACCACTGCTTCTCTCGTAATGCGACGCCATGTATCTCTATGTTTGGCGGAGTGCGAGTTGTCATTTATATTGGTGTGTGTCAGAGATTTGATTAGATCTGTCCGTGTAGAGAGCTTTGTCAAATACATCACTCTAAAATAAATCAAAATTGGCAAATCCTCGCGGGAGCCATTACACAAGAAGAAGAAGAACTTTAGTACCACATGATATTCAAAATAAACATGCAATTATCCCAGAAATCAGGAAATATTTAAATCTATTTGCATTTACTTGGCACTATATTATTATGTGGTTGTTATCAAGAATGACTTTAAGCAAAATATGAGCATTAGCGGAACAGTGGTATTAGTAGCCTTTGGAGATAATTTCCATATACATTTTGACGAAAATTATTGAAATTTGCAGGAGTCAGGGATGCGCTATTTGTCCCCACATGTTACCACCATCCTGTTTATATCTCCTGCAAATTGACTGTGATTTAGACTTTGCCATCAGATACAGGCAAGCACAGTCAGTACTATAGGTTGTAATTACTGATACAAAGATCACCTTGCGTTTCAGGATCGACACTGATTAGGTTACGTTACTCTGGTCACTCTAGTGCAATAAGGGTTAATTCCAATAGCAACTTCTTTACGTTTATGGGTGACGTTCGTCCTAGATCACTTACTGTCGGGTGGCTTTCACCACTCATCTCTCACAAACATGACAAGAAAAGAATTCCACAGGGTCCTTTCATTGGTCCCATGTTCCTTTTTTGTTCTATTAACGTACAGTTTTTGTGCTGTTACATACATACAAGCTAATAATAAAATAGATTTTGATTGTATAGTTTTATTGATTGGCCTTAAAACATTGGTAATTTAGTTGCACAAAGAACTTGAACTTTGAACCGGTAAAGACGCGACTTGTTGAAGTGTCTAGTAAAACAACATTGATGTAAATAATTTACCTATAATTTAAATAAACCGACGGAAAAGGTATCTTTGAAAGAAAGGAAAGAAAGGGAGTCACCCTTTTCACAAAATGATATTCTGTGAAGATATAAATTTTATTACATCAAAATATTTAAAGATTCAAGAACATTTGTTTATTTAAGTGTGTTCTAAATGGATTTTTTTTAAATAACAAAAATATCACACCAAGTGAAGCATTTTTAAGATTTTGTACTACCTTCTATCAACCTAACGTCTGCCGCGGTTGTACCTTCTAATTTCTAAACCACAGAAATATATCTTGATATAGTTCTGTGTTCTAAACCGTAAATAGGTTGAGATTATTACAGAGTTATGTACCTATTATGAAAAGAAATAATAGAAATAAAATCAATCCGAAAATTTAAAGGAGTCAACAAATACGAAGGGTGATTTAGGCGTTTGACTCAATTATAATATTATAATGACAAAAGCATATATTTATAAGTAGATTATCTTTTAAAGTGCTACACAAGCTCTGTGCGAGCCCGTCTCGCACTTGGCCGCATTATAATAGTTTGACTGTTATAATATCTATGGACGCTTACACACCACGTCAATCTGGTCCCGTGGTAAGTTCTCGAAGAACTTGTGTTACGGGTACCACACAACAGAAATATATTTAATACTTTTATACTATACATATATTGAAGATTTTTATTATATAATACACATCCATGACCCAGGAACACAGAAAATATTTTTGTTCCCTGGCGGGATTCGAACCCGCAACCTCCGGCTTGAGCGCCAACGCGCTTACCACTGAGCCACAGAATTTGTCAAAATGTTGACACCATATTTGTTTTAATGTTTATAAACAGATACTAGCGACGTGATTTTGTATCAATTTCAATTTTCTATTCGCTGCGTCATAATAATATGTAAATAACATTAAAATATGCGATATTAGGAATACATAATATAAACGTGCTGCCTTACTAATGAGTTATTTTATGGTAATATTCTGGGGATGAAGCAAGGGTTTCAAGATTCTTCTTGGTTTGTAAATACTGCGTCATATAATAGATAAATAGAACTACTTTGTATTGTATGATAATTACAAAATAATAGAGTTACAAAGCTTTTAAAGAAATATGATATTCACGTGATTTCTTTTTTTTATCAAAACTACATACGAAGTTGCATTTTCCAATACAGTAAAATAAAATAAAAGAAGATGAAGTTCTTATTACAGAAATTATTCGTTTCATAGCCATATTAATTGGTAGAGATGGTGATGCATAGTTAGATTTTTAAATATTAAAAGTAATGTTTTTTTAGGATTAAAAAATAGTCGCTTCTTGTATATCATTTGCGGTCAAAAGTGTTACTTATTGCGTGATGTCTACAATTGTCATGTTGCGAAGTATAATTAATAAAATCAATACTGGGTTTTACCACCAGTCGTATTTGAGTAAAACATTTACTTACGACGTAAATAAAATCACATATGTTACTGGTTACCACAAGTAAAAAACATATTTTTTTATTCGCTGAACCAGAATCCCTATAAAACTATTCATACACTTTTTTTTTCTTTTACGCCGGGAAATGCTCTGAGGCATCCCGCGGGGAAGTGGGTCTCCCAAGGTGGGTATGTGGGACTCGCTGCGCCCGAAAGATGGTAAATGGACGCAGTTCTACCCATTAAAACCCGGCGAGTGCCACCAGTGGCGCCTTGGTGAGGAGCCCCGGATCTGTTAAGCTAACAGGGCACCTCGACGGCTAGTCAGTCCCGCAAGGGACCGACGCCACCTCCACAGAGGGGTGGTCCCGCACCACATAAAAACCCCTCCCAACGTCGGGACAGTACCATGGGGTGAGGTTCCCATCCTCACCCCTTGGTACTGCTCTCTTTTGTCCCTTCTTCTTATAATAGGGGTACAAAGAGCCCCCTCGGCTCAATTGGCTTCGCCCAAGGTGCTGGGCTCACCCTAGGCTACTGAGCCCCACCGCCACGTTAAGGCTTGAACCATGGTGGGGACTATTCATACACTAATAAAACATAATTCATCACAATCATCCTTCTTTTCTCTCTCTTCATGTCCACTTCTGGATATGGGAGTCTTTCAATTAACGCCAAAACGGTCGATATCCGCCACTCGCATCGTACTAGGAGCGGCCAACACATGATCGTCTCATCTAGTTATAAATCTATGGACACTTTTACACCACGTCAATCAGGTCCCGTGGTTAGTTCTGGAAGTAGGTACTTGTGTTACGGGTACCAGACAACGGAAATATATTTAATACTTTTATACTATACACACATTTAAGATTTTTTTATATAATACATATATCTATTTAATACACATCCTAGACCCAAGAACACAGAAAACTTTATGTTCGCTTGCGGGATTCGAACCCGCTACCTCAAGCGCCATCGCGCTAACCATTGAGTCAAGGAGGTCGTCATTTCGAGATGTCAGTTGGAGATCTCTAGTAACTAATCTAGTCTTGTACTCGTAACGCAAATCCTACTGTAAGAATTTTCATATTAAGCTAGTTTTATATTAGGTAGTAAAATAATTATCATAATTACGGCTAGGTATAAATATAAGATAACGCGGGGGAAGCTGCTGTATTGGCATTTATCAATTACCTATCTATCTATAATTTTATTTGTCATAAGGAAAACGATCTAGGCTTAGGCTCAGACTTATGGTGACTACCAATGCCCATATAGCGCCATTTGACTTGGCTGACTAAAGTTAGCTAAAGACTAAAGTGAAATCGCAATCTGGACAAGGTATGTGTACCCTCGTAACTGTAGATTTTTATTTATCGCTCTCTTTCTATTTCTGCCTCTCATTCTCTTTCTACCCTTCTCTTTATCTCTTTTCCTCCCTTCCTCTATCTTTTTATCCCTAATCCTCACTCTCTCTCTCCCTCTCTATCTCTATGTCTCCTCGTTTGTCATCTAACTGTACGAGAGGGAGTATTATCTCTTATCGCTATACTCACTCGCTCCGTTGCATATGCATGGAATGCACAAAGGCTGTATCTTCATTGAAATAAATTAGAGATCATCATGTAATCGCGTGACGACATGGATCGGTTATTGGGCTAAGGTTTTATGATAAACGCTTCATTTTATTGCGGACACTACATGAATAAATACATAATTAAGTTATATAATTCATTAGAGAATGGAAATGCTTAAATATAAATTCTATATTATTTCGTTTTATCATATGCAGCATGTTGTATGTAAGTAAAAACTCTGGATGCGCCGTAAACGCAAACCCCTCACCTTCCGTCTGACACAGGTGCTCACTGGGCATGGTTGCTTTAGTGAGTAGGTACCTTTGCCGGACGGCCCACAGGGAGCCGTTGACATTGTGTCACAATTGTGGCGCGGCGGTGGACTCGGCCCAGCACACCCTCGAGGTGTGCCCGAGATGGACCGCGCTGCGTCATGATCTTACATCAGTCATCGGAGGGGACTTGTCTCTGCCGAGCGTCATCAGCGTCATCATCGCGATGCTCGGTCATGACGAGTCCTGGACAGCGATGGTCTCCTTCTGTGAGGTAGTACTGTCCCAGAAAGAGGCCGACGAGCAGGCCGGTGAGAGAGGAAGCCACCGATGAGGCCACCCTCCACAGGTGACGTCGCGAGGAATGCTTAGTAGCGGTCGGGCAGACCCCACTTACGAGGAGTAGTCTGGCCTTCGCCGGGGCCAGCCTGTCGCTGAGGTGATCATATCTGTTGCCTGCATATCCGGGACCCTCAAAAAGCGGATGAAGGCGCTCGCAGTGGTTTTAATTAGGGTAGGGTAGGAAATAAATCTTAATAAAATGAAGGATATAAAATGTAAAACCAGAAGCACAAAAACAGTGCGTTTTTTCGATTTTTTTAACAAAACTAAAATGTGACGTGTTTTAGCGTTTTTTTTTTAATATAATGCCAAAGAATTATTAGATCTTTTTTATTCCACACTTTTAAAGTATCTAACGAAGTACGAATATATACGAAATAAGTAAGTAATTAAAAATATTTTGCACATAAGGAAAATTTGGGTGATGAAATGTTAATACGCATCGTTCATCATTATTCATTAGGTGTATAATTAAAAACTATACAAAAACTGAACCTGAATTCATCTCGGTTTATATAAAAACAAAGACACTGAAAGCAAAAACCACTTCAAGGTGACTTACCGAAATTCATTACCAGTAACACAGATAAAAAAATTGCCCTAGAGAATTCTTCAAACTTTCCGGAGGTTTATTAAAAAAAGAATATCTCACATTTTGAATGAAAATGTTACATGTTCCATTTTATATTTTCTACATATTTTGCCAATCAGTGCCAATCTATTCATTATAAATTAAGAACAAACGTTCTATTCATAAAGTATTTAATTATTTATAATTATAGCACAGCGGGATGCACAGTTTAAAATGGCGCCATAATGTTCTAAATTGTAATTGTCAGATTCAATAATTATTCTTCTACTACTTTCGTCTGGTGTACGCAATAAAGACAGCTTGATTTTACAGTTTATATATTTATAAAAAAATAACCATAATGTTCTATGATACTTGTTCCTAGTAATGTTCGCTTTAATTTATGAGTAACGTTACACTAGTAAAACTGTTTTATTTTTAATTTATTGGAATTTCACTAATATTGTGATAAAACTGACGGATGGACGAATTAAAATATATCGATACTTTACAGCTATTTATTTTATTCTACAAGATTAATAATTAACTATCTACTATACTAATCAGACAGACAACTCGTCAGATTTTTTGTCTTTAGTTTGACCGGGAAGCTGAGGTTATCTTAATGAACCATTTTCAGCCTTATTTTTCATAATAATTTGGAATAATACTTTATTTACAATTAAGACAATATATAAAATTAAATAGTAACGACTGGGGATATTACTTCATTAGTATTGTTTAATATTCATAGTTTACTGACATATAATCAAGAATCAAATTAATTTTGCTCACTACATATCCATAATCATGCCGTATTATTTTGTTGGTACAACTGGTCTTATCCAAACCCGACGCCAGGAGGCCGTGTGGTCAAAGACTCCACGGATGGCGGGGGGGAACCCCCCACATATAAAGTCAATAGGTTAGCCACCTGGCTCACCACTAAACCGATGTAGCATTAGGGTCAATAGGCCATTAGCTTAGTCCATTCGAAAAAACAAACTGGTCTTACTTTAGGATATGAGTGTCCAGTTCAAAACTCGAGGTTAATTCTTCGTTATTATTTAAGTTTTCAATGATTCAATGAAATATGTGTTACCCAGGATGTTACGAATGTGCCAGGGCTAACTTTATGCAATAATAATTATTAAAATAAAAAGACACATTTAAAGTAGCCATTAAATGCACTTAGATTTTAGAAAACCTTCAGATTTTACTTAAATTTAAGATCTTTGTACCGATAACCTAATAGTGAAAAGGTATTAAAATATATAGAAACTCATTATATTTTGATTAATTATGTAGAACCATAGACTTATATTCTACCGTATAGACCTAAAATAAAGATTTACAGTACAGTACAGAACCTTTTTTTTCTCTTTTTTGTCTTAAACGCCGGGAAATGCTCTAAGGCATCCCGCGGAGTCCCGGGAGTGGGTTTTCCCACGCGGGTATGTGGGACTCGCTGCGCCCGAAAGCTGGTAAGTGGACGCAGCTCTACCCACTAAAACCCGGCGAGTGCCACCAATGCCGCCTTTGGTGAGGTGCCGTTCGGGGAGGTCCGTTAAAGTAAACAAAAATCTATCAAATGTTATACTATTTTGCAGACGGTATACGACCTAATTATGTAATTTAGTATCTGAGTTGCATTCCTAATTAGCATCATAATAACATATGTTCTGATTACGACACGCTATTTTAATGCAAGCAGAGTTATATTTAACCGATTGCGTAAAATCAGAATTGATTCGACGCGTTTCAGGTGCAATTACGTGTAACTCAGTCGTTTTGGCAAACGTCTGTAGTTCTTATATCTACATCCATAGACATATTTAGCTTTTTTAAATTTTAATGGAACATCAAAAAAAGGAAGACAATCACACACATCCTTATGATTGTTATTTACATGAATAAAGTTTATAAACTATTAAAATGATGTATATTAAATATTTTATACTTATTGCTTTTCTTGCGTGTGAATAAACATAATGTTAATTATTATTTTATCATAAACGTTGATAAAATAAATAATAATGCAACCGGCACATGGATTCCGGGTATGTATGTCTTCCGCGTCATTTAATGTACCTATTCACATACAGATCAACAACGAACCATAGATAACAAAGAGTAAAGCCACTGACACACCACATACTGAGCGAGCGCGACATTGTTATGAACAATAGCTTTATTTGCGACTTTAACTTCAACTCATTTCAATGGTTGGCTTATAAAAAGTTTTCTTGTTGAACTGTACTGAATAAAATGAAATTTGAATAATAATTATTTCGGGATTTAAACATATAAGATTGCAATTTAAATAGATAGAGAAATAGCGTGTAGGTAATTGTACCTATTAAAAGATAGATTTTTAAATACCGGTAAAATAAATTTGTAATACCAGTAATTACATAATAGTTCCGTACCTATATAATATACAACATTAGGCACTTTAAAAAAAACACGTTTATTTTTTTATTAGACTTTCCGGCCTGATGGCCTTTAAGCTCAATCGGTACAGTAAGTGAGCAATACTCGGGAGAGCATGATTTAGACTAGTCAAATCCGATACGGGCGACGAATCTTTTACGGTTGAAATTAACCAATCATCATGAGGGCCGGCCCTCATGATCATGAGGCGGGTCATGTGCGGTGCCCAAGCAATCTAAGTTCTAACGGTAGCGTAGTGCTACCACTGTTTCGCGGTCTAGGTTTGCGTCTACTCGTATCGGATTCGATACAAAAAACGCGTTTGTTTTGTAAAGTAATATAATATGTACGGCTATTGATATTCGCCATCTACTGGGGTGATGATTAAACTATTATTGAATGTTAGCTCGCTTACGATTTCTCTGATTTAATATCATTGCAATAGGTGTCGCTTATACCATTTATGATTTAAGGGGGTTAAATATTTATTTTATTTTTAATTTTAAAGTCAATATATTATAACTAAATATTCTGTAAATATTTCAAGCATCTACCTGTTGCCGTTATTAATATCAAGCGAAAAAAGCAAGAAATATAACAAACGTGTGTTATATTTTGGAAGCCCCCTTAACACAACTATCGGGTAGCCAAGTATAAACAGGTAAATCTATACCGGCCCGGAAAAGAATAGGCAACCTAACGTTTGCATATTCTATGGGCTTCATACTTTCGATTGGTATAGAATTTATCTAATAATAGGTACCGGTGAAATGTTTAAACTTTTTATTTTATTTTAATTATTAATTAAACATACCCTGGACTAAATTTTTTTAGGCAGCCCATATGCAATATATTTATTGACATATTAAATTAAATATAAAATACGTTTTATCAAATAAACATCTCGGTGAAGGTCGTTTTATATCCGTATCCTATACTATAAATATATTATATAAACGCGAAAGTTTGTAAGAATGTATGTTTTTTACTCTTTAACGCAGAAACTAGTGAATGGATTTTAATGAAACTACAATAACATAGCTAATACTTCAGAATAACATATTAGACCAGTGCCGAAGCCTTTGAAAATGCCAAAAAGTGAAACAAAATTATAGTAGAATGAAACCTATTGGAAAAGGAAGAGAATATAACAGAAATGAAAGGAAAAATAATTTACGGGCGATCTGACTGCGGGAAAGTGGAAGGGGGGGGGTCTAAGGGTAAAAAACGGATTATCTCGATTTCTGGCAAAACTACAAGTACCATGGAAAAAAGTTGAATTACAAAGTTGTAGGTAATAAGAAGATCTATAACTTTTGTATTAACACTTTTTTCACATAACCTCAAAATTTATGTGAAAAATTCAAATAACCAACTTTTTGGATTTTTATTTTTATCTTTTACAAAAAAATTTTTTGCTCACTAAATTTGGGGAAAACTTACCTTTTTATGTTCTAAACACACTGTAATTTTTTTAATTTAAAATATTAATTTTTTCATCTTATTTCGACTTAATAACGAAAAAACAGTCTTATTTTCAATCGAAAATTCTCCCGTCAAAACATTTGATTTAAAAAAAAAGTCGGCGGGCTTCTTGTTCGTTGAAATCTCTACTTTTTGATGGTGTAAAAAAATATACATTATTGTGGTAAATTTTCTCAGAAAATGCAATAAAACGAGTACGATACGAGAGACAATAAGGCTCAGACCACCCTAGACCTTACGAAACTATATGCGTACCCCTTTCTACTTCCACTTTCCCGCCCACAGATCACCCGTAAATTAATTTTCCTTTTATTTTTGTTATATTCTGCTCCTTTTCCAATTGGTTTCATCCTACTATTATTATTTTTTTTGTTTCAAAAATTATCGACCCTGGTCTGTATAGGCTATAATTTATGCCTGTCCACGGAATGAAAGTACGCGGGTGAAACCGCGAGACGCTGCTAGTATATAAATATAATACTCGATGTATTAAAAACTTACATCCAATACTTCTTTCTCTCTTTCCGAAATCTCCGAAAAAGGCATATATATATTTTAATATATATATAAACCTCTTATAATTAATATATTCCAATTCGAATCACATTATAATTGTTCTCATTACAGCATCCTTGCTCTAACTACTGAATGTACAGATAGCGAATCACATTCAGAGGAAACGCTCTCATGGTCGGACACAATATGATGCAATATGTTCCACGAAAAATTGTTACCTTTCTATATTGTTTTCTAATATTAATAATAATTTCAAAGATATTTATTTATCTACAATTGGAAAAGACAATAGACAAGAGAATAAAATGAAACATAAAAATCTTAATAAACCGCGATAAAATCCGTAAAAAAGTGTTTCATTATAATGAGTGAAATTCGCGTAAACATTAGAAAACAATAAATTAATCTGATTTTAATTTCACGCAGAACCTTCATCGTAATCATCATCATCAGCCTTTATCCGTCCACTGCTGAACATAGGCCTCCTTCAATGAGCGCTAAGACGGTCGACTTGCCACTTGCCACGATCCTTGGCACTCGCATCTAACACGGACCGGCCACTGCATTGAGATCGTCTTCGGTCTTACCACCTGGTCATCGAGCATATCATCGTTTTTTTTTTTTTTTTTTATGTTAGTTGGATAGGCAAACTGGCTAACGTGCCACCTGATGGTAAGTGGTCTACGTCGCCCATGAACATAAACCAGTTTACCTGGAACGAGCCCCGGCAACTCATTTATGTGTTGCCTATCCTGAGACATAAGATCTGATTGACTGACTGATAGCCATTGATGGATGATTGCCCGATGGGATATACATACATCACTGGTTGGTTGAATGGCTATTACGTCAGTGACAAATCACTGACCAGTTTCGGAATTTTATGGCTATTCGGTTATATGCTCGATGCACCTGGTTAATGGCCGACCACTTCGTCTACCTAAACGCGGCCTCCACTCTTGAACCTTATCCATCGGCCATACGTTCCCCTGAGTGTGTGACCAGCCCACTGCCACTTCAACGAGCTTATTCTTCGCGTGATATCGCAATGTAAAATTCAAACTGTAAACTTATATTCGTACGCGATATATAAAATGTTATTTCTTAAAATTAATAATTAAATGTAATTCTATAATTATTTACCATTACATTGTTTCAGGTAAACCCACATTCATGAAGCTGTCCACGCGTAAGCTTTTACGATATTATGATTTTATAAACACGTATAATAACAAAAGAAAAACACAAAAGAGAAATTAATCTAGATACGTAGGTATACCTACTAGATTGATAGCGTTTTTATGACTCGTTTGTGCAACTGGTTTTCCCCCGTGTTATATTTGCAAACGGATAATAACAACGTGATTTTTAACACATTCGGCGTAGAAGGTATAGATATACTATAAACTATAAACTAACTGAAATATAGGGAAGTAACTGACCACATCTATCTAAAGTATATTAAATATTAATAAGATTTTTTATAGCATAGGATGGCAAAGGATTAGTCGAAGCTTTAGACTACCGACGCCCATACACATCTTTTTTTTTTTTTTTCTTTAACACCGGGATATGCTCTGAGGCATCCCGCGGGGGAGTGGGTCTCCCCGCGCGGGTATGTGGGACTCGCTGCGCCCGACAGCTGGTAAATGGACGCAGCTCTATCCACTAAAACCCGGCGAGTGCCACCAATGCCGCCTTTGGTGAGGTGCCCCAGACCTAGAAAACAAACAGGGCACCTCGACGGCCAGTCAGTCCCGCAAGGGACCGACACCACCACCACAGAGGGGTTGTCCCGCACCACAGAACAACCCCTCCCAACGTCGGGACAGTACAATGGGGTGAGGTTCCCATCCTCACCCCTTGCCCCCTGCTCTTCTGTCCCCTCTTCTTATAAGAGGGGTATAAAGAGCCCCCTCGGCCCAATTAGCTTCGCCCAAGGTGCACCGCGCACCCTATGTTACTGAGCCCCACCGCCACGACAAGGCCTGAACCATGGTGGGGCGCCCATACACATCTGCACAACCAGAGTTTACGCAGATTTATCGCCCTCCTTTCCCCCTATGGGCCACCGGAAACTCGCAAACTGCACGAAACGCGAGAGCATAGCTGTCACTTGACGCCGGTGTTATATGAGAGAGATACCACCCCGGTCGTGCCAGCCCAATTCGGCTGCAAAGCAGCATATGCCACTACCTCTTACTACATTATTTCTCAACTGTTTATAAACTTTTTCTAATTGTTTTTAACGTCTACGAATTCCTTTAAGTCTGTTCCAACCTCTGATATAACGCACAAATAAGTTTAAATTATAGATTATAAATGAAACACAAAATAATGGGTTTTATCGCTACTAATAATAATTGATACCAGAAAAGCATTGGTTAATCGATGTAAAGATTTCACTGTAATGGAAGGTTTCGTTAAGCGCTAACAAAAATCTATAACTAGAAGGAGCTTCGGGTGACCAAAGATCGGTCGACCTAGACAGGAACCTTAGCGAAGAGGCAGGAATGCCTATTCCTGGCATAGGATAGAATTGGGCTAATGTTGTCGGAAATTACCCATTTTACCTTCCGAAGACTAAATCAGTTGGGCCTGAAAAACTGCAAAGTTTAATTTTTCAGTTTGTTGGCAAGAACAAACTGGCAGCAAGCCACCTGATGATAAGTGGTCGACGCCACCCATGAACATAAATTAGTTTACCACGTAGGTAAACTAACTAGCCCAGGCAACTCAATTATGTGTTGCCTATCCCGAGACTTATGACGTTAAGTCTCTGTGCTAGTAATTTCACTGCCAGCCCTTCTCTCTGAAACACAGCAAAGCTGTTTCACAGGAGAAACAATTAAGATGGTGGTCCGTGGTACCCATGCAGTCGGAACGCGGCACAGTATGTAGGTTTAAATATTTGGAATGTATATTTCTGCTTCTAGTCAAGTTGGAATTATCGATCAGCGATAATTGCATCCTAAGCAGAATGTGATATATAGAAAGCACGAAATAACAGACGGTCATAAATACCAGTTACCACTTTCTTTCTCCATAGGGCTAAGTAGGACGAACGCTTGACTTGCGTCAGCGCGGGAAACGTGAGCCACGCCGGCTTGACATCCGGAATGATTTACGTTTTTATATTAGATAAGCTAATTCGCAGACATGAATGAGGTCAACGTCGCGCGTACATGATTACTTTTATAAATCCATAGACAACACGACACCCAAGATGCTTCCAAAAAAAGATGTCAATGTTTGTACCTCCGACTTCATAAGCATTTCGAAGTGATGCAGTTATTGTTTTGGAACATTGGTGGTAAACCATTTTGCTGTGACCCATTTTCTGAATAAAAAGCCAGGATATGCAGTAATTACGATATTAAATATTGATCCATCTTGTGTTTTAACAACAACTAAGAAAGAAGGGGCTTTTACGGGCTCTTGCATGTTAATGGGAGACCATTCCTCAGATCTCTTTCTCTTACTAGCCACTTGGGCCTATCTCTTCTAACTTTTAATATTCTTTTTCTATCTTTTCTTTTTGTAAAGAATATTATCCAATATTGTTTAAAAATATACTGTTTTACATATTTACAATCGTATAAAATTCATTTTTTTTATTGTGACAACCCTTGTCAGAAAAAAAATGCCAATTGTGAGTTGAATTCACGCACCACTTCATGAGGTTTTGGATGAGCCTAAATTCTTTGTTGGCCAAGCTACGGACTTGTCAATAAAAACGGTAGGTAATCGTCATGGCGTGAAGGACAGATCGCGGAGAGATCAGAACCTCAGACAACCTAAATACGTATTCAAGTGTATAAAACAGCTGTATTTGTACGGATTTTAGGACGCTACTCTAAAAAAGAGAAATAAAGGAATAAATCTGCATGATATTTTTTCTTAAATAAGACGTTTCATGAATAATATCTAGGATAAGATATATAAATATAAAGTAGGCTTAGAATTCCGCGAAGGGAAGCCAAGGATATTTATTATTATATTTAATGTGTTTTATATTTCCTTTATTTGTCTTTGTCTAATATCATCATCATCATCATCTTGATGATATTAGAAAAGTCGCGGGAAACACATGGAGTAGAGTGGCCATAGAAAGACCAGAATGGAGAAGATTCCTCCAATCTTCTCCATTCTGGTCTTTCTATGGCCACTCTTCTCCTTTGCCACCTGGCAAACAGACCCACAAAAGTGGAATAAAAGAAAACTGAATAACAAAGAGTCATAGTTGCGTCGGAACTCCGAAAGAAGGCTTATAATAATAAATAATAATAATAATTTGTCTATGTATTATTTAATAATTTAGTGTAAATTTATTTCTGGTTACACAAGTTCTCGTGAAATTAAATAAATTTTATTGTAAATATTTATTTAACTTAAATATAGTGAAGCAGTATTTTTTGTCGCGTCCCACTCAGACTACACGACCTATTTAGGGTTATTGTAGTGCTTGTTGGTTTATCTAATTGTTTGACCGATTGTGGTCTGTGGCCTCTTTAATGTTAGTGCCATTGACATCTTCGTTAAAATCTGACTGAGGAAATATAGAATAACTAATATATGATTTATATTTTGTACATACGAAATGAAGAATGCGTGTTTTCTAGTTTATTACATATATTTTTTAATTTGGGATTCATAACGTTAAACCCCCTATGCCTTTGCCCCTTTTTTGTGGCGATGATGACGCAGGCTAATGCTTTCGCATGATCCAGGTTTCCCTCTGGTAAGGCTTCTGGACCTATGTGGGGACTCGCACTTGGGAATGCACTACCCCACTATAAACCACATGCGAGCGCCTTCGGTCGCTTTTTGAGGGTTTTATAAGGGGGGACTGCCCGGCTGCCACTAAGCACTCCCAGCGACGTCGTGCCATACTGGGCCCAGGTTCCCAACGAGAACCCGACACGATCACGAGGGCGTTACTGCACTGGGCCGAATCCATCGCCGCGCCACGATCGTGACATATCTACTGTCATCAGCTCCCCGTGGGTCGTCCGGCACAGGTACTCACCAAAGCAACCATGCCCAGTGAGCACCTGTGTCAGACGGAAGGTGAGGGGTTTGCGCTTACGGCGCATCCACCGTTCGAGGACCGGACGCAGAACGGCCATTAGGCTTTTGCCATACGGCTGCCGCGCTAGGTCCTCCCCCACCTCCACATAAACGCCTCCTGCCCTAATCGGCGAAACCTTAGGATCCCGTCCAACGTAAGGTTCTCGCCGATAGCCGTCCTATCCAAAACATAAGACTGATAGGAGTGCTTCTCGGCAGGAACCTTCGCCACGAGCTCCCACGGGTGGTCAAAGCCTTTGGGCACTGGAAACAGATCATACAAATTGTTGGCATTTTTGACAGAGATTCGTTCTCGCGACAGCTATATGTAGCAGTGATCGAAAACTACAAAAGCTGGTCAGTATATTCGTGTCTTCGTCTTTCTAGCCGCCATTATTCTTTATCGATCATTTATTTGACACTCGAGTGTCCTGTGGTATAACCTACGTAGTTCCCGTTCCCGTTTTTACATTGTAGTTTCCTATTGGTGAAAGAAATTATTAAATCGGTTTGGTGGTTTAGGCGTGAAAGCGTAACAAACAAACGAAAAATCTCACGTTTGCATAAATAATATTGGGATTTATGCCAAGCCGTGGTCCGAATTTTGTATTTTTACGCATTTTCCTGATGTCTTCAAAAAGTATGTATATTTGATGGATGGATAATGTAGACCAGGTACGCAATCCATTGATGGCGTGTCACATGATACCGACACCAGATCGGAAATTGTTTTGGGACATCCAACACCTTCAAACGTAAGTCTTCACGTCTGTAAAGTTATACTAGAACGTGGATGGATTATAAATTGACTATAAATTGACATGTCCGTTACCTTTTTACGCCTAAACTAATATATTTCAATATTATATATAGATTATACCCTGAAGAAAGATATAAACCTATATTTATAATTATAAATTCGCAAGTTACATACTTGGTCATCTTCACTATTGAACCAATAGCGAGGTAAAGACAAATGGCCAACTGGTTGAAGTACCTTATGTATCCGAGTGACTCCATGCTGCCTATCCAACGATGCAAGGTCTCGGTGTATATACACCGTCCGTTCCGAAAAAAATCATTCCTGGCTCTTCAACCAGCTTTGATGTGCAGAGTGAGCACAGAATACATATTCGTAGCGATAAAACATTTCCCCTTACATTATCTACATACTGAAGGACCAATCATCGATAGGTCTACTTACTAGACCTCCCTAAATGAAAACCGACGGTCAATCCCTCGCCACTCGCGTCCAACACGGACCGGCCACTGTTCGGACATCATCTTCGCTGTGCCGCGCTCCCGGCTGCATGGGAACCTCCAACTTGCTCGTTCTTCCCGTCAAACAGCTGTGCTGCGTTTCCGAGAGAAGGGCAAGAAAGGCATAATTACTGGCACCGAGACTTAACAACTTACGTTTCAGGATAGGCAACACATAAAGGACTCGCCTAGGCCAGTTCCAGGTTAACTAGGTTATGTTCATGGGCGACGTCGACCACTTACCATCACGTGGCCTGACTGCCAGTTTGCCTATCCAACTAACATAAAAAAGCTTTTAAGTAATTTAGAAACGTATTTCGTCCGCGAAGGCGCACCTCGTTTCCATGCAAGTCGAATGCGTGAGCACGATAATTATGATGATTACGCGTGAAACTCGGTATACCCATGTACTAAACATAGGTACAACGTGAAATAATCGGTTATCAAACGCATGAACTAGCTTTCCCAGTGGCGCTTGAAATTGAGCTGATCTCATACAGTTTCTAACACATATTATATTAATGAAACAATTTTTACGGGTTTTATCGCGGTTTATTAAGATTTTTACAAGACCACCCGTGACCATGGTTGCTGTAAAGTATCCGAAACGTCGGGCTTGTAAAAATCTTAATAAACTGCGATAAAATCCGTAAAAATTGTTTTATTAATATAATGAGTGAAATTCGCGTAAACATTAGAACACAATACTAAACATATTTAAAACAGTTAACATTTAAACAGATTATAAACAAATATTTTGCTTAATAAAATACTTCGTACGATTTTTTTTTAGGTTTTAAATCTTCCTCTTTATTGTTATACTAAACCATGTATTAAGTAGTTATAACTTTTAGAAATATCAATATCTTTATGCCAACAAATATTCGTAAATTTATGCTGTTACATTTATAATTACGTATTAAAATTAGTTAATTATGTCAGTTACAATACTTCCAAGCTAATTTTTGCCCGCGGCTTTACGCGCAATAACTTTTACGATAACACTCGGTTGATAATAATTATCAAAATTCAGCTAGCGTAATGTTGGTGGTAAATTTTATCGAATTCCAATCGCCCACCGCATGAGAACGCGAAAGAGTTACTCTCGTACTATGATGCGGGCGAGAATTCAGCCAGTAATTAAACAAACGTCAATAAATCAAACAATGAAACCGAGAATGAAACAGTCATCATTTGCAATGTATTGTGCCCGGCAACTGACCTAGACATGAATTGTGTCGCAAAAACAGCTTAGTGCATGTAATTATGTCTCACTTTGGTTGTATTTGACTTATGAGCATTGTTCTGCGGCATCTTTGAATAATTACTAAATTAAGAACCATAACAAGAAATGTAAATTTGGTTAAGATTAACTTCTATGTGAAACACCAAGTAGTTTGAGGGCATTAAATCACTCAAGATATGTTTATTTTTGAGGTGAAGTCAAAGTCGTGATGGAATGTTTTTTAAAGTTTTACAGTAATTCATTGTTTTCAAACAGCGCCTCAGAATTTGAGGAACGTGCTTTGTCATTAGTGACTGCATGCTTACCTCTAGACTATTAATTTCCCCCATGGAGGACATTTTCTGATGGGGCACCTAGCATTAATATTTGGCACCAAGACGGGCCAAGACCTAGCTTCTCAAAGCAAGACATGGATGAGATGTCCGGTGTCTTGTCTTCCAGTTTGCTATCACAAATCTTACAAAAAATAATTGAAATATTCTCGCCACTAAATCGCCTCGACTAGTATTGTATCCTAAACAACTGTATATCCAATAGCAACAGCACTGGGCCTGTAGACAAAGTGACATCGCTTTGTAGCCGAAATTCGTTATCGTCTTTGAGATAACGATAATAATTTTCTAGCCAATGATCTATCAAAGATCGTGACAGTGCAACGACAACAACTGTCAAGTGTCAACAAAGTTCGACAAGAAGTGTCAAATCGGACCAAAAAATTAAAATTAATATCTATGTGAATTGTGAATAGACCTCATACACACTATAACTCATAAAAATTTTGAAAATGTTGCCCTCCATGGCCCACGCCCACGGATAACGAATCAATATCAATAATAAAATAACATAAGCTTGACATAAGTGTTCGATAACCAATTGACAGTTTATGATTTTGTTACGAATTTTAACATTGTCTACCAACTTGCGATAACGATAACGAGTGACATAATTGACGACGGCTTATGTCAATCCCATACATTTTATTCTTTTCGAACTTCGTTATCGTTTTTTTAATGTTACTTTGTCTAAGGCCTCTGTTCTAAAGATGAGTATTGTGTCAACAACCAACAGCTGTGCCATTTTGACCTCAATATTTTGCTAAAGGCTAGCCATTTAACGTTATTTCGCTAAACGTTGTTAGGTCATAATTATTAAAACTTATAGTATAATTATTATAATTGTTCACACTCGAAGGTTTGACCTTTTGCAATATTATTACCTTAGAGTACAACTACATTTCGAGGACAAAAAAGATACAGAAAATTAGGTATTTTTTGTAGTATTAATACTTACAAAATATTATCTTAGAAATTATAGTTACGTCCAAAATGAGTTGTATGAGTACTTTTACGAAAATGGCGTAAGTACATATTTTATGTACAAATGTAGGCGTAACGTTATTTTTTGCAACAGAAGAAAGTTCTAGTAAAATCTCACGGAATTCCTTACAAAAGAGACAACAAAACAATACTTAGGTAGGTATTTAGGTATAATAAGCATTCATTCAGCCGGGATTTAAAAACCGTGCTAGTGGACGTCACTACTACACTCATCACAGAAATTATATGGTTGCTGCGTGTGCACCTAAATTATTATAAAAAATAAAAATAATATTAAGTTGTTGCTCATTCATATTATCAATTATTAGCAATCTATTTTGAAGTGTTTAGAGCTTTTACTAATACTTATTAATAAAGATGAAAGAATTTTACTTCTTTGTGAACGTTTAAATGTATCAAATTTGTATATCTCAAATGTTAATTTTTAAACTGCAGTAACAATAGAAGGCGGCTCTTTCACTTTTAACCTTAAATGGGCTGCCATTTTGTTCAACCGCCATCTTGTCATTGTCCATTTTACATTCGGAAACATTGAATTGCATGCATATTTGTGGAGATTCGTTTTTGAAACGTTTAAATGCGAATATAACAAAGTAAATAAGCTTTAGTCCCACGACTACATTAGGAGATTTTATTTTTTATATGTTTTTTAAATATCACAAAGCTAAAAGCAAAATTTGTACCTATAAGGTATACGTGTGGGAATTTGACAGCTCTTTAAACAGAATGTGCAAGGCCAATAAGATAATACTTATTATTGAATGCATTTAAGACCCACCAACCAAGAAGTCATAAAATTTAATCTTGAAAATGACCTAGATCTCTTTCAAACAATCCTAGTAAGCGGTCTTAAGCTAATGTTGAATTGTGGTTGAATTGAATAATTACATCCGTTATTATATCTTATATCTTAAATTACTTACTTACTACTTTTGTAAATATGCAATTTGGTCAAAGTAATACGAGATTGTTTTCCTATTTCATATAGATTTTTTGCTAAGAATAATTTAAATCAAATCTGAAGGAAGTAACAATTAAATGCTATTTTTATTCATTAGGTTCTTAGGTACGTATTGTAAGTACCTATTGAAAAAAGTACATAGATATTAATTAATAATTATTAACCTGATACATTTTTTAAAAGCAAAAAAATATATTAATTGGTAACATCGGTATGCATAAAATAACAAAAACAGTTACAAAAACAAAAAAAAACATAAAATTATACGTTAATACAATATTGTATAAGCGATTTGCGGGTCGTGGGAGAATACATAAGCTTAATTGCTGACAACACAGATAAACGAGAACGAGACGGATTTGCGGTTAAAATGGCAACACCGCGTTCCCACAGATTATCTCAGCTGTTATATCATATGCTATAAACAGAAAAAAATAATTAAAAAAGATTAGTTAAAACGAATTGCGACGGATGCTATGATTATTAAATTGAACAAAATGACGAGCATAATCACGGAGCTTAGATAGCATAATCACCAAATGCCTTTTCTGAATGCCCATACACACCTGGCATTCATCCAAATGCTTGGAATTCTTTGTGTTGTAGTTTACTAGAGAAAATAATAACTATTACAATCCGGGAGTACGTTGGTAGTCTCAAAGCCAATTAAAAGGAACATAATATTATCTTCTCTTCGCTGTGGCGTTAAATGTCTTTCTACCCACTCAAATTACTAAACACTTTGTATATGTAATGTCTATACTATGATATACAGTCCCAAAAACATGTGTAACGTTTCCACTAATTCTCTGTATTAATCTCGAAACGTATCCTACCAACATTCAGATGTTTTAAGGATTTGATCTAACTTTACCAGATATTTAGGTTAGGTTAAGTTAGTTTCTTTAATATGCATTCCAAACGAGTTTTTTTACTAGATACCTACTACACCTTTTTATTGACTTCATTTTGGGCGTAGTGTGTACAAGTTGTTACAGTACGAAATATAGATATTTTGATTTGATACTATCAAAGAGACTAACATAGAGTAGTATCCTACGTTTCTCACAATTTAATACTGATAATCTTAAAGATATTATTATATTTTATTACAATGCTTTGTTCATAATCATCTCCTATGGGAAGAAGTCAAGTGGCGGTCTCAAGAGAAAGCTACGCTGTAGATATAATATTAGACGTGCTGAGAATTTATTATAATAGCGATGGTTCGCTTTTTAAAATCATTTCTATTTTTATTTTATATATAATAATAATATCAACCCATAAATGTCCACTGCTGGGCACAGGTCTCCTCCTCGTAATCAGGCGAGGAGGGTGTTGGGCCATAGTTCACCGATGCGCTGGCTCAATGCGGGTTAGTGAACTTCACACACCCTCAAAGACTTTTATCTCATCAGGTATGGTTTCCTTTACCGGTGAGAAAGCGATGGTCTTATGCACGTTGAAATTTGGAAAAGCCCATGTTTTATATAATAGCTTACTTGAATATTTAAAATTATTACAAGTAATAAAATAATATATAATAGTAAAATATAATATTTACATACGGGTTGGAAGCGAACATGAATGGATCGTAAGGAAGATAGGAAGGAAGAGCGATCGAATAATAGACATCCGAAAATTTATGATCTAGAGTTCCAAAGAAAAATATATTTAATCTGTATTTAGTTCTATTTTGCTTTTAAAGTTAATATATGCTTTTATTTTTTTAAATAAAGCTATTGTTACCTTATAGTCTAGTCAACAAGTGCGTTTTAGGTGATAACTTTTTCTCCGTCTCCTAACACAAACTATACCTAAAGGGAATACTACGTATTGTCTCCTAAAAATATGGATAGGGTGTCGTTTGATTCGGAAAAAGCGCGAAAAAAAATTTACTTTTTTTTGTTTATAGTGCAGAGGATTTTATGCAAACATCTGAAACAAAAATTATAATATATCTGAACCATTCATAAAAAACAGAACTAGTTTTATGATCTCTGACCCAATTCGCATTGTATCTCTAGAGTCTAGACTCAAGGCTATACCAAATTAGATATATTTTGATAACAAATAATTCGTAACGTTAATTAACCAATTTATCTGGGTCGAAATATATTAATAAATAATAATAATAATAAGAGTTACGTGCAATATGAATCATTAAAAAACTACGCAACGAATTTTATTAAACTAGGTCGTTCTGTAACTTAAATATATATTTTTTAATCTTTACCATTCCGTGGCTGTATGGGTGTGGACTTTAGCGTCTTCCGAGATTGCTATCTCCTATTTCGACACGACTTCCATGTACAAACACGTGATAGATAAAAGAAATGTCTTATTTTTTAACTAAGAACTGGACATATTACATTAACTTCATTCCCAAAAACTGCTAACCTCTTTTTAGTAGTTAATCAATGAGCAAGCACTTTCTAGTCTTTATTACGAAAATTGTAAGGAAAATTGAAAAAAAAAATGGTCCCTCATTTTGCATACAACCTCATATACAACAGGCAAATATTTCTGTTTTATTTTTGTTACGTTTTTTAGTTATTATTGAACTGATAGAATATTCACTTTCTTGCTTTCATTAAAAAATGCCTTTTTAAATTTAATAATGAGAACGCACGAAATTTTGAAAAAAAACTGAATATTTTTGCGACCTCAAGCTTTTATTGGAAAGAACGGGACAGGTTACCAAAAAATGAGACAGCTGTGTTCAAAACGGGACGTCTGGTCACGTTATCGATGTCCAACTGTGGATGGATAGTAGATCTTTGCTGCCTCCAAAAGCTTAGATTTTTAAGTTTCATCGAAGTAGCTACTATAATAACACACCAAATTTGTTTAAATCTAATTCGATGCGATCCTTAAAGAGGATGTCCAAGGTATATTCAATGACCTTCTTTTCATAAAATATGATTTATTTTACAACAATCAAAGAATTGAGAGCTTAAAATTATGCCAGTAAGTTCTCACCTTACGTCTTAGCCTTTTTCGGTTTTTGTAATTTATCAGCCATTTTGCCCAAGACCAACAAATCGTTGAAAATGGCGGAAATAAGACTCATTGACGCTTTAGTCTATTTATAGTTGAGACAGGGCTACAAACCGTACACACGGTACCAGGGACCACAATAAGATCTTTGATCGGATGATTGGATAAATTGACCCAAATTCTATATCTATATAGGATTGACCTCGGCTGTAACTAGTTTATATCCTCAGCTTTGCGTGTTATACGATAATGTGAATGAAGGCTAATCGTTTCTCAATTTAAACTCCTTTGTCACGATAGGATGAGTAAAAACTGTTACAGCTTGGCAAAAAAGAGTATGGAAAAATTGCGGGCGCCACTTTCACTTAGGTCTCATCATAATATGAAAAATCAGCAAGATAATTTAATCAAATCGTTAAAAATAAATGTGAAACACTAAGCTTTACTCAAAATCTAGTATTTGGCGGCCAAGTATTGTCAACATCATAGGTTTCCATTTAGTAAAATATTTAGTTCCACCTGTCACCACGTCATACTCTTTTTTGCCAAGCTGTACATCGTATTATCGATGTAATGTAAACTTACTCACTTACACGTTGAATAGAGCCTACTTTCGTTCATAATTACATAATATGAACTGGTAATATTTTCTTAACTTCCCAAAATAATATTTTTCTATAGATTGATGACACGCTTAGACCAAGTGATAGATTTGAGTGTACATCTTGAAGTTAATTTTGTTAATTGCATTTCCAACGACATTTTCGCCAAGAAAGCTAAATTTGAATGTACTTACTAAGTAATTTTGGTATTTCTATTCAATCCTAAATTTAAGTTCATTTGGAAATGTCAAAACAAACCTAGTGAAATAAAGCAAAAATCGCCGAAAATGATATCATAATATTATAATCGAAGCTAGTACACCACTACAGCCATTGTTGTTGACGTCATTTTGACGGCGATCCTACCTAATAACTATCTTTCGTAGGTTTTACTTCTATGTTTTTTCGTTTATCCACTTAGACAGCCTTAGGGTCTCTAAAGTTTTCCTGATATGACCAGAGTTTTTAACTGGCAAGGAGCCAGTCCAACTGAAAAAAATGGACAAGCATATGATTTATATTTATAATATTTTAGAGAAGTTAATTCGCAAGATTAAATTATATCGAATAGAGCTCTTCTTTGACACTAAACTTCTATGAGTTTAATAAAGCTCTTGACTCGACTTTTCGATAGAAAAGTTAGGAATACGGTAGTTGATATTAACAGAAATAATGGAAGATTTTTATTTATGGTATTTACAGATTGCAAAATAGCAATCATGCTGACCAAAATATTTATGATTGATTAATATTTTTGACGAATAAATTTACGAAAATAGCCCATTGATCACGTAATAATGAACGCGAATCATATGACGCGCTCGTGACGTCATAGTTTCCAATACAAATAACAGTATTTTAGCGTTGACAGTAAATTAAATTTAGATCTCTTTGTGAGTTGGTAGCTCCACACCTTCGAACATGACCACCATGGGCAAAAGAATTGCATCTAGCAATTAAAAAAGGGATAGACTTGGACACGCAAACAGTAAACTGCAAAGAGTGTAATACATATAATTGTGGACACGCCATTACGCACGCAAATGTCAGGAGGGTGTTTGTTTCGGTTGTTTTATAATTGAAATGTAACTCTATGGCTTTCACTTTTATTGTTTCTTATTAACATTCTATACAACACTCATTTCAGACTTTATTCTCTTGTCTTATAGCACGTTTCGGAACAAACGTTGCGATTTCATAATCTTGCGGTTCCTAGACATAATGTTAGGTTTGATTGGTTTTAGAAATAAGCTCGATCACTAGTGATTTATGCTGCGATTATTAACAACACAGGTAATTACTTCTGAGCTTTCTTGATTCGGCTGTTAGACGTTTCTAGAATATTAGAAGACACCAACGCAATCGTACTTTTTTTGAGTACGAATATCCTATTTTTCGTAGATCAACTATGGCGTAATCACAATCTCCTTGACTAGCTATAGGATTATTGAAAGTGATTTTATCATAAAAATCTGGTCCTATTACTGTCCTAACGAACGGGAAGATTTCAAAGCATTTCCTCTGAAGTACTTGCATATTATGTATTATTTAATTTTAATTCCTCTCTTGATTGACTTTAGGTATACAGTTGAATACAACTTGTTGTAAGGGAGTGTTTCATCTGAGTCACAGACTTGAATTCTAAACATAGATTCAAAGTTCACGACATTTAAGATCTAGACTTAGGCAATGCATTTCGTAGATGACTTTGAAATTTTAGGCATCGGTTCAATCATGGCGAATATGCAGTCTATTTTTGTTTTATGGCTACAAAAAGATGATCGATTTCCTAGTAACAACTGCATTATATTTGCATCAGCAATATCTAGAATGTTCTAGTTGTTGCTAGAAATTTAGAAAACTCCGTGCGAATGATGCATATATAAGGAAAATCGAAATAAAGGTACCATTCGAAGATATCTCCGCATATGCCTAGGCACTTCTTAGAATGCTCGTTGTTATGTTTATTTTTTATTGGTTGAACGTGTTTAATTCATGATCGCCTGGTAGCCTTGATTTTTTTCTCCTTTTATCTCTTTACTTTTTGTATTAGCAGCTGTCTTGCTATATGAGAATAATATTGATTTAAATCTTCATTAGGTTCACGGGGAACTATGGGAAAGCTTTTTTAAGTTAAATTATGTATTTAGTATTTACTAAACTTAATAATTTATATAAATAAAAAAAAAATAGTTATACAGACTTAGTAATTTAAATTTTCTTACCAACTTTACTATACTTACTTGACTAAGAATCTTTCTAGAAGTTCTACACGAACTGTATGGATGTTTGTTACTCTTTCACGCAAAAACTACTGAATGGTTTTAACTTTTAATGAAACTTTACAGTTATTATGCTTATACATCAGAATAACACATAATTTATCCCTGTACTCCCACGGGAATAGGAAGTACGCGGGTCATTATATAAATTTAATGATAATTTGCTATCATCGCCTAAACTACATAAATGTATTTTATTTAGACCAGCGAAATCCCCAATTGAGTTTCATTTTTTTAACATAATATATAAAATACCCTTTCATATATTTTTAACTGAAATTAGATTAAAAAAAAAAGATAACGTTATTTTTAATTTTCTCGAAATTCCTTCATTTTGATATTTATTTTAACTTTTGAAATCCTTCCTATTCTAAATAGACGTAAGTGCCAAATGACGTCATTTATACGGCTGAATGGTATTAGTTGCTCTTTTGTGACCCGACGAAAAAGCCTCTCTTCTTTAACGCCAGGAAAAGCTCTCGTGGGACTCGCTGCGCCCGAATGCTGGTAAGTGGACGCAGCTCTACCCACTATAATCCGGCGAGTGCCACCAGTGCCGCCTTTGGTGAGGTGCCCCTGATCTAATGAACAAACAGGGCACCTCGACGGCTAGTCAGTCCCCCAAGACGCTACCTCCTTAGAGGGGTTGTCCCGCACCACAGAGGTTCCCGTCCTCGCCCCTTGCCCCATGCTCTTTTGTCCCCTCTTCTTATAAGAGGGGCATGGGCGTACCCAGCTTCTGGTCTGGGGGGGGGGGGGCAAAGTCACATTTTTTTTTAGACCGGATCGCCCGCACTTGTTTTGTCATACACACTACACAAAGACACCTTCATGAAACAAGGTTAAGGTAGGGCAAACACCTGCTAGAATACAAGTAAGAAGAGGGCGCCGGGTCCAGACGGGGTACACGAGATGCTCGGTGACGATGAGTCCTGGCCGGCAATGGTCTCCTTTTGCGAGACAGTAATGTCCCAGAAGGACGCCGATGAGCGGATGAGAGAGAAGGCCGCTGACGAGGCCTCCTCCCGCGGGTAACGAACTATGCGTAAGAGACGCACGCACAATATACTTCATGCGCCTCTAGTAACGCCCCTGTGCTTGTGTCGGGCTTCAGGATTGGGAACCTGGGCCCAGTATCACATGACGTCACGGTCACTGCTTAGAAGGCAGGCCCCCCTTACAAGGAGTAAGTCTGGCCTTCGCATGGGCCAATCTGTCGCTGAGATACTGTTGAATGCAGATCTGGGACCCTCATAAAGCGACTGAAGGCGCTAGCAGTGTTTTTATTTTAGGGTAGGGCAAAAAAATGAGAAATTAAGACAAAAAAATCGGCTAAAAAAATATTTAAAAAAACCGACTTCAAAAAAATCACAAATATAATTATTATATGCGCTACCAACCAACTCATCTCTTTGAAGCTGGTGCCAGCCAAGAATGGTGGGACAATATTCCGCCGAAACTTTTTCCTGGTCTATTCTAATTTAATTAGAATACACCAGGAAAACGTTTCGGCGGAAATAAAATATAAACGTAGATTTATTCAAAAGTTAACGCATATACTATAGTGGAAGCCCACTGCCCACCCCTGCTCCCCCCTGGGTACGCCCATGAAGAGGGGTACAAAGAGCCCCCATGGACCAATTCGCTTTGCCCAAGGTGCTGGGCTCATCCGAGCCTACTGAGCCCCACTGCCACGTCAAGGCCTGAACCATGGTGGGGATTATTTGTAACATAGTAATTGCGAAGACGATAATATTATAATCGTAATAATACGTATAGCTGTGCAGAACCGTAATACATATACAATCAAACCAACAGAACTGGTTTCAATAAATTTATTCTTAAGTGTTGTAAATTTTTATTTCTTATCGATAAAAGTATAGTTAGTTTTCTATTATCAATCGCAAGATTATCCAGAGATATTTATTTTCTTTCTTCATAGCTACACGCTCATGTCGTGACAGATATTAAGTAGGTATAGAGTATATATTATAAACTATGAGTTTTTTTTATAAAAAAGAAAAATATGCTTGTATTGCGCGACCGACTGCATGAGTACCATCAACCAACCTTCTTCCGTAAAGCAGGAAAACAGCAAACTGCGAAAAACAAGGAAAGACAGTGTAATGAATGACACAGAAATTACAATGTTGCCTTCTGGATAGGCAACGCATTGACGAATCATTTAGTTGCCTGTTATGACAACATATCAACATGTTCAGTATATTTAGTCCCACAGAATACAAATAAATCATGGAATGTTTCTTCTGGTTTTTCACCATTAACCAGATTTACATCAAACATAAAAAGTCGCGTTGACGTGTGTTTATCTGCAGATCAACAGCCGTCGGTGTATAAGTAGTAATTTGCGAAGTAGCTAATGTTGTGAGCATCATTAAAAAATTGATAAACGCGTAAAACCACTCTGTATAAACGTTTATTTATATTGAAAATAAAGGATTTTGAAGAAATATACAGTTTGATAGCGCTAAACCGCATTGAAGTTGACCAACTTGCATTACGAAAGCGTAGGTATGAATCTAATGACATCCTAATCTCTCTAATCTTTGGTTTAATACCCCCCTCCGCTCCGATCCTTGATATTCAAGGTAGCAATTTAGTGAAGGATATTAAAGAGCTTATGTTAAAAAAGAAATTGGTAAGTAAAACGGTACAGAACGATACCTGGGTGGTAATTTTTGAAATGTGTATTTTTTAATTTTTATATAATGATAGCTTATTATGGTAATAATGAATTTGCATGTAGGTTAATGTTACGTGTATAATAAACAATATATTTATGTTACATAACTTTGAACTCGTACATAACATATAACAAAGAGATTTTTATGTCCTCCTTTAATTAATTTTGCTTGTGTGTGTTGTATGATCACAGCAAAAATCCCTCATTTAACATTATCGTTTAATTGATGAAACCTGTCATTCTAAAAGAAGCTACTGTTTTATAATATGTTTGACCTTTTTTATATTTTCAAATAAAACTTATAAACAGATGAATAGAGTAAACTTTAAACTTTCCGAAAAGTCGGGAATGTAGTAGAATCTTAATAAATTGCGATTAATATAAAAAAATCTATTCTATAGGTATTAACTTTTGGTGTAACCCATATGTAATGAGTATTTACTAAATAAGACTGATGGAAGATGATAAGCTTGACTGACACTGGGTCTGTCAAGATTATTGATTGATTATTTTCATTTAAAGGCATTAGCTACTACGCTATTAGCCATACAAAATACAATATTCGGTCTGTAATACGGAGAAATGGCGGGAAACCCCAAGGAGCACAGCTTCGCCCCTCGAGCCCCCATCAATCAACTATCATTCTCCATTCCATCCACCCAAGGCAGTCCACCACAATATTCGCCAACCAATCACAATATATAAGGATCAAGTTTTTAAAACAAACACTATAGAAAACCACTCTGAATGGACAAAACACAATATAACAATTAATTAACGGGAAACCAAAAAAAACACAACCGCGCGTCCCGATGCTTTCCGCCATCTCCAAGGGTCTGTCAAGCTTATTATCTTCCATCAGTCTTTTAAAAAAATGAAATAGGCAAAGATATTTTAAACATTAAACTCAAATCGAGAAACAAGTCATTCACACTATTTGAATAGACTTAATATGTAAACTATTTCTACTGTAATTTTAAATAATATACTCTATTAACTGCTTTTAGCCACAGATAATAGAGGACATAGTTAAACGCAGACAATGGCCGAGATGGATTCTGCTTATCACTAGTTTTTCCTGCACGGAGCCAAAGGACCGCTCTGTAAATATCTCACCTAATATGTTGCTAGTTTTATTTTTTTTATCGACTATCGATGTTCTAGTTTCAATTTAAATTAAACTTAGCACTAATATTTTAAACTTTATTAGCGTCTATATTTATGAAAAAGTTAAATTCATATATTTACCATACACAAGCTCATAGGAAGACATAGGAATGCATATGTTTTCATATAGTCCTATAAATACATCAATTATACAAACCAAGGTCAATAGACAAAAAAGATATCGCATGTTAAAATGAAAATAACATGATGAATGAAAATGAATGTTCTACTGTCGTGTATTATTTAATTATGAACAATCATACCACGTTAACAATTCCTGTTGTTGTGTGTATGCTCATAAGTGCTCGTGTATCCGAAATAAATGACGCGACGCGAATGATGACCTAATAGCCCACTTAGTGATAGTTTTGTTTCGTTGTAGCTGTGAACTAGATCAATAATAAAACGCAGTCAGCTGCATACGCAAATGTTAGCCGTCTGTACGTCCGATCATAACCTAACAAAAACACTTGACTTGAGTTTATATGAGCTTTTACCAGTACCTCCATCCTGCCTATTTCTTTCGCGAGAAGATTTGATATGTTATGGTAAGAATGTGCAGTGTTATTACTGGGGCCTAGGTTATATTATAGATTACGCCTTGAAATAGCCAACGCATGAAAGTGGTGACAGGTGAATTCGTTTATGTTACACAATACAAAGCTTAAGAACTTTATTATTATCTTTACTAAGATAATAAAAAAGGATTTAATACAAATGATACAATAAATTAACGAAAAAAATTCCCACAATATTATTATTCTGTTAATCATTACCGGTGTTTCCTAGTCTTCTTACGCAATCAATAAACTCGTTCCAAACATCGACAACGTTGCCCAATGTCACATCCTTACTGTTTCAAGTGTGAATGAGCACTTGCATCAGTGTGCCCCGCGCCGCCGTATCAGCCCGTACTAAGTACGGAACTAGTCGGTTCGCTCGCTTGCACAAGGACGTATCTCACTTAAACGTACACTCGACACACCGTGGTACATTGTGATAAAGTTCATAACATGGTCGCGGACGAACTACGCTCGGAGTTGGTGCAAAGGTAAGCTTGTTAGTTGTTGTATATTGTCTTATCACTTTTAAAGTGAGACTTCAGTTTGACTGAGGAGCTTCATGTAGCTCCTCACTTAGACTGTACCTAATACCCCCGCAACATTGTATGAAACTTACAATTATAGCAGTTTAATACAGTAAAGTGTTACATTGTTAACATGTATAAAACGAATCGGTCACACCTTTATAGTACAGTTTCATAAAATTCTAAATGGTAGGTATTATAATTCCCTTAAAAACATATTCAAAACCGAACGGAAAATATAAAGCTTATCCTAATTATATGAGGGTAGTACCAAAAAAATCAATTTTAAAAACGGCTACGTCACAACTAACATAGCCTACATTTCAAAAATAGAATGTCGGTTTAGAAAATGGATTGACACATTAAAATATCATTATTTATTTGTTCGAGAAAAAAGGTATTCTTAAAATATGGAAATACTCATTAAATATTGTGAAAAAAAGCCAGTATAGGACGAGTATTTATTATTTGTATCTATCTAAAATCTATGTGGTTGTCCAAGTCTTAACTAAGATTTACGGGTCTCTTTTGCCTGGTAATGATTATTTTTATAGCCTATGGCAATCAGCGATATTATAAGCATTTAAATACCAGATTATAATTATCTTTCAAAGATGCAATAGGCCAATGAACGCATTAATACTGTTGAAAGAACTTTTTGAGTCGGTTGAGTATTTTGGAAGATCCTACATCCATACATACAGATATTGCCTGTTGAAATTAATATAGAAAAAACATTTTACAAAAAAATTAAACCGACTTCAAAAATACTAAACTAAAAAGTAATAAAATAACAGTTTCATTAATGTTTGTGCTTACAACATATAATCAACTTAATCTTCTACTTATGTACAAACTTTGCGTTTACCACGTCATTATAGTTACTTTTGGAGTCGGTGTCAGCCAAGGTAGGTAGGTAGGTAATGTACAGCAACAAATACGACACCGACTCCAAAAGTAACTATAATGACGTGGTAAACGCAAAGTTTGTACATAAGTAGAAGATTAAGTTGATTATATGTTGTAAGCACAAACATTAATGAAACTGTTATTTTATTACTTTTTAGTTTAGTATTTTTGAAGTCGGTTGAATTTTTTTGTAAAATGTTTTTATTTCTTAATGTTTAGTGATTCCGAAATTTGTCGTCTTGGTGTTCATTGAAGGAGGCATGTTCAGCAGTGGATGGATAAAGGATGATGATGATGATGGTGATGGTAATGATGATGATGATTACGATGACCGCGACATACTATGGTGTGCTACCAAAGCATCCTATACAATTGTTACATCGACACGTAATAAAATGATCATATCATCAAGGTAAACAAACCAACCAAATAGGCATTATTGGGAATAACTAAAAAACGGCTTGTCAAATCTTAATAAAATTAATATGGGACCAAATTGGAAACACCAGCTTTCAAACAAAAAAATAACCATCGAAATCCATTCACAACAAACGGCGGAGATATCGTGTCACATACATACAAAAAAAAAAAAAAAAACATACAGACGAATTGAGAACCTCCTCTTTTTTTTTGAAGTCGGTTAAAAAGTAAAACTCCATATTGTTTTATTTTTAAATCATCTAACCTTCCATATCAACTTATAAATCGTGGTCGTTCTGGTCAGTCATGTACGTATAACAGAATGACTCATATTTGTCGGCCACTAAATTTAGAGAATCAAGCTCTTACCATAAATAAGCAGTTTTTTTTCCGGATGGATCTATGCTAACGGCCCGAAGGCCGTCGGATTAGTGTGAGCCCATTCGGCTCACTTTTGATTTATAAAGTGGGGGGTTGCCCCCCGCCTACCATGCAGTCTGCGACCACACGGCCTCCTGGCGTCGGTTGTGATAAGCAGTTTGGTTGGTAAACGAAACCAAACACTAAAAAGCTTTTTATAGTTTTCTCTAATGTTTACGCGAACTCATTATAATGAATCAACGTTTTGCGAATCGCGGTCTATATGTATGTATAACTTTAGTTAGGTAGTGTGTGGTCGCTATAATAGTACATATCCGAAACGTCGTAAACGTCGAAATCTTATATACCACAGTAACCTTTTATTTGTTTCATTAGAATAGATTTTATGTTGAGTCATTTATCCTTTGCAATATAATAGTGAAAGTAACTTTGCGTTTGGGCGTGAGAACCGTTCCTGCCCGTACAATAAAATATATAGATTGGTCGCCAGACGCAAACTACAAAAGCCAACTTTTTGTTAGGACTTCGGGCGACAGAGAATCCTAGGATTCTCAGTCTACGACTTCGGGCTTAGAAACGTCAAAGCCTGTGGTCAATATTCGGCAAAGCGCGAATCGCTATTAACGTTTCGTACTACGCTACTATAATTATTTGATACAAGAACCTAAAAATTTTGTGCTTTAAAAAAATATCAAGCTCGATTCGTTATAAAAGAACTAGGTACATACAAAGTATTGCAAGGCGTACTTAAAACTTAGTCTCTTATTTAAATAGAAGTAATTACTAATTAGTTGTAGGTACTACCTACTTAATAGGTAATACAGCGAATTTCACATTTACAATTCCGCTTTTTCATATTTGGTATGAAAAGTGCAAAGTATTTATTTTGATAATATTTTAGTTTTAATTTTAAAAAAAAAACAGAATTTGATGATAATTTATTAGTACTACTGGGATAATTGGGAACGAGAAGGCTGGGGACAGCAACAGAAAATTATGTACCTAGAGATACCTCTTCTATTTTAACACTTTTACTGTGAGCGATTACAAAATACAAATGGAATATCCGTAATAGTTCCTAACCCATTTATACATTTTATGATGAACTCACAGATCTGCTGAAAATAAGTAACATTCAAATAGGTGACTAGATTAACATTTATATTAAATCTAAGTTTTATATGTATTTTGTCATTTAAACTGTATAATGGATCTGAAGAAAAGGCTTATTTATATTAAGCTTATATTATATATTATTATGATGAACTCAATTGAATGTCTTACAATTAGTAAATTGTAAAATTACACTATGACTTTAAATTAATATTACATAAATAACAATATTTAATGTTGTACTAAATTACCAATTATAATAAAATTGAAATATATGTAATAGAATAGCCATTAGATATATAATATAATATGCATGGAAACATAGTTATGGCTGCGGTTATTGCTAATTGATTAGGAAATCAAATGTAACAAATGTTTGAGACTTTTAATGTAAAAGTAAGTTTTTGAAACGACTTTAAAAAAAACGACGAGCTGATTTAAAAAATACACCAGCTGAATGCTACCTACTATATGAAGACTTAGTGATATATGCTCTAAAATATATGTATATTCATCATTAACCCGGATGCAGTTGTAAATTTAATTTACGTTGACGAAGCAGCGGGCAACACCTACTGTTAATACTACAAAATTTTATATCAAGATTATATGATAAATTGTGGTTTCAAATACATAATAACAAACGGTTAATATAGAAAAAATCGAAGGTTAAATTTTATAGGCAAATAAAATCAATGTTAGTAAACAGAAAAACTTACGCGTCACCAATACACACAAAATGCCGCGAGTCAAGGATCAATGCGACAATGACCTTTGCCGAGCGACGAACTTTTTTTTTTAAATACCTATATTAATAACCATTCTATCTATCGAGTCTAAGATCAAGTATCAATAGATTTGACACAGTACAGGTTATAACTTATAAACTAGGAACAAGTATCAAATGGAATTGACATTCGCGTATTCCAGATTTTTTACATAGCTGCATTGTTCCGGATTATCGAAAATATGTAATGACTAATAACAAACCGCTAAAAACATAAATGATAAAAAAGAAGGCCAACGTCCTCTTATTATCTATAAGAAAGAAAGAAAGAAAGAAAGAAAAATTTTATTCGTGAAACTACTTACTTAACTACATAAGACACAATTAATAATATAACATAATATAATCCTTGTAGTTACACGAAACGGCCTCAACTCTGCTGGAATTACCACTCCAGCATGACTGGTCTTCCGTTGAGGCCATTCAGTGAAGCCACGAAACGATTACACAGCACACAAAATATATATATATAAAAAATTATATATTATATTATATATATTTATTATTATAATAATATAAATATTTTCTCTCTCGGTTTGTGTTTTTCAGTAAACATAATATATATATATATTAAGCGATCAATTGTGTATTTTTTAATATATATATATATATATATATATATATATATATATATATATATATATATATAATATATATACACAATTGATCGCTTAATATAGCTATGACAACATAATATTATGTTTACTGAAAAACACAAACCGAGAGAGAAAATATTTATATTATTATCCTAGCTTTTCAACATTTTTATTTTATACTTGACATTGGCAGAATGTTGCACAACAAAATATTTTTGACGTCTACATGCCAAAGATAAAGAAGAAGAAGAAAATTAAAAAATAAATAAAAATAAGACGCGAACATACACAATATACTTATAAACTAATAACGATTAAGTCAAATAAAGATGGTTCAAAATAGAATTAAAAAGGATAAATACATAAATAAAAAACAAAAAATTAAAAAACAAAAAACAAAAAGAGCACGTTAGCTTTGAATTCAGCAGGCAACAGTTCCAGGTGACATGTAATGGTGCAAGGAGAATTGGACAATATGACGCCACACAGTTGAGACATAAACTTTTGGTACGTAAAGCAATTTAAACAATATATTATATGCACTTCCCCACCTATCAATTACTTGTCTACAAAACTTAAAATTAAAAAATAGTAGTGTATTACTATAGTATTTAGGATAGAAATAAAAATATTTGTAATGGTTTATTTCGACGATTCTAGTCAACCTTTTATATAATATCATATTCTTGGGTAATCTGCCAATAACAAAACTGGTATCACCAGATTTTATAAACTGACCAAATTAAAAAGTAGTATAAAATGGCGGACATATTTGACAAATTGTTTTGCGAGTGAGAATGTTTATTATGCATTCAAACAAAGTAATATTCTGATAAATACAAAAGAAAGTGTTTATGGTTCTGTCACTCTTGGAGTTTTTCGTATGTTGTGATCTCGTTCCAATACGGTATTTAGTTATTATTAGCTTGTCAAATCCATTTGATACTTGATCCTAAGTTTTAAAGGATACCAAATTGCAAAATGTTGCCTTCAAATCCGGCCAATAAAAAATAAAACGAAATTGAGAACATTTACACTTGTTTTCATTTCATTATGGAATATTGTGTGGAATTATTATATTAAACTACGTACGTACGTAAACAAAATGTTATCAAAATGTTACATCACTTAATTAAGGTAGTCTAACGTTTTCCAAAAAAACAATGCAAGTAGGTACCTAAGTGACTAGTTACAACAATAAATTTAATTTATGAACTGACATAATATTATTATAATATATTGAGGACACACTTTTTTTTCGCCAGGCGGGAATGTGGGACTCGCTGCGCCCGAAAGGTGGTAAGATGGACGCAGCATCTAATGAGCAAACAGGGCACCTCAATAGCTAGTCAGTCCCTCAAGGGACCGACGCCACCTCCACAGAGAGGTTGTCCCGCACCACAGAACAACCCCTCCCAACGTCGGGACTGTACAATGGGGTGAGGTTCCCATCCTCGCCCCTTGTCCCCCTGCTCTTTTGTCCCCTCTTCTCATAAGAGGGGTACAAAGAGCAGCTCCCTCGGCTCAATTATCTTCGCCCAAGGTGTTGGGTTCACCTTAGGCTACTGAGCCCCACCGCCACGACAAGGCTTGAACCATGGTAGGGATTTTAGCCAAGCTAAACAAGCATATTAATTTGATTTATATATTAAAAAAATATATGAAACTCCTCATAGGTATTTTGCAAACTAAAAGCGACGCGCTCTCTCACTTGTCGGGTTATTAAACTCACACTCAGATAAGCCCTTCACATTATACTATTAATAATAAACATTTTTTTGCATACTTCTTTACGGACTTGGTTTAAAATTATTGGATTACTCCTGTACAGAGAGCACATTAGTCAATGCTCCCGTACAAGTTTTAGCCTATGTAATTATAGGAAAAGAAAATATAAGTTTGGCAATTACTTATATTAATTTATAATAATGAATAAGGTTATTATTTCACATGATTGTTAGTCTTATCAAATGGAATCAACACATTAAGTCTAAGTACTATTCTAAAGTATGCTTTTGTAAATCTCAGGCTTAGTCTTTGCAATTTAAGTTGAACGATTGCATATAAAATGTGTCTTAATTAGCACACCATGTGTATGACAAATGCATAGATAATAGAATAGAACATTTAGCGAAAAAAAAATGAATAACAAAGATAACATAAAAATAACCATAGCTGCGTACACACAATTGATAAGCTTTCAGCTGGTAGGCGCTTTGAAATTTTGATGAGTGAATGGCGAAGGCTGACAATATGATATAAAAAAAAATCGGTTGTTTGTAAAGTCGGTTTACTGACGATAGTTGAACGTGACAACGTTATAAGAAAATGGAACGCCTCAGAGCGAGGTAACGCCGCATGTTTTTTCGTGCGTGCAGCCGGCTCCATCGAATTATAAGACTTTGTCACGTCAAAAAAAACTTTATTATAATTATCTGCGATATTGAGTATTTTTTATCTATGGACTATGGATGGAGTAGGTAGGAAGTATAAAATTTTCCATCACATAATATTATGTAGGTTTCCTAGAACGATGTTATCAATGTTATTATTTATAATAAATATATATTATATGATCATACATGGATCATACATTCTTACGTCGTTAAATTACTAGTTTCTCTGAGTAGTTTCCATCTTTTATCTCGCAGACATCGGATATAATATGGTAGCATTGGTTTGATGTGATTTATTTCTTCAACTAGCAATTGATGTTCTATGGAAAATACAATACAACATAGTTTATTATAACACTTTAAATAACAATTTCCATATCTACTAGTATGTTATATAAATCGCCACTTAAAATATAAGTTTTTCTCTTTGTTTAGAAGAATAAAGTATTTATATAAATAATTAGTATAACTATTATAATATGTATAAAGATTTAATAATCCTGTCCTGAAACAAAGAAATAATAAAGAAAACAGAGAATTTTCTAAATATTCGCTGAATGATAATAAAAAAGCATAATATTCCTGATTTGTTATTTAAATTTCCTTTATGTTATATTTTTATATTTCAATTATTTCCTTGGAAAGTAAATACACACATTTTTTACACACATTTTTATAGCTATTCGACTTAATTAGCACCGTATTAACGTCGATTTATTTGTGTAGAAAAAATACTTAGAATAGAACATATCAATTTAAAAACTATGACGACAGTCGGTTTAGACTTGAGTTTAGTTATTTGCTATTGGGTTGATCTGGTGAAGGCTTTAAAAAAAAACACGTAAGTAACATACATTCCCAATATAATTATGTTTTTTTTTATAATGTGGATATCTTTTATGTTGCTTGGTAAGTAAAAAAAGATTGTCAGTACCTATAAATGAGCATTTGAACTATAATATATATAATAATTGTGCCCCGCATACTGCAATGATACGGGGCAATCTTCGATTTGGGGCCCCGGAATTGCTAGTGTAACACAATGTGTAAAACTTTCTCACAGTATTCTCAACACATGAAAACGCAACATGGAATATTAAAAATCTAACACAATAAAAAATATTCAATAACATAATACGATAAGAATTCAACATGGCATGCGTTTTAATAGCCGATTGTATCAATAAATCGGTCACGACACAATCAAGGACTGTGTATGCGTTTAGATTTATATGATTAGTGCATGGATTGCGCATTGCATATGTTTCACGGGGGCACCCGGACATATAGCTCGGCAGTTTTATACATACATATATTAGGGCCCTACGGAATATGCAACTAGGTTTAATCGTCTCCGTTGTGTCAAAAATGTATTTTTTTAAGCTTCTCGATACTTCAAAGGCTTTAGATATCGATAAAAATACAGCTTATATAATAATCAATTAATAAGGGATGTGTGGCTTTATATAACTTATAAAAATGGAGAACATAATAATTAAAGTCCTAGGTGGTGAACTTCACACACCCAGTGTGAAGTTCACCTCTCACTGAGTCAGAGAATTGGTGAACTATGGCTCAACACCTTCCTTGTCTGTTTTTTAGACTTCATTACTTTGTAATAAGTGAGTACACCGTACATTGATAATATGTAAACATGACGTTGAAAGTGTTAAATTAACCTGCTGAATTTTTATTTAAGTTTGCTTGCAAACTTGTTATCAGAAACGCGGAATCGTATTAGGTGTGCAAATAATGATGCTTGTGTACTTTACGTGGATTACGTTTTACGTAATATAGGTTTTCTATTGTGCTCATTGCCTGTGTGCTACCGAGTTTTTAATTTAATTTTTAAATCATAAGAATATGTAGAAATATTGTGTAGAATGTAGACTATTATGAAGTATTTCTTAGCTATCCCTCTGGCTGCTGTGGCGCCAACGTTATTTAACCCTTCTTGACGGACATTTTTCATACCTAGAGGTCCTCATGATATAATATATTGTCACCTGTTGTATTTCCAATTCGACTTAGGGACCTTCAAGAAAAACGCATACATACTCATATTTGAAAGGCACCGCACCTGCAAAGTGCAAGCCCTTCGGTGTAGTGTTGATATGGGTGCTGGTGATTATACACCACTAGATGAGCAGTCTCTCCGTTTTCTTCTACTAAACATAAAAAAAAGTTATCTAGTGAATCAAACACGATATGTCAATGTTTGAAGGTTTAATTTGTTATTTAGAAATTGTAGATAATAAATACATAACATAAAATATTTGTGAAGGTTTTTTTTTCAGTGTTTGTTCATTTGTAAACACTTAAATCAATAAATATTCTTTCAATCAGAATATATATTCTTTTAATCAGGATAATATATAAAAAGTTAGTTAAGTTATGTCAGTCTGGGGCATGTTTTTAAACTACGGGACACATACGGGTTGCATATGTCCCATAGTTTGTGCAGTAACTTCAAAAGTAGTATCATAGATTAAAAAGACCGAGTAAGAAGTAGCGGAGACCAATTTTTAATCTATGAGTAGTATATTGAATAATCGACAGTATAGGTATTTAAAAATTCAAATTCAAATTTCTTTATTGTGATAAACAGGTTACAAAAATGATGCATACGGGGTAAAAGACTAATATACAATTAAAAAAAAAAAAAAAAAAAAAGGTAAAGACAATTAACTAGCAGATAATTTTCATAAATACATATTAATTTATATTTTGGAACTACCATAGACGTCAAAGATCGGGGAGCAAAAACTATGTATTTATAATTTTGGAAAATCCAAAGTTATTAAAAGTTTTTGTAACCATAAGCATACCGAATAATGACTGTAAAACAAAAAATTAAGATGAACTGAAAGCATTTGACATTCACATATACCACTGCTCAACAAGAATAACATAATATAGTCACATTTGGCCTGGCATCATTGTTATAATATTGAAACAACTTTTATAGATTTTGTCGCAGTTTTTTACATGTAATGCGTTTCGGATTTACATCAACCATGGTGACGGGAGGACTTCGGAGAAATTCGCGTAGATATTAAAAATTAATATCGTCATTCTAGTTACCTATTATTAATTATGAGCAAGTTTTTAGTTTTGGATGAAGTTGGCTAAGAGTGACGACACAAAGTAACGGAGCAACCAAAAATAAATCAATCGTCATCAATAAAACAAACTTTGACAATGGTACGAACTTCGAGATCCGTAGAGCTCAACTAAAAAAAAAAACAAAAAGGAAGAGACACAGGGATTACACCATGCTTTTTTTTCGGATGGATCTATGCTAACGGCCCGAAGGCCCTAATGCTACATCGGATTAGTGTGAGCCCATTTGGCGCACTTTTGGTTTATAAAAGTGGGGGGTTGCCCCCCGGGTTGGAGTCTCCATGCTGAATGCGTGCTAAAAGGACATCAAGACGCACGTCTTTTCGTTCAGAAATCTGTAAAACTATAATCGCTAAGATTATAAACAAACATTAATTTTTACTATGAAAATTGTTTAAAACTATATATTTATCGTGTGAACTTTGGCTTAAAGGTCTCGTAATCAGGCCATAAAATATTATTTTAAAAAAATATGTGAACTATATTTACTACTAGCTGTTGCCCGCAGCTTCGCCCGCGTTAACTTACATTTACAGCCGTATACGGATTGATGATTATTATTTTTATAGCCTAAGTTAGCCCCTATAACATTAGCTATCTCTCAGTGAAAGTCCTGTCAAAATCGGCCCACCCGTTTCAGAGATTAGCTGGAACAAACAGACAGACAGACAGACAGACAGACAGACAGACACAGACCAGACAGACAGACCGACAGACAGACAGACAAAAATTGTAAAAAATGCTATTTTGGTATATGTACCGTGTATATATATACATATACACGGTACATATACCATTTAATAAAATTTAGTTAAAAGTTATTTTAATATTACAAACAGACACTCCAATTTTATTTATCTGTATAGATTTATTTTTGAACTTGTGAACAAAATATTCGTACTGTCGAAATATCAAACTCTGCGAAACAAAGTAAAAAATATGTCCTCTTAAATGTGTATCCTCTTAAAATGGGGAAGTCTATAATTGTATGAATTACTTGTCGAGGGTTGTCTTGTGCGTCTTGTTTCTGCGCTAGTAAACAAAGTGTATACAGGGTGTAGTGTTACGCAAGCAATACCGGTATCTATTGCGTTACATGCCATTGTTGCGGCGCACGTGGAGTTATTATATATCGCTGTAATTACAACGCATATAGTATATACTATTTTTACGGGGGACATCGCGTTGGTCTGAGCGTTCATTTAGGAAGTAGCAACTGATGGTAAGCAAGACTATGTTTTTATGTAGGTATTGGTGTCAAATAAATAAATATAAATTAATTATAATAACTAATAGATCAAATGTTGTGTAGAGATTGTAAGAAAAACCTTTATTATTAGGTATACTTTAAAGAATTGTGATTGTTCGATTAACAATGGCAAAATCTTTTCATAACTAACATTTCTGATGTCTTTTCCTAATTTACGATCAGGGATTCTATAGGATTTTACTCATGGAATAGAAGAGACAGAGATTGCATATGGGTTTTATATGATCTCTTCAGAATTATTATTATTTCTGAAATGTTTTATACGTATAAAATAAAAAGTTATTAGAAACCACAATAAACCAGATGTAACATAATTTCAAGAATGTTTGATGCACGTGTAATTCAATATCCATGTATGTATAATTATGGTATGATAATAATAATCGGGATGCGCTTTGTTCATATCAATAATAATAATCATTGTTTGTTTTTTCATATAAGAGCGGTATATTATGTTTTTGATGTAACCCGTCAGACTATTTGGTAGTCTATAAATAACTAATAATAATAATGAAGAAAGAGGTAGTGCTATGCTGCTTTGCTAATTGGGCCAGCACGACCGGGGTGGTACCTCTCGCTCACATAACACCGGCGTCAAGTGACAGCTATGCTGTCGCGTTTCATGCGGTTTGTGAGTTTCCGGTGGCCCATTGGGGGGAGAGGGAAAAGGAGGGCAACACATCTGCATAATCTCTGGTTGTGCGGATGTGTGCCCTCCTATGCTATAAAAAAAGTATCTCGTCTCTATATCATACTAAATAACTAGTAAAACAATATTTAATTTTAGCATCTACCGGGGCCCCATGAGCTTGGAGGCCCCAGTTTTACCTTCTGGCAGTGACTTTGGGGTCTGTAGATTTACTTATAAATTTACTTAGGGTTTTATATTTAAGTTTTTACTTCATACCAAGACCCCCTGAACTTGGGGGCCTCTCTGCTTTGTGGCACTTACGTCACCAAGTTCCATTTACTTGTGGAAACTTTACTTAGATTTATTTTTTTACAGGATGTCCAACCTGCTGTTCTGGCAGGGGAAGGGTAAAGCAAATGGCACGCCCAACGGCAGGAACTGGATACATGCACCAGATGCGTTAGTCAAGGGCCACGTCGCCTATCTTGTTAAGGTAAGGCTTTATCCTTGTTATGTAATAAACGTTATACCACAATACTGTTAGTACCAGTGCCGGGTTCTGGAAATCAAACTAAGTTTTATTAATATGTATTAAATAAATAATATTTTTATAAATAACGGCCCCTTTACTATTACACTGCTCAGTACAGACACAAACAGACAGGGCAGTGACAAAAAAAAATGATCACAGACCTCTTTTGTACCATATTAAGTAGTGAGAATTTTACAAATAACGTATTGCTATAGCAACCATGATAACAAATAAATAATCAAAATAAAAGGAAGGAAAGAAACACGTTTCTTCTTACGTTTTTTGTGCCTAATTAAAGGCAACATAATTTATTACAATGAGATTCTCATATATCACTCAGAATTTAAGGGCCCCTTCTCCCAAAACTATAGGTATTTAACGCACCGAATCGGTTTGCACTTGCGTTGCGCGGGAGATGTCTTTATATGAACTCCGGTGACCTACCACGGCCGGCAAGCACGCCACAGTATACGAATATGCAGTAGATTGACTATGCTCGAATTATTCTTAGATGTGATAATTAATAATTATGCATAACAAAATCTTGTTGTTGTTATAGTTATCTAGTTTTGGATTTATAAAAATACTAGCTGGTGCCAGCGACTTCGTCTGCGCAGGATAAGATAGTTTTATTTCTTCACTAATTAATCGAAAGGAACTTCGATCCATCTGGGTGTCCCTTGACACCTCTCTTTAGTTTTTTAAAAGTTAAAAAGGATAGTTTTTTAAAATAAAAAGTATCCTATGTTACTTCTAATACCTCCAAGAATATGTGTACAAAGTTTCATGATGATCGGTTAAGTAGTTTTCGCGTGAAAGCGTAACAAACATCCATGCTTTCACATTTATAATATTAGTAAGGATTAGGAAGGATGAATTAGCTACATAGGTCTAAAAGGTAGTGCCATTCTGCTTGCAGCCGAATTGGGCCGGCACGACCGTAGGAGTACTTCTCGTTCACATGATAATGGCGTCAAGTGACACCTATGCTGTCGCGTTTCTTGCGGTGTATGAGTTTCCGGTGCCCCATGGCAGGGGATGGGGTAAAGGAGGGTAATGCATCTGCATTATCTCTTGTGTGGATGTTTACGAGGACGACCTCTGTGGCTCAATGGTTAGCGCGTTAGCGTTCAAGCCGGAGGTTGCGGGTTCGAATCCCGCCAGGGAACAAAAAGTTTTCTGTGTTCCTGGTTCATGGATGTGTATTATAAATAAAAAACCTTAAATATGTGTATAGTATAAAATATTAAATATATTTCCATTGTCTGGTACTCTTAACACAAGTTCTTCGAGAACTTACCACGGGACGAGATTGACGTGGTGGAAAAAGCGTCCTTAGATATTATTATTATTATGGGAGTCGGTAGTCATCTAAGGCTCCGAATGCTCGTTTGTCCCCCTAAGGCCTAAGCTATAAAAAATCAATCATTTTAAGAATGCTTGTAGGAGATTAAAAAATTGTAGACAAACATATTCTTTTATACTATATTAATTGTTTTAAAATTCAACAAAATTTAGTTGTCGTATGCTAGGTCCAGGTTCATCTTCATCGACCCATACATCATCGATTAATGTTAGACACGGGACTCCTCTGAGAAGAGGGTCAAGGCCATAGTCCTCACGACACTGCCCTATGGGTAGGGGGCTAGGAAATGATTGCAAATCAGAAATATTTTGTGATGAAGGTTCCTCATTTTCTTTATAGTCGGACAATTTGAATTCTTCAAGTGTTAACAATTTCTGGAAGAAGACATCACTACATAGTATAAACTATAAAGCAAAGTCGCTTCCCGCGTCTGACTGTATGTATGCTTACATCTTTAAAACTACACAACGGATTTTGATGCGGTTTTTTTAATAGATAGAATGATTCAAGAGGAAGGTAATAAGTACATGCATAATATAGTAGATAAACACTCATAATTTTAGAAGTGTCTGATGTGATGTCATAAATAAGCACATTTTTTGCACTTACATTGCAAACGCTGGATGAACCCTAACAGATAGATCAAAATAATGTACTACATTATTATACACCTTAGCCGGGCCCGGTTCCGAATTAATTATTATTGTATCAATGTATGGTAGAATTGTGTATCCTAAATATGCATACTGAAAAGTCCGCGATGGCATAATATGTCTACATTAGTTAAATATAACATACTACCTATATCCATTTTAATACTTTAAAAAATTGCCAATTATAAAGCGGTAATGTAAAAGCTATTCACAAAAATACGGTATTAATCACTACATATTATAAAATAAAGTCCTACGCCCGTCCATAGATAAATAATTATCATCAATGCGTATATGGTTGTATATCTAAGTTAACGCGGGCGAAGCTGCGGGCAACAGCAGTTTTCAGTTTGTGATAAAAATGTATTAAGATTCTTTTTCCTTATTTTACTTTTTTTATTCGACATTTCAATTAAATAACTAGGTACTACACAAACTCAAGTATCTATAGTTATTTACACTAATTAAAGGTTTTGTATTACAAACTAATTACAACTAAGAACAACAATTGTTAGTAAGTATTAAGTAGATATATTATTTACACTGTGTCGTCTTATTTATTTAGACGTAATAATATAAAATGCGCGGTAACAACGTAGTCACGAGCAAAAGCGGCACAGGTCCTACTTCGATGACGCCCGGCTGGGTACTGGCGCGACGTGGTGCGATGCGCGAGAGCCATTTTTATCGTTTTTTATTTTTCAAAATTTTTTGAAGTGACATAATAAAGATCTATCCAATCATTTCCACGTCATCCCCGCTTAGCAATTTAAACGTAAAAGTTTCATTAAAATTGAGTTACCCGAAGTCTCATACTACTCAATTTGCTTTTCAAATCGACGTTACTTTAGATTTTTTTTTGATTATGTAAAATGTTAAATATTGTATTTTTAACCAAAAAAATCCCTAGATCAAAGATGTATCTATACCCTATTTTTTTATTATTATTTTAAAATGACGACTTCTATGAAAACACCTCGATCTAGAAACAACAATTTGGGATAAGGGGCCCTTAAGGCTTTTGCTGTTGTTCGAACATTTATCTCTTAAAGACATCTATGCATCTATAAATAATTAATAGATATAGGTCAAAACACAGACCTTATCTCTGGTACATGGTCTATTGTTTATAACAACGCCCACTATGATAAAGGACCACATGTTGTGTCTACACGTGTTTGATAACGGTTATCCTATATCATACTACTACTATAATATATAGATATAGTGGCATAACAATAGAAAGATACGTTGGGCAAGTCGGCCCCCATCCCAAGAGTGCCCCAACTCAAAACAAAATATTTGTTGCTTTAGTTGAACTCCTTTGCTTTGAAAAGGCATGGTGATGATATTATATTGCTCGTGATATGCCACAGACCTCTGAAGTCTAGAATGGTAACGTCACTGGATATACTACTTTACAAGCTAAAGAGGAACCTGGTATTAAAGACAAGCCTACCTTGAGACAAAAGAGATCAAATATAATACCAGTAATTACTGCCTGTACATAGTTTATGTACATATTTACTGTCCTTCTTTGAACAAAATTTCAAACGAAACAGGGCAAATGTTGTTTAAGTTATGAATAAGTTTTACAGTGTTAATAATTAAAGACTTACTTGTATCAATTAACTAATGTAAAAACAGAGGTGTAACTTGTTATAGCGGGGCCCCGTATCTAAATACTTTGATGAATTTTGCTTTCACACGTTGGGGTCCGGGGCCCCGTATCATTAAAACGGCTAATACAGCGCTAGCTGGTGCGCGTCTGTGTAAAAATTAGGTAATTACTTGGAAATATCTTTTAGAATTTAATAACAACCAATTATACACGCAGTCGTATTGTGTATAAATAAAGCATTGATTCAGATTGATTCAAAAATAACAAATATTTTCGGCTGTACCTACCTATATCTATGGACCTATGCAGCCTTAAAATAAAGGTTTATTATTATTATTATTATTATTATATTTTTAGTGTCACTAATTGTCTAGATATCTTTTAAAAATATTAAGACGTTTATTTAGTGTAATAATAATTATTAAATCTCTTTTCAGTTCCTAGGATGTACTCAAGTGGATCAACCAAAGGGCATCGAGGTGGTCAAAGATGCAATCAAGAAACTGCAATTTACGCAACAATTGAAAAAGTCAGAAGCGAAAGATGCCGCTAAATGTAAAAAAGTTGAAATCACCGTTTCGGTAGATGGCGTTGCCATACAAGTGAGTTTTTTCAATAATTAACTTTTAAACTGACCTTCTTGTAATTGCCGGTCAAAACTGTGTATTGTAATAAATTGCCGAAATAATTTATATGTCTAGATTAATAACAACAATAATAAAATAAATAAAATAACAATGGCTTTATACAATTAGTACATACCTACATGTTACATAAAATAACTTAATCTGAACATAATTCATGATGAACATTATTTTAGTACTTAACCAAATTTTTCAAATCCATTTATTTATGTATAATCTTACCCATATAATATCACATCAATTAAAAAAAAGACAAGCGTGTGCATACAGAAAAGGATCACATACTGTATTCGAATCACTTTAAAATTGGAACGCGAGCTAAGTTTGCCAATAAAATACATAATTACGACAATGATTTACTTACAAGCATCATTTAATGCAGTGTGACGACAGACGTATAGTAGACTATTTATATAACAATAATATATTATTGCAGTCACGAACGTCACATTTTAAGCTAACACGGACAGACATTTCTACGCGATTTCACTTACCTACGCAACTAAACATCGTTGGGGGCTGGGGCCGTTAACGAAATTATGCTAGTGTATAAATGTGTTGTTGCCATTTTTCTTTCTTTATTTGCTAATCTGGCAAACATTTTGCTCCCAAAAATTTACATAATTAATATTATACATATCATATAATATATATATCGCCATCGATTCTCTACAATAGTAGGTATCAACTCAGGACAAAATCTTCGAAAAGAAACATACAGAAAATATTATAATTCTGGAAACTGTCTAGTGTGGTCATATCATTTTTTGTCCGTTTGCCAACATTCATTCACATACGTACCTATGTACCTATTGTGGTATTGCCTTAACTTTTCCGAAGTAATTTTAATATAAAATACGCCAAGTATTGCTTGAATTATTCCATTGAGTACAATCTTTAAAAATCCAACTACTCTTATAATCTATGACCTCATAGAGTACTTCATACAATAATATCTCAGATAATATTATGGTAAAGCCACATTCCATACATAACAAAGCACTAAGTACAGCACTAAGTAGCATAGACAAATACAGCACTAAGTAGCATAGACAAATACTGTAAAAAAACAATTCTTTTTAGGGTTCCGTACCCGAAGGGTAAAGACGGGACCCTTTTACTAATACTTGCTGTCTGTCCATCCGTCTGTCTGTCACCAGGCTGTATCTCAAGAACCGCGATAGCTAGACAATTGAAATTTTCACAAATTATGTATTTCTGTTACCGCTATAACAACAAATTCTAAAAACAAAATAAAATAAACATTTAAGGGGGCTCTCATACAACAAACGTCATATTTTGCCCTTTCTTGCTGGACATTAATAACGGCAACAGGCGCTTGAAATATTCACAAAATACTTAGTTGTATATTTAGTAATAGTAAATAATAAAATTAAATAAGTAAATAATTATGTGTCTGATGTTGTATATATAATTATAGTATCTACAGAATCCTTCGTGCGCAAGTCCTACTCCCACTTAACCGTTTTTTCTAATAAAACTATGTCATTTTGCAACAATTTTGCAACTGTATCACCGAACCTCAACGCAACGCTTAGTTAAATTTATCTTGAGTTTCATTTTTTATGTAATAGTTATACTTACGTCTATTTGTGCTTTGTCCACGACGTTACAAAGACATCCGTAGATCTTCCGGTTTTCTTGGGGTCAAATATTTGTAATTTAATTATATTCTCTAGTTACGACAAAGAATATTTGACAAAGAATAGAATATTATTGACGACCGCCGTAGCTCAATGGTAAGCGCGTTGATGCTTAAGCCGGAGGTTGCGGGTTCGAATCCCACCAAGGAACAAAAACTTTTCTGTGTTCCTGGGTCATGGATGTGTATTAAGTATGTGTATAATATAATAAAAATCTTAAATATATGTATAGTATAAAAGTATTAAATATATTTCCGTTGTCTGGTACCCATAACACAAGTTCTTCGAGAACTTACCACGGGAGCAGATTGACGTGGTGTAAAAGCGTCCATAAATATATTATTATTATCGCTCATCTTTCCATACAAACGCAGAACAGTAATTATTACAATTAGTTTGACGTTGACCATCAAAAACTAAACTAATATAAATTGATCTCGTCATTATCTATGTCGGTATGCACCCAAAATCGTAAAATAATTATACATTTAAAAAATACAAGTTTCTAAACTTTCGTATTTCAATACTGATTTTAGCCCAACTTTGGGCGAAAATAAATAGTATACAGAGCACGAAAGCTCAAAAATAAAGCCCGTACATATGTAGTTTAGTTATTCAAAAGTTGAAATAAATTATTTTAAAAAGATACACTTAATAGATTTTCTATAATAACTGTTTTGAAAAAATGACATTTTCGGAATTGCATTTCATTCTAGCACATATGTTCGCGCACTATGTCAGGTGAGATAGCATTCATTTAGTTGATTATGTATGTATTTTTTTCTAATGTTCTTACATGCCTAAATCTTCTAACATGTACATACATTCTCCGATGAATATGTGAGTGAATTCACATTACAATATGTAAGGCATCGTCTAGATTGGCGCAATTTGTGTCATCGCGACTGACGTAACGACTTCCCGCCATTACTTGCCCGAGAATTTAATATTTAAACTGCGGTCTCACTAGTCACTAGAGCGCTCCAAATTAATATCTTTACCTTAGAACTAATCTTCACGTTTAATGTTAAAAAGTAATGTTCAAAAATCATTGTTTGCATAGGCAAAGCGCAAACCAGGGCTTGCCCTAGGGCTAGGCCATGTCCATTTTGGCTTATGTTATTTGTGTCTATAATAGTTGTATATATGTATGTTTGTAAAAATATTTTTTCTTATAAGTGCGTTCATGTTTTTCATGACTAATTAAGTACATATCCAATTGATATTATATATTTTTAATAAAATTCCGATTTGATATTATACAACAAAAATAATAATATTTATCTTTCCTTTGCAAAACGGCAGGCAATAACAATATACAGGAAACCACACAAAACATAGTGACGACGACTTGCGGAATAATTAACGCTGTAATGTATTTTACTTCGTCGTAGACAGTCGTAGTGTAATAAATGAATGATTTTTTATTGATATGTAGTGATTTTATAACAATTTATATGACATAGTATTGGTTCTATTAAGGAGTATTTCTGTGGTCTGTGGGTTCTATCTATCATTGATATATATTTTTTATTTTAAATAGTTTTCAAAATATTTTTTTCTAACTGAAACATACATTGAAGAAACGAAAAAATGGCTATATTTAACGCGAAATAAAAAAAACCTTTAGCTTAAAAATTTATTTCTTTCAATACGCATCTAAAAGTAAGTGAAGAAAGTACAGCAAAGTTGACGGAAGTATTTCCTGAAAGTTTTTACTGGAAACACGCCTTAAACTAACGCATATCGTGCAATATACGATTTCCGAGCGTGTACATTGCTGTCTAGTTATTATTGTCTAATGCTTACATTAGTCTATAGTTGACTATGTTATTCTATTACTGAGGAAAGGCCCCAGCTTGAAGTGCTTTTTGGCGATTTTCAAATCATCTAAATATTTAAATTATAATACTCGAATCCAATTCGGAACGTTTGCCACAGTCTTCTGTTGTATTCTAGTGCTATTAATTGATATTATATTGTGGTTGTTACTGTGTGGTGCTAAAATATGAATTAACATTTCTTTTCCAGGAACCGAGAACAAACAATGTAATGTACCAATTTCCGTTACATCGGATATCGTACTGCGCAGATGACAAAGGCGCCAAAAAATACTTCTCCTTCGTCGCTAAAGGTATTTGCTTTTAGATATGAATTCTCGTAACTCTTAAAACAGAAGGTGTGTGCGAAACAATAGACAAACTTGCGATAATAATAAAGATACCACCATTATCATCATCATTAGCACCCATTTGCCATCAACTGCTGAATATAGGCGTTTTTCAATAAACGCCAAGTCGGCCGAGTGCCGATTCCCCTTAAATGCAATGCGGCCAAAATTTCAAAACTACATGAATACAGCTGCAAAAGCTGAGGAAAAATTCATTTCAGCCAAAAAAATATACCTACCACTACAATTTGCTGCTATGAAATCTATACTAATATTATAAAGCTGAAGAGTTTGTTTGTTTGTTTGAACGCGCTAATCTCAGGAACTACTGGTCCGATTTCAAAAATTCTTTCAGTGCTAAATAGCCCATTTATCAAAGAAGGCTATAGGCTATATAACATCACGCTGTGACTTATAGGAGTCGAGTAACGCGGGCGAAGCTGCAGGCTGTTGAATATAGGAAAGATAATATTTTGAATTTTGCGATGACCTTTCACTTCATAGTCCATATTTTAGAATTGTGGGTCTCATGTCGGTATTGCTTGAATAGAAAACCATCTCGTTTTTCTAACCTTAAAAAAGTTCCTATGCGAAGTTTTTTGTCAGATTTACTATGAAAATGGTGCTTAATACAATATTTTTCAGGTGGTAGTGTGGCGAACGGTGTCAATGGCCACGACAATAGCGAGAAGCATGAATGCTTCGTCTTCATATCAACGAAACTGGCTTCTGAGATTACCCTCACCATTGGGCAGGCGTTTGATCTGGCGTACAGGTGATATATTCAGTTCATTGGTAATACGTACGGCGACTGGCCTGTTGGTCTAGTGTTTAGTGACCCTGACTGCTAAACCAGAAGGTTGTGGTTTCGATCCCCAGCCAGGACAAATGTTTGTGTGATGAACATGATCATTTGTTCTGTGTCTGGGTGTAACTTATCTATAATATGTATGTATTTAGAAATATATAAGTATGTATCAGTTGTCTGGTTGCCATAAGAGCAGGCTCTGCCTAGTTTGGGATCAGATGGCCGTGTGTGAGTTTAAAAAAAAAACATTTGGGGAATCCTAGGCTCTTATTACTATAGTGATACATATACATTCAGGTGAACAAAATATGATTCGCCTTTTCTTTAAGTGAAAACTTCTTTAGGCGCTTTGAGCACTTCTTGGGTGAACAAAATCACGGAACTCGCAACATCGTCACCTCGTCGAGAGGCCTCGTCCGCGGCCTCATCTCTCAACCACTGGTCAGCCTCCTTCTGGGACGTTACTGCATCGCAGTAGGAGACCATCGCTGTCCAGGACTCGTCATAGCTGAGCATCTCGGTGATGCTTATAACATTGTTACCTGGGCGTACACAATGTGACATCCGCGCAGATGGCGGAACAGAACCGCCTCTATTTCAGCATCCGTAATGGGCGGAACACCACCCTCGTCCGTCGTCTGCCGCGTCATCCTAGAGGACGCCCCTAGGATGACGCGGGTGTGCGTATAAGCCCACGGGTGTGTTTGGGAAGAATTCCCCGACGATCCTCCCCAGTTGGTCCGGCTGGAGTGTCTCGTAGATTGGGGTCGCCTGAGCATGGAGCTTGTTCTACGCCTATATGTAGGGTCATTCCCAGGGGTCTTTGTTGAGACCCTCAATCATCTCCAGACAGGCCTATTCCTTGGCTCGGTAAATGGCCTGCTGCAGGATCTTCAGCTTCTTTATGTACATAGGTCCTGCGCAGGCTGTCGTCTCTATCGACGACCTAGGGGCGCCGCCGCCTGCTCCGGGCATAGAGCCGTCGTGCCCCTTGCAGGCGGTTCGGAAACCGGCCATTTTAGCCGACCACCAGCAGAGCGCCGTCCGCGCCGAGGACTGGAGACACCTCTAACCTTAAGTAACGATGGTCTGAGAGAGTTTTCACTCCCGTCTTCAGCCTCCACCCCTCCACTCTGCGTGTGATGACCGAATATGACGTCCACCACGGAACCTGACCAGCCTATCCAACAGTAGATATTTTATATCAAAAACTGTACAAAGAAATCATATTTTTTCTCTTCTGTAGCTATTTCATTTCCATTTTCTCTAAATTAGTAGCTTATTTTTTATTTTCCAGGCGGTTCGTGAACGACAATGGCAAATACATAGAAATGCAGAAACTGACCTTACAGAATAAAAAACTGGAGTTGCAAATGAACACGTACAAAAGCCGTTTACAGGTAACGTCGCCTTTTTTTAAAATTAATTACTTCTAAAAGCATCAAAAAGTAACTACTGTAATGTCTAAAGTTGCCTGAATTTCGCGGTATGTCACATATCGATCTTCCTCAATCAGCTTACGCACAGCATCAACGTTTTCTTGGGTGACTGCAGTTTTTGGACGACCTTGACGGGGATCATCACTGAGCTTGACACGTCCACGTTGAAATTCAGCAAACCAGCGATAAATTGTGGTTTTGGATGGGGATTCATCACCAAATGCAGAAATCATCCGGTCAACACACTGTTTTTGTGTTAAACCACTTCGAAAGCCATAATAAATCATCGCTCTAGAATTTTCTCGAGTCAATTCCATTTTCTCAACGACTAAACAAGTTTGACAAGACCGAGAATCTTTTTTTAAAATAAATGGTATTCGATTTATAAAACCAAGGAGTTTTTAATTAAAAAGATTTTAATATGACAGGAACAGTGGAAATATTCCATTCCCGATACTTTTAGTGCAGCCTATGTACTTTAGAACACGGAAAAATATTGATAATATCTTGAATATTAAATTATTTTAGTTTTATTTTATAGCTGGTAGTTAATAAAGTAAATAAGTCCATATGGATGAAAAAGACGGTCGTTTGATAAGTTGTTTTTTTTTTCTTAAGTGGGGGCAAACGAAGATTCGTTTCGCCTGGTGGTAAGTAATAAGCTACATCCATAGACACCCGCTACATCATTAGCAGGTGCGTTGCCTTTCAAATATGAGTATGCTCTCTTCTTGAAGGTTCCTAAGTCGTATCAGTTCGGAAATACCGTAGGTGGTAGCTGGTTCCATATAGTGGTAGTGCGAGGCAAGAAATGCCGTAAAAATCGAGTTGTTGTGGATTTCCGGACATCGATATGGTGGAGGTGAAAAACGTGAAAATTCTTTAGCCTTTGGATCCTTTTGGTTGCCCTTCTTGCTTGGTCCAAGTGTCTTGTTCGTATGTTACCCAATTTCATAAAAAAAATGTTAAAAATGAGAGCTAATGATGCTATTTATTATCATTTTTTAGCCTTCTCTCACTATTTTCTACTTACTCTCGCTCACAGCTATTCTGTCGCGTTTCGTGCGGTTTGTGAGTTTCCGGTGGCTCTTTGGGGGTATAGGGAAAAGGAGAGCAACGCATCTGCATAATCTCTGGTTGTGCGGATGTGTATGGGCGTCGACAGTCGCCAAAAGGCTTCGACTGCTCGTTTGCCTATGCCATAAAAAATATTCTACTCTACTCTATCTGAAACTCGGCAAAGATTCTAAAATCTCATTGTTACTGCTATCAGTAAAGTATTTATTGTAGTTTTTTTACTTTTTTACTTGGTCACTTACAGGAGCTGTCAAAAATAACGTACAGAGAGGATCTGTCGGCGTACCTCATGAGGAACAACCTCAGCGACATCGCGGAGTTCAAGCCGCCCCCGGAGCTGGAGAAGCAGATCTCCTCGCTGTCCCTCGCCAACGGGTTCAGCTCCATGAACGGGACCAAGTCCCCGGAGATGGGTACGCTTAATTAAACAATTCATACAAGCGCCCCTAGGATAGACATTGACATTTGACGAACTAAAATAGATTAAGTAAATATGTACGGAGCAATGCGAGACATATTATGATCGTTAATGTAAAAACATTTTGTACTTAATACACAGATAGTCAGATGTGGAAATAGGAACAGTGTACCGCCTGCATGGCCCATGCTTGTATGTTACTTCGGTGAATCAGCGTTACTGCCTTTACTGTGTTTCGGAAAGAAGGACAGGACAGGCAATTACGAGCTTTCCTACCCTTTAGTCATCGAGCATATAACTGGAATAGAGTAGAGCGGTAATGAGTGTTTAGTATGAAAACTAATTCCGCCAAATTTGTGCTGCAACGCTGCACCGGTTCTGCGCTCTGATTGGCCGACTGATGGACATTAATGGATTATTGGCCGATGGGACGTACATACAGATCGCTGGTTGGTTGAATTGCTATTACGTCAGTGACAAATCACTGACCAGTTTCGGAATTTTATGACTCATATTACTACTCTATCCAGCTATATTCTCGATGCCTCTAGTCCACGGGTCCCGCTCCATACGTTAGCCACGTTCTTGTGAAATGTTCCGATCTCTCATTACCCTATTGTCAGACAAACGCTTATGTTCTGTTTCTTTGCCGCACGTGGTAGGCATGGACGCAGTGTCCAACAACTCGAGTGACACGTACAGCTCCAACGACCACAACCTGCTGCTGTCCACGCCGCCGCCCACGCACAACGGGAAAATCAACTCTGGGACCGGGTGAGATATTATTCAAAATTAGAAAAACGCAAAATTCTACATTAATTATCTATACTTCTTCTATACAGATAAATATTATTGGAGTGTCTGTTTGTAATATTAAAATAACCGCTTTTTACTAAATGTATATGGATGTATACTCGGTACATATACCAAAAAAGCATTTTCTTACCATTTTTGTCTGTCTGTCTGTTTGTCCGTCTGTCTGTCTGTCTGTTTGTTGAGTATAACAAATTCAATTGACGTTCAAAAATATATTTTATTGATATTATTTTAAACTAGCTGTTGCCCGCAGCTTCGCCCGCGTTAACTTTGATTTACAGCCGTACATTGATGATGATTATTTTTATAGCTGATGTTATAGGGAGTACCTATAACATCAGCTATCTTCCAGTGAAAGTCCTGTCAAAATTGGCTCTTCAGAGATTAGTCGGAACAAACAGACAGACAGACAGATAGAAAGACAGACAAAAATTGTACAAAAGGCTATTTTGGTATATGTATCGTGTATACATCCATATGCATTTAGTAAAAAGCTGTTATTTTAATATTACAAACAGACACTTCAATTTTATTTATCTATATAGATTGGACTGTTTTAAAAAGGAATCTATAATGGCAATGGGTATCTATAGTCCGTTTTTTTAGAAGTGTCCAAAATGGTAAACAAATATGGCGTACTTCCGGCCACAGACAAATAGAGTCATAGTGTAGTTTAGTGAAGTGACACAAAGAACAAAGGAATGAACAATATTAATGAGCCATAGACAAAAGTAAAATTCACTATTATTAAAATATTTAATGATACCAAGTTGCTGGAATTATTTCAAAAACTGATAATATATTGAATATTCCTCTTAAAAAAGAAGAATGTAAAGAAAATATTAGTCGAGCATCTTTATAAAAAACAAATTTACAAATTTATATTTCGTAAACACAAAATACCTGTTAGAAATCAGTTCCTCTTTTAAGTCTTTCGCAATTTCTGTAAGATAAGGAAAGAAAGGTGGCCTAAGAGGTATTTTTGTTCATTTTAGAGTCTTAATCATCACTACATAGTATAAAACAAAGTCGCTTTCTCTGTCCCTATGTCCCTTTGTATGCTTAGATCTTTAAAATTACACAACGGATTTTGATGCGGTTTTTTTAAATAGATAGAATGATTCAAGAGGATGGTTTATGTGTATAATATAAATAATAATATAGTAGATAAACACTGATAATTTTAGAGGCTTCTAATGTGATGTCGTAAATAAACACATTTTTTGCACTTACATTGCAAACGCTGGATGAAGCCTAACAGATAGATCAAAATAATGTACTACATTATTGTACACCTTCGAAAGATCTACAAAAACGTCTGCGATGGCATATGTGTATCTCTTAAGAATAACATACTATATCCATTTTAATACTTAAAAATGGGCAATTATAAAACGGTAGTTGGAAAGCTATTTACACAAATGTATTCCCGGCCCCGGCCCCGGTTCCGGTTCCGAAAGTTAGGATAATAATTATTATTGTATCAATGTATGGTAGAATTGTGTATCCTAAATATGCCTACTGAAAAGTCCGCGATGGCATAATATTCTATATTAGTTAAATATATCATACTACCTATATCCATTTTAATACTTTAAAGATTGGCAATTATAAAGTGGTAATATAAATGGTATTTACAAAAATACGGTATTAATCACTTCATATTATAAAATAAAGTCCTACGCCCGTCCATAGATAAATAATCATCATCAATCCGTGTACGGCTGTACATCTAAGTTAACGCGGGCGAAGCTGCGGGCAACAGCTAGTTGTAAAATAATCGATAAAAAGACGTCACAAATAAAAATTTAACATAATAGAGCAGCCAGTGCCCAGAAAAAAAGTCGATCCTAGTATTATTGTCACCTTATTTGTATTTACTATGATCAAAATACCTTGCGCGGGCGGCGCCCTGTCTCGAACATGATAAACAAAAATACTGATACAATTATTTTTGGTGAAGTTCTCATTGAGTAATCCTAACTCTCATTTTAAAGTCCCACAAAATATTTTTGTAAACTTCAGTTGACTTTTATGCCAGTGGTATGTGCTTTTATATTATATGGGATAGTGTTAAATGTTCAGGATGAAATTGATATTCAGAAATATTTAAAATAAAAATAAAATCCTTTAATATCCTCCTTTATAAATACTTTAGTATTATAAAAGATTGATATTTGCAATATTACGTAAGGATTTTTTTGCGCTCAATATAAAAAAAAAACAATATGTAACAACTTTATAACAAATCGCATTACTGTAACATTGTTTTATAATTTATTAACATAATGTAATTTATGAAATTTTAAAATATAGTTTAAGAACACTGTCTATTTTTATAGTTCATTTTGTTCAATCGCTTATTCACTTCACCCCAAAAAATATTTTGACCACATCCCTATTGGCTTTATAAAAAAAAGATGATGAAATGTCATATTGAAAAATATTAGTTATCTGTGCTTTCGATAATCGTATTTTCTAAGTTTTTAAGTGTTTAAATGATAAATTGATGTTTGTTTTCGGTGTAATAAATAGCAAATGGAGTTTTACATATGTCCGTAAGCTAATGTGTCGTGAAAGTGAGTGATAAATGCCGAAAATCGTGAACTACGTAATAACACGGTTTGTTTACTAAATTGGACAGTTCTAAAAAAATGGACTATAGTTATTCATGGCGATAATAATCTATGTTAATATTGTATCGTATTTTTTGTTTCAGTAAACTATCCGGTAACATGACGCCGAGTAAGAATCCAACCGTCGGCACTAAATTAGAAAATCTATTGCTTCATTCAGATTCAGACAGCGGTGAGCATATTCTTCTTCTTTTTTCCAACTAGCACGTGGCATTTGCGATACATAACTATGGGACAATAAAAAAAAATCCATCCTTATTACAAAAAGCAGTTTAACTATAAAACCCGGTTTAAACCACTGTCTAAACAAAAATGGTATTACAAATCCTAGTTTTGTGATGGACTATAATCGTGGTCTTCAGTTCTATACGCTGACTTTGTATATTCAATATTATTACATAATTTACCGGTGGGAGGGAAGCGCTGTGCAGCGCTCCCGGCTGCATGGGTACCACCATCTTGCATGTTTCTCCCGTGAAAAAGCTTCGCTGTGTTTCGGAGAGAAGGGCAAGACAGGCAGTGTAATTACTGGCACCGAGACTTAACATCTTATGTCTCAGGATAGGCAACACATATATGAGTTTCCTGGGCTGGTTCCAGGTAAACTTGTCTATGTTCATGGGCGACGTCGACCACTTACCATCAGGTGGCACGTTTGCCTATCCAAATAATATAGTATTTTTAAATCTAACGCCACAAAGACTCTCTTCGAAACGTCATTAAACCTGTTCAGTGGGTGTTTGTTTTACCACAAACATCGAGCATAATATTTAAACCATAAAGTTAACATTGTCGTGAATGTTGTGGCAAAGATATTAGCAAAGATTTTGTGACGACATCCATAGATTGGACGGTCGTGCAGTTTACTGTGTTCAGCCTATGTGCAGACGAATTTATTTAAATGGATATCTTTGTCACAACATTCGCGACAATGTTGGCCAACGTGAAGAGCCGACATAAGAAATAAGCACAATTATGCTTTCAATACATACGGGGCTAGGATTAAAGTGCTTCACTTAGATTTTTTATTGAAAATTTAACGATTCGTATTTCACTTGTTGAGTTTCTCCGACACCACACAGATCTTGCGCCAACTTGTCGGTCATCATTCCAATACAAACCAAGATAAGCGCAAGCCGCGAACACCCGCTTTACATGGTGGCCATATAGTTTTGGCCACAACATTCGCCACAAGTTTGACTAATGTGAAGAGCCGGCATAAATAAAAGTGACTGCAAAATATTAATAAGTTTGACTTTTTTATGTTAGTTGGATAGGCAAACTGGCAAACGTACTACCTGATGGTAAGTGGTCAACGTCGCCCATGAACATAAACTAGTATACCTGGAACGAGCCCAGGCAACTTATTTATGTGTTGACATAGCAAAACGTCACTTTCGTTGGCGCCAAAACAAGTATCTACTTAATGTCTTTAGAAAGTTGTTTCTAATGTTCGTTTGTTGTGTTACAGACTTCGATCCTCGCGCCTGCGAGTCGGAGCCCGTGAGTCGCTTCACGTCGCCAGCCCTGGACCACTCCACCCCTACGCCGCCGCTATGTGAGTTATGTCATATTATAAGGAGGAATATTTTTAATAATACCAGAGAGACAGCTACATACTTACTTAATGGCTGTTTATTTTATTATATTATTGACGTGACAACGTCTTATAATTCGATGGAGCCGGCTGCACGCACGAAAAAACATGACTCATGCGGCGTTACCTCGCTGTGAGGCGTTCCATTTTCTTATGACGTTGTCACGTTCAACTATCGTCAGTAAACCGACTTTACAGACAACCGATTTTTTTTAATAAATATTTTAGCAACAGTACTTGTAGTTATGACAATGTTGTTATCGTTTCCAGTGGCGCCACCACCAAAAACGTCTAAACGCCAGACATCCGTGCCCACGAACGGGAACGATCTGTTCGGCTCTGCCCCCTTCTCCGTAGCCAGCCCCCCGCAGAACCAGACCTCGCCTCAGCCGACGATGAAGCCGAATTACGACATCAGTGACTTCAACCTCCAAACGTCGGTTTTTAACACAAATAACATGACTGGTTACGATCCGTTCGACACTCAGAAGGGAAACAACATCTTCGCCAACGGTTACGGAACCACTTTCAACGGTTTCGGCAACCTCAGCGAGAAGCAGACGGTGGAACTCAACAGCAGTTTTAATGGGTTTCTAGACAAGACCATATCTGAGATGAAGGTAATTGATTTTATTTTATGAATATATCTAATATTTGCTAGTTTTCTGGCCATGTCTTGTAGGTACTAACTAATACAAACTGATAAATGTTGTAATGGTATAAGATAGAACAAACCCAGTACCCATTTAAGGTACAATAATTATCTTGTTTGAGATAAAAATGTATATCTTATAAAACTTCGACTCCAACTTCACTACGATTTTGAGACGAGACTTGCGATTGATTACCAATAAAACATATTATACAATATTTTTTTCAATACCAATTTAGACACAATAATCTTAAATAATAGCCTGTTAACTTAAGAGATAATAATTCACTTTTTTAATATTTTTGCACAGCATAATAATCGGTAAGTCTTAATACTGTGTGACGTGTTAGTTTTTTTTTAAACTTAGCTCTAGCTTAGCTTTAAAATTACATAACTAAGCCGATCTCACTACTCAAATGGCATGACTCTCTAACAGATAGACATGTGATGTTAAGATTTTAGAAGAAATATATTGTATGTGTATACAAGTAAATCCAGGGCCGTCTTTCCCACTGGGCACTCTGGGCACGTGCCCAGGGCCCCATTATTTCTATCAGAATATGATTAAGTGATATGACAAAAATGATTGGTGATTAGAATACCTAGTACTGCCCCTATTACTAGGTTTATTCTTCTCTAGTCCAAAAATCAGGCCCTCAGATCTTAAAATTGTTGTTTTCGTCGAGGCCCTATCATTCTTACTACCCAGGGCCCCAACTGATTAAAGAGGGGATAGAATAAATCATGGATTCAAATGATATAACCTTGTCCATGGTCGTAAGCAGCATTTGACTATGCATAAACAAGCTTGCTTTGAAAATCGAAGAAAAAGCTAACGTTATATGTTATAAAATGTAATAAGGGTTATTAATGTTTTATTTTACGAATATTCGATATATTAGGTTTATAGAAAAAGATTTGAAGCGTTACAGTAATTATTTTTCCAAATACATATTTTTAACAAATTTCTAATTTAAACTTTAAATTCACAGCAAAGGTTTTTCATACTTTTATAAACAGTTTATGACGAAGTAATAATGGTGATCGTGTAAATTTTACTTTTTTAGAACACAACTAATCTTATGATACTTATTATAATTTTATTATAATTTCTTTCTAGGATGGATTCAGCAGAGGGATCAGCTTTGGAAACGATGATTTTTCAATAGACAACCTGGATCCCTTGAAGAAGAATTGAATTTAAAATAATAATTAGTAGCAATTCATTTGTAAATTCTCGCTTTCGTTCACACAATGTAGTGATAAAATTATATTGTTATAAAAAATAAATTCGATTTAAGATAAGCGTTGCGTGAACAGGAACGACAATTAAGTGTTGCCATGATATTGGTTACAAATAATATCAAATAAAGTGATAATAGAACTTAGTATTTCCTATTGGAATTATTCTGAAATTTTATTATAGAATCTCAATGACGTTTTGTTATTTATAATTATAATTTCGTAATATTTTAACAACTTAACTTTAGAAGAGGCCTAGTGCGAACTGAGAAAAAAAATTACTCATATGAAATAATAATAATAATTAATGTATACATAAATGGCGAAATTTTATAAAGTTTAATATTAAGAAAATATTTAATTTATATTGTATATACTTATTATACATTTTAAAGCGTTTATGGCACATATATTATATTTTTATCTTACATTAACATTATCAATGGTAAAAGCCACATCTTACTCAATGAATACCAGAGACAATGTACCAACGAGTGTGTAAATACAAAATCGTAACTTATATATTAATGAAAACAAAAAAGTGTAATATTAATAATGTTCGCACTTTGCCTTTAAGCTGGTAATATTACAAAACAGCTCAATGTCATTCTCATGCCTTTTTTTTAATTTGGCATCTCAAAAATATTAACCCGAAGATAATTAAAGCATGTGGTAAGGAGATAGGGAACTAAAATGTAAGATTTGTAAATTAGGGACCAAAATTATTGATGTTTGAAGGTAGCCTCAAATGTTCTGTGATAACTCTCTTAAAGTTGAGGTTCTTCAAATTATGTTACGTGTAGGGGCCTGTGCACAAAAGTGACACAATTGTAAGAGAAAGATATATTTAAAATTATTAATTCTTGTATGTAATTACCAAAACTATTTTATAGTACGTTATGAAAACCAGCCAGTCTCTTTTATACTGATTTAGATTAATATAATAATAATACCTATTAATTATTTTATTCGTGCACGTTTTCATAAACATATTTGACCAGTGACGCACACTTTTCATAATGCACAAATATTAAACAGCTTTTACATAATGCGGTTTTTTAAATGTATAGCAAGCCCAATTTTATACACAGAATTCTGGAATGGCATTGCAGCTTTAAAAAAACATTCCAAAATATTTTATAATGGTAACTTTTATCCTGTTAATTTTAAGTGATTTTATAATTGTATATTCTGTTGTATCGCCGTCTCATAGTGGAAACGTATTTTAATTAATTAAGGCCAAAAGATATACATAATTGTGTATTTTCGATAATAAAATTTATGTTTGTATTTTGATGTTTAATTTTTATTACGCCGCTGATTTTGCGAATGGCTTTTGGCAAAAGAGGAAGGAATTGGCAAGAGTCTGACGCGTCACTCCATTACGACTCCAACCCGACGCCAGGAAGCCGTGCGGTCGCAGACTACACGGTTGGCGGGGAAAAACACCCCACTTTAACAAACCAAAAGTGAGCCAAATCGGCTTACACTAATCCGATTAAGAGGACGCATTATTACAGTAATTCTAAAACGAATGAAAACATAACTTGATGATCAAACTGTTCATGATAAAAACATTATTATGTTAGATTTCAAAACATGATTAGGTAACTTTTGTAACAGAGATAAAATTATCAAGTACCGTTTTAAAAAAAGAGATTCACATCTTATGGGCAAACGGGACCAGTTAAAGGCTCTTAACTTTCTTTGTAGATGAGTCCATATATTATGTTCTTTAAAATTATAGAAGGAATTTCTCCAATTGTCGTTCAATCGCAATAAAATAACAAAAAACATAGTCGTTTACGTCATTTAGTTATAAGCTCGCGCGCGTATGGAGAGCTCAGGATGCTCAACCCCCTCTGTGGCGCGTGTCCGGTATTAGAATAAAATTGTTGTTTAACAATGCGTCGCCTTAAACATAATGTCTATTTTCTATGGAGGGTAGAGACAAGGAGGACCATCTCTGTGAATCTCTGTAAAATCACTTTTCTTATAAAATTCATTATTTTGTAAGAAAAGTGATATTCATAGTAGGAATACACGTAATAGACACAGGTTACATGCACCAATGATTAGACTTTCGAAAGTAAGCAATTCTTTTAAAGGCAACTGTATACGCTTTTACAATAGGATCCTAGAAAACGTTCAAAAGCTCCCCATAAAAAAAATCAAAAAAGTTGTTAAAGAACGTTTGTGTGGTAAAGTATATTATAAAGTAAAAGATTTCATGGAAGATACCACACCCTGGGAATAAGGCGTTCCTCCCGGGCATTTCAAGAAAAGATGTTAAAATTGTTATTAATATATATTATTTGAAAAGATTAGTTCCACTGAGTTTGTTTCGCCGGTTCTTTTCAGTGGGCTTACCTTGGAACCGGTGGTAGATTCAATTGACGTTCAAAAAGATACTGTATTAGTACTATTTTGAATTAAAAAAAAATTATTTGATTTGATTTATAAAAAGTGTCTGTAAAAAGTAAAAACGACTCCATTTACGACTTATACTAACTTGAGATTACGTTTTAATCATTACAGCAACTATGTTCATATCGTAGTTTTTCCGTTATTCCGAGCGGGACACCTTTTCAACTTTCGCCCCATATAAGATCATTATCCTTGTCTCTACCCTCCATAGTACGTATTCCCTACGAGACATGTCAGCTATTTTAAAACATGTCGGCGTCAAATTTTAATTTGTAGTTACATAAGTAACAATAAAACAAATAAAATTGTACTTACAATTGAAAGATATAACACCATCCTTTTGCAAACTACTTGTTATAGATTCTTTTACAAAAGAAAACAGCACTGGCGGGGATTTTTGTTCATGTTTTAGTACTTGTAACCTTTGGCAGAGAGGTAGCGCATACGGCATACCCCACCATGGTTCAAGCCTTGTCGTGGCGGTGGGGCTCAGTAGCCTGGGCGAACCCAGCACCTTGACCGAAGCAAATTGAGGCAAGGGAGCTGCTCTTTGTACCCCTCTAATAAGAGGGGACAAGGAGCGAGGATGGGAACTTCAGCCCATTGTTCTGTCCCGACGTTGTTAGGGGTTGTTCTGAGGTGCGGGACAACCCCTCGGCGGAGGTGGCGTCGCTCCCTTGAGGGACTGACTAGCCGTCGAGATGCCCTGTTTGCTCAATAGATCCGGAGTACCTCACCAAAGGCGGCATAGGTGGCACTCGCCGGGTTTTAGTAGGCGCAGCGAGTCCCACATACCCGCCTGGGGAAACCCACTCTCTCGCGGGATGCCTCAGAGCATTTCTCGGCGTAAAGGAAAAAAAGGGGTAGCGCATACAATGTATACTCCGGTGTTCATTCCACCAAGATCTGGCCAGGCCATTTGACAACAAGGTTATAAATAATAAGATTTATTTTCTCACCACAATATTGGAAACATGACATTTTGTCAGCACTAATACCTATTGCAATTTTCTTGTAAACAATATAAAATGATATAGAAAATTATTAATATAATATTTCATTTTATCCATAATAATTAGTAATAAATGAATTAGTTGGTTTGGATAAATGTGTGCGTTCGCCTGCGTGTGTGTGTGAGAGAGTGAGAGAGAAAGAAAGTGAGAAGAGGCGTGTGTATGATAAATGCTAGACATAACGTCTTGAGATCAGTTAATTCTTAGCCTATCCTCTTCTGTTTTTATCCAAATTCAGCAATGCTCTCCCTCACAGAAGAAATCTTGGTACGACGTAATTATTACCTATTTAGGGAAGTACAGGAAAAAAAACGAAACAAGTAATGACAAATAAAATATATTAAAAACACATGGAATGTTATACATTTTAATAAATAGGACGAAAAATAATTTATTTAGGTGGAAATTCATTTACAATTTAAGTAGATACTAAATAAATATATCAAAATATAGTTAAATACAGCCTCGGAAGCAAATCACGCAATCTACTCTAAACAGAAAACATGAGTAGCCTATCATCATAGTTTCCAGAATATTTCACATCTATACAATTTCAATAAAAAATAGGTTCCATTTATTTAAATATTTTACATTTTATTACTAATGTGGTAAATATTAAGTAGCAGGACACAAAGCTCTAAAGTAAAACATTGATTTATACGTTTAGCACATTCTTAGATATTTTATGCGTACATACCTAACACTTATTTATTTATATATTAGTTTCTCCATTTGGCCACTAGTTGGCGTAAGAGATCTCTAGTAAATCGTTTTTGACGATTGCATTGGCGAGCACTGAGTCATTTATTACCTGTGGACTATCCCATAACTGTCAAATGTTATAGTAAAACGATCACCATAGGAGAAGCGGCGGGAAATTTCTGGGCGCGCGGTTGTATTTTTTTGGTTTCCCGTTAATTAATTATTATTGTGTATTTTGTTTATTCGGAGCGATTTTCTAGTGTTTATTTTACAAACTTGATCTATACAGATCATAATATATATATCATCATAATATATACACAATATATACTGTGATTGGTTGGCGAATTTTGTGGAAAACTGTTTTGGAGTGGTTTTCTTTAGGTAATAGGACTGTTCTGGTGGTTTTCTATAGTGTGTGTTTTAAAAACTGAATCTGTATATATTGTGATGTTCTGAGTGGGTGTAGTGGGGAGTGATGGATGATGGCTTCGGCCTTACCAAATAAATACAGACTTAGCTGTATGGACTTTAGTTATCCTTTGTCTTTACCTAATGGGATAAATTATCAACAACGATCACCGTAGGTAGAGAAAATACCCTGTTTACGACGGTCGCTCACAATTATTGATGCACATTTTAGGCAGTTTTAGCCACTGCAACTGTCAAAAAGATTTATAAACGGTTTTATAAAACCACAAACACCAATTTACATTAATTAACATAATATTTTACATGATTATTTTAATTATTCCATAGCAGAGTAAGTACCTAATCTCGAGAAAAAAGACACTTGTTATTGAATGGCGCCAATAACATATATTTTTAATTACTAAAATGTAAAATAAGTTCAGTGTCAGTATGTATGGAACGTAATAATAATCGGAATTTACGGTAAACGGTAATTCCTTTTTATATCTATAAAGAGCAAAACATATTTTAAAGAATTTAATTCAATTATATTTTGTATATGCTCCAAGCTCAGATGAAGTAAAAAAAGGTAGATGACGCACGGCCTTTGCTAATACTGAAGCCACAAAACTCAGCTCCTTTCATGTTAATACACGCGCTCACGCACACACATGCACAAAAACTAAGCTCTTTTTTGTATGTGTGATTAGTAGTATCATATGAGTCGTCGTGCAGTAAATTTTCCAAAAAAATAGTTTTGTGTAATTTTATGGTGTAAAAACAACACAAAAGTGACCAGAGTCTGAAGAAATATCGTTTCACACATAAATAAAAACAAGACTATATTATTTTAAGATATTTTAACACCATTTTGAGGTTAATCAACATAAATAATATTATTGCCCCGAAATGACGTATCGGGAGAGTGTTGCCAGAAGTTAGTATTGCATTAACATTGTGTATTAGTTGCAGGCAAAGCCATAGCAAAATAATTAAGTACAGAGGTGACATAATTATTATCTTATTATTTGATCGCTATATGACTGAATCGAAATGCGACGTCATTTCGATTCAGTCTTATAGCGATCAAATATGTACGAGGCATCATTTAGCGATGCATACGAGGTCATTTCGATGTTGTATTTTTTTGGGACTCACGCACCCACAACGGGACTATCTATTTAATTATTTATAAATTTAAAGATTTACCATTTAATAAATTTAAAAAAATGTAACAGCGTGGCTTACAGAGAAATGTTTTTATAATTTAAATGTTTTTTTTTTTTTTTTTAAATGGAAAACGACTTATTATTATGTATTTAATTTAAATTGTGTATTGATAAAATGTGACTTTCTAATTACCATTATAATCAATTATTTTGAAACTGTTATTCTCTAACAATGATTTTAATGACATGTTGTATTTATCAAGTTTATTTAATTGTAACTAGGTATTTTTTCCTGTTAATTTATATTAATTGTTTATTTATGTAAAGTTTTATTTTCACACACCATGTTATGGTAGAATGTATAGAACTTGTTTAATTTTTTTTAATATCACCTATGTATTTACTACATTCATGGGAATAAATAAATAAATAAAACAATTGTGTCAATAAAATATCTATTGAGACAGTTTATAAAGTGGTCCTACACGCCTCCTACATATTCGTAATATTATTGTATTTTATAAAAATATTCACTGTAATATTCATGTGTAATATTCACTTATTACCTATTTTTTTTAATATGCAATTTTAAGGGCAATTTAAAAAAATGGTAACCCTTCATTCTCTCACACATACTTAAAAAAGTGGCTTCACTTTCTTGTTCCAAGTGCGCTATCAACCTTTTTTTACTTGATCTGAGGCTCCAAGTGAAAATGTAATCAAACAACTTCTTTAATATTCGTTGAGAAACGATGGAAGATTATGATTTCGATGAACTTTAAAACCCCTTTTTAATTTTCATGATAACGAAATACAATCATTTTAATATAATTTCAAAATGGGGTTTAAGAAGTAATCACCTTATGAACCTAAAAATCCAAAAAATATAATTACAGCCCCACTGTATATTTTTCGTACAACACAAATACAATTAATATATTAGAATCTTAATAAGTTATCAGTCATTAACGATAACGCTTGGAAAATTGATAAGAAAGGATAGAATATTTTTAGCCCGTAGAGTAGCTTAAAAAAATTAACCTTAGGTCATATACCACCAGGTGAATCTTAAACAGTTGATCCACAGATAGGCTATCTGTGGATCAACTGGATATAAAAATATAAAAATTGAGATATGAAGAGAGAAAATGGGGTTGGGTCCGTCCGAGACGCCCGGCAGACGATAACGGCGGTGGATCACGACATGACAGTGTCATGCCGTTGTTTGTCACGGCATTCGAGGCCAAGGCGCCCTTATAAATGTTTCATATTAAAAAATAAACCAGCGACTATATTTCCAATATTTTAACCGACTTCAAAAAGGAGGAGATTCTCAATTGTTCGGAATCTTTTAGTTTTAGTTGTCTATAATCTATATTGTTAGTAGTTTATATTGACGTTCGTACATGTTGAAATTACAAGTTTTCGAAAGACTACTAACACAAAGCCGGAAGGATAAAGATATAATAATGTTTTAGGGGAATAACTACTGATTTTAAATCAGTGAACATAGATGAGGTAGACAATAACAAAAAAAATCAATATAACGGGTAGTCCCAATTTTCCAGACGTTGATCGTTATCTATCTAGCCTTACATTCATCATAGAATTTCATTTTTTCTTTTTCATCTGCTTCAACTTCTTCTTCTCCTCCCTTTTAACTTCCTTCTCTTTGATCGACTTGTATAGCTTGTAACCGAAGAATACTGGAAAAAAAATAGTCGATAAATAAAATTTTGGAATTATTACAAGAATATCATTAATACTGGATCGAATTTACTTTTGTATTTGTTGTCACTAAAAAGAGGGTTAAACACTTCTTTCTAAGATAAAAATATTATCTAATAGATATCTTTGATTGATGACTATTGGGAAATAATAGATAAAATTAAGTACTGATAATAAAATTAATATCAGATTAAATTTTCTTCAAAATCGTTTAAAAAATATTATTAAATTATATTAAAACCCAATAAAACAAGAATAGAAATCATATTAAATTCCTTTTTTGAAAAACATAAAAGACAACCACGGGAAAATATTAAGTACTGGTAACACAAGTTTTAAACCATAGAATGTATTGAATGACCATTTAAATTGGCCTTTCTTGATAGCTTAAAATGAAAAAAGCTTGGTAAAATGGATATTTATGAAACTGGAAAAAAAAAATTGGTTTGTTTTATATGTATCATGACTTTTCAATCAAAATAAAGTGTAAGATGTTGAAACTTAAAATATAAAGGTGTTTTCAATGACGCGAGCTTGAGTAAAATATCCAACCGCGAATGGACAATGAACATCTCTGATTCATAGAGTTATTGTACACTATACTTTTACAGATTTTGCTATACAAACAAAACTATTATTAAAAATACTTTTATACGTTTACCATCATAAAAACTTACACATAGTTAATAGAAGCTAATTGGAATTATTTTGTTAAAAATAAGCAATTTTGTTTTTTCATTGTTTCTTCCTATTTTTACGATCTTTTCTTAAACTTAAGGGCCCCTTCTCCCAAAACTATAGGTATTTAACGCACCGAATCGGTTTGCACTTGCGTTGCGCGGGAGATGTCTTTATATGAACTCCGGTGACCTATCGCGGCCGGCAAGCACGCCACAATATACGAATATGCAGTAGATTGACTATGCTCGAATTATTCTTAGATGTGATAATTAATAATTATGCATAACAAAATCTTGTTGTTGTTATAGTTATCTAGTTTTGGATTTATAGAAATACTAGCTGGTGCCAGCGACTTCGTCTGCGCAGGATAAGATAGTTTTATTTCTTCACTAATTAATCGAAAGGAACTTCGATCCATCCGGGTGTCCCTTGACACCTCTCATTAGTTTTTTTTTAATAAAAAGTATCCTATATTACTCCCAATACCTCTACTCCAAGAATATGTGCACAAAGTTTCATGATGATCGGTTAAGTAGTTTTCGCGTTAAAGCGTAACAAACATCCATGCTTTCACATTTATAATATTAGTAAGGATTAGGAAGGATGAATTAGCTACATAGGTCTAAAAAGTCCATGCTGCTTGCAACCGAATTGGGCCGGCACGACCGTAGGGGTACCTCTCGTTCACATGATAATGGCGTCAAGTGACACCTATGCTGTCGCGTTTCTTGCGGTGTATGAGTTTCCGGTGTCCCATGGCAGGGGATGGGGTAAAGGAGGGTAATGCATCTGCATTATCTCTTGTGTGGATGTTTACGAGGACGACCTCTGTGGTTCAATGGTTAGCGCGTTAGCGTTCAAGCCGGAGGTTGCGGGTTCGAATCCCGCCAGGGAACAAAAAGTTTTCTGTGTTCCTGGTTCATGGATGTGTATTAAATATGTGTATTATAAATAAAAAACCTTAAATATGTGTATAGTATAAAATATTAAATATATTTCCATTGTCTGGTACTCGTAACACAAGTTCTTCGAGAACTTACCACGGGACCAGATTGACGTGGTGCAAAAAGCGTCCTTAGATATTATTATTATTATGAGAGTCGGTAGTCATCTAAGGCTCCGAATGCTCGTTTGTCCCCCTAAGGCCTAGGCTATAAAAAAAATCAATCATTCTAAGAATGTTTGTAGGAGATTAAAAAATTGTAGACAAACATATTCTTTTATACTATATTAATTGTTTTAATTGTTTTAAAATTCAACATTTAGTTGTCGTATGCTAGGTCCAGGTTTATTTTCATCGACCCATACATCATCGATTAATGTTAGACACGGGTCTCCTCTGAGAAGAGGGTCAAGGCCATAGTCCCCACGACACTGCCCTGTGGGTAGGGGGGCTAGGAAATGATTGCAAATCAGAAATATTTTGTGATGAAGGTTCCTCATTTTCTTTATTGTCGGACAATTTGAATTCTTCAAGTGTTAACAATTTCTGGAAGAAGACATCACTACATAGTATAAACTATAAAGCAAAGTCGCTTCCCGCGTCCTGACTGTATGTATGCTTACATCTTTAAAACTACACGGATTTTGATGCGGTTTTTTTAATAGATAGAATGATTTAAGAGGAAGGTAATAGGTACATGCATAATATAGTAGATAAACACTCATAATTTTAGAAGTTTCTGATGTGATGTCATAAATAAGCACATTTTTTGCACTTACATTGCAAACGCTTGTTGAACCCTAACAGATAGATCAAAATAATGTACTACATTATTATACACCTTAGCCGGGCCCGGTTCCGTATTAATTATTATTGTATCAATGTATGGTAGAATTGTGTATCCTAAATATGCATACTGAAAAGTCCGCGATGGCATAATATGTCTACATTAGTTAAATATAACATACTACCTATATCCATTTTAATACTTTAAAAAATTGCCAATTATAAAGCGGTAATGTAAAAGCTATTCACAAAAATACGGTATTAATCACTACATATATAATATGTAGTGATTATATATTAGTAGTAATAAAATAAAGTCCTACGCCCGTCCATAGATAAATAATTATCATCAATGCGTATATGGTTGTATATCTAAGTTAACTCGGGCGAAGCTGCGGGCAACAGCTAGTTTATGATAAAACTGTATTAAGATTCTTTTTCCTTATTTTACTTTTTTTATTCGCCATTTCAATTAAATAACTAGGTACTACACAAACTCAAGTATCTATTTATTTACACTAATTAAAGGTTTTGTATTGCAAACTAATTACAACTAAGAACAACAATTGTTAGTAAGTATTAAGTAGCTATATTATTTAAACTGTGTCGTCTTATTTATTTAGACGTAATAATATGAAATGCGCGGTAACAACGTTGTCACGAGCAAAAGCGGCACAGGTCCTACTTCGATGACGCCCGGCTGGGTACTGGCGCGACGTGGTGCGATGCGCGAGAGCCATTTTTATCGTTTTTTATTTTTCAAAAATTTTTGAAGTGACATGATAAAGATCTATCCAATCATTTCCACGTCAACCCCGTTTAGCAATTTAAACGTAAATGTTTCATTAAAATTGAGTTACCCGAAGTCTCATACTACTCAATTTGCTTTTAAAATCGACGTTACTTTAGAATTTTTTTTGATCATGTAAAATGTTAAATATTGTATTTTTATCCAAAAAAATCCCTAGATCAAAGATGTATCTATACCCTATTTTTTATTATTATTTTAAAATGTCGACTTCTATGAAAACACCTCGATCTAGAAACAACAATTTGGGATAAGGGGCCCTTAATTGTAAATACTATTTTTTCTACAATATTTATATTATGTTATATCTTTTTTCCAAACTATTTTTATGGCAAAACGCATTCATACCTATTAACAATAAAATAAAAAAAGCTGCCGCCGCCACCATATACAACTTGTACATAACCGCGCCCCTGATTGCGTCTTCAACTCCGCTCATGTCCAGAGGGCTGTCTTTTAATTTCGTTGCCAACTTAGAAGCGATCACATTTTTCATCTGTACCACAAATTGCTCCTTGTGATCAGTTGACAGCGCTTCATATTGTGCCATGATTCCTTGGAGCTTTTGACGTATCTCCTCCGATTCTTCGTCTTCTGGTTTCGTCGCGACCATTTTTTGTAACAAGCCCATAACATCAACATTCTTTATCGATTCCGATAATTTCTCTTTAATCATCCTCCCAATGTCCAGGGTCAGTCCTGGTTCTTCTGAATTAATGTCAGCCATATTCTAGAGGATTTTCAGTCAAATATATTTAATGAAGAAAGTAACATTAATACATATAATCTCTTTCCACTGCCAAATGTACAACCATTGAAGGCAATCTACATGACAATACGACCGGACAAATATATATTTTAGATAGAAGATCTAGACTGAATATATTATGTAACTTTTACGTAATTTAGACAATTATTTATTAATGGTAAAAAAAAGTACATTATAATTATTATATTTTAAATATTACCAAAGAAGTTATAAATTAATAAGTACATACCTACAATATCTTAAGGGTTTTACACAAAATTTACGAACACATAATTTTGGGGAAACTAGCAACATTTCATGACACCGAGTATCATTGCAAAATGCACTCTTACACTCAGAGGCAAATAGTCAGTATGTTATCTATTTAAAATTTAGACAAAATTATGTCACGGCCTGTCGATCCTACATTGTATTTTCGTCTGGCAAATAACCAAAAGTGCATATTACAACTGCGTTCATATGAACGTTCGTCACAGAATAGAAAGATAAAAGACTAATTTAGTCCTGACGGATATTCGCTGCACGAGTATGTTTAATTTCTAGACAATAGGTGCTTATTGTCTTCAAACGTGTTATCCTTCGCCTAACGTCTTCAACAAAGACTGCTTCAAATCTAAAACGTATTAAATTGAACGCTAAAAATTCATCCGAAAACATTAATTAAAGAGACCTCAAAAAACTAAGTAGGTATTGACCAATTTATTTCTACAAACTAAATATTTATTATTAAAAAAAATCAATATTATCATTTTTATCCGCGGGTATTCTTCTGAACTAGGTATTTATTTTCAACTACCTATTTCTGCATTCTATTAATATAATCATAAACTTTTACTGGCACAAATAATAAGTATTATAACGAGGAGTATAAAGATAAGCCAATTCCATACTTATATTTAGCAGTGGAAATGTTTAATATTTACTTCAAAGTTGATATCGAGTATCGACTCACCGTACGTTATGAGCACCTTGAGATAAACTAATATATCACAAACAATGCAGGTTGATTTAAAATGACCGGTTACGTGTCGATGTGATAGCGTTTGTCTTACATTGATAACAGTTTGGTGCCGGTGGACGAGTGTTGCCATGTCCACTAACAATATTTACCTACATTTGCTTTCGTACGTAAACTAACGTAACGCAAAACTACGTATCTTCCATTAACATTTACCGTTTTACCCTAGCAACGTTAAACATTTAGAAACTAAGATTAGCTTCATGCTACATAGGCCCCACCCAAAATTCTATAGTTTATTTAAATAATTCTAATTTGTAATTTAATTCAAAAGCCACACAACACCTAACGCAATCATAGACAAGAAGACAAATAGTATCGATCCTATCAAATCTCCACCCCAACCCGCTCATCGTGAGCGCGGCAAACTATTCCCCAGATAGGTCAGTTCCAATTAGACATAGGTTACCTAAGCATGTTTTAACAGATCCAGCTGACGAAATCTCTCAGCTACTAATGCGCGACGCAAAAGCGCGACGCGAACGTCACAACATACACAGAATCACAACAGACGGTGCTAGGTACACCTGCACACCGCTTGGGCCTCGGGGTTGTAAGCGACGTCGACCCCTACACATGGAAACCACATCGATCCGGACCGATCGCGAAAGCTTAGGTTACGAGTACGAGTAGACACAAACCCAGATCGCGCTAACAGCGGTAGCACTACGCTACCGCTAGATTGCTTGGGCACCGCGCGTGGCACGCCTCCCTCTACAGAGGGAGGGATGAGGGCCGGCCCTCATGATGATAGGTTAAATTCAACCGTAAAAGATTCGTCAACCGTATCGGATTTGACTAGTCCAAATCCTGCTCTCCCGAGCAGCGCGCGATGAACCGCGCCCCCTGCGGCGCGCGGAGGGGGGCGTCCCCCTTTCTAATATTTCTTAAGTGAGCCATCTGTTCACTTACTGTACCGATTGAGCTTAAAGGCCATTAGGCCGAAAAGTCTAGCCCTTCCGAAAAAAAAAAAAAAAAGATCCTATCAAATATGTTAAAAATATGCGGCTTATATTTTGAAAACATTTAAGTATGTAGATACATAACATAAATTATGATAAATAAACGTATTCATAATTTAGTTTTTATAAGTAAGCTTTAAAATCGCTAAATCTTTAAAATAATTAAGTAAATCATTAGTTTATATTAATATTACGAAATGATAATCATTATATCAATTAGGTACAAAATGATAAGACAATCTAATCAATAAATTATTTTCACAACAGTTAAAACTTGGCCAAAATATTTATAGATATAAAATGTTACATAAATATTTTTAAACTTGGCGATGGAACAGTTGAAGTGGTCAAATATCCCAAAAAATAGTCCTTGGATAACCTTGTTGAACCTGACTCAATATACTACTCCGTTCAGAACTATTGAACAAAACTAAGTAGATGAAACAGCACTTTAAATTATGAGGTTTTGAATACTTTTTTATACAACACTTACATATAATAGAAAATATGAACAGAACAAAGACGATAGCCATGTAGGTTCCGGCACCACCGAACAGCTTGGGCACACCACTGGATAGCATGTTCCGGAGGTTTTCTCGTAATTCATCATCCATCTCTGTCGTCTCCAACATATCCAGGAGCTCCTTCGTCGAGGGGAGCTCCCCGCTGCCCTGCAGCATCTCCTCGAGTTTCATGGTTTCAGCGTCCATATCCGCCATTATACACTATATTGCACTGATGGTACACCAAACTGATAGCAGCGCAAGCGGGTTATCTTTTGATTACGGTTCGAAACGTGGACATCCACGTTGGACTTCTCCTTGGTGTAATTCACGAGAGGACGCGTTTTAAGTATTTAAAAGCAATTAATTTGGATTCCTTGTGATAAGTATATAAATCTAATATATAAAATTCTCATATCACGGTGTTTGTAATTAAACTCCTCCGAAATGGCTCGACCGATTCTCATGAAATTTTGTGTGCATATCGGGTAAGTCTGAGAATTGGTCAACATCTATTTTTCATCCCCCTAAATGTTAAGGTCGTTCTCATTATTTTTTATTTTATAGATAAAAAATTTGATATAATAATCCAAAAACTTTATTTTCACTTTTATTTTATATATATTACAAATTTAGATTAAGTTACACGACCGGTTTCGACAAACTCATCGTCATCAAAATAAAAGTGGAAAAAATGAAAAAATATTTTTAGAATTATTATAAAACATGAATTTCCACCAACAACCATCAGTACAATCAATCTGACGGAGACCCCATTCCGGGTTTCAACTTTCAAGTGAAGTTTTCCTTCTCCTGAACCTTGATGGTTTGGGCCAGGCCAGGTTTAACCTCCACGGCCCGACCCCATGGTACGAAATGAGGTGGTGCTATTCTACTCTGCCGGCACCACACGGCATATACGGCAACATTAAAAACTTTGTTTAAAAAGTATGAAATTTAATCATAAAATAACATGAAACTTTAGGGTTCATGTCACGCCATTCAGTGTTGCCGCGTATACAACAATCAAGTCCCCGTGGTTGCGATTTTTATATATTGATTTATTGTTATTATATTATATAAGGTTGATAAAAGCGAGAGGCATTAAATTAAACAACATATACTACACATGCTTACGGTTAATCCGAAACTATAAAAAAATAGTTTGAGAGCAATAAAAAAAAAGTTTTTCAAAGAACTTAAATACGTGAATAGTCAAAGTAAAACGTAAAAACTCTTTGTAAACCTTTGTAAAATGTCCTTCGAATCGAAAAGGCAACGTCGCACAGCACGTTGCGTCTCACCGGGTCGAACAAACCTGAGCGGCTTTAAAACTTTAAAAATATCCTGTGACTAAACTATTGATTCTATTGGTCTAAGTTTTGGTGTGTAGCCTGAAAATGGTACATAGTATACGTGGTTTTATTTAATGCCTCTCGCTTTTATCAACCTTGTATAATTTATAAAGAATACTTACTTCATTTATCTATCCTAGTCATTATTACTGAACTATTTTTTATTTATAAATTATTTGAAATACTGAATGAAACTTAATCATTAGTAAACAATCAAACAATTTTTACGGATATTATTGCAGTTTATTAAGATTTTTGCAAGCTCCACGTTTCGAATACTTTATAGCAACTATCAAGGGAGGAGGGAGGAGCCCCACCATGGTTCAGGCCTTGACGTGTCGGTGGGGCTCAGTAGCCTAGGGTGAGCCCAGCACCTTGGGCGAAGCGAATTGAGCCGAGGGGGCTCTTTGTATTCTTATAAAAAGAGGGGACAAAAGAGCAAGGGGCGTGGATGGGAACCTGTTTGCTCATTAGATCGAGGGAACCTCAGCAAAGGCGGCATTGGTGGCACTCGCCGGGTTTTAATGGGTAGAGCTGCGTCCACTTACCAGCATTCGGGCGCAGAGAGTCCCACATACCCGCCTGGAGAGACCCACTCCCAAGCGGGATGCCTCAGAGCAGAAAAAAAAATGCTGTTATTGATATTTTAATGAAATGAAGGCACCATCCAGTGACGCGGTGATTGAACTATTATCGTTTGTTAGCTCGTTTACGATGTCTCTGATTTGACACTATAGTCTATACTAATAATAGCTAATACCATAAATACATGATTTTTGCTTAGTCCTCATTAAGTACTTTTTTAAATTCCTTATTAGGCAGATCATTAAAATATTTTTATTTATCCCTATTTTGCACAAAAATAGCTTCCCGCCAAAAGTTTGATTTTAAACCACACACCATTTCTTAAATAACAACATGTGTTACACAGTAATGTATTCCATATATTGTAATAGAAATGAACAAATAGGATTAAAATTACTTAAAAATTAAAAATATATTTTAAGCAAATACTACGATAATTAGTTTCAAGAGAAAAAAAAATACATACTTATTTCACATTATCAGAGGCTGATGATAAGGAATGATCGACATAAGTTTCATTAGTTGGGCACACTAACAGAAGATAGGTTTTTTTTTTTGCAAATATGCTGTAGGCCTTTTGGCCTTCATCAGCTGCCTATACTCAAGCTAGGCCTCCCGCGCTCTAAGGTACGCTCAAAACATTTTTTAAGCCCAGCTGTGTAAATATTTTATAAATATGTAATATTACAAGTATTATTTGACATTTAAAAGTTGTATTTCAAAAGCCATCACACATAAAAATACTACCTAAAATATTTAAAGCATCTTTAAAACTTACGACGAAGATAATGTGATAACCCAAATGCGCAAGCCGCAAAGGTTACTATTATTCATATTTGTTACGGCCCTTATTATTATTTCTAATGGAAGAAAAGGTTGAGTATCTTTTAGTTGCTCTAGCCTATAACTGTCGTCTTCTCAAAAGCTATAGCAAATAACACATAACAAATCTAACCAACCTATGATAAGAGCACCCCAAGCCGGCTGGTCACCGTGGGGGAACTAACCACTACCCTCCAAAAAACCCCGCAAATAAAAAACAATAAAAATAACAAAAGCTTTTACATCGCAACATATTATAATACATTAACACTTAAATCGGAAAAGAACCTACAAGAATTGGTGGCAGCACTAGAACGTATCCACTGGAATATTGCGAAGTGAGAAGATATGGCGAAGGTATAGTAAAATACAACGGCTTTATATTGTGTCACAAGAGCGAAACTCCGGGACGGCATGCCACATAGTATCGGAACCCTGATTAAAAAACAGCTGAAAGACAATATAGAGTTTGTGAGGGCAAGGGGCGAGGACGGAAACCTCACCCAATTGTACTATACCGACGTTGGGAGGGGTTGTCCTATTGTGCGGGACAACCCCTCTGTGGATGTGGTCTGTTTGCCCTGGTGCCCTGTTTGCTCAACAGATCCGGGGCACCTACAACCAAAGGCTGCATTGGTGGCACTCTAAAGGTTTTAGTGGGTAAAGCTGCGTCCACCTGCGCAGCGAGTCTCACATACGCGCCTGGGGATACCCACTCTCCCGCGGGATGCCTCAGAGCATTTCTCGGCGTTAAAGAAAAAAAAACAAAGACTGGATACCAAGGATAAGAGACAGTACCGGGAAGAAGAAGACGAAAAGATCCGATATTATTAAAACTTCTACTCTATTTTACTAAAATCTCTACTCAGCAAATAATCGCAAACAGACAAGACCACTAACAAGTAACACAAGTGTTCCACACATACTAAAAAGTGAAGTAAAATAAGCAATAGAAACGCAGAAAAAAAATAAAGCTCCTGGGCCAGATATGATCTCTAATGAACTGCTTTTGAACACTAAAGAGATAATAGCGCCGCTTACGTATGTATTCAACGATATGCTTCAGAGCGAATCAATACCAACGCAAGGGACAAACTAATCAATAATATTGACACACAAAAAAGGAGACAAAAACGGTGTAAACAACTATAACCGACCTATTAACCTAATGTCCAACTTATACAAAATCTTTTAGATAATCATCCTAAACAGAATCACAAAAGTGTTAGATGAAAACCAGCCAAAGGAACAGGCCGGTTTCAGGAGCGGTTTCTCTACGCTCGACCACATACACATGGTCAAACAAATATTTGAGAAGAACAAAGAATACAATCATTTTCCTCAACAACAACGAAATTGAGTATATTAGTGAATACAGCTACCTCGGCCAACGCATATCAATCACAGACCTCACGAAAAAAAGAGATAGATATACGAATAAGCAAAGCATGGAAAAAGTACTGGAGTTTCAAAGAAATCATGAAAAAGTACGAAATTTAAACATTTTACAAGAGAAAACTTTTTAACTTATGTATTCTTCCTATTCTTTCATATGGCTGCCAAACATAGGCCCTTACAAAACTAGCTATGTGCCAAACAGCAATTGAATGGAGTATGTCAAACATCAGGAAATCCTTTCGCATCAGAATCCAGACCATCAGAGAAACCACAAAGCTTTACGTTATTGAGGAAACTAGGAGACTGAAATGGAGATGGTCTGGCCACACTGTATGAGTGAGCAAATAATGGAGTAAAGTCATGATGTTTTGATACCCCAGGACAAGCCAATTCCGACACTGGGAAGATGAGCTCAATTAACATGTACGAAAACTATGGACAAGGTTAGCAGGGGATTGTACAAGGTGGAAAGAAATGCGCAGGAGGCCTTTGGCAAAAATTGGCAAACAGACTGACTAATAGAAATTAGTAACCTAAGCTTGTGAAAAAAGGCTTTTATTATTATTATATTATATTTAAAATATTTATTAAATAATTTTCAAGAAAAAGAAAAGCCTAATTAATGCATTTTATGCTGATTTATGAACTATGATAATTATATATTGTTGCTTTATGGATAAACAAGCCCTAGTGTTCCAATAACAAAATACAATCTACAGTGAAAACTTGATTAACCGGACTAATTGTTGTCATTAGTCATTCGGATAATCGAAAATCCGGACAATTGTATGTACAAAGAAAAGCGGGTTTTGTGCATATCGCACGTTTAATCCAATACCGTCACTAAACGAAATTTTTCTAAAACTAGTTTTTAGTGCCATCTAGTTGCTGAGCACGAAATTTACGAATTAAATTGATTCCTATATTTGTATTTGTACTTATTGCGCTAGAGGGCGCTGTTGACCTTTCGACATTAAACGAAACCACTTCTTTTCTTCATTCTTACAAAGGCAGTAAACGAAAATGTACGGCTCATCGTCAACAAAATTATATTATTTCGAGTGCAAAACCGTAGTTTTAAGTTTAATGTTAGCTTTCTATTTCAATGTTTCGTTTATTAGTTTTATTTAAAGACAAAATGACATTTTGTGTTTAAAGGTAGTTTTTCGTCAAAAATAAGTGAATATTATTACAACAATAATATTCCAAATTATCACTTTTTCTTTAGTGACACTTTTCCATCACTTGTAATATTTTTTTATGATGAAATTAATTGCATAAGCTACGAATAAATAATAAGTCAGGAAATGTAACTGTGTTATAAAAATGACCCAACAAAAGTCGTGTCCAAGTAGGCGGGGCTTAAAAGTCGTGTCCAGCGCGTCATCAGTCGGACATTTTTCTTGCAAGCGAACACACGTCAAACTTACGCATACGTTTTCGTTTTTTCATTATGAATTGCAGCTGCTAATCATCATGCCATCATGTGTAGTGAAGTGGTGCAGGAGCCATACAAAATTAAAACCTCCAGGGATCACTTCTCACTAGTAAATAGTAGTAAAATTATATTATATTCAAATACGTTAATGTAATAAGCAAACCGAGATGGTCAATACGCAAAATTAAGTCAGTAAATTTTTGAACCAATGTAGAAGGTATTTTATTTATTCTTCATGAAATGTATAATATACCTAATATGTTTATATTTTTATCATTATTTAAATGTATATCGATATAATTGAGATATTTAAAAAATGATTTTGCATTTTGCTTACTTTGTTTTCTTTTAGTATCCCAGCCGATCCAATTCGGCAAAATAAGTAGTTAGCTGCAGTTAAGTTTGAAAGACAAGAGTATCCCGGGGAAGAGCCGGTGCTATAAGGAGGTGGCTAGGAGGAGGTGAATAAGGAGGCGGTGCGGCTGGCCAAACTTGGGCTCGACCTCGTGATCTGCCGCAAAGAGAGGTTAGGTTAGTTCTCTTCCGCGGTACCAGCCGTAAAGGACACCCTCCGGTAGCTACCGTCCAGATCCGAGGGGGGAGGGTGAGGATGAGCCCCCAGATCAAGTATCTGTGGCCCATCCTTGACGGAGAGTGGACCTTCGACCCACACTTGTCAATATTGGGATCGAAGGTCGTGAAGGTAGCAAGTGCGCTGGGTAGACTTCTCAAGAACCTCGAAGGAACCAGCGCCGCCTGCAGGCAGCTATACTCCGGAGTATGGGGATGTATGGTGCATCCATTTGGGCAGGTCACCTTACCGCGAAGAATAAGGCCTAGCTGGTACCGTACAGTATCGTGGGTGACAGACTGACCTAGCCGGTGACCCCCCGTGGGAATTGCCGACTAGGACAGGAGTGTTAATATGGAAGTGGGGGGAGGACCCGGCACGGCAGTCGTATGACAAAAGCCTAACGGCTGCTTTGCATCCAGTCCTCGAGCGGTGGATGCGGCGTAAGCATTAACCCTTCCGTCTGACACAGGTGCTCACTAGGCATAGTTGTTTTGATGAGTACCTGTGCCGTACGGCCCACAGGGAGCCAGTAATAGTATGTTACGATTGTGGCGCGTCGGTGGACTCGGCCTAAAGAAATCATTGTAAAAAATTTATTAAATAATATTGTTTTATTATTGACTTGGTTCACTTATTGCATGACATCGTCAACGCAGCTATCACTCGACTCTCATAGGTGACATTGCAGCATGCGCACCGACCAATACCTGCATTTATTCTGAAATTAAACAAATCACCAATGACGTCTATTTTTATCCTCGAAAGTGATTGGTATTTTAAATCATACGTCGTTTTGGTTTGAAGTATGTGTCACTTTTTATGTGTCATTTGTTCTGAGTTAGACTTCCTGACTTATTATTTATTCGTAGTGCTTATGTGTATCTTTTTGCTTAGTGACGTTTTGGTGTATCCCAGTTTAAATTACATGTCGAAAACTTTAATGCGATCTTGTATTTATTAATTATAGTGTCACGTTTGGACCAAAAATTATAATTTTATATTAAAGGTCTCCTTATTGGTTTTAGATTACTCAGGTATTTAAAAAAGTGAAACACCACTATCTTGGTTGTATATCTTTAGGAATAGGAGTAATATTAAAGCTAAAGGATAAAATATTAAAGCTAGCACCAAATAACAAAAAAAAAATAAGTTGCGCGTCACAAAAACTACAAAAATTTATTATTCCAAGAAATAACTCTTCTCCTCGGCTCATACCATTGCAAGTTATTGCCGTGCAATGGGCGAGGTTGGCTGGCTGACAGTATAAGCAATCGGTCCTCATTTTCTTCTCTTCCTCTTCACTATCAAATATAATTGAACCACACGATACTTCATACTGTGCAATATCAAGTATGTAATTGCAATTCAAATATCTGATCTAATCATACTAAGGTACGGATCATCATCATCAGTCAGTGATTTCAATCTCGATTATTGAATCGCCCATTGGAACTCGTACTGGGAAATTGGGAATAGTTCAAAAACACTCCTTTGTTAATACTTTATCAGGCATGTCATCACCATCAGGTGAATTTTCTCCAGAAGACTATTATGATCCTAACTATATGCCTAGAATACCCAAAACAGTTGAAGAATCTTCCAACTCGCATATTCCTGTTATCAATAATCCAATACCGTATCCTCCACCGACAAGGAGACGCTGTAAAGGCGTTATATATCCAAAAAAGGCGAAGAGGCTTCGAAATACAGGTTCACAATTCCAAAGATACCTAGGTAACACTGAAAATGTTTAGAAAATGAAAAACGGCTTAATGTAGAAAGTTGCCAATACTTTTATTGTTTTTCGAAGTAATCTCCGTTTCTTTCTACACATCGTCGCATTCGATGGAACCACTGAGAAAAGCAGTGGCTTCCTTAGGAGTCTCTTCTATGGCATTTTCGTACGCTTTCACCGCATCTTCAGGGCTCGTAAAGCGAATACCTCGAATTTTATCTTTAGTTCTTGGGAATAAATGAAAGTCACAGGGCGCCAGGTCAGGACTGTAAGGCGGATGACTCATTATCTCGACACCTGCCATAGTCAAATATTCAACAGTCCGTTTTGTGGAGTGCGCTGAAGCATTGTCGTGGTGAAGGAGGATCCTGCTTCGTGGGCGCTGCTGTCGAATTTTTTCCAAGACAACAGACAAACAGCGATTGACATACCAGTCTGCAGTAACTGTCCTTCCATCTTCTAGCACAACTGTCGCGAAATGACCTTTCCGACCAAAGAATGAGGCAATCGTCTTTTTTCCTTGACTTCTTCCTTTCTTTACCTTAGTTGGCCGATCCTCAAAAGGAAACACCCACTGAGCTGATTGTCTTTTGGTTTCGGGTTCGTAGCAATATATCCAGCTTTCATCACCTGTGATGATGTCAAATACAGCATTTGAGTTACCGCCGTTGAACTTATCTAACATTTGGCGACACCAGTCCATGCGGAGGCGTTTCTGGTCGTCGGTTAAAGTATGGGGAATCAATCTGATACAAAGCTTCCTGGCGCCTAAATGTTCGTGTAATATTTTTTTAACTTGACTCATACCAATGCCTAGGCTTGCCCGTATCTGCTGATAGGTCACTCTCTTATCTTCCTCTATCATGCGTCGCACAGCACTGATGTTATCTTCAGTAGTCGCTGTTAAAGGACGTCCCTCACGCGGATCATCACTGAGATTGCTACGTCCAAGCTTAAATTCGTTAAACCAATTGTAAATAGTGGCACGAGATGGGGCTTCATTAAAAAATGCTAATCGCAGCCTATCATAGCTTTGTTGTTGAGTAAGCCCACAACGAAAGTCATAATAAATCATTGACCGAAAAATTTCTCGCGTTATGTTCATTTTCACGTGTAACAAGAGTTTTAGATTTGCCGCCAATTCACAAAAACAAATGATAAATGAATGCAATATACTATAGTCCATTTTTTTAGAACTGTCCAATTTAGTAAACAAACCCTGTTATTACGTATATCACGATTTTTCGGCATTTATCACTCACTTTCACGACATATTAGCTTACGGACATATGTAAAACTCCATTTACCATTTATTACACTGAAAACAAACATCAATTTATCATATAAACTCTTAAAAACTTAGAAAATACGATTATCGAAAGCACAGATAACTAATATTTTTCAATATGACATTTCATCATCTTTTTTTTATAAGGCCAATAGGGATGTGGTCAATATATTTTTAGAGGTGAAGTGAATAAGCGATTGAACAAAATGAACTATAAAAATAGACAGTGTTCTTTACCTATATTTTAAAATTTCATAAATTACATTTTGTTAATAAATTATTAAACAATGTTACAGTAATGCGATTTGTTATTAAGTTGTGACATATTGTTTTTTTTATATTGAGCGCAAAAAATGCTTACATAATATTGCAAATATCAATCTTTTATAATATTAAAGTATTTATTGTAAGGATTTTATTTTTATTATGAATATTTCTGAATATCAATTTCATCCTGAACATTTGACACTATCCCATATAATATAAAAGCACATACCACTGGCATAAAAGTCAACTGAAGTTTACAGAAATATTTTGTGGGACTTTAAAATGAGAGTTAGGATTACTCAATGAGAACTTCATGAAAAATAATTGTATCCGTATTTTTGTTTATCATGTTCGAGACAGGGCGCCGCCCGCGCAAGGATTTTTGATCATAGTAAATACAAATAAGGTGACAATAATACTAGGATCGACTTTTTTTCTAGACACTGGCTGCTCAATTATGTTAAATTTTTATTTGTGACGTCTTTTTATCGATTATTTTACAATTAAGACTCTAAAATGAACAAAAACACCTCTAAGGCCACTTTTTTTCCTTATCTTAGAGAAATTGCGAAAGACTTAAAAGAGGAACTAATTTCTAACAGGTATTTTGTGTTTACGAAATATAAATTTGTAAATTTGTTTTTTATAAAGATGCTCGACTAATATTTTCTTTACATTCTTCTTTTTTAACAGATATAATTAATATATTATCAGATATATCAAATAATTTCAGCAACGTGGTATCGTTAAATATTTTAATAATAATGAATTATACTTTTGTCTATGGCTTATTAATGTTGTTCATTCCTTTGCTCTTTGTGTCATTTCACTAAACTACACTATGACTCTATTTGTCTGTGGCCGGAAGTACGCCATAATTGTTTACCATTTTGGACACTTCTAAAAAAATTGACTATACATTAGGTTACCAAAGAGTTCTAAAATTGAAATTCAAAAAAAGTTTTCATTTTCAATGTTTCTAACTGGCAAGTTCTAAACATTTTCAGTGTTACCCACGTAGACGAGTGGTACACAGCTATCCAGATGGAGCCTTCGTGTGGCACACACTGGAGAGCGCCAAATGATATTCGGTGATTATTATGACGTCATTGTCGAGACAACGTGATTTGATGGCGAGTTTAATTCCTATTACAAATTTCTTATGACTTATACCTGGGGTGGCCAACCCGCGGCCCGCCGACTGTCAAATTGTGGCCCGCGGAGCTGGTTCAAATTTTTAAAAAAGTTAACTAAAGTGACTGTATATTATATAAAATTTATAAAAAAAATGTTTTTTTTAAAACACTAATGGGTCTGACAAACGTTTTTTACTTTATATGCCAAATAAATCTACAAATAATTACGAGAAAAACTGTGTTTTTGCTTTTAAGATATTTACGATCAATGTGCGTATTTTCAGCCGAAGTTTTTTAAAAACGCGGACGGGCGCTCACTAGCCGATGACGTCACACCCCCGCTCATTCGACAGTCGCGCTCTCGTTCGCACGACTTTGCGCAATAAAAATCAAAATTATATAGTTCTCTGTGGTAAAAATGAAAAAAAATACTGTACTGTGCCTTGTTTCTTCAATTCAACTCTTTTTTTATGTGCCTGAGGGACAAAAAATGAGGAAAAAGTGGACGACAGCCGTAAAAAGAGTTGATTCAATAGGCCCTTAAACTAACCCCACCAAGGTTCAAGCCTTGTCGTGGCGGTGGGGCTTAGTAGCTTAAGGTGAACCCAGCACCTTGGGCGAAGCCAAGTAAACCCAGGGGGCTCTTTGTACCCCTATTATAAAAAGAGGGGACAAAAGAGCAGGGTGGCCAAGGGGCGAGGATGGGTACCTCACCCCATCAGGTCATGGGTGTGTATTAAATATATGTATTATTTATTTTATTTTATTTATTTTATTACATTTCGAATCCGATACGAGTATCCGACACAAACCCAGACCACGCTAACAGCAGTACCACTACGTTACCGCTAGATTGCTTGGGCACCGCGCATGAACCGCCTCCCTCCCCAGAGGGAGGGATGAGGGCCGGCCCTCATGATGATAGGCTAAATTCAACCATAAAAGATTCGTCGACCGTATCGGATTTGACTAGTCCAAATCCTGCTCTCCCGAGCAGCGCGCGCGATGTAAACCCCCCCCCCCCCCGTGGCTAAAATTTGGTAGTGGGGCCCGGTTTGAAATACTATTTCCGAATTTCGGCCCGGCTGCTGAAAAGGTTGGCCACCCCTGACTTATACTCAAAATTATTTATAAGAAGTAGCAGGAGGGGTTACAATGTCGAACTACAGAATCGAATTGAGTAATCATAAGAAATGAGTCTCTTGATCATCAGATTTATATGTTTTACGAGGGCGGCACTGAAAATTTCGGGAATCAAGGAAGTGACACATTACTATTTAAAAATGTATTTATTGCTTTTCGAAGTATTCTCCGCGAAATTTGACACATTTTTCCATACGATGGAACCAATCATTGAAGCAACCATTCCATTCGGAAGTTGGGGTCTCCAAAATGGCCGTTTTGTAGGCGTCCACAGCTTCTTTAAGCGATGAAAATCTCTGACCACGCAATTTATTCTTTATTTTAGGGAAAGTATAGAAATCATTAGGGCTTAAGTCGGGGCTGTACGGCGGATGGTCTAATAATTCTATGTTTTCTTGCTCTAAAAACTCTTTTGTTCTGTGCGCGGTGTGAGAACTCGCATTGTCGTGATGGAGGATGATGCGGTTTTTGGACGACCTTGACGGGGATCATCACTGAGCTTGACACATCCACGTTGAAATTCAGCAAACCAGCGATAAATTGTGGTTTTGGATGGGGCTTCATCACCAAATGCAGAAATCATTTGTTCAACACACTGTTGTGTTAAACCACTTCGAAATTCATAATAAATCATCGCTCTAGAATTTTCTCGGGTCAATTCCATTTTCTCAACGACTAAACAAGTTTGACAAGACCTTGTGACAAGACCGACAATCTTTTTTTAAATATATAAATAGTATTTGATTTTTAAAACCAAGGAGTTTTCAATTAAAAAGATTTTAATATGACAGGAACAGTGGAAATATTCCATTCCCGATACTTTTAGTGCAGCCTATGTATATGTTGCTTTAAAATTAATAATAAAAATAATAATATATTATATAAATTAATAGCCTAGTAAGTAAATGCTCATTATTTATTTTAGTTATGTTTTTATTCTTATAACTATTAATAGTGACTCAATTAATATCTCAATAAATATTTATAAAATGGTGAAGTGTCACTAAACTTTTAAATAATTAATATTCACAAATTAACAATAAGTAAAATTAAAGAAAAAAAAGTATTTTATTAAGAATATTGGTTATTAATCATAAAAAAAAACCAAATGTTCTTGAAAAGTTAATTGAACCTTATTTATACCAGTTTACGTCTTCCAAAAATCTTTAAATAGCTCTCCTGTAAAATTTGTATATTTATGATAGTGACGGTATTGGATTAAGGGTGCAATATGTAGTACATAGGTACCTAATGTTTATTTATTAAAACAACAAATACATATTAAGCGAAAATTAATAAAATAAATTTAAAATATTTGGAAATTGTCATTTGCCATCAGCTTCTCTTCATCGCTGCTACATTACAAATTCGTTTCATCTATAGCGAACTCACAGTATCACTCTTGTTTGTTTTTCAAACCACTTGAGAACTGTTTCCAGCGCCTGAACCATCCATCTTATGAAGCACTCATGAGATGGTTCTGCATCATTTTCGCGTCTAGATTTAACTAAAAAAATAACGCGCGAGCGGGGTAATACCAGTGTAACATGTTCATGGTTGCATTAATTCTACTTGTATTTAATATAACTGATCGCGGTTGGTAGTCCGGATAATCGCAAATCCGGATAACTGAAAGCCGGATAATCGGGTTTCTACTGTATATGGATTGCTATAAATAAGCTTACCTGTTAGACTAACAACAACAATGCCAGGTACAATAAACACTGTATTCGAAAATGCATGTTCCAGAGGGCCGTCTTGTCCACCGCTTAGATCCACCATTTTTAAGACTATAAATAATACTGTTCGTTTCGAGGATTTAACTTATAAATTAGACCTTTTACGGCAAATTCCGGAGATTATTCAAGTATTTTTTTAGAGAAATCTGTGGAATTCTAAAGTCAATCATACTTGACAGATCAATAACACAATTCTATCAGAAGACAGAAACTAATAAATAGTACATGACACAAACTATATAGAGAATACTACGTATTCAGACGCACCACTCACCAACAACGATCGCAGACATCCCGCTGACAAGCAAAATAGAGTTTGAAGTTTATTTATCGTTCCTTCTTCTTCTTTTGGAACAGGCTAAGACCAGAGCCCATGCTGCCTGTTATTTTTTTTCCGAAATTGCTCTTTAATATTTTTATTTTAAATTAATTTATGATAGAGAATTGAGGCAAAAAAAAACATTATTTTTTTGGAACTTATAATTTATTTTTAATTAAGTAAATTAATTTCACACTTGTGTGATGAGTTTGTTTCAACTCAAGCTTTCAGTCTTCTGAACTGTAGTTTCTTCTCAATTTTTCGTTTTTTTTGTTCTTCTTTATATTTTCTTCGTCGTACATTGCCTGTTGATCTTTCTTTGTTACTGCTAACCTTCTGAAATAGAAAAAAAAAATATTAAAAGAAAAATATATAATCAACATGTAGAAATTATTGAAAGTTTTTCATAAATACTGGATTCTATTTAAAAATATCATATTTATATTAATAATATTCTCATACTCCACTATTCAAGACAAAGAATCTCATTCATAAACAAGCTGCCTGAGACTAGTCCAGGCAACTAATTAATTTGTTGCCTATACTAAGACAAGATGTTAAGTCTATATGCCAGTAATTACACTGCCTGTCCTGCCTTTCTCTCCGAAACACAGCAAAAATGTTTCACGGAAGAAACAAACAGGATGGCGATGCAGTCGGGAGCGCAGCAGAGCGCATCCAGGTAATACCTTCAGGTCAATTTCTCTGTTGCTTTTGCATTGAGGGCCATATATAACTATATTTTTTATAACTACATATGTATTTATAATTTATAAAGTAGCATTCTGTACAGAGAAAGTAAATTATTATTAAGCTATTGCATAGCTTTTATCAAGAAATTCCGTAACGAAAATAAACCCAACACCCGACTAATATAAGTTGATAAAATATGTTATGCAATAGCTTTACCCGGGCAGTCCCCGAGTGCCATTTAGGTTTCTTATTATTCATTTAAAATCCATTAATAACTTACCAATAAGACTGACATGCTCAATGGTTTTTTCTCTGAGCATCTTTAATTCATCTGTTGTAGCATTAGATTCTGTATTTTAGGCAGGGCATCAGGAGGTCGTAATATTCAACAAAATCGTTCTCCATCGCGTCAGCAACTGAAGTAATCGCAGTCACAATTTGTTCCATCACTAGTTTCGTGCCTCGTTCCACCAACTAATAAATAAGAGATCAAATATATTTAAATAGTTAAATACAAATTTATCTAAATTCTTACCTAAACTATTTATCATGTATGTGAACTTAGATCCCTAAATACATAGGAGAAGCAAAAAGGGAGCAAATGCCACATGATTTTCCAATATTATGGAAGTAATAACACTACTTGTAAAGTGCGACTACTAACGAACATTGGATATTAATCTATACTAATAATATAAAGCTGAAGATATTGTTTGTTTGAACGCTCTAATCTCAGGAACTACTGGTCCAATTTTAACAATTCTTTCACTGTTAGATAGCCCATTTATCGAGGAAGGCTATGGGCTATATAACATCATCGCTGCGAGTAATATAAATTAAGTTGAGTAAGTTAACGCGGGCGAAGCTGCGGACAACAGCTAGTAAGTAATAAGGAAGAATAAGAATAGATGTTTTAAAAAAGAGTGAAAAATAATATAATATAATACCTCTTAATTTGGCAGTCAGAATAGCTTCCAGTTTCCCCATCAATGATCCCAAATAATGAGTTAGAATTGGTTTGGGACAGTCTTCACTGACGTTCACCAAGGCTGCAGCTGCCTAAGGCTCATCTAAACAAGTAGAAATGGATGATAAGACTTCAATGTATCATTGAAAAATAATTCTAAACGTTTTGGAAATAATAGGGAAATAACTTTACCTGTACTTGTGGATTGGCAAATATGTACAGGTGCAAAATCAGTTAACATTTTTGTCCAATAGCATCATATGCAGCATAGAGGACACGTGGATGTTTGAAATTAAATGAGGACATTAATTTAAAAAAATGTTTTTATTATTTGTAAGTACAAGCACAATAAGGCAGGCAGGCATTTAGTAAATAAGGAATTCTCAGGTTCATCAGGTTATGCATTCAGGAGAGTCATACCACGGGTCTACGGCGACATACCGAGCATGTTGACACTAGGTTGACACATTATTCTTTAGAGGGCTTTATTCTAGTTAGCATGTGTCAAACTTACTAATATTTTTCTTTGAATACCTTTATTCATAATTTAGTATCGCTTCCTGCCAGAATGCGTGATGTGTGCTATTGGCTGTAACAGCTGAACGAAGTAGTTTACCACTCTTTTTAACCGACTTCAAAAAAAAAAGGAGGTTCTCAATTCGTCTGTATGTTTTTTTTTTTTTTTTTTTTTTTTGTATGTATGTGACACGATATCTCCGCCGTTTGTGAATGGATTTCGATGGTTATTTTTTTGTTTGAAAGCTGGTGTTTCCAATTTGGTCCCATATTAATTTTATTAAGATCTGACAAGCCGTGTTTTAGTTATTCCCAATAATGCATATTTGGTTGGTTTTGTTTATCTTGATGATATGATCATTTTATTACGTGTCGAAGTAACAATTGTATAGGATGCTTTGGTAGCACACCATAGTATGTCGCGGTCATCGTAATCATCATCATCATCACCATCACCATCATCATCATCATCCTTTATCCGTCCACTGCTGAACATGCCTCCTTCAATGAACGCCAACTTCTCAAAGTACATGACACTTGACAGATATGACATTAGACATATCATAGCTTTTTACCAAATTAAAAGAAGAAGAACAATATCTTGTTAAATGAAATAGAGTGCCCGCCACCAAAGAAGTCCCGCGGCGAAAAAATGAACTAAATTTGACAGTTCAGCCATGTTGTTCGTTTGGTGTGTTTAAGTCGGCGAGAAGTGCGGTGAAATTTTATTGTTTTAAAACGTTTTAAGAGGTGTTTGCGATACCTAAAGTTTTAAGAAGTGCGGCTCGAGAAATAAGGTGAAAGAGTTTTGTGAAGCAGAAATGAAAAACAAAGACGTTTTGATTCCACTAAACAATGTGCGAGCTCGAGTGGCAGCTATGACAGGTAAAAATTAGGGTTGCCAGGGTGTTAATAATTACCTGCTTTTTGGTAAACACGAATACTGAATATACAGTTGTTTTTTTTTACATATAAAAGGTAAACAAAATAGTAACCTTAAAAGCAACAAATATTTGAATCCAAGTATTTAAGGTTGAACTGGTACTATGTTGACATAGAATTTGATGTAGAACGCCACAAACTTTTTAAAGTGGATGAAAGAGAGTGTTATACCAAACCTGCCTAAAAGATCCATCATCGTAATGGATAATGCCCCATACCACTGCACTCAAATCAATAAAGCACCAACAATGGCCACCTTAAAATCAGAAATGCAGGAATGGTTGAAACAAAAGGGCCTATTTTATGAAGAGAGTTGGACCAAACCCGTTTTGTATCAACTCATTAAAAGCAATAGAGGGCAACCAGTTTTCGCCATTGATGATTTACTTGCCGAACATAATCACGAGGTTGTAAAATTACCACCCTATCATTACGATCTTAATCTCATCGAGAAAATATGGAGCCTAATGAAAAGGAAGGTTGCAGAAAAAAACGTTGCTCAAGATGCGAAACAAATAGTCAAACTGACAGAAGCTTCTTTTGCAAGCATTACAGCTCAAGACAGCTCAGCTCTAGAAGATCAGTATTTCAAAAATGACGGATTACTCGATGTAGAAATGGAAAGATTTATAATTTCGACGGAAAGCGACAGTGATACTGATTCTGATACATTTATCCATGATGACAATGACAGTGATCGTGATTGCAGTATGTCGGGTATTAAACCATTTAGTGATCACAATTATTATTGTAAAGTTATATTGTAATAAATAATACATATAAATATATAACCAGCCAGCATTATTATTTGTCACCCGTTGAGGAGTTAAAAATGAAAGAATAATCTCGTGTTTCAAACATTGTTAACAATATTTTTGGAAACAAGTTTCATTTTATCAAACAGCGCGACATTTTTATCAATACTGTCAAACAGTTGAAAATCTATTATACTGTTTATTTAGAGAGTAATGTTTCAAGCAAATTGGCGCTAATTGTGAACCAAAACTCCAGGGAGTGCCCTAATAATATATCCTGCACATCATATATTATTAGGGTGGATAAGTGAATGGTATAGCTGGCAACACTTTTTTAAGCGCTGACAGCGCCGTGTCTACGGGACTTCTTTGGTGGCGGGCACTCTAGTTCCATACAAAGCTAGGAACAAGTATCCAATGGAATTGACATTTGCGTATACCCGAAAGGGACAGGCATATTTTTACAGGGATACCACATTCATTGTTCATTCCCGTATCCGGATTAGCAGGAAATGCAGTGGAAGCGATATATATAATTATCCGGAATTCAAATGGGGTAGAACTGTCCGCGGTTATCACGGAGCTATAAAACTGTTCAATTACCTAAAGGACGTCTTGAGCCTTCTCCGGTGTGTCGATGCCTCAAATATAAATCTAATTAACACTAATCCCTAATTGGCCAATTGGATAATTAATGCTAATTGATCTATATACTTATCTGAGACAGCCTCGGTTGGACACGATGCGCAGCGCAGAATCTCAACAAGATGGCGGCTAACAATTCTTTCACATTAACTTGGTTTAGGCACTAAATTGATCACAATATTCAATTAATAATATATAATATATTAGTCCATTACACTCAAATCAACCAATCCACGTGACTATGCCCAAAATTGGCGAACAAGAGAATCACTTAACAATTATCGTTCGTCACGTCAATAGCGGCATCAAACGAGCTAATACAATTAGTCTGTGCGCGGCGGACGGCGCGGTATACGGTTCGCGATGGACTGCGCGGTGTGCGATCTCGCAGAGAACTGACGGTACTGCCCGAGGACCGGCACTCCCGTGCGCGGGCGCACCCTACAGGAGTGGCCAGGGCGCTTAATCTTAGTACAAAAAACTGGGGTCAGCAATGGGTACAATAATATAAAATCACGAAGTATATGTAGTCCCTGTAGAAAATCAGTTTAGATCTGTTTTTTAATTTTGTTGGATTATAAACGAACGATTATATGACAACTATAAATAAGAGATGGCAGTACTCTTATGTTTGAATCTTCGTAGTTCTACTATAATACGCAAGATGGCGTGAAAACAATCATGCATTTGGTTTGTTGTTTTTATTTTCGTTCATATTGAAACATGCTAAGACCATAGGCCATGCTGCCAATTCTGTCGTAATCAATATTTTGTCTAAAATATGGAAGAATAGTGGAAACACCAAGGCACGCAGCTTCGCCCCTGCAGTTCTCCATAAATCAACTATCATTCCCCGCTCTAAGATGAAGAACTAAATAGTTTTATATGTTGTTGAAATGTTTGAAAAGAAAGAAATAATGCATTTAAATCGAAGTGTTTTTATTTCATTGTTTAGTAATGTGAATAAATTACTGTTCGCTTTCCTACATAACTGCAAATTAATTTTGTAATTCATATTCCAAAAAAATTACCTAAAAATATCTAGACCAAATACATAGCAGGCAAAATATTATGTGAGGAGTGTTATTTAAATGGTTAGCACAGTATTAGTATTTTTGTGAGCAGAAAAATATAATAATATGTAAGCAGAAATAGCTAATTGATCAGCAACTCATGGTGGGCAAACATTTCAAAATCAATTAGCAATTTATGTCATTCTGGATGGCTATAATTATTTTTGTACAGCTTATTAATTATATAAGCTGCAGTGAGCAGCTCTGGTTTAATAAAATTTTGGTAAGCACTAAGAGGGTAAGCAAAAAAATCATTTTGTGCTGCATATAAAAGTAGCAAAAAAACTTAACTTGTCATGTAGGTACCCAAGTACTTAACCTATATCTTTTCTCTAAAGCATCACAAACCAATACTTTTTAAATCATAGATTTAGTTGTAGAACAAACCGAAAAATGGGATTTTGTTCGTCACTGTCATCAATTCGGTAACAAACCACAAAAACTTCATGCGGATGCAAACAAAATATTGGTATGCTGACCAAATTATTTAAATGCATTTTTTTGGCTCAACAAATTTTATAATTGCTGGATATTTAATTACTTCTCTTACTTATATATAACAGACAGTAGGCGATATACGTTAGACTAAATTATAATGTATAACTCAAACTGAGCTTTATTTAAGCTTAAATTACTCTACTTTGGCAAATCCTTCAGAAAGCCAAAGCAAAAGAAGAAGAAGAAAAGTAGAAGTTGGAGAAAGTTGATATGGCGGGAAACATCGGGACGCGCGGTTGTGTTTTTTTGGTTTCCCGTTAATTAATTGTTATTTTGTGTTTTGTCCATTCAGAGTGGTTTTCTATAGTGTTTGTTTTAAAAACTTGATCTTTATATATTGTGATTGGTTGGCGAATATTGTGGTGGACTGCCTTGGGTGGATGGAATGGAGAATGATAGTTGATTGATGGGGGCTAGAGGGGCGAAGCCGCGCTCCTTGGGGTTTCCAGCCATTTCTCCGTATTACAGACCGAATATTGTATTTTGTATGGCTAATAGCGTAGTAGCTAATGCCTTTAAATGAAAATAATAAAATTTAATTTTTTGGAGAAAGTTTAATTGCGATATTTTGTTTATTTTTGTGATCTTATTGTTATGTTAAACGTTTGTTGCTGAGTTGAGCTAATGTTTCTCAAACTAATACATATTAGTGACCAGAAAGTAATTTTATGAGTGTTCGTGTTAAAAGTAGAGTCCTGATAGGACTCCAGTATAGTGTTAAGTTTGAGAATTTAATCTAATTTTGATAAGCGTTTACCTAAAACTTTTCAACGCAATTGTTATGTACAAAATACCTATATCTCTAACTCTCCTAGCCGGTCCATGTAATTTTGCAAAATTTCAGAATAGTATGTTAAATCTTTACCATATCATAAGATGTACATAGATGTATTACTTAGGTACATAGTAATAAAACATTATCAGCTAAATCGTATTACATTTATCAATCCCTGAAATGAACATAATATTAAAGAATTAAATTAAATATACCTAAAAGTACATATATAGCTACCTACATACCTACATAGCTATAGGTATATCGGTATCCAATCCATACGGCATACCGCATACCAAAGGTTTAGTTCCTAGAGGCGCTAGTTTCTTCATACCCCGTTTTATGGAACAAGTTTGGTCTCTATTCCTATACGTTACAATGTACTCTGTGGGTTAACCATATATTTTTAAATTGATTACTAGCTTTTTTTATGAGTATAATTGGAAAGCAAAGATAATAGAATAGGCGGAATGTATCGTAGAATATCTCAAATGCTTTGTCCACGCTCTGTTCCTCTATGACGTCATTGAATGTTAAAGCATTCACGCATTCCAAGAACTTTCTAGTGTTGTCTGTACTAAAGTCTCTTTTTTTTTATTAAATAATAATTTGGTTTGATGGAGTTAGCCAATGGCGCAGCACACTCAAATGTGATTGTTTGGCCCGTTTCGTGGTCAGAGAGACTTAGGTAGTGTATTTCTGTATGTATCTTTTTTATTAAATTGCTACCTACAGATAATATCAATGCAGGACGCTTTGCGTGTCGGATGAGATACGTGACAGATAAAGTTGTGATTTGCAAGTAAAGAAAACAAATCCCTCTTTTGGGTAGTATCTTTCATCAAATCAAAGTTCCAGTCCCCGCAAACTATTATATTTTTATGTTTTTTGCTGTTTAGTTGATTTAAAAGATTGTTCAGTTTGTTAAGAAATATCTGCACATTGATTTAGGTGTACGGTATATACAGATTACTATGGTTTCATAAAAAATTACATTAATGGCACAATATTCAAAATTATATATCAGCGGTGTAACGTTTAGCTTCAACTTTTCGTATTTAATGTTTTTATGTATTAAGATACAGGTTCCTCCTCTACGCTGATTATGCCGAGAGAATGTAAAGTTATATTGTAATAAATAATACATATATAGGTTATATATCGGCCAGCATTATTATTTGTCACCCGTTGTGGAGTTAAAAATGAAAGAATAATCTCGTGTTTCAAACATTGTTAACAATATTTTTGGAAACAAGTTTCATTTCATCAAACAGCGCGACATTTTTATCAATTCTGTCAAACAGTTGAAAATCCATTATACTGTTTATTTAGAGAGTAATGTTTCAAGCAAAGTGGCGCTAATTGCGAACCAAAAATCCAGGGATTAGTGGATAGGGTGGATAAGTGAATGGTATTAAGCTGGCAACATTATTTTAAGCGCTGACAGCGCCGCGTCTACGGGACTTCTTTGGTGGCGGGCACTCTATGGTAAAAATTCTTAAATATATCATAGAAAAATCCCCTATGAGGAAATAAGGGGCAATCATGCAATAGCCGAGTTATCGCCGATTTTGATGTTATCTCCATACAAATTTTTACAAAAAAAATTCTATGTGAGCCATTTGCACTCATATTTAGCAATTTTTAAGTTTTTAATAATTTACTTAGCCTTCCAAAGCCCATCCAAGCATAAAAAACCATGCTTAAAAAATCAAATGAAAATGTCTATGAAAGTTGAATTTCAGCCCACTGTGCGGCGGTGCGCTGTACCGTGTGTTAATCGCCTAAGCGATTGAACAAAATGAACTATAAAAATAGTGCTCTTTATCTATATTTTAAAATTTCATAAATTACAATTTGTTAATAGCTTAGAATAATTACACTAGTTAATAGGTTGTTACCGTGATGCGATTAGTAATTAAGTTGTTACATATTGTTTTTTTTTTGTATTGAGCGCAAAAATGCTTGCATAAAATAATAAAATAAAAATATTTTTATTCAATGTTGTACGTCAAAGTAGCTTATTGAACGTCAAATGACTCTACTACCGGTTCCAAAACTAGTCCACTGAGAAGAACCGGCGAAACCAACTCAGTGAAACTAATCTTTTCAATATTATACAATATAGGTACATAATATGATATAATTATACATAGAAGCCATGTAGGAAACGCCTTAATCCCAAGGTGTGGTATCTTCAATAAATTCTTTTATTTTGTAGTATCCTTTACCACACAAACGTTCTTTAACAGTTTTTTTTAATTTATTTATCGATAGGTTTTGAACGTTTTCTGGGATCCTATTGTAGAAACGTATACATTGACCCATAAAACAATTACTGACCTTATGTAGCCTAAAATATGGCACAACAAGTTTATGTTTGTTCCTTGTATTTTTATTGTGATAATCGCATTTTTTTACAAATTCGTTTATATTTTTGCGAACATACATCACGTTTACAAAAATGTATTGAGATGCTACAGTCAAAATGTCTATTTCTTTAAATTTCTCTCTTAATGATATTCTGGGACCCCGACAGTAGATAGCCCGTATAGCCCGCTTCTGCAGTATGAAAATTGTATTGACATCAGCGGCATGTCCCCAAAGCAAAATGCCGTAGGACATAAGACTGTGGAAATACGCATAATATACTAGTCTAGCCTTATTAACATCCGTAACTGAATTTTCTAATCGCAAAAACTGCAGAACTGAGTCTACTCGATAAGGTAGCTATATGGGGCGCCCATTGAAGATTGGCATCTAAGGTAATGCCAAGAAAGGTAGTTGAATTCACCAAGTCCATTATCTCCCCACTTAATGTTAAATTGGTTTGTACTTGCTTAACATTAGGTAGTGTAAATCTAATCAATTTAGTTTTATTGCAGTTAAGTAACAAATTATTGACACTAAACCAATGTACCATCTTTGAAAGAGCATTGTTTACTTCGTCAGAAATCATTTGTTGTGGCTTAATTTAAATATTAAAGAAGTATCATCGGCAAACAATACTATTTCATGCTTATCCTTCATGAGAAAAGGTAGGTCATTTATGTAAACCAGGAAGAGAAACGGACCCAGAATGGAACCTTGAGGCACCCCCATTTTTATGTTGGTACCAGAGGAACTTTTATTATTTACAATTACCTTTTGTGTTCTGTTATTTAAGTAAGATGCTAATAATTTAAGTTCTGTGCCCATGATTCCATAGTGATGTAATTTCCTGATCAATGTTGCGTGTTGAACACAATCAAAAGCCTTGGACAAATCACAAAATACACCTAAGGCATCCTGCGATTCATCCCAGGCTGTATAAATATGTTTCAGTAGGTGAACTCCAGCATCAGTTGTCGTCGTTGGATCGGCTTTGAGATCTGTGTAAGTGCTTTCATCCAATAATAGTTGTTGAATTTTATCATTGTAATCTGACGTGTCCATCACAACCGTTGCATTACCTATATATGCTATTATTGGATGAAAGCACTTACACAGATCTCAAAGCCGATCCAACTAACAAGGTCTTGAAAATCACCAGTGACCTTATAAAGAAGCACTCCAGTTCATTGAATCTAGACGTCAAATCATTGATTCCTTCTTGTCCAAAGCCACCTAAACTGTATGGGCTGCCAAAAATACACAAGGCTAATGCTCCACTACGTCCAATTGTAAGCCAGATCGACTCACCAACCTACAGACTGGCTAAACATGTTGCCCATGTACTTTCGCCGCTGCGTGGACAAACCAGAGCACATACACGGGATTCATACCACTTTGTTAATGAGATCAAATACCTACATCTCAGCAACAATGAAACTATGGTTAGTTTTGATGTGCAATCACTCTTTACATGCTTACCGGTGGAAGATTGCATTAATATTGTATCAAGAAAGCTAAGAGAGAATGACATGCCAATAGAATATGCTGAACTTCTAAAACATTGCCTGACATCTGGCTACATGTTGTGGAATAACCAGTTCTACCAGCAAGTAGATGGCGTAGCTATGGGCTCACCAGTATCCCCCGTTGTTGCCGACATATTCATGGAGGACTTCGAGGAGACTGCTCTGCATACCTCACCAATAACACCCAGGTTCTACAAGCGGTATGTAGATGATACTTTCACAATATTGCCATCTGATAAAGTAACCATATTCTTAAACCATCTCAATTCCATCAATACTAAAATTCAATTCACAATGGAATTGGAGGCAAATAATTCTTTAGCTTTCTTAGATGTATTAGTTATCCGTAATCCCAATAACACCTTAAGCCACACAGTGTATAGGAAACATACCCATACGGATAGGTATTTAAACGGCGAATCACACCACCATCCAACACAGTTAGCTACCGTGGGTAAATCTTTGTTACAGAGAGCACAAGGGATCTGTGATGAGCAGCACCTGGAGACCGAACTTCAACATGTCAAGCAAGTACTGCGTGACAACAAGCTTCGGGTACCGCGTCTCCGTCACAGTGAACGTGTGAAACCAGCCACCGTCGAGCGAGTACCTGCTGTGCTACCGTTTATGAAAGGCGTCACTGACAAGATTGGCTTCATCCTAAAGCGAGCTTCTATAAAAACTTATTTCAAGCCGCCTAAAAAGATAGGTCAATTCTTACCATCTGTCAAGTGTCATATACCCTTACAAGATGCAGGAGTATACAAGCTTGATTGTGATTGTGGCCTCTCTTATATAGGCCAAACCAAAAGATCAATTAAAACTCGCGTTAAAGAACATATAGCTGACTTAAAACACCGTCGCTACACTAAGTCTGCAATCTGTGAACATAGTCTAGACAAAGCTCGCCATTATATTAGATTTGATAAACCACAGATACTCGCAAAAGAACACCGATTCCAACCAAGGATGATCCGCGAGGCTATTGAAATTAAAAAACATCCAAATTTCAATAGAGAAGATGGCTGGCTCTTACCACCTGCTTGGGATCCCATTATTAAAATAATTAAATCAAAAACCAAGCATAATATGCCACAGATTAAAGATGCAGTTAGCACTTTCTGCGTAGAGAGGACTTATTAAAATAATGATGTATCATAGGGTAGTTTCGAATAACTTTGTAACATTAGGACATCTGTCACCTCAGTCCTCCCGTGACCATGGTTGCTGTAAAGTATCCGAAACGTCGGGCTTGTAAAAATCTTAATAAACCGCGATAAAATCCGTAAAAAATTGTTTCATTATAATGAGTGAAATTCGCGCAAACATTAGAAAACAAAATCCATACTGCTGACTATGGAGCAACTGATGCTTGTTAAAAAAAACTAAAATTTGATTAAGAATGATCTTTTCAAAAATTTTACTAAGTGTTGGGGTACTGAAATCGGTCTAAAGTTTGAGGGGTCAGATGTGACACCAGATTTAAAAAGTGGTAGAATTTTACTATGCTTCATTAAATCAGGAAATACACCACATTCAATACAATCATTGAAAATTACCGCTAAGATAGGTGCAATTATTTCTATAATATATTATGAATGCGCTTACCACTGAGCCACGACCTCTGTGGCTCAGTGGTAAGCGCGTTAGCGCTCAAGCCCGGTTGCGGGTTCGAATCCCGCCAGGGAACAAAAAATATTTTCTGTGTTCCTAGGTCATGGATGTGTATTAAATATGTGTATTATATAATAAAAATCTTAAATATATGTATAGTATAAAAGTATTAAATATATTTCCGTTGCCTGGTACCCGTAACACAAGTTCCTCGAGAACTTACCACGGGACCAGATTGACGAAGTGTGAAAGCGTCCATAGATTATTATTATTATTATTATTAATCGTTTTAACCGACATGCCCCACAAGTCTGTAGTATTTTTGACATTGATAAGTTTGAAAGATATTATTTTCTTTCACTCAATTTTTGAGTAACGATTCATTGACAGTAGGAGACGATATGAGGTTTTTAGTTGTCGTAACTGAAATATTGGCAAAAAAAATCTAAAAAATATTTGCAACCTCCCTGTCAGTATTAATAACCATATAATAAATAACCAGTAAGTACTATCTGTCGTAAAAAATCTGTTATTAATTTAAAAAACCATTTATTTTACTATTTTCATCAAAACAGTAGCGGGCGATTGTGTCTAACGCTAGTTTTCCATTGCGGCTTTTATTTGACGAGCCAGACTTGGTGGGCGTTCTCAACCAGCGATGTAAAATATGCTCTTAAAACTGTCAGGTCACGTTGAAGACGATTTCTCATTTTTTCTGTCAAAAGTGCTGTAACTACACTGCGATTTTCTTCCTCGATTAACCCATTCCGCTCCGGCAACGCATACCTCGCGTGCTGCAGAGTTTTTGCTGTGTGCCGCCAACGCACCATATGCGTTGTTGCAATAGTTATATAAAATTTTATTTTTTTGGGCTACGTTCATACATTTTGTTTTTTTTAAATGACAAACCATAGGTAAACATTTTTGACGTCTAGTAATACTGATGGTTTCAGTTGATGGATTCCTTTATACATATTATATAAATTACTCTATGATGGATGGATTGGTTTAATCATCAATAATACGTACGTAGTATTCTCTATATAGTTTGTGTCATCAATGTCACATTCGAAATATAATTTCTCAACGACTATATGTCGATCGTAAAACGTGCTGTAGTTATTAAGCAAATTTTTATATTATTTAGAATCATACAGTGATTAATTGTGTAATTATCGAAAGGTAAGTGTTTTTGCTATTTACTAATTCATTGCATGATTTATATCAGTAAGAATTGGTAAAGAAAACATATCGAACGCAAACGGTGCGTTCGAGAAAACTATACCAATACCAATCAGATGGATGGTGTTATACAAACATATCCATTTTTGCTGTAGTACAACTACTAGGATAATGAAATATTTTTTCGTCTTCGATATTTATGGACTGACTTTTATACCTAAATAAATATACCTATAGCATTCAAGTTTTTATTTAATAGGTACGAGCAACTTTTACCATGGCACCGACATTGTAGCTCGACATAAAAAATCTGCTGTTCCATTTATTTTGGTCGAATTGGTATTGACAATTTGTTTTTTTTGTTGAGCTACAAAGTCAGCCCCATAGTTAAAGTTGCTTGTGTTAATGAGTAGAATTACTCAATACCGGTGGGAGGGAAGCGCTGTGCCCCGCTCCCGGCTGCATGGGTACCACCATCTTGCTTATTTCTCCCGTGAAAAAGCTTTGCTGTGTTTCGGAGAGAAGGGCAAGACAGGCAGTGTAATTACTGGCACCGAGACTCAACATCTTGTCTCAGGATAGGCAACACATAAATGAGTTGCCGGGGCTCGTTCCAGGTAAACTGGTTTATGTTCATGGGCAACGCCGACCACTTACCAACAGGTGGCACGTTTGCCAGTTTGCCTATCCAACTAACATAATAAAAAAAAAGAAATTATAAAAATAATTCGCAATACATAAATATTATTCCTGTATAATTTGTTTAAACAAAGTAGGTAATCTCTCTATCATTCATAAAAAATTTAAAATATTACAGTGCTTTGACGAAGTATTTAAGTTAAAATTTGAATAGTATACATAATATTATTAAAAAATAATAGATATTATAGTAGAATAAACTTAAAACTAATCTATAATAAAAACATAATATAAATAAAAATACCAATTTGGGTTAATAGGTATTTTGGCGATATGCATGAAGTTGTAAACGATATGGTTTTACTTGTAAATTTTGTATGTAGGTACCGAATGGGAGTGGCCACTATTCTACTTTGTATCTTGCATAATACTATCCTATGTACAACACAAGGTATGCGTTGTCGGATCTCACGAAAGAAAATTTTACCTGTGTGCCACCAACGCGCCATTTGCGTTCGCTCTTTTTGTTATTTTTCAAGCTCTAAATAACAATTTTTAAGATGATTTACTATTTATTACACTAAAATAGGTTATTCTTAAACACATTTAACAATAAAAACAAGTGGACTTTTACGAAAACTTTTCAATATATAGCGGAGTGGAATGGGTATGTATATATACCTTCCATGTCATTTTGATTTTATTATTACATCTTGTAATTTTATTTTTAATATTTGAAGCTTTAGCTGCTGTACATACTTTTTTAAATATTTTCGAGTATGATTTCAAAAAGTTTTTATGTAATTCGCTAGTATTGTAAGCCTTTTCATTATAGAGCTCGTACAATCTTTGTCTACTTTTATAAATTCCTACAGTCGCCCATTCATTAAAAGTTCCTCCATTTTTTACATTAACTTAATGTTTTTACTTAATTAAATTAATTACATTGTTTTTGTTTTAGGTGTAAATATGTTGTTAAACTCTTTTTTAATAAGGTGAAACAATTTACTAAATAACTTGTTAGGATCTTTATTATAGTCTATTTGTAATAGTTTAGTTGTAATATTACACCTAAAGTTCTCAATACGTTTTGTAGTCATAGGAACAAACATTACTTTTCCATTACTGATTGATATTTTTTAAAGTCAACTCAAAGGATGCTTGTAATCCACAATGATCTGAACTCAGGTTATTTATTATTGATTTGCTATGGTGAATTACATTACAAAATATATTATCTATGCATGTAGCCGTTGAGCATGTTATTCTAGTGGGCTCCATGAATAGATTTTCGAGGCTATAAGATTTCAACAATGAAAGGAATTTGACAGTAGTGAAATTATTTTCTAGCAAGTTAATATTAAAGTCACCACATACAATTATATTTTTGTTGGATCTACATACTTTTGTCAGTACTTCTTCTATGATCTCTTCAAATATGTCATACAATCCACTTGGGCGTCTGTAAACACACACAATAATAAGGCGCTCAAGTTCCACACAGGCTATCTCAGTAGTATGCTCAACAGAGAGACTTATAATATCTTTTCGTTCTTTATATTTTATCCATTTATTTATTAATATTAGAGAACCACCTCTTATTGATTTTTCTCTGCTGAACGTACTCACAACCTGGTGATTGCTGAAGTTAAACATAATTTCTTGTTTTGCTAAGCAATGTTCTGTTATACAAAGTATATTAATATTATGGCTTTTAAGAAATAATTCAATTTCTAGGTCTTTGCCTGCCATACCTTGAATATTCTGATGTTTATATTACAAGTTTTTCTTTACATTTATTGTTTATAATTTTGGTGGGCAAGTGAACAGGGTTTATATTATTACAAAAGTATGTATTGCAAGAGGCTGCCTCTATTGTCTTGTAACTTAATTTAAATTATTTGGAACGAATTCCAAGCCATTATTTGTCAATAACTTACACTGCTCAATAGAAGCAGTGGTCTGTGTAGCCAAGACATTGGCTGGTACCTTATACAAAAATTTGTATAGCGACGTTGCTATTTGTCTTTTAATAAAAAATGATAAGTAAAACTTATATAAAGTCCTAAAACTAAATTTATAATTAATAATTTTATTTGTGTCAATAATTTCAATTTTGTTATTTTTATTATATAATGATATACAATTATTATTATTTGATATGGTGTACAATAATGAATTTAAATTAAATCTAATTTTAATTTCATGTTGCAATGATTTAATGTAAGGAAATGTAAATATAATAATTTTTGATATATTTGTAAAACCGGACAACAAATCCATAAATTGAATTATTTTTTTTCTATTTACATTTCCCCTTCTCCCGGCTATTACTATCAGTGTTGTATTGGGACGGTGGGTACAACCAACAATTGCTTCCATTAATTGTTCCAGTGAAGCACCGGTCATACAATTATTTGTTAATGACTGACCCTGACACAACCGCTATAGCAATGTCCCAATATCTTTCCGCATTTCATCACTGTATATTGCTGGCGTCCCCACCCCTTAAATAATAATAATCACTGTATATGCTAATTCTCAAAATCTGGAGGTAATGAAGATAATGGATTATTATTTAAGGGTGGGGACACCAGCAAGGCCAGACGGGTGATCAGTCCTCATTAACGGGACCATTTCACCCAATTCCCCAGGCTCGCCTCTGGGATTAGATGCGGGGACGGGTTATCAATTGCCCCTACGGTGTCACCCCCTCAAACCTACGTGTTGGTCTACAAAAACTACTTAGCTGCCCTATGGTTAGATATGCTAAATCTTCCTTCTTCAGCTCGTCCGCTCCAAACAGCTCCCATCTTGGGTATGCATATGCTGGGCATTCCGTTATGAAGTGCAGACTATAAATAAATAAATAAAATAAAATAAAAATATTTTTATTCAATGTTGTACGTCAAAGTAGCTTATTGAACGTCAAATGACTCTACTACCGGTTCCAAAACTAGTCCACTGAGAAGAACCGGCGAAACAAACTCAGTGAAACTAATCTTTTCAATATTATACAATATAGGTACATAATATGATATAATTATACATAGAAGCCATGTAGGAAACGCCTTATTCCCAAGGTGTGGTATCTTCAATAAATTCTTTTATTTTGTAGTATCCTTTACCACACAAACGTTCTTTAACAGTTTTTTTAAATTTATTTATCGATAGGTTTTGAACGTTTTCTGGGATAACTGGTCTCTTCTTTCTCTTTGCACTTAGGACATAGAGGGTCCTCTGTTAGCTTCATTGTTGACAGGTGTCTGTTGAGTGGGCAGTGTCCCGTCAATATTCCTACAACTGTTCTAATGTTGTTCCTATTGAGTTTAAGCAAATATTAGTCTTCTTGCTGTCAAGCGTCAAGATGAAGAATTTCGACTGTCTGCAGCTCTTCATGTCATTCCATCTCTGGTTTGTTTGTTTGTTTATTCTCAGGGTTATAACATTTTTTGTTATCCTGTGTGCTATTGGCAGTCTCGGCTCAGGGCCTATGAACGTCTCATCGGCACCTTCTCTCGCCAATCTATCTGCTTCTTCATTGCCCGCATTTCGCTCATGTCCGGGTACCCAGGCAATTTCTTACTCGGTCTGGTCTGCTAGATCTTGCAGGGTGTTTTTGCATTCTTTGACCAGTGCTGAGGTAGTCTCCCTTTTACTGAGAGCCTTCAGTGCCGCTTGACAGTCACTGTATATGACTGCCTTCTCAATCCTATGTGCGCTAATGATGTTTTGTTTAATCATGTTGGCGCATTCTCGTATTGCGAATATCTCCGCTTGGAATACGCTGGAGAATCTGCCTAGATTAAACGATGCTTTCATTTCAGTTGGATGGCTGATATATACGCCAGCCCCTGACAGCTTTGTCGATTCCTTCGTTGTTTTTGGGTGGTCGATGTCAATGTTCCAGTTATCTCTCGAGCCTAAAGATAATGGATACAAAGCTTCCGATGTGGGGCTGTTATGCTTAGATACTGGATGAGACAACTGGGTGGGGTTGACACCTAGCATTGACCGGCCTATATTTGAATCCTCACACTGACATATTTTATAGTTTTGTAAGGATTCAACCCGTTCTTCGTTATAATTACATAAGTCTATTTTCATTGCCGAGATGTGTCCCGATATTGCAAATGCCAATCTTTTATAATACTAAAGTATTTATTGTGAGGATTTTATTTTTATTATGAATATTTCTGAATATCAATTTCATCCTGAACAATAAACACTATCCCATATAAAATAAAAGCACTTAGCACTGGCATAAAACTCAACTGAAGTTTTCAGAAACATTTTTGGGACTTTAAAATGAGAGTTAGGATTACTCAATGAGAACTTCATGAAAAACAATTGTATCAGCCTTTTATTTAGATGTTCGAGACAGGGCGCCACCCACGCAAGGATTTTTGATCATAGCAAATACAAATAAGTTGACAATAATACTAGGATCGACTTTTTTTCTAGGCACTGGCTGCTCTATTATGTTAAATTTATATTCGTCTTTTTCTTTCCTTATCTTACAGAAATTGCGAAAGAATTAAAAGAGGAACTAATTTCTAACAGGTATTTTGTATTTACGAAATATAAATTTGTAAATTTGTTTTTATAAAGATGCTCGACTAATATTTTCCTTACATTCTTCTTTTTTAACAGAAATATTCAATATATTATCAGTTTTTGAAATAATTCCAGCAACGTGTTATCGTTAAATATTTTAATAATAATGAATTTTACTTTTGTCTATGGCTTATTAATGTTTTTCATTCCTTTGCTCTTTGTGTCACTTCACTAAACTACACCATGACTCTATTTGTCTGTGACCGGGTACGCCATATTTGTTTACCATTTTGGTCTTTGGACACTTCTAAAAAAATGGACTATACAGATAAATAAATGATATCTATTTATTTTTTATAGAATTGCGGTTATGATGAATGATAAACCGAAAGAAGAGACTAACTGGGGGAAGTTATTTGAAGAAAATCTTCAGCAAATGATTGATAACGGGGGGATTCCTATAAAATATGAATCAAAAGATGAAGAAATTGCAACTAAGAAAATAAATGTTGGAAATAAAATGATGTCGATTGCACCACTGAACGAAGTGATCAAAATTTACAATGAAGCAGTAGCTTATGCACTACCTGGCTCAGAAGTATTAGCTCGCGCATTTGCCAATAGATCAGCAGTTTTAACAAACGGTGCTATGTATGAAGATTCGTTGAAAGATATTGAGAGAACGTTAAAAATTGGGTATCCAGATAATTTGAAGGCTAAGTTATATGCACGGAAAGCCAAAAATTTATTGGCTTTGAACCAAAAAATGTGTCCTGAAGTTAAAGAAGCGATAGCTCAAGCTAACATGTGGATTGAAAAAATGGATGATAGTAATAAAAAAAAAGTTTTAAGCAGTCTAGATCAACTACATACACAATCGCTCAAGAAACCAGTAAAAAAATGGGATGACAGCTTATTCATGCCTAAAATTACTAGTCAAAATCCAAAAATTTTAAGAGCGTCCGATGCTATCGACATACAGCAATCTGAAAAATATGGCCGTCAAATTGTGGCCACGAAAGATATTAAAGCAGGAGAAGCTGTTATGGTACACAAAGCTTATTCAACAACACTATTTACAGAATATTGGCACACCTTTTGCTGGAACTGCGTTAAGTTTACCTTTAGTTGTGTTCCATGCAACCAATGCACAAATATCGTCTACTGTGATGAAAACTGTCGCGATGAATCTTGGGAAGACCATCATGAGATCGAATGCCAAGTTATACATAGTCTTGTGCCTTATGATAAAATAAACATACAAATGAACCTTGTAAATCTGCGACTATTGATAAGAGCTCTTAAAGAGTATGGAAATGTAGAAGCTTTATACAAAAAAGTCCAAGATCTTGAACAGATCGAAGGTAAATTTCATTTAGTATGTATACATAAAACTATTTATTCAATAACATGTTTTTTTTTTTCTTAGATACAATTGATAAAAGCCTAACTGGAGGAATATTTGATGATAGCAAGTATGCTAGTATATACGCATTGTTACGAAAAGATATAAACTTAATGGAATCAGAACTTTTTACCAGAAAATCTATTGAAACACTATGTGTTAGCGGCGACAACGGAAATATTTGGTAAAAAAATTAATAAGATGAGCGAGTTAAAAAACATGAAATATGCTATTTTTATTGCCAAATTACTTATTCAACATATAGCAATCGCTCGCACTAATTCTATTACGGTATAATTTATTTATTTATTAAAACTTGACAGATTTATAAATAGAGATGTTTTATAATTTTTTTTCTGTTTGTTATTTTACACTAGCTATTGCAAACTTTGTCAATTTTCTGATAATGGAAGAAATAATTATAGATTTAATTTTATCGGAAATTATTTCAGATGATGCCAAATGACGACAAAGGTAATGGGATAAGATCCTGCGGAATTTTATTGTCACTTTTAAGTTTGTTCAATCATAGTTGTGATTGCAATGCTTATCAATATGCTTCTGGAAATATCAGTGCTGTTGTTACTCTTCAACCAATAAAAAAGGGGGAGCAATTATGCATTAGTTATGGAATGTATTACCGTGACGCGCCAACTGCAGTTAGGCGACAATCCCTGAAGTTAAAACATGACTTCTGGTGTGAATGCATGCCTTGTAATAAAAATTGGAATCCGAATTATAGGCAACCGTCTTGTATGGTAAATTTTAAACTATTTTACTATCTTTAATTATCTTTAAAACTTGAAAATATTTACCTAGAGAAATCTAGGACCTTTAAAGAAAAAAAGCTTCTATTGAAAATGTAAGAAACGTGAATTTATATTTGACAGATGAAAAATGGAGCCCGTAAAAATATGCATAAACTACTTCAGATGATACAGAAGTACGACAAGTTTCCACCGATCGTAAAATCTTATCAAATATCTACCAGGGACAAATCTCCAACTGATATTTTGAGAACAATTACTGAAATTACAGATTTACTCAATAGTTACGGTAAATACGTCAATTATCCATGTGCTGAAATCGAACACGCAAAGAATTTATTGCTGAATATTTTGCATTTGGTCGGTGGGTATTAATTAAGTTTCTTAATCATTTTCATTTTTCAATTTCAATTAAAAATATTTTTTCAATTTCATTGAATATGTCATTGATTATGTCATTGAATAATAATTATTAACAAAAAATATACAATCATTCAACTTCATTGACAATACTTGAATTTATAAACTCAAAATTACTAATTTATAGTCTTGCAATAATTTAATTTTTATTATGTTCTTAACAGTCCTTCTTTTTGTATAGATTACTATTTTATATTACACAGTTACAGTTTTTACTTATTTCTCATATATTAACAACATGAAAATAATTAAAATTTTAATTTTACAACTGTGAAAAATAAACATTTTATGTACACGTAAATATTGATTTTATTTTAAATATCTATATCTCAAAATTTACCGGTCCGAATCGTTAGATATAGTATTGAAAATCTAAGTTTTGTGAAGTTTTTGAACTTTAAAAATATTTGACTTATCAACTTCAGAATTCAAAAAAACTTTTTTTTTAACTTCAAAAATTGCGTCGTATGACGGCAAGTAAGTCAAAATCGAACGAGACGTTCAAAAGTTATAGCCATTTAAAAATTTCTAAATACCTAATTTTTTTTTATAACTTTTGAACTCAACCAATAGAAAGTTTTTCGCACAGAACAATATTACCCTAGCGGGAAGGTCAACTTCATACAAAAAAAATTAGGACAGGACACAGCTGCCATCTTTGTTAGTCCCACAGAAACTGTTTGAGTGGCAATTTTAAATAACCCTGATTAGCATGGTTTTTTATTCAAAATAGAATAAATACCTACATACTTTGGCTTCAGAATTGATATCGACACTTCCATATACAGATCTTATAAGTACCCTGAATCAATTCAAAAGCCAAATGAATACATTATATCACATTAAATAAAACAATTATAATTTTGTGCTAATTTTTTATTCACCTCAGTTAACATTTACTATTTCTATAAACAATAATATACAATCGTAACAATTTTTATACGTTAAAATTTCCAACTGCTTCCTTCATAATAATAGTTTTATTGATATTATCACTAATTACATAGTAAAATCACACGTAATTATTGTTTTTGTCACTAAAAGTCCCATAACACTTTCACTTCACGTGATTACGGAGATGACTGGCTCAACTCAAGCAGAAAAACTTCAACAAAACGACAGTAATTACATTTATATTTCTAACTATGAAAACCTAAATGAAAACAAACAAAGCAGCAATTTTATAATTCCAAGTTAAAACTTCAATACAGAATAAACTTCATTTATTATTTTCATTTAAAGGCATTAGCTACTAGGCTATTAGCCATACAAAATACAATTATTCGGTCTGTATTACGGACAAATGGCGGGAAACCCCAAGGAGCGCGGCTTCGCCCCTCTAGCCCCCATCAATCAACTATCATTCCCAATTCCATCCACACAAGGCAGTCCACCAATATTCGCCAAACAATCACATTATATATTACACTGATAAAGTTTTTAAAACACTATAGAAAACCGCCAGAACAGCCCTACTAAGAAAACCACTTCAGAACGGTACTCCATAAGATTCGCCAACCAATCACAATATATAAAGATCAAGTTTTTAAAACAAACACTATAGTAAACCACCCTGAATGGACAAAACACAAAATAACAATTAATTAACGGGAAACCAAAAAAACACAACCGCGCGTCCCGATGCTTCCCGCCATTCCCCGAATAAACTTCAATTGTAGTAATGTTACCATTGCATAAAATTAATATAAAATTTTTCACTACATATATTTTATTTTAAGTTTATTTACTTTTTAAACACAAAATGCTCAACAATTAATGTTTTAAAACTCAGTACCTAAATGACCGAGCCTTGCTCGTTTTTTTTTTTTTTTAAAATTATAAATTGTTTTATTTTGACATTTTCTAAAAATGATTCATAGCTAGATCGGTTTATCGCCCCCGAAACCCCCTATATACTAAATGTCATGAAAATCGTTGGAGCCGATTCCGAGATTCCAATTATAAGATCAGGCGTTATTGTGTTTAGAAGCATAACACAATGTGATTCAACTAAAACAGAGTTTATTTAATTAAATAAAGAAAATAATACAGAAAAGTTATACATTACAAATATCAACTTATGAAATAGTTACTAACCTAAAACAGAGAATCGACAATAAAATGTTCATGCTTCACTTCTTACTTTAAAACTTTAACCATCTTTTGCATTCTCTACATTGGTAGCCATATGCCTCAACTGACATACACTCAAACGTCAATATGTCAGTATCAACACAAAGGTTACATCACCCCCCTTCGAAATGCAATTTTTTTCAACTTAAGTTGTGTAAAATTTTGCTGCGAAATTTAATCAACAAGCATAGGAATGAGTTTTGTGACATGATATAGTCCAATAGATCTTGTACCACGACCGGTATTTATTTTAAAAACTGAATCTGATATTTTTTCTTCAATTTCAAAGGGCCCAATTCTAATTTCATCCATTTTTTTTTTGTTTAATTTGTTTCCATAGTCAACATATACCTTATCTCCTTTTTTAAATTCATACTGTAATCTATTCTTGTCAAATAAAGTTTTATTATATTCATGAGATTTTATTGACCTTTGGAGTGCCAATTTCCTGTCTTCTTCCAAACTTTCTGTTAATAACTGTTTTCCTTTTAATTCATGTGGTAACAAGTCTGTAGACTCACCGGATAGCAAATATTTAGGAGAAAATCCTGTTACTGAATGGTTTGTTTCATTGTATCTATTTGTACATTCTTCTGCTATTTTTGACCAATTTGTTTTTCCATTTGATTCATTCATTTTGCATCTTATTTTGTTCACAATAGTCTGGTTTAGCCTTTCGTTCAAACCATTTGAGAATGGTGCGTCTACTGCTGTAGTAAGTATTAATTGAATATTTCGGTTTTTAAGGTAATTTTTGAATTCAATCGAATTAAATGCTGGATATTGATCAGAGAGTAAGATGTCTATGGTTTCTTCTTTAGGATTTTTTTCTATAAGTTTGATGAAGTCTCGAGCATGTTGATTCTTAGAACATAGGATATATGCATACCTAGTGAAGTGATCTACTAGTAGATGTAAATATCTTTTTGTTGATCTTTGACCCCCAAATCCTCCTACTGTGTCCAGTGACATTATTTGAAAGGGTTTATTAGCTGGGCCTAATTGTGACATAAAGCCATATTTTCTATTTAACCTTGTTTTGTTTTTTATGCATATATCGCAGTTTTTACATATATACTTAATATTTTCTGATAGATTTGGTGCAGTATAAAAGGGTTTTATTTTAGATTCTGTTTGATTTATTCCAGGATGACAATATTTTTCATGGGTCTTCTTTATTATAGTTTTACTGTAATCTTCACTTAGAACTATTTTTTTTCGATTTTTTCCCCTTTTTTTATAGTAAATCCCATCTTCTAAAATAATGTTTTTTTCAAGTTCTTTTATTTGCAAATTTTGTGCTTGAACATATTTTATGTCTTGAATATCAATAATATTTACGGTTCTTAAGTAATCTTCATTGTTTGCATCAATTTCAAATACTGGGTTTCTGCTGAGACAATCTGCTTCTGTATTATTTTTTCCTGGAAAATATTTAACTTCACAATTATATTGTGACAGATAATGTGACATATCGCCTAATTCATCGTCAGGTCTGTTTCTTATATTTAACTTCTCTAGAGGTTTGTGATCTGTATAGACAGTAAAATATTTGCCAATCAACCAATGTTGCCAAAACTTTATGCTCTCTTTTATGGCTAAACATTCTAAAATTATAGCTTTTTTGTTTTTATATGACTCTTTTATTTTTTTAGAAAAATATGCTACCGGTTTTTCTTCTCCATTGTGCTGGATTTGTTTCAAAACTGCTCCTATTCCTATGGCACTGGCATCTGTATAAATAAATAATGGTTCTTGTGGATCATAAATTGCTAGTATTGGTTTGGAACATAGATAATCTTTAACTTTCCGGAATGCATCCTCACACTCTTCTGTCCAATTAAATTTCTGATCTTTTCTCAGCAATTTATGTAAAGGATCAAGAACTATTGAGACATTGGGAATGTATTTTCCATAAAAATTTATCTTTCCTAAAAATTGACGTATTTGTTTTCTATTTTGAGGAGCAGGAAAATCTTTTATTGATTTCAAATTGTCTTTTAGAGGTGTAATTGTATTCTTTTGTAATATATGACCTAAATACTTAACAGAATCACATGCAAACTTACATTTTGTTAATTTTAACCTTCTTCTCGAATAGCCTCAAGCAATTTTTTTAAGTGTGTGATATGTTCGTCAAATGTCTTAGAGAAAATCAGTATATCATCAATAAAATTCACTGCAAATCCTGTCAAACCATTCTTCCTTATAATATTTCCCAAAATCCGTTGAAATATAGCTGGTGCTGTCTTAAGACCGAAAGGTAAACAGGTCCATTGGTAATGACATTCTTGAGTTACAAAACCAGTTTTGTTTCGATTTGTAATTTTTAAAGGGATGGACCAAAATGCTGAATTTATATCCATAGTTGTAAAATAATTACAATTTATTGTTTTTGTTATTAAGTCTTCTATGAGAGGAAATGGTTGTGATTGAGGAATAATTATTTTATTTAAGTCTCTGAAGTCTATGCATAATCTACTTTTTTTTCCTTCATCCCTTTTAAAAGCTAAGGTCACAGGTGCTGCAAACGGACTGTAAGATTCCTCAATCAATTCATGTTTTAAAAGTTGTGAGATTTGATTTTCAATTTCTATCTTGTCTTGAACTGAACATCTATATGGTCTTTTATAACAATATTTTTCAACTTGCAAATCTATACAGGCTTCATACTTCTTGACTTTTCCAGTGTCATATTTATTTTTGGCAAAAATTTCTGTGTAACTATCCAATAACATGTTTATCTGTTTTCTCTGATCGGTATTTAAGTATTCTGTATTTATATTAAATTTGTTTGTATCTATACCTTCATTAAAGTTTACTGCATATTCTTTTTCTTCTATATTTATTTCCATATTTTCTATCTGTTTATCTTCAAGCATATTTTTACTTCTTGTTTTGAAATTGTTTGTTTTTTGTATTTGGATATTTAAATTCTCATCATGAGTCAACCCAAATTTATGTATTGAATCTAATCCTAGTATTAGATCATACTCAAAATTTTCATTTTCAAAGATAAATGCATTTATTTTAATCTTCTTGTGCATTAACTCCGCATCCAGTGAAATCAACCCTTTAGTTTTACCCCCTCCACTTATTGTTTTTATTGTGTTATAACAATAACTAGGCTTCATATTTGTCACCTGAACTAATTTTGAATTTATTAATGTTATTCGTGAACCAGGGTCATACAGCCCCTTGGCTTCTAATGTATTATTTAACATCACCATAATCTCAATTAGTGGAGGGTAGTTTTTTGGATCTTCGTCACTCAGTTCAACTTTTAAAATTGAATTAGAATTAAGGTAATTGTCATCGGTTGTTTTTTTTTCATAGTTATACCAGCAAACATTCTCTGGATGAAATCTATTTAATTTTCCTTTATTCTCACAAATCCTGCACGATTTTTTTTCAATTTGTCTTATTTCTTGTTTATTGTATTTATTTCCTGTGCCTAAGTTTTTCTTTGTGTCGTTTTTCCTGGTTAAACTTTCTAATCCTCTAATGCAGTTAAATAAGTCATTTACTTTTTTAAGGCTTTCTCTGTCTATTCTATCCATTATAAAGTTTGGTAGACCGGTGGCAATCAAATAAATCAGGGTTTGTGTATCTAATGATTTGTTTATTTCTAATAACAGCCTCTCTTTTTTCAAAGCATATTCTAATATTGATCCTTGTATATATTTAAAATTCATAGCGTACCTGACTGGTGACCAGCCTTTATCAGCAAATGTTTCACTTAAACTTTTCTTCCACACAGACCAATCTGAATTTATAGTATGTTTGATACACATTGAGGTGTACCAATCTATACAAGTATCTTCCAATAGTAATCTTAAAATTTCAACTTTTTGTAAATCTGTATCTATTTGTAAACGTGCACACTCACTCTCAAAAGTATTTAACCATTGTTTAACATTTGTTGTATTTCTTGAAAACTTTTCTATTGAGAGTTCTGCTACCAATATCGTCTTATTTTCTTTGTTTTTTAACAATGTTGGCTCTGTTGCTGACGACTCTTGACTTTGTTCTAATTTTTCAAGTAAAAACCCATCAAATTGTAAGTTACCATCATCTAAATATATTGATTTCATTTCCTTGGTTAATGTTATCCAAACCTGTCTCTTATCGTGCCTTTTCTGAAGAGATTTTTTTATTTTGTCAAATATTTCATGTTTTAGTATTTCCTTGTGTAAATGCACCGATTGATACTCTCCAGGTACAACAAAAGTTTGGTTTTGTGTATCCGTAATGGAGGTTATGGCATAAATATTTCTTATTATCATCCGGTTTGGCTTTTATAATAAATTCAAATCTTAATTTCTCCATTCTTATATTAACAATTTTTTTTCACATGTACATATATGAATTGTCGATTTATAAGATCAGGCGTTATTGTGTTTAGAAGCATAACACAATGTGATTCAACTAAAACAGAGTTTATTTAATTAAATAAAGAAAATAATACAGAAAAGTTATACATTACAAATATCAACTTATGAAATAGTTACTAACCTAAAACAGAGAATCGACAATAAAATGTTCATGCTTCACTTCTTACTTTAAAACTTTAACCATCTTTTGCATTCTCTACATTGGTAGCCATATGCCTCAACTGACATACACTCAAACGTCAATATGTCAGTATCAACACAAAGGTTACATATATATGTCCGTTGCATATATATATATATATATATATATATATATATATATATATATATTCATAAATATCATGTATATATATATATATATATATACAGGCTGATTTTTTGAAGAACGGACATATTCAAAAATATAGTAATATAAAAGATCCTGATTCCAAAAATATATCACAAGTGGGGTCTTATTTTCTTTCAAAATTATCCTTCACACTTGAATTAAAGTAAACACAGTATTATGAAATAGGTAAGATACGATGCATCAAATACGCCGCACCACAAAATAAAGTGGCCGAACGTTCTATCGCGAGCCATACCTAAGGCCCCGTTCGCACGAGCTATTTAAAAGTGTCGCGGTAAAACCCGACTTTGGAGTTTGGTATGCTCAATTCGATTTAACGCCAAACACAAGGTCGAAAATCCAACAGCACTTGACAAAAATGCGCCTCACTTTAAAAACGCTTTCGTGTGAACTGATACATGGTTATCCATTTGTCCCATTCAAACTCTTTTTTAACGGTCGGTCAAAAAACGCTCGTGCGCACGGGGCCTAAGAAACACGGCGCGCGATGGCCGGTGACCGGTGTCGACTGTCGGCTTTTCACAAAGAAAGGCCAGTGCGATACGTGTCATTGTCCGGAGCGTATGTTTTGTTTGTGTCAACCGCGTGTCGCGTATAATACGTAATTACTAATTACGTATTAAATCATGTCGAATGAATTTTCAAATGGAGAATATTGGGAGATGGTAAGAGCTTATGCTTTATCTGGTGACAGTGTACGTTGTGCGATAGACTTGTACCGCGAAAGGTTTCCGAATCGTCGCGTACCTTGTGTCAAATGTGGTGAATGATATGTTGGATGACGTGCCTCTCATCTATCACCGTAACCTCTACTACCAAGTACCAGCACGACGGTGCTCCCGCGCATTACCAGCTTCGTGTTCGTGAGTATCACAATTGTCAGTTTGGCGAGAGGTGGATAGGTCGTGGAGGTCCCGTGTCTTGGCCGGCTCGTTCGCCTGATTTAACACCCTTAGACTTTTATCTGTGGGGCGAGATCAAACGCCTAGTCTATGTGTCAGAGTACGCAGATAGGGAAGAATTAAAAACACGGATAACAACAGCGTTTGAGACTGAAAAGTGATCCATTTGTACTAAACCGTGTCAAAGACAATATGCGCAAACGTACCGAACTATGTGTTGACCGGGGAGGTACTAATTTACTTAGATTAATTTAGTAGTTATGTAGGTTGTGTAAATATCTTATTTTCAATTGTTGTAAATAGTATGATTCCATTTTTTTAATGCGCCAGAAGTACATAGTTTCTTTTATCTAACGTCATGTGAATACATTAACCCCTTGGCTTTCGTTAAGCACGCGCGCAACCAGACAGAATGAAAAATCAAATGTGTCTCAAATTCGTAATACAAAGGATTAACGATAAAGATAAATCAATTTAATTAAATTAACTTGTATCATTACTTTAATAGGTACCTAGGTAGTTTTGCCTGTCCTAAGCCAGGATCAAAGTATGAAGGAAAAATAAATTATAGTTTAAAAAAAACTAAAAAACACGCTTTAACAGCAAACCGAACTATAAATTTGAAAATAATTTTTAATAGAAGAATTAAATGGGTTAACATAATAAATAAATGATATTACTTATTGTAAAAAAGCGCGAGGTGCTCGATATTCTTGTTAAAAATATTTCATCGGTATCTATTTTTCAAAAGTGAAGTTAGTATAAAAACTTAGTTACAAGCACCACACTTTTTTACAATAAGTAATATCATTTATTTATTATGTTAACCCATCTAATTCTTCTATTAAAAATTATTTTCAAATTTATAGTTCTGTTTGCTGTTAAAGCGTGTTTTTTAGTTTTTTTTAAACTATAATTTATTTTTTACTTTTTAGTGTCGATTTTTTTAATTAAAGATTTTATTAATTTAAAGTACTCAACTAATGGCAATCACTTTAGAAATGAGTGAGAGACTAAAAACAACACATGTGATGTAGGTAACTTGCGCGGTATGCCTTCCTAGCATGTGCTATCCTGATTATCCTGATCAGGATATTGGAATAATTTTATCAAATTATTGTATTGTCATCGGTCCTCGATAAATCTACAAAGTTTGAACGAAATCTGGTCGTTAGAAGTGGGTCAAAATAGCGTCCAAAGAAGTCGGTTACAAACAAACATACAAACATACAGGTGAAGCTAATAAAAAGCGTGTAATGAGATCATATTTACTTTACATTACATACATTATTTATTTACCACTTATCATAGTTCATTCGATTATTTTATACCTACCAAGCTACCACCACACCGTCTGTCTAAATTTAGCGCGTAAAATGCACGTGATAATACAACAGGGTGACCATATTCTAAGGCCAACAATATATATTTTGTTATTTATTTGTTTTTTTTTTGGTGTATATAATTTTCTTTGATTGGTGAAACCAAGTTCTATCACGTCCATGATTATGTCCGTTCTTCAAAAAATCAGGCTGTATATATATATACATATATATATATATACATATATATATATATACATACAAGAATTGCTCATTTAAAGATATAAGATAATAATAGTTAAATATTTTTACTAATAATAACTCTTCAGCTTTGTGAAGTTTTTTTATTATGAAAGACCCATTTTTATTTATAGGCTTGCAGCACTGAACAATCCCCAAATAGGTCTCAAATAATGTTGAAGTTGACCTGGTTTTTCTAGCGTTTCAAGCTAAAAAAAAAAGCGAGAAGTCCTAGGGATGGCCAGCCGGTCAACCGTTTTTCAGATTTAAAAAAAAAATATAAAATTATAAAAATTTACCTTGATGACCATGTCAAAATTTTTCTTCAATTGTTTTTATAATTTTTAAAAACTGAAAACAATGTCATGGATCAACTTTAAAATTCAAAGATTTTTTATGCATTATTCTCTTAGATTTTTTATAACGCAAAAAATATTTTCTTTAACAAGTGTGGAGTAATATTAATGAAAAAAAATTTAAGCCTTAACTATTTATAAAAAACGTTTTATAAAAAAAAATATGATTTTATGATAGCACGTTAAAAATAATATACAAAATTTTTTGCCAAATGGTCGTAATTTTTTTTTATACGTAAAACGTTCACAATACCATCAAAAAAGCCTCCTTTGTAGCGAACTCTATGCGCTCCTACCGTATACATATTGTTGAGCAGTCTTCGTGAACACTAATATTTGATTCCGTCAATCACTGAACAAAACTACACGTAAACTGTATGACACCGCAAAAATGCAATTTATGTGTTGTTTTGAGCTCTCCGAGCTCAAAGAGATAGCGTTTCTATGCTTTTGAGCTCTTCGAGCTTAAAACATTGTTAGAAGTTTGATAAAACACAATTTTTCAAATTTTCAAACCGCAATAACTTTTGAATGAATGAACCGATTTTTACGCGGTTAGCGGTATTCGACGCAGTTTTTTAAGCCTCATGATGAATCTAAATCGATCGAACGAGAAATTTCGGAGCAATTTCGAAAAAACACTTTTTTCGGTTTTCTTTCTCGCACGAATCAGAATCTCTCGAACGAATCAGCCGATTTTGACCGGATTAGCGGTGATTGACGTGATTTTCTAAGGTTAAGAGCTGATTAGTTTTTGGAGTTGATCGATAAAGCCGTTTAAAAGTTATTCAGAAAAAACCATAAAAAAAATTATTCACAGTTTTTGAAATCTGTCGGTCCGAATCGGTCCAAATTATATTCAAAATCTTTGGCCAAGCCCTTTCGAATGACACCAACCGCGATGAAATCGGTCGAACCATTCAAAAGTCATGAGGTTTACATACTTACACGCACACATAGTTGTCACTATGTGTGTGTGTGTGTGTGTGTAAGTATCCCCTCGGGGATATTCAGGGAAGCTTTCTGTGACCTTCAAACGTCGAGATCTGATGAAATCTCATTTTTTGCAGAACGGGGTGAAACCAATAGCTTCCCGATTTTTGAAAATCTTCGATTTTCTTAGCGGGAAGTTAAGAATGCGGTATTTCGCAGGACTCACTCATCAGTTCATCTATACTAATATTATAAAGCTGAAGAGTTTGTTTGTTTGTTTGAACGTGCTAATCTTAGGAACTACTGGTCCGATTTGAAAAATTCTTTCGGTGTTAGACAGCCCATTTATCGAGGAAGGCTTGATGTTATATAGCCTATAGGCTATATTACATCACGCTGTGACATATAGGAGTTGAGTAACGCGGGCGAAGCTGCAGGCAATAGCTAGTTTACTATAAAAATAAAAGTTTTAGATGCTGTTGTATTTTTGTTATTTTAACTTTAGATGACACTAGATTTTTATAATTTATTTTAACTTTCAAAGTTTTTTGTTTTTGTTATGATTGATACAAAATAAGGAAAAAAACTAAACTACCCTTCAACTCAATTTGGAAACTGAAGGAACGATCGACTGAACCTAATCAGTGTATAAAAACTAATGTTTTGAAGTATAAATTTCATAAATTTGGAAATACTATAATACGAGGACGGCACTGAAAATTTCGGGAATTAAGGAAGTGACACAACATTACTATTTAAAAATGTATTTATTGCTTTTCGAAGTATTTTCCGCGAAATTTGACACATTTTTCCATACGATGGATCATAGAAGCAACCATTCCATTCGGAAGTTGGGGTCTCCAAAATGGCCGTTTTGTAGGCGTCCACAGCTTCTTCAGGCGATGAAAATCTCTGACCACGCAATTTATTCGGTATTTTAGGGAAAGTATAGAAATCATTAGGGCTTAGGTCGGGGCTGTACGGCGGATGGTCTAATAATTCTATGTTTTCTTGTTCTAAAAACTCTTTTGTTCTGTGCGCGGTGTGAGAACTCGCATTGTCGTGATGGAGGATGATGCGGCGGTTGCAGTTCTCTGTACGGAGTTCAGAATCGACTTGTGGCAAACATATGCTAGAATACCATTCTGCATAAACCGTTCTTTGTCCCTCTAGAGGAATAGTCGCAACATGGCCGGTTTTGGAGACAAACGTGGCCACCATTTTTTTTGCAACACTCCGTGAACGAACAATTTTTGTTGGCTTTAACTCATTTTCGAACACCCAAACTCGTGACTGGTTTTTTGTTTCGGGTTCGTACGCGTATATCCAGGATTCGTCACCTGATACGATGTTGTATACAGCATTTGAGGATCCTGCGTGGAATCTTTCGAGAGTTCTGACGCACCAAGTAACGTGAGCCGCTTTTTGCTCTTCACAGAGCAAATGCGGTATCCACCGGGAAAACAACTTTTTTACACCTAATTATTCATGCAAGATTATTTGTATTTGACTCATGCTAATGTCCAAAGTTGCCTGAATTTCGCGGTATGTCACATGTCGATCTTCCTCAATCAGCTTACGCACAGCATCAACGTTTTCTTGGGTGACTGCAGTTTTTGGACGACCTTGACGGGGATCATCACTGAGCGTGACACGTCCACGTTGAAATTCAGCAAACCAGCGATAAATTGTGGTTTTGGATGGGGCTTCTTCACCAAATGCAGAAAAGTTTTTGTGTTAAACCACAAAGTGTGAAAAAAAAAGTTATTAATTCTTACCACAAATATATATAAATACAATACTCTATTGTCAGATTTATATTTTCACAAAAAAGGAAAAGATTCCGATGAAATATGTACGTTACACAAAAATTTATTTCATTGTGAATGAATGATACTCGATTTCAGCCATGAGACGTTTCGGTTGACTTTTGAACTTTTTCATTTAAATATTTTGCGAGAAAAGTCAAAACGTTTACAAAATAAAAGAATGAAAGTATTTTTATGATGTATCGAGAAACCATGAATCATAATTTCCATCTTTTCTGATAAAATATTTGAATTAAATTTTGAAGAGTGCAAGAAAGAAAAATTAACGCTTTTTAGAAAATATTGAAAAATGTGTTTAATGATTATTGAAAGCGATATTCATGCTTTTTTTTTTTTTAGCATTTTTTTTTAGCGGCTTATTTGTAATAAAAAAATATACATATTTTCGATAATCATGAATAATGCAGCTGTCTTAAATTACAATATATATTTGATAGGGCTCATGCCCATATGCCATCTATCTATCCTTTCCAGTATTTTTATTTTGAATACACTTGTTTCAAGAAAATAAGTGGACTTTTTATCATGAATGTTATGAATCAATGTATCGAGCGGCACCCGTGCCACGGCAGCGCGCGAGCGCCACTCCCACAGAGTACATTGTAACGTATAGGAATAGAGACCAATCTTGTTCCATAAAACGGGGTATGAAGAAACTAGCGCCTCTAGGAACTAAACCTTTGGTATGCGGTATGCCGTATGGATTGGATACCGATATACCTATAGCTATGTAGGTATGTAGGTAGCTATATATGTACTTTTAGATATATTTAATTTAATTCTTTAATATTATGTTCATTTCAGGGATTGATAAATGAAATACGATTTAGCTGATAATGTTTTATTACTATGTACCTAAGTAATACATCTATGTACATCTTATGATATGCTAAAGATTTAACATACTATTCTGAAATTTTGCAAAATTACATGGAGTTAGAGATATGGGTATTTTGTACATAACAATTGCGTTGAAAAGTTTTAGGTAAACGCTTATCAAAATTAGATTAAATTCTTAAACTTAACACTATACTGGAGTCCTATCAGGACTCTACTTTTAACACGAACACTCATAAAATTACTTTCTGGTCACTAATATGTATTAGTTTGAGAAACATTAGCTCAACTCAGCAACAAACGTTTAACATAACAATAAGATTACAAAAATAAACAAAATATCGCAATTTTTTTTTTTTTTTTTTTTTTTTTTTTGGCAATTCTCGTACGTAGTACATTTGCCATTATCAAACGGGAGAAATTTTTCCATGTATATAAAGGGACGAGAGATGTTAAATTTAGGAATCATTCAGGGCAGGATATAGGATATGTATGACAAGATAATAACAATATTATTATGAAATATTAATTTATATAGCTATACATATATTTAAATATATTACTTATATTATAGACACACAAGACTTTCATCAAATAAATACTAAACCTAAATTTCTATATTATTAGTAATTATATAATCTGAAATTATTTTATATATGTAATATTTTTTTATAAATAACAGACAAGTAATTGAGGTTGGAAAAGGGATTTGATGATCTAGTAAGGATTTCAGGAAATCGGAACGGTCATATAAAGGACAAGAAAAGAAAAAATGATTTACATCGCCAGTTTCACAACCACACAAACAAGAAGAGTCGTTAATAATTTTAAACTTGGAAAGATGAGCAGGTGTACAAGTATGGCCAAGTCTCAATCTTGAGATGATACTAGAGCACCTCCTATTAAAATTCATTGAGAAAAACCATGGTTTTGATAAAATATCAGGCTGAAGAGAGTAATAATAATTACCTTTTTGTTTACTGCTTTTTTCCCATGACGTTTTCCAACATGTATCAAGATCGAGTTTAGGTATTGATAACAAGTCTGAGCAGTAAATCTTATACGGAACAAGGTCACCACATGAAATAGCTTCATTAGCGAGAGCGTCTGCTATAACATTTCCTTGGATTCCAGAATGTCCAGGAATCCAAGAAAATTTAATATTGTAATGTTTTGCTATGCATATTGTTAGTAATTGTCTTGTGTCAAATATTATGGGGTTGTGTTGTTTAATTTTAAACGGGTTTTTTTCTAAGGCTTGTAAAGAACTAAGTGAGTCAGTAAAAATGATTGAATTTTTGAGTTTAGCTAGTATTATATAATCTATGGCTTTGAAAATACCCAAGCACTCTCCAGAAAAAACAGAAGATTCTGGAGGGAGTTTTACCTTCTGTACAATGTTATATTGACGGTGGAAGATACCTACGCCTACTAAACCGTTAACATTATGTTTCGAAGCATCAGTAAATATGAGATGGGTATTTTTAAATTTTTTATCAACAATTGCATTAAATTTTTCATTAGCTATTAAAAAATCTGACTTAGCTATACCAATATTTAATATTTGTGGTGATAGAATAAGAGATTCGAAGGAACAAGAAAACAAAGGTAACATGTTAGATTGATGTAAAGGTGCAGAGAGAGATTTAAACTTATAATAGCTATTAATTAAATGTGGATTCGATTTATGTATCCAATACGGTGAATTAGATACGAAGTAAGCTAAAAGATGAAGTTTTTCAATAAGAGGGTGATTGGAAAGCTGTAGACGTCGAAAGAGAAATTTATCAGACAAATACTGACGACGTAGTTGTAACGGAGGATCACAGCACTCAATTTGTAAAGCGTTAATTGGGCTAGACTTCATTGCTCCACAAATGATTCTCAAACATTTGTTTTGAATTTTGTTCAACATTTTAAATCCAGAAAGAAGGCCCGGTTCCAATAGGAAGGTTCCATATTCGAGGACACTACGTATAAGAGCATTATACACGAGTTTCAAATAAAAGGGATGGGCACCCCACCAAACTCCTGCTAAACATCTTATGATGTTTATTATTTTTTCACACTTATTTGCGATGAAATTGCAATGAGGGATGCCTGTAAGTTTCCTGTCTAAAATGACACCTAAAAATTTAAAATCATTTTTTTGTGGTATAATGGTCTCATCGTAATAAACATGAACTGGAGTGATAGTTCGCATACGGGAGAATAAAACTACTGAGCTTTTAGATGGGGACAAATATAGTCCATGATCATCAAGCCATTTTTTTAAATATTGAAGTGATGACGTTAACTCTGTGCATGCTAATTTAATGTTTTTACTTTTTACATATAATAATAAATCATCCGCATATTGCAAAACTTCAATCTTTCTATCAATAGCTAAGTCTAGATCATATGTGTATAAATTATACAATAAGGGGCTCAAAACGGACCCTTGTGGAAGGCCTTTGGATAACACTCTAGAATGTTTTTGTTCACCATTAGTAAACAAAATCGATCTATCATTAAGCATATTTATAACAAAAGAAATAATTTTTCTGGGAACCTGAAGGCATAAAAGTTTTTGTTTAAGAATTGGTATCACGACATTGTCATAAGCATTAGATAAATCCAAAAATGCTGCAATGACAAAATTATTATCAGAAAAGGCTAGCCTGATATCGGTTGTAAGTAAACTAATATTATCTATACTACTTCTGTTTCGTCTAAAGCCAAATTGAGTTGTTGATAGCAAACTGTTGCTTTCAACGAACCATTCTAGACGATTCTTAATTAATTGTTCGCAGATTTTTAGGAGGACAGATGAAAGGGCAATAGGACGGTAAGACAAAGCAGAAGAAGGATCTCTATTAGGTTTTAATATTGGAATTACAATTTGTGATTTCCAATTTGCAGGAATGTGACCAGAGTGAAAAATAGAATTGATTAAATTTAAATAATATGTCATGCTTATGTCATTTAAATGAGTAATGAAAGAATAATATATTCCATCTGGACCAGGTGCAGAATCTGATGCATATTCTAAAACGTTCTTTAATTCTGTCATTGAAAAGGGAGAGTTTAATTCAGATGATTCATTGTATAAGGCACCGTTATCATTTAAGTTATCTTTACGAAAATTAACAGTGGGAGGAGCAATTCTATCAAGAAAATCGTCTACTAGAAAAGATGGAAAAGTTGGGGATGGGGTGGTATAATAAGCTGATCTAAATCTTCCAATGTTTTCCCAAACACTGGATGAGGGAGTATTGGGAGATAAAGATGAGCAGAACTTTCGCCAGCTGTCTCTTTTTTTTCTTTTAAAAAGTAATTTTGTTGCGTTTGTAATCTCCTTTAGTGATAAGAGGTTTTCTAATGTCATATTATTATTAAATATTTTTTCAGCATTTTTTCTTTTATTTAAAAATTCTTTGCATTCGACATCCCACCATGGAGGACTTGGAATATAAGGGTTCCCATGTTTTATATTAAAAACTTCATTGGCACTTTCAATTAATGTATCTAAAAAAATTTGGGCACCGCAAGAATCACTAATATTTTCTGATATTTTCTGACTAAGTTTTAAATCAACTTTACTACTAAATTGAGTCCAAGTGTCAGAATTGACTTTTGATATATTGTATCTCGGGAATAGTTTATTGCAAGTTTTAATTAATTTGCCAGGAGGAAATGAGGTAATAATGGGATAATGATCACTGCCAAATGTGGATGTTAAAACAGAACTTGACAGCTGAGATACAAATTGGGGTGAGCAAATAGTTAGATCTACTACACTATTTCCTTCAGATAAGTTTGTACGTCTAGTAGAATTACCATTGTTGATGATACACAAGTTGTTTTTATCTAGAATGTCCAAAAGTTTATTACCATAACAGGTTGTCATGGAGCAGCCCCAAGACTGGTGATGACAATTAAAGTCACCAGTTATAATTAATGGTTTAGGGAGGGATAAGAATATATCCCCAACTTCATTTAATATATTAATAGAAATATGTGAAATATATACAGAAACAAAACAAATTTTATTTACAATTACGGCTAAAATAGAAATTTCAGAACTATGTACAGGAGTGGATATTATATTAAAAGGGTAGCCTTTCTTAATGAGAAATGCTACACCACCATATCCATCTAATCTGTCTTCTCTAACAGTATTATATTTTTTAATATTTAATGTAAAACCTGGTCTAAGCCAAGTTTCACATAATGAAAATAAAAAAGGGTTATATTTATTTAATAAGTAAATTAGATCACTTTTTTTATTAATTATGCTTCTAGCGTTCCATTGTAATATTTTGTTGGCCATTATTTATTTTGATTATATTTACAATTAACTCCATTAAGGGGGCAACGATGGACGGTATATTATTATTGGTCTGGGCAAAGGTTTGCAATAAAGATATAATATCTGATATTTTTGTTGGTTCTTGTGTGGAGGAGTATCATTTGAAATTGGGCTATAATTTTTATCTAATTGATTAAAGGAAAATTCTTTTATGATATTATCATGTGCAGTTTTGTCGTAACCTTTTCCAACTTGTATAGGGCGGGAAGGTTTAGATATAACTGTTTTCTTGTAAGATTTTTGTGGAGTATAAGAAGATGGAGTATTAATATTTTGGAAAGATAATTTTCTTTGAGGACTGGACAAGGTTTCAGCGAATGATTTATTAAGTATAGGGAACATTTTACTTGCTTCTTGATAAGAAACACAATTTTGGGACATATATAGTTTTATTTCTTTTTGTCTGTTAAGTTCCGGACAAGATTTACTGTTTGCCATATGGCGACCAGAACATTGACAACAGTAATAGTCATCTTCAACATTACATGAGTCACTAACATGATCCTGACCACACTTGAGGCATCTTGGTTTGGAACGACATTGCATCTTTGTATGACCATAACGACAGCAGTGATAACATTGGATGGTGGGAAAAACATATAAGTCTACGGGCAGAGAGTTGTAGCAGATAAATATTCTTTTTGGGAGTACCTGACCATCAAAATACATTACTACCGACTGTGTGGGTTTCCATATTGGAGACCCATCAACAATAGTTTTATAATTAAGTCGTCTAATTTTAACTATTTTGCCACAGCCAACAGGGGTTGAGATATTAGAAATAATTTCCTCAGGAGACCAATCTGTTGGAACTCCTCTAACAATGCCTATTCTTAAAATATTAAATGAAGGGACATATGCTTTATAATTATTGTCGGTGATTATACTATTGTTAATAAAAGAGTTAGCATCAACATAATTTGTGAAGGAAACAGACATACGGTTTCGACCAATTCTCTTAACACTACCATTAACTATATTATAAATTTTATTTTTTAAAAGAAAATTTCCGAAGGTTATCGGGTGCAATATTTTTCCGTCATTATCAGAGGATTGGATCTTCTGAACATGAATAATGTAAGGAGGTGCATCTAGTTCATTGTAAATATTTCGACCAATTGGAGTATTTGGTTTACTGACTGAATCATTAATATTATGAGGCACTGGATTATCTGATTGTAATAAAGGCTGTGTAAGTGGAATATTAGTTAAATTTTTACCCTCATCTGATTTATCGGACTCTACACAACGACATCCAATGTCCTTTTGGTTTCCCGTATTTTTTCTTTTCTTTTTGTTACAATTTTTGCATATTTTATGCAGGCGACCACGTTTTAAACTAACTTTTTTGGAAGATTGGTCAGTGTCCATACTAGAATCATTATATTCTACTGTAACAAAACTGCAAGCTTCGGGCACTTTACATGTTCCCCCGGGATCCGGAGGTTCATTCATGTTGCAATAGAAAGTAAAAATAAACTTACCAACCAAGAATTTTCTAACTAACTATAATATATACAAATAAAATTTATAAAATAAATATTATAATAAACTGATCTGAATGACTAAAATAATAAAAAATTAATGAGAAACAAAAAACCACAAATGCGCGCCTTGAAATTTCCCGCCGTTTTCAATATCGCAATTAAACTTTCTCCAACTTCTACTTTTCTTCTTCTTCTTTTGCTTTGGCTTTCTGAAGGATTTGCCAAAGTAGAGTATTTTAATTTTTAAGCTTAAATAAAGCTCAGTTTGAGTTATACATTATAATTTAGTCTAACGTATATCGCCTACTGTCTGTTAAGTAAGAGAAGTAATTAAATATCCAGCAATTATAAAATTTGGTGAGCCAAAAAAATGCATTTAAATAATTTGGTCAGCATACCAATATTTTGTTTGCATCCGCATGAAGTTTTTGTGGTTTGTTACCGAATTGATGACAGTGACGAACAAAATCTATGATTGAAAAAGTATTGGTTTGTGATGCTTTAGAGAAAAGATATAGCTTAAGTACTTGGGTACCTACATGACAAGTTAAGTATTTTTGCTACTTTTATATGCAGCACAAAATGATTTTTTTTGCTTACCCTCTTAGTGCTTACCAAAATTTTATTAAACCAGAGCTGCTCACTGCAGCTTATATAATTAATAAGCTTTACAAAAATAATTATAGCCCTCCAGAATGACATAAATTGCTAATTGATTTTGAAATGTTTGCCCACCATGAGTTGCTGATCAATTAGCTATTTCTGCTTACATATTATTATATTTTTCTGCTCACAAAAATACTAATACTGTGCTAACCATTTAAATAACACCCCTCATATAATATTTTGCCTGCTATGTATTTGGTCTAGATATTTTTAGGTATTTTTTTTGGAATATGAATTACAAAATTAATTTGCAGTTATGTAGGAAAGCGAACAGTAATTTATTCACATTACTAAACAATGAAACAAAAACACTTCGATTTAAATGCATTATTTCTTTCTTTTCAAACATTTCAACAACATATAAAACTATTTAGTTCTTCATCTTAGAGCGGGGAATGATAGTTGATTTATGGAGAACTGGAAGGCGAAGCCGCGTGCCTTGGTGTTTCCACTATTCTTCCATATTTTAGACAAAATATTGATTACGACAGAATTGGCAGCATGGCCTATGGTCTTAGCCTGTTTCAATATGAACGAAAATAAAAACAACAAACCAAATGCATAATTGTTTTCACGCCATCTTGCGTAATATAGTAGAACTACGAAGATTCAAACATAAGAGTACTGCCATCTCTTATTTATAGTTGTCATATAATCGTTCGTTTATAATCCAACAAAATTAAAAAACAGATCTAAACTGATTTTCTACAGGGACTACATATACTTCGTGATTTTATATTATTGTATCCATTGCTGACCCCAGTTTTTTGTACTAAGATTAAGCGCCCTGGGTTAACCAAGGGTATTAAAAAATGCTGTATACGAAAAATAACATTGTACCTACGTTACCGCTTCGAAAAAACAAATAAAACCAGTTACATACTAAATTATAGAAGATATTCTCAAATTCTAAGAAAATGTATATTGGAATCACAAAAACTTAATAATCTTAAATTTATCAGTACATCCAAAAATGTAGGTATAGCCACATGGGACATTATTAAATATTACAAAGGCAATAATACTGACATTAATAATATAACTAAATTATTAATTAAAGACCAGATACTAACCAACCCTGATGACATAGCAAACAATTTTAACTTATTTTTAATAATATGACTAATATTACCAATTCTAATTCCATGACAAATATATTAACAAATGACAATTTAAATAATAACATGAATAAGTATGCAATTAAGAAAAACTTATACAATAATAATACCATCTTCTTGAACCCAATTTCAGATGTGTACATTGGCAAGATAATTGATGGATTGAATAACACAAAATCTACAGGCTATGATGACATAAGCACACAAATAATAAAAGCATGCAAAGTAAAATTAATAAAACCCCTTACTCACATTATAAATTTGACAATGTCTGAAGGCACATTCCCCAACATTATTGAAATACTCTATAGTGAAGCCAATATTTAAAAAACAACACTAGTAATATGAGTAATTACAGACCTATCACGCTCATTCCAATATTTTCAAAAATTTTTGAGAAAGTCATGTTTCATAAGATTTACAACTTTTTAAATCATCACAAAATACTAAAATCAGAACAATTCGGCTTTAGGAAAAGTAAATCAACAGTACATGCTTGTTTTTCTCTAATAAAAACTGTGACAGAATGTTTAAATTCGAAAACGCCAATTACTGGAATATTTTTAGATATGACGAAAGCATTTGATCATGTATCTCATAAAATATTACTCGATAAATTGTACAATCAAGGCATTAGAGGAGTAGCACATGATTGGATTAGGAGTTATTTATCAAATCGTCAGCAATGCGTAGAAATAACTATATACTAAGCAGACTGATAAATACACATAGATCTCAGTTCGTACTTAACACTCTTGGAGTCCCACAAGGCTTTATTTTAGGGCCACTGTTATTTTTGTGCTACATTAACGATTTACCGAATGCTGTAACACATCCAAGTATTCTTTTTGCTGAAGATACCACAATATTAATAAAAGGGAAAAGTAAATATCACGATGAAACAGAAATAAATACCACCTTAAAAAACGCAGTAGAATGGCTAGAATGTAATAATCTAAATATTAATATAAATAAAACAAAAATTATAAGTTTCAAAACACGAAAAACTGTAAACCAAAAAATAAGTATTACCTACAATGATACAATTATCAAAGAAGTAGAATCAGCTTTATTCCTAGGCATAACAGTAGACCACCTTTGTAATTGGAAGGAATACATAAATAATATATGTCATAAATTAGATAAATATATGTTTGTACTAAAAAATATAAAGCAAGCGGTATCAACTAAAGCGGCATTCGTAGCTTACCATGGATATGTTGCGTCCATCTTAAGATATGGCCTATTAATATGGGGAAACTCTGTAGACACTATACGAGTATTCCGAATTCAAAAAAAGTATATAAGGTGTCTGTGTAATGCTAGCTATCGGGATAGTTGCAAGCTCTTGTTTGCACAACACAAAATATTGCCTCTTCCTAGCCTTTATATATTTGAAGTTTGCAAATTTGTTCACAATAACATAGATTCCTTTTTTACAAAAAAATCAGACTCGACACTAGGAGTTGCAGAGATAAGTATAAGCTGATAATACCTCACCAGCGAATAAATTTATATAGTAAAAATGCTTATTGTATGGCTATTTCTATATAAAATAAATTGCCATTAAAATTTAAGAATCTTTGTGGGAAAAAGTTTCAAAATGACTTATTTAAATTACTTTTGAGCAAAATGAACTATTTAATAAATGAATATTTACTTGATAATGAAATTAATTAGAGAATATCTAACTGTAATATAAAATTGTATGATGATGATGATATTTAACTGTATGTTCTTTTCTGTTGATGTTACCAATGAATTATTGACTTTGCATGTTATTATATTTTAATTTATTAGTACCCGGGACCGAGCTTTGCTCGGTTTTTATTTTATTTTATAAAATGACATTTTCTAAAAATGATTCCTAGCTAGATCGATTTATCGCCCCCGAAACCCCCTATATACTAAATTTCATGAAAATAGTTGGAGCCGATTCCGAGATTCCAATTATATATATATATAAGAATTGCTCCTTTAAAGTTATAAGATTATTGTGTATTTAAAAAAAATGACTTATCGAGTATTGTTTGTACACTGACATGTAGAATATTAGAACATGTGAAATATGATAACCTATGTACACCATATTCTGGCAAATAAATTATTATTCTATTCTATTCTATTCTATTCTTACAATAATAATTGTGATCACCAAATGGTTTAATACCCGACATACTGCAATCACTATCACTGTCATTGTCATCATGGATAAATGTATCAGAATCAGTATCACTGTCGCTTTCCGTCGAAATTATAAATCTTTCCATTTCTACATCGAGTAATCCTTCATTTTTGAAATACTGATCTTCTAGATGCTCCACATGCTTACATTGCTTACGCCAGTCTTGAGCTGTAATGCTTGCAAAAGAATCTTCTGTCAGTTCGACTGTTTGTTTCGCATCTTGAGCAACGTTTTTTTCTGCAACCTTCCTTTTCATTACGCTCCATATTTTCTTGATGGGATTAAGATCGCAATGATAGGGTGGTAATTTTACAACCTCGTGATTATGTTCGGCAAGTAACTCGTCAATGGCGAGAACTGGTTGCCCTCTATTGCTTTTAATGAGTTGATACAAAACGGGTTTGGTCCAACTCTCTTCATAAAATAGGCCCTTTTGTTTCAACCATTCCTGCATTTCTGATTTTTTTAAGGTGGCCATTGTTGGTGCTTTGTTCATTTGAGTGCAGTGGTAATGGATAATGCCTCCTGGCTGTGTTTCCGTCGTTGGTGGTTCCATGCCCTTGTTTAACCACATCAATAAGTTCTTCTCTAAACCGATTTTGAATAGCATATTGTCTTTGATTCATCAACTGTTTGTCAGCACCTTTAGCAGCCCATTTTTTGAAGTCTAATCTATATGCGATATACAAGAGGCACTCCATCATTTTTATGCAAGGATGGAGTGTAGAAAGACCCAACTCCATCATTGCATCTAGTAAGTACTGGCTTATCTTTAACTTCAGCTAACTTGTTCATCTGTGATGGTTTTGATAAACAAGGATAGCATGTTGCTGGAGATTTTGCATCTCAACCATAGTTAGCATTAGCTTGTGCTTAATTGTATTGCTGTCGCACACAGACCATCTGAGAATTTCTATTTCATTTTTCATCTTCCTCTCTTCTTCTTTCACCTGATCTTCACTTTCACTTTCACATCTTTCACTGATTCACTTTCTTTAACGAAGGTAAATTGTCCTGGACGACAAAATGCTGCCGAGCAAGGTTTTGGATTTTCCCACCATTCTATGTTATTGTGAACATATTTGCAAACTTCAAATATATAAAGGCTAGGAAGAGGCAATATTTTGTGTTGTGCAAACAAGGGCTTGCAACTATCCCGATAGCTAGCATTACACAGACACACCTTATATACTTTTTTTGAATTCGGAATACTCTTATAGTGTCTACAGAGTTTCCCCATATTAATAGGCCATATCTTAAGATGGACGCAACATATCCATGGTAAGCTACGAATGCCGCTTTAGTTGATACCGCTTGCTAAGATTAATTATACTATTGACATGATTGTTAATTGGCTAAAAAATAATAATTTAAAATTAAATTTTGATAAAGCAAAAATAATGAATTTTAACCGTAGGACATGTATAGAAAATAATATTTTAATATTAATTATAATGGAAATCAAATAAATGAGACAAATATGACAATTTTTTTAGGATTAATGATTGACAACAAATTGACATGGAAAGGACAACTTGGGTTGTCAGTTTGTCAGTAGACCATGTATTACGACTTACTTTGCATGGGTGCCTAGATGGTTTAGTGTCGTTAGTTGAAGTGACTTTCGATTTTCTTTCAAAGTTCTAGTCTATTTCATTTTTATAGCTGCTACCTGGTGACACCCATGTCCATCTTTTTTGGAAACGTGTTTTGAAACAGCTGTTAAGTATTTTCAAGTTATTTTCAAATGCAAATTGTATTCATTTTTCATCGTTTCTTGTTCTTTTGCCGGAACAATGAGTCCCCAAAATTATATCTTCTCCATTTCATCTGTTGCCGACTCAGTACTGCAATCCTTTCTGATACACCCACATACTCCTCTATATTGTCTTTCAGCGGTTTTTTAATCAGAGATCCGATGCCATGTGACATGTCGTCCCGGAGTTTCGCTTTTTTGACACAATATAAAGTTTATGCCTGATGCATAAACTTACACTCATCTTGCTATTTTTATCATCTTACTATTTTTATTTATTAGGAAATAAAGTTTCGCTAATACAAACTTGGCTTTGTTTGTTACATTTTTGATGTGTGGTCTGGAGGACGTTGACCTAAGGAACCCCCAGGGAATTAACCCGGTCTACTTCAGAGATTACGGTATCGTTTAATTTTATCGGAGCCATGTATCGACAGCGCTTACTGTGTGGACCTATAACCCTTCTAGTGAAGTGCATCAAGGCACTTTTATCTGGGTTAATTCCTATTATCCATTCAGCGGCTCGCTGAAGGGAGTTAGATTTATAATATTTGGTTGTGTGGATGTGTATGGGCGTCGATGGTCGCCATAAGGCTTCGACTGCCTCGCCTCCTATGCTATACAAAAAATGAAAAAAGAAAACAAAATGTAATATTACTAGAACTCTTTAATAAACACTCATAAGTTGCCACTAGAACCCTCACCGGGATCATCTGACTCGATCCCAGACATAGCATCATCATCGTAACTATCATCTGCATCATTGCTGTAATCTGATTCCATGCCCATGTTCAAAACAAAGTCTTCCATTTCCTGTTCTCTGACAACATCACGTTCCCAATATTTATTTTCTATCCTTTTGATGTATTTAACATGTTGATCCCAATCTTCTGAAGTTATCGAAGCTAGTGCTTCCAGTGCTAACTTGGGAAGTTTATTTTCATGTTCGTCTACATAATTTGATTTTATGCGGTTTTTGATCAAATCCCATATGTTCTCTAAGGGGTTTAAATCAGAATTAAACGGCGGTAGCCTCAACACTTCATGTCCATGTTCTTGCAGTAACTCATCAATAACATACTTTTTATCAGGCCGATATTTTTTTAACTGTTGAAGAAGTTCGTACTTCGTCCATTCTTCTTCGAAGGGTATATTTTTATTTCGCATCCAATTTACAATCACCTCTTTTCTCGTCACATGCGTTGGAGCTTTATCTTTAATCATATTATGATATGAAGCGTTATCCATGACTACAATACTGTGTGGCGGCAGGTGAGGTATTAATATTTCTTTTACATACTTGATAAAATCGCTCCTTTCCATCTCATTACGATAATCACCTTTCCAAGGTTTTGCTTTAAATATTAATCCAGCACCATTAACAAATCCTTTTTCTGTACCTGCATGAACAACTACCCATCTTGATTCTGAATTAGAGCTTTTTCGAAAGCTCTTATCGATTTTGCTGGTCATGTGTGCATGAATCCAGGTCTCATCTATATAAACTACGACTTTTTTATCTTTCCCCAAAGCGTCATTTTGTCTCACACGTCGTAGATAGCGCGTTCTCCATGCTTTGATATCATCCCTTTCAATTAGTATCCTTTTATTTTGGTGACACTTTAGAAACACGAAACCAAGTTTTCCTTTTAAAATACGCAACAAAGTTGACTTTGAGCCTTTATAATTCAAATTTCTTTTGGCTACAGCTAAAATTTTATTAACAGATGGGGCCTCGTTACCAACATCATAAAGTGATGTAATTATTTGCCTGATTTCATATAAGTCATAATTATCTAAGTGCACCCGTGTGTTATTTTGCCCCCTTTTGCCCTTACTTGGTGTTCTGATTCTGCTATCTGTGAGGGCTGCTAGTTTACCTGTAAAATAAAAGTTTTACAACTGCATTTTTCACGATCTAAACCTTATTTAATTTCACATACATAACATAATATATTTTAAGCCACAAGATTTTACTTTGCATTGAGCATATAACCGTATAGACTATAGAGTAATAATGGAGCCATAAAATTTAGAAACTGGTCAGTGATTTATCACTGACGTAATAGCAATTCAACTAACCAGTGGTATGTATGTACGTCGTACCAATCATCCACCAATGGGCGTTTTTCCACTCACCGGCACGGCCACGGCACGGTCACGGCACGGCGGTGGCACGGTCACGGCCCGGCACCGGTGCCGTGGCTTCGTTTTTCCACTGTGCCGTTGTCGACGACGGTTTACGCACGTTTTCGTAGTTCAGTACTGACACGGACATCAGCAAGACGACACGTAGATCATATTATTTTAATTTATACATGATGATGATGATAATGATCACATGTATCATCATCGGCCTCTATCCGTCCACAGCTGAACATAGGTCTCCCTTAATGAACGCCAAGACGACCGATCCCATGCTACGACATTACATGATAATGATGATATTATATATATCAGTAGCAGAATTGATCCACCCATGGCTGGTGATAGGCCTCTCTCACTGAACACCAAGATCTCATGCCACTACATTACATGATAATGATGATTTTATATAATCAGCATCAGAATTGATCCACCCATGGCTGAAGATAGGTCTCCCTCACTGAACACCAAGACGGCCGATCTCATGCCACTACATTACATGATAATGATGATATTATATATATCAGCATCAGAATTGATCCACCCATGGCTGAAGATAGTTCTCCCTTAATGAACGCCAAGACGGCCGATCCCATGCCACGACATTACATGATTATTATGATGATATTTCATCATTAGCCTCCATCCGTCCAAGGCTGAACATAGGCCTCCCTCACTGAACGCCAGAACGGCCAAATCTTTGCCACGATATAGATGGCGATATATTCTTGATGGTGAAAATAATAATATAGGTAATAATAATAATTTATAATATGTTGGGAATGTGAGTTCACATACGGCTATCTGATACATACAGTTTATATATTTCTAAATATATACATATTATAGATAAATTACACCCGGACACAGAACAAATAATCATGCTCATCACACAAACATTTGTCCTGAGTGGGAATCAAACTAACGACCTTCTGGATTGGCAGCCAGGGTCACTAACTACTAGACCAACATTCCAGTCAGTGATGATGATGATGATATATATTATCATCATAATAATATCTCATAATATCATAATATTATATAGATGATATTAACTACGAGTCTCTCAGCTGACCGCTCCGCGTCCTTCTACACGCCCCGCGCACTCACACACGCACAAGGCTACAATTCATATACAATACACATGCAGTTTTACCGGGACGGCACCGTGTGGGAAGCTTGCTAACTACGGCAACGGCACGGTACCGTTGGGAGGCAACGCCGTGCCGTTGCCGTCGCCGTGCCGTTGCCGTCGCCGTGCCGTTGCCGTCGCCGTGCCGTTGCCGTCGCCGTGCCGTTCGCCGGTGAGTGGAAAAACGAGCCATATGTTTTCATACATTTTTGTTTCCACGGCAACGGTACAGTGGCCGTGCCGGTAAGTGGAAAAACGCCCATTGGCCATAAGTCGGCCGGTCCAGTGCTGCGAGCACAAATTGGGTGGAATTTGTTTTCATACAAAACACATAACATTACCAGTCCATTTCGGTTATATGCTCGATGTTACAGATTTACAAACAAAATTTATATACCGGCCGATCTCATGCCACTACATTACATGATAATGATGATATTATATATATCAGCATCAGAATTGATCCACCCATGGCTGAAGATAGTTCTCCCTTAATGAACTGCAAGATGGCCGATCCCATGCCACGACATTACATGATTATTACGATGATATTTCATCATTAGCCTCTATCCGTCCAAGGCTGAACATAGGCCTCCCTCACTGAACGCCAGAACGGCCAAATCTTTGCCACGATATAGATGGCGATATATTCTTGATGGTGATAATAATAATATAGGTAATAATAATAATTTATAATATGTTGGGAATGTGAGTTCACATACGGCTATCTGATACATACAGTTTATATATTTCTAAATACATACATATTATAGATAAATTACACCCGGACACAGAACAAATGATCATGCTCATCACACAAACATTTGTCCTGAGTGGGAATCAAACTAACGACCTTCTGGATTGGCAGCCAGGGTCACTAACTACTAGACCAACATTCCAGTCAGTGATGATGATGATGATATATATTATCATCATAATAATATCTCATAATATCATAATATTATATAGATGATATTAACTACGAGTCTCTCAGCTGACCGCTCCGCGTCCTTCTACACGCCCCGCGCACTCACACACGCACAAGGCTACAATTCATATACAATACACATGCAGTTTTACCGGGACGGCACCGTGTGGGAAGCTTGCTAACTACGGCAACGGCACGGTACCGTTGGGAGGCAACGCCGTGCCGTTGCCGTCGCCGTGCCGTTGCCGTCGCCGTGCCGTTCGCCGGTGAGTGGAAAAACGAGCCATATGTTTTCATACATTTTTGCTTCCACGGCAACGGCACGGTGCCGTCGCCGTCGCCGTTACAGTGGCCGTGCCGGTAAGTGGAAAAACGCCCATTGGCCATAAGTCGGCCGGTCCAGTGCTGCGAGCACAAATTGGGTGGAATTTGTTTTCATACAAAACACATAACATTACCAGTCCATTTCGGTTATATGCTCGATGTTACAGATTTACAAACAAAATTTATATACCGGCCGATCTCATGCCACTACATTACATGATAATGATGATATTATATATATCAGCATCAGAATTGATCCACCCATGGCTGAAGATAGTTCTCCCTTAATGAACTGCAAGACGGCCGATCCCATGCCACTACATTACATGATTATTACGATGATATTTCATCATTAGCCTCTATCCGTCCAAGGCTGAACATAGGCCTCCCTCACTGAACGCCAGAACGGCCAAATGTTTGCCACGATATAGATGGCGATATATTCTTGATGGTGATAATAATAATATAGGTAATAATAATAATTTATAATATGTTGGGAATGTGAGTTCACATACGGCTATCTGATACATACAGTTTATATATTTCTAAATACATACATATTATAGATAAATTACACCCGGACACAGAACAAATGATCATGCTCATCACACAAACATTTGTCCTGAGTGGGAATCAAACTAACGACCTTCTGGATTGGCAGCCAGGGTCACTAACCACTAGACCAACATTCCAGTCAGTGATGATGATGATGATATAATATATTATCATCATAATAATATCTCATAATATCATAATATATAGATGATATTAACTACGAGTCTCTCAGCTGACCGCTCCGCGTCCTTCTACACGCCCCGCGCACTCACACACGCACAAGGCTACAATTCATATACAATACACATGCAGTTTTACCGGGACGGCACCGTGTGGGAAGCTTGCTAACTACGGCAACGGCACGGTACCGTTGGGAGGCAACGCCGTGCCGTTGCCGTCGCCGTTCCGTTCGCCGGTGAGTGGAAAAACGAGCCATATGTTTTCATACATTTTTGCTTCCACGGCAACGGCACGGTGCCGTCGCCGTCGCCGTTACAGTGGCCGTGCCGGTAAGTGGAAAAACGCCCATTGGCCATAAGTCGGCCGGTCCAGTGGTGCGAGCACAAATTGGGTGGAATTTGTTTTCATACAAAACACATAACATTACCAGTCCATTTCGGTTATATGCTCGATGTTACAGATTTACAAACAAAATTTATATACCGGCCGATCTCATGCCACTACATTACATGATAATGATGATATTATATATATCAGCATCAGAATTGATCCACCCATGGCTGAAGATAGTTCTCCCTTAATGAACTGCAAGACGGCCGATCCCATGCCACGACATTACATGATTATTACGATGATATTTCATCATTAGCCTCTATCCGTCCAAGGCTGAACATAGGCCTCCCTCACTGAACGCCAGAACGGCCAAATCTTTGCCACGATATAGATGGCGATATATTCTTGATGGTGATAATAATAATATAGGTAATAATAATAATTTATAATATGTTGGGAATGCGAGTTCACATACGGCTATCTAATACATACAGTTGATATATTTCTAAATACATACATATTATAGATAAATTACACCCGGACACAGAAGAAATGATCATGCTCATCACACAAACATTTGTCCTGAGTGGGAATCAAACTAACGACCTTCTGGATTGGCAGCCAGGGTCACTAACCACTAGACCAACATTCCAGTCAGTGATGATGATGATGATATAATATATTATCATCATAATAATATCTCATAATATCATAATATATAGATGATATTAACTACGAGTCTCTCAGCTGACCGCTCCGCGTCCTTCTACACGCCCCGCGCACTCACACACGCACAAGGCTACAATTCATATACAATACACATGCAGTTTTACCGGGACGGCACCGTGTGGGAAGCTTGCTAACTACAGCAACGGCACGGTACCGTTGGGAGGCAACGCCGTGCCGTTGCCGTCGCCGTGCCGTTCGCCGGTGAGTGGAAAAACGAGCCATATGTTTTCATACATTTTTGCTTCCACGGCAACGGCACGGTGCCGTCGCCGTCGCCGTTACAGTGGCCGTGCCGGTAAGTGGAAAAACGCTCATTGGCCATAAGTCGGCCGGTCCAGTGCTGCGAGCACAAATTGGGTGGAATTTGTTTTCATACAAAACACATAACATTACCAGTCCATTTCGGTTATATGCTCGATGTTACAGATTTACAAACAAAATTTATATAAACCACAGAACTATATCAAGATAGAAGTAAAGAGTTCCGTAATTTGTATGGGAACCGAGCGTGTAACATTTTGCGTAGGTACGATGACGTCACGAGTGTAATTTAGTGATGTGATACAGATCGATTATAACATGGCACCGATTTTATCAGTAGTATTGTTCAAATAAACTATTTTATGATAGCGTGCTATGGACGATAAACTACATTTTTATACATTAAGTAGCTATATTATAGACTATATTATAACGTGTAATCATTTAATAGCTTGTTTTTTTTATTATTGACAATTAAAATATTGATTTGATCAGATAATATAAATTGGGTGCCGACCGTCCATTGACGCCCTTATAAGAGGGTTTGTAATTTCTAATAAACCAATCAATGTCTTTAAAGTCATCAGTGATAATAGTTGTAGTCCTTCTGATTCAACTTTTGGTCTTTGTCACATAGTGTCATTTTGCTTATTTTTAGCTTAATCATCTAAACGGCTAACGGTGGCCACTTTTTTATTTAAGTAATGAATCCAAAAATACGGAATCTAAAACTATATCACATAAATCAATAATTGGAGAATGAATAGGCCTACAAATAATCACTGGTGGATTGTAGAAAAATTAACTGGTTTATTAAAAAACACAATCCATTTATTTTTGTAGTTATACTTCTTTTAGCGCGTTAGGGAAAAATGATGAGTCACGAAAAACCGACACCCTGAAGTTAGCTATAGTCAACATTATTTTATATAACAAAAGAAGATATAGTTTTTAACTACACAATAAGCAAAAAGGTTACAGTGTAATGAAATTGTACTATGTATTTTTCTTTAAGGAGTATTACTTCAAACGCGTATACATAAGTACACACACACACACACTTTTATATAAGGATCATTAGGAAAACTGAAATAAACTTGTAAAATAGAAGTAGACATAACCAGTTAGAAAACAATACATAACCAGTTTCTCAATAATATTTGCTTTGCATTAAAAAATGCTAAAAATAAAGGTTTATTATTTTTATTTTATATTTTACATACATTACATTATAGCTACATAATAATATAAAATTAAATTATCATTTCCTCTACTTTCAAAATAGATTTTAATCGAGTAAGTAAATCGCAGTGTAGGTACAGCACTTTTGACAGAAAAAATGAGAAATCGTCTTCAATGTGACCTGACAGTTTTAATAGCATATTTTACATCGCTGGTTTTGAACACCCGCCAAGTCTGGCTCGTCAAATAAAAGCCGCAATGGAAAACTAGCGTTAGACACAATCGCCCGCTACTGTTTTGATGAAAATAGTAAAATAAATGGTTTTTTAAATTAATAACAGATTTTTTAGGAGAAATTGTACTTACTGGTGAAACGAAGTACCTCCATTAACAGCTCCAATTTTACTGGTAGTGTTTAAACAATTAATTATTGAACAACGAGTCATTTTGTTTTTAAAACCTTACGTCGCATGATGACCGCGGTCGGGAATATACTAAAGTTTGCGGCGAGTAATGGAGCCGTCGAGTCGACTTTTTGCCACGCGGTGGGAGGGAAGCGCTGTGCCGCGCTCCCGGCTGCATGGGTACCACCATCTTGCTTGTTTCTCCCGTGAAACAGCTTTGCTGTGTTTCGGAGAGAAGGGCAAGACAGGCAGTGTAATTACTGGCACCGAGACTTAACATCTTATGTCTCAGGATAGGCAACACATAAATAAGTTGCCTGGGCTCGTTCTAGGTAAGCTGGTTTATGTTCATGGGCGACGTCGACCACTTTCCATCAGGTGGCACGTTTGCCAGTTTGCCTATCCAACTAACATAAAAAAAAAAAAACGCGAGGTACATACACTCTTTACTTCTATCTCGATATATTTCTATGATATAAACCAACAAAAAAAAGTTTATAAGTTCTTAAGTTTTGTAAGTTATTAGTTATAAAATTCATACCTTCTTTTCTAATTCTACTGATTGTATTTACAGCCAATCCAGTAGCCATGGCAGCGCGAGCCCCAGCATGTTCATATGTATGATAAGTTTGTAACCTTTTTTCTTCATCAAAATATTTTATGACATTGTAAACAATTTCTCGTGCATCACTGCGCAAAACTTTGCCTCGCTTATGTGTAGACATAATTATCTATCAAATTCCTCTATATTTTTTAATCATATTAGTTATTTAATTATTTATTAGCCAAAGCGTTTTTAATTCTCAATACTTTTTTTTCATCAAAGTATGTGCTCAAAGTTTATGACTGCTTAATTATGAAGAACAATTATTCTCATCTTAAAATATTATATTGTTCATATCAATTGAAAGTTTCTAAAATACATTTGTAATATACTTAATAAAAATTTACAAAAAACCATGACAAAATGTTAAAGATGTGTACTATGTTCTTTGATTATTAAAATAATTTAGCATAATAGTAATATTACCTTCGTTTGTACCTATTGTGTAATGTGTTATTTTCATTTGTCTTTTCCTTCCCTTTTTAAATGAGTCCTTTCATGGAAAAATAATTATTTATAGTTTATACTGTAACAGGAATCACCATTTTAATTGTCTGTAGGTATAATAAAAAAATTGTAAAGTAATATGTTATTGTAATAAAGTAATTATTATGAATATTTTTAAACTCAAAGCGATTATAAATGTTTGTAATAGTGAAAATATCTTGCAAACAAGAAATTAAAACAAATTAAATTAATAATTTATTGAGTTTTGACAGATCAATAACAGGTGATTGTAGATTGTCACTTGTCACTGTCAGTTGTCTTTTTTTTTTTATAATATTTTATGGCCTGGTTACGTGTCAGTTGTCAGTGTTGTCACTTTTTTTTTTATTAATATTTTATGGCCTGGTTACGAGACCTTTAAGCCAAGTCAGTTTTTGGGCACAAACTTTTATCCTTTAATGTATCAATTACACTTCACTGATTTTATTTTAATCTATTACATATTTAAATTTTCACTACGGTATTTTTTATGTATTTATATAATGCACTATAACACTTTTTGTTTTTCAGCAAATCACACAAGTGGCGGCGGGAGGTATCACTAAATTCTATTATTTCGCTTGCCATTATTAGTCTTTGGAAAATAAACATTGGATTTTGACACTTGAAGAAAATGTGGTCAATGTCGGCGATCCCGTTGTTACAGAAAGTACAAATATTATTATTTATTATCTTGAGTCTTGCTAGGTGTGAGGGAGCAGTGTTATGGCCAAATCTTAATCTGTTGATTGTGGTGATGTACTCACGACTAGCTATATCCAACTCATCATACCAGGGTTTTCTCGGTAAATTCTCTTGAATACTTCCGTACCATTTTCCCTTATGTTTTTGATCCTCTTTCCAGAAATCTAGCCACAATTTTTTTATTAAGATATTAACATTGTAATAATAGTCGGTCATAGGAACATGCACCACATTTTTGACGTCAAGAGCATTGACCCCTTTATATGCAGTTTTGTCTGCTATTTCATTACCAGAAATACCTTTGTGTGAGGGAACCCACATAAAGGCAATTGTTATTCCTTTGTTATGCAAACGCCAGACAAAATCTTTAATAAAATAAAGAATATAATTAGTTTTAAAATGAAAATTTACATATTTAAGACTATTTAGTAGACTTAAAGAGTCTGTTATTATTAGAAAATATTTATAATTGCTTACGTAACTAATTGCTTTTATAGCTTCAAAAACTGCATATGCCTCTGCTGTAAAAATGGAACACTGTTTATTTAGAACAAAGCTTTGAGCAACATTTTTTTGGGGATCATATACTGCACTTCTCACATATTCATCACTTTTACTGCCATCTGTATAGATTGTATAATATTTTTTATTTTCTTCTAAGAATGATAAAAAGTCTGAATTGTTATCAATTGACTTGGATAAAATCATAATAGGATGTATAATACTATTGTATGAATGATTTATATTTTAATGATTATAACATGGCCAGTGAAAATGTTTTCTTATGTTCGAATAATGGGATTGTATTTTTAGATAAATTCGGGACAGAGTTGGAGATGTACCTTTCAGAAGATCATTAGATGAAGTCAATGGACCTACAATATGGATTAGGTGAGGAATGATTTTATTTATAATTTGGAAATTATTTGATGAAAATAGTTTCAGGCAGTATCTTTCTGCAAGCATAAGTCTTCTCAATATCAATGGCATAATATTTGTTTCGACTTCCATGGCCCTTATGGGAGTTGAACACATTGCCCCTGATATGATCCTCAAAGCCCTGTTCTGTAAAACATCTAATTTTTGTGTATGAGTGCTATTTAAATAAGCTAAAGAACTATAGTCAAAATGACTTCTTACTATTGTTTTATATAATACTGACAGTATTTTAGGATCTGCACCCCATGCAATACCTGCTAGACATCTTAAAATATTAACACCGTTTAATGCATTTCTAGATATATATTTAATATGTTCTTCAAATGATAGTTTTTGGTCAATAATAATACCCAAGAATTTGTGTGAGGTTACTCTTTGTATAACGTCACCATTATATGCAACATCAATTATTGGTGTGTCTTTTCCAAATATCATGACACTGCTTTTGGCAGCATTTATTTTCAAATTTAATCTGTGTTGATAATAGTTGCACAACTGCCCTAAACTGGTGTTAACATTTTCGATGGCTAATGTCAAATTTACATCTGAACTATACAACACTAAATCATCTGCGAACTGAAGTATATTTACATTTTTAGTATTTACATATTTACATATCTCACAAGTATACAAGTTATATAGCAAAGGCGACAGTGTTGCACCTTGTATAGTACCCTTTGACACAATTCTAGGTCCATTCAATATATTGTTGTGCCTAACACATCTGTTATTAAGGAAATCATAAATCCATTTACACAATTGTCCAGGTACACTTGCCTCACTCAGTACCTTCACCAGTATACCAGGATCCACACTATCAAATGCGCTTTGTACATCTAGAAATACACAATCTGTATGTAATTTATTGTTTTTTGCATTTTTCAGATCATATATGAGGGACATGAAACTGTCAGCACAGCTTTTTCCTCTACGGAAACCATATTGGACATGAGGGATAATACTCTTAGATTCTGCATACCAGTCAAGGCGAAACTTCACCATGTTTTCAAAAATCTTTCCAAGACATGATGATAGTGAAATTGGACGATAGGAACTAGCCTGTTCAGGTGATTTATTTGGTTTAAGTATAGGTATTACACATTGCGTTTTCCATGAAATTGGTATTAATTTTTTATGCCAGAGACTATTGAGAATATTTAAAAATAACTTTTGTATACATTCAGGTAAATATTTTATTAATAAATATGGAAAATCATCTAAACCAGGACAAGTATTCCTCCTAGATTGTATACTCATTAAAAATTCATTCCATGAAAAAGGTTCCATTAAAAATCTTGATTGAGGATTTTCATTGTTAATATTAAAATAATTGTCTAATGAATCTAGGTCAACTAAATTAGTACAATCTGATAATTTGTCTAAAAGTGGTTGTACAAATTCATCCCTATATGACTTATTACCAGCTCTGATACCCTTAAATCTTTTAATGAGATTCCATATTTTACTAATAGGGGTAGTTCTATTGAAACTGTTACAAAAACTATTCCAACTGATTCTTTTTTGTTCCTTTATAGTTCGCTTTTTTAAAGCATCTAATCTTTTATAGTTTATGTAATTATGTATTGTTGGATCGTTTCTGTAAAGTTTCAGTGCTTCATAAGATTTAATGACTGCTTGTTCACAAATACTGTTCCACCAGGGAGCTGGTGGTCTATTCCTAATGTTAGTCCTTGTGAATCTAGGAACCACGATTTGTTTAAGTTTATCAAGCCGATTACAAAACTCATCATAAGATTTTATTGGGTTCTCTTCACTAACCATCAGGTCATGAAATATTGAATTAGCTAAATGACTATATTTAGTCCAATCTGTTCTATTGTATAAAAATCTGTCAACATGTTTATTAATTGTGTATCTTTCAATGCATATCCTAATGCTTGTGATGGTTGGATAATGATAGCTACCCAAAGCATCATCATGCACTGACCATTCACAAAGTGGGGCCAAATGTGGACTAATAAAACTTACATCTATTGCTGAGGGATTGCGTGTGGGATAATTTACTGTAGTGAAGCTACCATTATTTAATATGTATAAATCGCATTCATCAATTATATTGTACAAGTTTTGGCCTCGACTTTTAGTAGACAGACATCCAAAAGCAATATGATGTGCATTGAAATCACCACTTACAAATACAGGTTTTGGTAAATCTCTTATAATATTGCGCAATCTATTCATTCTTATGTGTCCACTGGATGGAGGACAGTACACACAGAGAATAGACAAAGTAGTATTCCCTGTACATACACTTATGGCTATTGTTTGTATATCTTCATAAAAAGTAGTATTTATAACATTATGTTTCAAATATGGCTTAATTAATATTCCAACACCATTACAAGTGTTTTTAGAATTTTTATTGTAAAAATTATAGCCAGAAATATGAAATGTTTGATGGTCTTTTAACCATGTCTCATTTAATAGACAAATATCAATATCTTTTTCGTTCAAGAATATTGTAAGTAGAGGTTTTTTATGATTTGCACCTTGAACATTGAAATGCGCAATACTTAGAGAGGGTGTTTTATAAGATTGTGTATCCATTATGTTGACAGATTTTATAATTAATACATCTTTAATAAATGTTGTTGTAATTGGCTCATTATCGGTCTTATTACCTAATTGAACCAGTGTCTGTACTAGGGCCATAAGTACATCACTGTTACCAATTATTTGTGATTTAATATCACTAATATTTACAGTCTGTGGGACAGTCTTAATATTTACAGATTTATTTACAAGTTTCTGTACATTATTTACATTTTTCTGTGCATTATTTACAGGAATGGCTCGTGATGGCAGAGGAGGGAAGTCCATATTCTCTTTGGTAATAGCAACGCTTGCATATATAATTTTGTTTTTCTTTTCTAGAATTTACTTTTAATAGGACATTGTTTAGATATAGCCAAATGAGGTCCACTGCAATTTATGCAGCAGATCTCTTCTGGTTTACTACATTCTTTAAAATAATGTTCACCTGAACAAATTGAGCAACGCTGTTTGCCATTACATGTTTTTACGGAGTGGTTAAATTTGAAACATTTGTAACATTGTTGTAGAGGAGCGATATATATGAAAATAAATCATATTGTACATTCTCGGGTAAAGAGTTCGACAAAAATGTGATGCTAACAGTTTGTGTTGGTATCAGTTCATGACCAACTTTTCTCATGAATCTCCTAACTGCAATATTTTCATATGTAGATGATAATTTTGTAAATAATTCCTTATTTGTTATATTTGCAGGTACAAATCGTATGATACCAGTTTTTTCAATTTGAGTTGTTGGAATATAAGCTTTCATTTCATGTCTGTCAAGAAAATTAATATTGTTTATAAAATTGTTGACCGTATTATGCTGTTTAAAAATCACCACAATTTTATTGGCGTTAATACGCCTTATTGCCACCACACCTTTAACATTCGAAAATATATTGTTTAAATAAATTGGACTTTTATTTCCCAATTTTTCATTTATGTTTCTGCTTTCAATTTTTCAATTTCTTAAATTCTGTATTAATTGAATTTTCTGGTTACAGTCTTTTGTAGTTAGGCTTGCGATATGGTAAATAAGAGTCATTCTCACCACCTCCGCCGCCAGCACCAGGAACATCGCTAGAACCATCCCGGAGATTTTCGAGCCGCCGTGGTCTCTTTTTGGAGGAGGGCGGGTTATCCCCGTCCTCCTCGTTTCCGTCCATTTTTATTACTTATATATTATTTATAAAATATAATTTGTCTATTTTAATTGTTATTTGTATGGAAAATATGTTCTAATAAATTTAAAATACAATTTTGAAAAAAAATGCAATCGCGCTTTCGAATTCCCGCCAAGAATCCAGTGTTGTCACTGTAGGCTGGAGTAATTTTTTTTTAGACAGAACATAATTTTTTGTGTAATAGAAAATTTTAACTTCATTTACCAAGATTGTGGGTTGTATTTAATACAAAACAGTTTCACTTTATCACCATTCGTCATTAAAGAAACGCTTTAAAAATGGCGCATTTTGGTTTGACAAGCACAAAAGACAAGCATGTAGCAACTAGCAACTAGCAGTTACTCTATCTTGCTCACACTTCAGTATATTATTGTTTAGTGTCTCCTGTCTATCGTATTTTTTTACCCAATTTTACTCTAGCTAGTCCTAACTATTAAACTAGGTTACTTTAATACATGTATAAAATTATATTTATTTTACTTTATGTAAGTAGGTAAAATGAATCGCGTGCATTCTTAGAACACGATGATATTTCTTTATTAAAATTTAGTTTCATACTTTGTAGGTTTAGATGATCGAGCATATAACCGGTTAGAGTAGTAATATGAGCCATAAAATTCTAAAAGTGGCCAGTGATTTGTCACTGACGTAATAGCAATTTAACCAACCAGTGATCTGTATGTACGTCCCTTCGGCCAATCATCCATCCAGGGCCGTCATCGGCCAATCAAAGCGCAGAACCGGCACAGCGTCGCAGTACAAATTTGACGGAATTTGTTATCATATAAAACACAACATTACCGCTCTATTCCGGTTATATTAAATGATCGATGATTTAGGTTTATTGGCACACTTTGGCCATGAATGCAAGCCTGAAGCCATGTCAGCAAGTGATAATACGCTGTCATGTCGTGACGTCCCCTATTGGGCGTTTTGCCACTCAGCCTCTGGGACGACATCGGCAACCAGTATGTGTATGACGGCAACGGCGTTGTGCCAGCCGTTGCCTTTCAAGCAAAAATGTATGAAAATATATGGCTCGTTTTTTCACTCACCGGCGACGGCTCAGCGTTGCCTCCCGCCGGGCGCCGTGCCGCAGCCGCCGCTGAGTCAGCAACCTTCTCACATGACGCCAACCCGGTAAAACTGCATCGTGTGTGAGTGCGCGAGACGGTCTCTAAATGATCTCTACTACCGGTTCCAAAACTAGTCCACTGAGATGAATCGGCGAAACAAACTCAGTGAAAGTAATCTTTTGAATATTTTACAATATACATATAACATAATTATACACAGAAACCTCGTAGTAAACTGTAAACGCTGTAATCTTCAATTTTTTTTTATTTTGTAAAATCCTTTACCACACAAAAGTTCTTTAATAGTTTTATTTATTTATAGGTATTGAACGTTTTCTGGGATCCTATTGTAAAAACATATACATTGACCCATAAAAGAATTACTGACCTTGTGTAGCCTAAAATATGGCACATCAAGTTTGTATGTTGTTAGTTCCTTGTATATTTCTATTGTGATTATCGCATTTTTTAACAAATTCATTTCATAGAGGGAGGCCTATATTCACTCCCCAACATGGTTCAAGCCTTGTCGTGGCGGTGGGGCTCAGTATCATAAGGTGAACCCAGCACCTTGGGCGAAGCCAATTGAACCGAGGGAGCTGCCCTTTGTACCCCCCTTATAAGAGGGAACAAAAGAGCAGGGTGGAACAGAGGGCGAGGATGTGAATCTCACCACATTGCACTGTCCCCATGTTTGGAGGGGTTGTTCTGTGGTACGGGAAACCCCTCTTGAAGAGGTGGTCCATTCGGGCAGACCACAGAACAACCCCCATCACCAGTGGATTAGCAGGTGCGTTGTCGGCCTTTCAGATATGAGTATGCTCTTTTCTTGAAGGTCCCTAAGTCGTATCGGTTCGGAAACACCGTAGGAGGCAGCTGATTCCATATCCATATATTAGTCGCGCGATGCAGGAAATGCCGTAAAAATCGAGTTGTTGTGGATTTCCGGACATCGAGATGGTGTGGGTGAAATTTGTCTGTATAACTTGGGGCCCAAATTGCGGATATAAAAAAGGAGTATAACTTTGCCTCCAGGGCCTTCAAAAGAGCTATTGCTGAGGCAAAAGCGGAGCATGTAAACAGAATTGGTGAGAGATTGGTTCGACTTCCTTCGGGAGCTAGTGCATTTTGATCGCTCCCCAAGGCTGTTCAAGGGAATTTTCATTTGCAAAGCTCTCTTTTCGGTGGACATTCATAAGTCGAGTGGGCCTGACGGCATCCCTCGGCTAGTGCTATAAACTTGTGCTCCTGAGTTGGCACCCGCCCTTACCCGTCTTTTCCGATACTATTATTTATTAGGTGTCGTCCGATGCTCGTAGAAGATCGCCTTGATCCACTCGATCCCTAAGAAAGAGGACCGCTCTGACCCGTCCAACTACAGACCAATAGCTATATCTTCCTTGTTCTCAAAGATTATGGAAACCATAATTAACTGCCAGCTCCAGCGATATTTGGAGACAGCTGACTAGCGTTCGCTAATATGGTTTTCAACGGTATCGATCAGCTAGTGATCTTCTAATATTCGGCGGAGGCAATTGAGAGCAAAGGGGAAGCGTTGGCGGTTAGCTTAGACATAGCGAAGGCCTTTGATCGGGTGTGGCATAAAGCACTTCTAGCAAAGCTACCATCTTATGGGCTTCCCGAGAAATTATGTAAGTGGATCACCAGTTTTTTGGCAGACAGGAACATCAAGGTCGTTGTCGGTGCATGCTCAGATCTCAAGTCTGTTAATGCTGGTGTTCCGCAAGGCTGTGTACTATTTCCAACCTTGTTTCTTCTGCATATCAATGATATGCTGCAAACTAGCGGCATTCAGTGTTATGCAGACGACAGCCCTGGAGATGCCTTATACACTGGCCGCTCTAATATTTTTTAAATAATAATAATAATCGTTTATTTGCAGTTTCTTTTCTTATTCTATACATAAGTTGTGGATGCAGTCCTTTTTTAGTAAACAATACCTGTGACAGGAGGCACCGCTCTTCCCATAAGTCTAATTAGTATGTAATGAAAAGATACGACAAAACAAGTGCAATTACAAATTTAGATTAATTTACATGTTAAATTTAAACGTAATAAACTTAAATTTAAATTAAACATTGTTTTAACTAATAAACGTAATAAATTTAAATTAACTTTGTTATAGCTAATTTGTGTATGTGCGCGCGCGCGTGTGTGTGTGTGTGTGTGAGAGAGAGAGAGAGAGAGTGTGTGTGTGAGAGAGTTTGTGATTGTCTGTGTATGATGTGAGTGTGTGTATTTTTATTTAGTGAAGTAACTCCTCTATATCATTATAATTTTGAATTTTTATCCATCTAATAGTAGTTTTACAGTCATAGTAATTAAGAGTGTACCTATATGCCAAGCTTTTTATTTACTGCACTTAATCTATTATACTGTCTTTTCGCAAAACTAGTCTTAACGGATGCAACAGCGACAACTCTCCAATTTCTTCTCTTATTTAATATATCGGGGTCGAATTTGAGGTCCTTGTGAATTTTTAATACGGTAGAAGATATGTACAGCTTTCTTACAGTCAAGAGGTCCGCATAGTTATATAGATCTGTGGTAGGGAATCTTAGCGGCAGGAAGTACATAACTTTTAGCAGAGATCTTTGTGCTCGTTCCAACTCGAGAAACTTAGTTTGGGTGACGCCACCCCAAATAGAGATGCAGTAACCTATTACACTCTCAGCTAGGGACTTGTAAATTTTATTTAGAAGATCTTTGTCAGCCACATGTCGAAGCGTCTTGAAAACCCAAACTAATTTTCTTATTCTGCCCATAACATGTTCAGTGTGAGCATGCCAGGATAGTCTATTATCAACTGTGACACCCAGGTATTTTATACAAGAAACTTTTTTAATGAGGGAACCGCTACAATTCGTTCCTAGTTGATCACATGTATGAATTTGAATCCAAAAGTTACTCCCTGGCTGGGTTTTAACATTTTTAGTAAAACAGACAAAGTTCGTTTTACGAGTGTTTAAGGTAAGCAAATTAGACTTGAGCCAGACAGCCACCTTAACTAGTCCATCTTCAGCTTTTCTGTGTACATCTTCCCATGAGGTACCATTGAATACTATTGCAGTATCATCAGCGTATGAAAATAGTTTCGCATGAGGGATGTTTAGTTTGCAAAGGTTATTGATGTACAATAGGAACAATGTGGGCCCAAGTACGCTGCCTTGTGGTACTCCGAAAGTTATATTTTCTTTAGAACTGATGTAGTCACCAATTTTGACTATTTGTTGCCCATTATTTAAATAGTCAGTAAAGAGTTTTAGTGGGACTCCTCTTATTCCAATTTTTTCCAACCTATGGATAAGAGTGGAAATGGATACGATGTCAAATGCTTTTTTAAATCTAAGAATACCCCTAATGATTTATTACCTTTATCAGTTTGACCAACTATTTCATTGACAATAGCTGTTACCGCATCTATAGTTGAGAGATCTTGTCTAAACCCGTACTGATTATGAGCTAAGATATCGAAGTTATTTAAATAATTTACAAGTCTATAATTTAATTATTTTTTTCGAAAATTTTAGAAATCGATGTTAAAACAGATATAGGGCGGTATTTGTCAACGTCATATCCATCTCCACTCTTAAGCACTCAGGTTATAATAGAAAGTTTTAGCGCTGTGGGAAAAATACCCTGTGCAAAGCATACATTAATTAAATGAGTGATGATGGGGACAAGTTCAACATGTGACAATTTCAAAAATTCTGTGGGTATCTTGTGCCTGCCTGGGTGGCCTGGAGCACTATGTGTTTTAAGACTCATTAGAGTATTGTATACCTCTTCACAGTTTGTATCAAGTAGAACAAATGATGTGAGTGGGGTTTCATTTAAGCTGTCTATGCTATTAGTATCTCGAGATATATTAGCTGGGACCTGCTCAGCAAGATTTTTCCCCACATTTGCGAAGTGTCTGTTAACAAAATTAACTGAATGTTGTTTTAGAGTTTAGTAACTGTGTATTATAAGAATTTTGAGTTTTGTAATTAGTTATATTATTTATGCACTTCCATAGTAATTTTGGATTTCCTTTAGATTTAGATAATTCGTCTCTTTCAAATTTTCGTTTTAGCTTTTTAACTAGGTTATTTATATAATTCCTGTATCTTATGTAAGTAATTTTAAGAATTTCATTTCCGGGAACCACGCGCAAATCTTTTTGTAACTTATTTCTGTTTCGAATGCAGCGCAATAGTCCTGGGGTGATCCAGGGCTTTATTATGCGTCTGGATTTCGCAATTTTTACTATAGTCGTATTTACTTTTAGCGCGTTCTGTATGATATTTATTAATTTATCAATAATTATGTTAGGGTCGTCACAAGTAAGTAGTTCCGATAGTTCATTTTTATATACGTTAAGAATAGCTTTATTGTAGTCTACTTTTGAGTTGATATTTCTCGGTAACAAGTCGATGAGTGTCGCAAGAAACTTGTGTTTGAAATCGAGTCTGTTGGCCAAAGTTCTGGACCCGAACGAGACACAAGTTTGCGCGTTTACCGCAAAAAAATCGGCTTTCGTCGTTCCTCTACAATTTGAAAGGACTTCCCTAACCGCCTCAGCAAGCATTGGGATACTTGGCGTCGACATATGGAGCGATGTCCAATTTCGTGGTCATATGGATGGCTAAACTAGCCTCTAGGCTAAAAGCCTTTTATCGATCACGCAGTTTCTTAGAAAAAACTAGGCGTGCGGATAGGGCGAAGCAGTATTTCATGCCTTCACACCGCCCACAATTATACAAGGCGCAGATCCGGCCTCACATGGAATACTGCTCTCACCTCTAGGCTGGACCGCCCCAGTATCAGTTTCTTCCATTTGACTGCGTTCAACGCCGTGCGGCTCGAATCGTCGCCGATAGCAAGGTTCAATCAACTTGATTATTTAGCGCTGCGTATAGATGTCGGATCGCTCTGCATTTAATCCAACACCGACTATCCATTTGCCCCCTTTTCTATAAAAAAAAATCTACCGCATCTACCACGGGGAGTGTTCTGAGGAATTGTTCGGACTAATACCTGGAGCAGAATTCCTCCACCGGATATTTACCAAATTTCACCCACACCATCTCGATGTCCGAAAACCCACAACTCGATTTTACGGCATTTCCTGACTCGCACGACGATTACATGGAATCAGCTGCCACCTACGTGTTCCTGAACCGATACGAAAGGCCGGCAACGTACCTGCTAATCCTGGGTGTCTGTGGATATCGCTTTTCACTTACCACCAGGTGAACCGACTATCCGTTTGCCCCCTCTTCTACCTATAATCAATATTTATAAATACATAGTAACAAAAACTTATGCGGGCAAGACATTGAGTAACTCTGCGTAATTCGGTAAGGTGTCTTGATTTCTAGAAGATAGAAAATAAATTAGTTTTCGGTGATATAAAATATAACTTAGGCTTAGGAATTTTTCATACGTGCCCTTTTAAAAAGTTAGCCGACATTTCTTTATTTCTATTGCAATCAGATAACGACTCCATTGTTTTATTCTCCTAACTTTGTTCCAACCATTGTTTTCTAAAATATAATAAATATACTTATAAATACCACTAAATACTTATCAGAATATATTTTGACACAAAAAGAAAGAGAAGTTAAAAGTAGGTACCTAACTTTATAAATTACAAATAAATATTATGTACATCATATAAACTACTTTTAACTTACCTCTTTTTTGTCAATTTGCTAACAAACAATTTAGACATTTAATAAAACCATTATATAAATTCGTGAAATGAACTAGCGAGGAACTGGCACAGACCCGTCGCTGACAATAGGGATGTAGACATTTTTCAGAAATGTTTTTAAATCATTTATAAATATCTAACGGAGGCCTAAATATTATCAACTTTTGCTAAATACGTCTTAAGCCTATAAAATCTTGCATTTTATAATGCATTATAAATTTCGTTCCAAAACGCTAACACTTCTTCCGCTTCCGCTAAATAGGAACTGGTGACGTCATTATCACGTGACCTATTTTAAATTTTGTTACATTTTATTCATAAAATATTAACTTAATCATATAAAAATAAGGGAGAATAATGTATTTTTTCAGAATTCTATCATATAAACTACCAATTAACATCAAAATTATATTTTTATATGAATACTGTCAACATCCATAAAGTCACGACTCACGAGGGGACTGAGCGGCTTGAGCGGTACAAGGCTTCCATACATACGCTGCTTATAACTAAAAGACGTAAACGGCAAAATGGTTTTTGTTATATTATTGCGTTAAAAACGATAATTGGTGAAATTCATATGACCATTTTAAATAACATGCATAAACTTATCTACAAAGAAAATTAAGAGGCTTAAATCGGACCCGTTTGCCCATAAGATATGAATGTTTTAATAAGAGGTATGTTTGATATTTTTTTCTCTGTTACAAAAGTTACCTAATCGTGTTTCGAAAATTAGAAAAATAAGGCTTTTATCATGAACTATCCAGGTCACCAATTTATATTTTCATGCGTTTTGGAATTACTGAAATAAATTGAAATTATTGACGACAAAATTACTGAGGCGTCCTCTTAAAAACAGATATATTTATAGATTATTAAACATATTCATGCAAGGATTTACTTAAAACACAAAATGAGTTCAATTTTTTATTGTAACCAGCAAACTTTGATAATTACATTGTTATCACAATAATACTTTGAGGCATTCAAAAACAGACAAAATATGTATTTTGAACTCAAAACTGTAATAAATCGGCCAATAGAAAACTTGGTTTTTATAAAAGAACCATATCTCTTGTTACAGAATATACTCCTAAACAAAACATACACTTGTCTCGCTCGGCCATAGAAAAAAGTCTGATAACAATTATTAGCGCTGAGTTTGCGTTTCTATTTTATATTGAAAATTTTAGATTTTAAATTTTATCGAAGAATAAATATTATATGTATACATTCAAGTTATTTTATTAAATAGTCACAACATGTTATTTTAGACATTTTGTGTCAATGCTTATTTCAATACCTATAAGAACTAAATTTATCATCGCCTACTTGTGTGAAATTTTCAAATAGAAATTTGGAATGAGATTTGAAGAAACAAACTTCTACTCCGATAAAGTTCCGAGAAATGTCGAAGATTTTTATATTTTACGTACTAGTTCATTGCCTAGCCCTATTGGATTATAAGTTGAGAAATCAAAGACAACTCCACGTATTCAGACTTATTTATATACGGCATTATTACTACGTATAGAGCAGTGGGTCAGGTTTCACGTTGAAGCGTTAGGTCGCTCAATCAACAAAGTGCTAGGGCCGTGGCTCATCCAGTATCCTCTATACGTGTTACGTACAACCTTACCGTCAAACATCTAAACATCAACTTCCCAAACCACTTAGTTCGAGGCTCCGACCTCCGTTCCTAAAATTGCACCCTTCGGCGTTTATTATGGTAATTATTAAACGATATTACCAATGTCATAATATATCTCCTGATTTTCGATTTTTTTATAAAAAATTGGCTTAAATATTTCTAATAAAGTAGACAAGTTTTATTAATATTATTTCAGAAGTAAACTCTATTTGACTAAGAATTCTGTTTTTCAGTGTTAATGATTTCTTATTCTTTTTTTGATATAATCTAAGTATACAAATAAATAAATTGTAAGTTTCTGTTTCTAATTTCAAATTAACAGCTTTTCACTAAATGCATATGAAAGTGTATACTATACGTACTCAAAAAATGTTTTGTTTTTAATTTTTGTCTGTCTGTTCCGGCTAATCTCTGAAACAGCTGGACCGATTTTGACGGGACTTTCACTGGCAGATAGCTGATATTGTAAAGGAATAACTTAGGCTTCTAAAAATAACAATCATCACTCCGGCTGTCAATGTAAGTTAACGCGGGCAAAGCTGAAGGCAACAGCTAGTTATAAAATAGATAGTAGTATTTGTTTAATCCTATTGATTGAAAAAATATTTATTTAAATTTGCTATAAAATAGCTGATATTTTCGTGCTGATTGTGTTTAATGTTACCGAGCATGTATGAAAAAATATTCATTAGTCAACTTAGGATGATCAATTAAACCTTTTTTTGATGACGTGAAAATAAAACATTCCATGGATATGCTATGTTTTAATTTCATAATACTTTATAGCATACAATTAAATTATTTTTGGTCAACATTAAATTTGGTTGCCCGACGTGGTAGCGCCCTCAGGCCTCGCTCACGCCCACGATGCAAGCAATAATAAAGTTATATAATATGTCAAGGCTCCCGCGGTACTCGGCGTGACAAACCAAAATACGTATACAGTATACACATATAGACAACAATACTAGTTTTACAACCTTGATATACCTGAGTCAAACTGTCGTATCACATATTTTTCTTTTTTCTCTGAATTAAGAACCGTGGCCGATACTATAAGTCTACACACTTTCTTACAGTTTGCGTTACATTTACGGTTATGTGGTTATGTTTATCAAAATAATCCACTTTGTTCCATCTTTAAAAGAAAATATTACACTAAACTAGTACAAATTTGTTTTCGATTTAAGATTTTAATTAAAAAGAAATGCTACTAATTCTAATGTAAAACTATCGGACCAATTTATAATTTACAAAATTTACAATTACACTAAATCTATGAAAAAAACTAAAATTATAATTCTTATTAATGAAGCTAAAGAAAACAAAAAACGACAAAAAGTCATCGGCGACCATCATATTTACAAGTTTGTTGAAGCATCGAACATATTTTGATGCTACTTGCTATTATACCTACCCTAGAATAGTAATCAGACAACTAATAACGTTATAAAAAATTCTCATTTCGTGGTCTAGCGGTGTAAACCATTACTGTCGACATACGTCTACTTTCATTAACCATAGTTTATTTTTTTATACATTTTATGATTTATTTACTTAAGCACCTACCTATACTCGTCATTATATCATAAGAATCGTCTGGTTTTTTTTGTTATTATTACCCTACACACCAATTACACATGTTGCCAAATATTTAATTAGTGCTACAAAACGCGTAATTGGTAAAAGTGCTAGGATTTAAACAACTCGAGTTGTAGTGGTCATCACAGCCACATACTTAAAAAAAATAGCTATAACATAATAATTTCAACTAAATTTAGCGTAGTCTTGGGCCGGCCAGAGACGCGAGAAAAATATCGGGCCCATTGTCTAGATACTAACTAAAAAGAATATCTCAACACTAATATGTTAAAAATGATTTCATGAATCATTCACCATTCCAATCAATATTATTGCCAATATATCGTGTAAGTATATAGGTACTATTTTATGTATTTCTTATTTTTATTAATGTTTACTTATAAATCGAATATAATCAATTTGAAAACAAAGGTGATAACTTATCCAGCATATATAATTTCACGCACAAAAAAATGCCCTTTTTAACAGAATCGCGACGTTCCTTGTCACTGCATAACTTACATTACGGTTATGCCTATTACAACTTACGATGAACTCACCAATAAACTCCTCTTCAAATTCTCATTAACATATCTTTGAAATCTTCTTTGGATAGGACTACTGAACGTAGTCCTATCCAAAGTAGTCCTAGTACTGCGGCGATATCGCCTATTTATAAGATAGGATAAACTATACTCTTTTAGTAACAAAATAAATGTTTTGCCCGCTTTTGCTTGTTCATACTGAATCCATGTTTTATCTTATTTCAAGGACAGTAGCTCATTAAAGAAAATATGAATATTCGGAGTTTATAGGTTAGATTTTTGTGGCTATAATTGAATTGACTTAGAAAAATTATTATAAAATACATTTAAGCAAGATGTAGAAAATAACATTTTTTTATGATAATAACATATTATTGTATATTTATGACTGGACATTTCCCTTTTTATATGGATTTGAGGACAAGAGAGCCACATATATATTATATATTTTACACTGATATTTCTTTATAGTACACTTTCGGTTCTACGATATAACAAATTTCAGTCTATAGCGATCGTTTAGGCTATCTACAATCTTAAAGGCTCACTTTATATTATTGCTAATTTATTAACATTATGTTGTAAACTATTGACATATGGCTGAATAGAACGCACTTCCAATACATTTTATATTAACTATTTATAGAATTTGAAAAGCCATTAAGACACATTGAAAAATATTTTTGGTTATTAGAGGTATATTTTTTCGACAAAAATTAAAGTCTTTACTGCAATATTTATAGTGATAACATTCTAGATTCATAAGCTTTTTCATCAGTTTATATAGTAACGTACGTTATAATTTTTAATATCCATATCAATGTGTATGCATAATACTAATAGCAGGCAATGATTAATAATAAAAGATTACAAGGAACTTTGACAACATTGTTAATTTACAAGAACTAAAAAGTATACTATCTCGTTATTTCCTTTAGAAGAATGAACAAAGTGGGACAGTTTGCAAATTTATAGTACAGGCACAATATTGTTGAAATAAGATCTAGGCTGAAAGGACTGTAAATTTATATACAATTGATTTTATTTTACTAGATTTTTCCCATATTTACAAATATAGAAAATTTTATTGGACTACATTCAATGAAAAAAAATGTCAATTTCTAAAACATCATCGCTCGACCCTATGGTAAATCAAATTAATAGTAATCAATATTAGGAAGAACATACATAATATTAGTAGAATAGATAAATAAATGAAATTAGTCCAATAAAATTGCCCAAAGCATTTTCAAACAACAACTGACAAAAACGAGCCAAACCCGTCCATTGCGTGATAGAAAAAAAGACAGAAAAAGAAAATTATTGAAAAAAATCCGGTAGTAACCGTTACACTACACTAGTGAGGTCCGTTTGTTGCTGAGGAACGTCGACACACGTAGCCCTACGGCCGGGGTGACGTCACTTCCCCGGATGCCCGTTGCCAAGTGTATGGTCGGCGACCTGCGAATACGATCCACGTTGAGAGCGCGCACAGCCGTGTGTCGTCGTTCCTAGTGAGGCTAGACGTGAGGCGGGGTAGTATGCGATAACGATGCGTCACCGTCTAACGATCACAAATACCTGACGGTGACGCATCGTGCTAACGCACATTACCGAAATAATGTTATGACGGCTATAATTTTACCACCGCCTCACGTATATTGAAACAAACTTTACTTGAATTTTAAACCGATAAAAAGTTAGAAATTCAAGTAGTTTGCTATTATTTTCTAGTTGGGATTACTATTATATTTTATAATTAAAAAAATACATATATTTGAAGTTATATAATAGCAATCCAAACTATATGCAAGCCATCCCTCCACCAATTTAAAGCAAAAATCCCATAGTTATGAAGTGAATATTTGCAACCCAGTTCAATAAAAATTATTCAAGTTTATTCAAATAACTTCATTGCTATTTAAGACGTGTAATTTGAGCCCCACAGGATACGATATACACAGCTGCACGCAAGCTATTATTTAGCTGTCACATTAAAATGAGTATATTGAAACACATAACACATCAATAGGTAAAAATATAGAAACAGCTAAACAATAGGATAAAACAAACCATGTGCATTAAGACAGTAATAAAAACAACGAGAAAAGCATCGAATTAACCATGCATTTATTGGCAGTGTATGTAGAGGAAGACAAAATCAATTAAAATATATAAACACAAAAACACGTCGTAAGCAACATAAATATTATATTGCTTGCGAAGTCGTCAAGGCCGACCACGACGTAAGAAATTTTTGATCTCGACGACCATATTTACTACAAAATAATATTTAACAGGTATGTTTAATAAAATTAATAAATTTATCATATATTTTTATTGAAAGCAATAATCTTAGTGACAAATATATTTAAAAGAATCAATATCACAAATATAGATATTGCATAATATCGCCTTCACTATGGGGCTTTAAATTATTCAAAACAAAACAGTTATAATTTTAAATTTATAAACAATAGAATAAAGGTAGCTAGCTATATTTAATAATAAAATAAAATTCAACCGGATATTTCAATTTAATAAAAAACAAAGTCGCTTAATCTAAAAAATATCTTCTTATCTAAATTAATACAAACAACATACATACATACAGATTAATCTCAAAAACCCCCTTCACATTGACGCTAATATAATTTTAAAAAATTTAATTCCACAACTATTAATTATTATGAAAAATTAAGTACTCTGCAAAATATTTTAAAGAATAAATAATTAATTACAGCAAAATGGTAACAGAAAAATGGCACCATTATTTAAAATAATATATTTCTTATGTAGTAGGTAATATTTACAGTTTTTGTGTACAAAAATATTTACTTAAAAAAAAACTCATTTTGCATATTTAAAACAAATGATGCCTAGCTATCGCTAATGCTAATAAGCTTAGGCTTAAATAATATATTTAATAAAATAAGGACTTAAAAAGTAACATAATATGCTAAAATGTTGCACTTGATATATAAAAATTTTCGTACACGCACATTTTAATACTTTCAAGTAACTAACAGCAAGACCTTAAAGGAACAGTATAATTATTTAGTACACCCTGTAAGTTTCATTTATTTTGAGCAAATAAACTATAATTACTAAAAGGAAATGCACATAAGTAATAGATCGTATAAGTTACATTAAATTAAAGCTGTAATGGTAATGTGTTCTTGTGAAATGAATATGGCCTATGCCACTTCTCGTTATTATAAAAATAGACCATCATACAAAATAATTCCAATGTACAAAGCAACTATTTTGGACCATGACCAAAAAAAATACCAAACTATAAATAACATAGTTACTTTCTACTTATTTACACTTAAACTAATAACTACATAATAAAGATAGCTTCAACAGTTATACTAATTAACGATATTAACGATAATTAACGATTAATGTGATATATATATATAAAATAGCCAACATTTAAAAATGAGATTATATATTTTTTATTTACAATACTTAACATTATTTATTTCCGAGCCACAAATATATTAGTATAATTTAAGGGCAAGGCTCAGTATACAACAGTTACCCTTCAATCAAGTCAAGTCGCGTTTCATAGTAATAGGCTAGTCTCGACAAATATAAGTTACATCAGAACTTTTTATACTAATAGCAATAAAAAGTGTATTATAAAACACAAAATAAGATAAATAATGTTGGCATCAAATCGTCAACAAATATAAATAGGTAGGAAAATTCCTTCAACTGGCATTGTAAATACATTTTTTTTTCTATATCCTATATATATTATGTTTTATATATCAATTTATAGCGGAACAAATAAAGACATCAAGTGTGTCTTAATTTTCCAGAAGGTAGAAAAGAATACACATAATAATGAGTACTAACTGTATAACAAGTAAAATATATTGTACTATATATAGCTAATCCATTTGATGCTCGAAACTTGGGCTACATACTTCTTAATGTAAATGTGTAAATATATTCTGAAAGCAATTATATCAATTAAGAGAATAATCTATATAATAATTGTTTAAATTTTGCTAAAGGCATAGTATATATAAAGGCATAGTATATATATAGTTGATCTAATAAAATACATACTTATATATTTTAATACTATACCTGTTACTCCTGTGCATTTTACACTATAATAAAATGTAACAATTCTTATATATAAAAAATATATATTTCTATTATTACCATAATAAATATTAAATTTAATAAAGATTCAATTTAAATAGAAATATATTGAAGTCTTGTTTAGTCTTCAATTTCAACTAACTATAATACTTCAGTCGTGCAAGCAGTTTAAAGGAATATTTATACATGCTATTATTTTTGTAAAAAGATAAAATCTGCTGTTTCTACCAACATTGGACAATATCTATTAGTATGGAATGAATGTACTGAACTTACTCTGCCTAAACAGTAAGTTTACAGTGAGGTAAAGTAAGAAGCCTTATTTTAAAGAGCAGCTTAGGATATTTTAGAAAAAGCTCAATTTTTTGTCCCTATTATGTAAACATAATATTGGGGATACTTCTAATTAGCCTATGTTTCAGTTAATTGTTTTAGTAGCAGATTATAATCTACATATACATTTTTTGTCTTTAAGTTATCAGTAAGGTGTCCAATGTTAGTTTTTATGAATAATAAAAACAACAGTGCAACTAAATTCATCCAAAAATATTAATATTTACACATCAAAATTGAGTAAATATAATTGATATATTTTTTCTTTATAATATAATAAATGTCAAAAAAATGTATAGCATCTAGCAAAATAGCTAACCTAATACTAATTACCCTCTAAGATTTCAACATTTATAGGGAATAATTGTATATGTGAGTCTTTAACATATAAATGTCAAATAACAGTGTATAAGATAAAATACAAATTTTATTTTATTTGTACAAACAAATCTTGATATATTAACGTAAATATTAAAGATCTTATTATTTTAAGAAAAATATTTTCTTAAAATAATTATATACAATTACACAGAGAAACTATAGGAATGCACTTTTAATTGTGTTACAAAAATGGAAGTTAGTAATTAGTTTACGCAAAATCTTTAGATAAAAATCGGCATCTGTTAAGCTAAACAGATTCAATATTAATTGACACTGCATACAATGACATAACCCTCACTAACATACCCACAGTGGAACTACTGTTTATAAAACCTATATGAATCAAATCAACCAACAAAAGACCAGTAGACGCTTATAATGTCGCAACTGTGTTTATTATAAAACAATATATAAATAAATGATACTAAATATTTTAGTAATTGCAACATCATTGAATATACAGATTTTAATTATAAATACACCTACCTATTCAAGTCAAAATATACTAATATTTTTTATATATAGTATTATTTAAGGGTGGGGACACCAGCGAGGCCAGACGGGTGATCAGTCCTCATTAACGGGACCATTTCTCCCATTATATATAGTAAAAGAAATCTCTATTAGAGATAAATATGCAATGTCTACATTTAATATTTTGTAAAATTGTTGTTATTTAATTTAGGTATTTTAAGTAACTTATAGTATTTTTATCAGATGATTTATTAAGAGTTATGTCAAGGTGATATAAAATAAAGTAATTCTTCACTAAAGTGGGCATTCCCATAGTTATTTTACTCTGGTGGCGGTGGCGGTAGTGGTGGCGGCGGCATCGACGGTAAAGGCGGCTGTTGGTGTTGAGGATGTTGCTGTCGCTGATGCCGATGTTGCGGCTGATGCGGCTGGGGCTGGTGAGGCTGATGCTGCTGATGAGGTGGATACATCGCACCATAGAAATAACCGTCCATTCCCATGCCATAGTACAGGGGAGGAGGCGGTTGTACCATATAAAAGGGGAAAGGCCTAAAAGGGGGCGGTATATTCCAATTGCCTACCTTAGGGTGGGGTGCTTCGTGTCGCTGCATCTTATGAGGAGGCCCAGCTTCGGACGGGCCCGTCCTCTTCCTGGACGTTTCTAAAACATCCTTCGATATCTTGATCTTGAGACCGGAAGGCTGAGGCGGAGGCGGGGGAGCTGCCAGTCTGTCCTTAGGTATCTTTATCTTCAACCCGGGACTGGCCGACAGTTTGTCCCTCGGTATTGTTATCCTAAGTGCACCGTCTTGGTCGACCGGTGGCGGAGGTTGCTCCACTTTTTTCTCCCTCTCTTTATCTTTTTTATGTTTCTTTCTTTCCTCTTTAGATTTGTCACGGTCTTTGTGTTTGTGTTTGTCTTTCTTTTTCTTTTCTTTCTTATGTTTGTGTTCTGATTCCTCAGTTGGCTGAGATTGGAGCTGGACTGATTGTTGGGGTTGGATGTGAGGTTGTTGGGGCGGTAGAACGACGGGGGCGGGCGCCTGAACGGGGGGCGGGGCGGGCGGAGGGGCGGGCACCTCGATGACCGGCTCGCGTTTAATTTCTATGGGGTTCCTTTCGGTAGCGACCGTTATGGGAGCCGGCTTGGCTAAACTCTCCTTAAGGAGGTTTGAAACTAACGTGGGGTCGGTTTCTATGCCGTTAAGAGCTCTAGGTGGTTCCGGTTTCCTGTGCTCAGGATGTCGCGTCTTGATGGAACTGCCACGTTGTGAATCTCTGATAACGTTTTCATAACCTGGCGTTTCATCAATTTTCTTAACAACAGGTACTAATTCTGGTTCAGAATTTGAAGGCAGTCTTTGTCTAGATTTTGATGGGTCCTTACTTGGTGGGGACGAGAACGGTGAGAGAATGGCTGGTGGTTGCATATCACGTACCACGGAAGTTGGATCGGGCCGTTTTTTGTGGGGACTCATCGATTTCGGTTGCTCTTGGGATTGGACGGGCGTCGGTTGAGAAATATGGGGTACATTCATATTAGATATACTAGGTCTAGGTTCTGGTTTAGGTCTCTGAGGTGGCTGGGGTCGCCTGGGGGCGGTGGCCGCCGCTACTGTAGGAGTAGTGGCGTTTTCGGGAGAGAACAAAGATGGCGGTCGCGTCCTTTGGGGAACCACTTCCGGTTGGTGTGGTGGGGCGGACGTGGATGGTCCTGGTATTTGTCTATGATGTCTATGGTCATGAAGTGGTTTGTGGTGGGGGGGTTTGTGAGGCCAGGCGTGATGAGGTTTGTGACTATTGTGACTGGAGGGGGGTCTGTGGTGCGGTGGTTGTTGGACGGGTCTCGAACCGGATTGTGGGACTGGTCGCTGAGACTGTTGGGGTTGATTGGGTTGTTGTTGTTGTTGTTGTTGTAAGGCCTGTTGCCTCCTTTCCCTCTCTTCGCGCCTTTCCCGCTCTTCTCTCTCTTTCTTTTCTCTATATAGGTTAAAGTCAATTTTCTGTGGTTGGGATGGTGGGTTTTGTGGTGCCGTTGTGGCCGGGACGTAACCACCAGGTACAGGTTGACGACGTCTTTCGCGTTCATATTCTACAAAACAAAAAGTTTTATCATTCATTTAATCGAAATCTAAATGTACTAGTATTATTTGGTGTACTATAGTCCCATTATAATAAACGCAAATCATGACAAGGCCGGTAGTGATACGTCAGAGAAGGCATGAATGAGCTGCACGGGTTAGGTTCCTGATGAACTTGTTCGAGTTCACGGGCTTAGTAGACCACATATATATCATTAGAGAACTTGGAGTTTTCCTTATCAACCAATATAAGAATGTACCTTTATCAAAGGACTTGTCTATCTCATCGCTATTAGCCAGGCTGTGTTTCTTCTCAAACGGTGAACTAGCCATAGCCGCCGAACCGGACGGGAGTGACGCATTCGAATGAGGCGAATTTCCACCTATAAAAGAACCAAATATAAAAATAACATCTTTATAACAATAATATATGTACATGCATATCCCGGGTGTATTTGGAACGTTTGCGAAAACGAAGAGGTATGATAGTGTTGGCATAGCCTGAAATGATACAAGTGAAAAAAAAAACGCGTTTTCTTTTTTTTTTGTTGCCTTTTTTTTTTTTTGTATAATACGGTTTAGTAAACATAATGTTACAGGAATTTGATGATAATGCTTTAAAATAATGGTTTTTTGAGAAAAAACAGCAATGTAATTGGTTTATAGTTCACGCCCGCTAGCGGACTGAATCAGCTGATAGCGTTCGCCGCATGCACGAGGTGAACGAACTCCCGCACCGCGCGCGTCTTCAGTGCGCCCGCTAGTCGCGCGTCTCGCGGTTAGCATGAGCGTATAGTGTGTATACATACATTGCGGGTTTGCAAAATACACAAGTCCTAAAATTTTCTTTAAAAAACGTTTCTGAGATAAATGGTTATATGCATTATATAGTATATAAATAGTATATTATTAGGGTTTAATCTTCGCAAGCGTTCCAAATGCACCCGTCTATCTTGCCACACATGTCTATCTTGAAAAATTGTCAAATTCATACTCTGAAGATACGAGTGTTAGCATAAAATTCATAAATACTATTACAGTAGAACGCCGATTATTATCCGAACGCCGATTAACCGAATCGCCAATTATCCGAATCGGTCCTAAGCATAGTATAAAAAAATTAAACCAAGTAATTTTTGTTTTGTTTTGTTGTAACTCGTTGGATGCCAAATATATTTCAATTGTTCAAGTGTGCGTTATTTTATAGGTGTGTCTGTTAAACCTAATAAAGTTCATTCTATGTGTGACAATTCGTTTTTCTTTATTATCAGTCTATGTCCGACTATCCGAATCGACCCCGGTCCCGGTTCTACTGTATTTACTTTATATCTTAGGACTTAGAACAAGTAAAAACTATTTTCTAAAAAAATATATAATCAATTGATTGTTGGATACCTAATTGAAATTTTACCAGACTTTTTATTTAAACCAGTGAAAATTTAGCACTGGTGAATCGATGGAACATAGCAAGTCCAAAAAATAGACACTGAGATAAAATATTTTAAGGTCTATAACCCAAAATATATAATTTTTAGTATTTAATGCGTCAAACATATTATTATGTTATTAACTCACTGTTGTTTGACATTGTCATCATCTTCCTCTTGAGCCGGGATGGACATTTGTCAAAGATGTGTAGGAACTCAGCGGTGAGCCTTTCCAACAGTTCAGTGGTCACCGACCGATCTACATACGAAAACCAATGCCGTCCCTCATGAGACTGTGGAATCTGAAAGTATTTATTCTGATAAAGCATAACTTTAAAATATTTGGAAAATATGATATCACCAGGATGTTTTCAACAAAAAAAACTGTAAAGTTTTTTTTACAATAATTGGATTATTGTAAAAAACTTTAGTTTTTTTTTTTCAATAATTGGATTATTGTAAAAAAAACTTTAGTTTTTTTACATTCTTGGCGCTTTTTACTTAAAACAACCTTGGTTAAGAGAGGACTAAGAGCTCATACGCGGGTGACTGCAAGCAAAAATACATATTATTATGTAAATGACATTTCTATACCACACTACAATGTGGTCACCCACACAACCATTGCAGTTGCTCTACGGGCTATTTTTTCAATTGCGGTCACTGAACCATCCAGTGCGTATAGAACCACCCAGTGCGTATAGAACCACCCACTGCATATAGAACCAACCAGTGCGTATAGAACCACCTAGTGCGTATATGTTCTAAGGTGCCAGATGTTCTACGGTTAAAAAGTTATTATTAGTACTCAAAATTGATTGCTCTTTTCAATAACTTGAAAAGTTTTTTTTTCCGGATGGATCTATGCTAACGGCCCCAAGGCCCTAATGCTACATCGGATTAGTGTGAGCCCATTTGGCTCCCTTTTGGTTTATAAAAGTGGAGGGTTGCCCTCCGCCAACCATGCTGTCTGCGACCACACGGCCTCCTGGCGTCGGGTTAGACTTGAAAAGTGCTTAATGTCTTAATCACTGTATTTATATTAATTTACTAACCATTTTCTAAAGTTGAAAATTGTATGGCATTAAACATAAGCTTTCAATTACACTCACCGCCCAATTACTCCATTTGGATGCCAAGTGTATACAGAAGCATGCAACAACGGTCGGTCTGTACTGCAAACACATTGTGGTCAGATGCAGACTGTTCGAAGCCATGAAGTATGAAGTCTGGGCGAGGTCTTTGGGTGCTGCGAATAAAAATAAACTAATTTTAATAATATTTTCTAATTAGAAAGAGACTACACCTTCTAATTTATTTATAGTAGTAGGTATAATTTTTGACCTAATTCAAATATTTTGCATCTCTGATAATATTTTTTCAATTGAAAATCACTTAGGATGTTGTATGGATTTGAAAAAAAAAACTCAAATGTGACCATTATTTTTACGCGATCTTAAACGTGAACACTGAAATAGATGGATTCCCCATCCATTCATTAATATCCAAATAAAGTCTACCACTATAAACCTATAACTATTGCTAATCTAGTAACATGTAAGATGGCAGCTATACCTACTGGCTACTACTCTGTAAAACAAACCTTATGTGTTTTTAGACGGCTTTAAGGCTTTTCAATACAGTCAGCCTTTATTATGTTTATAATATATATCCACACAACCTTACGATGTGTGGATAAATACGAGGGCGACACTGCAAGTTCTTAGAACTAACCACTTGTAAACAATATAATAAAAAATAAGTTTCAATCTTGAAAAAGGTACACTTTGCCAATATTAATATAAAACAATATAAAACTAATAACTTGCTAATTTGTTCAGTTTTTTATTTTCTAAGAACTTTCAATATCGCCCTCGTATTATACATATTTTTTATACATATTATTATATATAATTGGATTTTTTTGTAAGTTTACAAAACAGAAAAATTAATAGAACCAATCATAAATCGAGTTATTTATAATATCGGCCTTTTTCCTTATCGGCACTCAAATATAAATGGATAAAAATGTTCCTCTAATTTATATAAAGAGAAAGCGAAATAATATACTATTATAAAAACCACAACAAGTACATACAGAATAACATTTAAGAATATATATAATATGAAATGATACGGTAATAATTAGAAAACGGTGCAAATGTTGCTTTGCTTGCGAAGTGATGTTTAGGTATACATAACATATAATATATTATAAACTATATTATATATTATAAACTATATAAAATATAATATATATATAAATTTTTTAAGGATTTTACAAGTGTTTAAGCCTTTACCATGAAAGTCGTTTTATTATAATGAGCGAACTTAGCGTAAACATTAGAAAAAAAGAACTAGCTATTAATTAAATTATCTTTTTCGACGTGACAACGTCTTATAATTCGATGGAGCCGGCTGCACGAACGAAAAAACATGACACATGCGGCGTTACCTCGCTCTGAGGCGTTCCATTTTCTTATGACGTTGTCACGTTCAACTATCGTCAGTAAACCGACTTTACAGACAACCGATTTTTTTATATACGTAACAATTGGAAACAATAAGGTAATAATGCTTTTTTATTATTTTTGGTAAATGCATGCAGATTTAGGATAGCGAAACTTTTTACGTTTGTTTTTTTCTAAATGTGTATCATGATTTGGTATGTAAATATGCCTCACATATTTTTTTTCGATATTGCGAAAATGAATTATTAGCATTATAAAGGCGAACTAGTGACAAACACAAGTTAACATGATTGTGTTATTTAACATAAACTATAACATACCTGCTGCTATTGCAACAAAAAATACTTCTCCTTCTTTATCTTGTTGTATTTTTTAGGTATGGCAACACCGTCCCCGGGACGACACCGGTTTTGTGACTTTCATATTATCATCAATTTAGGAAACTATTTTGAGTGTTTATTAACATCTACTGTTGTTTGAATGTTACACGTATTTATATATACATATTAAAAACATACATGGGCTAATCCAACAATAAACGTATATGACTAGCAACGCAACTTACTATATCTACATTACTATCCTATGAATTATATATGTAATTTCCGTTACAATTGACTTTTAAAGACTCTGCGTAGGTTGTTTTCCTAAATTCTAATTTTAATACTGTTGTATGACATTAGAAGGGCATACAAACATGACCGAGTAAAAGAAAACAAACGAAATTTATAGATCTCTAATATAGGTAAACATGTATAAAATAATTTAAAGCGTCATATTAGTAATGTCATTAAATAGGTGCGTATACTTTTAGCATTCAGCAATTAACTTAATCGTAGTTGTATAGGCCCATTGCTTGCGTAAAATAGAACAGTAAATGTCACATTATAGAAACTCCAAGACTAGCCACTGCAGATCACTTGTAATCCTAAAACGATTGAATATGAAAGCCACACCGGTCGAGCACGTAGCAAGGAGGCGGCTCACCTTTGACAAGGTGGCACGTCCGCACAACGTGAGTGTGAGGGTGGTCGATGGCTACATCGAACCCTAAAGTCTGTAGCAGGACATTCTCATTAAACACTAAGTCTTGTGCCTGGAAAAAAAATAATAATTACAGACACATGTAACTTGTAAAAAACGAAATCAAATTTAAAAAAGGTAGTTAAATCAGTCAATATCCATACTTGGTACCTCTTATTGTCTTAAGCGGATGAAAAAGATATATCCTAGTGGTGTCCATGCTGATAGAAGTAATTAACACTTATTAGGTACATTTTTACCATAAGAATGTCAATATTTTTTTACATAATATTCAAATGTTATTTTAAATACCAATAATGTTGTTTGATCTTATTCGACCTTAAGACAATAATCACACTAAGTAAAAAACAATATAAACACCCTAACAAGATTATATTTACCTGTTCTTGATATTGCTCTGGTGTGAGGGCGTTTACACCTTCACCTCTGTGGAGGCAAACATGGGCGACTTTTATGACATATTCCAATTTCCTTGGCTGTTCCTCTACCTGCAAATCAATGATCATTTAACATCTATGCTAATCAATTACAAATTGAAAGATTTTTGAACTTAATACTAAAATGTAACACCAAAACTGCTGTTTATATGGTACTAGCTGTTGCCCGCAGCTTCGCCCGTGTTATTATATATTTACGGACGTATCCGTACCGATTATGGTCTTTTTTCTACTTTTTTTTGTTATTACTCTAAAGGGAATAAGGCTGCGTTTTGAAAGTAAGCTCCAAGCGGCTTAAATTTTTTTTGCGACTTTTACTTTCTTGTGAGTTAATCTTAAAAGATAGACATATACTGTCACGGACTTTTTATTAGATGATTTAAAGAGAAATAATTCTTTCACACATATGTTTTGTGTATCTTGAACCGTTTTCGCAGCGCACGCTACGGAAGCCCTCAAAGATATATAATTTTCCCCGTTTTTTACACATTTTCCACTGTTTCTTCGCTCCTATTAGTCGCAGCGTGATGTTATATAGCCTAAAGCCTTCCTTGATAAATTATCTATCCAACACAAAATGAATTGTTCAATTCGAACCAGTAGTTCCTGAGATTAGCGCGTTCAAACAAACAAACTCTTCTATATAGCTTTATAATATTAGTATAGACTATCTCTCAAGTTTTTGTCTATTTGCAAGGTTTGTTAAACGTTTGTCTAATTAAATGTTTCATTATATTATTTTTAATGAGTGGTATAATTATGATTTGAATGTTTATCTTTTTGCGTTTCTGTATTTTAACGTGAAAAAATATATTTTTAAAACATACCTTCGCTGCAAGGAAAAGTGCAGCAGCAGCTATCGCATTCCTGTGAAATTGTGTGAAGGAGTGGAATGCGTAGAACCGGTGCATATACACAATCGCTGTATTTATACATAGCTGAGATCTGTTAATAGTGTTAAGGAAATTTATGCCAGAAAAATGTTACATAGATTGTTTTTTGCAAATAGGAACAAAAATAACGAAGTAAAACATAAGTATTAGGAAAACAACTTTTGAGTCGTATGTATGTGGTAAATTTATATTCACCCATCCAAATATAGATGCAAATAGGTGACGAACTTCTCCCTACCTATATTATTATCCGGCAAGTCTAGGAACCATTTCTTTTGTTTTAATAAAATAGTTGTTTCTCAAGGCAAATGATACGAAACAAGTTTGAGGGTCAAGTCAACAGAACCTAGGTCAACATCAATAAATTGCAATATATAAATAAGGTCAGCCAGACCATGAACAAATAGCAATGTCTTACAATGTATAACTTTATATACTATTTATATCCCTTATTATATCACAAGTAACGAGCAATTTCCCCACCATGATTCAGGAATCAGGGCTTGATGTGGCGGTGGGGCTCAGTAGCCTAGGGTGAGCCCAGCACCTTGGGCGAAGCTAATTGAGCCGAGGGGGCTCTTTGTACCCCTCTTATAAGAAGAGGGGACAAAAGAGCAGGGGCAAGGACGGGAGCCTCGCCCCATTGTACTGTCCCGACGTTGGGAGGGGTTGTTCTGTGGTGCGGGACAACCCCTCGGTGGAGGTAGCTTCGGTCCCTTGGGGGACTGACTAGCCGTCGAGGTGCCCTGTTTGTTTATTAGATCCGAGGCACCTCACCAAAGGCGGCATCGGTGGCACTCGCCGGGTTTTAGTGGATAGAGTTACGTCCACTTTCGGGCGCAGCTAGTCCCAATTACCCGCGTGGGGAGACCCACTCCCCCGCGGGATGCCTCAGAGCATTTCCCGGCATTAAAGAAAAAAAAGTAACAAGAAATTTACTTAAGAATGAAAAAAATATAAGCCTAATATTTGAGCAGCATTATTTTACTTGTAATGTAAATTTTAAAATTTATTAAATTATACACTTAATCGATGAATATAACTTTCATTTATAATTATCAAAAATAAAATTCCATCACAATAATAATATCAACCCTTATAATATTATGTCCCACAGCTGGGCACAGGTCTCCTCCTTGAAATCAGGCAAGTAGGGTTTTGGGTCATAGTTTACCAATGCACTTGCCCAATGCGGGTTGGTGAATTACATACACATACAAAGGTATTCTCATCATTATAATCTCATCAGGCATGCAGGTTTCGTTCCGATGATACCTTCACAGGTGAGCAAGCAATGGTCTATGTTCAGTAGGTCTAGCATTTTGTCTACCCCTTTTCTCGTATTACTTATATGAAATAACACAAAAAAAGGCGTAGACAAAATATTGTCGTGCGCGCATGCTAACCATTGCACATAGAAATTTTGAAAATCCCATTTCTAGGCATCACACCGGGTCAGGATCGAACCTGCATTATTTCCTTACAATGTTGCCTTCACCGGTGAGCAAGCGTCGGTCTCATGTGCAGGTGCACATAGAAATTTCTAGGCATCACAGGTCAGGATCAAACCCGGACCTCTTGGCTCTCACTCAAGAGGCCGAGCCCATACCCACTGGACCATAATCCTTTCATTTTCACTCCAGACTCACATTTCCATCATTTATTTTATTGTTAACATTTGTTAACAATAAATGATTGAATCTCCTATTAAAAACGTAGTCTTTCTATTATTTTCTTATACTATATAAGTAAATGAAATAAAAAAAGAGGCACTATATTCAATTAAACAGAATTAAAATATATGAAAAAATTATAGATGAGAGTGAAATGAAATGTTTCACTGCTATACAAACAAGTATTACTGTAGCTTTTGGCCGACTCACAAAAAATGGCACACATTTTTTGTATACACAGTCATGACTCATAGAAGACAACAGTTACATGGAGCAAAAGTTTCTCTTAAGCTTTTGGATGGGAACAAGTGGCTTATTCTTGCTTGCAAGTAGTATCTACTTAACTAGTACTTATTTTGATACTTGTAAATAAAGTAGATTTATTGGTAAATAAATATTACTAATGCTAACATTAACATACATTATCGAGAAAATGCACTGTTAGGTAATACCTATGAAGAAAGGCAGTCACCAATGAAGGTTGGTGACTGTCCATTTCTGATATCATCAGAAGTGAACAGACCAATAATATGGGGTGGGAGGGAGGCACTCTTGTCGCGCTCACTGCTGCATGGGTACCACCATCTTGCTTGTTTCTCCCGTCAAACAGCTTTGCTGTGTTTCAGAGAGAAGGGCAAGACAGGCAGTGTAATTACTGGCACTGAGACTCAACACCTTCTTATGTCTCAGGATAGTCAACACATAAATGAGTTGCCTGGGCTCGTTCCAGGTATACTAGTTTTTGTTCATGGGCGACGTCGACCACTTACCATCAGGTGGTACGTTTGCCAGTTTGACTATCCAAATAACATAAAAAAATAAATACAATAATTTACTTTGGGAAATGTGAACAAAATCTTATAACCTACTTGTTAATCACCATCGTAAAAGAGCTATAACTGCCCACAGCTGGACATAAGGCTCTTCCAATAAACACCAAGGCAGACTTTCTCTGTTATTTTATTGCACATATCCAAACTGACTTATATATACTTCAATGAAACTGACATTCAGGGAATATTAATTTGTGATAAAGCTTAAAATTCATCCTTCCATATTTGGGCTCTGATTAGCTAAACATCAGCTAGATCAATTTTATCAATTTGGCACACAAGTGTCATTGAGAAAACCTACCTTGGAGATACTTTAACATATAATTAGTTTTATAAGGCCAATGTTTTGAGCTCAGTGATAAAAACTATCACTAAGTGGCTTCGATCAACAACAAAGACTAGATATTGAGTCAGCCCAAAAAATCGGTCTTGGTAAATACGAGCTCACATGAAAATTGGGTTTATATTTTGTTTAGTTCACTAATATCACAGCCAATGTAAACACTAAACTGTCCAACTGTTGTTGACCGAAAAAGCCAAGGCCACAGTGACACAAAGACCAAATACACAGTGAGAGTGCAGATACTGGAGTTGCGTTGCAACATCAAGGCGTTCATGGTGCGAGTGCTGACATGTTTTCTCGTCATGCAGGACTTCTGACCATAGGGCATGGTGTACCCCTGCTTCCGCGAACAAGTTCCACCAGAACGCGCAATGACTTCAGTGCAAAAGTGAAGTGATACTAACATAGTTTTAAGTCATACTTACTAACAACATTATGTATGTTTAGGTTAATGTATTTATCTATGGGCCTATGCAGACTGAGAATAAAGGTTTATTATTATTATAACTGTTTTATAACATTTCTATCCGTTTTTTAAAAACTAAAGTATATATTCACGTAGACAGTTTTTGTATGTGACACGACAACTAGTTGCTATTGTTGATCAAAGTTAAGTGGCTATTACAAAAAACAGAAAGTCTCTATTTATAATTACGGATTCTAAGTCACTTGGTTATTTATTTCTTAGTCATTAAGAGAAAATATAATCTTGTCTATTAATATAGCAATTTAATATAATTTAATAATGCCTTATTTCAAAAACAAAAAGAATGAATTTTAAAATTAATCTTAAGTTGTGAAGATTAAATTAAGCAGTTTATTCTGAAAGGTGTAAACATAAATTTTTAACGAATTGGATTCCGATATATTTGTTTCATATATAATCTATATAAAACAAACAGCATAGATAACTAGATAATATTGTATATGAAAACAAAATGCTTGGAATTATAAATGCAACAACAATAACTTGTTGCGTAAATAATTATTTACAAGAAAACAACACATTTTAACAAAATATTATTATCTGCTACATAGGGAATTCCAAGAAGTTGTTACACAATGTGTTTTTGAGACGTAAACAAGGAAAATATTAATAAAATACATGACAGCTTAATCTATGTCCATATCAAATGAAAAAAAATTGTTATAAATGAAACAATTTTATGGATTTTATCGCGGTTTATTAAGATTTTTACATGCCCAACGTTTCGGATACTTTACAGCAACCATGGTCACGGGAGGACTAAGGTGACAGATGTCCTAACGTTACAAGTTATTCAAAACTACCTTATGATGTTATATAAGGTAGTTATTTTTTTTTTAATAAGTCCTCTCTACGCAGAAAGTGCTAACTGCATCTGTGGCATATTATGCTTGGTTTTTGATTTAATTATTTTAATAATAGATGATATAATTAATAATTAAATTAATAATAATTAAAGATGCAGTTAGCACTTTCTGCATAGAGAGGACTTATTAAAATAATGATGTATTATTATAGGGTAATTTCGAATAACTTGTAACGTTAGGACATCTTCACCTGTCCTCCTGTGACCATGGTTGCTGTAAAGTATCCATAATGTCGGGCTTGTAAAAATCTTAATAAACCGCGATAAAATCCATAAAATTGTTTCATTTATAATGAGTGAAATTTGGGCAAACATTAGAAAACAATAAAAAAAAAGTTTTTTCACAATGGTACAAATGGTAATATTTTTACTAGAAAGAAAAACGGACACCAGAATATCTAGTTAGTTGTAACAAGGTTACGATTTGGCCGGTGAAGTGCCAGATCCGATCCTTTACACATTGGTTGTGGTTGTTGAAGAAATAACAACTTTCACTAAATACACTCTTATGTCCAAATAAACTCATCCTATTTTTACAGCAGACTTTAAGAAATGACATGAGATTTGAGGATATTATACCACCTAGAGCAGAAGAATGTATGTTAAATATAGATGTCATATGTTGATTGATATCCGTGATGTCTTAAAACTATTCTTGTCATAACAGTAATTAATATAGTACAGTCATAGATAGAATAAATACTATTTATTAAAAAAGAGAACTTGGGAAGCCATCCATTACCAAGTATACAGGGAAATCATCCATGATATTACTAATAGCAGCTCCAGACTACAATATTCATTTTTATACATATATTTTTAGAAGGAAAAGTTATCACAAGCCATAATTAAACATTCTAAGACAAAACTCATCTATGGATAGATCTAGAATAATATTTACTATTTCATATTAATTATTTTCCAAGTAAAATTATAGCGCTGAGTAAATTACCTTCATACCTAACGTTTCATATACGTGGACAATCGAAAAAAGATCTATAAGCAGTATTTACTATTTACTAGGAAATGCCATAAAGCGCTGTACGTGAGTCATGACTCATTTTGCCGCGAATTTTTTACCGTAAACACGTAGGTACGCGGTACAAGCGCTATTTAGAGCCAGACAGGTCGATCCCTACGTCAGCGCGCAGGCGTCCTACACAGCTGTCAAAGTGCACTGACCTAAAAAATAGCACGCAACATGCGATCCTAACCTAAATAAAACTATATAAAATGAATGATTATATGATTTGAATTGTACATAAAATTCTGACCTAACTTTTATCATTTAAGTCTAAGCTTACTCACGGAAACTCGTAGATCGTCACGCGAAAGTGACCCAACTGACGCCGCCAAGCCTCATAATGTTTCATCATATTTTTTCATGTTACGAATTCAACACTCACTTTTGTAGCTTTTCAATGACACTTAATCATAAATATAACAAATATTCGTTATAATTTTCACTTTTAAGATATAACTTGCACGTTTTACCCACATGACTCGACGAAAACATTGCACTTAACTGAAAAGGATACACTTGTAGACGTTGGCCCATATCTTGAATAAGATTAGCAGCCTGCTGCCGATAGGCAAGCTCTTTATCTGCATCTAAACCGCATTTTCTGCTTGGTGATGTTTGTAATTGTTCTTTCGTAAAGTACCATTTTTCTTGTGCTCCGGCCATTGAATGGAAATTCCAATGACTGCCTACGATGAAGCACGACGGAGAGCTTTGCTCCGTCTATGTGCGTAAGTGGAAAGGAGATAGCACTACGATAGTGGCAAACGGATGTAGACAACACTATCATTTGAGTGATTTATAAAATTACAAAAGGCACTTTAGAGAATCGCATGCTAAATTACGTCTTAATTTAAATCCAAATTAGAAATAGATTTTTGGTAACTATAAGCTAAAATATGTTAATATGTGAATTAAATGATACTTTTATATTATGTATACGCTTCTTCGGTTTAAGCGGCCGCCATTGTAAAAATTTGGTGGTTTCACAGTGAGATCTCCGGTGACAGAATGATGATCTGCAAAGAACACAGGTACATTTTTGTTTATCACTTTGTTCCATTTTGTAGCTTACGTTCTACTTTATCCTTTGCTAATAAATTTAGAGACTATCGTTAATTTTTCATACAAATAGAAGGATTTAAAAAATACGGACCTAGAAACTCTGTCACACGGTGAAAATGGCCGACCCACCACTGTATACAATACACATTATTATTTATAATGTAATAATAATTAAAAGACTTCAATAACAGTAATAGTCTCATTACAATTAAATAATTAATTAATTAGTAGGAGTTTTATATTTTGCAATGTTATACACTTGTTTGTAAGGATGTTAATAATTAATTGGAACATTATTTGATATGTTTGGTGAAAAAAATTCGCGCTTTTCACGACACTATATTTTTGATTACGCGGCTAGTTTTTGCCATTTTATTTACCTTATCGGTCAATTAGAATTATAAATAATATATTTTTATTTTTAAAGCAGGGACTTAAAACATCACGAACGATTCAAAATAAAAAGTTGCTAAACGAACGAACTAATTTTATTACCTACATATTTTTATTTAAAATGTTTCAAATTAATAATGAAAATAATAAGGAACATCTTCATAATTATAATATTAGAATATCGCAATGTAAGTATGTTTATACTACATATTCAAATTATTTATATGTCTGATCTTGATCTAATGCCATGATTATGTACTCCCAAGTTTTTTATGAATGATCTCTCAATATCATATCAATCTTAGAATAAAATATACACTAATATAAATGATGAATATTCATATATGCTTTAAAGGATTCCAATCTGCGCTCAGTGGCTTATAAAATATAAATTATAAACCTTAATCACTTCAAAAGACAACTTTCAAATAATTTGAAAAATATGTTTTCAGTTAATCCACCACAAATGTCGCAGACTCCAAGGGTTATCCATTTGCCTAAAGTAAGGATGCTCAGTCGGGGAGGAAGGTCATCATCTATCAGGATAACAAATGTCAAGTCAATAAAACCGCCAGATCCCGAGCTTGTGAAGAAACAAGAGGAAGAAAGGCTACGTGCCCAGGTAATATTAATGTTTATTGATTATCTTCACCAGCCCCTATCCGTCCACTGTTGAACATAGGCCGCCCTCAATGAACTCCAAGACGACCGATCCCTCGCCTTTTCACCTGGTTAATGCCGACCAACAATTCGTCTACCTAAACGCGGCCTCCACTCCTGAACCTTATCCATCGGCCATACGTTCTCCTGAGTGTGTGACCAGTCCACTGCCACTTCAACGAGTTTGCGTGACCGGTAACTTTAGTTCTCTGACGAATGTCGTCGTTTCGAATCCTATCTGACAAATAAACATATAATATAGCACGCCATTACACGTTGAGCTACGACAAACTTTCGGACCAGTCGTAAATTTAGGGACCACGTTTAGGTCCCTCAAGCCTTAGGTCATTATGGGGAGAACGCATTGGTTGAAGACTTTCGCTATCAAACTCTGCGGTATAGACGACTTGAGAGTATGGCTACGCTTCCTAAATGATGCACATCCCAATTGACAATAAAAATCTGATTATACTCATGGTTCTTCTGTACAATTTGCCTTAAGACGTGGATGTGGTCTATGGTGCTAATTCGTCTTCGAAACCCAGCCTGCTCTGGTGGCTGGCATCCATCAAGCTTTTTAGTGAGGCATTTCGTCAGAGAGCCAGACTAACCTCACCCTGGCTGATTGATGTTCGGAAGCTTACCGGAGAGGTATCGTTCTAGGCTAGCACGTGCTTCGTAGTTTCCGGGATCAGGTAGAAGAGCATGGGACGCGTACAATTTGCCATAGAAAACTTCGATCTCTGATAAGATTACAGGTTTAGAAGAAACGGTCGCGCCAGAAGCAGCGAAGACCTCTGCGTATTAGTTCGCGGATCTGCTTCGAGAGAACTTTTACATTTATAGAAGTAGCGTCTGTGTATGCGTTATGTCTGCGTTCCGTCATAAGACCGAGCATCTTATACGAGAGTTTGGGTTGAACATGGTGCCTCGTCAAGTGCTACAGTAGTGTCGATATTAATTAAGGCTCACGAATCGTTTTTTTTTATATGCCAATTGGATTTTTTGGAGCCTTTCACAGTTATATCGAAAGTTAGGTCGGAGTGTATACTTTATTATTGTCCGCGGCCTGTGCGCGAGCTCAGAGAAATCGGGGGTTGAGGAAGCGGACGGGAATGCGCCGCGCCCGACCGTCGCTTCATACCCCGCACTCTCCTGTACTAGTGTCGTCATTTTTAATTTTGCGATATCAGTGTTATTTTCTACTATAAATAATACTATACTTTATAAGTTGTTTTGTGTGCGCAAATAGCTATTTAATTTGGACGGAAAAGTAATCTCGAGCAATGACACCAGGCACTTGATCGAGCTGTATATTACACAGGTTTGTCTAAAAGTGTGTTAAGTAAAATCAAGAAAAGCTACCACGTAAGTCACAAAAGAATATTGGTGTGGATATTATGATAAACATGTTATAGCTCCACCATGGTTCAAGCCTTGTTGTGGCGGTGGGGCTCAGTAGTCGTAAGGTGAACCCAGCACCTTGGGCGAAGCCAATTTAACCGAGGGAGCTGATCTTTGTACCCCTCTTATAAGAAGAGGGGACAACAGAGCAGGGAGAAGGGGCGAGGATAGGATGGGGTGAAGCTCCATTGTACTGTTCCGACGTTAGGAGGGGTTTTTCAGTGGTGCAGGACAACCGTCGTGTTACTAACTACTAGATCCCACTAACATTTACGGTTGGCAGGGATGCGCTGTGACCATCTTGCGTTTGTTTTTCCTTTCAAATAGCTTTGCTGTGTTTCAGAGAGGAGGGCAAGACAAGCAGTGTAATTACTGGCACCGAGACTTAACATCTTATGTCTCAGGATAGGCAACACATAAATGAGTTGCCTGTGCTAGTTTCAGGTAAACTAGTTTATGTTCATGGTTGACGTCGACCACTTACCATTAGGTGGCACGTCTGCTAGTTGACCTCTCCAACTAACATAAAAAATCATGATAGTGAACTTTGCGATGAAGAAATCAAATCGATCGCAATCACAGTCAGTTAATTTGAATTAGTACCCACAGTTGTCAAGGTTTGCTAGAATTTATCTTTCAGCACCTGGGAGTAACGTTTACAGCGAAAGGTTATTTGCAGCAGCTGGTCTGGTATACAAAGCTAAACAGAGTCGCCTCTTACCAATAAATGCGGAACATTTGGTGTTCATACACCAGAATTTGACACTTGTTAATTTTGAGTACTGAACTAATTAATAAAACAAACATTTTTGACCTGTGATTATAAAAATAAATAGTGTCCATAACTTATAATAGTGGACATAATTTGCCTTGTGTAAAATAATGATGATAAATCAGGTATCCGCCCGGATAGTGAAAATAAGCTGGATACAGGATAGTTACCGGATATCCGTTTCATCTCTAATAAAAACTTGTAAAATCAATTTTGAGTTTTGTCTAAAGTTGTTGAAGAGACATTGTTGTTTAACTTTGATGCTAGTTATCTATTCCTGCGAGGTTGCTGGTGTTTTACAAATATGTAATACTTTTTGTGTTCTATTTCTCGATAAATAGCAATGAGCAAAATGCAAATTGTTGAATTTGATCTTTATTAATTTTCAGCTTGAGAAGGAGATAGTTTCGCGGTCCAAAACATGTGCGCATCAAACGTACGAGTGCACGCTACCAGTGATATCGGGCCGCTCATTCTGTGGGAGACACATCCTGGATGACCCCACCGCGCCCTACAAACAGTGTGTGCACGTGGGACAGGGCGGGACCAGGTGCTCGCTGCCCGCACCAGCTGAAAGGGAACAAGGGTGAGGTTTATATCACAATAACATGTTACTGTTAATAATAGTCTAACAAGGATCAATTTTGTATGGGTGAATTATTTATTAAAAAAGACTGGACAAGACAAGATATTGGACTATGTTTACTCACATAAATATAACTAGCTGTGAGAACGGTACAGGGTAGGGAGGGGGGGTATGCGGTATAGAAAAACTAGCAGACGAGTCAACTGTTGAGTGCAACTTTGTTTCCGACTAGCTCTAGTATAGCACTGAATATTCCTATTCGCGTTTAATACATTTTGCTATAATAATTAATAATATAAAATATAATTCGGTAATAGTTATCAGATGCGGATCATGAATAAGTTGGACCCTGGGCAATTGGAGGACCTAACTATATAATATGTATTGTACATATAATTGAATATATAAATGAATTATAATATTTGAATTTTAATATGCCCCTCGATCTCGGGGCACTCAAACTTACGACGTTATTTTTTAATTTTGTTCCTCAATTAGACAGTGTTGTAGCTTTTAAACCAGAATAACACATTTTATCCCGAAAAAAATCAAAGTTCCTTAATTACATCAATTGAAATAAAAACAAAAACGACGTTACTTATTAGTTTTTTTTTTATCTAAACACCAGGCACAAGCTAGTTCCTATTACTGTACACAAAAGATAACGTATATTGCAGGCTATGTTACGAGCACGCGCAGGCGGCGCTATACGCGCGCCAGCGGAGCACCGCGCCGCCGCCGCCCGTTATCACCAGCGAGACGCTGCTCAACCAGCTGCAACACTACGTACGGTATGTGATAACTAATAGCCTACATATATAAACCCCACTACAGCATGGGCCCTTATCTGATTTGTAGTTGACCTTAGCTCAGTAGTGGGACATTTTAGAGGATGGTTAAGCTCTAAAAGATTTAGTCATCTCTATGTTTTAAGGCTCTGTTCCTCATAATATTATGAGAACGGAACACTATTTTGTTGGTCTGTCTGCCTGTCAAACAAAAGCCTATACGGTACTTCTCATTGACATGGAATCAATAAATTTGGTAAGGCTAGGTCTCACAATGTAAGGCACATTACATGCAAACACGTTTTCGGAACCCCACGCGTAAGTCAGACTCGCGCTTATATCTGGTTTTTATTGATGAGCAATTTTTGTTAACAGGCTCAATTTTGATAACCATCCTGAAATGTGTTCTTCTATTGTATAATTAAAGGCTCTCTCAGTCTCAAATTTAGTGGAACTTTTTTGACTGGTGACCGTGATGTTATCAAACTTTTTTTATTTTCCAGTCCAGAGAGAACGAGAACCACTTCATGTGCGTCGACAGTGTCGGTGGTCAGTGACCCGGCGGACCATGAGCAGGTCTTACCTAATGCCATTGATCCCTTCAGTAAGTTGTTTCTTTTCTTATGTATGAATTAATGTATTACAAATGTATTAAACGCGTAAAGATTTCACTTTTAATATATATATATATATATAATAATTTGTGTGTCCGCAGAGGAGATCGACGGTCGCGCGGTGAACGCGGCGGTGGCGGGCGCGCTCATGGAGTGCGGCAGCGCCAGCGACAGCGACGGGGAGAGTGTGGTCGCCGGCGCGCCCTCTCCTTCTCTCTCCGACACCGAGGACGCACCCGCCGAGGACATGCCACTGTGGTCGGTGCTACACTTGTACTACTACTGTCGACGGGCTCTGCTGCTATGGGGCTATTAAAGCGTACCATATAAAAGTTGTTAAACATGTTAAACGTTTTTAATAGTGAAAATGACCATCTTAATTTGAAATACGTTTATAGTACTGGTGGTGTCGTCTGTAGTATGGCGAAGTTTATGAACAGCTTGAGTGTATTGAAATATTTTGCATATACTAGCTGTGTACTCTATAAACAGAATAAACCTTTCGATGCATATGGGACCAAAAAGAGACCTTAAGTAAGATAAGGTCAAGAGTACCTGCAACACTGATGCACTGTGGTTGAATGGAATGATTTGTTAGCCAATAATAGGTAAAATGCCAAGATCCTGTATCTTACTTAAAGTTGTCAAGATCCTGTAGACATTTTAGTTTTTCGTCCTCTCAACAAGGAATCTGACTTCAATTAAATTTTCAGGCGAGCCGGAGTGTATACTGCGGAAGAAGCAGTCAACGAAGCGAAGACCGTGTTGAAGACCCTGCGTGAGTCGTACATCAAACAAATGGGCAGGCTGAGGGTCCTACTGCAGACTGCTCGCTTGGAGTATGTCCGAGCATTGAGATTAGAGAAGGAGCAGTATTGTAAGTTACTTAACTATTTTGAGCTGTTTGACCTAAATGAGCTACTTTACATAGTTATTGAGATACAATATGACTGATATAGCACTTTAGGAAAAGCATGGAGTGGCTATGAGTCGATGAGCCTAAGAACATAGCGAACGAGTCAATAAGATTCTTTAGTGGAGGCTGTATTCAGGAGGCTGGAGGGTTGCTGGAATGATCAGTTGGCATGAGAATCATTAAGAAGGAACTGGCTCATAATAACAGGCCTGTTTCCATATATTATGTATTTGAAAAATAGTAGTATTAAAATTATATGCAGCTTCTGATTCCAATAATAAAATTCGAACTTGTAAATTTTATAATTTAAATTAAAATGCTTGCATCTGTCATGGCATCTGTTTATTACGTCACATTACTAAAGTTCTGTAAGCAGTACGTACAAAGCGGTATTTTTTCATAAAATACTGCTTTGTACGTACTATATAACTATATGTTGAGTGGTCATCGGGCTACTGCACACTTTACACAGCGGTGGCAGGTTGGAATCCCGCCAAGTACCGATTTGTATGATGAATATACGTCATGTCTGCAACTCGCGATCTGACATCAGTCATCCTGGAAGGCCCGACGAGTCAGTGAGAGAGGAGTCCGCCGACGAGGCCTCTCCCCGTGGGTGACGAACGGGGGTGCGTAGGAGGCGCTACTTAATGCGCCTCAAAAAACGGTTGAAGGCGCTCGCAGTGGTTTTAGTTTACAGGTAGGTGCGAGAATCATATAGGGTCAGGATCTACCCGACATCCTGGCTACCAGCATAAAGAGCATTTCCCTGCGATAACAAAAAAATAGATTTCTGCACCGAATCATGAACGTGTATAGAGGGTACCGTATCAGTTTTCTTTATAACACATGTCAGACATAGTGTTACTAGAATATACACAAACCCCACCATGGTTCAGGCCTTGTCGTGGCAGTGGGGCTCAGTAGCCTAGGGTGAGCCCAGCACCTTGGGCTAAGCCAATTGAGCTGAGGGGGCTCTTTGTACCCCTCTTATAAGAAGAGGGGACAAAAGAGCAGGGGGCAAGGGGTGAGGATGGGAACCTCACCCCTTGCCAAGAACTATAATAAAACATTATAAACAAATAAAAAGTAATAATAACCAAATCAATATATTATGTAGAGATTGTTAGACAATTTATATAAACTTCACTTTGTTTACACAGACCGATAGTAACGTGATGTAATGCGCTCTGATTGATGTCTCATTTATAATGGTGGATTGCTGTATTTTATGGTTTTAAATTACCAAAAAATTACGGAATCGGCGTATCCTATTTCATATTATTGAAGCATTATTTTAATGATTACTCACTACTGAAACAGTAGTATGTACTATGATATGACAGGCCTATTGTAGTACATATTACTGTTGTAATATTATTGATTGCTATTTGCAAAATTAATTTTTTATTTATTTATTGTTTATTTGTTTTTATTGTCTATTAGCTCTGGAGTGCCACAAGGTTCTATATTGGGACCATTATTGTTTGTATTATTTATTAACGACATTCACCAATGTTTCAAGTTTAGTTGGTTTCTGTTATACGCGGATGATCTTAAAATATATCATAAAATCCAAAGTTCAGATGACCATAGGAGATTGCAAGAGGACCTAGATAGATTCTCCACTTACTGCACGGTAAATAAATTAACACTTAGCTTAAATAAATGCAAATCTATAACATTTACAAAAAAAAGGACACTTAGCAGTTTTTCCTACATGTTATGTGGTGAACGTCTTCAGGTTGTAGAACACATCAGAGATCTTGGGGTCACGCTAGACAGAAAGTTGCATTTGAATATACACATCGATAACATAATCAGCAATGCTTATAAATTATATGGATTGGCGATGCGCACTTGTAATAAGTTTAAGCGAACTTCAACATATCTTCATATTTATAAATCGCTAATACGTCCGCAACTTGAATATGCTGTGCCTATATGGAACCCATATTATAATAAATATATAGACGCACTTGAAATAGTTCAAAAAAAATTCTTACGCTGTATGTATTATAAATGTCATTTTTCTTGTTTACCATATGTTCAACTGTTAGACAAATACAAACTTCCCACTCTTGAATCAAGACGTTCATATCTGGAATTGATACTGCTTTACGACTTATGTCATAATAAGTATGATTGTATTCCCCTAAACAATAAATTATGCTATAGGATTCCCACTAGAACACACTCTCGTAATCCACATTCCATATTTGCCACTGCATTTTGCAGAACAAATGCTGGTAAACGTTCACCCTTGTATAGACTTGCTTATGTTTATAATGAGCACTTTTTGTCGGTGGATATCCTATCCACAAGAGTGGCCAGGTTTAAAAAACAAATTTTTGAATTATTGCTGTAATAATATTGTTGATGCAATGATCTAGAATTTCATTTATATATGAACGTAAATATGTTTTACTCAGTGAAGTAAACCAAGCATGTGGATATTATATAGTGGGTACCCCAGTAGTTAATTAAAACTGATCCCAAGATGTAAGTCGTAGGGCTGGGGTATCCACATCGATCCACATCGATCTAAATACACTGTGTTAGTACTTAGCTATGCAATGTAAACCACACAGTTAATGTTAAAAGACAATAATATTGTAAAATTTTCCTTTTTTGTATGTATTTCAGGCTTAGTTATAATAATAATGACTAGTGTTTTGTTCAGGCTCTCAAAACTAAATATTATACTTGCTATGGACACTTACCATTTCTTTGATGTTCATTTTACCAATACATATATATATATATATATATATATATATATATATATATATATATATATATATATATAATATATATTGTAATCTGGAGTTGACGGTGTTGGTGTCACAATCAATATAGTATTATAAGTCTGTATTTTCTGTGTAAAACTTTATTGTGAACATTGTATTACACCTTTCTGTAGTAGACTTATTTTTGGAGTTTACTCCTTAAGAAACGATTTGAGTTATACGGCCCGGTACGGAAATTTTATGAGGAGTAAAATCAAGTGTAACACAAAAGTTGAGGCGTTACGTAGAAAGAGACAAACATATAAATCTGTATGATTGAACGTGTAAAAGAATGAGATGGAATACATTACACAGCGTATCTTAAAATAATGCCACCAACGCCATCTAACACGATATTGCAGCACTAAAAGTCAATCACACGACCATTATATATGCAATATTATAAGATATTTAAACAATTTTAGCTAATGATGAAAAAAAAATGGGAATAATACTTTATTCCGTTGCAATGATTTTCAAGACAAATAAGTATCCCTATAGCTAAAATTGACGTGACGTTATTATGTAGGATTTTAAATAAAACAATGTGTACGTACATACTAATTATTATTTTATTTTTTCGTCTATTATTAAAATATTGACTAGGTAAATTTTTACTGTATCACTATCACTGTGTCTTTTCTGCGTCCACTTAATATATTATTTATATCTTTGCACCACTAATGTATGTGAAATAATTACCGACCAAATTGCATAATATAAAATCACAATTTAGATTTTTATGTAATTGGCATTGTATTAATTTCCGTATAGAAAACTGTCTTCATGTAATTTCTTACGTTATCATAGTCACAACTCACAGTGGTTTTTTAAAACATGAGTGGATAAGAAAATAAAACAACTAGAGCACATTCAAGATTGAATAATTAAAAACACAAACTAGGGAATACTACGTAATAACAAAAATGAATTCAAAATTGAGAAATGTTAGTACAGACTAAAAAAAATCATTACGTTCCAATATTCGCGGCGATTTTAAAATTATTTTAAATTTCAGCCCAGAAAAGTAGTAATTTTAATATATATTTATTCTTTTCAAATATTCTTTTTCATATTTTCAAAATCATATTTATAATTTGCAATTTATTTCTAACAATAATACAATAAATTGAAACTCTTCAATGTGATAATTAACCAATCAGAAACTTTAAAATATTAATGTTGCCTCCCTAAATATATTATTTGGTGTGACCATTGAACACTTGGTTCAAGTTTAATTGTACAAACTTGTCAAGTAAAGAATTTAATTTCGATTAAGTATTTAATAGGTACCTATAATTGTTAAAAAATAAATCACGTATATTTTATGTAATATGAATAACTAGTCTTCAACATAAAACATGTAAAAATTTCATAGACATAAAAAAATCCAAAATAGCGCCATCTAACGCAAACGCAAACTTTCCAATCTCATACAAAAAACCAAATGTACTAAGTGAAATGCCCCTGATCCTCCCTGATCTTATTCTCGGGGCCTCCTCTTTGTTATTATTATTATTATTTTGTAACATACTTTATGTAATACGCTTTATTGAAGTAATATAAATAATCCGAATAATTACTGATATATGTTTGTTTGTCTTATCATTTTAGCAGATGCGTTCAATTACCCTTTTTTTCTACTCCATATATATAATTATCGTTCGTAAGGAGTAAACTCCAATCGTGTGTCGGAGCTGACACACACACACTTTTTTATCTCTCTGGTAATAAAAAAAATCTCTGCTTATATTGTATGACGAAATCCTTGTGTGCAGGTAGCATCAACTCACAGGCGCGCAGCGGCGCGACGGTGCGCGAGCGGCGCCAGCTACGACAGCTGAAGGCTTACGCGGGCTACCGCCGACCCGCCGGCCGCGCCGCCGTGCTCGCCAGGCAGCTGCACAAGCGCCGCGCCAGGGTACGGACCACGTTAATAGTTAATACAGTGGCCAGTGTAATACATGAACACCGTTCGCGTCCGATAGGCGATGCCCACTGCGGGGTGTCAAGGGGGGCCCCGCCCAATAACCCTCATCAAGAAAGACCTCCTGTGGCCCCAGTATCGCTGGCGCCATCTGCCGGGTCCTCACGCCAATGAGCCCACCCGGTAGACCGCCTGGGGCTCCACTCCACCCGACGGTGACGTGGCCCAGTCCCGCCGACTGCATGGTTGGCGGGGGGCAGCCCCCCTCTTTAACAAACCAATAGTGAGCCAAATGGGCTCACACTAATCCCTCCGAAATAAAAACATGAACGCCATCTAGTTTATGAGACGCAAGAAGGCCATCTTTTCCAACTAGCAAAGCTATTCCACGAAAGATATAATCAGGATGGTGATACTTATAGAACCCATGCTCTCCATGCTTAAGCGAGACATATTATATTCTTGTCTGTTGTTCTGTTTGGGAATGCATATGATAACAGTGTACAAATAAAATTCATGCATGCTATTAATATAGTATTTTCTATTAATCATGATCGTCAACCCTCGAATTAGTAATCGTTAGACATAACGAACGACAAAATATGAACATCCAACTCGACGCAGTTCTATTGCTATTACAAATTCTTATATAAATCTAATATTGAGATAATGTCATCTTTTCTATGACCATTTCTTTATATTCTTTCAACTCTAACTAACGAAATGTTTCCTACAGGTGAGGGAGCTGCCTCGCGGTGCCCCGCAGGCGCGCTGCCGGTTCTCCGAGGGCGGGGTCCGCTGCGATTCGCTGGCGCTGCCCGCCACACGGTACTGCCTCAAGCACGTGCTGCACGACCCGCACCAGGTATACACGGGGCTCTTCATCAACTTACTATTCATACTTGATGCTGCCGTGTAACACACTCGATGTAATATGCTTCTTCGTGGTATGATGTAAAACTGGTTCATCTATGTACCCAAATTATAAAGATATTTAGAATGGATGAATTTTGTAGACGACCAAACTGACGACCTCTACTGACTGTTACCGAATTCCCTTCGCAAAGGGGAAACTAGCTATTGATAGTTTAGTCACAGTACAAAGAAAAGGAACTGTAGAACGTCTCGGCACTTCTACCACATGAGTAAATAAACGGACAGAGGCAAAGCTTCATAAAACCGCGCGAATCGATTGCACTACTACAAGCGTCGTAACGCATGTGTGCGTTAGCACTCGTGGCCTGTCACGTACGAGTAGAAACCGGTCGAAACCGGTTCGACGAGTGTTCGAACGCGGGGATGTGAGTGCGTTGTATATTTTTTCGCTTGGCGGGTATATCGAATTATTATTATCGTTCTTAAATTTTTGTTAATTAAAAGTAAAAAGTGTTAATATTGTATACTATACTGTGTGTATGAACAATAATAGAGCAAATAAAACAAATCATATTTTAGATATCCCAAAGATTTCAATAGGTAAGTTGTATCTTATTATTTTATTTCTACTAATTATTATAACTTTTGTTCACTAAGTTTTTATGGATTTTTATGGGCCTAAAGTCTAGTTAGGGAAACATTTGACCCGACATTAAATCTTAAATCTTAGCTAAACTTTATAGTAAAAATACAATAAGTATAGGTACAGAATACGTAATTAGGAGACTGTTCGGAAAAAAATATTATAATAGTTATGATAAAACTGATATGCAATGAGAGTGCTTTGAGCTTTCCATTAGAATTTAACTTTTTATTAAAAGGTACAACAGATTATTGCAAATAAAGAATATAAACACAAAATATTTAGAAAAAATATTTTGTAGGTAATAAAGATAGAATATTTACATAGATTACTACTCGATAAAAAAAATCGTTTTGTTCGTTTAATTTTATCCACCTGTGACAACCCTTAAATAATTTTACGCGTTGTATGGAAGCTTTGTCTCTGTCCGTTTACTTACTCATGTGCTTCTACATCCTTGATAATTACCTACGCTGCGTCGCGCCGGCCCGGTACACCAATGCATCATAGGGCTGTCACTCTACAGTTATGTGTTTGATAATATGACATGAAATATAAAGTAGGGAAAGGATTCCATTCCTTTTACAATTTCTTAATGCTTCCAGCATTAAGAAATTGTAAAAGGAATGGACTAATTAGTGTTTAATAAATATGCATTTTACGTTATTTTAATGAACCAAATATTATATTTTTAAACAGTTTAATTAGCTTCATCGCTGTGTATATTTGTTACATACAAATTAGCCACGGATAAGCTTTATTGTTGAATTTAAGAGTACAAAAAATCACTTAATTAAAATATAATATAGTCTTACCTTTTCGACTAAGTTGGTAATTTAAAAATGTCAACTCCGGGGTCAATATACTATAGTCCATTTTTTTTATAAGTATCCAATTTAGTAAACAAACCCTGTTAATACGTATTTCACGATTTCTCGCCATTTATCACTCACTTTCACGACACATTAGCTTACGGACATTTGTAAAAGTCCATTTACTATTTACCTCACTAAAAATAAATATCAATTTATCATTTAAACACTTAGAACTTAGAAAATACGATTATCGAAAATACAGATAATTAATATTTTTCAATATGACATTTCGTCATCTTTTTTTATAAGGCCAATAGGGATGTGGTCAATATATTTTTAGAGGTGAAGTGTTTAAGTGATTGAACAAGATACAAAATAGGCCGTGTTCTTTACATAGATTTCAAAATTTCTTAAATTACAGTTGGTTAATAGATTATAAGATAATGTTACCGTAATGCGATTTTTTATTAAGTTGTTACATATAGTTTTTTGTTTATGTTGAGTGCAAAAAATGCTTACAAAATATTTTATAATAGTAAAGTACTTGTTGTAAGGGTTTTATTTTTATTATGAATATTTCTGAATATCAATTTCATCCTGAACATACATTAACCCATAAAGTATAAAAGCACATCGGAGTTTAAAATGAGAGTTGGGATTACTCAATGAGAACTTCATGAAAAATAATGGTATTAGTTCTTTTGTTTAGATGTTAGAGACAGGGCGCCACCGCATAGTAAATACAAATAAGCTGACAATAATACTAGGATCGACTTTTTTTCTAGGCACTGGCCGCTCTATTATGTTAAATTTTCATTTGTAACGTATTTTTATCGACCATTTTACATTAAAGAATCCAAAATAAACAAAAAATGCTCTAAGGCCTTATCTTACAGAAATTGCGCAAGGCTTAAAAGAGAAACTAATTTCTAACAGGTATTTTGTATTTACGAAATATAAATTTGTAAATTTGTTTTTATGAAGATGGTCGACTAATGTTTTCTTTAAATTTTTCTTTTTTAACAAACAGTACCCGGATGTTTTTTTTTTTTTTTTTAATAAAATGAAATTTTCTAAAAATGATTCCTAGCTAGATCGATTTATCACCCCCGAAACCCCCTATATACTAAATTTCATGAAAATCGTTGGAGCCGATTCCGAGATTCCAATTATATATATATATATATATATATATATATATAATATTATATACAAGAATTGCTCATTTAAAGATATAAGATATTCAATATATAATTAGTTTCTTAAATAATTCCAGCAATGTGGTATCGTTAAATATTTTAAAAATAATAATAAATTTTACTTTTGTCTATGACTTGATCGTCGTGACATAATTAGGTTCGTAATAAATACTCGTGAATCCCGCGCCAACTGTACGTGACCGCGGAGCACTCGCGACTGATTTGGTAGGTTGCCGAGGTATGCTGAGGATTCGTGGCGCGTAGGTATAACTCGCATTCTGGCCGTTTATATGAAGACGTTTTACTGTTCCTTTTCTTTGTATTGTGGTTTGGTGTAGGGTTAGAAATTGAATAAAGGTTTAACCGGTTTTTAGCAACCGCAACCTGCTCAGATAGGTGATGTATTTAGGGATTGGATCTGTAGCTCCCCGATCATCGAATGTACATGAATCGTGGCTCTTTACAAGAACTTTGCGCGGGACAGGTGCTATTCACGTCGTGCGGCGATTTGCGCGGGCTGTCGGCGTGCCGCGAGGTGCTGGCGCGCGGGCCTCTGCCTTCCTCCGCGTGCCGCTACCACACCACGCCGCCCGTTTACACTTCCTTTAGTCTCAAGGTACTGTATATACTTTATGTTCCGACCAGTATATTAATTATATTTAAACGACGTAGATAAAGTAGCTTCATATTTATTAGGTTAAACAACATTATCAGAATGGGAAACCATGTGCAGTGTTTGTAAAGAAATATTCGATTATTAATTATGAACAAAGCTATAAGAATATATCTGAAATCACTTAACGTAAACAATCCTAAGTACGCACGCATTACATAACTTCAATAGTATGAGCCACATCCAGTCACTCTTTAATCTGTACAGGTAAACTATTACGATGCGACTTATTTTCTATTTACCCACATTTCATTTAAATTTGTAATGTTTGTGTATTCAACATACCTAACAAAAAAAAAGTGCAGTATAATAATTAGAAATTTAATTCTCATATAAGTGAATTATTGTATTCTTATGAGAATAAAGACATCCTAAACCTATAAGACCAAGTATCTGGATAGTTGTTTTTATTAGATTTAAATATCATCTCTGTAAAATGAAAAGAAAATTGAATAAACAAAAAGATTAGTTTATGAATGGGGTTGAAAGTTTGATTTTAACTTATGTATGTACTATGCGTTTCAAATGAGAATAGGACGGACTTAGCGCCATATTGTGACGTCATATCTGTCAATTCAACCCAGTTAGGTAGGGTGGGCAAAAAAGGTTTCTTTTAATTAAATTTATTTACATAGATCAAGTGAAAAAAATCAATCAGATTCTAGCTCTTCAATTCCGCTCATCTCTGCGTTTCTGTCCGAGTGCGCGTCGATTACGTGTTAACGTGTTTTTACTTATCCCCGTAGCCAAATGAACTCGCTTGGTCACTTTACTTGCATTTTGCAGTGTTTGCAAAATGGTAGAGCACATTTCACGAGTCAAACTTATATTTCCTTCAGATCCTCACGACGGAGCACACTAAAAACGGCAAGGTGGCGACCGGCGTCCTTATTTTCTTTAATAATTTTGGCATGGCTCCTGGGCCTTTGCGGCAACAATGAAATAAAAAATGTTATTGTATGGTTTTAAAAACTAATTATGACTTCAATTTTTTTAATACTTTACGACTATTTAACGTTTTTATTTAAATTCCATTTAAAACTATTGTAAACCATACTTTTCAGGTGATATTTGACAGATAGAGGACTTGACGGTGATTGACGTTCCTATTCTTTGAAACACATATTATGTGAATGTATATAATGTATGTATGTGAACATACATATATAATTTTTTTTCTATAAATTACAGAAAGATGAGACGGACAGTGATTCAGAATCTCATTTGAGTGATGTATCCCACACAGAAGAGCCTGAGACAGAACACAAACAGGAGACAGCTGAAGAGAGCCTCGTACCTGAGGCTATGCAGTATGATTGACACATGGACCTGAGTCATATTATGTATGACGATATTTGGACGGAATGAATCTGACCTGTGTAGTGTAGAAATAAACTTGTGGATTAACTTACAAAGTGTTGATGATGTGTGTGTAAGTAGTAAATGTATAATTATATAGAATATCTACATTATGTGTACACATAGTGAAGAATAAAACAGTAGGAAATAAATGAGGGCAATATTGTCATTTGTATAGCAACACACACTTGTGATGTTACAAAAATTGTCTAAACAATAGAAATATTTGGATAATATTGGCTTAGACTATATTGTTAGTGAATATTATCAATAAAATAAAAGCTTTAAAAGTAAGGTTTAATAGTTGCATAAATTTAAAGCACAGTTTTAGTAACTCACTTGTTGTCAAAGTTTGTGTCAAAAATCGAGAGTCTTCTTCTTCCAGTGCCCTCCACTAATGAAGGTTGGCCGTCATTTCGGAATATAAGTCGCGTTTTTTCGCCAATCAGAAAAGTTGTGCAATGTTGGCTATCCCCCCGTCCATTCCCCAAAATGTTTTGAGCCATAAATTTCTCCTCTTGCTAATGCTTCTTTTTCTCTCAATTTTTCCCATCATAGTTTGTAGAAGGTAGCAGCGTTCATTTCTTAAAACATTTCTTGCAAAGCTAAGTTTAACACACGTGCGTAGCCTCTTCGTGCGCTGCGGTGTAGCCGCGCCTTAATCCTCGCAAATTGCTAATGCACTGGAACCTTCTGCTTCTTCTGGAAATATTCGCGTGACGACATCCTTGACTAAAAAGTACAACAGCCAAAAAAAAAGTTTTATAATTTAAATAATAATTGTATAGATAGCTTCAAAATAAAACCAAATAGTAATAAGGAACAAAAAGTTTTCTGCGTACCTGGATAGATGTGTATTAAATATGTGTATCATATTATAATAAAAATCGTAAATATATGTATAGTATAAAATTATTAAATATATTTCCTTTGTCTGGTATACCGACTCCGAAAGTAACAATAATTACGTGGTAAACGCAAAAATTGTACATTAGTAGAAGTACAAGTTGATTATTAGTTGTAGACACAAAAATTAAAGAAATGCGATTATTTTATTACTTTTTAGTTATTTCATTTTTTGAAATCTGTTATAATTTTTGTTTAAAATTTTTAGTTCTTAATTTTTAGTGTTTCATTAAAGAAAGACGTACATAGATAGACATTTTGGCATGTTGAACCGTATGAAGTAAGACCAACAAAAGCTGTAAATCCTCTTGGAGTTCCCTCTACTGTCTATGGTCTCCATCACCAGACCTGTAATGGCACGTATTACCCATATACGCACATGGGTGCAAAGTTCTCATCAGTATAAATTAAATAAGTCCGATCACATGGTAGGTACAGTAAACAATTTCGTATTTCCTTAACTGTCCTTTGTCTTCATCATCAGACCCCCAATCACAGTCACAATCCATCTAGGTGTAGAGTTCTCATCAATAAAAATTAATCAAGCCCAAACACAAGGTTACTGAAGCAAATTATCGAGAACTTCCCTCCATTGTCTTTCAGCTCCAGCATCAGATCGAATCTAGACCTTCATTAAGTTGTAGTGCTTTAAAATGCTTAGTTAAAAAAATATTAAGCGCACTAGTTGTTCCTACAATTTTCGAAAGTTACCCTCGATTTCTCTGGGATGCATCATCAGACCCTGGTTTCCTTATCATAGGACCATTTGGCAAGTATACCCTTTCAAACAGAAAAAGAATTTTGAAAATCGGTCCATGATTGAAGGAGAAATCGGTGTACATACATAAAAAAAATACCTACCAGAAATGAGAACCTCCTCCTTTTTGTTGAAGCCGGTTAAAAATTCGGAAAGTTCAGAACAAATTTTCTTTTGGGATTTATAACTTTTTATTTTGGTCATTTTACAATAAAATGACATCAGACCAATCTTATATAGGGCCAAATTTAACAACAACACTAACAAATAACGTTCGCGTCCGGTTACGTCATCAAAATGGCACATGCATTAGCAATTTGCGAGGACTTACCACGTCGCGCTGAACGGAACTAGATTTGTCCCTTCCGCTCTTACTTTACCTTCAATTGATAGTATTATCAAATTACTTCTGCAAGTGAGCCTTCTCCTTTAGACGGGGCATTTCACCCGACTTGTTGTAAAAATCTCTACTACCGATAAAATGCGGTTATTAACGGTTAATTATGCGACTGCGACAAAGAAAAAGGGTATGTAATCTGTCTTTTTATTGTGTTTGCCGAAGATTCCATTTTCGATTTTATAAATCACTAGCTGTTGCCCGCAGCTTCGCCTGCGTTAACTTAGATTTACAGCCGTACGCGGATTGATGATTATTTTTATAGCCTAAGTTACTCCTTATATCATAAGCTAACAGCCAGTGAAAGTCCCATCAAAATCGGCCCAGCCGTTTCAGAGATTAGCCGGAACAAACAGACAGACAGACAAAAATTGTAAAAAGGGCTATTTTGGTATATGCACCGTGTATTACATCTATATGCATTTAATTAAAAAACGATTATTTTAATATTACAAACAAACACTCCAATTTTATTTATCTGTATCGATAACTAACTAAAACCACAAATATTCATAATCCAGCTTTAAATATGAGTAAAGTAAATGTAAATAATTTAAGTTGCTAAAATATACAAACTAGCGGCCGTTCATGTTTAGTCGAAAACGCATCGCGTATTCAGGCGAAAGGGTTTATTGGATAGCCCCTGAGCTACTTATTAAACAATTCTCTTCATATTATGTACATAATTTGAACAAACACTCGTTGCCGCTTCGATTGAACGAATTGGTAACGTCGCGTTGAGTAGCGGATAGCTAAAAAGCGATATCGTCGCGAGACGAGCGACTAGAAGCAAGCGCAGTGCATTATTCTAACGCAGACAAAGTCATTTGTGATGGATGCACAAACGTTGTTGGTATAGAGGTGCTGGGTGTAGTGCCATATACTCATATATCCATATTCCATACCCTAATACTCAAAGAGAAACTGATTTTATTTGCCAGTCAACAAGCTGCCATCATCGCTCAACACGCGATATGCATTTCAAGACGCTAGCGGCTTTTAACCGTAACAGGCATAAACCGTTAATAACGAAAAATACATTTTCAACAGCTTGGTTAAAATCGTTAATAACCTGCTTCGCATCTATCTCGCGTGATAGCCTAGTAACAGATACATCTTGTAGGAAATGATAACAATGAAAAATAATGTCCTATGCCTAAACTGGATATATTTAATTAATTATTTTTATACAGAATTTTAACGTTGTTTGATATACGCACGCAGTTTAGTTTTTTGTTGTATCGTCGCCTCCACGTTGTATACATTATATAATATCGTGTAGAGATACTAAATCTGACTCTTAGCGCGGATATAGCCACTAGCGAGTAGCCGCGCGGCGAGCGGCCACTCTCGCTCAATGGCCGTAATATAGAAGCTTCGCTTCAAAATTATACATCCAAACAAAAATATTATCAAGTTTAGTTTTAAATTGATCTCTATGTGGAAATAGCAGTTCTAAATGTATGTATATAAAATTATTAAGTGTTTGTGTGTATATAACATAGCAAGCACCTGTATATTATGATGTAAGGAATATCTTCGGTATATATTTTATGTGATATAAGATTACCAATGACTTAGTTGTTACGATATGTATAAGATAGTATAAAAAATGGAAAAATGAATAAAGAAAAGTTCACTTCCATTTTGTTGTTTTAATTAACACTATTTTTGACGTGACAACGTCTTAAATTAGGTTGCGGCTGGGAGTCACTTATGAAAAAGTGTAACGCTCGGTAACGTTACGATGAGTCACCGAAACGATGTCACGTAAAATCTTCGCCCGTAAAACCGACTTTACAGGCAACCATTTTTTACTATTAATTACAAGACACTGGAGTAGCAAATATTTAATTATTCAACCAACCTTAAGAGCGACCGGCGAGATATTTTAGGTAGCTCTTTGTGCATTACTCAAGCCATGGAGTAAAGAAGTAAGAAAAACTTTTCGCATGGGTGAAAATTGAAAGTGTTCATTTTGAGCTGTAAACAACAGTGAAAAAAATCTACTAAAACTATTTAAAACGGGATATTTACCATTATTATCTCGGATTATACCAGATTTATCTCGCAGAGCTCGATATTCCCACATTGTCTACGAGTGTATTGTTCACGAGACCGCTCCGTAAAAAAAGAGAAAAACGGTTTTAATAATTTTAGTAGTGAAAGTAACAATGTTAATTTAAAATCTAATATAGTTCAAAAATCATCCACAATGGCGCTGGTGCAGAAAATGAACATGGTAAAATGAATTTACCGCGCCTAATTCTCTAAAAAAAACAATTTAAAATAAATACTAACTCTAAATGATTACGATTAAAATCTAACAAATTGACTTGCTCGAAGTGTGAGGCAAAGTTGATGCGCGTGCCGTCGTCGGCACACGTAAAGCTGAGTCAGCACCACAAACTATATAGAGAATATTACGTGTCAGCACCTTTCCAGAAACTTGTGCATTCTAGGCATCGAGCATATAACCGAAAGCAGTAGTAATGTGAGCAATAAAATTCAGAAACTGGTCAGTGATTTAGTGTTTTTTTTTTGTTTGTTTGAATTCGGTCGCATCGCGAATATGCCTGCCTTATAAAGTGCACCGTAAAGTTATTTACATAGATAAAAATATGGTCTCCGCTGCGCTACGACTAGATACCACGCCGTACTTGTAATGTGCGGCAAAAAATCCCGAGCCAGTCTCATTGCAATCGTTGTGTAAGGTGCAGGTACAGAGTATTTTATTCAATTTTGGTAATTATCTGAAGTAAAATGCCAGTTTGCTTATTGAAACTGTGTAGAAATAATAAAGACTCTGTGTTTTGGGCGGCTGTAGGTGGCGGTCGGGCTTGGGCAGTTCCTCGGTATGTCGGTTGTACTGTAGCTCGTCGCTTCACCTGGGACAATCTCCCACTATATTTTGACGTACGTCTTTCCTTTCGCACTACGATCGTGAGGACCTCGGGAGAGGCGTGAATTGAAACAGAGTCGGGGTTCTTGGGAGTCAATAATTAAAACCACTATTTTCCTTCACACTCGCTTCAAGGTCTCGGCTCTTCCTTTTGTTCGCCACTTCTTATTTGGCTATTCTCTTCGGACGACCGATCACGACTGACTGCCGAGCCCACGGTTGGCCCGGTATTTATGCTAGCGCGACTCAAGGACGAGTCGCGTCTCGCTTTGTTCTCGATTTATGCGTCACTTTGAGCCGAGACCTTTTTCGCTTTTATTTATTATTTCCTTTTTTACAATTGTCACATATTATACATTTTAAGAAATGTCATAACATCTTTTATATAACCGTATTTTAATACGTAGTATTATCTGTATAGTTTGTATATATAACAAAACATAAACCATAACCATATCTTTACACAATAAAAAAAATATCAGACAAAAAGATAACAAAATCTCGATAGTTTCACAGTTTTGTCACACATTCCTGTTAATATTTTCAAAACTTTAAATCGTATCATTATGATTCTTTTACCATTATAAACTACAAGTTGAGACCTTTCTTTTGATATAACTTTCAAATAATAATTCTAATAAATAATAGGTAGGGCTCAGTAGCCTAGGGTGAGCCCAGCAACCTTGGGCGAAGCTAATTGAGCCGAGGGGGCTCTTTGTATCCCTCTTCTAAGAAGAGGGGACAAAAGAGCAAGGGGCGAGGATGGGAACCTCACCCCATTGTACTGTCCTGACGTTGGGAAGGGTTGTTCTGTGGTGCGGGTCCACCCCTCTGTGGAGGTGGCGTCGGTTCCCTGCGGGACTGACTAGCCCTGTGTGTTTACTAGATCCGGGGCACCTCACCAAGGCGGCATTGGTGGCACTCGCCGGGTTTTAATGGGTAGAGCTGCGTCCATTTACCAGCTGTCGGGCGCAGCGAGTCCCACATACCCTCGTGGGGAGACCCACTCCCCCGCGGGATGCCTCAGAGCATTTCCCGGCGTTAAAGAAAAAAAAAAGCCAACACTATCATACCTCTTCGTTTTCGCAAGCGTTCCAAATACACCCGGTATAAATTGACCTTACACATATTTTCTAAGCCATATTTACAACCAGTAGGTACTTAGTTCTACTAGTAACTAGACCATTGCATGAAATAATTTTTGCCATTAATTTAGGGTATAGTAAAGCAGCTGGCAATTGCATGGCAATTGTATTCTTCACGAACATTAGCATCCTTGGACATTGTCTTACACACACTATGATATTTACTTGCCGCGTCAAGGAGCTATTCTAGTCGTAGCGTAGCGGAGACCAATTTTTAATCTATGGTTATTTAATTATTGTTTAGCGCGGCTATATGCCGCTGCCCGCTCGCGTCGCTATGAGTTCGCAACTCACAGCCAACGAACTGTTGGCGTTTATACAAAACGCCATATACACCATGGATGAAGTTAGCATCTTACAAATATGTAAGACTAACTTCAAAGAAGAAGAAATAATCAGCGGCAAGCGACTGCTGTACCGAGGTACTGAGCAAACTCGACCAGATGCCGTCTCGACGGAGGGACGGAACTGAGAAGAGCGTCCAGGACATCATCACCTTGTTAAAGGTGACCGACCCGGACGACGTGCCGAGCTTCGTGGCGAAGGAGCTGCACAAGCTGCCCCCCGTCACGTTCGACCACGTCGACGTCACCAGGCTCCTTAAGGACATCATCTTCCTGAAGTCGAGCCTAACAGAAGTCCAGTCCAAGTTAGAGGTCTCAGACAGGACCATTCAAGATCTGCGTGCTGAGGTAGTGTCATTACGTAATGCTATGTCGGCAAATAGGTCACCTGAAGAGGCCTCAAACGTGAACATGCGTCGCGGGGCGCAAAATGTCTCCGTCTGCAGTTTTGCATCGGCGGACTCCGTTGCGTCACCGCATGCCATCAAGTGCGATGACCCCGGCGGTTGCTGCGAGTGTAAGCGTGTCGACACCTAGACGCGTTTATGCTGACGCGGCTGCTAGCCAGGCCGCGGCTCGTCCACCAAGCTGCCCCGCACCAGCACCCGCGCCCTCCTCGGCGCCCCCCCCCCGCTCAGCTCCTATACGTGCCGCGTGCGCTCCGTGCCCCGCTCCACATTTTGAGCCACGCAGGATGAAGATGGTTTTGAGGTGGTGAAGAGGAAGAAGCGCTATCCCAGAACCGTCCAGAATCGCTGCGGCAAAGCCCCACTGGAGCCCAATCTGCTCGTGCGTGCCGCCAAGCCGAATACGCCGGTGTATATCTCCCGCCTTCATTACACCACAAAGGAGAACATCGCGGAATACGTGCGCCGGAAGTTGCAGTACTGTCCAAGGGTGCAGGAGCTGGAGTCGCGCCGCAACGTCAATTCAAGGCGTTTGTGGTGCGAATACCGACCTCCTACCATTACGAGAAGATTTCTGGCCTCAGGATGTGGTGTTCTGTCGCTTCCGCGGAACAGTACCACCGGAACGCACGAAGACGTAGCGCTTGGAAGTTTACTAACATAATATTAAGGTTTTATACAACACAAATGTAATATAATATATAGTGTGTAAGGTATACATATCTATGGGCCATATAGTGCCCGAGAATAAATGATTTTATTTATTTATTATTTATTTCTCACTGACGTAATATCAATTCAACCAATCAGTGATCTGTAAGTACGTTTCATTTAATTCGTAGAGACTTTCCACTACTAACTAGTCGTCGAGGTTTTAGTGGGTAGAGCTGCGTCCATCTTACCATCGTTCTGGCGCAGCGAGTCCCACATACCCGCCTGGGGAGACCCACTCCCCCGCGGAATGCCTCAGGGCATTTCCCGGCGCAGAAGAAAAATTAATTGTATGAAGTGGCAGTTTGAAACGAATTGAATCTGTGAATGTGTACTATGTATATATATATGTGTGTATGCGCTCATTTGTTGGCGCATACACATTTAAAATCTACACTCTTGTGACGCCACCTTTATTTACCGCTTTTCAAAGGACTCCATGATAAATTTGAGGTGGGAAATGTACACCGTAGGTTTATTAGATAATTGCATGATAACCATTCAGACAGGTAGGCAACTGTCAAAAATGCGACAAATTTAAATCACAAGTATTAGTATAAGTATATAGTAGTATAGTATTAGTATATTATATATATATATATATATATATATTTAGATTTTAAAAAATAAAGTTGAAGCAAATGACATTTAATGTAATTAAACATTTTTTTCACTGGGTATTACTTTTGTGAAAGAAAGAAAGAAAAATATTTTATAATTCACAACAAAAATCGGAACATTATCACAAAGATTTGATTGTGAACAATAGAGTTAGCTCGGTACTCGGCATTTGCTACATCATTACAGCTATGGTGAAACGCTGATTTTCAGTGACTCCTCATTGTCACTCATTTGGAGCGACAGCACTGACAGGACCTACTTCACAAAATATTTACATTACTAAAATACCTACATTATTTGAGTTTTATCGGTTAACTTAGCATATTATGTAAAAAAAAAATCAAATTTGCAGATTAACATATTGAGGTAAAATGAAACAAATAAATGAAACAGAATCTTCGCTTTATTCAGCAATTTCCGGTTGAAAAAAATAATCAACAAAACTACACTGAAATCCTGAACATGACTATTTTTACAAACAATTTACAGCAATTTTATTATAGCGCGGGCCGCACACGCTTCCCCTCTCCCGCCAACTAAAAATAATATTTACACAAACTAAAGTACACGGCTGTCCGGTGGCCCGGCGAAGCTAAACAAACGGGCGTTCCCGGGAAGCGCGCGACGCCCGAGCAGCCTAATCTAAAAATCAGAAACTTATGAGGTACACGTCTTCCTATCCACTTTACTAAGCGTATGATACCGGCCCCAAAAAAGGGGCCAATTTTTTTTTACATTTTTTCCCAAATTTGCAGCCTTTTGGTATAGTATATGATACTTACTAAATACATATGTATAGACATCGTTTAACTGTTACATTTTTTTGTCGCGAGTCGCTTTGGCAGCCGATCCCAGCCGCGGCGAAGAACACTCGCATTTTTTAAATTGAGACAACAGAATGCGTACACTCGATACAGTTCGCATAGCTAGATTAAAAACGCCCAATGGTTAGATATAATTTAAAACCGCAATATTTTTGAGTTAGTTTTTGTTTACTTTTCTGAAAAAATCTAATAATAATGTAGAATGGACAAACATTTACTTTATTCGTAAAAGAAACTACACTTGAACCGTTTAAACGCTTAAACTATTACAATTCATATGAGAATTCAGAGACATTTATATTTTAAAGCATTATAAAAAAACACTTGAATTTAATTTGAGAAGTTTGTAGATTTACATAAACATCACTAATATTCTTACATATACAATATACTCGGTTAAATGTAGTTTCTTCTACACGTTAACCTTACTAGAGGCCGGTCCGCGCCGCACGAGCACGTACGTACGCACGTCACGGGCACGCCCCTTACGGAAAGCATGTATAGAGTCATTTTTATTTCGTCGTTTAAATAGCTACGTTTAGAAATATTTGTCTCTTGATAATTAATAACTAAAAGCACATGTATTGTAATTAACTGTAATGTATATAATTAGGGATCACTTAAGGAAGCCAGACGACGAGACGGCTATTAAAATTCATCTCTTTCGTTGACATAAATATGAGAGATATTTTAAAAATATTCTTCATACTATGCCAATAAAAGTATTAAATGACATAATAGAAAATCACGTGTGCAATTTACCGTTGCGTCATTATTTAAATAACATAAGCACTTCACCAGAGAAATGAATTTAAAACCGTTCCATAAATACACTTACGTTAGGTACCCAATATCTGTGCTCGCCTATGTTCTGAGCTGGTGGTCCTTTAAATGTGATTACACGAGTGAACATAGCTTCGTTTTAATATATTTTACTATTCCGATACATTGTATTATGACTGACTGAGACGACTCTCGCCTTCCTCGTACATGAAGTACACGGTGAGAATGAATGAATCTTAAATAGCTATCTATAATCATCGTTACCTTCTTCTTCTGATCGATTGTCCTTTTCCTCTAAACACGTGTAAGCTTACAAAATGGCGCTTGACTATGGGGCGTTACACCGTCACTACACCGTGACAACACTACAGTTTAACTTAGTTAACTGCCGCGGTCGACTATATGGCTTTATATATTAGATAATAACCAAGGAATATGTATTAAAATTAATGTACTGAGGTATTATTCAAAAGTTTAACGGTTCACTAATTAAATATTCAAATAAAATAAATTAAACATAAAGGTAAATGTTTATACATTTTTAATTTCCTGTCATTAAAATGTATTCTAAATGATTAACCTGTATTTTACTTAAAACAGTAATGTACAATCGTCTTATATTGAGGTCTATTGAGATATATAATAATTGCTTCAGAAGCAAAAGAAACGTAATCGATTTTAACACACCATGTGGACGAAATGAAAATAATTAAAAGATAATGAATTTCTCCCAAAGGAATCCAAAATTGATCCATGTTTTGGGATTTTGTTAGAGCTTATAATTATTACAGTTTACACAACTTATACACATACACGATCACATGTATTTGCACACACATATTTAAGCCCGTCTTGGGACACAACCGGCCATTCTCAATTGACTCAGTCATCACTGAAATGTCTTCCATTACATCTAAGTGTAGTTTTGTTTGAACATAATAATTAACAAACCATATAGCGACCTCTGTACAAGACCCTAAAGGAGCCGAGGGCTGGGCCCGCCAGCCGCTCGTCAATTTACACAAACTATATAATACAGATATAATACAATTCATACATTACATTACATATACACTCGACGCCTACTTATTGTTACAATTAGTATTTTCCATCCTTCGTTCCTGGTTTGAAAAATAACTAAAGAAAGTTTCGCTAAAACAAACCTAAGTGCCAGCCAAACTATCTATTGAAATATGTTATATGTATATTAAAATAGACCATTTGAAATTAAATACAGTTTTCCTAAAGAGTTATGAATAATGTATGTGCATGATTAGACACTATTGTTAGACGATATCATCGATAAAATGCGCACATCTGTATATCATAGACGAAGTAACTTTATAATACAGTATTAACAAAATAATGCACATACAAGGGCCACACATCGATAAAACATGTGGTCCAGAAGCTCTAGGCTGGCAGCCGCAGTTGAAATGTATTAACTATGTCACAGCCACTTAAATTACTTTCAATGAAGCTTGCTTTACAATTATGGACCATATTATCAAGAATTATATATATTTTCCATTAAACAGAAAATGAATCTTGTCAGAATGTGTAAGCGGGCACAGTATACGCTGGCACACGCTACACATCCACGTCTCCATCCATCACTGTACAAGATGTTTATTCCTTAATAACTCTACGTAGACAATGATTAGAGTACACTATAATGGTAGACAACAGTCTAATTTTAGTCAATCATTTACAAAATGTCAGTAATAAATGTTATTTCGCATTATATTAATAGCCCTTTAAGTCACAAATATTTTTTCGGAATTCCTAATTATGAAGATTTTCTTTTTGTCTATTTTTTACTGAAGTAGCAGATACAATTAATATGTGTATTTCAATCGTTTGTGTGAGAAGTGGTAAATCAATTGTCTGGACGAATGTTTAAAGGAAATCCTAAAAGTGTTTTCTAATTTTATTGATTTGCCAATATGTTAGTAATATTATTGCAAGCTAATTATTGTGAAAACTAATTTTTAGCCAAACATACAATTTTCTCTAACATAGCGATAAACAATTCCAATATTTAATTAACAATTATTATAATTTAGTTACACCCAGAATATATGAAGTATATAGATTACATCTCAAGTTTTCATAAAGAAACTTAGGCTCAATAATTATTATTTGTTAAGAATTTAACCAACTTATACTTAACTAAAATGTTTTCAAGAATCCAAGAAATATTTATATCCATTAAAAATGTTACTACAGCAATACTTGAAAAAAATATATAAATTTATAAAACAATATTATGTTGTGGTTTGTTAAGTATGCTTTACTGAACCTTCTACATTACTTTTAGTCTTATAAACTTGAAATGTAATCCTCAAATTAGTACTTAGTAGAGTACATTGTCAAATGCCTATATAAGTTTTTGCTAAAACACTAAGATAGGTAAAACTTCCTTACATGCTTCGACTTCTGGAACTTTTGTCACTAAATTATTACATAATTCATCAGGGGAAATATTCGAATCCACAGCGGATACCTCCAACGTTGAAGGTAGGTCGCCATTTAGAGAATCTTGCTTGACGGCGGATACGTTAGTTTTCTTCGTTGTATTTTGTATGATAATTTTACCTTTATTAATATATTTATAAGGTAATTTGGTCGTATTCTTCAAATTGAATTTTCCACTTATATCAACATTTGTGGGACTTCTAGCGTCTACTATAACATAGTCGACACCCTCAGTAGTATCGGTTGCAGAACTCTCGGACCGTGAATCTTCTTCGTTCCGAGTATTTTCACCGCAGATGTCGCGTCCATTAGACGGTGATCGGTATCCTACGTCCGGGGTTAAAGGTTTGCCACCTTCGGGCGGCGTGCTGCGGCGGCGCGGGGCGGTAGGAGCGCGCGGTGGGGACGGGACGCGCGGGGCGAGTGGGGCGCGCGGCGGCTGTCACGTGACCTCCATGGGTAGCGTATCGGCGGGCCGTCGTCGCACCGCACCGTTTGCGGCCGGCTCGCCGTCGCCCAGCGCACCCTCGCCTGCCGACGACGTGGCCACGGGTGCCGCCGACGCCTCGACGATCTCTCTGAAATAAACTTTTCATTAATATCGTCATTCCTGTGACCCACCCTTAATAATTGATTTTAACTTGCTGCACATGCCTTTGTTTAAATTTAGTTAAGTGAGGACATCACAGATGGCAGTATGCAATTACGACACATTCAGACGTTGTGGCCGTACCATGCCATTATTACACATAGTTAATTTAAAACTATCAAAGAAAAATTATAAATTTATAGAATTTAAAATTATACATACTACAAATACGTAGAGTCAATGAACCCAAAGTTACTCTGGGGTCGTTGAACTGCTGCTAAGTCAGCTGTATACTTCAAGATGAAACGTTTAAGAATTTACAGGAAAATAATTAAACTGACAAACATTGAAAGTATTAGTTTCAGTATATAGTAATGTAGCTCACAACAAATAAAAATAGCACTATATTATTACTTATTATGAACTAGCTGTTGCCCACAGCTTCGCCCGCGTTAACTAAGATTCACAACCATATTTGGAGTGATGATGATTATTTTTGTAGCCTAAGTTACTCCTTATAACATAACATTTCTTCCAATGAAAGTCCCGTCAAAATCTGCCCAGCCGTTTCAGAGATTAGCCGGAACAAACAGACAGACAGATACAAGACAAAAATTGTAAAAAAATGCTACTTTGGTATATGTACAGTCTATAGATCCATATGCATTCAATAAAAAGCGGTTATTTTAATATTACAAACAGATACTCCCATTTTATTTATTTGTATCGATAATTTTTAATTGGCTTGACCTGGCTTAAATGGTCTTATTTTTATTTGATACTAGCTGTTGCCCGCAGCTTCGCCCGCGGTAACTTAGATTTACAGCCTTGTGCGGATTGATGATGATTATTGTTATAGCCTAAGTTACTCCTTATAACATCAGCTGCCAGTGAAAGTCTCGTAAAAATCGGCCCAGCCATTTCAGAGATTAGCCGGAAGAAACAGACAGACAGAAAAAAATGTAAAAAATGCTATTTTCGTATATGTTCCGTGTATACATCCACATGCCTTTGGTAAAAAGTGGTTATTTTGCTATTACAAACTGATCAGATCAAGGCGAAGAAGAAGAAACTCACGCGACAGGCTGCGGGCGCGGCTGCGCTATGAGTCTCCCCTGACGCGCCTTCAGCTGCGCCGCAGTGAAAGCGATAGCCTGCACGTTGGCCGATAGCGCCTGCCCGCCCGGGCCCGATATCGCGATCTTTTGCCCTTTGGGGAGCTGCACGTTCTTCTGCAGCAGGTTCGCCACCACCGACCCCGGGATCGCCGTTGTCTTGGGCGGGACCGCGATGCTGGTGGAGGGCTCGGCCGTGCGAGCCAGAGCGCCGACTTGGATTCGGTTCTTCAGTTGGATTTGGTGGCGCACGGGCACGGCCGCTCGGACCAGCGGCCTCCCGTCCAGACTGACGCTGACCCGTGGTCGGGGACCCTTCAGCGTCCCATCCAGGACGACCTGGCGCTTTCTGGCATCCACTAGATCCAAGCGAGCCACGGACGCCTTGCCCGGCTGCGGCTGCCGCAGGACGTTGACAAGATGGGGACCCTTTCCGAGTTGGCCTCCCTTAATTTCGAAGAATTGCGTCACGGAACCCGGGGCCGCCTTCAGGAGGGCCGCGGCGGGAGGCTTCGCGTCGCCCAGCGCGGACAGGGACACCACAGTGGGGAGCTGCGCGAGCGACCGGTTCTGCGCCAACAGCTGGGCCCGCTGCGAGTGCGTGAGTGGGTGCGCGTGCAGCACCTTCAGCTTGCTGGGGGCGACGTGGTGTAGCTGCGAGTTAACTACGACGGAAGGGTGGTGGTGCAGCTGGAGCGGCTTGTGTCCGAGCGAGGCGGGCGCCAGCTGCACCAGCGGCGCGGACACACGGCGCGCGCTGCCGCCTACCGTCACGCTGGCCAGGTTGGTGCCGCCCGCGCCGCTCGCCGTCACCATGTTCGCCACGCTAGCCACGCTCGCTACGCTCGCAGAACCTGTCAAATATGAAATAAAAGTTGTAACTAAGTATCAACAGACCTGTTTCCTTTAATGACAAATACAACGAACAAGTGGTATATGTTTTACGAGTGTGTTAAGTACTACTACTTACCGATATGCGAGTGCGGCAGGGCGACGGCCGTGAAGGGCCCGTTCTGCAGCAGCCCAACGACGGTTCCGCCGCTGCTCACGGCGCCCACCGGCCCCACGCCGCCGACCGACGTCACCGTGCCCGTGACGCTCACACTTTGACCTTGAAGGCGAACCTGAAATGGATTTTATTAATTATATAAAAGCTTTCATGACGTTCAAGTCTACAAACCTATCTTAGGCGAATAGTTCTGTAGTCTTTAAGTAACGTTGGGGGTATGAATGTACCTTGAGGCCGTCCGAGACGGCAACTCGTATCTGCTGGTCGGCGGGCGGGGCGGGGGCAGACGCAGCGGCTGGCGGCACCGCACGCGCTGCTACCAGGTGCCGCTTGACGGGCGAGGTTTTGGGCGGCGCGCTCTTGGGCGGGCTGGGCTTGGGCGGCACGCGCGATCTCGGCGCCTCGCTCACCTCCTCGACAATGATCTTAGACGTGGGCACCGGCGACTTGATCAGCACCTTCGTCTCCTTCGCTTCCTTGGGCGTTTCTACCTTCTTAGGCGACGGCGGTCTCACCTGTGCGGGTGACAACTCAATCAATCAAACATAAGCGTTTTGTAAAATCAATTGCTGCATATATTTTATGCCTTGTAGTAATTAGTAATAAGGAAGCTTCATTTTTTTTTTATGTTTCAAAAATTGCACCAAACTCACAATAATTTATTTTTCAATTATCTCCATCAATTTATGACACTTTTCCGGTCCGCGATAAAACTTCTCGGCGCGCGGCCTCGCCGTGAGAAGCCTAGCCTACGGGCCGCGCGACTCGCTCGCTCGACGAGCCACCGCGACCGCCTTACCCACACCGTTGACCCGGCGAGACTTGTGACGTCACAGAGCAAATATGCTACACGCGCGAACCGGTTTCAGTAAAAGTTGATTCGTTTTGTCATTTTCTCAAGTTATTGAAATAATTCTTTTACCATATTATACATTATAATTTTAATTGTAAGGCAAAGAGCCTTACAATTTATATAAGAATTTTATATTTTTGTCTAAAAACTTCCTTATCTAATTATCCTTACTAGTGCTAATACTAAGCGAAACAAAATCTTTTTTTTAATTATACGTTAATAACTTTACATTTGGTATAACCGAATATCGGCAACTTGAGCCAAACTTCGATATTCAGCCGAAATTCGGTTTAAATTATATAAACGATATTCGGCACTAGAAAATAAATACCTACTTGCACTATTTTGATTTAAATTATTATAATGCAGTCTCATAACGTTCAAATAAAATGTAGTCTTTTATATTATACTAGCTGTTGCCTGCAGCTTCGCCCGCGTTACTCAACTCCTATAAGTCACAGCGTGATGTTTTATAGCCTATAGCCTTCCTCGATAAATAAGCTGTCTAGGATTGAAAGAATTTTTCAAATCGGACCAGTAGTTCCTGAGATTAGCGCGTTCAAACAAACTAACAAACTCTTCAGCTTTATAATATTAGTAAAGATATATATTTATGGTTATTTGTTTTAATTAGAAACTTTAACTTGTAGCTATGCAATAAAAAATCAAAAAATACATTTTACAAAAAATTAAAACCGATTTTATCGCGGTTTATTAAGATTTTTACAAGCCCGACGTTTCGGATACTTTACAGCAACCATGGTCACGGGAGGACTCCCGTGCTTGCTGTAAAGTATCCGAAACGTCGGGCTTGTAAAAATCTTAATAAACCGCGATAAAATCCGTAAAAAATTGTTTCATTATAATGAGAAATTCGCGCAAACATTAGAAAAAAATTAAAACCGACTTCAAAAATACTAAACTAAAAAGTAATAAAATAACAGTTTCTTTAATGTTTGTGCTTACAACATAATATAATCAACTTAATCTTCTACTAATGTACAAACTTTGCGTTTACCACGTCATTATAGTTACTTTTGGAGTCGGTGTCAGCCAAGGTAGGTAGGTAGGTAATGTACAGCAACAAATAGTAAAACTTTTTAGTTTAGTATTTTTGAAGTCGGTTTTAATTTTTTGTAAAATGTATTTTTTGATTTTTTATCGCATAGCTACAAGTTAAAGTTTCTAATTAAAACAAATAACCATAAATATATATCTTTACTAATATTATAAAGCTGAAGAGTTTGTTAGTTTGTTTGAACGCTCTAATCTCAGGAACTACTGGTCCGATTTGAAAAATTCTTTCAGTGCTAGACAGCTTATTATGTATTCTGGACTTTTACAAAAAAGTAGAAAAAAAACCAATAAATTTTGGGGGTCCCCATACTTAGAACTGAAACTCAATTTTTTTTCATCAAACCCACACGTGTGGGGATCGCGATCTATCTATGGATAGGTCTTCAAAAATAATATTGAGGTTTCTAGTACCATTTTTTCTAAACTGAATAGTTTGCGCGAGAGACACTTCCAAAGTGGTAAAATGTGTCCCCCCCACTCCTATAACTTCTAAAATAAGAGAATGATAATGTAAACTTCCACTGAAAATTGGTTTGAATGAGATCTAGTAAGTAGTTTTTAATACGTCATTAATCGTAAACCGAAATTTACTTTTCATTCAATCAACTCAAATATGAAAATAAAAACATTTTTTCAAAATAAACCATATTTTTTGTTAGTGTCTAATGTTGTAAATTATGTAATGGTACGGAACCCTTCGTGCGCAAGTCCGACTAGCACTTGGCCGGTTTTTTTTACAATATATGTTTATATTGTAAATATGACGCCAAAAACAAACCAAGCGAAGTTCGAATGTGGTTCAAATAACATTCGGCCCATCTCTATAAAATGACGATTTTTATGGACTTTAAATAAATATGTACGCAACAAACCTTCTCCACATAAATGGGCTCCTTATCCATGCCGGATACATGCACGACGGTAGATCCGAAACCGTCCGTCCGCTTCCTCTTTTGGCCAGAGCTGGCACGCCCTTCCGAGCCCTGGCCTTGCAATAAAAAAGAATCTTTACAATCCACATCCTTCACCAGTTCATCTAGTAAGTCATCACCGATAGCCTTTTTGTCGTCTTTTGTCAAATCTACATCGGCTAAAGCTTTCAAATCGGTCTCGGATAGGATGCTTTCGACCTGAGCCTCGGTCAGTCCTGTGAAGTTCTCAGTTAGGAGATCTTCTCCGCTGATGTCTAAGTTTCCACTGTTGTCTATATCAGGGTTGATGTCGTATAAGTCGTTCAAGGTGAACTCTGCGGTCGTGAACGAATCTAGCCCGCCCGTGGGCGGTCCCATGGTCAGCTCTACAGATATTGGCGTGTCTTGTGAGATTGGAAACTGATCGTCCGGCTGCTTCTCTATGAGTGGCGGGGATGGCGGTGGTGTTTTCGGCCGGAAGTGCAACCTGAAAATAAAATTTACTTAGTAGGTCGAAAATAGAGAACAATGGCCTGTACATAATACAAAAGATTTTAGTGCAACGCATTTGCATAACTTGCGGTTGTGCGGATGTCTTATGGGCTTCGGTAGTCACCATAAGGCTTCGACTGCCCATTTGCCTCCTTGTGACATAAAAAAATATGTACCTACTATGTTTTTCACTTTTATTTATCTTGTTCACGAGACTAACATTCGTAGATAATGTTGAAATATCGAGCTCCGACAATATATAATAAAGTAACCTTAAAGTTATTTACTGTTTGAAAATGTTAGATGAGATGAGCAGACTTGCTAATAAGCAGTCTGATGCTAGGTCAACATCATCTATTGGCATAAACAACTTCACCCAGGAACCGCCATAATAAAACTTCATCATCAACATAAAGAGCTCAATGAACGCCAAGACGGCCGATCCCTTGCCACTCGCTCCACTCGACTCCACTTGAGATTGTCTTCCCACCTAGTTAATGGCCGACCAACAGTTCGTCTACTTAATAAAACTTATAGATAACAATTAGCCATAAATAGGCATTTCAAAAGTAAAAAGAAATTACCATTTCTTACTGACTTCACTGAGAAACTTATCAAATTCTTTCTCCACTGGCTGTAAACTGTCATCAGATTTGTAACTGCTATCACTACACCCACTCCACGATCTCTTTCTGATCACCCTCTGGAGGTTTTCCCTCACATTTTCGTCTATAGTCCTTGCATTAACACTAACACTAATATCACTATCTTGAGGTAAGTCCGGTAACACTTTATCATCGTCCATTGGTTCCACTTTCACATCATCAATGTCAATTTTCTCATCAATATCTAATTTGACTTGGAAGTCTAATTTGACGTCGTCGAGGTCTATTTTGACATCGTCCAGGTCAAGTTTGATGTCGTTAAGGTCAGGTTTGACCTCCTCTCTGACGGGCACTGTCCACAGCTCGGGGTGCCTGCTGAGATGTCGCCTGAACGCGTGTCTCCACGGGTATTTGCCGCTCGTGTGGTAATCTCTCGTCATTTCTTTAGGAGTTCGATGAGGTTTCGTTTCCAACTCGACCTGTTGTACAAATGGTTAAATTTAAATTCAACATCACAGTAAAGTTGTATTCAAATTATTTAGGATACTTTCCGAAAAACGGGGCATGGGGTAAATTTCTAATGTCAACTCTTCCAATTTAAATAGTTGTATATTGGAGTATGATGTAAAACTTGGCCAGATTCTATAAATACAATAATATTCAACCTTTATGTGAAGGCATTTTTATATGACAAAATTATTTGGAAACATTTACCTCCTCATCCCTGAGCGCCTTGTCCTCTGAGCTGTTGGGATGTCTGAAGGGTAGCGTGGTCCACAGGTGGTCCAGCGGTGTGGCGATGCGGTCGAGGATAACGCGCCCACCGCGCCCGAGTCTTCTTCGAGCGAATCCCACGCACCTCGGGTACGGATGTTTGATGGAAGTCAACGTAAACCTGGAAGTACAATTTAAACATAAATATAGTTTATGTATTTTAACAATGGTTTATCTAAGAAATAAGAACTTACAAGGGGGATGCGGTGAAATTATATTTTTATGGTTATGTATAAATGTAATTTATAGAGATAGATACATAAATAAAGCCGACTATTCGGCAAAGAACGGCGACTATCCGGCTTCTAACTGTTTATATGTTTCTCAAAACTAAGCATGTAGGGGGAATCAGTCCTCCCATAACCACGGTTGATGTAAAGTCGAAACGTCTGGCATGTAAATAATAACCTGCCTTAATAAACCGCGATAAAAGTTAATTCATTTTATAATGAGTCAAATTCGCTTGAAAATTCGAAAACAATACCTTGATTATTTATTAATAATAATGGTTAAGGTTGTCTGGTAGAAATCGCTACCTTAGCGATAAGGTCGCCTTTTGTGTACATTTTTTTTTCTGTAATTTCCATTATTGATGTATGTATTCTCATGTACACAATAAAGTATATTTTCTTTCTTTCTTTTTTTCTTAATAATTTATAACTGAGGTATCACGGTTGAATATCGCAACTTAATATGGTTATTCATACTTGTACTGTACTTGCTGTTTTTACCTGGCCACCATGAGAATTTATAATTTGACATCTAAGACCCTTTACGGGAATCACTGTCAAATTGTTCAAAAAACATCCATACACGAGATTTTCTTTTTAACATAATTAAATTTTAAATGAGCTTTTTCACTTTAAAAACACACATCCCTAAAATCAGTAACGCTCCCTAGACGATAATCAGCCCTAAATCGTGAGCTTGCCCGAATCAATTTCTGAGTTGGGTTGATAATAAAACTATGGTACGATTTGCCTACACACGAGACGATCCAGGGAGCGATCTAGGGTGCTCTTCGCCACTTCCCCGATATTGCCTCTGAATTGAGGGCCGTTTTAGACGCTTTAACAAACAATAACAGACAAAGATATTATATCCCCGAAACCGTGATCGCTTAGCGGCTGATTAGTCGGCCAGGTTACAACCGACTAACTACTACCGACCGACTACTTCGACATACTTTAAAGGTAATAACCACATAACCCTGAGAGGGTTATGTGGTCATGATTAAGTGTCTTTAAGCTCTTGCTTTGGTTCACATCCACTTTCAATTCCCATACTTATGCTTCACTAGCTGTTGCCTGCAGCTTCGCCCGCGTTACTCAACTCCTATATGTCACAGCGTGATGTTATATAGTCTATAGCCTTCCTCGATAAATGGGCTGTCTAACACTGAAAGAATTTTTCAAATCGGACCAGTAGTTCCTGAGATTAGCGCTTTCAAACAAACAAACAAACTCTTCAGCTTTATAATATTAGTATAGATTTCGTTTCACACACTATCGTACTACTTGCATATGTTCCAAATAGTTTCAATAGTAATATTGTTGACCAATACAACATACCTGGTCCTCTCGTCCAACTCGTGCTCGAAGAGTCCGTCTTTCTGAGGGTTGTCTGGGTCCACGGGGTCACCGGACAGGGTAGATGTCGGCTGAAACGGACGGACAATTATTATAGTTCAATTACTACATAACAGAATTGATTTAGGTAAAACAGTGTTCTTGTGTAAACTATTAACTAAAAAAGTTAAACATTTCGTAACTAGAAATCGTCTACTCTTAAAATGAACGCCTCTCAAATCTATTTACGCTCACATGTAAAGTAAGTGTATAGGCACAATACATGCAAATGGTTTTCGAAATTAGTACTTCAGACGCCTGCTAAACACGAACCAAAAAGTCAGATCTGTTGACCAACTAGTGCATGTATGACACGAGCGCAGGACAGCGCGGTACACATCCGCCTGTGGTCACAACCGACGTCAGGAGGCCGTGTGGTCGCAGACTGCACGGTAGGCGGGGGGCAACCCCCCCAATCAAAAGTGAGCCGAATGGGCTCACACTAATCCGTTGAAGCATTAGGGCCTTCGGGCCATTAGCATAGATCCATCCGAAAAAAAAAAAAAAAAAAAAAAAAAAAACCGCCTGTGGTTGCCGCATTCAAAACGCGCGCCCCCCGCCATACAAAGCTAGCACCTAGACTGATTGCGCGATTAGTTGAAGTTTACAGTAATATCGCAATACACACACAAATATGTTTTTTTTTTAATCTATGGACGCTTTTACACCACGTCAATCTGGTCCCGTGGTAAGTTCACAATGAACTTGTGTTACGGGTACCAGACAACGGAAATATATTTAATACTTTCATACTATACATATATTTAAAATTGTTATTATGTCATACACATATTTAATACACATCCATGACCCAGGATCACAGAAATTTTTTTGTTCCCTGGCGGGATTCGAACCCACAACCTCCGGCTTGAGCACCAACGCGCTTACCATAATTAAGCCTTGTATGTTCATGGGCAACGTTTAACACATATCAGATTGTTCGGCTGCCAGCTTGCCTGTCAAACATTAAAAATATATATCTTAAATAAGCTCACCATCTCGTAGTAGCACCCTGGTTTTCTCCGAAATGCGAATGGTCCATCATCGGGCGGCGCTGCCTCCTCTTCTGATGATGTACACACTCCCGAATCTGAAATCATTACAATAAGCTTTCGTAACAGTTCCAAAAAGCTTATAAAAATAGAGACGTATTTTTTCCCCTTAAATAGTGAGATGAAATCTTTCCAGAATTTTAGACAACTACATTTTTATATACTAATATATAATACTGTTGGGTTCCGAAGGTTTGCATGGGTATAGGACTTCCTCCAAAATGTACACACACATCATAATACTACATTTCTACCTGGTGTTATCACCATAGGAAATAGTTTTTCATGTCGACAGGGCATATAAAATATATAGATTTATATATACTTTTGCTTACATATTATATTGTTTAAAAGTTTTGCTTATATGGTTTTAAATATTTTGAATTTGAATAAATATAATATATTATAATATTATTAAATATTATTAAATGTTTTATTATAACATTATAGCATTCATTGGAAAGATTTTGTTTAATTTGTTTTTTTTTTGAAGATGAAACAAGTGTGTTGCTTGCTGGGGCGTCAATAGAAGAAAAATACGCATACTCAATTTAAACATAAACCAAAACAGCGTCCCTAATACAACATAACATCAAAGATAGACAGTGGTTATAGTAAATAATATTATACTTCAATAGTATTGTCTATTTACTAATTATTATTGTCTATTTAATAATTTGCAGTAATACATATTTGAAGATGTCAGCTATATACTAATTTTGCAGTCATTTTATTAATTATGTGTGGCGTTGCTTGCAACCTAATTAATGCCTATATTTATTTGTCATTATGATTATTTTCTCCTTCTACTGTCCACTAAAGGACAATGGCCTCTTTTAAGTGAACACAAAGACAATATTATATTTACATATATAATTCTAGAGTATTCTTAAATTTGGGGATAATCTAGCTACATAATCCAATTATGCTCTAAATTGTAACCAGAAATCATTGAGATCATTAATGTCTTTTAAAATGGTAAGTAACATTTTTAATGACTTTTAGACCCCACGTTCGACGGGGCCCCCTTGGTGGCTGCTAGAACTAAAGAAAACGAAATTGTTTTTTAAGTCCTCTTATTCAAAAGGGCCCTACTATCCTATGTGCAGGCAGGGTCTCTAGTAGGTTAAAACCCCGCTTGTTTAATAATCCACATATTTACATCATAATCAAGTTACGACCGAAGGGCACGGTTGTGACAAACAGACAGCAAGGGCGTGTACCTGGCGGGTGTGCGGCGGCGGGGCACTCACCTCGCGGGACGGCGCCGGCCGCGTGGTGCCTGTGTTTCCGTCTCTTGTACGGACGCTTCTCGCGCTGTAACCGAACCAACCACGCCCATAACAACACACTCACATGTCCGCGCGTCCAGCCGACCGCGGCAGACGTAGGCCTCTTTCATACGCATCGTACTTCTCGCATGCCATCATGACAAGCGAGAAGTACCCTAATCTTTTTTATTACGCTGTCGAGTGTGAAAAAACTAATATTCTTTCTCGCACCACGTTTAATGCATAATTAGGACTTAATTGTAATTTATGATGTAAAAATAATCGACAAGACTGTATATATATACGTTACCTGCGCTCGTTGCCAGTAATCCTCAATTCGTTTTGTGGAATATTTTACGTTGCCCTTGTTCATGATCGTACAAAATAGTATAGTAACAGTCAAGCACATAGACGGGATCCCAGGGCGTGTGCAGTAAATAGTAATAGTGATGTGTCACCTGTCGCGGCTGGTCGAGGGGCGCGGAGGGCGCGCGCGGCGGGTAGTGCGCGGTGCTGTAGTCGCGCCGGAAGTTGGCCGTCGACAGCGGCACCGTGTACTGCGGCCTGCGGACAAGTTATACTTAACACTTCAGAGTTTAGACCAAATATACATCGCTATATTATTATTATTATTAAGCTAATCCCTAATTTGAGGTAGGTATATGGTTCGTTTTTATCGTATTCTTACGAGTATTTAAAGACCCGGTCGAATCCGGAGCGCTATAAAACCCATATCAATTAGTAACACAAATCTGTAGTGGAAATTATTAGTTTACAACAATTACAAGGCCTATTGGCGTCGGGTTGGTTTCTGTGTCGCGACACCGTCGGATGGAACCACCCGCAAAACCGCCATTGGCGTCCTTTTATACTTAACTGATACAGTCAATAGACAAACTGACATAAAATACAGCCACAAAATTATTACAATATTTAATTTAATAAAAATCATGAAAGTCGTATACGTGATAAGTATTTTCCCGTCGTAAACAAAAACAAAGAGTGTACCTGAGCGGCGGGTCGGGCAGCAGCTGCGAGGCGAAGTCGCGGGCGGCGTACCGTCGCTCGGCGAGCAGCGCGGTGAGCCGCACCAGGTCGCGCTTGGCCCGCTCGCGACGCGTCACCAGCTCCAGCAGCGCCAGCGCGCGCGCCAACTCGCGACGCAGCTTTAACATCTTCTCGTACGAGCTCTCGTCGTTTTTCCTGTAAAAATATTGACACATATATTAATCGAGAGAACAAAATCAATACACTTACTACTTTTCCACGACCCTGCATTCATAAAGTTAGATAACAATCGAGCTACAAGTTTACGGGGCGGTAAGTATTAAGTAATTACACGGCAGTGGTAGCTGGGTAGGCTACTAGGAACTTCTGATAGATGCTTCTGAATGCTGCTGCGCCATTCCTCTTTAAATCAGTATGATACTCTTTTATACCTACACCTACATTAAAGGAATATAACTCGCAAGGATCACGAATAAGTAACAGCAATAGGTAGTTGCAAAATGTGTACTTTATTTAGTGTTATTCTGAAACGGTAGTACCTAAATAAGATATGATTTTCTTTCAGTTCATGAGAAAATATGGTCAAAAATGATGGATGGGTAGGTGATGATGTAGTCGTTTATTTTGTATTGGTTTCTGTCCTATCCTGTATGAATCAGGCAGATAGTTTTCAGAACAATTCTGTATTGCCTAATCGATGATATTGTTTTAGAAAGGCTCATAGAAATCACAAAGAACAATTACCTATCCATACTAAATACTATTAGTTTGTAAGTAGTGTTTACCTGTTTTTGCGTGTCTGCATCTTCTCGGTGCGTCTCCTAAATGCAAGGTACGGGTTGTTGGTCGACTGGCCGGGCCGATTATCCGTCTTCACAGACAATACCAGGGGATGTTGCTATAAAGTAATTGAAAAAAAAAATTAATACTGTCGACGTATTCAATGCCCGAGCGTAAACTTTTTAACGCATGAGTTCCCAACCTGAATGTAACATGAAGGTAATAAGGGGTAATTCTGCTGTTTTTCGGAGGAATTAAGCAAGTTAATATACTATTCAAAACTCACAATATTTTATGTTGCATTATTATCCTATGTAGTCATAGGGCTAAAACTATTAACAGGGCTAAACAATAACATATATAATGTAGTCACAGGACGAACGTAGTGAACATTGAACGAGAGATAAATCGACGAAAGGGCAGTAGTGAGTAGACCCACATCTCCGTGCATTTAGTTCAGGAGGTATGTGAGTGGCAAGCGATTGACTGTCTTAGCGTTCATTTGAACGGACATATTATATCCAACAAAGGACGGAAATGTGTTAATGTATGCGTGTGGTTACTACCGTAGGTTCCAGGGTTCAAATTTGAACTTATTGATAACGTGCATCACAGTCGGGTATAAAAATCATGCGACAAAATTATCTATAGCACCCGTGTAGGGAAAGCTACGCTATACCGATGCCGACAGTAAAGATTATATACAAGAGAATGACTCCGTAGTGAAAGCGATTATTATCGAACAATAGAGCGTACACTAAGTCACAGAGTTCATTGTGGTTCAGCTGACTCACCGTGGCGAACCCTCTAATCAATCCATAGATTGTACGCCTATGATTGACACGTGCCTGTTTTTAGGCTGATGTTGCCAATCTCAACCTTAATAACATTTTTGACAATCAATATTGAAGCCTGTAAAAAACTGATCGTGAATAATAAAAATGAATGGATTACCGGAGCTCCTGAGTCCTGACCTAACTTTGGGAGTGCCCTCGGTTTTAAGGGGGTCACCCTTAAAGCCAAAAGATCCGTAATATTGATACAGCGGTGTCTACATCCAATACAGCAATTACATTAATTATGTCAGAAATGAGGTCCTATATCTGCTACTGACGAAGACTTGGCGTCAAGAGGGGCTTCATACTATTGATACGGCGGTGTCTACGCCTATGAAAATTCAAATTTGATTTGATGATGACAGATTTGCGTCTTTAGTCTATATACCAGACTTTCTCGGCTCTTAGGGGCCTCATTTAAAGCTAAGGGCCACGTGTTAACGATTATTATTATTATTTAAGGGGTGGGGACACCAGCAAGGCCAGACGGGTGATCAGTCCTCATTAACGGGACCATTTCACCCAACGTGTTAACGATACGGCGGTCTCTACGACCCTTATAGCCATTCTTCGAGCCGAGGACCCCGTATAGGTAATAACGTAATGCAATGAACGGTGATGTCTGACGTCCGTAGCCTCTGCTGCATCCCCACCATGGCTCAGGCCTTGTCGTGGCGGTGGGGCTCAGTAACCTAGGGTGAGCGGTGTACCTTAGGCGAAGCTAATTGGGCCGAGGGGGCTCTTTGTACCCCTCTTGCAAGAAGAGGGGACAGAAGAGCAGGGGGCAAGGGGTGAGGATGGGAACCTCATCCCATTGTACTGTCCTGACGTTGAGAGGGGTTGTTCTGTGGTGCGGGACAACCCCTCTGTGGAGGTGGTGTCGGTCCCATGTGGGACTGACTAGCCATCGAGATGCCCTGTTTGTTTTCTAGATACGAGGCACCTCACCAAAGGCGGCATTGGTGGCACTCGCCGGGTTTTAGTGAGTAGAGCTGCGTCCATTTACCAGCTGTCGGGCGCAGCGAGTCCCACATACCCGCGCGGGGAGACCCACTCCCCCGCGGGATGCCTCAGAGCATTTCCCAGCGTTAAAGGAAAAAAAAAAAAAAAAAAAAAGCCTCTGCTGCATCTCTATGCGTTATGATGTGTATATCAGTCAGAGTGCTAGTAGGAGTTGGCACCTACCGTGGTGAGCCGCTTGTTGAGCCAGTAGTCGTACACGGCCGTGACGAGGTCGTCGTGTCTCTCCAGCAACAGTTTCGCCTCGCTCAGCGTCACCACCGTCTGCCCGGAGCTCCTTTCCAGCTTGTCCATCATTTGTTCGAACTTTAGCTCTGCAAATTAACAAATTTTCTATTATTATAAATATGAAACATATGGGGCACGCCCATAAGGATCTGATTTTAGATCTTCGTCCTCTTTACAAACAAACTAATCCTTTTCCTGCTCTGAACGTGATTCTCTACTGATGCTAGGTACAACTTCTTCACTCATTATAAGGTCACTTAGTAGGTATACTAATAAACACAAAATAATCAGCAAAACAACATTTGTATGAAATAAGAGATGCATGGCTCGATTTTTATTCGGCAGTATCAACTTTATTGACATTTCACTAGAGTCTACTAGGCTGACCCCCAAATACTCAAACGAATCTCAAATTTAAGACGTACTTAAACTCGTGTTGTCCCTCTTTTTTCTTTGAATCTGACACGTCGTAGCATGAGTTTAAGTAGGTACGTCTTAAATTTGAGATTCATGTGAGTATTTGGGGGTGAGTTTAGTGAAACGACATATCACTGATTTTATAATAGTATATTGTCATATCACTAGATTTGTTTAGTGAGAAGACGTCAGAAATAATAATATTCAACATCTACCGGGATTTCATGGTATCCCTAGGGATTTCGTGAAATCTCTGACATCATCCTCATTTCCCTGCGACATGGTATAAGACTCAATTTCGAAATTGTTAGTTTTGCCCTTTTTCATTGTGACGGCAGTATACTAATCGATTAAAAATGAAGTTTGTTTATTTATTTGATGGCTATTTTGTATTTTTCCGCTTATTCGCTGAGGGAAATTTGAGGACATTTATTTATAAAAACAAAAAAAAAATCTGGGGAGAGTGAAACCGCGGGAAACATCAGGTAATATATAATGTACCTGTAAGCTCCGGATGCCTCTGCTGTTTGAGCCACTTCTCGTCCTCCGAGTCGATGTCGTACTCCGGCGTCTCCTGCTCTTCCCATAACGCTGTGAACAAACACAAACATCAATAAACATTGGTCGTAGCTAATTTGTGAACTTATTATTTAAGTTATTTGTTAACTATTACAGTTATATCAACGAGGAGACGAGCAGGCTTATCTATATTGTGAACCTCAATGTCATATTGAGACAATACTTAGTCTGAAAACAGACGATTAACAATCTTTATATATCAAATGACTAGGTCACCACTCTCCATACAAATCTTATAAATAAGGCCGATATTATAAGGTAAAAAGGCTGTCAAAGACGTCCCCTATAAATCAATCGCTAACAGAAATAAAATACTACGATACATTTCCTATGTATCGTAAGTATTTTATTTCTTCATTACATATTCATATATTGAGCATATTAACTACGAGCATATATAGTAAGCTGGAAGCATGCCTCAACGTGGCTCAGGCACGACGGCGATGTCGCTGGTAAGAATATTCAGAGCAAATCATTTACACACTTAATAACTATTCTTTAACTTTAATATTTTGTTAATATTTTTATTTTTTTTAATTTTATTTTTTTCAAAAATTATTATCTTTATCCAACAATGCACTGATTAAAGTTAAAGGTGATGATTATGACAATCTGAGCTCCGCTCGTTGAAGCACATCAGTTTAGTACGCATACTTCCACCTAGATGGCGCTAGTAGTATGTAATGTACATTTTATCGAACCATTCTACCCCTCTATACTTCCTCTATATAATTAAAACTTTAATGTCACGTCGTTACTCGTTTATCGGTGAACAAATCTTAATCTACTGAACCGATTTTAATGAAATTTTGCACAATAAGTGCAATACGGTCCAACTTAGGAGACAGGATAGTATTGAGAACGATAGGTGGCGCTGTCGTCACACGTCGGGACCTCGTTTGTAATCGTCTATATATATATATATATTCATCAGTTATTGGACCATTAGTAAATATTAAAAAATAATATAAAGCCGCGGGAAACGTTATAGCGATTAGGTAAGATCACATTTAAAGGAGACGGGCGAAAGTTCATAGAAAGTTGGGCCCGACGTTACAATAACAATTACTTTATTATTTTATTTATATGTTCATACTTGTTCGAAAAAACTAAAATTTTCATGACTGTTCCATGGGAGAAAAAAGTTGTAGGGTGTTTTTGATTGAACAAAAAATGATAGTCTAGCTTTTAAGTTTTAGTTTATACATTATTCTTAGTCCATATTCTACTACTTTAGGAAAATAATTATAAGAACTCGTTCTCGAAAAGATATAACAAAGAATATACCAGATATTATTGTAGGGAAACAATTAATTACGCCATCCAACCAACATCCAACTAGATCTAAGGTGTTTCATACGGTTATTATTCAAGATGACGAGTTTGAATTTAAAACATTTTATTTTTTATTGATTTATTATCAACTTCATCGTAAACAATTAAAATATCATCTAAATACTGTGCAGGTGGTATCATAGTCTCTTGATGCCTTACCCAGCTTAGGTACCATATTATTGATATTACATGACAAACAGCAACCCACTGTTCTTTTCCCTACTAGGCAATTACAATAATATTGTTTTATGTCCCCTATAGAGAACAGTCAATTAAAATATAGCTAAATTAGGTTTTTGTCTTATTTGAGCTTACATGTCACGGTTGCTGTTTGTTTTAAACGTTTGACAGTTCATAGTTATTGCCTGTATTGAAATCGATTTTATCATCAATTTCAGATACATTATACGATATATCTAAAATTGTATTTATAAATTAATATGTTTATGATCAATATACAATTTTTTTAGGAATGTTTTAAATATGTATTTTTGGAGGTAAATATTTCATAAAAGAAGATTTTTCAAAAACTTGCCTTAAGAATAAACATCACAATAGTGTTCAAAGTAGCCACGGCACGTAGGTAATACTACTTTTTGAAGAAACTTAAAGAAAAGAAATATTTACGATTCGAAATACATACTTAAAATATTTCTAAAAAAAATGTTGTATCGATAAAGTGTATTGATATGAATTTGATAAATCGATTACCTTTTTCTTACTCTGGCAACATAGAATATTACCAAAATAAACATGAAGGAAATCAGTCATCTTATGAATATTTTTTAAATTTGTTATCCCATGATAAAACTGCTTCATATTTCACTGTTCAATTTAAAAAAAAAAGATAATTTAGAAATATAGATTAGGCCCAGATTCGCCCGTCTCCTTTAAAAATTAAGTGAGCTAACATTGTAGTTCTGGTATTTTAAGGAATTTGTTTAATGAGATGAACAAACGAACATCCCGTTTGTTTGTTCATGTAATAAAACTTCATTACTTCACGTTTCATGACGTTCACGACGTTCACAACTAGTTCTTGTGTAGATTATAAATTATATACTGAAAATAAATAGAATTACTTACTAAACTAATATTATTTTATATATGAACAAAATATAGGTATTTTCAAATCACATAAATAACAAAATATACTATGCTTATATATCCATGCTTATATACCTCTGTCCTAAAACTGAAGATGGATGATGTAGAATTTTTTGTTCCATTAAATTGTTGTATACTAATTCCATGCTTATATACCTCTGTCCTAAAACTGATTGCTGAGCCTAATGTAGCTTAGTTACATGTCAACGTAAATTAGGTTTTGAATAAGATATTCTGATTTTAATTGTTAACACGAATTTAAGAGGATGCTTTAAAAATTTTGGCGTCAATAATTTCAATTTATTTCAGTAATTCCAAAACTAATGAAAATATAAGTTGGTTACCTAATAGTTCACGATAAAAACCTTATTTTGTTAGTTTTCAATACATGATTAGGTAACTTTTGTAACAGAGAAAAATATATCAAACATACCACTTTGGCAAACGGAACCTCAGACACCTCAGCCCCCTAGTGGCAATGATTGCTGTAAGTTACTGTAACACGCGATAAAGCCGTAAATAGTATATCTTTAATATAAATATATTCCGGGCTAATGTTTTTAATTGTTTGTATATCCTAGGGAACATAAAGTTACTGCTGATAATTATTTTCCATATTCCGCACGTTGTTATTTACGGGAATCATTACCATATAAATAATTTCAACACCGAGACAGGACAAATAGGGATGAAAACAAAATGTATATCGTACAAAATTCAATTACTTTGTAAATCGTTTTCAATTTTCCTTGTGACGATTGATAACATCGTATTAAATCATTTTCCTCGTCCCATATTTTAAATTGAAGGAAAACCATATACAATGGTATTCCATAACGAGATTTAATTTGGTTTTCAGTTACCAAACATTGAAATTGAATTCTTATTAATTATTATTCTCAATGTTTCGTACTATCGCTCCCTATTGATATACATTATACAGTCGCATCATCATGATCATCATCTGGACATCTTATTTCAATGAACGCCAAGACGACCGTTCCCCATCACGCGCACGGCGCATCCAAGCGACAAGCACCACCGGGCACTGGCCACGGAGACCGTTGTCCGGCGTCCCATCTAGTAACTCTAGTCAGTCATATGTACAGTCAGTATTGCAGCGACGGATATTATTGTTGTGTAGGTACTAAGAATAACAACCGCAAATTTTATTATACAATTAAAATATGTTTTTATTAGCTATTAACCTATAAGTGACGGTCTCCATGCGGTGGCCACTGGCCAGTCCTGTCTGGATGTGCGTGGTGATCGGCCGTCTCAACTCTCATTACGAGGGCGGCACTGAAAATTTCGGGAATTAAGGAAGTGACACAACATTACTATTTTAAAATGTATTTATTGCTTTTTGAAGTACTCTCCGCGAAATTTGACACATTTTTCCATACGATGGAATCAATCATTGAAGCAACCATTCCATTCGGAAGTTGGGGTCTCCAAAATGGCCGTTTTGTAGGCGTCCACAGCTTCTTCAGGCGATGAAAATCTCTGACCACGCAATTTATTCTTTATATTAGGGAAAGTATAGAAATCATTAAAGCTTAGGTCGGGACTGTAAGGCGGATGGTCTAATAATTCTATGTTTTCTTGCTCTAAAAACTCTTTTGTTCTGTGCGCGGTGTGAGAACTCGCATTGTCGTGATGGAGGATGATGCGGCGGTTGCAGTTCTCTTTACGGAGTTCAGAAACGACCTGTGGCAAACAAATGCTAGCATACCATTCTGCATTACCCGTTCTTTGTCCCTCAAGAGGAATAGTCGCAACATGGCCGGTTTTGGAGACAAACGTGGCCACCATTTTTTTTGCAACACTCCGTGAACGAACAATTTTTGTTGGCTTTAACTCAGTTTCGAACACCCAAACTCGTGACTGGTTTTTTGTTTCGTGTTCGTACGCGTACCTATATCCAGGATTCGTCACCTGATACGATGTTGTATACAGCATTTGAGGATCCTGTGTGGAATCTTTCGAGAGTTCTGACGCACCAAGTAACGCGAGCCGCTTTTTGCTCTTCACAGAGCAAATGCGGTATCCATCGGGACCTAATTGTTCATGCAAGATTATTTGTATTTGACTCATGCCAATGTCTTAAATTTGCCAGAATTTCGCGGTATGTCACATGTCTATCTTCCTCAATCAGCTTACGCACAGCGCATCAACGTTTTCTTGGGTGACTGCAGTTTTTGGACGACCTTGACGGGGATCATCACTGAGCTTGACACGTCCACGTTGAAATTCAGCAAACCAGCGATAAATTGTGGTTTTGGATGGGGCTTCATCACCAAATGCAGAAATCATCCGGTCAACACACTGTTTTTGTGTTAAACCACTTCGAAAGTCATAATAAATCATCGCTCTAGAATTTTCTCGAGTCAATTCCATTTTCTCAACGACTAAACAAGTTTGACAAGACCTTGTGACAAGACCGAGAATCTTTTTTTAAATAAATAAATGGTATTCGATTATTAAAACCAAGGAGTTTTCAATTAAAAAGATTTTAATATGACAGGAACAGTGGAAATATTCCATTCCCGATACTTATAGTGCAGCCTATGTATAACATCAAGGTCTACCGTACAGTGGTACATCGATGAAGGACAAAAAAAGGTTGATAGTGATGATGGTGCTATTGACGATCGGAGCTAGTACTAAAAATTGCATATAATAATATGTATAATATAATTTTATACATATACTACTAGCAGTTGCCCACAACTTCGCACGCGTTATAGCCGTTTCTAGATTGGTGATGATTATTTGTATAGCCTATGTTATTCGGTATAAATGTAGATTTCTAAAGGTAAAAGAATTTTTAAAATCGGACGAATAGTTTCCGAGTTAAATTGCAACAAACAAACAAAAAATCGAATCATTCCTCTTTATATTATTAGTTAAGACTTAAAGCATATATTATATTCATTTCTACTCCTAAAAATGTTGTAAATATTTATTAGTATAAATAAAATAAATCTTCCAGTGGCTATTTGTTTAGCAGTTCGTTGTCGCTTTGTATAAATCAAATATAGTAGCTGGGATAAACGTGTTTCATTGATAGTTAATACATTTTCTATTTGAAGTAACTTTATTGAATAGATCGAACTCTTTACTTGCCAATAGTATACTAGCCCGTTCTTATTATTATAATCAATATGAAAGTATGTACTTCCAATAAATATGTAATCTAAAAAAAAATACACACGAACATATTATTATAACCTCCTACTTCTTTGAAGTCGTTTAAAAAATTATATTTCGATAAATTTCCAGTGTACATTGTGATATACCATACAATGAAACTGCGCGTGTATATAACTTGAAGCCCCCTTTTTAACACTTCCTAAAAAATAAAAATATATGAATCAAGAGCGCTCAACGTGAGTCACTACGGAATTCCCGTATTTCGATCAGTAATTTTTAACGTTGGCATCACGCAGACCGCTGACGTATGTATGTGTAGTCCATTTTTTTAGAACTGTCCAATTTAGTAAACAAACCCTGTTATTACGTATTTCACGATTTTTCGGCATTTATCACTCACTTTCACGACATATTAGCTTACGGACATGTGTAAAACTCCATTTACTATTTATTTTACTGAAAACAAACATCAATTTATCATTTAAACTCTTAAAAACTCAGAAAATACGATTATCGAAAGCACAGATAACTAATATTTTTCAATATGACATTTCATCATCTTTTTTTTATAAGGCCAATAGGGATGTGGTCAATATATTTTTAGAGGTGAAGTGAATAAGCGATTAAACAAAATGAACTATAAAAATAGACAAGTGTTCTTTACCTATATTTAAAAATTTCATAAATTACATTTTGTTAATAAATTATAAAACAATGTTACAGTAATGCGATTTGTTATTAAGTTTTTACATTTTTTTTTATATTGAGTGCAAAAAATGCTTACATAATATTGCAAATGTCAATCTTTTATAATACTAAACTATTTATTGTAAGAATTTTATATTTATTATGAATATTTCTGAATATCAATTTCATCCTGAATATTTAACACTGTCCCATATAATATAAAAGCACATACCACTGGCATAAGAGTCAACTGAAGTTTACAGAAATATTTTGTGGGACTTTAAAATGAGAGTTAGGATTACTCAATGAGAACTTCATGAATAATAATTGTATCAGTATTTTTGTTTATCCGCGCAAGGATTTTTGATCATAGTAAATACAAATAAGGTGACAATAATACTAGGATCGACTTTTTTTCTAGGCACTGGCTGCTCTATTATGATAAATTTTTATTTGTGACGTCTTTTTATCGATTATTTTACAATTAAGACTCTAAAATGAACAAAAATACTTCTAAGGCCACTTTTCTTTCCTTATCTTACAGAAATTGCGAAAGACTTAAAAGAGGAACTAATTTCTAACAGGTATTTTGTGTTTACGAAATATAAATTTGTTTTTTATAAAGATGCTCGACTAATATTTTCTTTACATTCTTCTTTTTTAAGAGAAATATTCAATATATTATCAGTTTTAGAAATAATTCCAGCAACTGGGTATCGTTAAATATTTTAATAATAGTGAATTTTACTTTTGTCTATGGCTCATTAATGTTGTTCATTCCTTTGCTCTTTGTGTCACTGCACTAAACTACACTATGACTCTATTTGTCTGTGGCCGGAAGTACGCCATATTTGTTTGCCATTTTGGACACTTCTAAAAAAATAGACTATACGTACATACACGCACATTTCTCAAATATCTTCATTCTTTATATAAATCAGCTTACGTATATTCATATGCGCATTTTTAATATATCTATAAAATACAAGTGTACAAATGTAATTAAATGTCAAAGGAATGGGAAATTGTAAGTATATTTGGCGATTTTATAAAAATTGAAAAGACCATCACTGTCATTTCAATCATCCCAATAAGATTTATTTTGAGCCTTGAGAATGACCAAGCTTTATAGTTTATATGTATAATCAAATTGATTATCGAAACTACCATTAATGATGATTAAACGAGGATAAGGTATTTTTTCGGTATATTTATTTACTAAAAAGCATGTATTTAGTATAAATTACTCTCAAATAGGTGCTCGATATCAAACTGCGCTAGGGCGAAGCGGGTTTTTTATATAGCTATAAATGTATGTACATATATATCTACTTTTATTTCTCTTCCACTTTATTTGAAAACCATAACCTATTAGGCAAGATTATTTATATTGTAATTTATATAATAATACACCAAAATAAAAACATAAATCATGTAAAAGCCTATATTATATATAAATACGTTATTTGTTTTGGAAATTACATCAAATCGATTAGTACTATCAGAGATGGTTATGATATGACCAAGATAATACAGACTTACACTGGTGAATTGGAAACGACAGCTGTACCTATTTACGGAAATTAAACAAAAATAAATAGCATACATAATGTTTGAAAAGCGACTTCATTACACTTTTATGTACTTAGAAGATTGCAAGCTTTTATTATGCAGTAAAAGTATTTCATTTTGTCATAAACTTTATAGGATCCTGAAATTTAAATGTCGCTTTTTTATAACAGACAGAGGAAGTAATTTAAAGGGATATAATATAGTATATATATTAGATCCTATATCCGTCTGTGAAGGGGAATAGTGCCTTCTAGTTCATAGGAATTTTATTTGATATTGTCTAAATAATCCATATCAAACTATATGCTGTATTATTATTGTATAGCTATTATCCGACCACGTGATAGTATATACATAGTATTTTACTAAATACACGTGCACCAAACATTCACACATCTATTATTCATACATCTATACAGATAAATAAAATTGGAGTGTATGTTTGTAATATTAATAACCGCTTTTTACTTTGGTTGTATACACGGTACATATACCAAAATAGCATTTCTTAAAATTTTTGTGTCTGTCTGTCTATCCGTCTGTTTGTCTGTTTGTTTGTTCCGGCTAATCTCTGAACCGGCTGGGCCAATTTTGACGGGATTTTCACTGAGAGGTAGCGGATATTATAATATGTAACTTAGGCTATAAAAATAATCATCATCAATCCGGATATGATTGTAAATCTAAGTTAACGCGGGCGAAGCTGCAGGCAACAGCTAGTGTTAATATAAAATCTAACGATAAGAGGGTGTGCGCTCCTTGTGCAGCACGCCCGACTCTATAATTACCATCACCCAGCTTATTTCTTCCGCAAATCATTTTGCTGTACTTCAGATAGAGAGCTAGGATAGCCTATATAATTATCTAAGATATTATGTTGTGCCTTACACTAAAGGTAGATAACACACTGGCTAGGCACTTCCAATTTAAAATACATAGGTTTTTCTACTTATTTTGACGCCTATGAAACACATTTGTACTTAACAATGTTAGAATCGTTTGATTACACTTTTATAGTACCCACTAGATTATACTTTTTAACAGTATTGACGCCAATTGACATGAATTTGCTTATCCTCTTGATTTAAATGAGTCGATTTCTTAAGACCTACTAGTCCTAGACCTACTAGAGCGGCATTGCCCGACTTCCATTTATATCGTGTGTATATTGTTTTTGTTTTATAGAAGAGGGCGCAAAAGGACAGTTGTTTCACTTAATGATAAGTGATAAGCGACATCCACAGACACCCGCTACATCATCAGCAGGTGCGTTGCCGGCCTTTCAAATATGAGTATGCTCTTTTCTTTTGTTGCTATTGCTATCGTTAAAAGGACAAATTATCTTAACGGCAGTTCTATCTCATTGTCCGTTAGGCTTGTTACTAAGTCGCTAATTAAATCATCTATAGTCTACAACTTAAAAGTATTCTAGCAGCGGCCAACTCAAAGCTAGTCAACAAATAGCAACCTCGAGTGGAGTCTTGTATTATTGCACCTAAGTGTTTGTGATTTATAAACAATTAGGGTTGGCGCTAGACAGGCTACAGACATTACATGCATTCATACAAAAACGTATTTAAAAGGAGCGACTCAAGTACAAATACAGTCGAGACTCTTCTTACTTGTATGTACATGTATAGACATTTTACATTAACTCCATTTCAATCATAACCCGTGTATTTAATTCATGACGATCCAGTAGGACGATGTTTGACAGGATAGGGTTTCATATACATTTTAAATATTATTTTCCCTTATAAATATTCAGCCGCTCCAAGTAGTCAGCCCTGAGTAAACACCCATAAAAGCCCAGGCCGGCCGTGTCACGTTGTTAATTTATCTATCAACAAATCATTGCGCGTCCTCTACCTTGAGAGGAGTTGAGCTTCCATTGACGAGTAATTGTTTCATAGACTACAGGAATAATAAAAAAAGTGTTACTTTAATAAACATAGGAACAGGTATTTTTTCACATAATTGGGGACTTAATAGTCAACTTTTCATAATCTTATTCTGAATACACATAAAATTGACTTATTTACTAATTAATGATTCAATTATATTAAAGTTTAATCGATAATTACTCATGACTTCATTGTGTAAAGATAATGTTATCGGTGTTGTTTATGGTATGCTGTAAATAAATAAATCTGGTTGCAATATTTAGGCCAGGATGTACACAGTTGTACTTTAAAAAATAATGAAAAGCATGGCGATAACGTACAAAAAATATATAATGTAATGAAGTTGGCTCGCTTCCCGAATATTATTGAAACGAACGAGTACGAGTCTGTAGTATTTGGCTGACGTAGTCGAGGGACACGTAATATTAGAAATTGATATGGGCTACTATATGCAAAATTTCCTTTTGACCATTGAAATTTTTGAATAGTGCTCTTAATACGGTTTCAATGCCGAATTGTGCAAGATTTCAGTTATTACCTTTTTCTATGCCCCATCATTTTATTTTACTTAAATAAGTGCAGACAGCAGACATGAGAGTTGGTGGGACGGGGTGGTGAGGGGTTTGAAAGGAAATGTGAGTATGCTCTTTCTTGAAGGTCTCAAGTCGTATCGTTTCGGCTGATTCCATATATTTGTCGTGCGAGGCAGAAAATGCCGTAAACATCGAGTTGTTGTGGATTTCCGAAAATCGAGCAGGTGAGGGTGAAAGGAATTTTTACGCGATGTCCGGTGGTGGAAATCTGCTGCAGGTATTAGTCCGAACAATTCCTCAGAACACTCCCCGTGGTAGGTGCGGTAGAAGAGGCAGAGCGATCCGATATCTCTACGCAGCGCCAAAGAATCAAGCCGATTGGAGAGAACCTTGCTATCGACGATTCGAGCGATTCGGCGTTGATCGCGGTCAAATGGAAGGAGCTGATATTGGGGCGCTCCAGCCCAGAGGTGAGAGCAAGTCCCACCACCTACCCATGGCCCTATAAACCTGTCGCGGTTATACGGGCCGAATCTCGGGAGTGCGCACCCTAATGTCTGGGGTTTTTCTTCTTCTGCCCTTCAGGTGCGCACGCTTACGTTCCCTACAAGTTATTTAATTAATTAAACAGATAAGCCTTCGGTGTCTGCCGATAGTGCGCTCTGCTATCTTCGATGGTCTTCTTCACCTCTCTGGGTTTCCGCTTCATTCTTCGCCTCCGTTCTTCTCGAGGTCGCTCCTTCTCTTGTGCCATGGTCGCGCGAAATCCCATAGTCTACCGAAGTTCGCCGCAGAAGCCACGAGATCGCCGTAGTAGATCGGTCCCACCTCTTGTACTTCGATGCCGTCTAACAGTTCCCTACGCTCATCCCTGTACAGAGGACATTACCAGAGTGCGTGGTGTACGTCTTCCACTGCAGCTTCGCCGCAGTAGCATGACCCCACAGCGGACAATAATTTCATTCTGTGAAGCCTCCCCCTAAAACACTCATGACCGGTCAAGATTTGGGACGTTTCATAATCCGGCTCGATCCAAGTCGCCTTGAATCGAGCCTTCACCTCCGGGAAAAACCGATATATCCCCGATAGATCCCTCCCATAGATCGACGTGTCCCAACGCTCCTGCCATGCGGCGAGAGCGGACTCAGCTTCTCTGAGTTTGGCACTCTACAACTCCTCCTTGGTAGCCGCGGACTCGCGCAGAGGTGAGAGCAGTATTACATGTGAGGCTGGATCGCCTTGTATAATTGAAGGCGGTGTGAAGGCATGAAATACTGCTTCGTCCTACTGAGCACGCCGAGTTTCTTAGAGGTTAGTTTAGCCTTTCCCTCCAAATGACCACAAAATTGCACATCGCTCGATATGTCGACGCCAAGTATCCCAATGCTGGCTGAGGCGGTTGGGGAAGTGCCTTCAAATTGTAGAGGAACGACGAAGCGTGATTTTTTGCGGTGAACGCGCAAACTTGTGTCTTGTTGGGTTTAAATTGGACTAGGTTAAGTCGCCCCCATTCCGAGACTGACCAACAGAGACTCTATTTCAGACACAAGTTTGTTTGATGCGTTGTACTGCGACGTACAATGTAGAGTCACAGTGCTAGTAATACACAATACCTGCTCTTTTTCCGAAACATATATTTCACGGATATTTCAGAAATATGTTTCACGGGAGAAATAAATAAGGTGGTTGTTCACGTGCAGACGAGCACGCCACAAGCGAATTCCTACCTCGGGCGAATATGGATTTGGGAATGGGACCGAAAGCTAAAAAGCTTTTCATATAGGTACATTTTTGATTTCTTAATTTCGAGCATAGGTAATATGGTTAATACTTGTAAAGAATCTGACATAATATTTATTACAAAATTATATAAAATAAATTTTTATTACAAACTTGACTTCTCTTTTAAGCTTTAGATAGCCCGTTCGAATCTCAAAGGCAGACATTATCTAAGAACATAAATATCTACCGGTGTTACTTGTTGGTTTGTATTTATTAAATATATATTTATTATTAAATATATATTAGGTATAACATACATTCATTTGGAGCTATATTAACGTAGTGTAAGCGATCGTTGAGAGGTTTCAAATTAATATCCATATTTTAAGGGCCTCAATAATAATAACAAGTTCCCTACAAGTACTCTTCAATCTGAAATAAAATTCCAGAAATCCGTATCAAGATAAAAAGTAAAAAGTTTTACGTTTCATTCAACATCCAACCTTGATGTTGTTGTAATAAGTTTCAGTATTCCAATGTAGAGTAGGTACAAACACTAGACTTCAAACCTTTCCACACAGAGAAGCGAAAGAAGTGAATGATTACTTAGATATTTTAATAACCTTAGGGAAATATTGTAGAAGGTATATTTCATCTAATATTATATAGTGTTTGGAAGTGATGAGTAATTTCCGGTTGGTAAACGTTAGATGCGATAAACCATTATATTATGTGGTTTTGTGTTCACTAAAACCTCTGAATGTAAACATCTTGTAATGTCAAATAGAAACAAACTTATATAATACTTAACTAATAAATTCTAAAAAACTAGTTTTATTATAAGAGTTTCCTGCAATTCATGTGTGTTAAACAAGTTTCCAAGATCTCGTACAAGTGAAATGCCCTAATATTATAATAGAAGTTTATAGGTGAACAGTAGATAGACATTTATTCTTCTTCCTCGAACGCAGACAGTTGTCGTTTACGCTCTCTCACACACTGCAACTATACCTATAGCACCGCTACTCCCGCGCATACTTAACTTTCTAGATCACATTTTTTATATAGGTACTTTAACTATTTATCTTTTTTCTTTAATTATATAAATTATGTGTTAACATTTAAGCGTGCCTCGAATACATTTATACAATTATTTAATTTGGCTAAATAAGACAAACTATTGAGACTAAATTATTATATAATAATTATAAATAAGAGGAGCTCGTGGCTAAGTTATAGCAGCTTCACGGATCAATCTATCAGGTCAAGCTACGCTTGCCGGGGTTGGTCCGTGGATGGGTGACCATCTTTACATATCGAGACTTCCTCGTGCCACGGAAATCAGTGTTTGTGGGTCTTTGACGTGTCTTGTCCTTACGGGTCGTGAGAAGCCCGAAAGTCTGACAAGCAGTTTTACCGCGGGATATTAAAATCTTAAAATGTCTCGTTGACATTTTTTGCAAAATAACTTATCATAAATAAAAAAATAAATAAATATTATATTTAAAAAAAAGCATTAGACAATATTTCAGCGTACCTCAAATACCTACTCAATAACTGTTTTTAGCGCTCGAGTTATTAAAGGAAAATATTGGTATGGTATTAACCACATTAACAAATGGCTATAGAATACCTAACGTCGAACCTCTCACTATCTTGGTACAAAGTTCAAATAACTCTATGATTAAACATCATCACACAGTGCACTCGTAGGGCACTCTACAAACTAGAGCGATCATAACCTTGCCCGAGTAAAGTTAACCATTAACAGAATGTACCTACTGTAATGGTTAATTTGAAGGCGGCTAAGGTTATGATCGTGACGTTGTATTCGTGCATTACATCGTTTTACATCATATACCTATCATATACCTTTACACGGCACATCGGTTGTTGTACCTTTGGACCGCCATAGATAGCCAGTTTCATGTGATACACTATCATATTATTACTAATACAAACGCTGACAAGAAACGCTTTGTTGTATCTGCTACCGTGTAATAGCATCTTGCAACAACATGCATCTTGCTTTGATTACAGTGCACACTCAAAAGTAAAACAACAAATCAATTAAATATCCAAGTGTGGGAGTAAGGTTGAGGGTGAGGTGGTGTGCTCCGTAATCTCTGTTGTAGCCTGTGGGCAGTAGGATATAGTTACACTGGGCTAGTTCTAAAATAAATTCTATTAAAATTTCTAACGGATTTTTAGAAACATTACTTCTAACACGAAATATTTTTTCCTAATAGAAGAAATATTTCGAGACGTCCAATCTAAATAGTAAATAGATTATTTAGATTCTCGTTTGAAAATTCTTGGTATGTTAAGTATTTTACTGTAAACTTTATTTTTTAATTACCTAAATATATCTAATGTGAAGAATTAAGATTGAAAAGATTATTTATTTATTTACATATTTATTTATTTATTTTATTTTGAGGAGGAACAACAGCTAAAGCACTTTCACAGATACACAATAACAAACATTTTTCTTTACGACATAGTAAATAACTAGCAGCGCCCTGCGGTTGCACCCGCGTACATCCAATTCCCGTGGGAGTACAGGGATAAATTATAGCGTACGTTTTGCTCTGATGTATGAGCTATATTATTGCAAAGTTACATTAAAATCCATTCAGAAGTTATAGCGTCTACAAACGATACGTCTACATACGAAACTTAAATAAATATAACAGGGTGCCTATTTTTTGTATACCGAGGCGTTTCCCTACTATATAATAAATAAATATATAATTTCATACGATGAGTGTTCTCATAGTAGCACTCTTCGTATTAGGTGGTATCACCCTATACGAGTAATCGAGACAATACTCGATGTAGACATTATCTCTCTTTCAACAGCGTACAACGAGGTATCTCTTGACTAGCAAGAGATATCTCGTTGTACGCATGCTAGTTCAGCAGGCCACATTTCTAGTATATTCGTTAGCGCCATTGTTGCCCTGTTGCTGAACTATAAATATTATACCCTAAATTTGATACATCTAAGAGCTAATTAAGATCGCACCTTTATTCATGTGGTCATTATGTAATTGTGAACACTGAACATCTATAATGGAAATTGCGTATGTTTTTTGATTTGTTTCTTACTTTCTCATTTTTATGGGACGATTTAAGTTTAGGCGAGCGAAGCTGTGGATAGCAGCAACTAGTATTTATTATAGCTATTTAAATATAATTTTACTATTAATGCTATTGATGCTGCTAGTCAAGAGTATCTACAGTTATTTTAGTAGTTGAGTCACATGAGTAAGTAAACGGAATGAGAGTTTTAGTGGTTTTGTTTATTGAATTAATTATGATTTAGACTCCGAACTCTACTTTCTTGGCATCACTTTGAGCACAACTTGCTTCTACAGAAAGATCTGAAAAAAATATGAAGAGTAATTTGTTTTTGGAGATAGTAGAATAAATACCCCATCGCCTTCCAGCTAATTCTTAATTCTAAATCGTTGTCTTTGCGTAACTATGATATGCGAATCACTTAGATCTAATACATATTCAAACGATGCGCCAACGTATATATATAGGAATATACCTCTTAGCAACCGTGTTTAGCAAGTAACGACACTGTTTTAGTATAAATAACCGTTATCAATAATAATATAATTAGAGTTTGCTTATTTGAATGCCCCAAGGCCTAAACTCGAAAAAAGTTATAAGTAGTATTTATAGTTTTTTTTTTTAATTCTTGCGAATGATCAAATCGCGGAGATCTTTTATATAACTTTGTAACTGTTACTTGAGGGTGTGTGTTAAAGAAATATAACATAAATATGATAGACAATAGCATAGATGGAAATCCAATTAAAAGTATAACTTTCAACTAATTATTATATAAATTAGAAGCCTGTGTTTTACCTGTAGATTCCGTTACAACTACATATTAAATATAGATATTTAATAAAATCATTGCCATTAGCCAAACTTGAGAGATAAAATATAAAAACTAATTTTTAGAAATACTTTTTCGGACTTTTTTCTTCTAGCCCTTAGTCGTATCGGTTTTAAAATACCGCAAAGAAGATGATAAGATTTTTTCTTCTTATGTAATGTTTCTTTTTCTGTTTTTCGTCTTTTTATTATTGATTTTTGCTAATTCAATTTAGAATCCAGAATCACGCATAGCTAAGACGACGAAACCTTAGTCTCGCAACCGTCGAGTGTCATACGACCGTAGTGTACAAGGCTGTGTGGTTTATACAACCATGGCCTAATAACTGCACAAGTAAGAAAAACTTATTATGAAATACGCATATTAAAAGGGTACGTTTGTTCACATGAATACCGCAACCGTTGAAGCAAATAAAACCTACAAAGGTCTTTCAGAAGTGCGCACTAAATTATATTATTCAGCCGAAGTTCGTTCCCAATGTCTACTAGGTATTCGACATTTTGTCGTTCATTTAGAGTATTTTAGAGGGTTAAACCCTCTGAATCTCATCCATTTTACATGGATAATATTGGGATTACCGGGATCAAACTTTACAAGCCATTGCATAGCAACCACCACAACGCTTAGAACACATTTTACTGTAGTAAAATCTGCTGATCTTCACTGCATTCAACTATTAACATTTTTTCGTACACAAGATACTAAGTACAATAACGGAATTATTTATTTTATTTTTTTAATCTTTATATATAAAAATTACCTGTCACGTTGTTTGTCCGCGATGAACTCCTCAACTACTGAACTGATTTTAACAAAATTTTGAACATGTCTGCAGTTTGATCCATAAAGTTAATATACCTAGCGGAATAGAGGAACAAAACGCTGAGCGAGTGAGATGTCACTAGCATCGTGTGATAAAAAGAGATGCGTGCTGCGACGTAACAGAACCATTTTTGCAACTGTTTGGCATTTCTCGGCATAACCTGTCACGCTGACAATTTAGCTTTTTGAATTTTTGTGATATTACGTGAAATCGTGAATATTTTTGAGAAATAGTGCTTCAGAAGCATGGTGACTTGTTCAGTGATTGATTTCTGTACAACACATCGAAATAACCCCGAAAATGTTCATTTTACAGGTAAATTATTCCAAATCGACACCTCCAAACATAGTATTTATTTTTGCTAATACGCTTCGAATTGTAATGAGTAAATATGATAATTCTCTTCTATAAACATTTATCTATGTAATACACATAATGTAGAATTTACGAACATTTTGTGTAAAAGAAATAATTTTCGTATTGTTTTCTAATGTTTACGCGAATTTCACTCATAAATAATTTTCGTTTTACACTAGGGCTGCATCAAGTTATCGATATTTCGTGTCCACTGTCTCTAACGCGGTAAACGAATATCTATTACTGATGTCAAAATACTTATATGAGGTAGAGATAGAATCACCTGGGTATGTGAACCTATTTAAGATACTTGACTGATCCATAGGTACTTATCAGTTTTTGACTGTTATTATAATTAGTATATAATTTATGTATCTTTCAGATTTACTACTAACCTGGATACTAGAAATGCATGGCTTAGATTAATTGATCGTCCAAACTGGAATATCATGAAAACTTATTCATGTGTATGCAGTAAGCATTTTGGAGAAACATATTTACAGAAGCGAGGACCGAAACGAATTTTGATGAAATCTGCTTTTCAAGCAATTAAATGCAAACTCTTTGTTTTTTTATTGGATTTTGAATAGGATGAGGATTTATAAAATTCTTATTAGGTTTATTTTGTATTATGAATCTAATAGAACTCAGATTAGGACAAATTTAGACGAGTTATAAAGAAAACTTGATAGTAGGTAAGAGTATTATATGAAAAATTTAAAATTTAATTAATTACATTATCAATTTAAAACTAATGTCAAAAGAAAGAATTCAATTTGCCAATAATAACACAACAAGATTTGTGACGATAGCTTAAAACTATTATACGTTTAAAGTTATTGATGAATACGTAAAAAAGTGAGTTACCTAATCTATTCAAAGTTCACAGGTTTTTTATCTGTAATATTTTATTGTGCAAAGATATGTATGTAATTAATGTTTTATCTTATAAATGATGTCAGTAGGTTTATTCAAATGTATATAAGATAAGGGTTTTATAGAAAACATAATAAATAAACATTTTAGATCTCGGCTCACCGTAAAATTATAAGGAAAATAACTGATAATGCCAACCCTTATAAATATCAAGTCAATTATGGGCTTACTTGTGAGTTGCAGCATACCCATCGAAGAGGCTACACGAAGAGCAGTAAGAAGTGAAATAGTCAAAACCCGAGAACTAGGAACAAAATGAAAGTGATATTTTGTTTCATTCCGTTTACGTCTCCCGAGGGCCCACTATACTGTTGCATTTCGACCTACGTCTCTTTGGGTCTTCTAGACAGTAGTACCATTTATAATACGCATACAGGGATGCGTGGTGGCGTACGTGACCAGCGCAAGGCAAAAGAGCGTACGTCAAATAAAAGTGGGAGATTATCCCAGGCACGACAGCGCGGACACTGTACCTGTGATCTGTCCCTGCCGTCTCAAATATATACACCACTTAACTTATCGAACACGTCGAACAAGCCTAATGTTTCGTATTTATCCTATCCTTACAATTATACATTCAAGAAGCCGGTCCACTTCGGAACGCTATAAAACCCAATTCTATTTAAGTTCTATTAATACTATTATTACTTAACTAATAAATATTATTCACATCGATATTATAGCATAACATCGAGCATATAATCGGATAGAGTAGTAATGTGATAATCATAAAATTTCGAAGCTGGTCAGTGATTTGTCACAGACGTAATAGCAATTCAACTAACCAGTTATCTGTATTTACGTCGCATCGGCCAATTGTCAATGGCCATCAGTCGTCTAATAAGAGCTGAGAACCGGTGTAGTTAAGGTAATTCTCTAAACGTACTTTCTAGTCAAGCTAACAATGGCGAGCGAGAGGACGAACGCATTTGTTTTCTTTTCTTCGTTTTATAATTAGCATCGTTAGTCAGAATTATTTAAAAAATTATTAAACATTACATCGAACTTACATCGAACCACAATGTTAATATTTATTTTCCAGCTAGAGAGAAGAAACCAGTTTATATCTAACCATATTTATTTGATAAATGCCTCGCTATTTGTGTGTTTGTTTGTTTGAATGTGCTGATCTCATAAACCACTAGTCGGACTTGAAAAAATTTTTTTGCACTTGATAGCAGATCAATAATCCATAACTTTATAATTATCTGTATTCAATAATCCACAAGTTATGGATTATTGAATACTTAGATAATTAGATTAAAAATAAAACGAATATGTCGTTTTATTTAAAATTTTATTTAAAAAAAAAAAATATTTTTTAAAAAATAAATTTTATTTTAAAAAAAATATTTTAAAGCCTTTGCCGTCCAAACTATTGTATTTTCTGGTATTCTTGAGCCCGAAACAGTTTGTCAGTTTACGTGTACCACTCCACCCATAAAGTGGGGATTGTGATATCGCCTAGCGAATAATATAGATTAACTTTCAACTTAGAAAACGCTGATAGCAAACTGCCCATATTATTACATACAAGGTAACTTTAACATTAGGACGTATGTATGACACCTCAGTCCTCCCGTGACCATGGTTGCTGTAAAGTATCCGAAACGTCGGGCTTGTAAAAATCTTAATAAACCGCGATAAAATCCGTAAAAATTGTTTTATTATAATTAGTGAAATTCGCGTAAACATTAGAAAACAATAGGTAACTTTAAATAAAATAATATTAAAAACATCAAAGTGGAAACATGTATTATGTAGGAAAAGAATGGATATGAATATGATTAAATGATATGTATGTATATATATCTTTGTTTTTTTTATGTTCTGGCAAACGAACCACCTGATGGTAAGTGGTCGACGTCGCCCATGAACATAAAATAAGCAAGATGGTGGTACCCATGCAGCCGGGAGCGCGGCACAGCGCTTCCCTCCCACCTTTGTATTAAAGAATTTTGAAATGAATATATGAAACAGGCAATACTGGCCCATATTTAGGCCAACCTAACCTTGTGTTCTAAAAGATTAACGTTAGCGTGTGACAAAACGTTATACCATAGGAGGAAAACATTCGGCGCCATGAAGGATCGGTTATTTATCTATTATTATATACTTGCGTTATATTAATTGCATAATCGTTTGACAAAGAAATACTATTTTGGAGACCAGTACAAATTTACAAAATTTTACGCAATTTTTATACGGTTGTATAAAGGTTGTTATTTCCTACTCTCATATAGTGTTTTATGATAATTTTATCCAATAGCAAGACAAAATAGAGGGCATGAGAACACGGGACGTCCAATCTTACTGATATTATGTTGTCTCGAAACATAAAAATCTCTCGCTCACATTACACCGGCCCCAAGTGACAGCTCTATACTGTCGCGTTTCGCGCGGTTTGCAAGTTTCCGGTGGTGGCCCATTAGGGAGAATAGGAAAAAGGAGGGCAACACATCGGCATAATCTATGGTTGTGCAGATGTGTATGGGCGTCGGTAGTCTAAAGCTTCGACTGCTCGTTTGCCCTCCTATGCTATAAAAAGAACTATCTCCAATAATATTAACTAAAATCTGTTAATGCCGATCTACGAGCACCAGCTCCTAAAATATTTGTACACCACACTACAAGTAATATGGAGCTTATTTCTACCGTCAGCTTTGCTGTGTTTCGGAGAGAAATTGGACAAACATTGTAATTACTAGCACAGTGACTTTCTCAGGATATGCATGAATCATGAATCTGTCTCATGAATTAGTTTCATGGGCCACTTTCAGGCAAACTTTTTTTATGCTCATGGCCGACGTTGCCAATTTGCCTATCCAACTAAAATAATAAAACAAAACTAACATGATGGATTGGTTTGTTCGTATTACACTTCCTTGGTAATTAGCTCTTAGTAAAGTAATAAGTATCACCTGCGAGTTTACCCTACACTACACGTGTTGTCGCTACGTTCACTTCCTACATAATATTATGTTTACAATACAAATGCGCCGCGTATCAGTCCAGATAGACTAGTCACTAGTCACTACTAGTGCATTGCAACGATTGACCAGTTACATTTTTCTCCCGATGACTCACTTGGTTTAACAATAGTGTTTACATTATATTCCTTGAAGTATATTATATTACTCTATGTGCCCATGTAGGTATAACATCACTAGAAAAAGAGGGGGGAATTGAATTTGGTAGAATATATAAAAATGTACATTTTTTTAAAAAAATACTATTTACATAGCTTTTTTTTTTTAAAAAATGTGGTTTATATTTGATATGCTGGCGATATATGCAAATTAATGCTTGCTTCTTTAGGCGTTTAAGCGAAAATAAGAAACAATGTGACGCCTTTAAAAATATATGGGTACATATTAATAGTAATTATTATAGATATTATGTGTTGGATCAAAAAAGTGAACATCATAAGCCGGAAGACCTCATATTATGTAACTATGCTGTTATTCGTCCAAGCGTTACATATTTTATGAAACAAATATGATATGAGATTTGAGGTAATGCACAAGAGCGGGCCGCGCATAAAGGTGAGACTTTACACCAAGAAGAGTTTCTTAAATCATTATTTATGGTGGCTGATTACAACACACATAAACCTGTTGACATCAGGTTGTATGGTTTCATGTACATAATTAGCTTTATTAGTTTCAGTTTGAAAAATTGTTAGAATATCTATTTTCTATCTATCTATTTTGCAAAAGCAACCTTCATGGTTCTACTAAACGACCACGCCTTGCAACTTTCTTTAAGTGGCTTGCTTAGGGCTTGGCTATCTCATACATTTTTAACAGTAAAAAGGACTTAATCGTGTCAGTTACATAGAGAAAAACATTAGTTACGTTCTCTTTTAACATTCAGTTAACCGTGTAATGCATTGCGTAACTTTGAAACAATAACTTTGTCCTACTAATATTATAAACGCCGAGGTTTGTACGTATGGATGTTTGTTACTCTTTCCCACAAAAACTACTGAATGGATTTTAATGAAACTTCACAATAATATAGCTTATATCAGAATAGGCAGACAGAATATGAAACAGGCTATAATTTATAGGTGTTGTGTGAATTGTCCAAAATCTAAACCTTTACTAAAGTCGCGGGCTAGTAAATAATAAACCCTTTTTATATCTGTGTCTGTTCTATGGCATGTAACTTGTTCAATTTATGTATAAAGCCGTCAAAATGGAGTCATAGGGTAAGAAGACAGATGGGCCGCGGCATATGGCAGGTACATCCTGTGTGCGTCTAATAAAACGTGTTATCGTTCCTTCGTCAGTACCTTCTTACGGCAATAATAATTACGTATAAAATTTTGTTCTATACGATAAATGTCCTAAAATTTTTGAAGTGTATAGGTACTTGAAATCGACATTTAGATAACTCATGTGCGATGATGCTTCAGCATAATATTGGCTCATGGCCTAGGCTTATTGTAAACTAGATGATAAATGACATTATGGTTCTTAAAATTTATAACATTCGACGCTGTGCTCCTAGGTTAATAAGCGAATTACGCCACTTACTATCAAGAGTACTAAGATACATACATGGGATATATCTTATATCCTTTTCTCGGACATAGTCTATGTGTTGTTTGCAAGTTACAAACATAGTATAAAATACATGTATTTTTTGACATTTCATTCCTAATGCATGTAAAGTAAGTAGTACAAATAAGAAACACACGCCGTAAAAGCTTTTAAAAATAACTTATATCAAATATGCACACTGACAAATTTCATCAAATTAACAAATACGTTATCATGGCAAAAAGCCAAGGCGCATTGTAAAGAAACAAAACTTGCGTTGTGTCCTGCTGCGTTTCCCGCCACCGTTAATGATAAGAAATCATAATATGTAACCCGTTGTTTTATCATCCCCGAATCAAATAGTACCTTAGTTCTAACACGTTAGAGTTCAAATCCTTTTGTGTATAATATAAATTATTAAAATCGAGGGATTCCAAAATCTAGACTTTATTTTGAAGACATTAAAGTCTGATATATATGAGTATGTGTTCTTTTTTTGTGAGTTGTACCATGCGTATGAGTCAGCCAATTATCCGCAAATGCACCACAGCTGATTGTTACGGCTGATCACAGCGTACGTTACGTTTTCAATCTACTGTTAATACATATAAAGTATATTTTACAATATACATTTGTAGGTTAGATAATGTAAAGAATCTCTATTCTAAAACCTTATATGACCTAGGAAACGTAATAAATATACATTTTTCCAAGTTTCTATTGAAATGTTTTTCTTGTATATAAAAAACAATCTTGACTCCTGCTGCTGATCTATCCATGAAACTATGAAATATCAATCGGTGTATTAATTAATTTAAATTCATAATGTTTTAATTACCCCTCTTCGTAACAAACAACCACAAGAAATAGAATATTTTTTAGAGAGAACAATTTTTCATATTTATCTAGTAGTAGTTTTTGCCAAACTATTTTGGAGCCTTGCCTGTTATGTAAACATATAAACTCAGTCTATTTAATGTCTGTGAATATGACGGCCACCTACTATTTCAGTAAATAGACCCAAGAGATTCTTCTTTATACACAATAATTTAGACTTATTACATTTAATATTGAAATCATCCATCATCCACCTGAATGTATTATATCCTAAAATTCACAGATACAACATTCAAAATTAAGCTACGGGTTTTTTTATTTTTTATTTGGTATAAAATAATATTATGCGGCAGACTTTCATGTGCACGCTTATGAAAAGGTTCACAGGCAGCGTACAATTTCAACTTAGATATAAAAATAACGCGGAAAGCATTTATAATATTATAAACACACAACACACAAACCCATTATTCGAGAAAGAATTTCATGCGGTCCTAATTTAATAATAATAAATACTTTAGGGTTTTGTGAGATGTATAATAAAAGTTTCGTGTGTACTTTGTTCCATGAATATTATAATAAGATGTATTTTATATTACGTTATTGTTATAATATTAAATATAACGTTAATATTTATATGGTCACATTAAACCTACAACAATGTATTATTTGTTTTTCTTGCTAAGCTTTTTAAATACAATACTATATAAGTATATTATTGACTCATTAATTCTTGTACTTCATGGGGTTACATCACATTATTCACATTACGTATACAGGGTTATGGGTAATTCGACGTATTCCCGTTAGGAGGTGATAGAGGTGACTATTTGCGATAATTTTAAAAAATATATGCATTATGGAAAAGTGAACCATTTTTGAGTTATCATATTTTTAATTGTTTTCAAAATAAGTCAAAAACGCATAATTAAAAATGTATTTAAAAAAGTATCAATTTAAATCTTTTTTTTTTCTGATTTATAAAAACGATTAAACACTGGTTATATATCAATATGAAAACAACGATTATCGGTCCAAATTTTAAAATGCGACATTATTTCAATAATTTTTTGAGTTTTTTTTTACTAAAATACGCAAATACTCAATGTGACACTTATGTTCGATACAACGACGAAGTGTGACATTATGTGACAAGGGGTGGTAGGGCTCCCAGATTTTGTGACGTCACAAGACTACTGTAAACTAATAAAAAACGAAATTAAAAAAATTGTTTAAACCAAAATAAAACTAATTTCGGAACAGCTGTTTTAATTTATCAATTTAATTTATGTAAAAATTGCAAAATATGTGACGTCACACTAGGGAGGTCTCTTAAATGTGACCAACTGTGACAAGGACAGGGGAGGGGTCCAAATATCATGAAATTCGTGTGACGTAATTTATGGATGGCCCCTAATTCGTAGTACTAGTCCTTTGTTACGCATACTAGAACGCCAAAAAATTATGAAAACAAAATTTATATTAATACACATATAAACGTCGATGAGACCCGGTGCAGACATCTTTATTTATTATGTACAAGTTGTCTGTACTTGGCGGGTATCAAACACGCGACCGCCGCGTGAAGGATCCAGTCACCTGACTACTACACCAGCCGTGTCAATTCTATTACCTATATTTTCGTATACAAAGCGACAAATTGTAAATGTCAAAACTCACGTTGCATATGTATGTGTTGTTTGGGCATTTTGTAGTCAGGCGGATAGCATCTCTCGTAAAAGTCGACGTCGGTCACCTGACATACTTCCGGCGTCGGTATAATGAGCCCCGTGCCTGATATCGCCCTCTGGAGGTGGTGCTCCTGCGAACAAAAATAACTTTCATTACAACTTGAATTTGTACACGGTTGTTTATCAGTTCACAGTGTAAACTAATGTAAGTAACATACGTTTTGATTCAATAATGTTTTTTGGAAATTGGAATGAAACATTTGAGCTAGGATGTATTAGTAGCACGTAGACGGTATTGGGTGGTATTGGTCACTCAATAATTAAATTATTTAATAATAAATAATTTATTTTTCGTTAATGCCGGGAAATGCTCTGAGGCATCCCGCGGGGGAGGGGGTCTCCCCACGCGGGTATGTGGGACTCGCTTCGTCCGAAAGGTGTAAGTAGACGCAGCTCTAGGTACCCACTAAAACCCGGCGAGTGCCACCAATGTCGCCCTTGGTGAGGTGCCCCGGATCGAATAACCAAACAGGGCACCTCGACGGCTAGTCAGTCCCCCCAAGGGACCGGCGTCCACCGAGGGGTTGTCCAGCACCACAGAACAACCCATCCCAACGTCGGGACAGTACAATGGGGTGAGGTTCCCATCCTTGCCTTGCCCATGGTGAGGAACATAAGCCTCCCTAAATGAACGCCAAGGCGTTCGTTCTCTCGCCACTCGCATCCAATACGAATCGGCCACTATACGGAGATCGTCTTCCCACCTGGTTAATGGACATGGCATCATTATTTATGATATTTGTTTTTAATCTTTTCATATTTCAAAGAAGTCCCTAAATAAACATAGTAAGTACATAATAATTAATGGTGGCGTACACTATAGACCAGGGTCGATAATTTTAGAAACCAAAAAAAATAATAGTAGATTGAAACCCATTGGAAAAGGAGGAGAATATAACAAAAATAAAAGGAAAAATAATTTACGGGCGATCTGACGGCGGGAAAGTGGAGGGGGGGGGTCTAAGGGTAAAAAACGGTTTATCTCGATTTCCGGCAAATCTACAAGTCTCATGGAAAAAAGTTGAATAGCAAAGTTGTAGGTAATAAGAAGATCTACAACTTTTGTATTTACAATTTTTTCACATAACCTCAAAATGTATGTGAAAAATTCAAATAACCAAGTTTTTGGTTTTTTATTTTTATCTTTTACAAAAAAAAATGTTTGCTCACGAAATTTGGTGTAAACTTACCTCCTTATGTTCCAAACACACTGTATTTTTTTAAATTTAAAATATTTATTTTTTCACCTTATATCGATTTAATATCGAAAAAACAGCCTTATTTTCACTTTAAAATTCTCCTGTCAAAATATCAGCTTTCTTCAAAAAGTTGGTGTGTATTCTGTTGGGTGAAATCTCTACTTTCTAATGGTGTAAAAAAAATATACATTACTGTGGTCAATTTTATCAGAAAATGCAAAAACACGAGTACGAAACGAGAGAGAGTAAGGCCCAGACCCTCCTAGCCCCTTCCCCACTTCTCTATGAAATACGTTTTGATGGGCTAAAATGTTCCGTAGGTCACTCAGGTATATAAGTTATCTCAAAATAGCAATAAATAGGCATCTACGCATATTGTTTCGTAGGGTCTAGGGCGGTCTGGACCTTATTGTCTCTGGTATCGTAGTCATTTTATTGCATTTTCTGAGAAAATTTACCATAGTAATGTATATTTTTTTTACACCATTAGAAAGTAGAGATTTCACCCAACAGAATACACACCAACTTTTTGAAGAAAGCTGATATTTTGACAGGAGAATTTTAAAGTGAAAATAAGGCTGTTTTTTCGATATTAAATCGATATAAGGTGAAAAAATAAATATTTTAAATTTAAAAAAATACAGTGTGTTTGGAACATAAGGAGGTAAGTTTACACCAAATTTCGTGAGCAAACATTTTTTTTTGTAAAAGATAAAAATAAAAAACCAAAAACTTGGTTATTTGAATTTTTCACATACATTTTGAGGTTATGTGAAAAAATTGTAAATACAAAAGTTGTAGATCTTCTTATTACCTACAACTTTGCTATTCAACTTTTTTCCATGAGACTTGTAGATTTGCCGGAAATCGAGATAAACCGTTTTTTACCCTTAGACCCCCCCCCCCTCCACTTTCCCGCCGTCAGATCGCCCGTAAATTATTTTTCCTTTCATTTCTGTTATATTCTCTTCCTTTTCCAATGGGTTTCATTCTACTATAATTTTGTTTCACTTTTTGCCATTGTCAAAGGCTTCGGCACTGGTCTACTAGCAAAGCGTTCTGCCCACCGAAGCACGCGAAAAGAAATAAACAACTATAACAATAATTAGAAACATAAATAAATTTACGATCTTCGTTAGGCCCTGTATCTTAAGGAGAGGAAGTATAAAAATAATAATTCATACAATGTCTGCCACGCTTATGTAGTAGGATACTACATACGTATTCAACTGATATAAAAATAAGTTTAGTGGGCTCGTTGGAACAAGTTTTTTTTTAGTAAATTAAACCATATTATGACTATCGTTTTGATGATCGTGATATTAAAGATACTGATTTCTAAGTTATAACTTGAGTACCAAATCGTGATTGCTTTCTTCGATTATCTAATAAGTGGTAGGTATGTACCTACGTTGCGCTGCCATCAAGTGTTTAAATATATCTAAGACAAACAATTAAATAATAATCATAATATTATAGCACTGGCAGTTCATAAAAACAGTTCTCTCTTGTCGGATACCAAAAAAAAACTACCTGTTACATGTAAAGTCGGTTTACGGACGATAATTTTACGTGATAACGTCATAATGCGTAACAACTAACAAGCCGAACACTTAGGCCGATCGCCTCTCTTGCTTGCTTCGCGCTCTCGCTTGCACACTCACGCTCAGGCGGTAAGTGACACTTTCGTCGTGCAGCCGGCGTTCATCGATTTATAAGACCGACGTGATCGTTATCACGTCAAAAAGTGTTATGCATTTAATAATTTTACATTTATTATATCAATATAACCATGACCACTCAATAAAATAATGCGACAGTGTGTACACAGCCTAACGTCAGTTCATAGATATCCATCTTCCCACGAACTGATAAATAATGCGCAGAGTTACGTCACCTTATCCACATCGTGCAACACCGACATCGGTGACGACAACGCAATAATATCTCATCGATACCACCTAGGGTACACAACTACACAGAGTAAGCGATTTATGATTTGAAGACAGTTTCATGTAAACACCACCATCTTATGGAAGGTGTTACGTTTATTAACAGAGCTTAGTCATCGTTTTTTCAATGTTGTACATCATACCAATTGTTCATATATCATTTATTAGAAAACGCAAACCTCTTACTATTAAATATACTTTTAATGGAGTACTAATTCCGAGGTTAGGGATTTGGGTATAACTATATATTATACAATGGGTTATATTTTGATAGGGGGAGGTGCGTTTAAGGGATTTCAAACGTTGCTTCTTTTATTTAACTGTTTTTTTCGATCTACGTGAGAGTATGCATCTGTACTGTGGAACCCGCAATACCGTACTTATTATAGATAGGATTGAGGCAATGTAAAAGAGATTCCTAAAACACATGAGCCGCTAGTCCGCAGATCCCTGAACGGTCCCTATTCGTTGAAAGTTTGTCCATTAATAAACAGATGTATTGAACAGGATCAATGTTTTTTTGTACAAGCTACTTAATAAGAAAATTGACTCTTCTAGGTTATTTGGTTGTATATGTTTTTTGCATGTCAATGTAAGCTGCTTATTTAGCGTGCCCAGTGTAGAACCACTTTTGCAAGCAATAATTTTATTCCTCGAGCAATGAGGTGCTATAACATTTTTTTCTTTGAATTTCCTGTTTGGATGCTCAATATGTGTTTTTAAGGCAATTAATGTCTAAAGAATAAAGATACTCTTACGTTCTAACTGTATTTTATTTCATAAGTTTTTTTCTGCTGTCCACTTTGTAGCTTTTTTAAATTGTTACCTATATATATATAACTGTACTGTGTTAGCGAATTTTTAAGTATATTGTTTCTTTTATATGTTAGTGAACACTTCACTGGTTTTTGTACAATTTTTATTAGTCCTATTTTATGTTCCAATATAACCGTTTGTGTCCCCTTAAAATAAATAAAATAGAAAAATAAATGATCTATACTGTATTAACATTAGGAAGGTCAGGCCTTAATAACAGAATGGTAATAACTAATAAGGAACTGTTTTATCTTTTACTGAACTTTTGTTATGGACATTAATTACGAAAACTACAAAGCAAGGTAAGTAATAGCCATTGGAATATATTACTAGCGTATTACATCTCACTGCCAGGCCTGTCTTATAATGAAACACACCAGACAGTCAGTCAGACAGATCTAACGTACAACAGTCGCATCGAAAGATAGCGGTACATGGCTCAGCAGTTGGCTGAGTAGAAGGTGCATTGGTAACATAGATGAGTATCACGGTGTAACCTTGCGCAGTGTTACAATTTTGAGCACATTCCTTTATTAAATGTAGGTTTTTACGTAGTACATCCTTGAGTATATAAGAGTTTAATAAAAATTCCAACTAGTAGTAAAATTAAGAAATAGGCTATTAGATATATTCAGAAATAGAATGGACGACGGTTAACTTTTTTGTATGTTGCAATATTTAAATTATAAAATACGATATATTATTATATATATATATTGTCACTTAGATTGCTATTACTTATCTAAATTCAATCCCACAACCCATAGGTTTTGCTGGAAGAGATCTCTATTAGACATAAGCACGCCTTGTACACTAAATTTTAATAGTATGTTTATTTTGTAACATGTATAGTATATATATGTACTTAAGTAATATAAAAATAAATAGATAAATTCTATACTTTTATAATTATTTAACAACTTCGACTATATACAACGCAGTCTTCTCGCACTTTAGATGTTGCAGATATCCGCAGCCGGTGAAGTCATTGACCGATCGAGATCAAATGACCTGCCTCTACTTTTGTTTCGAGACTCCATATAGCGCTTAAGAATTTCTAAGCACTTGGTTCTGTTTGAGACAGTTGACTTAAATTCAACATATGTTAGGTATTAGAGTATAATTATTATGAGTTATGACTATGTGTTTGTCTGTCATCGTCTACACGGGATAACAGTGATGTCCACATAATTTGCATTTACGCTAGCTAAATAAATAAAGTACTAACTAAAAGAGTTGTTGGTGTTTTTTTATTGTCTTTAAAACCTTTTTATAATTTGATCATGAGATTGATAATAATGGGTGGGATTAATAAATTTAATTAAATAATAAAAATGTAATACATTTGAGACATACAGCAATATTTTTTTTAAAGAATTGAATAGATTGTAAAACCATTCAATAAAGAAATTGATCAATGCAATACGAAATTCAGCAAAGAATTCAATAGAATACACTGGAATAACTTAATCGGAATGAATAAAAATATACCCTATTTTCTATCAAAAAGAACACAGAATTAATTAAGCATTCCACTAGACAGGATGAAATACCAGATAAAAAGTTCTTACGCTCAAAAGGTCTTACGGCACACTAAAATGTACCTAATACCCTTTAATAGAGTTTATTGTATGAACAGACTAGAATATTTAATAATCAAACATCAATATAGACCTTATCGTCTAACAAATAAGATTGTATCTGCGAATTTCGAAATCAGAAATTGATAAAAGTCTAGGATCAACCGCTAAGAACGGTATAAGAATACTAATTCAGATCTAGACATTTTGAACGTCATTTATATATTTTTTCAAGTAATAGATGGCTTGAAAAGGCTCTGAAGAAATAAGTTGTATGCAACGCACTCAAATTGTTAAACATTGCCTTAGTGATTGAATTATAACTTACATTTTTGTAAGTTGCGCATTTGATGGCTTTAGCCTCACTGGGGTTTAGAATTAAGGAACAAGGTTGAGTTTAAATAGCAAATCCAACCGATTTCAATAAAATTCCATGCGAATGCCCCAAGATTAAACATTTTAGTAACTAAAAAATAAACTAACTTTCATAAATTATTTTACGTTTTAAAATACTAATTTATACGGGACAATGTACTAAATACTATACTCATTGTAGAGTAGATTAATTGTTATCCTTAGGACTAGTGTCAGTTATGATTACGTTAGATTATGATTCACAAAAACCATTCACTTATGACTTAACCCACATGGCGCCTCAACAACCCATAGCCATTACCATTGACAATTATGACATTTTATTATCTTTAACAACTTTAACGATCTAATCAACTCAAACAAGTGACGTCACACAACTTAGGGCTCTGAAAGATTGATAAGTTAACGTTTTAGTTCAAGGGTAAATTTCGTTTGTTCTCTTAGAGCGGTCGAGTAATATACTACTATATATACTATATATAAATAACTACACGACGTAAATCGTTACGATCAGTGTTCGATATACTCTTATAATATAAAGTTTTTTTTATTTAACGAATTATATAAAGTAAAAATATTATTTTTCATGAAAATATATTTAATAATTTCCATTTATACATTTGTCAAGATAGCTGGCGGGCTTTGTGTAAACACAGTATATTATTAATTATTGTTTAAGATAATAATAATAATATATTGGGACAACTCACACAAGGCCATCTGATCCCAAACTAGGCAGAGCCTGTTCTTATGGTAACCAGACAACTGATAAATACTTCTATATTTCTAAAGAAATACATAATAGATAAATTAAACCCAGACAGAACAAATTAATGTCATGCTCATCACACAAACATTTCTCCTAGGTGGGGATCGAACCCACGACCTTCTGGTATGGCCGTCAGGGTCATTAACCACTAGACCATCAGGCCAGTTTATAACTAAGTCAAAGATAGTTATTTTGTCACTGTTACTGTTTGTTTGTTCACTGACCGATCATAAAACTCTAAGGCACTTTCTGGTCTAGCAGACATAGAAAGTTCAAATTTAGAATACAATTAGTGTTTAGTGTATAAATTCAGGAAAAATCTCAAAAATGGCTCAATTTCGATCTAGTTTTCTAGATACACAAACTGTATAAATTACTTTGTAATGACATATAAATGTATAAGATTACAATGTTACATTGGCAGTGAATGTATCACAAATCGTAAAAGATAAAAGATTTTTAATATTGATATCGTCACTTGATATTGTTTGACAGGTTAGCTAATTACGTAATAACTTAAGACAGAAGGTCCCTTAAATAGGTACTGAAGAAATTAACCGACTTGGTATTAGATGGATCTCACAACTTTTTACGTTAGAAGAATTAAGTTCATGGCATAAAAACTTATACTTTACTCTGTGACATAAATACTCATTATTTTTGCGTAACTTAAAATTTACGAGGGTAGAATTTTTAAAGATTTTTTTATTATTTTTAAAATTTTAATGTTTAATTTTTTTAAAGAAATTACCATTTAGAGGGCGGCGCCCTCCAGTATATTTTTATAGATGTTTCATCTAAGTATTTCTTCTCAGAACACCCAGAGTATTCACATAACCACATTAAACGTTGAAACAATTCCGCTCTTGTTCAAAACGGGTTTCTTTAAAAAAAAAGCAACAAGAAATCGTAGCTACAGTATATTACGTTCGGTACGATCCCGAAACCACAAAAAAGTCTATCAAGTAATCTCGACGCGAAAGAAGATAGGAGTAGGAAAAAACCACAAGATCGGGGGAACGGCCAACGATAAACATTTACGGCGTTATTACGGGAATCCGGAGCGATAGCGAAATGATCTAATTATTTGGAAATTTTACGCACCACTATTGAAATAGCACCTTGTAAAGTAAAATGTAGCTGGGCAAGGCTCAATCAATAAATTTATTATTTAAAATCATTTTGATGTGGCAAGCCATTTTTCCCGTCTCGCCTACGGTAACTCTCCTTAATGCAACACATCTCTATAACGAAAGACTTGTTGCGTTCGGACAGTACATATGTATAAATTTTTTGTATAGGATACGCATATAAAGCGACCTACACCGAGATGTTTATTTGATGAAACGTATTTTATATTTAATTTAATACGTCAATAAATATATTGTATATGAGTTGGCTAACAAATTTTAGTCCAGGGTATGTTTAATTAATAATTTAAAAAAAAAAAACATTTTACCGGTATTATTAGATAAATTATATACCAATAAAAAGTATGAAGCCCATAGAATATATAAACGTTAGGTTGCCTATTCTTTTCCGGTCCGGTATAGATTTACCTGTTTATACTTGGCTACCCGATAGTTGTGACCGGAAAATAATAGACAAACTAACGTTTGCGTATTCTATGGGCTTCATACTTTCGATTGGTATAGAATTTATCTAATAATCAAACCGGTGCAATGTTTAATTTTTTTTTTAATTATTAATTAAACATACCCTTGACTAATATTTGTTAGGCAATCCATATGCAATATATTTATTGACATATTATTAAATTAAATATAAAATACGTTTCATCAAATAAACATCTCGGTGAAGGTCGTTTTATACCCCGTATTTGTGCGATTGACAAAAATTACTTCGTTTTAGACATTTCAATTGACGTAATTTTAAATTACTACTAATAATGAGGCAAATGTTATTCCCGTAGAAACTTTAAATTTTTCGGGATAAAATGTAGCCTATGTTCTAATACAAGGTTGTCCCTCACCATTTCAACTTTCAACCAAATCGGTTCAGCCGTTTTGCCGTGAAAGACCAACAAACATCAACAGCAACCTAAAAACTTTCGCATTTATAATTTCGCAATTATTAGGATGATTATATATATTATGTAGTTCGTAAAAATAATGTTCTTGTGTAGGTACCCCACCATGGTTCAGGCCTTGACGTGGCGGTGGGGCTCAGTAACCTAGGGTGAGCCGCTGCACCTTGGGCGAAGCTAATTGAGCCGAGGGGGCTCTTTGTACCCCTCTTATAAGAGGGGACAAAAGAGCAAGGGGAAAGGGGTGAGGACGGGAACCCCACCCCATTGTACTGTCCCGACGTTGGGAGGGGTTGTTCTGTGGTGCGGGACAGACTAGCCGTCGAGGTGCCCTGTTTGTTTATTAGATCCGGGACACCTCACCAAACTGGTGGCACTCGCCGGGTTTTAGTGGGTAAAGCTGCGTTCACTTACCAGCTTTCGGGCGCAGCGAGTCCCACATACCCGCGTGGGGAGACCCACTCCCCTCTCCCAAAAAAAAGAGTTCAACGCGTGACAGGAATTGTTTGTATATATATAAAAATATAAGGCCCGGTTAGCACGAGCGTTTAATAAGCGTCGAGTTAAAACCCGACGTTGGCGCGAGTTTCGAGTTCCGTATGCTCAATTCAATTTAACGTCCAACGCTCAACGTCGAAAATCCAACAACGCTCGATAAAAAAAGCACCGCGCTTTAAAAACGCTTTCGTGTGAATGAAAAAAATTAAAACCGACTTCAAAAATACTAAACTAAAAAGTAATAAAATAACAGTTTCTTTAATGTTTGTGCTTACAACATATAATCAACTTAATCTTCTACTAATGTACAAACTTTGCGTTTACCACGTCATTATAGTTACTTTTGGAGTCGGTGTCAGCCAAGGTGGGTAGGTAAGTAATGTACAGCAACAAATACGACACCGACTCCAAAAGTAACTATAATGACGTGGTAAACGCAAAGTTTGTACATTAGTAGAAGATTAAGTTGATTATATGTTGTAAGCACAAACATTAAAGAAACTGTTATTTTATTACTTTTTAGTTTAGTATTTTTGAAGTCGGTTTTAATTTTTTGTAAAATGTTTTTATTTCTTAATTTTTAGTGATTCCGAAATTCGTCGTCTTGGCGTTCATTGAAGGAGGCATGTTCAGCAGTGGATGGATAAAGGATGATGATGATGGTGATGATGATGGTGATGGTGATGATGATGATTATTACGATGACCGCGACATACTATGGTGTGCTACCAAAGCATCCTATACAATTGTTACATCGACACGTAATAAAAAAATCATATCATCAAGGTAAACAAAACCAACCAAATAGGCATTATTGGGAATAACTAAAAAACGGCTTGTCAGATCTTAATAAAATTAATATGGGACCAAATTGGAAACACCAGCTTTCAAACAAAAAAATAAGCATCGAAATCCTTTTACAAACGGCGGAGATATCGTGTTACATACATACAAAAAAAAAAAAAAAAAAAACATACAGACGAATTGAGAACCTCCTTTTTTTTGAAGTCGGTTAAAAACACGGGTAATTTGTGTCATTTAAACATTTTTTTACGCTCGCTAAAAAGCGCTTGTGCGAACCAGGCCTAAATGTCAATTTTTACGTCAGTTGATTGCGCAACGTCTCATCATGTCTCATGAAGTTCAACAATTAATCACCACAATATGTTATGAATGAATTCACGCATAGATAACAAACAGAGATAGCACATTAAAAACAATTGCGTGTAATGTTATTAAATGCGATTCTAAGGTTCAAATGTCAATCGATAATTAGTCTTTGGATAAATATACTTCTCAATAAACTATACAGACAGTGCATAATTTCCGTATTATAAAGAAAATACAATGAATAAAATGCAATGATTTTTACAAAATTCGCTGTGTGAATTCACAACTCACTAATTTAGTTGAGAAACAAATACACCGCATATAAGATTAAATAAATAAATTAAATAAAATCTATAAAACAATAAATTGAATTCGGCATTTCAGTTCTAAATAAAAAGTATAAAAAACAGTCGTTGTTGTGTACAGAATGACAGATCAACTATTTAATATTTCGTCTTGAAGTTTGTTTCTGATTCGACAACCAATTCAAACTTTTAGGATTTCAAAAATCTCAGACCGCACTTATACACATAAACATATAATATAATAGACCAATAAAGAGTTGGAAAGAGAAGTCAGTCCTTTATGGAATTATAACAAGATGAAAAGAGAGAGCAATCTAATGTCAAGTGTAACCACTTTTATTTGACAGGTCAGCCAAAGTCACCAAGCGTTAAAAGAGCCCTAAATTTTCAATTTATTTCGTTGTTCCAGATATATTTGCAATAAATACTATTGCATGTAAAAAGATGAAAATACTATTCGGTGCGGTATAATGTGAATCATAGAAACAATCGTGAAAATTATACATTTCACAGGTAATTCATCTTCATGTCCTAATTGCTAAGATGTATTTATTTTTTGCTATATTCTATCTTTACTTCTCTATTTCAAATAAAATAATGTCAATCGTCCTATTTACTTTCATATTTTGCGTAATTAAAGATACAATCGTTCTTAAATTACACAATATTTGAAGATTAATTTTCACCAATATTTTATACATATACGCTAGTGCTTGATTCAAATTTATCGACATGTTTATTGGTTTATAATATCATTAATTTGAAACTAATCTAAAAACATCAAAAAATAAAACAGCTTTCGATATAATATAGAGTGACTCAAGAGCAAGGTTTATATTATGTAACGGGAATATCAGAAAGGAAATGCGTTTTAAATAATAATAATAACGATTTTATTACATTCTGATAAATCAATAACAATCTTAGGTCCAGAAGTAATGTGTAGGTACGTGTGCATGTGCATGCATAAAGCACCTCCGTCCTTACCCACACTGCACATACATACACATACACGAACTTCACACATACATAGAGGTTGGCCCAACATTAATTAACAAACTTAACATGGCCGATAGTGATTTGGCCAGACTTCCGTCGTCCTTGAGGTCGCACATATAAATCGCCTGTGTGCATGTGCTCTGCACACATTGACTTTTCAAAAATCGTCACGCATTTTCGGGCTGTCAGGTGGTCTATTTAGTATATTCTAAGTCTATGCTTATACCTAAATATTTGACAACCAAATGACACTGGAAACTCTAATTTACCCTATTTTTGACATGTAGGAACAGTTACTATTGCATTATTTAATAATTGTCCTGTACAAAACATATTGTAGTGAAATGAATTGTGAATCTAAACCGTTCTCGAATCCACTGGAACACACGCAAACAATTTCATCAAGATCGGTCTAGCCGCTTAGGAGGAGTTTAGTCACATACACAGGCACCGAAGAATTATATATGTATAAAGATTAATTGAAAAAAATAATAACATCCACAGTTATAGGTTGTACAAAGTATAAACTGGCAACCTGCCTATTTTAACGCAGAAAACTTGACGCCAAGAGGATGGCCTGCTGCCATTTATCGTGTCGTTAGTTAATTTAAGAGAAAGTAAGATTTAATAAAAATCTTTCATTAATCTTACTATATACTAAAGAACAAACATAAAAAATACAAACATCCGAATTGAGAACCTCCTATTTTAGAAGTCGATAGTAATCCATAATTTCTCTATTGGAAATACTTTGTTGGACCCATACTTTTCTCTCTTGTACACAATATTTCGTCTCATCCAAGTTACTGAATAAGGCATCGTATCCTGTCCCATCACGCTTCGTCCCATCTCCGCAGAGTCGACATTTTATTACAAACTTCTTTTGTGCTCGCTAAGTAGCTCAATTATAAAAGCTTTATATTATCTTTATAAAGCAAGCTTTGTAAGAATAAATATCGACCAATTCCTTGACAAAGGTCACACCGATTCTGGCAGTATTTTCATTTTGGGTAGCTTATTTTTAAGAAGTAACTTATGTTTGTGCATTATTTATCAACATTTTGGCGACCTTACTGAGCACATGCCTCTTTCAGTGAAAAAGTTAAGATGGCCAATTCTCGATGAATAACACTCCTCCCGGCCAAGACAATTTTTGGTGCCTTAATTTTACCTAATTTTGAAAGTAAATACTGCACTCATTTCAAATATGCATTCAGTTTTATTTATCAGCTCTAGTTCCAAAGTTATACAATACAATTAGTTTGGAGAAAAACATTTATTTTATTTATCGGACTGCGAAAAACTTCTTTTGTTAGATTTTCTAAAATATTTTTTGTCTGGGTTGTCTCTCTTTGTTAGATTTTCTAAAATATTTTTTGTCTGGGTTGTCTCTCATAAGAGCTCTGAGCAGTAATCAGCCATCATGTGAGAATATATCTACCCTGGTACCGATCCTAAATGACTTTCATGTCCTGATGAAACCGCTCTCCTTGTATTTCACTCAAGTCACGAGGTAGCAGTCCTGGCTGTGTGACTCTTAACTATTATGCTCATATTACATCCCAAGTTTTGGAAAAATAAAAACATTCGTTCCAAGAATTTCATAATTGTCTGCCTTTTGATTGCCAAGAATTTTTTTGATCACAAGGACAAATGAATTCCACGCAGGAAGATCTATTTCGTTCATGTACGTTGCGAAGTTGGCATGCTTGACCAACTGTCTGTCACATGGGGAGACGTCCTGTTTTTCGGGAACCTGTCCCATTGACTTTTTTTAATTGTTCGAATTGTTCATTATTTATAATATCAACCCTTATATGTCCCACTGCTGGGCACGGGTCTCCTCCTCGAAATCAGGCGAGGAGGGTTTTGGGCCATAGTTCACCGATTTACTAAAAGAAATTGTCATCACTTTTTGAAAACCAATTAATTGATATTAAATCAGCCCTTAGCAGATACCCCACCTACTACTACTACCTACTACTACTACCCTACATCTGTATCCGACTCCGAAAAAATAATTTAAAAACTCCGACTCACACTTCGGCTCTGAGCTTCGGATATGAGCTCTTCGGTAACATCCTTTTTTATCTTTAACGCCGGGAAATGCTCTGAGGTCTCCCCAGACGGGTATGTGGGACTCGCTGCGCCCGAAAGGTGGTAAGTGGACGCAGGTCTACCCACTAAAACCCGGCGAGTGCCACCAATGCCGCCTTTGGTGAGGTGCCCCGGATCTGTCGGATAATCCTGAGACATAAGATGTTAAGTCTCGGTGCCAGTAATTACACTGCCTGTCTTGCCCTTTCTCCGTAACACAGCAAAGCTGTTTCACGGGAGAAACGAGCAAGATGGTGGTACCCATGCAGCCGGGAACACAGCACAGCGCTTCCCTCCCACCGGTATTTTAATTTAAACTATCTTTTATTTATCTATCCTTAATTTTATATATTTTTATATAAAAACTTTTTCATTGTTTACTAAATGCATTTGTCTATTGTGAAAAATGAATGAGCATTTAATTTTTTTTTGACACAGGAACGGAAGTATCATTGTAACGGTTGTATTGGCTTTCATTAAAAGAGGCCTAAGCCCAGCCGTGAGCGGTAATAAGACTGATAATGATGTTGATGACGAACGAACCATGAACGTTTATCTGTGAAATATGCTTAATGTTAGTTATCTCGTTATCGTATTAATAAAAGGTATTAAATTGAACTACCGGGTTGTGTACACATAGGACTTAGGATAGGAGTGCGCAAAGTAATTATGTACCTCCAATAAAGAAAAGGTACAAAGTAGAAACAAGGGTTAGGCCCTCCCAATATTTCCTTTACTGCGTATCAGCGACCGTCGTAAATAATTTCCTTATATTTAACACAAACTTGTTATTTGTTGTTCTTTTCAGACTTTCGCATGTTTTATTTATTGACGTGACGTCTTATAATTCGATGGAGCCGGCTGCAAGAACGAAAAAACATGACGCATGCGGCGTTACCTCGTTCTGAGGCGTTCCATTTTCTTATGACGTTGTCACGTTCAAGTATCGTCAGTAAACCGACAGTAAACCGTGTTAGTGTGAGTATCTATGTTAGTATCATGTGTGAACATAGGTGAGTTTTTGTTTGTTCCTTTATACAAACAATATAAAAACCGACTAAAACATCAGCAAATAAAACAATATCATCGTAATCTTAAAAACACAATCGTGTTTTCGTTAAGGCTTTCGTAAGTAATATCGTCATGCGAGGAAACACACTGGGAGCAAAAGGTTAGGTTAAGAATTTTTAAAAATTGTATTTCGCGGACTGTAAATTTACATAATATGACCCTCCTTTGTTAATATCTGCATATGAAAACGATAAGGACTATAGACAGTGCCTAATCTGATTCTTGTAAATTTTGCATAACAGCTTAAGAATATTAGATAAAGCATTGGAATCGAGGAAAAAAGTAATCTTTTTACCTCGAGTTTTCATTATTATATAATAATGGTTATACCCACTTTTTCTTTAATTATAATATTATACTTATTGTAGTCAAATAAATACGTGTCTCTTCCATGCTCAATGTTTTTTCTATATTCTATTCACGAATTATACCAACATTATTTTAGAAGAAATATTATATATTTTAGTAAGATTGTTTAACATTTAATGATAAAAATCTATTCATTCAGTCAAATGCCTCTAACTGTAAATGTTCAGTTAGCCAACACGGTTCAGTGGAGTTCACTTTAACATATTTCGTACGTGCCACGGACATCTAACATTACAGATATTATATATATTTAAATTTCTGCTATAACCATCTCTTTCTTGTCCTTGGCAACAGTTAAGCAAACTCTTTCATTACTGGATGTACATTTATGTTACATTGTATTCTTTAGGGATGTTACCTATTAAGATGAACTCGTGAGTCGAAACCGTTAAAATAACATAAATTTATACCTTAAATGTTAAAATAAATTTACATCGAAATTTATTTAAAAAATGTAAGATCAAATCTATCTATTTAACCGACTTCAACAAAAAGGAGGAGGTTCTCAATTCGATTGGTATTTTTTAATGTGTAGGTAACACCGATTTCTCCGTCAATTATGGACCGATTTTCTGTGTGCAATTTGTAAATATATTTTTTTTGCATTTATTTGTAGAAGTACAAAATGATTATTAGTTGTAGACACAAAAATTTAAGAAACGCTATCATTACTTATTATATAATATTAATTAATAAAAATTAAATATATTAATTATTAAGTAAGTATATAATATTATTACTTTTTATTTTTTTAAGTCGGTTTCAATTTATGTTAATTTTTTTTTAGGCATACATTCAACCTGATACGGTCATTTCGATAATAATCGTAATAACATTTGGTGAATCACACTTCTCTTAAATCACGATGGCCCGAACCCCAATCGCTTCCTCTCTTTTCAACGACAACCCGTATTTTAATGCTTACAGTTAAACAAAAACATAAAAGTACTGTTAGTTTCACATAAAATGTTGAGGTCGACGTTGCTGTAAGTTGTAACACCAATAGGTTTTCATTATCGCTCTGAAGTTGATTGTTACTACAAAAATTACGTATTGGCCTTAATTATGTGAAATAGTTCTATTGAAAATATTTATTTCGGTTCCCACCCATGCTTTGTTAGTTTCTAAAATACGTCGTAGGTATTTTAGAAATTTCAAAGCAAAAAGGGTGTTTTGATTTATATCTAATGACATATAATAGCGGGGTATTACATATTTGATTTATGGTATTGGCTTAGTTTCAATATATATTTGAAGCTTCGGTAGAAAATACTTTATTTTATTATTCAGTTTAGTCAGCATAACGGTTAAGGAAACCGGCATGCTTGAGAAGATTCTAAAGGTGTGTAAAGTTCGCCAGCCAATATTGGTTCAGCGCAAAAACGAACTATCGGGAACTCAAACATTTTATAATATTATTTTAATTCATCCTAATATACGTTCATATTTTCAGTGTACATTTTATTGTAAAACTATAGAAACTAAATCTCTATAAACTATTATTAACTAAATCTCTATAAAAGTCTATATAACATATTTACTATCCCATACTTAAAAATATAGCGACCGCTGCTAAGATGCGGTATCGTTTGGAACTTTTACATAGATGGATTTTAAAAACTCCAAGGCCCATTACTTCATGGCTTACCTTTTCCAACCGATAAACGATCGGGTACTTGGGTGGAGGTTTAAACAAAAGCACTTATTATTCCACGCGACAAAACAAAGTTTACTTCCCCCTAGTTATGGACATTATGGAAGACCCATCTTTATCCGGCCATATACCTATCGACCCGTTCCCTATCTCCAACTTTACGTCACTACTTATGATATAATAATGCCTTTTCCTGTGTTTTACACAAAACATAAACCTTTTGTAAGAGGTAGTGCCATGCTGCTTTGCAGCCGATTTCGCCCAGTACGACCGGGGTGGTGGTGGGACAGCTATGCTGTTACGTTTCATGCGGTTTATGAGTTTCCGTTGGCCCATTGGGAGGATAGGGAAAAGGAAGGCAACGCATCTGCAAATCTCTGGTTACACATCCGGTGTATGGGCGACGATAGTCGCCAAAACGCTTCGACTGTTCGTTTGCATAAAAAAAACCTAAGCTTTGAATCCATTTCGGTTCATGGAAAAAATAATTGCGCTTTGATTAATCTAAATAAAACACTGTAAATTATACTGGAAATTAAAAACTTGAATAATTATTAAATCGTAGGATTAGTTACTTGGTGCACATCATATTTAAGTAGTCCATGTATCGTAATGCGATTTACAGATAAAAAAAATATTGTATCAATACAGAATGGAATAAACTAAGTTAATCTATTTATTTCATATTATATTTTTCCATCTATCCGACGAAGTTCATGGCACGTGAATCCAACAGCGTAAAAAAGGCTTAATAAGGACTAAAGCCCTTCCTAAAAAGCCCCAAACCTAAAAAAAAGGTTTAGTAAGGACTAAAATCGAAGCTTGGCGGAGAAATTACATTATTATCATTTTTCGTCATCACCTGCTCATGTATACTGGTACCTATTATGGACACCTATATAAACAATGAATACAATGTCTCTTGTATTCATTGATCATATAATATATTATATTATGATCAATGAATACAAAAGATATTCCATGAAATTACTAGAACTAAAGTGTAAAATAACAACTCACCAAATAAATATATTGAACTATATAAAGTGCATTGTTACTTAAAAACTATGGAGTTCTTCCTTAACGGATGTGACTCCACACCATTTCCTTTTAAAGTTCATAGACCGGGCATGGCGAATAAAAAACGGACCAAGTGTGTATCAGACCTCGTACAGATTAGGGTTCCGCTTAAAAAAAAATATGGAATCTTTACGTTATATAATTGCACTACTTACCAATACAGAACAAAGAGTTCTTTCTATCAGTAACTACAGAAAGTAAACGAGAGGTAGAGAAAAGTGAATTTTGTAATTCTTTATGAGAATAAAGCTTTAAACTTTCTTTAAACCAAAAAGAGAGAGAAAGAGAGTGAGAGCTCTGTATAATATTGTATTGCATGTTATGTTCATTTTGTTTGCAGTTTTTTTTTTTATGTTAGTTGGATAGGCAAACTGGCAAACGTGCCACCTGATGGTAAGTGGTCGACGTCGCCCATGAACATAAACTAGTATACCTGGAACGAGCCCATGCAACTCACTTATGTGTTGCCTATCCTGAGACATAAGATGTTAAGTCTCGGTGTCAGTAATTACACTGCCTGTCTTGCCCTTCTCTCCGAAACACAGCATAGCTGTTTCACGGGAGAAACAAGCAAGATGGTGGTACCCATGCAGCCGGGAGCGCGGCACAGCGCTTCCCTCCCACCGGTAAAATACCAGCAGATACTACCGACTAACTGAAGATTTTTACTATACCATTTCCTAAGTTCTTCTTACTACTTAGGCATATTTAATATTTACTTAAGGGCCCCTTATCCCAAATTGTTATTTCTAGATCGAGATGTTTTCATAGAAGTCGTCATTTTAAAATAATAATAAAAAAATAGGGTATAGATACATCTTTGATCTAGGGATTTTTTTTGGATAAAAATACAATATTTAACATTTTACATAATCAAAAAAAATTCTAAAGTAACGTCGATTTTAAAAGCAGTTTGAGTAGTATGAGACTTCGGGTAACTCAATTTTAATGAAACTTTTACGTTTAAATTGCTAAACGGAGATGACGGGGAAATGATTGGATAGATTTTTATTATGTCACTTCAAAAATTTTTGAAAAATAAAAAACGATAAGAAGGCTCTCTCGCATCGCACCACGTCCCGCCAGAGCCCAGTCGGGCGTCATCGAAGTAGGACCTGTGCCACTTTTGCTCGTGACAACGTTCTTTCCGCGCATATCAAATTATTACCTTGAAATAAATAAGACGACACAGTGTAAATAATATAGCTATATTAATACTTACTAATAATTGTTGTTCTACTTGTAATTAGTTTGTAATACAAAACCTTTAATTAGGGTAAATAAATAGATACTTGAGTTTGTGTAGTACTTAGTTATTTAATTGAAATGGCGAATAAAAAAAGTAAAATAAGAAAAAGAATCTTAATACAGTTTTATCACAAACTAGCTGTTGCCCGCAGCTTCGCCCGCGTTAACTTAGATATACAGCCGTATACGCATTGATGATAATTATTTATCTATGGACGGGCGTAGGACTTTATTTTATAATATGTAGTGATTAATATCGTATTTTTGTGAATAGCTTTTACATTACCGCTTTATAATTGGCAATTTTTTAAAGTATTAAAATGGATATAGGTAGTATGTTATATTTAACTAATGTAGATATACCATACATTGATACAATAATAATTAATTCTGAACCGGGCCCGGCTAAGGTGTATAATAATGTAGTACATTATTTTGATCTATCTGTTAGGGTTCATCCAGCGTTTGCAATGTAAGTGCAAAAAATGTGTTTATTTATGACATCACATCAGAAACTTCTAAAATTATCAGTGTTTATCTACTATATTATGCATGTACCTATTACCTTCCTCTTGAATCATTCTATCTATTAAAAAAACCGCATCAAAATCCGTTGTGTAGTTTTAAAAATGTAAGCATACATACAGTCAGACGCGGGAAGCGACTTTGCTTTATAGTTTATACTATGTAGTGATTTCTTCTTCCGCTACACTTGAAGAATTCAAATTGTCCGACAATAAAGAAAATGAGGAACCTTCATTACAAAATATTTCTGATTTGCAATCATTTCCTAGCCCCCTACCCACAGGGCAGTGTCGTGAGGACTATGGCCTTGACCCTCTTCTCAGAGGAGACCCGTGTCTAACATTAATCGATGATGTATGGGTCGATGAAAATAAACCTGGACCTAGCATACGACGACTAAATTTTGTTGAATTTTAAAACAATTAAAACAATTAATATAGTATAAAAGAATATGTTTGTCTACAATTTTTTAATCTCATTTAAGCATTTAAGCATTCTTAGAATGATTGATTTTTTTTAGCTTAGGCCTTAGGGGGACAAACGAGCATTCGGAGCCTTAGATGACTACCGACTCCCATAATAATAATAATATCTAAGGACGCTTTTTGCACCACGTCAATCTGGTCCCGTGGTAAGTTCTCGAAGAACTTGTGTTACGAGTACCAGACAATGGAAATATATTTAATATTTTATACTATACACATATTTAAGATTTTTTATTTATAATATACATATTTAATACACATCCATGAACCAGGAACACAGAAAACTTTTTGTTCCCTGGCGGGATTCGAACCCGCAACCTCCGGCTTGAACGCTAACGCGCTAACCATTGAACCACAGAGGTCGTCCTCGTAAACATCCACACAAGAGATAATGCAGATGCATTACCCTCCTTTACCCCATCCCCTGCCATGGGACACCGGAAACTCATACACCGCAAGAAACGCGACAGCATAGGTGTCACTTGACGCCATTATCATGTGAACGAGAGGTACCCCTACGGTCGTGCCGGCCCAATTCGGCTGCAATCAGCATTGCACTACCTTTTAGACGTATGTAGCTAATTCATCCTTCCTAATCCTTACTAATATTATAAATGTGAAAGCATGGATGTTTATTACGCTTTCACGCGAAAACTACTTAACCGATCATCATGAAACTTTGTACACATATTCTTGGAGGTATTAGAAGTAACATAGGATACTTTTTATATAAAAAAACTAAAGAGAGGTGTCAAGGGACACCCTGATGGATCGAAGTTCCTTTCGATTAATTAGTGAAGAAATAAAACTATTTTATCCTGCGCAGACGAAGTCGCTGGTACCAGCTAGTATTTCTATGAATCCAAAACTAGATAACTATAACAACAACAAGATTTTGTTATGCATAATTATTAATTATCACATCTAAGAATAATTAGAGCATAGTCAATCTACTGCATATTCGTATACTGTGGCGTGCTTCCGGCCCTGGTAGGTCACCGGAGTTCATATAAAGACATCTCCCGCGCAACGCAAGTGCAAACCGATTCGGTGCGTTAAATACCTATAGTTTTGGGAGAAGGGGCACTTAATTTCTTTCTAATGTTATCTTGTTCGGGTTGCGTTGAAAAGATATTTTTCACTGAAAGTCTATTTTTTGTTCCACAGACGTCCAAAATTGAAGGTGAAAAAATCAAATGTAATAAAACTACATTTTACTAGTTTTCGATACGCATCCAAAGCATGGCCATAACAGACATGATGATCATAAAATACCATCACACAGTAGAAAATGATATGAAATTCAATTGTGATTTGTTAGTTGTGACTGATATTTAAAATAGTTTAGGAGTGAAGACCTCATCGCTTCTTGCGATTCTTCTTTTCAACAAGCTTCTTGTCTTAATAAACGCTTGAATGAGTACTTTTTGTGAGAATACGTATTAAATCAAGCGTAGAAATGTCATAGGTAAATATTAGTTAAGGGCCCAGAATCTACACGTGACATAAAGGAAATCGATGATGATCAGCGTTATCACTTATCCGTCACTTTTGCTTGTACTCATTGTACCATATTATAGTTAATCCCATATTGTCTTAAATCTGACAATTTCATATAAAAAAGCGAAAATATCGTCTTAGAATGGTATATTTGTATATCACTAAACAAAATGAATAAAAATAAAATCTTTCATCGCAAAAGCAGTTTGATCTCCACTGACATAAAAGTGTTTGGATTGTATAATTTTATTTATCGACTAAGATTCCACGAACTTAAAACCATGCCAAAATGATTATTATAATATGAATACCACTTTAAGGAAAAGTACAATTACTTAATGTAAAGAAAATGTTATTGCATCACACAGAAGATGTTAAAATGTAAGCGATATGATAACGCACTATATTTAATATCAAACAGGGAATTGGGATAGGAAAGGGGATAGAAAGGACGGAAGGGACGCAGACTCACTTTTGCCTCATTCGAGAGGTCCGACTCGTTGCATCCTGTTTTAAAAGTACTCCCTATAAATACAAGTTTTAATGAGAGAAAAAAACAGACAAGCGCGAGTCAGATTCGCACGCTGTGGGTTCCGGAAAACGTATATTTTAGAAGATTTTTGCCTTTACATAATATGTTGTGAGACCTAGCTTTTCACCAAATTTCATGAATATATTACTTGATTCAACAGGTAATAAAACTACTTAAGTAGTATTATTTCATGTTGTAATTAGGACAATTTAATTCCTACAACTCAAACATAATAGCGAACCTAAAATTTGGATGCTCTCATAAAAATAATTCCAATTTTGCCCAAATAAGACGGGAGCTTAGCGCGAATAATTGGTTACTTCTGATCCTTTTCCGATACAAGGGACAGATAAAAAAATCAAACTATAATATTATGGTGTATATTTTTTTCTATTATCGTCATATAGGTAGGTACTTGATATGATAAAGTTCCTACGGCATTACTTATATTTATTCGTACATCAATTTATATTATTTAATGTAAATGTGTATTCCGTTACACAGATGACAATACATTTTATAGAAATACATAACGAACAAGCAGCCTTGATTTTGGGCTACGTCCTTTGTATAAGGTCGAAATATCGAGCCTATCGTAAAGCAGCATACTATAAATAACACAAGTTTATGCCGTACTGTATATTCATAGACCGATATATTAGCTAAAGCTATCGTTTTACTAAAGCGATACGTTCTCGGCATATTCAAATTTGTAGACTTACTGCTTGCACGTGGTAATGTTCATGCGCAAATTAAATCAAATTATTACAACAAATACCTACCTAATAATACATCACTCATTGGAATAAATCTAATTTTTTTGATTTTGTGGTGGTCGATGACTACGTTTATAATCCCCACGTTTTGGATACTTAGATGTTTTATAACAATTTTAATATCTTGATGAAATTGGCCGATTCTCGATGACTCATTATGAAAACATAATAAATGTCACCAGCTACTCGTATGACTTGCGATAACATAATATGAATAGTATAAACGAAAACAAACTGTTTCCTGAAAGGCCATTTTGACTTTGTGAAGTTCAGAAAGAGCAGTGTAAACGCTTTTACAATATTATTCTACAAAAAAACTTTAATGAGAAAGTTTTAGTCTGTAACAAAATGAGAGATTATCTCAAAGATAACGCAACATGGGAATAAATCATTTGCGCTTAAAATGTAATGTTTCACATGGAATTGTAGAATTACAAAAAAAGACGTCATGGTGAAAACCGGTGATCGAGTCAATTACGTGTCAAAACTCGAATACGAAAGTCACAAATCTTATCAATATCTAAACAAATTTCAGAAAGAAAAAAAAAATAAGTAGGTACGTATAATATATTTTTTCATTTGTCAGGACACTTTTGGATAAAACGATAAAAATTCTTGATTATTTTAATAGCCTCTTATTCAGCTTTTGATAAATGAGCGCAATTAACCAGCCCAGAAATGTAAGCTCGACGAAATTACTCGTAAGCACTGACACTAACTAAAAACAAAACAAATGTCATCGCTAATGGTCTTTAGAGGTCCGTGAATATGAAATTTTCAATGGTGGACTCTAGCCTTATATTCGTATGGCGAAATAACCCAAGAATAATTACAGATATTATATTCTACGTAAAATAAAGCTAAACACACAACGCTTTCAAATATTGGTTTGAACAAGATCCGCACAATATCCGCTAATTCACTTCTAGCTATCGTGAAAATAAAACATGCACGTGTTCTATATTCATACTAGAATTTAAAAAAAAAACACGTAGGTACTTTCCATCAAAAATATTGTCAAAGAATAAAAATAAAAAAACAGGTTTTCCCTGTTGATTCATATTTAAACTTCCTACTACGAAGTATAAATTCGTTTCACTCATTTTCGAAATGAATTGAAGTTAAATTCTTTATTCGGAAATTTTGAGTCAGAACATAGGTTCGTGGCCGATCAGATTCTCCGTCAAAGTAAACTAACGTGACATGGTAGATAATTTTATCTACCATGGTCGTTGGTACAAATATGTATATGAATGTACGTTATATAATTTCCAATTAAATATTTCCAGTAATCCTTTACGTCTTTCATACACGAGTACAAACACTGTTTTCATTTAAAACAAAGTACATTTTGTGGTTAAACCAGCGACATAATTTATTCACAAAACGTACACACACGAGTTATCATATTATCGTGTACCTATTCTTACATGTCTTACAAAGATTTTCCTACTGGCAATAGATGTTCAAGAACAGAAATTGAGTAAATTCTTTAAACACTCGTAATACTCTGTATGTTTGTGGATATTTACGTCTCAATATGTAATATAACTTTCAACAGCACTTTAGTATAATTACGAAGACATTCTATCATACCATAATATGTAAATCAATAGCTACACAGTTACATTTATGGAAAACCATTTTAAACGTGATAGGTATATATCCGAAATATAATCATTATCAACGTAAAGCGATTAAGAATAGAGTATCATAATATCGAAAACAAAAACTTATTTATCATCATCCTTTATCAGTCCACTGCTGAACATAGGCCTCTTTCAATGAACACCAAGACGGCCGATCCCTTGCCACTTACAACATGGGCCGGCACTGCACGGAGATCGTCACACACTTCGTTATATTACTACCTATGCAATTCAATAATAATTAATCATTCTACCATTTTGCTTCTATGCAATTATAATATATACAAAAACGTGTTTCTTTTAAAATAACACAACTTTTTTGTACTTCTTTCTATCTACAGGCTAATACCCTTAAATTAGCTTAATATCGAAAAACTAGGCAGATACGAAGCAGGATAGATTAAATGACGACAGGCGATATTATTATATTAGTATTACGGCCATATTTCACCGAGATGTCTAGATGGCTATGCCCTGTCCCTATAAGTCCCTGTCCTTGGCGCGGTGATCAAATATCTCAGTATTTTGATACCTAGATTTCACTATCAAATTCTAAATTCCAACCAAGTTCATTTTAAAAAATAGTTAAGTTAAATACTGTGATGTTAGCGCCTAGGTATGACTTCTTTAATTTGCATCATAGCCAAAGCGTAACGTGATTTGGCGTCAGCATAAACTTAAAAAAATCTTAAAAATGTATACTGTTTTCAATATTATTTTCAGGCTGTAAAAATTTTGCCAAGTGCGCTTTTAATAGCTAATTATAGTTAAATAAATATATTTTTATTATACTAACAACATACAAAATCGTAAAATAGCTATAACATTTTAGCGATACTCATGGCGATTCCTTAAATTTGGTCGTTACGCAACATGGCCGGGGTCATCGACCGGGGCCCCGTGTTCAACGCGTAATATTAATGTGGACTTATCTTTGCGAATTATTTCTGCAAATAAGTCGCCATATATTCTATAGATTTATTTATAAAAGCCGTTTAAAAATGCTTTAAGAAAACATATGTACCTACATATAAAAGTTTTATGACCCAAAAAGTTGTTTTGAAGGTCAAGCTCTAGAGTAAGACAACAATTCAATGCTGAAAGCGATCATTAGTGCAAAATAACTCAAGACGATAATATATATATATATATATATATATATTGTATGATTTATTGCAACGTCGCATGCAGTTGGCACATAGACATGTCACACGTGGTGGTGCATTTACTTTGTCAAGTCCCAGGATTATAATATTATACTGTTTTTAAGCCACATTACGACATGGATTTACGCAAAGTAGGTATCTCCTGATGTTATTATCTAACATTCAGATTTCAAGTATATAATTTATTTAATATAACTAGAGCTTATTATCAAAGAGTTAATCAGCAATCGTTTAAAACAGGCATAATATAACACATACCGTGTTATGTTACTATAATAACGTTAATTAATCAAATAAATTGTCTAGTTTCGAGTCATGGCAACTAATTAAATGCCTCAAAACGCCATGGTGCGTAAAGTTTAAACACCATAGTATAAAATATTACCCGTGATGTATGTGCTACGCTATATTAGTAAATACGTACGTACGTATTTAGTATTATAGCGTAGCTCTATATGGTTAGAGCCGTAACCTGGGTGATTAAAATTTAGTATCTTAGGGTTTCGGTACATCCCCACCATGGTTCAGGGCTTGACGTGGCGGTGGGGCTCAGTAGCCTAGGGTGAGCCTAGCACCTTGGGTGAAGCTTGTTGAGCCGAGGGGGCTCTTTGTACCCCTCTTATAAGAAGAGGGGACAAAAGAGCAGAGCGGAAGGGGCAAGGAGCGAAAATGGGAACCTCACCCTATTGTACTGTCCCGACGTTAGGAGGGGTTGTTCTATTGTGCGGGACAACCCTTCGGTGGAGGTGCCATCGGTCCCTTGGGGGACTGACTATCCAAAGGCGGCATTGGTGGCACTCGCCGGGTTTTAGTGAGTAGAGCTGCGTCCACTTACCAGCTTTCGGGCGCAGCGAGTCCTACATACCCGCGTGGGAAGACCCACTCCCCCGCGGGATGTCTCAGAGCATTTCCTGGCGTTAATAAAAGGGTTCCGGTACATAAGAACGCTTTAGGTATTTTTTATCGAAAATTATAATAGACTGATATATAATGTTGGAGCTGATTACGAAAACTATATTTGACCAAAACTTAGCTGTTTCAAAATATTTACATAAGTATTTTGAATTATAATAATATTTGGCTAAGCTATGAGTTTAAATAAGGTTATTTATACAAGGGTGTATATTTTGTGCTTTATATGAACTAATATAAAATCACTTATAACAAAGCTGTGGTTAATAAATTAGGTCATACTAAGCTCAAAAGTCTGAGCACTAACTATTTCAGTGTTTTTTTTTTTTAAAAGATTCAAAATTTATCTTGAAGGTGTACTTATATAATATAGTTATATTACAGTCCCTTGAATTGTGTAGTAAATACGTACGTCTTGACAATTCAAATAACGAATTCAGCATGATACATGTATTTCATTGTTCATTTTTTTTCGCAGGTACATAGCCTGATATTTCTATACAGCAAAGCGTCCGCAGGTGTACTATCTAGACTTCGACGTAAAAACGGATACAACATATGATGTAAAAATAATCACAAATAGGGCTTACTTACATACTACACGGTAGACATATTTCTATCGATCGAAGACGGGAGTTACAATTTTTTTCAAACATTTTATTTCGACAACGAAATATAAAGTATGTACAACATAGAATACACCCGATGGGGTAATAAAGGGGTTATGGACAATGTAAAAGCGGGCTACAACGAGGAGTACGTTGGTGAACATGTGAAATAAATGTCAAATTGTCGTTGATACAAGTGCTGATTATACATTAGAATATAAAGACGTCGTCGATAACCTGTTTTCGTCCGTAGCTGGTATTCTCAACGAAATCTGTGAACGACCGATTGGTGACATAAAGATGGACTTGAAAATTTTATGAGTTTCAAATTTTGTTTTATTGTGGCTACTTATTAGAGAAATATTTAACCAAGTGTTTAGTTAAATGGTACTTCTATAGTCAAATAATGTACTGTAATTTTTATTGTATTGGTACAGAGTAAAATATTGTATTGTTAATATTATTACTTCATGAAAATATGTAACGGAAAATCACTAAAAGTTGTCTATATTAAAATTTGGATTTTAGACAATGACCTGAAATGAAAACCAAGAAATGATCAAACATTAATTTTTCATATTGACATAAGATGAAACATTATTATATCAGTAACATCAGAAAAACAAAATTATACCATTGCACAATGCAACGTTAAATTATTGAAATGTTCTTATAAAGAAAATATAAAGTTTAAAAATTGTTTCCTTTTACAATATTTCAATCTTATGAAATAATGTGATACGTAGTTTTTTTTTAAATGTTAGTTGAATAGGCAAACTGGCAAACGTACCACCTGATGGTAAGTGGTCGACGTCGCCCATGAACATAAACTAGTATACCTGGAACGAGCCCAGGCAACTCATCGATGTGTTGCCTATCCTGAGATATAAGATGTTAAGTTTCGATGCCCGTAATTAAACTGCCTGTCTTGCCCTTCTCTCCGAAACACAGCAAAGCTGTTTCACGGGAGAAACAAGCAAGATGGTGGTACCCACGCAGCCGGAAGCGCGGCACAGCGCTTCGCTCCCACCGGTTTTTATTTACTTACTAGCTGTTGCCTGCAGCTTCGCCCGCGTTACTCAACTCCTATAAGTCACAGCGTGATGTTATATAGACTTCCTCGATAAATGGGCTATCTAACACTGAAATAATTTTTCAAATCGGACCAGTAGTTCCTGAGATTAGCGCGTTCAAACAAACAAACAAACTCTTCAGCTTTATAATATTAGTATAGATTTCAATTTATATTCCAAATTCCAATAAGTATTTATTTACGTCAGATTTAGAAAAAAAATTACATTCCATTGATTTTCATGCTTATCTTCAACTCCTGTTTTAAAAGAACGCACGTACTTAGAATAATAAAAATTTACACTTTCATCTAAGATCTGAACACTAAAGCACTGAACTGGCATAACTTTCCGAAAAAAAACAGTCCATTTAGTGAACTACATGAATCATAACGGATACATACATTATACATATAACATACATTTATCTCACTTTGAGACATAATATAGAATGTTTTTTTTTTCAGACAAATGGCTGAGATGGTATCATGATGTTTAAGATCACCTAGAATATAAGTCCAACCCGACGCCAGGAGGCCGTGTGGTCGCAGACTGCACGGTTGGCGGGGGGCAACCCCCTTTTATAAGCCAAAAGTGAGCCAAATGGGCTCACACTAATCCGATGTAGCATTAGGGCCTTCGGGCCGTTAGCATAGATAAATCCGAAAAACAAAGAGACATAATAAGACTAAAAAGCCTTTGTAATTTTTATTTTTGGTTACATAATAGGTATATCACCGATTCTAATTTGGAAGATGAGCAATTCAAATTTCAAAGATGTTTTTTCTATGACTTCACCACTTCTTCTTATAGGTACTGAATGATCTATGAATGTAAGTATTACTGGTTATATAAAAACTATACAATGGAAACATAAATGTATTTCAATATGGGTTTTTTAGTATTATGCAAGAGTCCCATAATCTTAAAATAAAAGTCGCATGTGACACAAATATGTAGTAATCTAAAAATACAGTGAGACAAAGCCGCGTGCGTGTATTAGAGTAATGTAAATGTATAGGTCAGTACGACGTCAGCCGAGGCAAGGCTTAACGAACTTACGTCTAAACTACTGTTTTAGATTTTCTGTCAAATGCATAGTTTACTGATGTCAATGACAATAACAGAACTGAACGTTCATCGTCAAAAACAATATTATGTCCATTACCGTGCTTGTATAATGCATTTATCATTAGAAGTCCATAGGTATTTTGAAAAAAGTTTCGTCCTGTTAAAAAAATACAAATATTTAATATAATTTGAAATAGAAGTTAAACAAGAGCTTAACTAATCGAGAGAGGCGTGGGTTTGGATGTATTTCGTAAATAACTAGAATTTACTGTGTCAATGTCGATTGCCCGGTGAAGAAGGAAAAGAATATTATGAAACCGGACAGGCATTACAAATGTTTTTTTTTATGATGGACTTTTGAACAAAACAATGAACAGTCGTGTGGTGGAAAATAAATAATCTTTATATAATGCGTCTCTTTTAATATATTTCATTTTACTCAAGTTAATACTTTACGATTTAATTAAAATATATATACATATTAAAAACAATCGCATCTGTATCTGAAACATTAAAAGAACTTAATAATAAACTTAAGTACATAAAGATCGTATATATTAATAAAACAAAAATTACATTTTTATCTCGTACCTATATCTTTAATTACCTATCTTTACCCTTGTAAAGTAAAAAGGACTTTTTATAAGAAGACCAGTCAGGCTTGGTCTTTATGTCGTTTTGTAATTTTATATTGTATTGGATGTATAAATACAATATACATAATATATAAAATTTGACGTAATTCTATTTATACATAAACGTTGTTGCACGTCATTGTTATTTTATCGTCCACCGAGATATTAACATGTTTATGGATTTGAGGCACGAATACCCCTTTTCGTTGGAACTCACTAGTCATGCATATAGAACATTGTCGTATCAATGACGGCGGTCCATCCATATTAACAAGCTCGTTCAAAAATTTGCCTTCGAGGATCACAGACCATGGTCTTCCTAAAATAAAACGTTTATATAAACAACTACCAACTAATGGAAATCTAAAAGGAATCGAAATTCAATCTAACCAAAAAGTTATAATTTGAATAAATAATTATATAATATCAGTTTATTTGATTGAAAGCTCAATTTAATTCAAAGCTTATTTCAGAAGCTTTCAAATAAAAGCTTGATTGTGTATATTTTCGAAATAAGGATATAACATAAGCACATGCTTTTATAGCATCGGAATGATAGATCATTCCGATCAAAATCAACAAATTCACAGAAATTATCATCAAAAAGTGGTGTTTATTCACGCCGCTCCCTCATGAATCATAATGTTATCAATACGAGCCGAATCAACCGACGCTTATCGTATTATGATCAATATCATCGACCTATGTCAAGTCATCGTTAACTAAGTCTATCATTTGAAAAACTGGCACAGTACAGATTCTCATTAATTTGCCAGCCATTCGTTCTTTGGCGTAAGTGCATAGACACAATACGTTACACAACATTATAAACGCGAAAGTTTGTTTGGATGTTTATTTATTGTTACTCTTTCACGCAAAAATTACTGAATGGATTTTAATGAAACTTTACGATAATAGTATATATAGCTTATACATCAGAATAACGCCGTATGTAATAATTTATCACCGTAGTATCACCGGTATGGGAAGTACGCGGGTAAAATAGCGGAGCGGTGCTAGCAGGTTATAATCTACGAGACCGAAACGAAACGAATTAAACCGCGGAGAAATAGTACGAACCCGGCTTTATAGAATTATATAAATAAATGCACTTTTTCAATCAATATCAGTATGTAGTAACTCTCAGTAAATATCAGAAATTAAAGTCCATCTTATAACTTAAATATGGGTTACATTTCTAAGGAAATGTCGCTAAGCGGTTTGATTAGATGTAGAAACAGAACACGATACATATAGGAACATAAAAATACCGCATAGCGTAGTTATACGTAACTACTGTTCCGAGAAGTCGCGAGTTGGAATCCCGCCATGGACGAAGATTATCACAGCGAGTTTAAATATTATGTGCACTAGAATTATGGATATTAATGTATATATAGTATACATTTTATAAATGAACTCCTTAATAAAATTATAAGTTATTATTTATTTTATAAAAAAGTCCTCAAGTATTCTTCGTTGTTACGATTATTGAAATTACTCTATTTCGGCGGTTTTATGTTTTCAAGTATTTAATCAAAGTAAATAGATTTAATTTAAATATTTTATGCCCAACATTGGACACATGCTGGTTGATGATGTTGAAATATCAAGGCAGCATCCGCTTCTGTAAACTTCACATCATTAACCATAATCCGTCCACTGCTGAACTTAGGCCTCCTTCAATGAACGCCAAGACGACTTCCCGTGTCACTGCAAGCCCTCAAGCGACTCGGCCAATATAACAATATCGTCGGCGAAACGAAGGTGTGAGAGATACTCGCCGTTAATGTATATGCCACCTTCTGTCCAGTTTAAAGCCTTCCAAATCATTGGTGAACAGATTCGGGGAAATAACAACCCACTGTCGCACTCCTCGGTGCCGTTGGATTGGTCTTGTTTGTCCTTCCGGAATCAGATCGGAAATAATGGCGGCGTCGTATGATCGACTCAATATTTCAACGTATTTGCCAATCGACCTGACATCGCTGCAGAGCTTCCAGAACAGTCCAGGTTTCAACTTGGTCAAAAAAAACTTTTCTCATAGTCCACAAAGGCAAGGCACAGTGGCTGGTACCTTCATGGGCCTTATGTACATGATACATCTTGCCTTATGGTGTGGATCCGGTCTATGGTGCTAAATCCTCTTCTAATCTCTGCCTGCTCTGGTCTGGTGGCTGGAATCCATCGAGCTTCTTAGTAAGGTGGTTCGTCATGGGCCTCGAGAGCAGCTTGAATATATGGGTTAAAAGTGATATCGGTCTATAATTTTTAAGAAGTGAATTGTAGCCCTTCTTAAACAACAGAACGACTTCACTTACATGCTACTGCTTTGGTAAAATGTCACCTAACCAAGAGCCAGACTAACCTTACCTAAGCTGATGTTCGGAAGCTCACCGGAGAGCTATTGTGTTAGGCTAGCACGCGGATAGTTGTTTCAGGGGTCCGGTTGACCAGCATGGGCTGCGTAGAATTTGCCACAGAAATCTTCAATCTCTGATGAGATCTCAGGCGTAGAAAAAAACTGCAGTCCACCACGATTTTCTCGTCAACTACCATTGTAGTGGCCGATATATTAAGGCTCTTTCCGATATTTTAAGACTTCGTATAAGCCTCTCTTAATCTCATGTTCAGCATATACGAGGGTATTTACAAAGATAAATAAAATTGGTGTCTGTTTGTAATATTAAATTAACCGCTTTTTATTAAATGTATATTATGGTTGTATACACGGTACATATACCAATATAGCCTTTTTTACCATTTTTGTCTGTCCGTCCGTCTGTCTGTCTGTTTGTTCCGGCTAATCTCTGAAACGGCTGGGACGATTTAGATCGGACTTTCACTAGCAGATAGCTGATGTTATAAGGAGTAACTTAGCCTATAAAAATAATCATCATCAATCCGCGTACGGCTATAAATCTAAGTTAACGCGGACGAAGCTGCGGGCAACAGCTAGTGTTACTTGTTTACGTGTTTCTAGTATTAATTGTTTGTCGTATTCGATACTGTTAGTTATAACTTTTATTGTGAAGATAAGAAATTGAATAAGAACATAAATAAATGTGTATTTTGATCGCTAACGGATAGTACAACAATATGCTTCACGAATGTCAGTGGATGCGGATGATAAGTGAAATAGACTAATCAAACCAAGAACAGGAAAACATTTTTTCGTTCAAAGCGAATTTCAAGAAATGTAACGTCCTTTTGACCTATCCGATAGAACGTTCCATTTTACCCTTTCGGTTAAATCTCCGATTAGGGTCACCTAATCCCTTATATAGGACGAACCTAAATTACGTTTCGCATTCGAGGGGGGGTAAGCTTCTGATTAAGAGCGTATCTCCGCAATTTATGACGCCAATAATCTAGGTTCTTAATGATTATGAAAGAATAAAGATATTACATAATATGATTATTGTATTTATATTTTATATATTATTGGTTATAATTTCAACTTTTCTAATAATTTTTTTTTTGTATCTACGTTGTCTCTGCCTTTTATTTTAATCCTAGGACGTATTTCTAGTTTTTGTAAATTCATATCTAACAAATCTAAGTGGAGGTTTCTAATTAGTTTCTGCTTCTCTAGTTAGTTACTGTAACGATATCATCGAACGAACCCCACCATGGTTCAGGCCTTGACGTGGCGGTGGGGCTCAGTAGCCTAAGGTGTGCCCAGCACCTTGGGTGAAGCTAGTTGAGCCAAGCGGGCTCTTTGTACACCTCTTATAAGAAGAGGGGACAAAAGAGCAGGGGGCAAGGGGTGAGGATGGAAACCTCACCTCATTGTACTGTCCCGACGCTGGGAGGGATTGATCTGTGGTGCGGGACAACCCTCTGTGGAGGTGGCGTCCCTTACGGGACTGACTAGCCGAGGTGCCCTGTTTGTTTACTAGATCCGGGGCACCTCACCAAAGGCGGCATTGGTGGCCTCGCCGGGTTTTAGTGGGAAGCTTATGCCATATTCTGTCCAGTTTAGTCTTAAAGACGTTCTCCAAAGCATTGGTGAACAGTTTTGGGGAAATAACATCCCCCTGTTGCACTACTCGATGCAGTCGGATTGGTCTTGTTTGACCTCCCGGAATCAGAACGGACATAAAGGCCGCGTCGTATAATAATCGTCTCAATATTTCAACGTATCGTCAATCAACCTGACATCGCTGCAGAGCGTTCAGAACAGCCCAAGTTATTAACCGAGTCAAAAGATTTCTCATAGTACACAAAGGCAAGGCACAGCGGCTGGTTGTCTTTGGTGGCTGAAATCAATCGAACTTTTTAGTGAGGCGGTTCGTCATGACCTCCGAGAACAGCTTGTATATATGGCTTAAAAGTGCTTCTTAAAAACAGAACCACTTCACTTCCACAATTGGGGAAAATCCCCCGTTGAAGGACGAAATTTAAAAAAAATTGTAACGTTCTTAAAGCAGGTTCGCCACACCTCACCATGGTTCAAGACTTGTCGTGGCGGTGGGGCTCAGTAGCCTAGGGTGTGCTCAACCGAGGGAGTTGCTCTTTGTACCTCTCTTATAAGAAGAGGGGGCAAAAGAGCACGAGGACTAACCTCACCCTCACCTCACAATCATTAAAAATTTCTAACTTGTCAAATTTATATGCAAAAATAACGCACGTACTGCAGTCCAGTACGGGATGCTTCTCGCAGGCATAAGGTGAAGTTTCATGTTTTTCTTTATTATTTAAAAATATAAAAGAAAATAAAAAATAAAACGTTAATACAAATCGTTAAATACTTCATTACAATTTTTTATGTAAAATTAATGGTCAGATATTATGCCATTGCAGAGAAAAAATACAATTAAGTAGGTAATTACTTAATAATATTAAATTTACTTCAACTATTTTTCAAAATTGTGATAAATTCACAAGTTTAAACTTTACAATTTTAAATATATAACATATATTTTTCTATGATAAACTCACATATTATGGATTCAACGAAAAACTTCTTTGATTTTTGGGTTTGAGCGATGTTTATTTTAATAAGTTTGAAAAATTGACGTCATAAATATGTATTTACTACATCTGCTAATTATTACTAGTTCTATAAAATTTCTAAGGGTAATATAGAGCTAGCCTCTTAATTTTTTTTTCATGAAAACATTTGTTTTCGTAGGTAAAGCCTTTAAGAATCCCTAAATTTAAAAAGTAGATGAGGTAGAATAATAAAACTTGCAGCAGTGGATTGACCGGCGGCACGGCATCATAACCTTCCACCTTGCACAGATTCTGACGGGGCATGGCTGCTTCGGAAGGTATCTGTGGAAGGTGGCAGGGGCGGAGGACTCGCCAGGGTGTCATCACTGCGGCAGCAGTGAAGACACTGCAGACCATACCCTGGCGGAGTGCCCAGCGAGGTAGTGATGTCGCAGAAGGAGGAGGCGGAGCGGGAGAGGGAACGCACTGGCGCCTGTTCCCGCAGGAGAGCGCGGCGGCGACAGGTGGTCGCACCGCCGTGAGGGACCTGTGCGCGGCCGATCGGGGGATCCGCCGCGCGCGTGAAGGTTCGGGCTATAAGGCACTTTAATGTGTTCAGGGTGCCTTAAGCGGAGATGGAGGAGGGCACGACACCTCCAGAGAAGAGTGCCAGATGGCACACCGTTGTGGCCCGGTGCGGACGTCCACAGCTCTCGCGTCGGGTCACCTAGACGACGAGGAGAACACCGCTGGGGTTTAGTGGGTAGAGTCTGCGTCCACCTTACCATCTTCTCGGGCGCAGAGAGTCCCACATAACCTCCGGGCCCCCCCGGACCCGGTGGTATGCCTAAACTGCAACTGTAGTGACAAAGTGACATGCCACTTCATAAGGGGGGCCTGTTTAAATCCCACAAATAAACATTATAGACCAGTGCCGAAGCCTTTGACAATGGCAAAAAGTGAAACAAAATTATAGTAGAATGAAACCCATTGGAAAAGGAAGAGAATATAACAGAAATGAAAGGAAAAATAAAGTTGAATAGCAAAGTTGTAGGTAATAAGAAGATCTACAACTTTTGTATTTACAATTTTTTCACATAACCTCAAAATGTATGTGAAAAATTCAAATAACCAAGTTTTTGGTTTTTTATTTTTATCTTTTACAAAAAAAAATGTTTGCTCACGAAATTTGGTGTAAACTTACCTCCTTATGTTCCAAACACACTGTATTTTTTTAAATTTAAAATATTTATTTTTTCACCTTATATCGATTTAATATCGAAAAAACAGCCTTATTTTCACTTTAAAATTCTCCTGTCAAAATATCAGCTTTCTTCAAAAAGTTGGTGTGTATTCTGTTGGGTGAAATCTCTACTTTCTAATGGTGTAAAAAAAATATACATTACTATGGTAAATTTTCTCAGAAAATGCAATAAAATGACTACGATACCAGAGACAATAAGGTCCAGACCGCCCTAGACCCTACGAAACAATATGCGTAGATGCCTATTTATTGCTATTTTGAGATAACTTATATACCTGAGTGACCTACGGAACATTTTAGCCCATCAAAACGTATTTCATAGAGAAGTGGGGAAGGGGCTAGGAGGGTCTGGGCCTTACTCTCTCTCGTTTCGTACTCGTGTTTTTGCATTTTCTGATAAAATTGACCACAGTAATGTATATTTTTTTTACACCATTAGAAAGTAGAGATTTCACCCAACAGAATACACACCAACTTTTTGAAGAAAGCTGATATTTTGACAGGAGAATTTTAAAGTGAAAATAAGGCTGTTTTTTCGATATTAAATCGATATAAGGTGAAAAAATAAATATTTTAAATTTAAAAAAATACAGTGTGTTTGGAACATAAGGAGGTAAGTTTACACCAAATTTCGTGAGCAAACATTTTTTTTTGTAAAAGATAAAAATAAAAAACCAAAAACTTGGTTATTTGAATTTTTCACATACATTTTGAGGTTATGTGAAAAAATTGTAAATACAAAAGTTGTAGATCTTCTTATTACCTACAACTTTGCTATTCAACTTTTTTCCATGAGACTTGTAGATTTGCCGGAAATCGAGATAAACCGTTTTTTACCCTTAGACCCTCCACTTTCCCGCCGTCAGATCGCCCGTAAATTATTTTTCCTTTTATTTTTGTTATATTCTCCTCCTTTTCCAATGGGTTTCAATCTACTATTATTTTTTTTGGTTTCTAAAATTATCGACCCTGGTCTATTAGTACGATGAATATTTATGTCGGTGGGAGTATAACTGGTGTCTGTGATGCAGTCCATATTATAGATAATCAGGTTAAACGAGGTGGGATTTTTATACTCATAAATATTTAATTTGATTATTAATTTAAATTATGTACTGTTAATATATGAAAAGGATGTGGATAGATGTAGATGTATGATTTTCCAATATAATAAAACTAGCAGCGCCCCGCGATTTTCCGGTACTTCCCATTCCCTTGGGAGTACGGGGATTATATTTATTGAATTACGCAAGGGGAAGGAAATTATAGCCTACATTTTATTCTGAATTCTGATATATAAGCGTGAAAGAGTAGCAAACATCCATACAACCTTTCGCGTTTATAATATTAATATAAGTTCAGCCCGCAAATAGTCGAGCTGAGCGAGTGTTTGCAACATGAGGGCGATTCTATGCCAGACGCGCTATCTATGTTTCACAAGCAATATGTTGTAAATGGCCAAATTATTTTAGGAATTTATACATCTATTATGAGATTTGTGCTATGCCAGACTTAACTATTTACTTGCGTTTCAAACCCTATTAGTCCAGTCAGACAGGGGCAGACATTTAAATAGAAAAAAATCCGGGGAGCGATTTTATTTTTTTAAACGTCGGGGGTGGGGGGGGGGGGATGGTTGAAAGTATAAATCTCGATTTCCTAACTAATCCCGGTAAAGGGTTCGCCGCCATCTTGTTTTAAAGTTCAATTTTTTCGTTTTTCTGAAATAACTCGTTAATTTTCAACTTTATAGCAAAAATGGCATTATCCAAAGAAATTTAATTTCTCACAAGTTTGGTCATCATCATTTTTACGCTACACTTGTTGTACCCGGGACAAAATGAAAGAAATATTGAAGTAGGTATATTAATGACGAGTTTTATGATAAACAATAATTACAAAAATATACAAATTAGCTAGGTTTACATAATACTTTTTTTTTACAAAATACTTTTTTATTTTTCTTCAAAAATAAAAAAGTATTTTGTATTCTTTTCTTTAAGTTCAGAAGCTTGTATTTTTTTAATGTATAATTTTTTTACGATTTTAAGTAGGTACCTACAGACATAGATAACGACGAGATCAATTAATATTATACCAAATTTTTCATGGTTTGTATGGAAAGATGAGCGACTTGTGTAACCTTAAGGATTGTGTTGCATTCAGTATTACAATATTATTAATTCCGTTAAAAATATATTCCAAAGATCATTTCAGGTCATCAATTGTATACTACTTGGTAGACTCGTTTTTGTTACATATCTCCAGAGAAAATAATGTAAAGGAGTAAGATCCGGTGAACTCGCTGGCCACGGCACTTGAACATGAGTCGCAATAAAATTTTCGTCAAACTCGACGTATAGTATAGTCGTATAGTAAAAGAGATGTTGATTCAGAATCAACATCTCTTTTACTATACGACTATTTTGAAGAGTATTAAATTTGAAAAAAGAAAAGAATTCAGAAGATATGAATATAGATCCTCACGGACGAAGGCGCGAACTACAGCTAGTTTAAAAAAAGTATGTTACTATATCTATCTGTTATATGCCGTGTTAAAAAGTTTATGAAGTAATTAAGCGTATATGAATGCTATAAAGTGTTTGTCAGCGAGGTTGTTAGAATAATGGAATGAGATTTAATTAGTTAATTAATTGGACTACATCACGACACGATCTCTGTGTTTCTTATAAATATTATGTCTTTTGACTTCATGTAGTTATAACTTTGACGGTTGAAGTCTACAACATGGACTGTCAACATGCACTCTAATACTCAAACTGATTGTGTATAATATCGACTTTCGAAAAGCTTTTGACATACCTACTGGATCATAAAATTCTATTACAGAAGATTGCTTACAATGGTATTCGTGGTAACTTATGGAGATGGTTCACATCGTATATAATTAACAGATCCAAAACGGTTATGATAAATGGTTACGAGTCTACTGCCGTCTCAATAACTTCAGGCATTGTTCAGGGGTCCATCCTTGGCCCACTTCTTTTCACCCTATATCTAAATGATATTAATATATTATGCTTTAAGTCCTGTCATTTTTTATTATACGCTGATGACCTTAAAATATACAAATCAATTCATACAGCCACTGATCATTTCACATTTCAAATCGATCTAGATAGATTCACACGATACTGCAAAGACAATAAATTGATGTTTAGTTTAAATAAATGTAAAAGTATTTCCTTCACAAAGAAAAGAAAAATTAGTTACTTTAATTATTCACTGTTTGACAAAATTAGATAGAGTACAATATATAAAAAATCTAGGCGTAATATTAGACAGTAAACTAACACTAGACACATACGTAGATAATGTCTATAATAAAGCGTATAAAATGTACGGCTTTGTGTTACGAGCCAGTAACGATTTTACTCGTCCATCCATTCCAGTTCATAAGAATACGAGAGAGACTTATAGTAGATAAGAAAATACATGATATTCACCCGGTTATGATATTCAAGTTCATCACCCTCTGCTGAGCAAATTATTTATATTTAATTTTATTCTGAGGATTCCTATATTTATGCGTACAATCTAAAGTTCGACTTTAAGCTAGGTACGGATGAATGCGACCTAACATTCTCACATTATCCTACACACAACATTATTTTCCTTGAATGCGGACAAAGTTAATTTTGTCTTTACGAGTCACCGTATTTTAATAAGTACGTTTTAGTAAATTATTACATATTATGTAACTACTTATCGAAATCTAGAACTTAATATCGAATTTTGTGTTACCAACTACCAATTATCTGAATTGTTATACGTGTATTTAAAATGTGCACTCAAGATTAAAGTAATTATGTTACGATTGGTAAGTAAGGTAAATAAGTAAATAGGTACGAACAGTTTTAAACATTCACGTAAACGCATTATGGATGAAAGATTCCAGATAAAGTGTATTGTGTATTTAACAATGGTTTTCGGAATAACAGGCTATTGTTATACGGTTGCTTAAAGTCTTACAACTACACCCCTAATGCCCGTCAAACACATTTTACTAAGTATTCTACAACAATTACTTTTTAAATTATTACCCATAATGATGGCCCCATTGCTCTATATTTTTTATCTGTCCAAGACTTGCTAATTAAAATCCATACAACCAGCACTGTTATCTTGGTTAATTGGCTAAGGTTAACTAGCTAGTGATGATTTTTATTTATATACTTACATAAATAAAAGTTAATTGCCGAAATGTATATACATACGCACATAACTTCAGAACCACTTCACTAAATTAGAAAATTCTTTTTTTTTTTGTTGTGTTGGTTATCGTCAGGACAGGATTTGTATAAAAAATGATAATGACGCTAAATGTTTTTTCTTGAGTAAGGGCAGGACAACCTTCGTCGGGTTCAGCTTCTATAAAATAAATATAAATCTAATTGCAATCATTTGCGATCCAGTCGTGTAAATGTCTATCGGCGATTTAGCGATATGTCTTAGCATGATCAACAGAGTCGAAGATACGATTTACTAGATTAAGATTTTTGACATAGTTACAGACATGACAATAACGACTGTTTTTCTAAGTATCAGAGATATTCTAAGATATCCGCACCGCAGATAAGGGACTTCCCCTTTTTGATCGACTTTATACGGCTGATTACTATTAAGTAATACTTAACGCAATAATAAAATATGTTTACCACTAGTGATGTCATACAGAGCATACGCTAATAAGTTAGTGCAATCTCTCAACAAAAAAAAATATACACACGAATATATTATAACCTCCTCCTTTTCGAAGTCGTTTAATAAAAATACCAAATTATTGTTTATAAGTGCAGAGATAATTGAATTATGCACGTCGCACGTGACAGGCGATTGTGACATGTTCTAGGAAATACACACTACGCAGTTACATATTATACTGTAGTTACTGTTCCCATAAAAAAGTTTTTGTACACAATTTCAAACGAGACAGAAGACATAAATAACAGGACGGCAGTGGTATAGTGATCTGTTGATTGGGTATTACAGTTGATGTTAAGGATTCGAATCTCGACATGAGTAGATCATTTATAAGACAAGAATATTATACAAATATCTGTACCCATTTAATGTAGACGTATAGGTATATAATTATGTATTAATTATAAAGATTTTCTCCTAGAAGAAACGGGTCAAGATAAACGTGATATGATTGCATAAAATGAAAGAAGATTTTTCATCTCAATTTACTAAATGTTTCAAATTTAAATAATCCAAATTGCCAAAATCGTGTCATCATGTACGTATATATTATTATGCATGTTTCGTTTCGATATACTACTTTAAACCAAGTGCAGTCTATATTCAGATATAGTTTAATGTCAAGTTCAGATTGGACATAGTTCTACAATAAACTGTATGTGTGGTAAACTTGTGGCAACTAAATTGGCTAAGTGGCTAAAATCAAAGGACTTCATAATATTTGAACAGTCCTTTTTATTTGCTTTTAATGTCTTTACAACAAACACACTGCTTAATACAAATATTATGTAGCATGTGGTAATTCTTTTGGGAAAATCCATAGCGACCCTACGTTGGTACTGTACACGTATCGATTTTTACTAAACTAATAATGAAACATTGTTTTATGAAAAGGCAAACTCATGAGCTTGTTACGTTATTGACTTTCAAAAATCTAGATGGGCTGACACTCGTTTTTATAAAAATATAGGAGATAGGTACGCCAGTACGCTCGAAACAGTTAAAAGGTTAGAAAACAATTATTGTATGTCATGTTGACCATATATAGCGTAAAACATAAGCGTCTAAAAATCGTTTGTGAATGTTGATGGAAGAAAAAATATTCAAATGTATCCGATTTAAAAAATCTCTCGTCAGTGTCATGCTACGTGAAATCCAAGTTAACGCAGGCGAAGCTACGAGTCACAACTAGCGTACCATAAGCCTGTCTAGGTGTAAATATTTTTTATAATAATTAACTTAATACTGCAATTCGCATCATATTCTCTCTATTTTTAGAGTTCAAAATCAATAAGACGCCGGTAACATATTACCAGGGAGTCACAAACAGAGAGGCAGAGTTGATTTATTGTACAATTAGTTGGTCTTTTCATTTTCGTAAAAGTCAACGAAAGCACCTCATTTTACGGTACAATTTGGCGTGGCGCCCTACGCGACGAAAACATCCGTCGTATTTACGGTCATTCGTCTATGCTATGTAACGCCTTTTTCTCATTTAATTGTATTATTAGAGCCATGTTCAAACAAAGACATGGGTTAAGCTATTTACAAATGAAAGCGAGAATACAAACTTAATTTAAAAAAACGAAGCTCGGTAACTATAAATTCTAGATTAAATCGATTTCTTTGAACTGTGCTCAGCTTTTACACCTTGCTAAAAGCAGCCACATAATGACAATCAGTATGGAGTATTTTTTTATTCAATATCGTTGTTCGTGACTGTACAGGACATTGTGAGTCGCCGGTATTACTAAAGGTACTATATATGGAATATAACATCTCACCTTCAATATCACATGGCCTGATAACCAAACTGGTGAAGATAAGCGTGATGTATCATTATAAATAGCCTCGTGAACTTATTACTCGGTTCACCGCTCGGTGTCGGCGCGCCGCGGATTTTATGTGTAATGTGCGTTCGAGATCGACACCGGCATCTCACCCTTAACCATCCCTATATTTTTATTAACGATATAATTATTCAATCTTCGCTAGCGCCAGTTTGTATGAATATTTATTGTTGCACATTCAGAGGTTCAATGTAGTCGTATAATAGATAACATTATATATCCATCTATTTAAACGTTCAAACTACCGTTAGTTAGAATGAAATGGTCGTCTAACGAGCATCGTTCGGAATTATAACTTGTGATAGGTGCTAGATAACAATACCTCAAATTTGGGAAGGGTCGAACCGATTGATGGCTGAAAATTAATCCTAAATTAACTCTGAACGGGGAGCTGTGGAGGGGCCGTAGCTGTATTGACGAGATTTACCTACAAATTTGTTCAATATGACTATTCTAAGCTAATTTTTATTATACCTATGTCGTAACCTAAGACTGTGACAGCTCATGTCTCGCAAAGGCTTTAAGTTGATCTCTATGTGAATGTTGCCTTGTTTCAATATAACATTAAAAAAATGGATTGTAATAAATTAGTGAACATAGCTAAAAATCACTTTATCGTAGAACACCATTACCATATCATTTGAATATCAAAGTAATAATCTAAACAGTTTTTATCTATGACCATTTTTTCTTATCAAAACAAACTGGGACAAGTTTTGTAGGAGTAGTTTATATGATAAATTATTTTTGTTATATTTCCAGAATCATCAAAAAACAAATCAAGTAATCATAATCAGATTGTAGATATCTCGTAAAAATGCAATCGTAGCAGATTACTTATAAAATATGAACACAAAATATGTATAAGCATGTACCTATATTAATATTTTAATACTAGGTACTTATACAGTTACATCTTCTTTGGATTTAAAATAATGTTCTATGTTAGGTAATAATAATAGAAGTAAGTAATTGTATTTGTCTTTCGAAATATTGGTTACTATTAAAAGAAAATGCCATTCCGTCTAGACATACGAAGAATCATTAAATTTAAATTACTTTGTACATATGCAACAGTACTATTTATTACATTTTGTACCTATGGCATTTAAAATATTTCATATCTGCTAAATCTTAATAAGAATTATATGCAAAGCAAGTATAAAGTTATAACATGTTAATTAAATGCCAATACAGATTTTGAAGCTGTGATACATGACAATTATTCATACTACTATTACAGTTATGGTAAACAATAAATTAGGTTTTTTAAGGCGAGGTTATGAGAAAATACCGCTGATTTGACCTTGATGACCTTTTTACGTGATCAGTTTGGGGCACTTCCTTAAATGATAAAATATTGAAAAAAATCATGCGTAAATATTAGATACTTAATTAAATACATAAGTTCGCCATAAAAAAATATTTTTCAGTTCAAAGTTCTCGTTTATTTCAGTGATAACCATAGTTTTTTTTTTCGAGAATATAAATCGTATAATATTCACTTAGATACTAAATCAGCCACATTTTTTATTAGAACCACCCTTTTCTGTAAATAAATAAAAATGTTACAATAAAACCATTTATTGCGTCCTACAAATTTCACACGCCCTTGTCCTGCTAAACAAATCTCAACTTTGTGAACGGAGCGCAAGCGTTGCATCAGACTGTACACTGGCGGCAGTCGACACGCGAGGCTTGTCGTGATCGGGTGTGGTCCGCACGCTCTCTCGCTTGGCGGTTTCAACTTAAATAAATAATAATATGCGTAGTTTACAAGATGGGAAATATATTATATATTTTTTAAATATCTATGGACGCTTTTACACCACGTCAATCTGGTCCCGTGGTGAGTTCTCAAAGAACTTGTGTTACGGGTACCAGAAGAAGAAGTATATTTACAGCTTTTATACGACACATATATTTGACGACCTCTGTGGTTCAGTGGTTCGATGGTTTAGCGCGTTGACGCTTAAGCCGCCAGCGAACAAAACAGTTTTCTGTGTTCCTGGGTCATGGATGTATATTATAATATTTAGTATAGTATAATGTTAATTCATTTTCTTAATGAACTTAATATAATCCTTGAACATTTTTTTAATTCTTAATTACACTAAGTGATTTTATTATTAACCGTTATTCTCTTTATTGGCCTCCTTTAACCTTTTGAACGCCGGAGTATAAACGTCTCGCCGTACCGCAGACGCCAAGCCACTTTTTCTGTAAAATTACCTTCATATGATATAGGGATGTTGATAACTTAATCGATATACAACTGAGTTTTTATTTTCGTCTTCCATTTTGTAATAAACCGTACTCACAACAGGATATTTTATTTACCCAGCAACTACATCCCAATATAGATTAATAGAGTAATCTTTATACCGCATTTAGAGTCTTTATCAATGTAAAAGCAGATATTAGAAAATTAAAATAATAACAAATTACGATATGGTTACAACATTATTCTACATATTTTGACTTGGTATAGTGACAATGGCGTGGCCAGCCAGTCTTTTTTTTGACATTCTCGCATCTGAAGTAGGGATGTAGCAGTGTACACGTTGTTAAACGATTGTATTGTTTTTTTTTTTATAAGGAGGCACTACCTTTTACTAGAGAAGTATTCTTACTAATATAATAACCATATTTAAAAATGCGTGATTTTTTTAAATTTTATAATGAAAAGATTAAATGGAAATCAGTATTTTAATAATTATTTTTTTCGGTCAAATTTGGTAAGTACTGTTCACGCTAGCTTAATTCTGATTTTTTCTTCTAAAAATGGAAGAATTATTTTGTTGCTGCTCATAACTCGCCTTGTTCATTGCCCAGAGTCAGCAACAAAATAGAAAGCGGAAGTCGGATGAATTCGGCGGTCGGTATGGATAGCAAAGAATCTCGCCATTTTAATTCTCGATTTTTTCATATGAGAATTGAAGAATAATTTTGTTGCTGCTCATAAGTCATAACCCTCCTTGTTCAGTACACAAAGTCAGCAACAAAATAGGAACCGGAAATCGGATAAGTTCGCAGACCGACTCAGCTACCTTTATAGTTCGTAGTTACAAGCATGGGAACATAATTTTTTTTTTTTTATACATATAAGTATATTTTCAATTCCGTTATGAATTTTTGGAATTTCTTAAACAATTTCATTTGAAACCGTGTACAAAATAAAGTATTGTAATATTTATTATCACACTGTTAAATATTGCACAACGATATCAATTATAATTATTGCGCACAAAACCGGTTAACGTGTGCGAGTGACAACGTTTATCACCAATATGAGTCAGCTCAGTCGTCACGTGGTGGGCGGCGTTGCGTTCATACTTGGTTTCATTACTGTAAACCAGAGAATTCCTCTATTGTGGACCATTTATCTGAGACTGGAAATTAATTACATAAGCATTTACAGAGTTTAGTATAATTATCATAGATCTTTACGTTACCCACTTCAAATAGTGGTCAATATTATTCTCGCTTCACTTGAAATATCAACTTTAATAACCCAGCGAAATTATGGCAAAATATTGAAACATCCTCAATGTATTTATATTATATAAATAAACACAATAAATAACAAAACAAAGTCCGAAACAACAATCAACGTTTATAAATAGTGACAATAACACAATATATCGTACAAGGAAGAATGCTGCGATAACAAAAATCCCTGTGAACTTTAGTTTCTATTATAAAACACTAAACAAACATTATCTTATAGAACATTATCTTATAGAATTATTTATGTTTATGTCACAGGGAAATGAGGATATCAGTGATTTCACGAAATCTCTAGGGATACCACGAAATCCCGGAATTACTAATAAATATAAAATATGTGATATGTCGTTTCACTAATTTGTAAGAAGACGTCGTCTTATGCCATTGTTTCATTGTCGCTGAGACGTAGGTGTTTGATCTCATTAACAAAGTGGTAAGAATCCCGTGTATGTGCTCTAGTTTGTCCACGCAGTGGTGACAGTACTTGGGCCACATGTTTAGCCAATCTATAAGTTGGTGAGTCGATCTGGCTTACAATTGGACGTAATGGAGCATTAGCCTTGTGTATTTTCGGCAACCCATACAGCTTGGGTGGTTTGGGACATGAAGGAATTAGATATTTGACGTCCAGATTCAATGTTTCGGAGTATTTTGCTATTATATTACTAGTAGTTTTCAAAACCTTGTTAGTTGGATCGGTTTTGACGTTTTTATAAGTACTTTCATCCGATAATAGGTGTTTAATTTTATCATTATAATCTGACGTATCCATAACTACCGTAGCATTGCCTTTATCCGCACGAAGGATTGTTAGTTCTCGTCTGTTACGTAGGTTTAATAACGCCTTATATTGTTCGCGAGGAAGATTTAGTTTGGGCACAGAACTTCGTCGCAAGGCTGACGATATATCTTGTCTGATGGCCTCCGAATCTTCCTTCTGCTTGGCTTCTACCACCTGCTTGGGATCCCATTATTAAAATTATCAAATCAAAATCCAAGCATAATATGTCACAGATTAAAGATACAGTTAGCACTTTCTGCGTAGATAGGACTGACCAAAATATTGATGTATCATAGGGTAGTTTTGAATAACTTTGTAATAATAGGACGTATGACACCTCAGTCCTCCCGTGACCATGGTTGCTGTAAAGTATCCGAAACATCGGGCTTGTAAAAATCTTAATAAACCGCGATAAAATCCGTAAAAAAAATTGTTTTATTATAATGAGTGAAATTCGCGTAAACATTAGAAAACAATATTAAAGATATAAGATAAAAATTATAATATATAACATAGGTAGGTATAATGGGACATAGTTTATTTTGGGAGGGATCGGTCGTATTGACGTTCTTTGAGGGAGGCCTATGTTCAGCAGTGGACGGATAGAGGCTGATGATGATGATACTTTTTACAGATATTATCGCGGTTTATTAAGTCGGGCATGAAAAATCTTGATAAACCGCGATAAAATCCGTATAAAGTTATGATTAAGATAAATAAAGGATTGTAAACATAAGAAAACAATATATGACGTATTTGTACCGTACGTTGTATGGTCAACACTAAGTTACCTACCTTAAAAATGAGTAAAGATTGTAAACATAAAAGAAAACTATATATGACGTATTTGTACCGTACGTTGTATGGTCAACACTAAGTTACCTACCTTAAACATAAATTATAATATTATATATAATTAAATAATTTTTTTTTTAAACTATAACTAATTAAAAATAAAAAATATAATTAATTAATTAATATATATATATATATATATATATATATTATGTAAACCAGTACTTATTTATTATTTTGTTTGTAATTTTCCACTGATTACTTGTATAAAGTAATACTTATGTATATCGTAAAAATACATGCACCTACTACGTAAAAATAAAACTAAAAACATCTTGCTCAGAGAAAAATATCCAGTGCCGTATCACTTTTAACGAAAAAAATGTATTTCCAAACAAGTGTATTGAATAATAATCAGAAATAGGGGTCAGGAACCCCTTTTTTATAATCTTGACACCTCTTTCTTAGTATTTTAAATACAATAGGACATAAAATTGTCAGCCTAATATTACGAATTTGTATGTACCGCGCGTATTCTAAAAACCAACATTTTTTTTTTTTTTAAAGTTTCGCTAATGTATAAATACTTAACAAATCTGCGAAACTACTTGACGTAACATACATACATTACATAATTACTTAAACCGTACGTTTCATGCTGATTATATTGAAAAATACTTTGTTTGTAAGTCGATATATGATAATAAATGTGAATTTTATGTATAACTAGCGGCCCGGTACGTGCTTCGCTACGTATAAACTATAAAGTGAAATTAAAAAAAAAATGGAACATCAAATTAATTTATTCAAACAAAAAATATAATACTATTAATTGCTAGCTATTTTAAAACTTAATGTTGTACTGTCAAGACTGAAAAAAGTTTCAATATGACCCCAACTGAAAAAGTTTGACAGCAAAATCTCCATTAACAAAATGATCCGCCATTTATTGAATTAAAAAAATGTGATAAATGAAGAACCGCTCGACCGATTTTGTGCAAACTTCACATAAACCATCTACTAAATAGTCTGCTACATCTACAAAGCCTAAACATTTGGTTGGGATTGGTGAGCCCGTTCTTGAGTTATAAAATTACAACGAAAAGTGACATTGATTTTTATATATAAAGATAACGTACGTCACGCCACACTAAAGCATATTATGACGAAGACTAACTTTATTGCAATAGACATTGTATAAACATCATTCAAATATAATATTCAGGTTAATTTCAAGAAAGTGGACCATAAAATTGCTAGAAATCTATTTTATTTATCTGTGACCGACAGTGATCGATGGATGCATAAGAACTCTCTGCTTGCTCTGTAAAAAGTTAAACTGGCACTGAGACTTCGATATATGCATTGATTTAAAAAATCTACTAAGATTAAATCTACTAAGAGAGAACGTTAAAAATACCCTAGTTCATATCAAACGATAATTTAAAAGGTATTTTTTGACGTGACAACGTCTTACAATTCGATGGAGCCGGCTGCAAGAACGAAAAAACATGACGCATGCGGCGTTACTTCGATGTGAGGCGTTCCAATTTCTAATGACGTTGTCACGTTCAACTATCATCAGTAAAACGACTTTACAGACAACCGATTTTTTAAGATTTAAAATCGTACTAGTTTGATATAATATTATGTATGCTTAGAGGACGAACGTTATGACGTAACGACTATTATTAAGTTATATATAATAAAATAATTATTATATAATATATAACTTAGCTTAATAATAGGTCATATAAAGATAATCACAATATGCCTGATAATTAAATGAATACAACAACTAAGTATCATCTAGGGATGCATCCGATACCGATGCCAATATATCGGCGATACTCGAAGTTTTTTTTTTCGGATGGATCTATGCTAACGGCACAAATGCCCTAATGCTACATCGGATTAATGAGCCCATTTGGCTCACTTTTAGTTTATATAAGTGGGGGGTTGCCCCCCGCCAACCGTGCAGTCTGCGACCACACGGCCTCCTGGCGTCGGGTTGGTACTCGAAGTGTCCCGATATATCGGCATCAGCGATATTTTTATGGCCGATTCAATGATCCTTTTTTATTTTTATTTGACCCGCAAAACTTAAGAATACTTTGTTTTTTAAACAAAAATCAATCAATGTTAATTTTAATTAATAACACTATTAACTAACCTCAACATTAAAGATAAAGTTTTAAACTGTTTTATTAAGTTTTTCCTATATATATTTTTTATATCAGCTTTTTTAAAATTAATGTATGTATAATTTTAAAAAAGCTGATTAGTGTTTTCTTTATTTTACCTTAATTGTTGAATTCAATAAGCATATCGGTACTGGTAGCGCCGATATTTTTATAAAAGCATCGGTATCGGTATTGTATCGGCAAAAAGGTGTATCGAAGCATCCCAACAACAACAACCAAGTATATGTAATATTTAACAACAACTAAGTAAGTATATATAAATTATATTCCAGCTTAAATTAATTTAAAAAATCCATTTTAGGGAAATCTAAACCCATCGACTATATACCGAGAGTAGTAATGTGAGCCATAAAATTCCGATACTGGTCAGTGATTTGTCACTGATGCAATTTAACAATCTAGTGATCTGTATTTACTTCCCATCGGCCAATAATCCATCAATGGCCATAAATCAGCCAATTAGAGCGCAGAACTGGCGTAGCGTCGCAGCACAAATTTGGCGGTATTTGTTTTCATACAAAACACATAACATTACCGCTCTATTCTGGTTATATGCTCGATGCCTAAACCTTACCACTAAGTATAGGTATAATATAAAGTTCCATATAAACTATGTCCCCTATGAATTTTGAAAAATCCTTTCTCAGTGGAAGCCTACGTCATAAGAGGAATGTGTGCGAAATTTTAAGTTTCTAGCCCTAAGGGTTTAGACTTTAGACTGTGCGTTTATTTAAAACTTTTATCCCCTATTTCACCCCACTGGGGGGTTGAATTAAAAAAAATCCTTTCTTAGTGGGGATGCCTACGTCATAAGAGAATTACGTGTACGAAGTTTCTAGCTCTAAGGGTTGCATTTACTTAAAACTTTTATCCCCTATTCCTCTTAGGGGTTGAATTTTAGAAAACGCTAAAATATGTATGTAACTCATTATTTTTGCCATACTCAATTCATACCATATTTCATGCAAATATGTCCAAGAAATTAAAAAACAGTGCCGCCTAAAAAAGCGAAACTTTATAGTCAAAATCGGTTGTCTGTAAAGTCGGTTTACTGACGATAGTTGAACGTGACAACGTCATAAGAAAATGGAACGCCTCAGAGCGAGGTAACGCCGCATGCGTCATGTTTTTTCGTTCGTGCAGCCGGCTCCATCGAATTATAAGACGTTGTCACGTCAAAAACTATAAAGCGTAGGAACTAAGCGTTAAATATTATAATATAATAATTGTACGCTATGTACACTTGATGCTGGGATTGGAGAATTGAAACAATAATTTCTTCAGAACCTTTCCTTTATTCCTCTTCTTAGTATTTCTATACAAGTTATTACTGGTAGCCGAATACTGAACTAACTCGTGTAAAATTAGCGCGATATTTATACAAATCTCGCCATAAAGCATATTATTTGATTGACCAATCAGAGATCACCTTATTTCCCTCTCACTCTAACCTATATCCTATCCTTTCTAAAATTGTTTAAACTTTACAACTAATTTTCTCTCATTATCTAATTGAATTAACATTTCTAATGCTTATAGGAATCTAAATTGACATTAATTCTAACTAAAAAAAACCATAATTAATATTCTTATTAGACGTTTAAAAAACACAACATATTGCATCTTTCTCACTCTTACGTAAAACGAAAGTGATAGCAAGCTATAAAGTAAACTCGGTTGGCGTACAACCACATACAATTTAATTTGATATAACTTTCTTGTGTTTATGATTTGCGGGCGGACGATTTAAAGCAATAGATTTCATTTCTTGCATTTTTTTTTTTAATTTTAAATTTTTTTCGAATTTCAAATTCTTTTTTGCCTAAACGTCTTTACACAATCAGTAGATCACGTGCCCAAACTTTCCGTAATTGATTTTACCAAACCTTATATATAACTTAAACTGAGTGATGAAAAAAAAATGATAAATAATAAATATATAATGTTATTTAATTGTATGTCCTTGTCTAAGGATATGAATCATTGGCACTGTTCGACCTACCGGTCTCGATAATAACGAGGGTAATCATGCGACAAGCATTTTAAAATTTCGCCGTCGTATTGGTATCCGTCGTATTTTATAAGTTTGTTAGTACATACATAATAAAACGTAAGCCGTACCCTCTTTCTTAATTTCATAAAATAAAATAAAAAATAAAGTGACTTCAAAATTAAAACTAAAAAGTAATAAAATAATAGCGTTTCTTTAATTTTTGCGCTTACAACTTATAATCAACTTATTCTTATACTAATGTACAAACTTTGTGTTTACCACGTTTTTATAGTTATGTATCAGTTACTTTTGGACGTATGTATTTGTTGCTGTACCCTACATAAGAAGAATAAGTTGATTATAAGTTGTAAACACAAAAATTGAAGAAACGCAATTATTTTATTACTTTTTTTTCAGATGTCGGTTTTAATATTTTTTTTCTTTATTTTTGTGATTCCGAAATTCGATAACTGATATTTTTTCTGAAATATGGGTAGAACTGTGAAATGCGTTGCTCATTTTAGATGGCTCTGTTTTAATGAGAAAGAAGAAGTGCAAACAATACATATTATACATGTAATTAAAAGCAATAACGGCGGAATTGCTGCCATGTATTAAAGAATTTCGTTATTATTGACATGTATTCATCAGAACTTCACCAAATTAGAATGGATATTATGAGGCCGGGTTTAGGTAGACGAAATGGTCGGCCATTAACCAGGTAGGAAGACTGTTATGTTGTGGCAAAGGATCGGTTGTCTTGGTTGTTCATTGAATGAGGCCCTTGTTCAGCAGTGGACGAATAAAAGATGAAGATGATCATGATAACATACTATGATGGGTTACCAAAGCATCCTAACCAAATAAGAATTATTGGGTATAACTCAAAATCGGCTTGTTAGATCTTGATAAAATTAATATGAACTTTGAAACTCCAGCTTTCAAACAAAACTAGAATCATTAAAATTCATGCACATTTGGCCGAGTAATCATGTCACATTCATATAAAAAAACAGACAAATTGAGAACCTCCTCTTTTTTAAGTTGGTTAATAATACAGTTTATGTAGGTAGTCTTAAAATAGTCCTACTACAACTAATAACTTTCAAACTTCTGCTTGAGCTCGAAACTGCTTTCCTGTATACTGAAGAGGACAGGTCTTCCTGCTTATTATGTATTTCCTTGTAGTACTTTTATTGTGTTTATTAAAAAATCGGACAGGCAATGGGCACCAAGCTCACTGTCGATGTTGACCACTTACAATCAGATGACAATTGACAAGTAACATATAAAAGAACCTTATCCAATAAGCAATCGACTTTGTATGACAAAAAGTTTGCACCATTTTGCTTTCGTGAAATGAGATCACAACAAAACACCAACTGAAAATAAGGATATTCAGTTTTCACACTGAGCTAGAAGAGTCATGCAGCAAAATGGATAGTGTCAGTAATATTCTCCCTATATGTATACATAATATGCATCACTAATTCAATGATGTTAATCCTAATTTCAAAAAGATATTCTAAACTAAATATCTTTATCACAAAATGAAACTAGCTCTCTTCATACCTTGCTTAGAAAAAAAAATAGTTAAGAATTGTACTAATATTTTGCATTTCTTTAAACATATAAAGCTTAAGCCTACCCCTAAAGCAATTTAAGACCTTTGTTTACATATTCACCCTAATTAAGAGGCTTAACAAAGTAACATTAAACCTATTAATTTAGGGTAGTATCTTTTTACCTGTGAAGGTAACATAATATCCATATAGCTTAAACATATAAATTTAACCTTAATAGTTCTTAGTTACCGCCCAAAACTAATAAATAGCAAATACTTATCTTATAAGTTATTACTATTATAGTTACACTTATATTTTATTTTATATTTATTTGGTAATCCAACAGCTTTCTTATACTATACTAGCTGTTGCATGCAGCTTTGCCCGCATTTACTTAGATTTACAGCTGTACCCAGATTGATAGAGATTATTTTTATACCCTAAGTTACTCATTATAACATCAGCGATCTGCCAGTGAAAGTCGCATCAAAATCGCCCCAGCCATTTGAGAGATAAGCCGGAAAACAGACAAAAATGGTAAAAAAATGCTATTTTGGTACATGTGTTTACATCTATATGCATTTAAAATAAGTGTGTTTTTTTTAAATGGTACAAACAGACATTACGTACATTTTATTTATCTGTATTGATGATTGATAGACAGGCTGATAATTAATTGTTTTTTCAAAGTCTATGTCAATATCCAAACTCATAAACTATTACTGAAAAGTTTTACCGGTGGGAGGGAAGCGCTGTGCCGTACTCCCGGCTGCATGGGTACCACCATCTTGCTTGTTTTTCCCGTGAAACAGCTTTGCTGTGTTTAGGAGAGAAGGGCAGGACAGGCAGTGTATTTACTGGCACCGAGACTTAACATATTATGTCTCAGGAAAGGCAACACATAAATGGGTTGCCTGGGCTCGCTCCAGGTAAACTAGTTTATGTTCATGGGTGAAAACAAAAACATCCATTCATGCATCTGATCAAATTCTACATTATTATCATCAGCCTATATGGTTTACTGCCAGACCATGAATACGAATCACTAAAGCCAATGTTGATACATATTTAGCTTTCAACAGATTTTTATTAGTAGAGAGTTGAAGAATCTTCTCATTTTTATTTTACGGGTAAAACTCGGGTTTAACTCATACATACTTAATTGTTTCCCTTTTTTGCCTTAAAAATACCTTATCCTTTTTATATATTTCAACCATCTATGTCATGGTTTCATCCACCATTATATTGATAAAAAAAATATTGGTATCTTTATTTATTTAGATGAGAGACTTTAAAAATCAAACATTTCTTACCTTACCTTTATTTTTTTATTTCTTACCATAACTAATTTTCTAAGTACCTATTAAAAATTTTAATTTAAATACTATTTAATTATCTTAAAAGTTATATGATATAAATCCTAAACAACACCAAATCACAGAAAATTTAGAGTGAAAAGTTCATCACTTTGAATTATTTGATAGAAGTGTTAAGCTACATGTGGAATTTGTACATATCAAGAAATGTTTTTTTGCTAATAAGGTTACCATACCTTCAGAATTCAGAATCGATAAAAATCATTTCTTGCAATTATTATTCCTGTTAATGAAGAATAAAGAAATTTGGCAGAGACCGGTTTATTAACAGCATTATGATATAAAGAGAAAATTATACATTTTATTTTAAATTATGAAAAATTCATATTAAGAAATGTTTGTTTACTGTTTATTGTAAAAGTTTGATAGTTCAAAAATAATAATTTAATTAAATAGCATAATATCTTATAAAGATTTAATATTTTTATGATATTAAACAAAATGTTTAAACTAATAGTTGGTATGTTACCTATGTTATAATATTATAATGAAATAAAAAAGAGATTTTGTGAATTATTGCGTACCGGCGTAAAGCTTGTTTGTAAACAAACAACATATGACGGACGCCGGTAATGTAAATTGTAGGGTTTTCATTTCGCAATGAAATTTTACAAGCAAATACCTTAAATAACCAGTTTGCATCAAAAGTATTGTGTTCCGAGCGTTCTACGGAGCACGTATGCAAGTTAAACACCATGTGCCGTTATCGCGCCAAACTTTTGACATTATAATATAAAAGTATATATATATATATATATATAAGCGAAACCCCTTGAAAAACATATTATTCTGATACTCGATGATTCCCTTTCTGTATTTGTATTGCTGTTATTACATATCGTTTAAAGGTATTATTTTATTATATTACTTTAATATTTTATTATACCGCCTCTAGTGGTAGGAATAAGAAACCAAAACATAATGGCCGACACACAGTACTTATGACTTAATACCTAATGCGCAAAATACTTACACTTTCCTCCTCTTTTTCCATTCCAGAGGGCATCTGGGGTACTGCACGATTTATCGCCGAGTAGTCCGGTAAATCCGGGAGCTCCTCGGCGAGATATATGGGCATTGGTTTCGACGCATCCAGGGCCCTCGCCCTAAACGAGAGCTTCGACATTTTGTTGACAGAACAAAACACGCTAGCGTCGACACAAAAATGCACTAAAAATACACTTTATAACTTCTCTAGGAGGTCCCAAAGGACCGTAAACTGCACTTTGCACACTCTAGTTCGTTCCCATGGTTAATTTTTCCACGCACTCAGTCACAATTAATGAAAAACAATATCGAAACTTTACATATTGAGCGTACTTTACAGAAAGCCATCATGGCGGCTTTCCGTTTGGCGGACGACCATGACCAACTTCCACCTAGTGCGACGTGCGCGGGAAGGAAACACGCGGTAACTGTTAAAATATTTTTGATACCAATTTCTATTCTCACTTCATTATTTGATTTATTTAAATGTTTTTAATTATAATTAAATAAAACTATATTTATCACAGTTATTTTAATCGATTTTATTAATGTTTTTTAATTATATAAAAATAAAAAGGCTAACATGACGTCGGACATCGTTTGTCAGCCCATAGACAACGTAAATGTTTTTCTTTTGTAACGTTCCATTTTACGATTTAAGAAATTTTATACTCAAATTGATGTTAATTGTCCGTGTTAATTGTATTGAAAATATAAAGTTCAATTCAAAATAGTCAAATTAGGTATTTGGGGTAATATTGTTTTAGGCTTTAATCAGATCACATTTTAATTTGGTAACTCAGCCATAAAGGAAATGCAAGTTCATTTTAGGTAAATGTTAGTTTTGAAAGATCATAGAGTTTCGTGAATTTAATTCTTAAAATTTAATTCCGCAATTAGAATTAATAAATATTAGTAGTGGTGAAATTTAATTATACTTTTGCACACTACACAAATCAAAAAAATCTTAAAATATTTCGGTAGGCAGTTTTTTTTTAGCATTCTATGTTGAGGAACCTTGTGACATTTATTTTCACGAAAAACTCAAAAGCAACTCTCAAAACTTATTTCAGATTTCCAAATGCTTTTTGGGCGACATTTTATCATTGTTTAATGTAAAACAACTATGAAATTTATAAAAATAATCGTCAATCTTTGCAGCTTGGGAAAAAAGAGTCTGGAAAAAATTGAGGGCGCCACTTTCACTTAGGTCTCATTATACATGTAATATTGGCAATCAGTAAGAGAATTTAATCAAATCGTTAATAATAAATGTGAAACACTAAAATTTACTTAAAATCTAGTATTTATTGGCCAAATATTGTCAACATCATAGGTTCATTCAATTCATTCCATTTCGTAAAATATTTAGTAACACTTGACGTGGTGAACGTCATACTCTTTTTTGCCAAGCAGTAAAATATAAAAGAGGAAGGGGAATCACATATTAATATCCTGACTGAAATGAACGACAAATGAAAAAAAAGGAACAGACCGTGATTGCTCTGTATCATAGTGATTGCCTAATATATAGATAAATATTCTCTGTTATCATCATCATCAACAACAACTTGTATCCGTCCATTGGTGAAAATTTTTCAATATCAAGACGTAAAAAGTATTAACGCTCTAACGCTTATACTTTGTTCTTTAAAACTAGTCACGAAATACGCTCTTGAATATAATATGTAGGTAGTAAGATATGTAGTTACTTTTTAGATAAGATACACTATACAGATATACAAAGATATAATAGGGATGTTGACAGTATTCATATAAAAATATAATTTTGATGTTAATCGGTAGTTTCTATGATAGAATTCTGAAAAAATACAATATTTTCCCTTATTTTTATTTGATTACTTAAATTAATACTTAATAAATAAAATGTTACAAAATTTAAAATAGGTCACGTGATCATAAACGGAAATGACGACACCTGTTCCTATTTAGCGGAAGCGAAAGAATATTGACGTACTTTTATACACCATATTCCGTACGCAGTACATTGTAAAAACTAATTTTCAGGCATTTTGACAGTGTACACACACATAGGCACCGTACAACAATTATAAAACTTAAAAGCCATTTTTATTAACGACAACTAGAATCATATTATCATTTTTACGATGTTTAACAACATATGACGTCACGTGACAAGAGTTAGCGTTTTGGAGCGAAATTTAAAATGCATTATAAAATACAAGATTTTATAGGCATTAGACGCATTTAAGCAAAAGTTAATACTATTTACGCATCTATTGGATATTTATAAATGATGTATAAACATTTATGAAAAATGTCAACATCCCTATAATATAATATCATATATTTTTAATATATTCAATAATAATTTATATATAATCAATTAAACTTATAAATCCCCTAAGAGTGCATTCTTCTTGGCGGGATTTGAATTGTAAGCATAATATGCCGACCATAAAGTTAATTCTGCTAGGTATATTAACTTTATGATGTCAACCCACAGCATAAAGATTTAATCACTAGACACTACACTGGGTTGCACAGTTTTATTTGTATGAAAGGCATTGCTATTTTTTTACAGAGGCGAGTAACAATAGCCTAAAAAGAGGGAGGATTGTAGAGGTGCGACAATAACTTTTTTGTGTTTCCGTTAGATAAATGAAGGGACGTTAAATCAGATGAGGATCACCCAAATGAAATAGATTAAAAATAATTAATTTATAATTATTGTGAACCACCGACTGGGTCCCATTAAACAGGGCTCGGAGACGCGGCAGACCTCGACGGAGATGGCGGGATGACCTCGACGGATTTCAAAAAGACTGGTGTAGTGCAGCTCATGGATAGAGACGCGTGGAAAAGAGAGAGGGAGTCCTTTGCCCAGCAGTGGGACAGTACAGGCTAGAAAAAAAAATATTGTGATATATAGTAGTGCTTAGCACCATAATGGTTTACCACTTACGGGCAACATTTATAATTAAAATTCCTTTGAGATTACATAAGTAAATAATTTATACTGCGTCATCATATAAATGTCCGGGTTCATTACATTTTTTTAAATATGTAAGTATACATATTTATTCAAGCTCAGATCAAGTAAAAAAGGTAGATATAGTGCGCGCCAGATAAGTCTGCGCGCGGCCAAAATTGGAACTAATCCCAGGCCCAGGGTATTTTACCTTCGTGTGGGGTATTTTCGTTTTATTGGTATATTGTTGGATATTCAAACATCTGTTCATTTCAGGTATTTCTGAACGCAGTGTCACTCAAATAAGAAGGTATAAAAGCTGAAGCTTCGACTTCGAAAATTGTAACCCCAGGAATTTGATAAGTGTGCTATAAGGCATATGATACACTCATTTTATGTTGTCAAAAAAGAAATTCCGACCATTCATAAGCTATGGCTTGCATTGAAATCTGATATTGATTTCAAATACAGTAAAACATAAAGTGATACAAATATAAAATGCGTCAGTCCAAACGTAAAATATAAATGGAACGTTATGACATTGTAGCTTGCAGAGCTAAGTTCATTTTAAGGATGCGTAAAAACAGGGAAGAAAATCGCCCTGTCATCTACCTTGACGAAACATATATCCATGCCTCATATCACCTTAAAAAATATTGGCAATCTAATAAAATCTAATAAAAAAAAATGAATGAAGAACCAGGTGTTTTGTCATCGGATAGTACCGGTGCGAGATGGATTATAGCTCATGCTGGCGGAAAAACAGGATTTATCGAAAATGGAATGCTATTGTTTTAAATCACAAACAAAATCGAGCGACTATCATGATGACATGAATGCAAAAAACTTCATGCGATGGATGACTGAAAAAAATCTTCCTAACTTACCACCTAACTGCATCGTGGTTATGGATAATGCACCATACCATTGCACTCAAATAAATAAGGCACCGACAATGAGCAATTTAAAATCAGAAATGCAGCAATGGCTTTTAAATAATAGTATTCCATTTGAAGATTACTGGATAAAACCACAATTGTACGTATTAATAAAAAAACACAAAGGAGAAGCAGTATATGAAGTGAAATATGTATTAAATCAACATGGACATGAAGTGGTTCGCTTACCTCCTTATCACTTAAATCCCATCGAAAAAATATGGGCTACAGTCAAAAGACGTGTTGCAGAGAAAAATGTGAGTCAAGCTACAAGCGAAATATCCTTACTAACTGAAGCAGCGTTTAGTACTATCACTACGGAGGAATGGAGTAATGTGTGTCAACACGTGGAAAGAATCGAAGACCAATATTTCCAATCCGACAGGCTCTTGGATATAGAATTGGACAAATTTATAATTGATCCTACAAGTGACGATGGAAGCTCAGACTCTTCGGACGACGAAATGAGTGAAGATTCAGAAAATAATATAATGGAAGGCATTGACCCGCTTGAGGACCACACATATGCAAAATTTAAAAGTAGCGCTAGATACCCAATAAGAAATTTTGAAAAATACTTAATATTGTTTTTATTATTAAGCTAAATCGCTGAAGATTTAAATAGGTTGATAATTATTAATATTCCTATCTTTATTATTACTTTAGAATTATTATTTGGTCATAATTCACTTGATTTAGCCAGTTATATTTTTTCCTTATTCCCTATTTATATCTATGATCGGAAAGTTATTTTCCGTAACTGGCAACATTAGATACGTCACCAGTCGCGCGCAGACATATCTGGCGCGCACTTACTTGGAACATGAAAGTGAAGTCACTTTTGTATGTGTGAGTAAATGAAGGGTTACCATTTTTTTTAAATATCTCTTAAAATTGCATATTAATAAAAATAGATAATAAGTGAATGCGACAGTGAATATTTTTATAAAATACAATAATATTATGAATATGTAGGATCACTTTATAAACTGTCTCAATAGATATCTATTGAGACAATTGTTTTATTTATTTATTTATTCCCATGAATATAGTAAATACATAGGTGATATTTAAAAAAAAATAAACAAGTAGAATGTATAGCATTCTACCATAACATGGTGTGTGAAAATAATACCTTACATAAATAAACAATTAATATAAATTAACAGGAAAAAATAGTTACAATTAAATAAACTTGATAAATACAACATGTCATTAAAATCATTGTCAGAGAATAACAGTTTCAAAATAATTGATTATAATGGTAATTACAAAGTCACATTCTATCAATACACAGTTTAAATTAAAAAACATAATATGTCGTTTTCCATTTTTTAAAAAAACATTTAAATTATAAAAACATTTCTCTGCAAGCCACGCTGTTAATTTTATTTAAATTTATTAAATGGTAAATCTTTAAATTTATAAATAATTAAATAGATAGTCCCGTTGTGGGTGCGTGAGTCCCAAAAAAAATACAACCTAGGTTATACGAGGTCATTTCGATTCAGTAATATAGCGATCAAATAATAAAATAATAATTATGTCACCTCTGTACTTAATTATTTTGCTTTGCCTTTGCCTGCAATTGACTTACAGTGGGCATTAGAAATACTATTGGGCTATTAGAAATACTAACTTCTGGCAACACTCTCCCCATACGTCATTTCGGGGCAATAATATTATTTATGTTGATTAACCTCAAAATGGTGTTAAAATATCTTAAAAGAATATAGTCTTTTTTATTTTTTTTATGTTACTTGGATAAGCAAACAGGCAAACGTGCCACCTGATGGTAAGTGGTCGACGTCGCCCATGAACATAAACTAGTTTACCTGGAACGAGCCCAGGCAACTCATCTATGTGTTGCCTAATGCCTGAGACATAAGATGTTAAGTCTCGGTACCAGTAATTACACTGCCTGTCTTGCCCTTCTCTCCGAAGCACAGCAAAGCTGTTTCACGGGAGAAACAAGCAAGATGGTGGTACCCATGCAGCCGGGAGCGCGGCACAGCGCTTCCCTCCCACCGGTCTTGTGTTTATTTATGTGTGAAACGATATTTCTTCAGACTCTTTGGTCACTTTTGTATTGTTTTTACACCATAAAATTACACAGAACTGTATTTATTTGGCAAACTTACTGCACGACGACTCATATGATACTAACGAAAAATGAGCTTAGTTTGGCGCCAGTGTGACCATCTCAAAATTGTAAAATCTGCCCGACACATGCGAAAAATCTACCAAATCTGCCAAACCCCACTCAAGAAAATGTCAAAAATATGCCATCACCATATTATGCATGGAGACGGGTATAAATAGATATAATACTACGTGTTCAAAAGAATTTCTTTATTCAAGCTCTAAATATTTCACTTTTTTTTTTTTCATTTGTTACTAGTGTTTGTAGTAGACACTATTTTAATTATTATGTACCTACATTGGATTAAAACTCTTCATTGTGATCATTTTCATTATACATTATGTTAAGAAAGTATCGGGATTCGGGACTTAATAATTTGTTTAAGGTTCCGAATTCTTTTGTTTTCTTTTTATTGTTATATTGGCAAAACTGTTTTCCATTTTGGCGCGGACTTTGTGTTGAATCTGTTATTTATATATTCAATAGGTACAGTGCTGTTTTAGTTATAATTTCTCTGTGTGTAGGAATTGCAAATGTTATAAAAGTTTGCAAAAAAAAACATGTTAACTTTAGCTCTGGAAATTCAGGAACAAAGCAAAGGATCTTGTTCCCTGATCGGTCGGTATCTCTCATATTTATTTCTTAATCATGTACGAAAGATACAACTGCACGCATTAAACGCCAAAAGAGAATAAGGTGGCAGATAGACAAGACTGAAGACAACAAAATATATTGATTTAAGCCTCAATCAGTTAAATTAATCAGTAAATAAACCTTATTAGTGATTAATTACCGTTCATAGTCATATCACGTATACGTTGCCACCCCAGTAAAAAAAATCCTATTGAATAGACAGAAATTTATAATTATTCTTTAATAAATACATATTTCCTTGAAATCTGCCAAATTCTGCCACATTTTTTAAATCGTCAGCATAATCTGACAGGCGCAAAATTTAGGTCCAAAATCTGCCCAAATGGCAAAAATCTGCCACAAATGGTCACCCTATTTGGCGCATGTGTTTGCGTGAGCGCGTGTAATTACATGAAAGGAGCTGAGTTTTGTGGCTTCTTCTTCTTCTTTTATTTTTGGCATGTCGGCGTCGCAACTTTCGTTGTGCAACATTCTGCCAGGGTCAAGTATGAAATTAATGAAAATTACGGAGAAAATAAAATTTTGATGCAAGCAAACCAATTGTTTGGGTTTTGTTACCTGCAGACAAATATAACAAAGATTTTAGTAATTATCGGGGAGTTATACATCTAGGGTAGGGTCTAAACAAAATTCTACTCTACATTTGATTTAACTATACAGGTTAATATAATTAATGTTAATTACCTAAATAAATGGCATACAGTCTCAACAGTCGTGAAAATTACAGTTTAATGTTATTAATATTAATGAATTTGGATAGGAGAAATATGAATTCGGAGTTGTTGCAAAAGTATAGTAGAGAGGGAACATTTGTAGGAAGACGGATGTTCAATTTTGTGGCTTCAGTATTAGCAAAGGCCGTGCGTCATCTACCTTTTTTCCTTCATCTGAGGATCCTTCATCTACCTGTTATGAATTTCTAAGCCACCGAACAGGTTTTAATGAATGAAATTTGGCACTGTGTGCAGTTTAGTCTAGATTAGAAATAGGATTGTTAGACATGATAGGTGTGCTGGTCTCTTACAACCCGAGCTAACTCTTCGCCTCGCTGGAATGTGGGCTCTCTCCTTTTTCCCTGCTTAGAACCCCGAGTTTACCTTGAGCCTTCAGCAGCGATGGCATCTTTGTAGACTGACGTCACAGCGCCAAGTACATACCTGAGCTCGGCTTGTAGAACTACATTTGCCCGGGCCAATAGTGTAATATTAAATAAATGTTTTTTAATTGCCCTCTGAAAGTGGAGCTAGGTTATATATATTTATTATAAGTTGATACAAACAGACTAATGTAGAAACTATGACCGAAACCGAATATGAACTGAAATTATTATCAGCTCCACCGAGGACTGTTTCTAGTGAACAATTATAATTAAGAGCCAGACGTATTTATTCAGATTCTTTCTGGGCAATGCATTCTGTCGGACTAATCTGTGAGTCGAAAATGTGAATAAATTATTGTTTCTTACCTATAAATAAGATTGTTTAAATATGCATACTAATAAGAAATAACGATTACAGATAGCTAATAACGTGTGATTATTAGTACTTGTATTATCTAGTTGTCGTTTTCATTTGACATATTATAATTACGACTAATTAATAATTTAATCGTCTATCGTTTGTATTCTTCACGATTAGAAGAAATATTGGAGAACTTTGCTGTAGCCTTGCGTTTTTAGGCATAGGTACATTTTATTTTTAATGTAATTATTTTTATTTTCCCAAGTATTCAGTTTCTTTTTATTTTCTCAAGGCTTTTTCCCCCTCGCGTCTTTTTTTCATTATTTTCTAACGCTCAGTTCCTATGCTTTATTATATAAGTATAATTACTTAGGTACTAGCGCCCCGCGGTTTCACCCGCGTACTTTCCATTCCCGTGGGAGTAAAGGGATAAATTATAGCCTATATTATTGGCAACAATCATACATCCATACATTCTTACAAACTTTCACGTCTATTGATAAAGCTTCGCTTCTTTCGGGCATCCCTAAACGGCACTGTTTTTCATGTGTTATACAAAATGATGAATTCAGTTTGTAAAATGTTAATTGTTTTTAATTAAGATAGTAGTTATTTATTACGTTATAAGGTTTTATTACTTAATTTTTTTATGTCATAAGGAGGCAACCGCGCAGTCGGAGCCTTATAGTGACCTCCTTACCGACGCCCATAGACATCCGCACAACCAAAAGTTATACAGATGTGTTGGTCCTTTTCCCCTCCTGGTGGATGGTTGCCCTCCTTTATACCCCCCAATGGGCCACCGGAAACTCAGAAAACACACGAAACGCCACAGCATAGCTGTCACTTGACGCTGGTGTTATGTAAGCGAGTAGTACCACTCCGGTCGTGCAGGCCCAATTTGGATGCAAAGCAGCATGGGACTACCACTTAAAGAAATATTAAGCTATACCTTTTCTGATATGAGGTATGTAACAACTTAAATATATGTTTAATATTAAAAAAACTGTAAGTTAAACTGTAGTTCTTTGAGTTTTGTTAAAAATAAAATGTAAGTTCCAAGTAAACAATAATTTATTCAAATTCATTATCAGTTTTAAACATTAGTGTAAATTAATTCTATATTTTGAGTAAGTAATAATATAATACATAGCATTTCAATTTTTAATGAATCCATAAAACATGAGCAATATATAAAACATTGTAACTTCATAACCATAATAAAATCCCTGTTCATAATCAGTCAGATATATAGTCGCTTCTCACAATACGTTCTCAAAGCTTCAGCCCAGTTTATCACAGTGGGTCGCCCTAAAAACGCAATGTGGAAAGCTACACGGACCAGCCAACAGAATAGCAGTAAAAATTAAATTTATCATACGATTTTTGTAACACAGTAGGAATATTTTAATTGGATACATTCAATATCATAAAAATTAAAAAATAAATAATTATTGCAACGATAGAACATGTCTAATTATTATTAAGACAATACGTGATTATTATTACAACATCCTTTCTTTTAACTTTTGTGTAAATTATAGTGTATATGATACTTTTGCAATGTAAATATTATTTATCATATAATTTGGGAGAAAGAGAAGCTCTATTTCACAACTAGCAACACTGATTCGTGAATGTCAAACGTTGGAGATCAATACGTTGTCATTTTGAAGCGCTTATGAATACAATTTGTGGTTAACTTCTATACAAAATAACTCTTAGTTTATTCTAGGTTGGTATTAGCGCATATCGTGAAGAAAAATGCATATTTTTTATCTTACACCAATGATTATGTACAAATGCACGAACTATGTTAAAAGGTAAAGATAATTTTGAGTCGTGTCTAGCCGTAGCGCCACGACAACCGCTAATGTTACATGTGCATATTATATTACCTGCTATACTATTCTATAGCTTAATTCGTTGGCATTAAGTGCATTACGCATAATAAAAATGTAGGCAATTCTTAAGACCGATCAGGTTCTATGTTATTATTGCTAAATCAATGAATCGAATAAAATAATTAAAATTTCGCTAATATAGTTTATTTAAAAGCCAAAGCTCTTTGGTACTCTGTCAATTTGTTTAAGTCATGTTTCTAAGTTTTAGAGAGATATCTCAATTATTTGCTATATACTGTAACTGCTAAGGCAAAGCTGGTTTTAGAATGTTAGTGGTAGCTTATATCGAAAAGATAGATAGCATTGCAAAATTGAGTAACTGTTTTATTCGATACTGATCATACTGTACCAATTAAGATTAGGAATGCTTGTAAAGTTAAATGTCATTTTTACTAAAATATAAACAATTTAGAATTAAATGTAATACATATTTATAAAAATTAATGGAGTTTAAAAGATAAAAGGAATTAGCACCAATGAACAGTTCATACTCCTAATCTTGTCTGGTACTCATTTTTTTAATTATACTGTTACTATGTTGTCCTACAATTTTGGATAGTGTTTGTAAAATGTGTTTAGATTATCATAAAAAAAGAATAAATGTAAGACTGTATGCATAGTGTGTTGTACATTTATAATAAAAAATAACTACTTATAAAAAAAAATTAAATCTCATTACAAAATTGTTAAAATTGATCATATGTCAGCAAATAAATTAATGTAAGGGTAAACATTGCAACATTTTAACAGTTTTTATTCAGACTTTTGAGACGAAAGGATTTATATTTAAAAACAAATACATTAGAAGGTAAAATACAACCTATCATAATTTTCAAGTTCAAGTCAATATTATGCACACAGCCTTCCGCATTCGTAATTTGTGTAGTAATATAGCAATAGTATAACTTGGTTGAAGTGTATAAATAACTTATGATATTGTTGGACATGTGAATCAGCTGTGAGCGACAGCATTAGGTTGATCAGAACTTGCTATGGGTTTCACACTTTTACCAACGAAGATTTTAACCTCCTGAAATGATAAAAAATTGTAGTAAATGCTAAGTCACAAAATTATAATGAAGATAAAACAAGACATCTTCTTGAAGATATTTTACAATTTCTTTATCAACATTTTCATTCAATGCAATAAGCAGAAGATCAGTTATGTCATTATGATGACATTATCCTGTAGTTGTACACAGCATTTTTGTTTGAATTGTGAATATAAATTACAAGTTCATAATTCCGTCCAGCCGTTTAGGTGTTGAGTGACATACACATGCACAGAGTAATTATATTATTGAACTAGCCGTTGCCCGCAGCTTCGCCCGCGTTAATTTAGATTTACAGCCGTACGCGGATTGATGATGATTATTTTTATAGTCTGAGTTACTCCTTATAACATCAGCTATCTGCCAGAGAAAGTACCATCAAAATCAGCCCAGCCGTTTCAGAGATTATCCGGAACAAACAGACAGACGGACAGACAAACAAAAATTGTAAAAAAGGCTATTTTGGTATATGTACCGTGTATACAGACATGCATTTAATAAAAACCAGTTATTTTATTATTACAAACAGACACTCCAAAAGTCCTAAGATTTAGTAACATTGAAAGCGCTCAAAAATACATGAATTTCCTGGATTATACAATTTTTGTCCTACTTTCTATGATATAAATATTGAAGTATCATACTTTGGAACCCACCCTAGTTCACAACAAAGCCGACAGCGAAAACCGTGTCAAAATCCGTTAAGTAGTTAAGAATGTGATATTTTTATATTGTAATTTTTTCTGTATCAATAAATAAATAAAAAAAAGTATCGATCCACAAACAGATCGACATAAAAACGTCTTTGATTTATACTATGTAAAGATAAAGCGATTCAAAAATCAAATCAAAATCAAATCAAATTTTTTTTTATTCAAAATAGTACTAATACAGTATCTTTTTGAACGTCAATTGAATCTACCACCAGAGATTACTCAACAAAGTACTGATGACAATGTATTAATTACATTAGATCTGATAGCGAACGTAATTATGTGGAAGATTAATTATATAATATTAAACTAGCTGTTGCCCGCAGCTTCGCCCGCGTTAATTTAGATTTACAGCCGTACGCGGATTGATGATGATTATTTTTATAGACTAAGTTACTCCCTATGATATCAGCTATCTGTCAGTGAAAGTCCCGTCAAAATCGGTCCAGCCGTTTTAGAGATTAGCCGGAACAAACAGACAGACAGACGACAAAAAAATTTAAAATTGATTTTTTGATGTAAGTACCGTTTATCCTTTCGTATGCATTTAGGGAAAAGATGTTTATTTGAAATTACAAACAAACACTTCATTTTTATTTATCTCTATAGATTATATAACAATCATCACGATATTCATCTTACTGATATGATATGCAATTGAAAAAAAAAATTGCACAAGCCCCCGGGGCAGCGGTCAACAGTTTCCAGGATCATAGACAAGTTCCCGGGTCTAGCCCAGACAACTTATTACCTACTTGCTGTTGCCCGCAGCTTCGCTCGCGTAAACTTAAGATTTACAGCCATACCCTTGATGATGATTATTTTTATAGCCTAAGTTACTCCTTATAACATCAGCTATCTGCCAATGAAAGTCGCATCAATATCGGCCCAGCCGTTTCAGAAATTGTTCAGAACAATCAGACAGAATACAATTTTAAAAAGTGCTATTTTAGTATATGTCCCGTGTATACATTATGCATTTAATACAAAGCAGTTAAGTACTAGGGGCGATCAAAAAGTAATGATAAACAGGTATTTTTAAAGAAGATAAAAATCCAAAAAAAATGTTTTTCACTTCCTCAGTCCCTCACGACTTCCCAGCTAAAAAATTGTATAAATAGGACGTCATTTCACATTTGCAGGAGCTACACTCTCCACCCGACGGTGACGCGGCACAGTCCCGCCACTGATACACAACCGACGCCAGGAGGCCGTGTGGTCGCAGACTGCACGGTAGGCGGGGGGCAACCCCCCAATTTATAAATCAAATGTGAGCCGGATGGGCTCACACTAATCCGATGAAGCATTAGGGCCTTCGGGCCATTAGCATAGATCCCTCAGAAAAAAAAAAAAAAAGGAGCTACATTCATTTGAATACCAGCAGTCGGAGCGACAACACGAAGTGACATGCGTCATCAAGTACCTCTGTTTGAAAAAAATGTCTACCAAAGAGATACACGCTGATTTGGTGGAGACATTAGGGGACTCTGCTCCTCCATATTCTACGGTGGCACGGTGGTGCAAAGAGTTTAAGCTGGGTAGAACGTCCACAGAAGATGAACATCGCGAGGGACGCCCAACCTCGTCCCTCACTGAGGAAAACGTGAAAAAAGTCGAAGAAATCGTATTAGCAGACCGAAGAGTAACCGTCAGACATTTAGCTGAGGTCACAGGGATCTCATATGGCAGCATTCAAAGCATTTTGACCAGCAAAATGAATATGAAAAAGGTCTCCGCTCGTTGGGTACCGCGAATGTCAATCTTGCAAAGTTCCAGGCTGACAAAGAAAACTTTTTGTCTCGATTTGTGACCATGGACGAAACATGGATTCATCATTTTGATCCTGAGACCAAACAACAATCGATGACCTGGAAAAGGCTATCCTCATCGACGCCGAAGAAGTTCAGAGTTTCAAGCTCGGCGGGCAAGGTTATGGCGTCCGTTTTCTGGGATGCTGAGGGAATCATAATGGTTTATTACCTGGAAAAGGGAGCTACTATAACGGGCTCCTACTACGCTGATCAAATAAGACGACTGCGAGAAGCCATAAAGGAAAAAAGACGCGGCAAACTCCGAGCGAAAGTCCTGTTTCATCAGGACAACGCTCCTGCACACAAAGCCGAAGTTGCGATGGCTGCCATTCGAGAAGTGGGCTTCGAACTGGTTGAACACCCGCCCTATTCTCCAGATTTAGCCCCCAGCGACTTTCATTTGTTTCCTCGGCTCAAGGAACACCTCAGGGGCAAGAAATTTGACGATGATAGCGAGGTGATGGCTGCTGTAGAGGCATTTTGGGAGAGCTCTGATAAAGATTTTTTTTAAAGGGTATTTTAGGTTTAGAGAAACGTTGGACTAAATGTATCGACTTGTTAGGAGACTACGTAGAAAAATAAATTAAATTTAAATTAGAATCGTTGTTTTATTATACTCATTATCATTACTTTTTGATCGCCCCTTGTACATATTTTAATATTACAAACAAACTCCAATTTTATTTATCTATATATATGTATCTATATATAGGTTTGAAGGTGCAAGATGTTGGGTCTCGATGTCAGTAATCACGTTCTGATCTTTGACCAAAACACAACAGCTTTACGGAAATAAGATAGAGGTGCTTACGCAGATAGGCACTAATTCCTTCACATTTCAAACATCATGCAATATGGCCGACTTCGTCTATAACCAATGTAATTACCTGAGTCCCATCATCCGTCAGGTCATCGTCCCCCGCGGGCCCGGCGAGCGCGGCGCGCGCTGCCAGCTGACGCTCACGTGCCGCCCTCCTGATGATACGAACAAAACTATTGGAATATTCATCACTAACTGGTATAAGATGATGTATGCCAGCATACTGGCTGGTTCAAGATGCAAGTGGCGGGAGTTCAGCCGTCTCGTCGTTCATAAAAAGGCCTATGTATGTCCAGTAGTGGATGATTGAGATGTAAATAAATAAAAGTAAATTGTAACAAGACATTTTCAATACTTGTGTACAGTTTCTCTCAACAACAGAGTGAACAATTATTGTAATTGAAAATCTTGTACCAATATATATAATAATAAAAAAAAAAAAAAAAAAAAACAATCCACAATAGATCCGCAGATCTAGTTTTGTAAACTCTTACAACAATCAAAACTAATATTCATTCTTCAAATTGATATTTAGACTGTGATTATTGGAGCATTTATTTTAAGATTATCAATAATTTTCATTAATTTATTATTTAATTTTATTAATTAATCATTAAGAAACACATAGTTTAAACTAGGCATACCTGCTAAGATTAACCCTTGAGAGGGTTGCAATTTCAACTTACATTGAGTATATTATATAAACTATACCTAACAAACTCTTACATGATTTATATCTGACCCATGCCCGGCAGTGGGCTCAGCTTACAAACATTAATATAGTACCTGCGTTGTTCTATCATGGCTTTCCTCTCCGCCTCCCTCTTCTCGGCCGCGAGGCGCGCTTTCTCGTTCTTGACGAGCGGCGTGCGGGCGCGGCCTCGAGCAGGCGACGACACCGTCTTTGTCACTACCGGAGCGATCTGGGAACAGTTGTGATGTTAGGTTAGATGGTTAATACAATAAATATATATTGATTTATATCGTATTATAATAAGTTTTCTATATTATTTATTATTATTATTATTTATTATCATAAGTACACAATATTACGTAAGTTACAAACAAGTGTTACCCGACTGTTTATTTAGGAATCTAGTCTTCTATCATCTAAACTAGGCCTGGCCTGTATCTTAGATGCCAGTATTACATCTAGTTACATGTTACACCTATGTACACCACTATTTAACACTCTAGCATCAAAACTGACCAATAAAAGTAACAAATATCAGAACACAAGTTAAAAACGATATGTTGCTTAAGTAAATGAGGGTATTTTAATAACATTTTTATTGAACACTAAAATTGTGAACTTAAAACAATTTGCAATAGGATTTTTTTTAAATTATATATATTTCTTTTATGTATATAAATAAATATATGTATATACATATTTATATTACACTACAGATTTCTATACAGTATGCATATTCTTTAAAATGTATGTGTGAGTAGGGTGTGTGTATGTATGTATGTATTGTAAGTGCGAGTTTTTGTGTGTGTTTGTGTGTGTGTTGTGTGTGTTCTGGGTGCGTTATATGTGCTTTTTACATTATGCTTAGAAACATGGACTCAATATCATTATAACCTGTTGTTTTTAAATATAAGGTAAGTTTATCTTTACATTCTTTATAACTTAAGGGGTATATATTAAGGTGAGCGTTTATTTTGTTATGAAGCATTGGGCCCAAATAATATTGAAATTTTCTCATAAAACTTGTTCTATAGGGTAAAGAGGCACATACTTTATGTTTACGCCTAGAAATCATGGCACCATTAAAAAAGACTAACTTTTTGTGTTGGTTCAAGACAGATTCTCTAACAAAGAGCTGTCTGACTGTTAAAACATCACATTCGGCATATATAGTAGTGGGATATCTGTATGATTTAAAAATCATTACTTTTAGCAATGCTCTCTAATATCTCTCTATTATAATCTTTAATATTGATCGGGCACATAAAAAGCGGGCGTCGACAGTTGACAGTTCGACTGTCGTTTGTTGATATTTTTTGTGGCTTGTTTATATGTTCAAGTTCATGTTATATCACTGCCTTTTGCGCTATAGACGGCTCGGAGGCCTGCCGCTTGCGTGGCTTCTCTTTTCGTGTTCCACGGCGGAACAGTTTAGACGTGTCACATTTTGTAATGAAAGGGGTCCTTGGCGTCTCCGGCAGCAGTCGAGCTAAAGGCCGAGCCGAGTTCCACGTGGGAGTAGCACGAGGACTAGGTGGAAGGAGTTAGCAACCATAAGTACAGCCGGGATCCCTTATTGGAGGAGTATCCTTACCGGAGGAGTTGAACCTCATGCGTGCGGGTGCACGTGGCCATCCTCGCACACCTTCACATCCCACCACACACACACACACACACACACACACACACACACACACACACACACACACACACACACACACGAAGAAGGACGACGTACCTTTAGTTGACCTCCTCTGGATACCAGGATACATACCCATATATTTAATTTAAATTGTTAATTTTTTTTCTAAATTTTCATAACCTTATTTTTTATAGTCGGTTTTTTCTTCTTATTTTTTATTTAATTATTAATGTTAATAAACTTGTAACTAAATAACCCTTTATTATTTCAACTTCTTTCTATAAATGTTACACAATAAACAATAATATAAATAAATAAATAGTCTTTAACTTGTTTGGGATTGAACGAGATTACATATTTATTAATCTCGCTAGAGTTAGTTCTCGCAAAGTATCTTTTTATTATATTTGTCAGTTATCTCCCAAAGTTTTTTTATTACCTTATTGGTCACCCCGGCAGTAACATAATATCAAATTTTTTAGTGTGTTTCGGGCACTGCCAGGATAATAGTAGGTTTTTTGATTCATGAGTCATTTAAGCTAGATTGTGCATCTGCATATTATTAAAAAACATTTTTACATTTGTTCATGAGCCTTTGGTTCTGTCCCTGACGTTACATCCCTATAGGTAACAAAAGTAAAGGTTTGTTGACGCTAAGCAAGTTTATACTGTTTGATAGTTATTTCCATTTGTTATATATTGCTGAGATAGAAAAAGATCCAATGAGATCGTGAATTTATCTCCTAAAATCTAATATACGTATCTGAGCAACATTGACATATTATGTTTTATGGCTTTATATTTTGATTATTTTATGACCTACTATATATTACTACATAAAAATAATATATATTATTTGTTGATTGGTAATAACAATTTTTCACTTACCTCTTGCCAATTATTAGCTTTTAACGTAGCAATGTGCTGGTAGAGAGCATCCACGTTGCGAACTTGCAAACAGACCATGTCCCAGAATCCCTGCAGATCTTCCACGGTGGTGGGGAACTGCTCGTCCCCACGCTCATTTATGTTGTTGTAGCAGAGGCCTGGAATTGTTTATGTAATATGTGTAAATATAAGTACTTATGGTATGGAGCTTGGATGAAAACATGGAAGGAAAGGAAATTTTACGATCTATAAAACTATGCTTAGCTCTACCAATGTGGCCGTAACTATTAAAATGTAGGTTTGTAATTTTTTTATAGATGGTCCACCAAATTATTTCTATTTTGTCGTTAAAACCGAAATAGATTTGAGGATTTTCCAGCCCAGTATATAAAGCTTATATTATAATTCATTTGGCTTCTCAACACATCAAAGTAAGCAAATAGAATAGAAAGGCCGTTTTGTCTACTTTTGAACAATTTCTAAAAAAATATATAAGATTGTATGCTTTGCAGCCGAATTGGGCCGGCACGACCGGGGTAGTACCTCTCGCTCACATAACACCGGCGTCAAGTGACAGCTATGCTGTCGCGTTTCGTGCGGTTTGTGAGTATCCGGTGGCCGATAGGGGGGGATAGGGAAAAGGAGGGCAACGCATCTGCATAACTTTTGGTTGTGCGGATGTCTATGAGCGTCGGTAGTCACCATAAGGCTTTGACTGCACGCTTCCTCCTTGTGACATAAAAAAATAATAATTATAGAATATTCTAGATGCTACCTTCAAATTGCTGCATCTTCTGTGTGGCTAAGAGTCGCGCTTTACCAGACGCCGATCTCAGTAGTCCCAGTACTTCTTCACTAATGTCTTCTTTATCCTGTAAATATAATGTCATATATTATTAACAGCATAGGAACATTATTTTTTATAGTAGTTAACCATATTTATAAATACTTTACCTGTAAATTTTCCAACTCTTTTTCTGCACCAACAGCCAAAGCAATCAATCTTTCAGTCTCTTTCTTTTCCAAATCTAGAAAATAATAAGCATCCCTAACTCCCTCCCCGTTAACTTTCTCGAGCCCGTTCACACCATTCACTGATTTCATGGAATCGTCTAAATTTATCACAGAAACACCATTAGTCACTTCACTTGTCACAACTTCTAGTATGTCAGTCTTAGCGGGCTCTAGATTGTCTTCTGATTTTTGAGGAGACAAATCCGACTTCAAACTCTTTCTAGGCGATAGTACAGGCAACTGAGCTCGAAATTCTGGCCTAAGATGCCTCAAAACCGGCAACACCTGGTCTTCTTCTTTGGGACTATTGTATAAATTTTCGCTGTCGAAACTATCTGTAGATTTACGAGGCGTCAAAAATCTCTCGTTGGGACAGTTGAGGGACTTTTCAGTTAAAACTTTGGGGTCCTCTTCTTCACTATTACTCTTTAGCTTGTGTCTCTTTTGGTTGAAAAAACCTTGGGCCAGAGCTCCGGGTCCATATAAACGTTCAACTCGTTGCTGTATGAAACTTTTCATTGGACTGGTTAATTTTTCGCCATTTTCTTTAGTAATTTCAACACGTTTCGACACTCCATTTGACGATATGGTATATGATTCTGAACTAAATTTAGTTTCTTTACTAGTGGTCACAGTTTGACGAAAATTGGTTTCAGAATAGCTAGACTTAAAGGTGATCTCTTTGACATTATCGACTTCGTCATTTTGATGGAGCATAGATGCAGCAAAATTTTTGCTCTCATTTGAGATATAGGGTCTACTTGTTGTTGTCATACTGCCGAGGAATTCGTCTTTCAGCTGTTTATTTTCTGCTGCCATGAAGGCATTTATTGGGGATGCAAGGTGTGGATCAGTGTGCGCCTTGGAAGGCGCTTTGTGGGTCAAGTTCGTGCGCGTATCATGAGGTCCAAATGTAGGAACCAGCAGCTTGTTAGCGCTCACAGGGATCGGAACTAATAGGGAATTATTTTCACTTCTATACTGATATGTGTGCGTTATCGGTCTTATTGGAGATGCTTCACGACTTTTATTGATGTCTTGACGAAGTTTCGAATCATAAGTAGTCAGATTTGTATATCCATTAACCGAACATGCCAAATTCAGATAGCTTGGTTTCTTTTGAGGGGTATCGTCACGTTTCTTGTGGTGACTTCTAGATCTGTGGCTTGACGAGTCGACGTGAATTTTTGGAGGCGGTTTCAAAAGGTTGTCCGATTTATTTAGTGTCGGTGTTGGTGTTGGATTGTCTGGAGTTTTTGCTGGTGTGATGGGAATATGGGCGAAGCAGTTAGCTTGGATGTTAGAGTTGGCTCGTTCCTGAATTCGAGACGTGAAATCTCGTATTCGACTTGTAGTTGATGACGGGGTGAGGAGATTCAAACTCCCTGATGTGGTATCTGAAAAGGAAAGAAATTGGAATTAGTGAGACACATTTAATCATTTATTATTTTATCCAATTAAATATGAATGTAGATGTTTTGTCAACTAGGGTACCATTTAACATTGAAATTAATATATCAAATAACTTCCGCCTGGGGAATTGAGTGAAATGGTCCCGCTGATGAGGACTGATCGCCCGTCTGGCCTCGCTGGTGTCCCCACCCTTAAATAATAATTAACTTCCGCCTAGACTTTTCTCAATTTATTGTTGTCAGCTTCCAGTCTAACCTGTTGCAGCTGGATACCAGTATTCTATATTGAGCGACTGCCTATCTAGCCTCCACAACACAGTAAGTGTGTAATATGATAACCCAATCAATCCATGTGGCTGTAATTATTTAGTCACAAGATCTTTATATACAAAAATAACATTTAAAAATATTAAGGACTGATGGCACATAATGAAATAAATAAGGTTGTTAATTTGTTATAACATGCTGCCACAGATTCTGGAGTTTTAAGAGTGTTCTACAGCGGAACAGCACATAAGCAAATATATCTCTGAGCTGAGTAACAAAAATTAATTATTACAGTTTAAAGTTTATTTAAATACACACAATTTGCTGATTTTCAAAATTCCTAAACATTAAGGCCATTTTTTTATATTAATCATACAGAAATATAGTACATAAAATAATATACCCAATTCTATTATAATATTTAAAAAAAAATAGCTCACGCAAAAATATTAGAAAATAATCACACATTGTCTACTATTTTAAATTATAGCAAAACATTGCTAACTCATTTTGAGCAAAAATCATTACTACACGCAAATTACCTAACCAATAACACTTTATCATATCAAGATAATGTGTGTATGTTGTAATCACACTAATTAAATCTAACTTTTTTATTTGAATACAATCACCCACGCATGTAAAAATAAAAAAATTCATACTATGTTGTATTCTATACATTTTGTATGATAAATTGTAACATTACTACCTTTTTTTTCTTTTACGCCATGAAATGCTCTGGACGCAGTTGTACCCACTAAAACCTGCCGAGTGCCACCAATGCCACCTTTGGCAAGGTGCCCCGGATCTATTGAGCAAACAGGGCACCTCGACAGCTAATCAGTCCCTCCAGGGACAGAATAAATGCACCTCCAAAGAGGGGTTATCCCGCACTACAGAACAACCCCTCCCAACGTAGGGACAGTACAATGGGGTGAGGTTACCATTCTCTTCCCTTGTCCCCCCTGCTCTTTAGTCCCCTCTTCTTTTAAGAGGGTTACAAAGAGCAGCTCACATGGCTCAATTTGCTTCACCCAAGGTACTGGGCTCACCCTAGGCTACTGAGCCCCACCGCCACGACAAGGCTTGAACCATCACCATCATCATCATCATCAGCCTCTATCCGTCCACTGCTGAACATAGGCCTCCCTCAATGAACGCCAAGATGGCCGATCCCTTGCCATGCTTGAACCATGGTGGGGTAATATTATTACCTCAGGTATGAGGTATCCGTATCCGAATTTAGCAAAATATTATATACTTATTAGAAATTTTTATGTTATCAGTGAAATAAACATCAATATTATAATAAATAAAAAAAATTGCTATTTAATTTTTTTGTAACATGTATCATCAATTGTATAAACTGTTAACTACTCTGTATTATACTGTAAATATTAGTGTATGTAGCTATTATAGCTATAAGAAAGAAAAGATAAATGATATTCATTATTAATCAATAAAATAGCCATTAGTATGAATGCTTGCAAATTCAAATGTATGATATAGTTTTGGTTTTATTATCATTTAGAATGTTGCGTCGATAAAAAAGCTATTTATTGTAACGTGAATATACTAGCCATTAATTAAGCAATATGTTATAATGTTTATTTATATGTAACTAGCTGTTGCCCGCAGCTTCGCTCGTGTTATTTTATATTTATGGACGTATCCGTACCAATGACGATCATTTTTCTACTTTTTTTGTTATATCTGTAAAGGGAATAAGGCTGCGTTTTGAAAGTAAGCTCCAAGCGGCTTATATTTTTCCTACTTTTACTTTCTTGTGAGTAAATCTTAAAAGATAGACATATACTGTCACGGACTTTTTTTTAGATCATTTAAAGAGAAATAATTCTTTCACACATATTTTTTGTGTATCTTGAACCATTTTCGCAGCGCACGCAACAGAAGTCCTCAAAGGTGAATAATTTTCCCCGTTTTTTACACATTTTCCACCGTTTCTTCACTCCTATTAGTCGCAGCGTGATGTTATATAGCCTATAGACTTCCTCGATAAATGGTCTATCCAACACAAAAATATTTTTTCAATTCAAACCTGTAGCTTCTGAGATTAGCGCAGTCAAACAAACAAACTCTTCAGCTTTATAATATTAGTATAGATTACCTTTTATTGGGACACAAAAATGCATTATCCTTAAAATGAATACATGGGCATCTATTAAATCTTATGATTAATGACCACACACAAGTACCACAAAGTTTATGTACCTATATTTATTAAGTAAGTGTATCCACACAAGTGTTTATAAGGAATATAAGTCCCATACGCCCCTTGACCTCATTAGTTGAGTCTTTTGAGGTCAGAGATTTTCAGTTTGCAAAATATTATAAGTAATCGTAATAAAATACATGACTAACCAAAAGGACTCAAGATCGTTCACTGGCGACAAGGCACGCGATTGTTATATTAATTTACATCGAAAATTAATACAACGAAAATATTAATCGATGATTACTACGAAAACCGATGTAAAGTAAAAGTATTTTAAAACTTTTACACTACCTTCCAACTAAGCTCAAAACGTTACACTATTGTTTACTCACCGGCTATTAAAATCAAAACTGTACTTTTATTCTAGCACTATTTTATATCTCATTAACTCTTCACTTTATGTCTGCATTTAATTTACAAAACGACAATTTTACGAAATTCCATTAAAATTTGTATTTCACAAGTGTCAAACTTTTATTGTTTTTCGAAACGTCACGTCTGACGTCACCCTTTGCGCAGGACAGGTTATTTGGCCCGGTAAACCGTTTCGTTTCACGGTCGCCAATCTCTAATGTGCACTATTAATTCATTCACGGAACCGTTGATAGGTATATACTCTTTCCTGTATTTGTGAGTAATTGAAGTGGCAAGATGACTGTTACGACAATAAAGCGATACGCGCGTATCCGACAAGTATTTTGACGACAATGACCGAGCTAGAATAAATTGCGTAGGTAGAATGGCGGCCGATATATCTATATGGTCATGTGTTTAAGCGGTCTTTTCTTTATAATATAAAATGCCAATTTGCATTGTATGCGATTACTATAAACGACCTAATTATAAAATATCGATGATGCACACACTTATGTGTTTGAACAAAGTGTTCAAATCGTAATTATGATTGTGTTATAAATGTTAAAATATGTGGTTTGATTTTGCTACGTTAACTATTTTAGATATTAAAAGTTTACGTACTTTGAGCCCGCTCGATGTAATTTATACAAATAAAATTAAAGTGTCTCTTTGTAATTTTAAATTAGCTAGCTAGGCAGGTGATATCGTAAGTAGTAACTGAGACAACAAAAATAATCATCATCACTCCGGGATACAGACGTAAATCTAAGTAAACGCGGGCGAAGCTGCGGGTAATAATAAATATGTGTGTCAATTACGAAATCACGCAGGAAGTTTACTATTGTTATTTGTAAATACATAGACATATAAATAAATGTCCGGTTGTAATTTCAAATTAACTACATACACTAAAAAGGTATTTTTATTATTTTTGTCTGTCTGTTTGTTCCGGCTAATTTCTGAAAAAACCGATGGGTCAATAAAGTTCAAGGGTGGAGGCTACGTTTAGGTAGACGAAGTGTTGGTAGGCCATTAACCAGATGGGAAGACGATAGCTCTGTGGTGGCCGGTCCGTGTTGGATGCGAATGCCAAGGGATTGGCCGTCTTGGCGTTCATTGAGGGAGGCCTATGTTCAGCAGCAGTGGACGGATAGGCTGATGATGATTATGATGAATCTCTGAAACGGCTGGGACGATTTTGACCGGACTTTCATTGGCATACAGCTGGTGTTATAAGAAGTAGCTATAAAAATAATCATCATCAACACACGGCTATAAATATAAGTTAGCGTGGGCGAATTTGCGGGCAACAGCTAGTATATACTATAACTACTAAGTGACAGTTTTCACTTTTAAGAAAAGTCAACAATATTTTCATTCGCTAAGCACGACTGCATAACAAATACTACTAAATGAATGTCTATGTGGAATACTAATGCAAATAGTTTTTGCGTAAAAAATATGAAATAAAGATATGGTTTTGACAGATTAAATAAATTTGTATTGTGTACTTGACGGGGTTTAGCAATTCTCTTAAATAGACGTGGGTGCTAAATTTCATTGGTATGTCACCATACTGACTTGACTGCTATATTACAACATGTCAGTTGTTGCAGCGCATGCTTTACAGAAAAAATATAATTGTTTGGCAAAAAAAAAAACCGTATGTTGCAATCGTGTAGCAATAAAAATATACTGATATACTTGTAGAATTAAAACATAAAAATGTAAGCAAACAACTGTCACAGATTGACATGTCACTTATTATAAACTTTTTTGCTGAACTAATTTAAAAAAAGCTTCTTTATATTAATATGGACGTATAATATACTAACAGAATTAAGGCCAATAACAATAATAACAGGCTAAGCTTATTTTCTGTACGTTAATTTAATGACGTGAACATCTGCCGGTTAACAAAATGTAACTGGCAAGATTTCTGGATATTTTTCATTAAATATTATATTATATTATATTTCCTGATAATCTTTAAAATAAAGACGATTTTAGGCTGATTATTATTATTTTTAAAAACTACAACAGATTTCTTTAGCAACGTTATACTGTTACAGTTATGCAAACATTATGCAAAATAATATGGATTCTTAAAACATTCACTGGACTATGACTAGCTAATGAGGCAGAACACTTAGAATTCCTTTGCTTTTAATGCCACTGTTTATTTTTGGAGAGGCAACTTCACTAGGTATCCCGTTTGACATTGGCAAATGTACTATGTACGACAAGAACCAGAATAAAAAAAATAACTAAGTATGAACAAAATTTCAACTAGACATATTCCTTAATGTCCTTATTATCTTTTACTAAAATAATAACGAAGTTAAAATCAACTCCGTAAGACTGAAGTATATTAATTTATATAATTTCATACTACCTACTATAATTAATATTAATTATATTATGAATAATACATACATATAATATACAGATACAACAAAGCATCACACGACATTGAAAAGGATAGAATGTATAATGAAAGAAAAATAATATTGAAATAAAGTTTATTGAAAATATGAAAATAACGATAAATATAAATGAAATATGTTTTAGTTAAAACAGATAGAATGATAATCAAAGGTAATAGAAATATATAATATACATAATACATGCTAAAGTGCCTCCATTGCAGTTCCTTTAAATATCATTTATGGGTGTACATACACATTTATTTTCTCTTTTGATGCTGGCACTTATCAATTCACATGGCTGTAAATATATTTGTGTAGGTATATGATCATAGCGATGAATAAAAATAAAATCATATTGCTAAGGAGATGAACTTTTTCTTAAAGACGTCAAATCGATCGCAAGATCACCCATGGTTAATTTGGATATATTTTGTATTTTATTTGCAGAAGCTGGTCTGGTATACGAAGCCAAGGGGAATCGACTCTTACCAATAAATGCGGAAAAATTGGTATTAATTCACCATAATTTGCCACTAATTGTAAATTTTAAGTACTAAACTAATTAATAGTAGATATTTTTGACTTGCGATTATAAAAATAAATCGTGTCCATTTTACTGTGGTATGATTTTAAAAATAATGAGAATTTTTAAAATTATACCATCCGGCATTCGGTCGGATACTGAATAACTATCCGGTATCCGACAACACTTTGACAAAGTGTTGTCAAATATCTGCCATATTTGCCTGTACGTCATATATTTGTCCAAATACAATAACATCCAATAGTGATTAGTGAACACAAATAGCCATGTGAAGTGCCAGCATTATATATTTTTTTAACGTACTTAAGTGGTGGTAACATATTTAGTTTCTATAATCGTTTATAAATGGATGGACTTTAAGCTAACACATGACACACATCCACCAAATTACCTGAAAAATCCGTGCTCGCGTCGACATCTAACGAACAACTGCCAATAGAGTCTACTGATTTATCCATTACTTTAACAACTAATTTTTTTGAGCAATCTTTCAACAAGTCTGCCTCTTTTACTTCTATTTCGTACGCACCGATACTGTCAAAGTCATTATCATAATTTTTCACTACGTTAGATTTTGGTGATACCGTGGAACTGGGCAGCTTTATGTCCGTGTCGTCAGTATTGATTGTCAAAATTGATGGTTGCTTTAAATCATCGCTAGGATGGCTTTTGTCTAAAATCAGTGTACTTTGACTGGTGAAATTACTTCGTATTGGTTCGATGTATTCAACGTCATCGTCGTACACGAATAAATGGTTGGAATACCCGCTAGGCCCTTGTACGTCGGTAGCATCGGCTGGGACCGCGTCTATAACTGTCCGTGTCTTACTAAGACTTTTATAATAATGGTTCTCAAGTTTTTCTAACTGTCTTTTCGTATCAGATTGTTTTTTACGAACCGAGTCGATTATGACGGGTAACTTTAAAAGATCCGGTGTCCTCTCTCTGGAATAATCCCTTCTGAAAAGCGGTGAATCATCGCTTTCGAGCTCAAACCGTTTATATTTAGACGAACAATAGTCATCTATAGATGATGTATCAGACTTTTTCGTATCAAAGAACGTGTCCAGAGAAAAAAATGATTTCCGTTTTTTCTTTGGTTGGTTGACTTTTTCAAAATTTTGACGCGCAAATGAATCACTAGGTTTAAATTGTTGCACGCAAATGTTGCTTGTATTGACTAGGGATTTTGGTCGCGTATCTTGCGGCAAACTTAAGACGCGATTAGTTTCAATCTTTCGCGAATCTAAACTTAGCGTTTTCCGGAATCTCTCGTTGAGATTGGTGAGCAAAAAGTGCCTTCTCTCCGTCGACTTTGGTGTCACGTTATATGAATGTTGCTTGCTGCTTGAAGGTTGGACTTCTGGAATGTGCTCCGTATATTTAAATTCTATTTCATTATCCGAATGATCTCTCTCTGATTTTCCATATGGTTCCGAAGGACATAAAGAAGCTTGCCGATTTTCTGGTCTATGAAAGGAGAACGAACCTCTATTTGATGAGGAATTATTTCTGTCACAGATACAGTTTTTAACGCAGCTCAGCCTGATACAATTTTTCGATTCTGGCTCTACCGAAACCTCGTGTTTCGTGTTTGGAATGTATCTATCAGGTTTACTCTTATGAACGAGGAGATCTTGTCTAATCTTTTCCAATCTTTCGTCTCCATTTAATCCCCTGGTGTATTTTGATTTCGGTGGTCGGAAAAACCTTATGGAGCCAGAAGTGTTGGGATCTGCTGATCTCCGTCTCACGAACGGGGAGTCAGAAATTTTGTTTACGCCGAGTAGAAGAACGGGCGATTTCTTGTCTTCATCATCAGGCAGATCACTGCAAAAATAAAATTGTTCTATTACTTATTTATAAAAAAAAATAAACAATATCAGCAATAGTAGTTCTTAGTTGAATGTAACTGATCACCTATATTTAATCATTATGAATATTCTTGTAGTAAAAATTGTGAGAATCAACAACAAGACTACCCTTTTTGGAAAAGTAAGTTAGTAATAAAACCAAACAAAAAGGTTATTACACACAAACACAAACAAGTAGAAAGCAAAAAAAGAAAAACACAAAAATACTTACACATAGCAAACATGAAAAAGAAAGATAAACACACATAAACATACAAAGGTATTTAGTACTTTATGCTATTATTGTCTCCTTGAATGCATTATAAAGAGATATCAAAACCCAAACACCAATAACCAAAAAAAAAAAAATTACAGTCGAAAATCAATACGATTGTTTCATGGTTTTAATAAGATTTTGAGAAGCAATCAAGTAACAATCCGCAATAAAATCAAAAAAAAAAATAGTTTCATTATACTGAATTAGGAAAATTCATTTTAACATTAGACAACATCTATACTAATATTATAAAGCTGAAGAGTTTGTTTGTTTGTTTGAACGCGCTAATCTCAGGAATTACTGGTTCGAATTAAAAAAATATTTTTGTGTTGGTAGACCATTTATCGAGGAAGGCTATAGGCTATATAACATCACGCTGCGACTAATAGGAGCGAAGAAACGGTGGAAAATGTGTAAAAAACGGGGAAAATTATTCATCTTTGAGGGCTTCCGCTGCGTGCGCTGCGAAAACGGTTCCAGATAGACAAAAAATATGTGTGAAAGAATTATTTCTCTTTAAATGATTTAAAAAAGTCCGTGACAGTTTATGTCTATCTTTTAAGATTAACTCACAAGAAAGTAAAAGTCGGAAAAATTTAAGCCGCTTGGAGCTTACTTTCAAAACGCAGCCTTATTCCCTTTAGAGATATAACAAAAAAAAGTAGAAAAATGATCATCATCGGTACGGATAAATATAAAATAGCGCGGGCGAAGCTAGCTAGAAGGCAACAGCTAGTATAATATAAATACGTTTAGAAACGAAAAGCCAAATGTAGTTTAGTAGTCGAGTATGTCAGTATGCGTGTCCAGTAGGATTTATTATTTTAATAGATCCATTAACGCTAGCAAATATTTGAACAACATTCTTAAAAAGGACCACAACACCTACATAGTACATATTTGCCGCTTTAAATGTTGAAGGACGCATAAAATAATAGAAAAATTGCTGGTGTAGAGATCTGCGTTTTTTATTCTGAATTCGAATCCTGCCAAGTGCACACAACATAAAAAAATCGGTTGTCTGTAAAGTCGGTTTACTGACGATAGTTGAACGTGACGTCCAGTGGTGGATTTATACTAGGGGCAGTCGGGGCTAGTGCCCAGGGCGGCAAATTTTCTAGGGCGGCAAAATTTGGAAAGTGAGATAAAATTTTCTATACAATATATAATTAACTAATTCTTTTAAATAATCATTTTATTTTTCAAGAAATATAATTCAAGTATTATGTATCACATTAAAATTTTGTATATTATAATATAGGAAATTTAAGTTATTGCTACAATGGGTGCAAATAGACTCAATAGCTTAGCTATTCTATGCATAGAATCAGATGTGCTTCAACGTTTAGATTGTGAAGATTTAATCGACCAGTTTGCAATTCAAAAAGTTAGGCGAGTGTGAAAAAAAATATGCAATACTAATATAAGTCGTTCTTAGTGCAAAACTTATAATTCTAAGAAAAATACAAATATTTTTTTGTATTACTATAGTATATAATAAATAATATATAATATATGAGTAAATAAAGAATAAATATAAATAAAACATAATGTATAATAAATGCTATATAATACATAATAAATTTCCTGCAATCAATTAGTTATTCTAATTCTTAAAAAATAAGATATCAAAACTATTAAAATAAAATTTAAGTCATAGGGCGGCATTTTCTTCAGTGCCCCAGGGCGGCACAAATTTAAATCCGGCCCTGGTGACGTCATTAAAAAAATGGAACGCCTCAGAGCGAGGTAACGCCGCATACGTCATGTTTTTTCGTTCTTGCAGCCGGCTCCATCGAATTATAAGACGTTGTCACGTCAATATGTATCCTTTATAGATCATGGATCACATTATAATTTGCTTTTTCTGATATAGTTTTTCACGAGAGTAAGGTTTATTTGTTTGATATTGTAGTTCGGTACTCCGTTGTCCGTCTGTCTGTCAAACCCTTAGAGTATACATAATATGTATACTTTAAGGTCAAACCAATACCACTATAGAGCACCAACAAACTCACCAACGTAGGACTATGAAATAAAATAAGAACCAACACAGCTAAAGTGAAGAAAAGCATCTTAAAATAGTAGCAATTTGTAGTTATATTACAAAAGAAAATACTTTTTTACGGAATCCTTCGCGTTACCCTGACTCGCACTCGAGTTTTTAGGGTTCCGAACCCAAAGGGTAAAACGGGAGCCCTATTACTAAGACTCCGCTGTCCGTCCGTTTACCACCAGGCTGTATCTCGTGAATCGTGATAGGTTGGACTGTTGAAATTTTTACAGATGATGTATTTATGTTGCCGCTATAACAATTTTTTTTTTTCTTTAACGCCGGTAAATGCTCTGAGGCATCCCACGGGGGAGTGGGTCTCCCAACGCGGGTATGTGGGACTCGCTGCACCCGAAAGTTCAGTCAAGGCCTGAACCATGGTGGGGATAACAACAAACACAAAAAAAAAAGAATTAAATCAATATTATTCGTCCATACAACAAACGTTATTTTTTTGTCGGATTTTGATGGATATTAATAACGGCAACGGGTAGACGCTTGAAATATTAACATTATATTTTGTAATATATTATGTAACTTTAAAAATAAATAATTAAGATAAAACAAATATTTAAGGGGGGCTCTCATACAACAAACGTGATTTTTTGTTAGTGTCTAATGTTGCATATAATAATATAATAGCACGGATCCCTTCGTGCACGAGCCCGACTCGCACTTGGCCGATATTTTCTTAATTCTGCCGCTGGTTAAATGTTGGTACATTTATATTATTATTAATCAAACATTCACACACACAGAGATAACTTAAAGTAGAAATAAAATATATTATATTATTCAATATCTTATATTCGTTTTATTTGAAACACTATTGAAAAATATCAGTGGTATTATTATTACAGTAATTATTTAACTCAAAACTTTAAATTAATCTACGGTACAATCCATATTATGATGTAAGTTTTAATTATTTCACACAGTACACCGGAAGACGTTATTGCCGAAATCTTTTTAAAAACTGTGTACCAGGTTAATTAAAATTAAGTACACAAAATTCTTGACCTCCATTTCACTTAACCAAAACCAGTGTCAATACAGGTCTCACGGCTCTAATGCGAATTCGTCCCACGTTGTTATGAAATAACATTTGGCAAGTCCTTGCCTCATAAAAATATAATAACCTTTTTACTCGACTACGGCAGTGTGTATGAATGTATGTAGCATGTATGTTGGTATTTTTGTATTCGTGTATGTTCCATCATGGCGTACTTTAATTTTACTTATTCATTTACTTACTTATTTAATTTTGATAAATGAGATTTGAATCGATTGGTCATGTTAAGACGTAGAATATTTTAACCAACATAGAGAACTAATGTTTTTCGGAGCTTTAAACTATTTAGTTATGTTTGCGATTTTATTAAAATATTAATTTTTAGCTGGATATGTGGCGGGGGATTGGCCGCCTTGGTCTATGTCCAGCAGAGGGCGGGAAAAGGTTGTTGATGATGATAATTAATTTATTTACAGAGTTAGCTAAGAGAGAATGATTGTCCTTCACTTGGAAGATTATATATGATAATATATACAATAAGCGAGGTCTTCTCAGTATCGTAGTACATATTACATATCTACTTGAATTTATAAATTTACAAGAATATTTTTTAAGTATTTTATCGCGAAAAAAGAGAGGCAAAAAAGTTTGGAGAATCCTAATGTGCACGCCTCATAGTCTCATTTTCCACAATATAATTGAATATTTAATACTCCACCATGGTTCAGGCCTTGACGTGGCGGTGGGGCTCAGTAGCCTAGGGTGAGCCCAGCACCTTGGGCGAAGCTAATTGAGCCGAGGGGGCTCTTTGTACCCCTCTTATAAGAGGGGTACAAAGAGCCAAGGAGTACGACTAATATATGGAATCAGCTGCCTCCTACGGTGTTTCCGAACCGATACGACTTAGGGACCTTCAAGAAAAGAGCATACTCATATTTGAAAGGCCGGCAACGCACCTGCTAATCCACTGGAGTAGCGGGTGTCTGTGGATGTCGATCTTCACTTACCATCAGGTGAACCGACTATCCGTTTGCCCCCTCTTCTATAAAAAAAAAAAATCTTTCGGGCGCAGCGAGACCCACATACCCGCCTGGTGATACCCAGGCGGGATGCCTCAGAGCATTTCCCGGCGTTAAAGAAAAAAAAAGGTCAATTGCTTAGCAACAAATAAAAAATCTGATATTTGTAAAATACACCGCCGTGTCTTAGTTTTTTATAAATAATAATTGAACGACAGTGAATTGAACACTCATAGTTCATAGTGTTACCTACCATAAATGATAAAAATATAATATATTCCGGTACGATACTTTTTTCGACCCATTTCCCTGCCACATGCACCGATCACCACGCGGACGTCCAGAAAATATTATTTATGATGTTGTTATTTACTATGTTAAACAAAATAACTGTTTTAAATATATTTTAATGTGCCTAATAGATTTATTGACTTGATATTTATGTGCACTCACATTGACCTGTAAGTGCGATATAAGTAACAAAAAATCAATTTCAGATTTGAGAAAACGGTTTTTTTATATGTCGAGAGTAGAGCTTCGTTTAGGAGGCGTGCAATAACTAGGAGAGATCTTGTAGGACCGACGTGTTTCTAGAGATCTTAGAGAAATTTGACATTGAAACTATAACTCAATTAATACGTAAACAGCAAGCTAGCCGAATATATGCGATAATGTGACCGGATCATTATATTACGTGATGTTCTCACCACATAATATCATTAAATAAACAAGTAATTATTACGCATTTACTAGCCGCGCCCTTATGAGGCCAGTATGATTCTATATAAGAAAATGGCAAGCAATTTAATTAATCAGATGCAGTGTATTATATAAAAAAAATTATATATATTTTTACGGATTGACTCTCCCCAAATTTGAAAAGAAATACTAATCCCAATTAAAAAACCATTCCGATTTCGATTGACAGTTTCGAAGATCATTGCATTCAAATAAACGAATGCTTCATGTTATAATCAGTATGGATAAAATACGTGAAATCATCAAAGTAATGTTACGTTCTAAGAATATACAATAGCGTTATCGTGTTTTAACAATGGTTAATGTGTGCCTGCGTTTTATTCGACCACATAAGAATAACATGTTCCTTTAAACCTTACGCTTGCTTTTCTATTCCGTAGTCACTCAAATTCCACAAGATAATGTAATGACATCACATGCATAATCGCAAGTAAAAAGCAATCGGTAGACACTAGACAGAGAAGTACGAATAACTGCACTTTTTAAGTCTAATTAGTCCTAAACCTTATGCAACGGTTTCTCCCGCGTACTTCCCATTCCCGTGGGAATATTAATTATAGCCTATATGTTATTTTGTATAAGCCATGTTAATGTAAAGTTTCATTAAAATTCATTCAGTAGTTTTTGCGTGAAAGAGTGACTAACGTACATCCATACATTCTTACAAATTTTTGCGTTTATAATATTCTAAGCCTTAATAGACTATGGCACTATGCCTTTCCCCACCATGGTTCAAGCATTGTCGTGGCGGTGGGGCTCAGTATCTATTTAAAACGAGAACGAATTTTACGAGACAAAATTCGTTCTCGTTTTAAATAGAATTGAATATTGATACAAAGTTAAATACTAAACCAACCATTCCTTTCAAATCCACGGATATAAAATCAGTTGTCTTTTTATACACATGACAAACGTAAATCGTAATTAGACGATTTTTTTTATTTACAAAATTATACGAAAACAGTTGCGTGAGAAAATAAAAACGTAACCCCAACGGTACCATGCTGTACCACTTCCTTTACCACTGATCCCAACTACAATAATTATAAAACAACCATCGTTGATTCCAACTATAATTTCACACCAAAATATGTCTGGATTATCATATTTTATCATTCCCAATCTTATACGTGGTACGACATAATATATAACAGTAAATCGAAAGTATATACAGAGTATTTCCAACTTTATGCGGTTGTGAGACGGTTGAGGTCCGGCTCACAAATGGACTATGGTGTCAGTGGTCTGATCAGACTGTTGGTCCATTCGCAATCTACTTTTGCATGAGATAGAGCAATTTGAGATCTGTTATATTGTCTAGAGTTGGGCCAATTTTTTTGTAATAACGATAAGATTACAACATTGAACGAGTAGTTTTTTGTCATTTAAGCTTTTCACACATTAACCTAGTTTCTTGTTAACTAGATCTCGAGAAAGTATTTTTATTACTGCTGCAAGTTGTATTTAAAATTCTACATAACCTTAAGATTTATGTAGAGCAGACAAGTACAGAGCTCTTATACAGAAACAAATATAAAAACCTACCTGTTGTAAGTCGGTTTATGGACGATAATAATTTTACGTGATAACGTCATAATGCGTCACAAGCCGAACACTTAGGCTAATCGTGCCTTTTTATTGCTTGTTCCGCGCTCTCGCTTTTACGCTCGGCTCAGGCGGAACGTGACATTTTTTCGTGCGTGAAACCGGCGTTTATCGATTTAGACTTTATCAATTTAGATTTAGACATTATCAAGAGGCCAAGATTCAGCAGTGGGTGGATAATAGTTGCAAATGATATTAAGTATGATGATTATACTTATATAAATCCCGCCAGGGAACAAAATGTTTTCTGTGTTCCTGGATCATGGATGTGTATTAAATATGTGTATAATATGATAAAAATCTTAAATATATGTATAGTATAAAAGTATTAAATATATTTCCGTTGTCTGGTACCCGTAAAACAAGTTCTTCGAGAACTTACCACGGGGCCAGATTGACGTGATGTAAAAGCGTCCATAGATATTATTATTATTATAAATATGAAGCACGAAAAGAGTGTACTTAGTGAACAGCTTAATTTAGCTATAACAATATCAATTACCTTAGCATTTTTTGAAAAAGTTTTGTATGTCATTCCTTGACATGAAACTGTGACGTTACAATACTAAAAATTGTGTGTGTGTGTGTGTGTGTGTGTGTGCCTATAGTCAACACTTAGCATAATATTTATTTCATTAATGGATTCAGAATTTAACCGCAAATATTACGTATGCTTTTGCATCGGCTGTTGTAGCTTTAAAGTCATCAAAACAGAGAATGAGTACAGAGAGCAAAATACAGCATATTTATTATTTGTTTAACGCAGTGAGAAGTGATGTGTTTGTATGTAAGAATCCTTTGCTAGCTTGAATGAAAGTTTAACGGAAATCGTCTACACCTCAAATAGGTAAAGTATTTAATATGCATATTCAAAGCCTAACAAGTCTTTAGAATAATTATTTTGTATTAACACATTACTAAATTCATAACGTTTATAACCCAACATTGCGTTTATTGCGGTGTTATACAAGTAGAAAACTAGTTTCTAATCGTTTCTTATTAGGAAAACTTTAAGCGATAATTATATTTAAACAGTAGTATGATAACTTAACTAAACGGGTTACGGGATAACCAACCTTGCTCAGACTTGCATTGGAACCGGTGGTAGATTCAATTGACGTTCAAAAGACTACTTTATTGGTACTATTTTTAATAAAAAAAATTGATTTAATTTGATTTAATGGACGCTTTTACACCACGTCAATCTGGTTCCGTGGTAAGTTCTCGAAGAACTTGTTTTACGGGTACCAGACAACGGAAATATATTTAATACTTTTATACTATACATATATTTAAGATATTTATTATATAATACACATATTTAATAAACATCCATGACCCAGGAAACTTTTTTGACTCTAGATCGTAGATGTCTCTAGTCCTAATTTCCTCTCTAAATGACTCTAAATGAAAGTGACCCTGAGACATTAATCAGCGACCAAAACTAAGACATATTTCGAATATCACTTGTCGACAACTTTTATACTACTACTAGCTATTTGCCACAGTCATAACCACTCTTAAATTAAAAAAAAAGTTTTAACTTATAATATCACGTATAAATAACCTTATAACCCCCTCCCTAACATCCCTCAATAATGTGTTCGGTGGCTCGTCTGCCAGTTTGCCTATCCATCCGATGTAACTCTTCAGCTTTACATTCGTTTAGATTTAAAATGCCTGATATCGAGTATCGACGTTTGTCCCAACACTGGCTGTCACCGGTCTATCCATAACACGCTTCACTGACAATTACTATTATTGTACGCCGTGGTCTTATTTCGTTCAATCAGACGAACGTATGAGTGAACAGAACATGAACAATGGATTCATTAATTCTTCTATAGCTGTTGCCCGCGGCTTCGCTCACTTTTTAGTGGTGTTCATTTTGTGCGAACGTTCTTGATATATCATGTTGAAATTCCATCAATATTGGTCAAGCCGTACTGTAAAAAGATACGCTGAATGTGTGGAATATGTATATCATTCACACAAAGAAAAATTAAGAAAATGGCAGAATATCTGAGTTATAAAATTAAAGTGTATCACAAAGAATGTGTGTACCTGTGTAGACAGGTTCTAGAGACTTATTACTCTTATTAGTAGAAATAGATGAGATAAGTTTTGTCATTTCTTTATTATCAAAATAGAAACATCATCATCATCATCATCATCATCAGCCTCTATCCGTCCACTGCTGAACATAGGCCTCCCGCAATGAACGCCAAACATAAAAAGGTACAATTATTACTACTGTATACTTCACCGTGTGATTCCTTGAAGTAATTAATTTTTAGATTAAATATTCTTCGCACTCAAGAATCATTGACTTATTGATTTCTATTGCGAATTTCATTACTAACTAGCTGTTGCCCGCAGCTTCGCCCGCGTTAACTTAGATTTACAGCCGTATACGGATTGATAATGATTATTTTATAGCCTTAGTTACTCCTTAAAACATCAGCTATCTGTCAGTGAAAGTCCCGTCAAAATCGGTCCAGCCGTTTCCGAGATTAGCCGGAACAAACAGACAGCCAGACAAAAATTGTAAAAAATGCTATTTTGGTATATGTACCGTGTATATGCATTTAGTAAAAAGCGGTTATTTTAATATTACAAACAGACACTCCAATTTTATTTATCTGTATAGATTTAATTAATTTAATGAATATCAATCATTACGTCAAAAATACATTTATTTTAAGCCGTAGATGGGCATATTTCGTGACTGAATTCGTTACGGCTACAGTATCCTAATTAAAAACGTCTGCTGAAATCGTTATAGCAATAAATCGATTATCGAATTCAATACGGAATCAATTTTTCTATATTACACAAACGCTCACTTCCTTATGTGTTGCCAATTAAATTGACCGCATAGATGTTTACGTGATGCAAAGTCATGTGTCAAAGTCAAAACATCATGCAAAGTTTTGGACATATTGTGGAAATGTGGCTATTTTTGAAAAACATGTCAAATTTGGTGTATAATATTAAAAAGATACCACTGAGTTTGTATGGCTGGTTGTTCTTAGCGGGCTCCGGAAACCGGTGGTAGATTCAATTCATGGCCAATAAGCTACTCTGTTAGTAGCATGTTAAATTAAAAAAATATATATTTGTATGGCGACATGTTATACATTTCTGACTGTATTCAGTATTGACATTAAAGGTCATAGGAACTAGCCTGGATTTTTTGTTTGGTCATTGTTCAATTTGATTGTCTTGGAGTATTCTCACGTAGTTAGTTAATTAGTCTCTTTATGTTTCTATAGCAACGTTTCTATTTATATAGCTTTAATTACGTCGTAAAAACCCATTTACGAAGATACATATCTTTTACTCCTCATGCAAATCCTGGAGAGATAGTTATCAACCAAATAACATGTTTCTGCCGCGTACGAGCAATGACTTCCGGCACCTCTCTCAATTCTCATGATAGTGGTTTTTTACCATGAAGCTTACTCTGTACAAGGGACCATCCATAGATTATGTCACACGCTAAGGGCCTCCCCCTTATCCTCCTATATTTTGAGACGTCACATTTCCACGTGTCTGTCTGTTATTAAAAAAACAAATTATAAATAATTATAGAAAAGGAAATTAAAAGTAATTTAAAATTTGTTTAAAAAATATGTGACGTAGCATTAGGGAAGGGCCTCCCCCTTCCCTAATGCTACGTCACATATTTTACAATATTTGTTTTACAAATGTGAGTTGTGACCAACTGTGACAAGCACTGTGGAGGGGTCAAAATATCTTTAAATTAGTATGTCGTAGTTTATAGTCGAAAGTCCTACGTTTCTTTTCGGAACGTAGCAATGTTATTTCACGGAAGAACTTAGGAAATGGTGGTACCAATGGAGGCGGTCGTGACGGCCAAAACACATTCATATTCTTTCGACTCGAAACTGTATAATAACAACTCTTATCAATTATCCAACGGTAGTCTGTCCATCATGCACGAGGTTTTCCGCTCTCACGTTCGTCTCTACCTGCTTTGTACTGCCGATTATAATGGACCATGGAATTAGCGCAATAGAAATATAAGCGGGACTAGCATTGGTGAGTTGGTTCCGTATGAATTTTTTAACGATCTACAAACTCGGTTATCGTCGCATCGATAGTTTGTAGCTATAAAATAACAGCAAGAGGACTAATTATGTTATATTGCAATTGTTTATTTTGTTTATTTGCAACCTCAAAATACTGAAACTGAGTATTTTGATATTAAGTGGTATAATATGCATAAGTTTTGATATACGTAATACGTTCAGCTGCCTAAAGGATATCAAAATAAGTAAACGGCGTAGCTTCGTTGGCGTAGAGAACTTGTAAAATTGATGTTTAAAATATTGAGTAAATGATAAAATATATAAAATAAATAATTAAGAACAAACACACTACCAAGGTCACTGGTCTTGCGGTTAGCTCGTAAAGTCTTTAGTTCTTACCACATAACAAAAATAGATTTAGAAATCTATATAATATATTATTATTACCTACTACGTCAAGAAAAATCTTAGTATTCCTTTCTAAACTTATTGCAAATGTGAAAGATTTGGAATAGTTAGATTGGATAGATTATGGGGTATCTACCCCATAATAGAGTATAATATTTTTTTCTCTTCCCTTTTTTATAGAAGAGGGTCATTTCATCTGGTGGTAAGTGATCTTTGCATTGAAGGCCTTTCAATGCAACGAAATTTCCTTTTCGCTTATGATAAATATAAATGTATATTTAAATAATTAAACAAGTAAAAATATGAGTTGGGTTCGTTTTCATTTGAAGACGGAACCATAAAAAATTGGCTTAGTAAATTAATTCGTTCTTATAATCCCGTGTAATTAGGGCATATAAAAACGAAGCCATAGACATTACGGGTCGATGACATTGAAAACTACTTCATTTTCTTATACCTAGCGACCAGAGCGACCAATAACTAGACGGTGCGATGTATTTATAGAAGAGGGAGCAAACTGACATTCACTTCACCTGGTGGTAAGTGATAAGCGACATTCATTGAAACCACCTACACCAGAGGATTAGCAGGTGCGTTGACGGCCTTTCAAATTCTTGTGTAAGCAACACAGAAGACAGGAAAGGAATTTAATTATATAAGTAGGTTTTATCATAGAGAAACCACAGGACACATGCGGACATGACATACAATACCAACAGGACGCATCTAAAGAAAGGTAAAAGAAATCGAAGCATCATGAGATGTTAGGATTTCATCAAGCAACAAACTGAAAGAGGCTACAGCGTTCTAAACAGTGGAAACTTCTAGACTCGTATCTACGTTTATTTGTTCTCAAATGAAGCATGTACGTACGGAGTTGTCAAATCTCAGAACTGCTCAAGTGGTCCATTGCCGAAACCGGCGGAATTGAATTAGTGGTCGACGTGTGTCAATGTTAATAATTTCAATGTTAACAATCATAGTGTTTATACGTTTTATGATCATCATGCTTGGTTCATCTAAAACTGGTCCCTTTATTAAATCTATGCTAAAACGGTAAAGGAAAACGTCAGGAAGAAACTGGCATTGGTGAGGATCAAAGGAAAAAAAAATGAAGATACGTAAAATTCAGCCTATATTGGGCCAGCACGTAGGCGAATTACGGTAATTTCGGAATCACAAAAAATTTAGATTTTTATTATATCTTTCTTCAATAAAAAAAGTAATAAAATAAATGCGTTTCCTTATTTTATGTGCTTACACCTTATAATCAACTTGTTCTTCTACTAATGTACAATGAGTTGGTGTCAGCCAAGGTACAGCAACAAATACGACACCGTCTCCAAATATTATAACAATGATGATGATGACGTGGTAAACGCAAAGATTGTACCTACATTATTAGAAGAATAAGTTTATTGTTTATTTAATGTTTAAATTTGTGTAATCTTGTAGTAAAGAATATTTATTCATTCGTTTATTGATCTTGATCAAATTAATATGGTACCAAATTGGAAACACCAATCATCGAAATCCATTCACAGTCGGCGAAGTAATCGGGTGACAAACATACAAAACAAAAAAGAGACGAATTGAGAACCTCCTCTTTTTTCGTAGTCTTTTAAAAATAAATTTGTACAGTTTCTCATGTCTACCAAATGAGAAATTGTGTTATTTATTGCTCACGAGAAAGTACGCCTATTGATGCTGATGATAATTTACCATTGCAATGAAGGTGTAAATTCCCAATCAGTAATTATTACAATTTGTATGAATTATAATTCTAGAAAGTGTTCTCAGGGTAGCTACCTCGGTTCAATGTTTTGAACTGTCTTCTGTTTCTCAGATCAATGTCACTTTCGTCTTAGAAAGCATTGATTTCACTTGCCGTTTCTATGATTATGTGGGAATATCGTTTAATACACTCGTTAATTGCACATTACAGCAAAAAACTGTAATGCAGTTTTATCATAACTGATTGTTACAGTTTTTGTTTAGTTTTTTTTAGTAAATAGACGTTTTTAATGTCAGAAATCTATAGAAATCGAACGTGCTTGCATACGTTACGACTATAACACACGTTGGTATAGACCATTTAAAGAAGACCATCTCTGTTCTCTATTGGCTGCAATCATAATCAGTTTTTAATTCAACTAAAAAAACTAGAGCCTCAATAAAAGTAATCTCTTCTTCTAAAATTTAAATGATTTCGTCATTGTAAGGTTGATGTTGTTTTTTGGTCGGTCCGTATTGGTTGCGAGTGGCAAGGAATCGTCCTGGCGATTATTGAGGAAGGTCTATGTTCAACAGTGACGGATAGGGGATGATGATGATGACGATGAAGGATGTTTACTATATTAAGAATGAATAGTTATATTAGTTAATAATATATTTGGACCTTAAAGATTGATATGTCAGTATTATTTACCGTGTAGCGACATTCAGCCGCCGAGGAAGAAAGCAATTGGTAGTAATCAGTTGAAATTAGATTACATTCAAAGGAAGCAAAATTACGGTCTCAGTGTTGCTAATGTATTACGATTCTTTATTAAGACATTTATCGTTGTATTCTAGAATCAACAAACCACGCTGAGTGTGCTTTAGTAGGTATATATTTCAATGTGGAGATGCTCGGTTAGGGCTCACGTTTAGAAACATTTACACAATTCTTAATCTTAATCAGATATTGTATAACAGTCCTATTGGTCAATAAATAAATTTTCACAAACGTAGATTTACTTGTACGTGTTCAATAGAAATAGGCGCATTCTTACCAGCAAATACTAATCTTAAAAGTAGAGTGAAGGTTAATAACAGAACAATGTCAACATAAGTTACATCTAGGTAAACGATGTTTTTTTATGAAATCAATTAGCGTTAAGGATAGACACAAACCTTTACCAAGACAAAACTTTAACAAAACAATTTTAAAGAAAAATCAATCAGTATTTTATTCGAATAATTCATAATTAACCACAAATAATACATGGATATAACGAGATCGATATACTCCTGTTATTAATTACGATTATTTAAATTAGCACATCTTTGTGTATTTGTGTTATATCTACATTCATAAGGTCATGTCTGCTCGTTTTAATTACCTCATTACAACATATTTTTTTTAATTTACACCAAAATATAATCACTATATTAATATCGTAGCGTACAATTCCATCTGGTAATTTTAATTGTATATAACGATATCAACACGACAACAACAAAAACAGAAATACCTTTATGTTCAAAATTTGACTCTCATTTAAAGAATGAGTACAAATTCAAGTGCAAGTCACTGTGATGCAGTGGGACATATTAAACTAACATCAACTCGTGCGCAGGTTCTGTAATACACGTGCAAACTATATGCATGAAAATTTTGATCTGACCCTGGGACCAACATCATTAATTCTCATTATTTATTGCATACGCATTGCAATTATTCAGAAACTGTAACATTATGATTATTCATATAATTTCCAGGATTTTTGTAAGCAGAATAATAATAAACCTTATTCATTTTAGCTATGAAAAAAATTCATGACCTTGCGGGCGAAACCGTGCGCAGCAGCTAGTCTTTTTAATAAAGATAATCCACGTTAACTACATATTCGATAATCTATCTGTAATCAAGTGATAACTAGTATCATGACTACGTACAGTCACATGCAACTATATGTAAACATAAAAAACAATGGTATTTACAAACATTTATAAATCCAAATATACAAAATGAGACAACATTGTTGCCTAATTTTTCGACTCGCACTTGGGAGTGCCCACCCTAACTAAAAGCGAGCGCCTTCAGCCGCTTTCTGAGGGTCCCGGATATGCAGACTACTTTTCATAATGGGGGAGCCCGACCGCTACTAAGATAGGTCATCATAGGTAGACCTCCTAGTTAGACACGACGTCGTCGGCGACTGCTAAAAGTATCGTGCAAACGAACAGCCGAGCAGTCCCCCTTTAGAAGGAGGAGTCTGGCCTTTTCGCCGGGGCCAGCCTGTCGCCGAGGGTCCTGCGTTGCCTGCATGATCCGGGACTCTCATAAAAGGCGGCTGACGGCACTTGCAACGGTTTTAGTGTGTAACGCATCTCCAAGTGCGAACCCTACACACGGCTAGGTTTAAAACCCACCCCGGTCCTAGTTATGGTTTGGTCTGCAAATTTCCGCTGCAGAAAAAAAAAAAAGGTCGACCTCCTAGTAGATTGGACGCCGATCTCCTTACAGTGGTCGATCGGCCATCTTGGCGTTCATTGAAAGAAGCCAGAAGTGAATGGATAAATATGATGAAGAATGCCATATTACAATTATTATTATTTCCACGGATTTTGTGTTGTGGAACAGATGTCTTACATTGGCGGTATGTATGCTACGTAAAGCATCTGTAATTTACACAATTAAATAAGTCTCATGTTTTACGAAAACAATGAAATTCGCGAAGCAATTTAAAAAACAATTTATACATATATAAATAATTTTTATATTTTAAATTCGATACATTATATTACAAATTATGGAACTTTAGTACATTTTGCAAGTGACTGTACTAATAATGATCAAGCTACTTGATAAATTTAATCAAAACATATACTGTCATAAGGTATTAGAATTCCCTCAAATGCACCATGATTCTCCTTAGCTTGTCATCTCTACTTTCCTAACAGCTACTTAGAATTCCGATTTACCATCTATGTCTGATTTCAGGCCTTTTAACCTTCTGATCATATCATTTCATTTTCCTTGAAATTTTAATCCCAGTGGTGAAATACGTCTCACTCATGCATGAATTTGCAGAAAATAATTGAGTTGGAAGATTAAAACACCACATATGTATTTTTGAGTTAAAAGTAAAAATAAGCATAATTAATGTGTACATATTTTGAAAGTGCTAATTTCACGAGTATTTTGGAATATAAATTATATTCTCTATAGGAGAACAAAAAACCAGTTGAATGCACTTCAGAGTCATAACCATTAGCTTATACTCGCTCAAACTTACGGTACCCAAAAATAAATTGTAAATGGGTCTGACTCTCTTAGTACCATTTGGATACATAAGCATTTTGAACGATTATGATTCAGTTTTCAAAAACATTATTTCAGTTTAAATAGATTCTATAATTGTTAAAACAATCAATCGACCCACTTTTTTCAAGCAATTTAGTCATTATACATTATTATTCAATACAGTAGAATAGCAGACTATTTATTGTTACAATAAAATGATTTTTATATAATTTTATACTTACACATATCCTGAACTTTCATTTTATATCATTGTCAATTAATTGTGTTTATTTCAAATATCAGACAATTAGAAAAAAATACAAGAACACAAATAAAAGTTTAAACAATTTCACTTCCGGGCCAACGACCCGTTTCTCATCACTATATTAAAGTATTTAAAGTATGGTGGTCCTAAACTGTACCTTTCGGTACACAAAATTTCACTTAGTTTATTTTCTTATTTAGACGCGCGCGCACGTCCTATTACCCGTGGGCGGTTCAACAGTATGACGTGGAGTGTACGATCCGAATTGACGAACGAAACGTTCTCGTTGAACAAACTTCCAACGCTTTACCTTGTACAACGCTTTCTTATCATATACAATTCCAGCTTTGTAAAACATTAACTGAGCAATGTAAAGCGTGGTAACCGAAAAATGTTCGATTAGTTTACAGAAATGATGATGTTATGAAGGCACGAAGGGGGGACAGCTCAGACTATTATACGGTATACATTACATTGGTACGTCGGCACGTGCTATAGAATTTAGTGATGATAACTCCATACCAGATGTTGTTTTCGGTGTGAAATTGTATTTTTCTGTTAACGATATGTTATTGCCTCTACATATAGAGCGTTGAAAGATAAGACTCGCATCTTTCTATTTTCAGCGCGCTTGAAGACTTCATCCATATATATCAACCTTTATTAGCGTTCAGTAGCCCTAATAAAAAGACCGTAAAAAACGCAATATCCTTTCCTTTATCGTAGTTTAAGTTATTTTTAGTTAAATTACTTCCATTTAACGAATAAAGTTAATCAATTTAGCCAACTTCTGATCCGTTCAGTTATCTTTAACATAGTTAAAGTAAATGTCTCAAATTCGATCCGTAACAAAAAACATTGCTCCCATAGGTGTGTCCAAAAGTATGTCTAGTAAATGAATACTAATAGTACAATCACCACCATGACTTATACAGATACATTTCTCTACTAAAACTTCAATATTGTAATATTAATTTATGCAATTGGAGAAACTACAAAAATGAACCATGATAAACAATCACTCAAGGTACCCAACATATAGAACAAAAGAACAGAATAGAATTAATTGCCCTTCCCAACGAGCGGATATCTCACAATAGATAATAAGGAGATTATGTCATGCCATTGTTCATGAATATAATCAATTTTGATGTTCTCGAATCATATAGATAGATAAATAATTAGATTTGTTACAGATACAGACGCTTACAAGGATAGACTAAGATGAGACTAATGCTAGCGCGTGGCTCATACTGATTACACTTGTACAATTGTTTTAGCTTGAATAGCGTGGGATTGCCACACCAGAAATGCACTTGAAAGTAGACTTAAATGGATTTTGTTTAAATAAGGGTGAAAGCAAAAGATGAGAATAAAAGGAAAAAGGAGAAAATGTTGAATAACATAATAAATTATTATTAGTACATGTATGCATATTAGAACAATCATATTATATTACCAAATTTGAAGAGAACTCATGTCGACGGATGATGGTTGACGAACACAATATTTTCGCAAACGTACCTACACATCATTTCAATACAAATAAATAAAATAAAATACCTACATAAAAAAAATGGGAAATTATAAGTCTAGCCACAAAATTATTTATTGGACACGTGATTAAACTTCTAATTTTATAACTAAGCAACGCGAAAATGACATAGCCTCTAATAAACTAATTCGTCTTCTTTACAACGCCAACTAAATATTCTATAGAAAGCGTCAAGTAGGTAAAGATCATCAACTATTGTGTCTTGTCCTTCTTATTTATACATTGCCACCTAATTTAACAACTTGGCCACGGATTTTATATCTCGTCACCATTTTACGTTTTACAGCTTCAACGCAATGTCTCAATCAATCAATATGGGATGAGTTACATTTTAAACGTATTGAGTTAAAAAATAACAAGCTAAATTTTTTGATTTATTTTTTTATTATTTTTTGATGTCATATTTAGATGCTCGTTAATTGTGGCCGACTTTTTAATTTAGAAGGCAACATACATTTTTGGAGGCGAATAATGATATTAAAAAGAAGCCTGTTTAATTAGCAGCCAAAAAAATTGTCAACTACTGGAATATTTCTACCAGTTTTTTGCCGCATGTGGCCTAAGATCACGACGTGAATGTGTTGTCCAAATTAATTATGCACTTTCTTAATTAACATGCACAACGGAAGTCTTTTATTACTTAAACTGGGAAAGTAAAAATTAACGAATATGTGTGGAAAAACTAGTAAATGTTAATTAGTAGTAAATGTGTGCAAAAATCATCAAGATCAAAATTGACTATTTGTAATGAATTGATGCAAATACATATTATAAGTTCACATTTTACAACTGGGTTGAGTGGAAGAACCTGATGGGTAGATAAATAAGGAAGTGCACCTCCAGTAGCTGAAAGTTTATAATCAGATTCGATACGAACAAATTTCAAACCAAAACAAAAGTCCAGAAGTTAATATGCAACAATTTCATTTTTATAGCAACCGAAATACACCTACACAATTTCTAAATGATCTAAAGCCATCATTCTACGCTTTCCCGTGACCACCATAAGAGTATATTATCTAGTAGGCCTACAAGTTCCATGATCTCTTACATGTCCTCCACAAAGTAAATGCTTCTGCTAAAATCTTGTGATTCTTTGACCTCGGCAAAGTCTGTAAAATTAGGGCTTATTTCACCAATACAAATAGGTTCAGAACTAGGTCACACAAGTATTTAGTGTAATTAACTACTACATCTGCTAATTAAGTTAAACGAGTACTTTCTAGGGGCACACAATCGAAGCGTGTAAACACAGCTTTTAAATGGAAAATGTGAAAACTTGTCGTTGAGTTAAGGAAATCACGTTTCCGCTAAGTGTTAAAAGCTTTGGGAAATAGATTCATTAAAATCTTTATCTCCGGGGGCACGATTCATACTGAAATTTGTATAGTTTATGTGTTTGTGGTCTGGTCACACACTCAAGAGAACAGATTGCTGATGGGGCAATAAGGTTCAAGAGTGGAGGTCACGTTTAGGTTGACGAAGTGTTGGTCGGCCATGAACCAGGTGGAAAACGATCTCCGTGCGGTGGCCGGTCCATGTTAGATGCGAGTGGCAAGGGATCGGCCGTCTTGGCGTTCATTGAGGGAGCAGGCCTATGTGCAGCAGTGGTATAGAGGCTGATGGTGATGATGTTTTGCTGGTAAATTAATCGTTGCCACATTAAAAACATAAAAACAAATAAAATATTCACGGATATTGGGAGCCTAAAAACTCATTTTAACCCCAAATTAACTTATTTTTTAAATGTCTATCACTTTTAGAACGAAATCAAATTATTTACTTGTAGAAACTTTCAAAATGTGTAAATTCATGAGAAAAAAAATGATCTTTCACAGAAATCACAGATGCACTCATGGCATCATCTGAATTAGATACATATCAAAAAGTAAAATTCAACTTTAATGCATGTAACCGGTAGGTCAACATACCAAGCAATTAAAATTATGATTAAATAATTGCAATCTCGACATCTATTTAAAACATTTTAATGTTTAGAACTTTTTGAAAATATGCCCTTTTTACACACGTTAGTATTTCACAACAAAAAAGCCATGCAAAATAAAAAATAAAAAAGTACCTTCGTATCCAACGAAAGAATCTATTGCCTTTTTTCCCGTTAGGTTTTTTCTTCTTCCCCATTTTCTTGTACTAATATCATAAGCACTTTATTACACAAAAATATACTACTGTCTATGGTTTCAAAGTTTCAACAAAATATTCCCGCACAAACACTTTCAATTTAATTATAGGATAGCACGAGTTTAAATTAAGAACGTTGTCTTCGGCCGACACAGGACTCTATGCTTGGGCTCTACGATAAACATTTGCATAAATTCCGAGCTTGGGTAACTTATTTCTCAATAACTCTACAAATTTTAAGTTTTCTAATTTCTCTTACACTAAACTAGTCACGCATTATAACTAAGCTATCGCCATTTTAAAAATAACTTCAAACTGTTAATCACAGAAAACAAATACAAAAAACAAACACGGCCCTTGGCAGTGATATTTACCAAAAACTTGGTTTAATAATTGAAGTTGCTTTAACTGGATTTAAATTCGATTTTCAAAAACAATTCTTTCCACGTTCAGAAACGGGCGATGGGGAGCGCACGCGATGAACTGGCGCGTGGCCACGTTCAAATTTAGAAGCAGTGAAAAAAAATAACACCGGCTGGATGCATTGCAAGAAATGCAGCGGCTGTTTATTTAATTTTAGCTCGTGCTGTCTACGACGCAAAGCTCAAGTGATTATTTGCATATGTAAAATATTATTGAAAAACAAGACTAACTTTGCGGTAAACGTACGGACAATCAATTTAATTGTTTTTATAGCCGTTTAATTATATATTTTAGTACCTAGGATGGTTTATTGGTGCCAGATAGTACAACATGTCATTGTAATACCTTATGGGATTTAATGGTAAAATACCTTCTACATTGGTTCAAATATTGACTGACTTCATTTTGCATAGTATTGACCATCTCGGTTTGCTTATTACATTAACGTATTTGAATATAATATAATTTTACTACTATTTACTAGTGAGAAGTAATCCCTGGAGGTTTTGATTTCGTATGGCTCCTGCACCACTTCACTACAAATGATGGCATGATGATTAACAGCTGTAATTCGTAATGAAAAAACGAAAACGTATGCGTAAGTTTGACGTGTGTTGGCTTACAAGAAAAATGTCCGACTGATGACGCGCTGGACACGACTTTTAAGCCCCGCCTACTTGGACACGACTTTTGTTGGGTCATTTTTATAACGCAGTTACATTTCCTGACTTATTATTTATTCGTAGGTAATATGTTATAAAACTCGATAAAACATAACTACAGTTACTCTTTTAAACCGCACAAAAACTTTTTCGAACAATGGTTCTTTGGGGGGTTTGACCATATTGACATTCCATGAAGGACGCTTTTGTCACAGTCAATTTAGCTGATGGCAATTTTATAGATAGCAATTATAAGCTTGCTAATTAAAAACGACATTATTACACATTAATTGTATAGGTGAGAATTTACCTAGCCAGATTGTAAAACTAAATAGACTCAAGACAAACTTAAAATAATTTAAAGCGTCTGAATCATGATCTATATCCGTTGGCCTCGCTCAATGTTGTGATACTAAACAAGTATGTGTTTATGGAGAAGATAAACTTCAACGACTTATCGCTTTTGAAATGAGCCTATCTCGGCCGTCTACCTCGAAATTATGTGAGGAAAATCTAGATCGGCGTCATTTTAATATCATGAGCGCGTATATCCTAAGAGCAATAGATGAACGAAGAAGACATCTGACATGTACAGATTACATGTGCGAATTTTGGATTTGTACATCTTTATACGTTAATCCCATAAAATTTAAACATTTGATAAACGAATTTAAATTTGAACACTATAGCCCATCTCATGTGCGTAAAAAGGCTGTAAAAGTACTTAGAAATAAAGAAACATTTAAAAAAGTTACATATCGGTATCCTTTATTTTACCATTACTATGGCAAAAAAAAATCGGTTGTCTGTAAAGTCGGTTTACTGACGATAGTTGAACGTGACAACGTCATAAGAAAATGGAACACCTCAGAGCGAGGTAACGCCGCATACGTTATCGCATACGTCATGTTTTTTCATTCTTGCAGCCGGCTCCATCGAATTATAAGACGTTGTCACGTCAAAAGTATTTAAAAAATACGATACTATCATAGACAAAAAAGACCGTCATGGCAAAAATTGAAACTACAACTGTCAAATGGAAAAATAAAAAGAAAAAATCTTTTTTAGCATCATTAAGTTAACTAAATATTTAAACGTTTGACATCAGAAATAAATGCTAGCTATAAATCAAGGCCGTTCTCCCTGTTTAGCCCTTCTGTTAAATTGTTTCTTTAATGATCCACGTAATTTATTACACTGAAAACACTAACATACACGTAATAATAGAAATTCTATTACGTGCTTGTGGAGTCTGGTATATTCCTTTATATTTGAAATATAAAAAATAGACGAACTATACTGCTAGTATAAAGACGGCATTAATTCATATTCACCCAGTTTTTTTACTTATCTGCTAGCCTTTTCATGCCGATTGAGAAATGAAATAAAAAAAAGAAAATCAATCTAACTATTACAGAAAGAATGTAAATTATAAATATTCTCGAAAATATATATAAACATAGGACCATGTAGTAGAACGACTAAAAAGATATTGTGTTCTATCCAGATAATTAAGACAAAATACAACGACCTCCAATGTGTTTATATAACTAGAATGAAAGACTGCTAGCATTCTTGCGGGAGCTTAACTGGCAGTAGGGAGTGCTTTAGGATCACAGTACGCAAAATAGGCGCATAAGCGTCGAATTGCGAATACCAGCCTGACCTCAAGTAACAAGTATGACTGGAATGAAGTCTTCCCGTTCATGAAAAAAAAAATCATTGACGTTACATTACATTCACAAAAATAAACAAAATTTACGCAACACTCATGATGTAATCATAAAAATCAACTCTGGCAGGTTGCCAACACCCGTACCTGAATACTACAGAACCAGGAATGAGGAACTAGAAAATATGATTCTTAATTTTAACGACCTCTGTAATCTATGGTCTAGTCTTTTTTATATATAGCAACAATTTACGGTTCTTTTTTTAAAGACACGAAAAGATTTTAGTCAGCCAATAATATAAAGACAGGTTTATAGTAGATGTTGTAAGATTGAAATCAAAGCATTGTATGTTAATTTACAACATTTATAACGAAAACAACTCAAATCATCCAGGAAGCAGTATTGAATCGTATGCAATTCCGGGGTTTTTGTAAGTATAACAATAATTTAAGACACGACTATACTTGTCTTAGCTTAAACATCAAAAGCAAGACGATATTACGGCCTGCTGTTGTTTTACGACTTTCCTTGCTTTTCTACAATCTACTCACTACTATAAAATGTAAAAGATGCACGTCATATTATATACCTATGAATTAGATATCTTGTTCGTTTGTAGAATATCAGAACGGAAATTTATTTAATATATTATGATTGATAGAGGCTGATAATGATGATCATCACTATTCGTCCACTGCTGAACATAGGCCTCCCTCAATGAACGCCAAGACGGCAATAAGTGTTGGATGCTAGTGGCAAGGAATTGGCAGTCTTGGCGTTCATTTAATATTTTTGAAGTAAAACTTCTTTAGGCACAACTAGCGGGTAATTTAGATTTTTTTCTGATAGAAGTATTCTCAAAAGCTCAGTATTCTTAAAAAATAGTAACTTGCATTGGTAGTGAGCATTCTGGTTATATCACAGATCACCCCGAACTCCCAAGGTTATAATAATATGCTCGATGCTAGTGTGTATATCATATTTTAATATGCCATTTATTTTTTGACGGATACAACGCTCAGTGTTCTATATTCAAAAATAGTAACTTGCATTGGTCGTGGGTATATTATGTCATATTATACTCCACGTTTCTTGACTAACACGTAAACTAGTTGTAAAGATCATAATAAGTTAGGATTAAGTATTTATTTCAATTTTTTTCGGATGCGGATGAAATGTGAATAAAAAAAAACGGTTGTCTGTAAAGTCGGTTTACTGACGATAGTTGAACGTGGCAACGTCATAAGAAAATGGAACGCCTCAGAGCGAGGTAACGCCGCATACGTCATGTTTTTACGTCCTTGCAGCCGGCTCAATCGAATTCTAAGACGCTCTCACGTCAAAAGTAAAAGGTTTTAAAAAATGTTTTAAATGGGGATATTGACATTTTTAGGAATGATTTTAAATCGTTTTGACGTAGCCGCAGAGAGCGCCAACCTCAGCTATCAGGTCCGCCCTCTCCGACACCCAAGCAGGGTGTGGTCAGTAATGTCCTCATCACTGCTAAAGTAATGACACCCTGGAGTATTCTCCGAACTGTCAAAGTCCCTTAATTGCGTAGTAATATTTTTTTGAAAATTTCCAGGTAAATTTGTAATATGTAATTAATTAATTATAAATATCTGAAAACTGACGTTCAGTTCAGTGTTCATTTTTTTAAGTAAAACTTTTTTAGGCGCGACTAGAGGGCAATTCAGATTTTTATGAAGTTGAATCGCGCGTAAAGATAACACGCACACACATTTTATTATTTAGTGTTACTTCTCACTAGGAAAACCTTAAACAGTACCTACCTACCTACTGAACTGATAAATTTACGGCGCATATAATATCTCAATTAAGAATTCCTTTTTATTTTACTTATACTTTATCGTCTCAATCTATTGTCATCGATGAGTAATATTTTAAAATAGTGTGGAAATATATAGGTGTGAGGCGTAAAGGGAGATCTCCGACCAAGCGAGATGGTATGCTCGGTCAGGCCGAAGCCCACTTGCTATCAATTCAGCTGATGTATGTATAGCAACGAGCTGTGGAACTTCGATAGCGTGATTCAGGAATGTGGCGATGATTGGTCCGCCACATCACTCCCCCCCGAAGACCGGAGGTCGAATGACGAATCTTGAGTCTTCTGCTTGACTCGCCAGTGTTAGAGAGTCCCAGTGAGTCGGAACTGTGATGCTGCTGCACGGGCTCCAGTGAGTCGGAGTGCTGCCGTGCGGGGCCGATACTACGTGCTGACCAGGAGAGATGTGCTCTGCTTGTGACCGGTCGTGTAGTGAGAATGCCCGTTGAAGCCGATGAGGGTTCGACCAGTGCCGCGATGCGTTGGGCTGCTTGGTCGAGATACCCGAAGAGGCTGAAGCTGGCTGGCGTGGTGTGGAGGGGTGTGGGAGTGATGATAATGAAGTTCAGAAGGAGGCGTGTTCTGTCGAGGGTCACCAATGTGGGGAATATAGGTTTGAGCCCCGAAGGGAGATCTCCGACCGAGCGAGATGGTATGCTCGGACAGGCCGAAGCCCACTTGCTATCAATTCAGCTGATGTATGTATAGCAACGAGCTGTGTGATGTATGTATAGCAAATGTGGCGATGATTGGTCCGCCACAATAGGTTATGTTTGCACAAGTTACAACATTTAGAACTTCATTTCCATTGGTCACAATTTCCGAAACATTTAGCCCCCTTATATGTCACAATTCCTGCACAATGAACGTCCATAAACATATATTACTATTATCACCGTTATGTGGTCGAGCACATTCTACGAGTCCTGACGGCTTCACGACGTTTTCACGAGAACTGACAAATTTTAATGGCAGCCATAATTCGGGACCATTGACAATAATACTACTATGAATCACTAGGCACATCACGCGGGTATAACAAAATTAATCTGCGTACAACTTCAAAGCGTTTAAATTTGTGGCATCTATTTATATATTCGAACACTTGGCTGCAGTTCAGTGACAAGTGGACAGAATATATAAAATAGTTAATAGAATCAGGCGTTACTTTGCGGAAATCCATTATATAAGATATTAAATTATATTATATTAATTAGCAATTATCCATCTGAGATCATCTGGCTTAACGAAGAAGCGCGGCACTGTTTTACAGTTAGAGACAATCTTAAACTACATTTAAAGTGCTATATTCAGAATTATCCTTTCAATTGCACAATATTGAATTTGATTGCTTAGATGAAAAAGCCCGAGATTTTGCGTCCATTGAGGTTCACAAAAAGTATCTTACCCAGCAGAAAAAATTAAAAAACCTAGTGAATAAGACCAGAAGACCGACTGAACCCATTCCTTGCTCTAGTTTTGATTCAGATAGACATTGTCGAACGTCTCATTCTTTTCATCCACGGGTAAAGAATTTAACAAATGTCCAGTTTTCAGCTGCAGAGATGGCACTTTATGATGGTTTAAAATACAATATCACGCCCAACCTTCATCAAAAGTCTATAGAAACTCTCGCTGTTGATGCGGAAATAGCCACCGTAATAAATAAAAAGGATCATTTGGTTAAAGTATGGTAGCCCGTGATATCAAAAATACACCTTCTGTTTTCTCTTTTAATCCAGAAATAATAGCTTTGAAGTCATTGAAACAAACTATAAATCATAACGATCTCGTTATTTCTAAAGCAGACAAGGGCAATGCGGTGGTAGTATCAAACGGGTAGATTACATTGAAAAAGTGAATAACGTTATCCGTGGCGATGATTTCATTCAAGTACAGTCTGATCCAACAAAACAATTCATGGCTAAAGTTAAAAGGGCAATCAATAATACTAAATATTTATTCAATACCGAATCATCGAAGAAAAGGTTGATCACTATGAACCCAAAAGCTCCATCTCTTTACGGTTTACCAAAAATACTAAAATTAGATATACCCATTCGCCCCGTTGTTTCATATATTGGATCGCGTACCATTTAACCAAATTACTGAATAATATTATTAAAGAAAAAATACATTTTCGGCCAAAATATGCTATTAAAAATAGTATTGATTTAGTGAATAAAATCAAAGATTTGAATTTGCCATCTCGTACAAAATTAATATCACTTGATGTAGACAGTCTTTTCACAAATGTTCCATGCAAGGAAACACTGCAGATTATAAAACATTCTCTAGAACAAAAATCTTTACCTCCTGATGAATGCAGGGAATTAATAGATCTGACGAGTGTATGCATGGAACAAAATTATTTCAGATTTAATAACCAATTTTACATACAAAAGGATGGCTTAGCAATGGGTTCACCTTTAAGTCCCTTGATGGCGGAAATTTTCATGGACGATTTTGAACGCAAGTACATTGTCAAGAATAAAAACTTATTATATTACTATAGATATGAGGACGATTGTATTATATGTTGGACAGGTACGGAAAGACAGTTTGATATATTCGTAAGAGATCTCAACAAAAAACATGCGAAAATTAAGTTTAAAGTAGAATTGGAGGAGGGTAACACTTTAAACTTTCTAGATTTATCGATTACTAAACATGATAACAAGCATGTTTTTTGCATCTACCGTAAGCCGACTTATACCGATACAACCATACGTATATCTTCATGCCATCCTTGGCAACACAAGCTCGCGGCTTTTCATAGTTACGTTCATAGATTAATGTCCGTACCACTTACGAAAGAAAACTATCTTAAAGAACTGGACATAATTCACCATATTGCTCAGGCTAATGGATACAGCTCACAAGTCATTAAGAATATAATTAATAAAACACAAAATAAACTTACAATGAAATATTTCTATGCAGTACCGCCAAATAAAGAAGTCAATAATTATAAATCCAGCCTGACCTATATGGGACCGGTATCTGAACGGATAGCTAAGACGCTGAGAAATTATGATGTCCATTTTGCTTACAAGACTAATAATACACTAAGAAATATTTGTAACAACAAAGACAAAATAGATTGCAAATATTTATCTGGTGTTTACAAATTAAAATGCTCACAGTGTAACGGCTTGTACGTAGGCCAAACTGGGCGCAATTTCGAAACTAGATATAAAGAACATAATTTACCTTAATACTTATAAAAAATAAAAAATAATTTATCGACGATTGAGCAAGTTAATTTTATGTGTTTTGAAGTTAAAAGGTTTACAATTAAGCGCGTTACTCTTATAATAATATCTTAGAGCTAAACTTATAGAATTACGTTTTTCTCTTAAAATTAGAATACCTAAAAAACAAATAATAGCGTAGTGTCAAATTTTCTACCTCCAAGAACTTATTTACTATATTTTGCTTTTTTTCACTTATCTATAGAGTTTCGTGCTGTGCTGGGTGTTACTTTGACAGATAGGATTCGAAACGAAGACATCCGCCAGAGTATTTTCAGACGGGTTACCGATATCACGCAAAGAATAAGCTCGTTGAAGTGGCAGTGGGCTGGTCACACACTCAGGAGAACGGCTGGCCGATGGGGCAATAACGTCAAGAGGCCACGTTTAGGTAGACGAAGTGTTGGGTCGGCCATTAACCAGGTGGGAAGACGATCTCCGTGCGGTGGCCGGTTCGTATTGGATGCGAGTGGCGAGGGATCGCAGACTTGGCGTTCTTTGAGGCCTCCCTCAATAGAGGCTGACGATGATAGAGTTTCTAAGTATTTACTCTATTTTTTATAGGATGCCTTTCAAACGTATATATTTATTGTATACATTTATTTTTTATTTAAATTGACATAGGTATATTGATATTTTTAACTCGATAACAATTAATATTTTAAAACAAATTCGTAAAAGTATGTGTTGGTACTGATAGAATTTATATTGGCAATGTCAAGCAATTTCTTATTGGCAAAACCAATTTTACGACCGTGGAATCGATAAAGCCTAAAATGACACCTGCTAATTAGACACGAGGTAATCCTTTGTAATATAATTAGTTACAGTAAACGATAATCTATCTTTAAGAAGAATTTTGTAATGCCCAAAAATACTTGATCAGGCATCGGTTCACATAATATGCCAATGAAAGGATGGCCAATGGTTTAAAATTTCCTTAAAGGGGTTCTGTAGGAACACAACCGAATATATGACACCAACAGAAAAAAGTGTGTACATTATACAATTAGCTTTTGAATCAACCTTTATCTAATTAAAATATGTGCGCGTAAATACGATAAATTCTGCTACTTTGAATGAAATGAACGGACTTAGAGATAGATATATTTAAAGCAGACAGAGGCATAACTTTACACTTTCTATGCCATAACATTGCTTGATTCGCATGGAATGCATAATATACATAAACATAGAGCTGTATTATATAGTCTTGGAAGGCTATTTTTCCTGAAGGAACTTCCTGGTTACGACGGTTCTACGTGGTACTAAGCAATATAGCTATAAAGCTCAACTAGAGTCCCTACTACAACTACGTCCTAGAGTCGCTATTCTTCTCGACGGATCTATCTTACATTTTTACTTCAATAGAACAAACCTATACAAGATTTGTTAAGATAATCAATATTAGTTTAGTAGAATCAGAAATGCGGTATCTTTGATCTTTCACAGATATGTATTATTTCTATATATTCGCAATCAAATGTTTAGAAGCCCTTGCACTTCTATTATTAATGCACAAAAAGAAAGTCAGACAAAACATCGGTCGTCGAACTATCCGTCTCTAAGGCCTGGCTGTCGGCCAACACCAAAACGTGTCTAGGACATGCAGACTGCAATACAAGACTGCACTGAAAATTATTTTTTTTCCTCTCTCTAAGACTAAAATGTTACAGGAAAGAGAGATTAACTGAATGTAAAAATGTTGAATACATAAAAACTAAATTTATAAACTATAATCATTAAAGATATCGCATATAAATATTAATCAAATAAGCAACATAGTTAATCGATGTTTACGGTCTACTTCATCGCTATATAATGATTGAAGCTTATCTTGAAATAATTCAAAACACCCAACATACCTTTTTTTTATAGAGGGCAAACGGCAGTCGGTTCACCTCCATAGACACCCGCTACATCATTAGCAGGTGCGTTGCCTTTCAAATATGAGTCTGCCTTTTCTTGAAAGTCCCTAAGTCGTATCGGTTCGGAAATACCGTAGTGGAAATACCTTCTTGAATCGACATCTTTTCACCACAATCTACACTAATATTATAAAGCTGAAGAGTTAGTTTGTTTGAACGCGCTAATCTCAGGAACTACTGGTCCGATTTGAAAAATTCTTTCAGTCTTAGATAGCCCATTTATCGAGGAAAGCTATAGGCTATATAACATCACGCTCTGACTAACAGTAATTAAGTTGGGTAAGTTAACGCGGGCGAAGCTGCGGACAACCGCTAGTCCTTAATAAAGTTAATAAAACGTTGGTCTGGCTGTCTGACGGTTTCGTTTTTACGTGCAAACTACCAACATTTGCCAAAGAGGAAGAGGATCTATCAAAATAATCATTATCAGTGCATATAATTAGTTTTAATAAAAATCCTCAGCATGGTTCAAGCCTTATCGTGGCGGTGGGGCTCAGTAGCCTAAGGTGAACCCAGCACCTTGGGCGAAGCCAATTGAACCGAGGGAGCTGCTCTTTGTACCTCACTTATAAGAAGAGGGAACAAAAGAAGAGCAGGAGTGACAAGGGGCGGGGATGGGTATCTACCTCACCCCATTGCACTGATCCCGAAGATCAGTGGGGTTGTTCTGTGGTGCGAGACAGCCCCTCTGAAGAGGTGGCGTCGGTCAATTGCGGGACTGACTAGCTGTCGAGGTGCCCTGTTGCTCAGCTGCTCAACATATCCGGAGCACCTCATCAAAGGCGGCATTGTTGGAACTCGTCGGGTTTTAGTGAGTAGAGCTGCGTCCACCTTACCATCTTTCGGGCGCAGCGAGTCCTACATACCCGCCTGGGGAGTCTCTCCTCCTCCTCCCCGACGCGATGCCTAAGAGCATTCCCCGGCGCAAAAGAAAAAAAAAAGTTTAATAAAGATAAATCCATGCCCCACCGGCAAAGTCGCAACCAACACCCAGTTCAAAACAAGTAGGTAGGACAAAGATGCTAATACAATTAAGCTAAGTTATAATTAACTTTACATTACACACAGTTAATTGATAACCTAGCAGGTGTGCGGTTGTTCTATTTTGGCGTCTAAGTATGTACTAAATTATAAATATCAGAGTCTCTAATTACTTCCATTCTTCTATATGTATTACCATCGTCAGCGCTTAGTCATTTTAAATAATACGAAAATCGATCAATGTAATGTTATTCATTTGTATTTTTGTATTTTATTTTCAATTTATATTACATTTTACTCTGTAGGCTGTAGCATACTTTCTATATCCATAGATAACTCACAACTCTTTAGTAAAAAAGCTTTTGGATCTTCGAAGGTTGGATCTTCGTAAAAGGTTAATTAAAAAAATTCAAAAATATAGTACCTACCTACCTATTTATGAAAAAAAATATCAGAGTACAGAGTGGTGCATTTTTACACACCTTGTGTATTTTAAAGTTTGAAATAACGTGGTAGCCTAGGGGTCTATTTTAGACGTTATTTGATATTTCCACAAATGACAGCATTTGTTACACGTTGTACCTTATTGTTCCTAAAAAAAATATAGATTCACTGTCGAAAACATAATTTTCCTGGCTGATCTGCGTAATACAAATAAACTAACCACACAAAAACAGAAAAAGAAGAACGTTAAGCATAGAGTCCTTATCAATTATTGCGCAACAACTTGAAATGGTCATTTCAATGCATTAATGTAAAATTATCAACGACTAAAATATTTTTAAATGAAAACCGAATGTATTTTTTTAATCTGTGCGCACAGTTCCACTCGCTAGCGTTTCGCGCGCTCACTGCCTATCAATTCTCAAGGCGGGAAATGACATTAGCTCCAAAATGGTAGCATTACATACATTCATTATCATATAAAATATAATAACTCAGTCCATTCTATTGTTTCAGTAAACCGGTTAATGCTTAGAAAAAAATCGTTATCATATAAAATGTAATTGTATTTTCTCACGAGGAAATAGGCAAACGCCCCTTAAAAAATTACATTAATTATGGAATGTAGAGACAAAGAGGACCATAGCTTTTCCGTTAAAACGCCAGCACTCTGCGCGGGACACTTTTTCAACTTTCGGGGACCAAAGTCCCTCGTTTGCGCAGGCCTTAAATGAACGTTTCTTGTTCTAGGCTTCTTTAGGGATAATTGAGAAATGGCACACTTCGGTTAACAATTACGACCATTTTACTTGTATCAACTATCACTCCCATATTTTACTGTGTTGATGAGAGAAACGCACATAAATTTAGTTATCTTTAAATGACGAGAATCCAGGCGCTAAGACTAGTGTATATAATGTCTATTATTATTCACGATACGACTTCATCCAAATCGGTCATCGCGACAACGTCAGAATTCGTTACGGCTGAAAACAGGTCAATGGATAAATAATTGTGAATCAGTAGTTCACAAGTAGTCAATTAACTTAGTACTTTTCCCTTGATGCTTTCACTTTAACACATTTTATAAACTGATATACCTAATTAATAATATAGATAGATGGTGTTGATTAAAATATAGATATTTCAGACACTGAAGAAATTTTGAAATAAAATAATTTACAGATTAATATTATGATACCAAGAGTACCTATGGCAATCAAAACATACATACTAATAAATTAATTAATTTAATATTTCTATGAAAGTTCACTAACTCGCGGGAGATATACGGGGTACACCTACATAAACACTCTCTTCCCCCGTATAATTCTTCACTCCCTACAAATCAAAAGCACCTTCTTGCGAGAGTGCTTCATTACTTCCCTAGCGTCACTCTCCGGTGGGAGGGAAGCGCTGTGCCGCGCTCCCGGCTGCATGGGTACCACCATCTTGCTTGTTTCTCCCGTGAAACAGCTTTGCTGTGTTTCGGAGAGAAGGGCAAGACAGGCAGTGTAATTACTGGCACCGAGACTTAACATCTTATGTCTCAGGATGGGCAACACATAAATAAGTTGCCTGGGCTCGTTCCAGGTAAACTGATTTATGTTCATGGGCGACGTCGACCACTTACAATCAGGTGGCACGTTTGCCAGTTTGCCTATCCTACTAACATAAAAAAAAAAAACTCTCTCCTTTCTGGGGCTGACGACTTCACCTCACGACGGTACAGCACGGCGGTCCGGGTGTGTCGATGTTGCAGCTACGATGTCATCTCAGTTCTTCGTTTGTGCCAACTGTGCGCGAACATCCGTAGATGGCTGAAGTTGTTCTCCGTGGCAGTCAGATCCTCGTAGTAAACTAGGCCTACCTTCGTCCGCTCTATTCCATCCAACATCGAGTTACGCTCTTCCTTATACAGGTCACATTTCCACAGAATGTAGTCACGGGTCGTCTCACTATCGTGGCCGCAGTAGCAGGATGGCGTGTCACACAACGTCATCCTGTGCAGTCGACCCATAAGGCATCCAAGGCCGGTAAGAATGATAATAATATATAGATACTGCACATTCTAAATTAATCTTCCCGACGTGTGGGCCTTAGCATGAACTTGGACAAGACGAAAGTCATGTTTAATGAATACGTTCTCCCAAGGCCGGTCAACGTTGATGGCATAACTCTCTTGAAGTCGTGCAAGAGTATGTCCATCTTGGGCATACTTTGCAGCTTGGTCGACATAACTTCGGGAGGGAAGTCGATACGAGGATGCAATTGGAATGGGCTGCCCATCCCAATTGCATCCTCGTATCGGCTCGTATCAGGAAGCTTAGCCGTATTCACAAATCATTCACAAGTCGTCTATACTGCAGAGTTTGAAGACGAAAGTCTGCAATCAAAAGGGTCGAAGACTTTCGTCTTCGAAATCTCCCTATGATAACCTACGAGCCTGAAACGTGGCCTCTTAAATTTGCGACTGGTCCATAAGTTTGCCGTATAGCAACGTGCTATGGAGAGTACTATGCTAGGTGTTTCTTTGACAGATAGGATTCAAAACGAAGACAGCCAGAGAACTAAGGTTACCTATATCACGCAAAGAATAAGCTTGATGAAGTGGCAGTGGGTTGGTCACACACTCAGGAGAACGGATGGCCAACAGGTCAAAGGTTCAAGAGTGGAGGCCATGTTTAAGGACAATCTCCGTGCGGTGGCCAGCAGTGTTGGAGGCGAGTTGCAAGGAATCGGCCGACTTGGCATTAATTGAGGGAGGCAGCAGGGGACGGTTATAGTCTGACTATGGTTTATAAATAAATGTATAATAATATTTCTGCAATTCTCGTATTAAAGAGCAATATCACTGAAGCTACTGTTGTCAAATCTATTAATCAATGATATGCATAAATCAGAGTACATTGATCATTGTACAGATAACATTCACATTTATAAGCAAACACATGGTAATTCTTCTACAATGAGTTTGATATGTTAAGTAATTATAGGATAAAATGCTTGTTATGTTAATGATGGCAAGGAATTTCAAGGTCAGCCATACTAGTGAATTCCATTATGATGTATGACTTTGTTGCATTTATTCAGATTGATCACAATTATGTGAGCTGTTTGATGGAATATTTTTTTAACTTTCAATATAAACTGAAATTTATGTCTATCCCAACTCTTTCGAGATGGACTACATGTAATCCTATTATAATTAAAATTGACTTCAATTATATAATATTAAGGTACCTTTTAATCACCTATAAATGTGTGATAAAAATATATTTATAGTGCTTAAAATAACAGGGTTCAAATTCTCAACATAGAGTATGTGGACATAGTTAACTTATAATTTAAAGAATCGATAATCAAGCTTTTCCTTATTCTAAAAAAGAGATTTAACAAACAGTACTACTGATAATACTAAGTATATATATACTACTAATAATACTAAGTAGCTTTATTTTGTTACCAGTGGTGGCAAAATTGGAAGACTACCTGATTATTATCATCAATTAGCCAATAAACATAAGTTCAACTCGTTAAAGTTCAGGCAACTCATTCAAACAGTATGGAATATTAACTTTAATTTTTTTTAGTCGCTATATGAGTTTTAGGTATGACTTCCAAAACAGTTTTTAAAAACATGTTTAGCTTTGCGTTATGATAAAGTTCACCCACCTCACCATAAGAATGATGACTATCCATCCTCTTGTGTACCAAAATAATAGATATTATAAAGTATATGTAATTCTAGCAATTATTAAGAAATGCTAAATTATTTTAGAGAAATTAGATTTGGACATGATCAGGCTTTACTTAGTATTGGTATATAAATAGGAGTATGAGAGGATAAAACTTTAGTTAATTTATAATAAAGGATATTAAAAATAGGTTAGACCTAAATTTTTTATTGGCAGCAGAAGAAGGTGATAGGGTAGGATAGCCAGAAATAGTCTAGTGATGGTTAAAGACAGATAGTTCTATCTAAAGCTACTTGAATAATTATTTTAATACATAATCTTTCAATTGTTTAGCTATTAATTCTGCACTTTATTATGGTTAATTATTTTAAAACATTTTTACTTATTAATATTTCATATAGTTTACTGTCAGCACAATGTCTTTAGATTTGAAAACAATTATAGACAATAAAAGGCCTAATTTTAAGGAATATGTGTGTAAAATTAGAGATCAAATAAAGTAGAAAATTTTAAGAGAAACGTTTATTATTGTGCTTATCTGAATTGACTATGTTTCAATAAATTTTCAGTATATACCAATAAGTAAAATAAAGATCAAAATATGTCATGAAATCAATTAAAATTTTATAATAATACAAAGACGGTGTAAGATAAAAACAAAGCGGTACATACCTTAACGTGGAATACTGTCGCTGATGTTGTATTTTAAGACATTCTTATATAAAATAAACGATTACACACATATATTTAAAACATCATTCATCAATTTACTGTTCGCAAAATTTTGAATTACACTTTACAGTACATACGAAAACATTAACAGTTAAAAAATAAAAATAGGCAAATCAACAAACTATACAAAACAATAGAATTCAAGAATCAAATTGATTGATTCTGGAAAGAAGTTGCCAGGTGAAAACTCAGGATGAAAATTAAAATAATTACATATATTTTTCCACTTATTATTTCTGCGATGAAAATAATTTCAATTTGAGAGTTTGAGAGCCAGTGAGGAGTTAAGCAGAAATTGGAGATATAACAATTTAATTTATTATTTAAATATAATAACGGGATAATTGCACTTCGATTTATGGGTGAGGACCAAATTTTTGACGTAATCGCATAACGGAAATCAGAACGGAATGTGTCACACTGGAAAATAAATGTAGCACAGTGGAATTATTAGGGTGTGTGTATATAGTCGTGAGATTTTAGGTAGGTAAGTGGAATAAATAAAAAAATTTAAAAAAATCAAGAAATATTTAATAAGCAGTAAAAATAAAATAACAAACCCAAAACTTCAATAACTCAAATAAAATCCAAAATACACTAACAACATTACATTTATTGATTCAGTCATTGATTGATCCATTTACCGCTTTTGTTAACAGTATTTATTGAGCTTATTTTAAACTAAAAAATATTTGTTTAGTTTTAATTTTTCTTACCACACTAATTATGTCATAACACTTTAATTAAAAACAAAAAAAAACAAAGTCTTTTAAAAAACTAATCAGTCATTGGTCTACATAATATTACTATTACTTTAATTTACAATACCCACTATGCCTAGCAAACTATATCAATCATATTTTTAGAGATATCGTGAAAGTTAAAAAAAAAAGATAGCTACACAAAATAAACTTCGTCGAAATCATCAAACAAAAAGTAATCTTTGTAATATTGCAATAGTCTTACTGTTTTAACAAGCGAATCCCTAGTAATAACGTCGAGATTAACTTTTTTTGGTAAATAGAATTTAAGTCTAGGAGATTTAACAGTCTTTAGGAAGGAGATCGTAAATAATGGTAAGACATTTTCGTTATGAATTTTCTGAACAAATCCTATATAGTACTTCCATATTTTTCTTACGTAGTATCTAACTAAAACAATGTAATTTATCAAAAAATCATTATTTTCTAAATTAGCTTCTTGTTTTATTGCGAAATTAACTCCAAAACCGGACGGAGTAGGATTTAAATATATATTTTCATGATTTTCTTTCTCCGATTGACTACTAGGTAATGATTTTTTTCCTAAACTTATATCAAAGTTTAGTCCTATTTCTGTGAGCTATCCACATGTTATAAGATTAAAATATCTGCTGTTTTCAGGCGTATCCTTTACATCGGCGAGGATTTTCACTTCACTGTTTCCTTTCTTTTTCGCTTTACTTCCTGTTCCTTCTTGCATAACACTATATTTTGAACGACTGACGTCATCTCTTTCGAAGAATTTTTTCAAATTACATGCTGTTTTTAGTCTCTTTGTTTTAATATTGTAGTACCTTTAACTCCACTGTTTATCACTAAAAATTTAGCTAGGTTTGTTTTCATGGTATATTTCTTGCTTGTTTCAGTTTTCGTGAGCTTCTTCAAAAATTTTCTTTCTTGGAATGATTTATTATGTTTATAAGTTTCTTTTAAGGACTCTTCAAGAACATTCTGCTGTAAAAGTCTTTGCTTAACTCTTTCTTTAGCTTCCTCTGAAATATCTGGAAGTTCTTTCTCAATGAAAATATTAGATTTAGTATTAGGTGTCAGTTCATTTGGATAATGGATTTCAACTGAATTTCATGTCATTTTTTCGCCGCAGACTCTCAAGTTTTTCTTTTAGTATTTTATTTTCTCTCCCTACTTGGCTACGATAACGACGACGTGCTCTTTTAGTTTCGTTTACTAGTGATTTATTTTCATTGCGGTTTTTACGTTTAGCTTCCCTCCATTTTTTTCTTACGTCTTGTTTTTCATTTTCGCTCATAACGCTTATTTTTCTTTTATTAGCTTTGGTTCTTTCCAAGTTTTTCTTTTTCATCTCTTCAATTTTTTCTGGATTTTCTTGTTTTAGTTTTTCTCTGTACTTGCGACATCTTTCTGTCGATGATAAAGGCATCTGAAAAAAAAAGAAACAAGGTCTGCAAAAAAACTTGGTCAAACGTTAGCTCACAAAAGGGACCGAGATAAAGCTTTTTAAACCTATCAGAATGACTTCAAATCTAACTTAATAAAATGGCAGCGTTAGGCTAGAATGACTCATGCTCTCAAGTAGTTGATCAAAAAAAAACTTTTATAGCAACATGCTCAAAAGTACCTAGGTATTTTCAATTTACTATTAAAACATTAGAGCCTTACGGAGAGCGGAACATACAAGAAAATATAGTGTGACAAAGATCTGCCAAAAATTTAACTAATTATTAAAATACACACTCCATTCTATGAGTATTATAGTAACAGCCAGTATCACCTCGCGGAACAGCGGCGGATCTAATGATGTTTATAGAGCATCTAGGAGGTAAATTACAGACTCCTTTTGAGTTTCGGCATAGTAAGGTAAAAATAATGTATTAATATTTAAGCAATAATTCGAATCATATTCGTAGGTAGCTAAATGGAGTTGAATTATTGTAAACATAGCTTTAGAAATTTCCCTTGTGACACGTCGCACAATTTCGTGTCACAAATCTCACAGTGGAATAAAATTTATTCACGACGTAACCTAAAAGTTGTAACAATTCACAAATTTAACCAAGAATCGAAAATTTCGACATGCCTTTCGACAAAGAAGTTAAAGAAGCTTTATAAATATAATTCTATATCTAGAAAATCATAGAAAATATTAATAATTTACTCACCGTATGTCCGGAAATCTTAACGACACGTGCTGATGACACACACAAAATGCGTAATGACAATTAAACAACATGGCGGTTTATCCCGATTTTGTTGCCAGCACTTGAAACCGATGTTGCACCACTAAATAATCAAGAAAATTCCAAAGTAGGTTTTTTAGTTCCAAAATTATGGTGTCGCACAACAGGAGTATTACAACGGAAACAATTTTGGGGCGTTTATAAAATTACTTGTAAAAACCAGAATAACAATGTTTATTTTGCTAATGCTTATAAAAACGATAGCTGGTGTTTATAAGACTCTAATAATATTAAAAGATAAATGGTAGCTTACGTTAAAAAAAACCAGCGACAATAATATTCATAGGTAGTCAAACAAGGACATGCGTAGTTTGTATGGCGTAAAAAGACACGGAGCTTGGTTTTGCATTTTTTTTGAGAAAATTAAGCTTTAATTTTAGTTACTTGATTAGTGAGACTCTTAACAATACTGATAGATAACATAATCAAATGTCCAACATTGTTTTAAAGCATGTAAAGTACACTAAATTTGGTCACTTATGAACCGGACACCACAGTCTATCGGAATCCGTCAAAAATTTGGTCCTAACCCTTATATAGATAATATTTCATAAGATTATGTTTAATCTCGGGTCAGGCATGTTTTTAGGCATAAGACTTTGCCTTTTTTAAGTTAAAGCTATCTACGATGGATGTTTTTTCTTTGCTTGAAACATTTGAAATGAATAAGATAGCTCTAACACGGAAAAAGGATAAACGTAATGTTTAGGACGGGAAGTGGCGCCCTCTGAGTATTGTTGCTGTACGCTTGACTTACATTAAACCTAATTTGTAAATGTTGTGCCATGTTGCTTTGCAACCGAATTGGGCCGTTACGACCGGGGATATGCTGTCGCACTTTGTGCGGATTGTGAGTTTCTGGTGGCCCATTGGAGGGGATAGGATACCGCATCTGCATAACTTTTCGTTGTGTGGATGTCTATGGGCGTCGGTAGTCACCAATCACCATAAGGTTCCGACTGCTCGGTTGTCTCACACATTTAAAAAAAGTTTTATTCATCGTTAAGGCGGGGCTGTCCGAGAACTGAATTTAGTATGGAGCTCGAAACCGCGTCGAGCGCTGCGAGTGAAAACACGTCATATTTATTTAATTGAAGGGAGGGATTTATAAAAAAAAACGGTTTTGAATCACATTTTCTTCAAGGTACAAGTTTTATTGTACAGAACCTGATATTACTCAAATAAAATTGGTTTTTCATCTCAATTTTGACCTATATTTGCAATTTGTTTTTATGCAGCAAAATATAAGTAATCGTGTATTGAACGACCGAAATATTATGATGAAGGGGTGTTAAATAGCATATATTTTTTTCAAAACTTAAATCAGCTTAGTTTCTAAATAAAACATTATTCAAAATGCCGTTTATCGGGAAAGCGGTTATGCGCTGCCGCGTGCGGCGGGACTCGGGGAGTAAATGCCCTCGGAGTTTCCAATTTTATGGAATAAATATAATACATAGTCAATATTGATCGACTATATTACATTTATTGTCAAGATGGTTATTTTTTGTGCTCACGTAGATGAGAAAACACAAAATCTCTTATCTATACTAATATTAAAGATTGTTTATTTGCATTGAACAGGCTCCGAAACTACTGGACCAATTAAAAAAAATATTTCACCTAAGTATAGACAGCCACATTAACTGCGAGTAGCATTGGTTATAAAATACCTATGTTTATTGTTTTCCCGTGGGAAGGTAATAAATAAAACAAACACATATTTTAAAAGATAATTTATTTATCATAATATATTGCGTGTCATTCTTACTACTTATAAAATATACATAACATAGGAAGTGTAAAGATAAGTTATTAAATGAAATGACGATATATGTACTCATATTCATTTTTTTATTAAATGGAAAAAATATTTTACATTTGTGAAAATTATAATCTGCTCGTATCAATTTCCCTGATAAACATGAGAATTTACTCATATTAAAATACAATTCACTTCAATGTACTCGAAAAACGGGATACTAAACGTAAGCTTCTGCATATTATTACAGATCAACATATTTTTTAACCAAACTAACTCGAAGGGAATCAAGGCATATGTTATCACTTATTGTATGTGACCCAATAACTTATATGTACATACAATGACCTTAGTCTGTCTGTATGAACAATAATGTAACTTGAGTATAATTCGAGGAGCGGTTGAACACATACCTACATATATCTACAACCATATTGTTAGCACTTGTGATCTTGTGAGAAAAATTTCTGTTTATATTATCAATGGTATCACAGCGTTTACAATAATAGTCAGAGTATATCATGCTCGCACGAGTTTTCATTGCGCAGACACCTTGATTGATTTTAAAAGTATTTCTTTTTCTTCATAGCCATATTATATATTTTTACCCAGAAATCTCACTTATAAAAATGATTAGATATATGCTCTTTGAGAACACCTATCGAAATATACTCCTTAATGTGTACATTATGAGAAAAATAAATAATAGATCATAAAAGGAAAATGCGTGTAGTTATGCATTGGATGAGAGCGCCACCTACCATTTCTTGTGTTTTCGAATTCCTATGAAAATTGGCTACTATTTTTTTCATTTACACTTTCACTGTCTTAAGTAAAAAAACCTAAATGAGTTCTTATTCACGACAATAAAAATCATTGTTGCAGAAAATGTAAAACGTGTCATGGCTTTATACAATTATTTTCGAAATGGTTTGTCGTGGGATAACTTTGGTTGTTAATATAGCAGGTCCACGTTAAAAAATCTAGTAAATTAAAGATCGTAGATCCACAGAATGGGCTAGATCACGCAAGAGAGTCCGCCTGTGTGTGCGCGAACTCACAAGCCCAGTGGATGTTCCCGCAGCTACTAATTAGAGCCCACACGTATGGAGTGAAGAATTCTTCTGGTTTATCTTCCTCTACGTACCGGAATTTCAGGTCAGGAAATTTCTAGAATAAAAAAAATGTTATGAAAACAAGTGCAGCAATAAAAATAGTTATCCGGATGTTCATGGGTCAGTATTAGTTTCCTTTCTTTAAAAAAAATAACAAAAAATAAAAACAACTATGTACCAGTATTCGTTGATAACTTGTTATTAAACAAAAAACTTCATATTTAAAAGTTTAAACTTGCAAATACATGACTGTATTATATGCATGTTATGCAAATCATTTATGTAAGTGATATACAAAGTTACCTACTTTACTCACACTATCAACATAGTTACCTTAAGCCTATCACTGGACCACTGCTCCGCCCCCTTTTTGATACACTGCAAAACCTCCGTGACCCCTAGGTCACCTCCTGCGCCCTCTTGGACCCTCTGCAATCGCGTGGAGAAGTAACCTATTACCTGAAGAAGGAAACTACTATTGAACAGACAGATAAACTACAAACAAACAATATTGGCACAAAACATACGACAGACAAAAGGACGGCACAGAGTGAAAATATTCCAGTTGTTTGCGATATAAACTAGCCAATCGTGCTCAGCTGCAGCAAATTAAGTGCCACGCCAACAAAAGAGCTGAAAAGAATGACCCACTGACATACACGCGCTAATAAAATAATTCCCTGCAACAGGTTGCCTCGGCTCGCTTTGGCAATACAATAGTAATACTGTTGTGTGTCTCTGCTATGCTGCTGGCCCAGCATGCGCACACGACAAAATTTTATCTACCCTTTTTCTCGTAATATCATATGTCAATATTAAGGACAAGATAAAGTAATTTAAACTTTAATAAATAAATTTTTGTATACCGAGGAGTTTCCTTACTACAATTATATAATTTTGGTATACGAAGAGTGTTCTCGTAGTAACACTCTTCGTATTACGTTGTATTACCGATGATCGAGAAAATACTCGATGTAGACATTATCTCTCTCTCTCTAGCTATTAGATATCTCGTTGTACGCATGCTAGCACAGCTGGTAGCTTCGAGAAATATCTAGATAATCTAGGACCTTTATTTTAGGGTAAAACTAGCATTACCTGTTATATAGTGTATGTAGATTTTATTGTATTTTGTATAATAATAATATCTATGGACGCTTTTTCACACCACGTCAATCTGGTCCCGTGGTAAGTTCTCGAAGAACTTGTGTTTAGTACCCGTAACTAGACAACAGATATATATTTAATACTTTTATACTATACATATATTTAAGATTTTTATTATACATATAATACATATCCATGACCCAGGAACATAGAAAACTTTTTTGTTCCCTGGCGGGATTCGAACCCGCAACCTCCGGCTTGAGCACCAACGCGCTAACCGTTGAGCCACAGAGGTCGTCAATTGTATATAATTACATTTTATTTACGAAATAATTTGTATGCAATATACAGTTTTTATTCCTCAATCCAAATATATTTTTTGAATCATTGTCCTTCAACCAAGAACTTATCATGTTCTCTATATTGTGAGAACTCCTTTGACTATGGCAAAACCAGTTCCTGTACTTATTCATATTAGTCCAGCTAGTTCAGCCTAGGTTAAACCTGGTTCTTCTTTCAGTTTAGCCTAGGAAAAACTAGTCCTAAAATTGGCTTTGGCCGGTAACATATACATTTAATAGATATATCAGATTTGGTTTATGTATGTAATCCGAATCAAGAACTCCTAGCACACACCATAGTATTCTATTCATAAAACATGGCAGTATTTGCTTACCATCTCAATATTCTGTGCGATGTGATGGTGCGAGTGCTGCTGGAACAACTGCCGCTTGTGGAGGAGCGCATACACTAAATTCAAATTGTTCTGCAGCTGGTGTGTCAGACACGAATTTATTATTTCTAGTAGCATTCTTAACACTTCATCTAATACTGCTATGTGTTCCATCTGGAATAAATGTTGACAGATACTTGAACTATTTAAGTACACTTATATATAGCTTTTCATAATTTAATGATTGGTAATAGATATTGTAATCAGTTTAGATTTTAACAAAATTAACACCTTCTTAATATCTGTACTGTTTATATACATACTTCTTAAATTTACCTGTGTTAACTAAAATATAATAAATGAATTAAATTAAATAAAAAATTATTAAATTAAAATTAGTGATAAATAAAAATTATTTGTAAAGAGAGTAGGTTAACGTGGCGTGGTTGTTAATAATATTTGCGCATTGTCCTCTACAATCAGCTATGCAAAGCTATAATCTTGAAATTCATCTTTCAACAAATTCATTTTGTCTCTACAGTATGAAACCGTTTTTATAGATAGGAGAGAGACAGAGAGAAGCTTGTGCCGCGCCCCCGGCTGCATGGGTACCACCATCCTGCTTGTTTCTTCCGTGGAGCAGCTCTGCTGTGTTTCGGAGAGAGGAGCAGAACAGACAGTGTAATTACAGGCACAGAGATATTATGTTCTAGGAGAGGCAACACGTCAATGAGTTGCCTTTTTTTTTTTTCTTTAACGCCGGGAAATGCTCTGAGGCATCCCGCGGGGGAGTGGGTCTCCCCACGCGGGTATGTGGGACTCGCTGCGCCCGACAGCTGGTAAATGGACGCAGCTCTACCCACTAAAACCCGGCGAGTGCCCCCAATGCCGCCTTTAGTGAGGTGCCCCGGATCTAGAAAACAAACAGGCTAGTCAGTTCCGCAAAGGACGGACGCCACCTCCACAGAGGGGTTGTCCCGCACCACAGAACAACCCCTCCCAACGTCGGGACAGTACAATGGGGTGAGGTTCCCATCCCTCACCCCTTGCCCCCTGCTCTTCTGTCCCCTTTTCTTATAAGAGGGGTACAAAGAGCCCCCTCGGCCCAATTAGCTTCGCCTAAGGTGCGCTCACCCTAGTTTACTGAGCCCCACCGCCACGACAAGGCCTGAACCATGGTGGGGTCAATGAGTTGCCTGGGCTAGTCTCAGGTAACCTCGTATATGATCATGGGCGACGCTGACCACTTATCATCATGTGGCTCGTCTGCCCATTTGCCTGTCAAACTAACATAAAAAACTTACAATTTCTTCTGTTTTTTCCTCTGCATGATGTGGTAGTTCTATATTATTAATATCGCCTCCTAAAATAAATTATTTTTCTATTATAGTCTATGAAATAGATATCTACGAAAAAGTAAAAAGTGTCTTATTTATAATTTTAAGGAAAAGAGTCAAAAGCAAAAGTATGAAACACTTTATTTATTACTTTGTCTATGGAGGGTAAAAGCAACGAATTAGAAAAGGTATGGAATACGAACTGCGCTAAAAAACGGTTCCTCGCAAACTACAATCAAGTGGGCGGGGCCAAAAAAGTACAATCAATTTGTCTCTCAGTCTGCTGCGCGTACTGTGACAGTCTAGACGACCGTTGCGTTGACGAAAAAATCGTTTCCCAGAGACAAAAATGACCTCCTATGTTGTAAAATGGTGTAAGAGACGAAAAGAAGGAAGTAAAAAGCAAACTGGGATAACTTATCACAGGTAAGTTAATAATTTCGTATTTTATTCACGCTTAAATAACCTCCATATAAATTTTTGTGGTCAGTATTATGCAATCAGCAGGCAGCCGATTTTATATACTGAAATGTTATATTAAATTTTACATTGAGTACCGAGTTTTTATATTTATATTTTTATTCCTTATTTATGTTTTTATCAATTATTTACTTTTAGTTTCCCCATAAACGAAATTCGGCGTTTACAATGGATTGCAGCAGTCCGCTTAGAAAGAAGACAAGATGACTGGTTACCGACTAACGCCAGTAGAGTGTCTTCTATACATTTTGGAGGTTCTTCTCAGTACTCATGGAACAGGTGGTACATTTAATTGACGTTCAAAAAGATACTAAAAGTATATGTTAATTTTTTACTAAAGAGAAATACAACTATTTTGACTTGTGATTTTTATTTTATGCCCCATTCCCATTTTTCAAACATTATTGACATTTTAATAATAAAAAACAAGGTTATAAAATACGTTCAGACTGTCAACTACTCTAAGGCTTAAAAAATATACGAAATATCGACAGATTCTGTATAGTGAGTAAATAATGACTTACTCTCAATTTGATAATAATTATTGGTTAAAAACAGTCATTTTATTACTCTTCATATTCAGACAAAATAAATGTAGGTTTCCACATTAATTCATATAATCAATTACTTTATAATAAAATTAATGAATGTCAGACTAATGCATAATATCATCCTTCCACATCTCAACTGACATTGTCATTGTACATGTCGCGTAATAGTCCATCACGTTCGCACTCACTTTCTTTTATATTTCAGTTTCATTCTATCACTATCCTCCTAAATTAGATTGCGCTTTATATGGATAGGTGGACGAATTCATGTGCACATATTAAATTTAGCAAAGTATTTTGTATTGCGCGTGTGCAAATCGTGTAAGTATTATTAGTTTAGTAGTGTGAGTTTGGAACCATATTTTTCCGAGCTTTGTAAGAGAGTTATGTTTCCATACCTTTACTAATTCGTTGGGTAAAAGTGAATGACTAAGTCTCAAAAGGACAATTATTTCGATGTAATAAATGTATATCATTTAATTTAGACTTACCCTCAATTTCACTACAAAGCCTAGCTCTTCTTTTCGTCAGTGTTTCAAACAGTGATATTAGCCTCTGCGCAACATATGGGTGTAAATTTCTAAATTCACCTGAAACAAATGCTTACTTAAAAATGACTGTCAAGCTGCTGTAAAGTTTTGCTAAGGTTTACTATTTCAACTACGGGTCGTAAGTAGTTTTTTTTAATTACGAAACAAATTAGAAAAACGATAACAATAGCGGAACTCATCATTTATGACACAGCCCACACAGTTTAAATATAAATAGCTTATAGCACTGTACTCAAGTCTGGTACACCTGTATAAAAACACGTTTTACATCAATTGACATTGCCACCTTAACCTTATTCCCTACTCAGCATTCCTGTTCTACCTATTTAGCACTTCTATCCTTTAGTAGGTGCTAATATGTATCCGTCCCAGTCAGTCTCAGATACACACGTCTAGCGCGGATGAATGATCCCATCATTCATCCGCGCTAGACGTGTGTATCAAAATGTAATAGTTTTTTTTAAACTTTTGCCTCGAGGCCCTTAACAGCTCGAAGCATCGATCTTTAGGTGTAAACTATAGAGGGCGTAGTATACAGTAGCAACAGCTACTTACACGTCATGTTCGCGGTGGCGCAGTATGTATTATCGTTAGAAATGCCCTCAATACTTAAAGTTCATATTTGCGATAACGTAGTGGGCGTGGTATACAGTAGCGACAGCAGCGCCCTCACTACTCACAGCTCATGTTAGCTATGGCGTAGTGGGTTGAGTATGTAATAACGACCGCAGCGCCCTCACTACTCACAGCTCATGTTAGCTATGGCATAGTGGGTTGAGTATCTAATATCGACAGAAGCACCCTCACTACTCACAGCTCATGGTAGGTATGGCGTAGTGGGTTGAGTATGTAATATCGACAGAAGAACCCTCACTACTCACAGCTCATGTTAGCTATGGCGTAGTGGGTTGAGTATGTAATAACGACAGCAGCGCCCTCACTACCCACAGCTCATGTTAGGTATGGCGTAGTGGGTTGAGTATGTAATAACGACAGCAGCGCCCTCACTACTCACAGCTCATGTTAGCTATGGCATAGTGGGTTGAGTATGTAATAACGACAGCAGCGCCCTCACTACTCACAGCTCATGTTGGCGATGGCGGCGAGACAGTTGGTGTGGAGGTATTTGTCCCGCACGCGCGCCATGTTGTATTGTAGCGCCCTCACCACCACCAGCACCGTCAGCCCACCCAGCGATATCTCCGATATCGACCGCTCTGTGTACCACGTTAGGTTCTTTAACATCTGAAATTAAGAGTAACAATCCAATAAACTTATTAGGTTTCATATCTGACTTGCTATGCTTATTAATTTAGGATCTTCAGATTCTTCGGCAGCAGCCCGACTCTCTATTGCTGGCCTCGATACCTCCGTCCAACTTGAAACTGCCGTGAACTGTATGTGTTTCAGCAACGTGAGTAGTTCTCGAACTCACACTTGAACACATTGCATGCCCTATACCGTTCACAATTTCCTTATTTCTCATTCTAGAGTGGAGTTCCACATGCTGCAGACCATAAAAAAGTTGGCGATGTGCTTTTAATGATACAAAGCTACTCCTTAATGATCACGTGAGTGGAATACTCGTTCACAACCTCATAGAATAACGGTGACTTACAATGGAGTGCACGTTTTTGATAAGGGCGTCGTCCTCAGTAAGGATGAGCAGCACGATGAGCGACATGTAGATGTGGTGCGAGTTGTTGTCCGGCGCGTTGTACAACACCTTCAAGATGGGCACTATCTGGAAAGGGAACCGATATTACACACACCGTAGCACCTGGTTTCGCTCATGTTCATAATCAGGATTATAATTTAGTAGCTTTTTCACCTGCCCCAAAACTATTACAAAAATGTTTTTTTAAATTAAAACTTGTACTTTAAAGGTACCTAAGTCGTACCACAAGGCTCTATTTAAGCTCTTTTTAGGTATTCAGGATTTCATGTAGATGAGAAAAAGTAAAGATTAGTTATACTGTATGTAGCATTCGTTATACTGTAAATTTCTGTTATTAAGTGCCCTTGTCCCTGACAGACAAAGGTGTCTCTTCGAACAACTGAGGTTTATCAATTTTTATTTTATTCAAACAACGCACGTTTAAGCGACACGTTTGTTGCGACTGCCAGGTGTTCCCTATCTTTTTCGAATAGCCGCATATTAATGACACATTACCAGGTGTTCGAGGTTGGCCGTGCGTGTGACGTGCCTGCGGTAGGCGCGGCAGGAGTGCAGCAGCAGGTACAGCAGCAGCGTGGAATGCTCGCAGCCCGCCGTCGCACACAGCGCCCTGTGGAACTGTGGGGACGTCAGACCATGCAAGCGAGAAGAAACATAGTACATGGTGCGTTAGATAGAGATAGATAGATAAATGTAAATAAAACTAATATGTTTGTATTGTATAAATATGTCGTCGCATGCCGCCTTCCCACACAGCACCCTGTGAAACTGTGGAGACGTCAGACATACCCACTAGCAAGCGATATAAGTAATAAGTAAGTAACGCTAACTTCAATTTGGGCAAGTTAAATTGCTCGTTCTGTACCTACCGCCGCCATTTCTATTCTCGGTGACGTCATTTTTGTGGAGACTGAGGAGTCCGATTCTTTATTTGGCGTTGTCGTTGATGTTTCTGAAAGGAGATGACATGTTGTTAATTACTATTACTAATACTTTTATAGTTAGAAATACAAGTTACCGGCAGGAGGAATGTGCCCGTGTTGAGTACAATCATCCTAATTATTCCACTAGCTTTGCTCTTTTACTGAAGTGACCGTACAGATAGGACAATAAAAATTCACTGCCATCTTATGTTTAGAATAGGTAATGAAGTCACATGGACCTGGCACATAAATATTCATGACCGAAGTTGACAACTAAAAGTCTCAAATAGCAATCTATCTCAATAACATAGTTGTCCACTTACAATAAATTGTCTCAGGCGTTTCGGCAGTCACAATTAATTCCTAAATTACACAAGCTCATAAAGGATATAAAATATCTACTCAGTAGGTAAAAGTGAGATTCATTAAAACTAACCATTAGTGTCCTCACATTCTAGCAGCGCGGTCCTGTAGAGGTTGTCCTGATTGATACAGTGGTTGGCCAGCGCCAGGAGCAGCAGACAGGACTGGTTGGCCACCGGGTGGTCGGTCTTCAGCCGGTCCATCAGCTCGTGCCGGTCCAGGGGCGGGTGAGAGAATATTGTCACACGGGCGGTCGCGTTCAATGTTAGCATGCTCCAGAGACTCGCTGTGAATGGATAGTAAGATTGTAATGACCAGGCTAAGATGGTAGGGAAACTAGAGAGAGACAGACTAAATTAGATAGTGTTGGTCGCTCCAATTGATAGTGGAATGATGACTGCAAAAAACACTGACCAAGACAAACCTTAGAGCTCTCTAATCCAACTGGCTGCAGCATATTTGATCTTTTTTTACAAACGGACACAAACGGTGGTTCTAATTTAACTTAATCAAAAACGACTTTCTCATCTTATTTCTAAGGGCCCAAGAAGTAAGTTTTGTTCGGGCACTCTCAAACATATTACGTTAAAGTACACGCAAATAGGACTCCATCTAGCAACATCTCGAACTATTTGAATAAATCAATATATCTGTAATATCTGTAGTCAATTGACTGAAACTGTAACAAATCTATTGATGACTTTTACTATTGGTCTACGTGCAATACTCACACGCGATGTTGATGAACAAACTCCCTGGACCCTGCGCGCCAAACTGCGGGGGCGCGGCCGCCATGTTGGATATGTTCAGTAACAGAGTCTTCACGAGCAGCGGCGCGTGTAAACTGTATCTACCTTGAAATAGGGTCCTGAAATGGTATAAAGTGTAATCAATGCAGCTTTTTATATTTCACTTCATTTTATCTTTATTAGGTATATTGTAATTGTAGCCATAGGCTATAGTAATCTCATATATTTACAATAACGGTCCAAAAGGACTAGGCTCTGTGACAGAATACCTAGTCCCAATACTTAATAGGCACATTTTGGGTACTAAACCCTAAAAGGTTTTTTTTTGTCATAATAATTGTAAATAACAGCTTAGATTATATGTAGGGATTTTGATTCTTATTAGAATGTGCCAACCATTTATCCTTTACTGTCCTAATCTAAAAGGGAGCTTCTTGTAGAGATATGCGATTTTTACCTATATATAAGAGAGGTTTCCACGAGCCTCGTCTGTCCGTGCGTACTTGCGAACATGTACACCGACATGAGCACCAGCAGCGTGTTGATACACTCCAGGTGCAGGTAGTATGTGTTGTCTCTGCAATATGTCGTAACATGAGTTTATCTGTGCCGGGATTATCACGAGGCCTGAATGACCCTTGAATGCATGCTAGGGTCACCTATTCCCATCCATCCATTTCTAGAGTTACAGAAAACACTTATATTAAGATATTGCCTAGTGTTTCGCTCGCGGGAAACCGTACAATCCATCAGACTGAAATCCATGTGTAAAATTTCAAACAGTTTCGTCCAGCTGTTTAGGCATGATTATGTAATGAAACAATTTTTACGGATTTTATCGCGGTTTATTAAGATTTTTACAAATTTTTACAATTTTTACAAAAATTGTTTCATTATAATGAGTGTAATTCGCGCAAACATTAGAAAACAATACATGATTATGTAAATAGCATCAAACCATCACAATTTTCGCATTTATGATACTGGTATGTACAGATTAACCAATGTTATATAAAACTCTGTAGTTTTTATATTAAATTGTACAAGTAGTATATTAGCAAAACTATATCAAAAGTTATGTTGTAATTTACAACTTACGTGGTAGGAACGTCAATGATCAACCCTATTAGTGCATCAATTAACATCTCCACCCGACTCTCACCATTCACTACTTTAGATGTTTGCTCTGAAGGCACTTCTTGTGCTGGAGTTGAAGGAAAGGTTTCTTGTGATGACGAGGTCTAAAAACAATTCCATTTACGTTTCTTAATATTCTAGTTATTGAACATTATCTACCAACATTAACATGGACGTATAAATATTATCCAACAATCACACTACATTAACCCAGCCCCACGGTAAGTTTGTAATAACTTGTGTTATAGGTACTAGAAAAAGAAACAAATTTAAGAAATTTAGATATATACACAATTACATATGCGTGACCCAATGCAGAAATCTATATTCATCATACAAATTACCTGCACTTGGCAGGATTCTAAACCACAACTGCTGCGTAAAGTGTAGCCTGACCACTCGACCAGTTGACTGTCAAAATGTATGTATTGTAGGCCAATAGCAATACGTAAGAAATCAACCACATTGTAATCATAATTTGCCATGAATCTAAATGACCATGTATATAAATTGATGTAAAGGATTTTATTTCAAAATTACATGATGACTGCTCTAAATAGATGAACAATAAAAAACATGCCTCCTTAAATTATTGATTGTGGCAAATAATGATTATATAGTAAAATAAATTACTGTCCACTATTTAATATATGACAACACTCACATTAATAGTCCTCGCTTGCACATCCAAATGTTTACAAAGTTCATATTCTGGAACCATTTCAACTAAGTACTTACTTACAGCTCGAATCACAAACAATGCATTGTAACACTGCCATGCCAGCATTACACTGAAAAAATATTTGTACATATGTATAATAAAACTCCAAAACTTCAAATTTTTTTTTAGTGAAAGTATCATCATCAGCTTCTATCCGTCCACTGCTGAACACAGGCCTCCCTCAGTGAACGCCAAGGCCACAGACCAGACAGACAGGCCACTGCACGAAGATCGTCTTCCCACCTGGTAAATGGCCAACCAACACTTTGTCTACCTAAACGTGGCCTCCACACTTGGACCTTATTGGTGCTTAACCTAGTGAAAGTATGAAGAAATAAAAATCATTTATTTATATCTCATAGAACTATATTTGGTATTATACTTTATTATCACACCAGCCTCCCTTAATCAACGTCAACTGTAAACCACTTTCATCCAACAAGGACCAGCCATATTATTAAAACCATATAATACTCACTTGTCGGTGTTTGGTGCCGCTAGCAATTCAGATGCCCGAGTTATAAAAACCTGAACTAATGACCCTAAGTTTCCTGTCTGAGGGTTATTCTGGAGAAACTTTTGTAAGAGTGCTTCAGCACTTGAATCAAACATAAGTTGTTCATCTCTGTAAAAAGTTATCAATATTATACTAATAACAAACTAGGAGCACCCAGCGGTTTCATATGCATACTTCCATTCCCATGGGAGTATGGGATGACTTATAGCCTATGTGTTGTTCTGTTGTATAAGCTATATTATTGTAAAGTTTCATTAAAATCCATTCAGTAATTTTTGTGTGAAAAGAGTAACAAACATCCATACAATCTTTCCCATTTTTTTGTGCTAGTTTACGATTTTGATATTTTATGATAAAATGTTTAATGTACTGTAATGTAAACTAAAATCTTGAATGTACTATAATGAAATATCTATATAAATAAAAATGAATCTCCTAAATGTATGTACATATATGAATACAAATATAACTTCAGAATCACTGTACTAAATTAGGTAATTCTTTTTTTGTTGTATTGGTTATTATCAGGACCAAGTTTGTATTTAAAAATCCATCAGTAAGGGCAGGACAATGTTTGCTGGGTTCAACTTGTATTTAAATAATATTCTTAACAATAAATTCATTCATCAAGGAGCAACCAACAATCATTCACTTAGGGCGGCTTGCAGAAGCTACTTAAATCGAGTATTAGTACAACTTAAGCTCGGTTTAGTGTTAAATCTCCATTTTTGTGTTGCATGGCATCAACTAAGTGTTAAATCTGGATTTAAACAAATGTCAAAATTAAACCAGTAACAATGTGGGGCTAGTTCTTAAATCTCGATTTAACGTTGATGTCAGACGTCAGTCAACAAACATCAAAATTTAATAATAATTTGACAGTCTTAAAAGCAAAATGTGTATAACGATGCGTAAAGACCGAATGAAAAGTCGTACGACAAAATCTTAATTTAAGACGGCTTAGTGGTAAATTGAATTTAAGTAAACTCGACTTATTATCTCCTTTCTGCAAGTTGCCCTTAGTCTTATTATCATTTCTTATTAAACAAACACTTACGGAGTATTTGGCAGAACTATATTAAAAGCCAGCAGCTGATTCCAAAATGGATCATTCGGACATATAACCTCATTAGAACAGAATTTTGCAATTAATTCATTTGTAGATATATCTGAATATTTACTTATTGTCACACCCATTTTCTATCTAAAAATAAAAAAGAACATTAATTAAAGAAGTTATAAACAATAACATCTTAGTCATATTATGTGCTTAAATTAAATGAATGAATGATTTTAAAAATGAGTTGTTCATATCACAGTTTAAAAAGATGTGGGCTGTTGTTTATAAAGAGTTGGTATTCTTTGTGTATATTTAAGTGATTTATGTGTAGAAAATTATAGTGAAAATATTATAGGCTGAAAGTATTCCTATATATCCAATAACAACCAATTTATAAATGATTCTTACGCCGGCTGATTACAAAACTTCATTGATATTAATCATCAAATTAACAATGACTTAAAAATAAATGTATTTAATGGGTATTTTCTTTATAATAGTATTAGGGCCAGAACAATTTGAAAACTAACCAATACTCACGTTAAATTATTATACCAATTGCAATCATTAATAGATTTAAAACTTTTAAAACTAAATCCTTGTTGTCAACATGTAATCGCCACGAAACATTATCAATTCAACAATTGACATTTGACAGATTGCATTTTACAAATGTCACGCCACCGCCGTCAAATTCTTCTTCTTCTTTTACTTTTAAAATGTCGGCGTCGCAACTTTTCGCTGTACAACATTTTGCCAGTGGGACATCTGCCGCGTACTAGAAAATAAATATTATCATCTCTTTATGATCCTTACTTTACTACAACTGTAAAGACGCATGAAACAAACAAATGTATCACATATTTTTTACCCAACAAAAAGGTAGAAGCTTTACAATGGGCTAAAATCAAACCCATTCAGAGTACCATACTTTAAATAGGTGAAGAAAGGACCGCTTGGTACACCACTCGCTCAAGCAACAAACTTAGATGGATCATATCCGGTGTAAATTTAGGATTTGTTGGTTGTAAAGAAAACAATCCTATTAGATTCCGAAGATGGTAAAAATTTATTCACAAAAATCACTTAGGTATACAATTTTTACAGATAATTTTTATTATAACAATCCAAATTCCACGAAGTGCGGAAGAGATGGAAAGATGTGCGCGATACCACGCGTCGCATTCACGATAACCGTGGTCCTCGACTTGCCATGCGGTGGCCCTCGCGAGCATATAAATATCTGGCGCGAAAAATTGCGCTTTCCAACCCGACAACAGGAGGCCGTGTGGTCGCAGATTTCATGGTTGGCCGGGGGCAACCCCCCACTTTAACAAACCAAAAGTGAGCCAAACCGGATCATACTAATCCGATGTAGCATTGGGGCCTTTGGGCCGTTAGCATAGATCATTCCGAAAAAAAAAATGCGCTTTGATTTTGCTCTGGCTCTCATTGCGTGTGGTTCTAGCGTGCGATCGCAATCGCTGCGTGTGGATGCGGTTTTGGCAAGTAGTGGCGTGTAGTGTTGTGCAAATAAACTATTTTATGATAGCGTGCTATGGACTATAAACTATATTTTTCTAGCGCGCTATTTTATAGACAATATTATAACATAGCAAGACTAGAATTACGTAACTCGCGTGAGCCGGCTGGGATAGCGCGCGACGCATCTAGCACTAGCGCGCGCTCGACGCTGACTGACGTATAAAGTATAAACTATAAATTACGACGTTGGCGTAGTTCGAATGTTATAGAGTTATAACTACGGCTTACGCTAGCCGCTAGGTATGTAGCGAGGCGCTACGTTATAGCGCCGAATAGGAATTTATATAGCGTACGCTATACGATGAGTACGAATAGCTTTTTTTTGGAACATAGTTCCTTATCGCACGTTGCGACACTTTTTGCTATAGTGTGTGTGTGTATAAACACACGCACACTTATGCGTGTGTGTGTTTAATACAAAAGTTTGAAACCTTATCGTATAACATCATTACACCAATAGCGCGATGCAATTACTAAACAACGCCATCTATTGGTAAATTCACGGAAACGTTTAATAATTACATATAAATGTACCACGCCATCTATTTACCGGTGAGAGGGAAGCGCTGTGCCGCGCTTCCGGCTGCATGGGTAACATCATCTTGCTTGTTTCTCCCGTGAAACAGCTTTGCTGTGTTTCGGAGAGAAGGGCAAGACATGCAGTGTAATTACTGGCACCGAGACTTAACATCTTATGTCTCAGGATAGGCAACACATAAATAAGTTGCCTGGGCTCGTTCCAGGTATACTGGTTTATGTTCATGGGCGACGTCGACCACTTACCATCAGGTGGCACGTTTGCCAGTTTGCCTATCCAACTTACATAAAAAATGGCAGTTTAATGTAAACTTTAAATAATTATACATAATATTATGTACCACCCCATCTATTGGCAGATTGACATAAATGCTTAAATTATTAAATAAGATTGCTAAATATTCAAATTTGGCCATAATTCACATATATTTTTTCGTAAAAAACAGACACAAATACAATAAAATAGCATATGCACAAAATGCTTAATTCGTAATATACGCTGAACATATAAAATACATGATATGTAACCAAAATAATACGACAAAATATTTAATAAACTGCAAAGAAATTAATCATTCGATAATCGACGTTTTATCGATAGCTTACATCACATTCTCGTCGCCAATGTATTGCCCGGCTTGCTCAAGCGGCGTCTACGCGGACACGCCCCGATACCACTTCTCCTGTTCTAAATATTTCTATGACCTCACGCTTTTTTACTATAAGTAATATTGTTTATTTATTTTGTCAACCCATTTAATTCTTCTATTAAAAATTATTTTCAAATTTTTGTTTGGTTTGCTATTAAAGTATGTTTTTAGGTTTTTTAAAAACACGCTTGGTGCTTGTAACTAAGTTTTTATACTAACTTCACTTTTTAGAAATAGATACCGATGAAATATTTTTAACAATGAATATCGAGCACCTCACGCTTTTTTACTATATATAATATTGTTTATTTATTTTGTTAACCCATTTAATTCTTCTATTAAAAATTATTTTCAAATTTTTAGTTTGGTTTGCTCTTAAAGCAAATTTTAGTTTTTTTTATATACATATTACATATATGGGATAGTGTGAAATGTTCAGGATGAAATTGATATTCAGAAATATTGATAACAAAAATAAAATCCTTACAATAATTACTTTATTATTATAAAAGATTAACATTTGTAATATTTTGTAAGCATTTTTTTGCGCTTAACATAAAAAAAAACAACATGTAACAACTTAATAACAAATCGCATTACGGTCACATTGCTTTATAATCTATTAACAAATTGTAATTTATGCAATTTTAAAATATAACACTGTCTATTTTTATAGTTCACTTTGTTCAATCACTTATACACTTCACCACTAAAAATATATTGACCACATCCCTATCGGCTTTATAAAAAAAAAGATGATGAAATGTCATATTGAAAAATATTAATTACTAGCTGTTGCCCGCAGCTTCGCCCGCGTTTATTTAGATTTACATCCGTTCGGATTGATGATGTTTATTTTTGTGGCCAAAGTTACGCCTTATAACATCAGCTATCAGCCAGTGAAAGACTCGTCAAAATCGGCTTAGCAATTTGAGAGATTAACCGGAACAAACAGACAGACAAAAATTGTTTTTATTAATGTAAGTACCGTATATTATTTCATAGCTTTTACCCGAGACTTCGTCCGCATTTAAATCTTATTTTTTTAAATAATATGGTTCGAATTTACAAACTATTATAATTTACTACACTGTGAGGCCCGATAGTACGTTTTTAATTTAGTAGTACATTTTTATTATATTTAAATAACTTTTACGGATTTTATCGCCGTTTATTAAGATTTTTACATGCCCGACGTTTTGGATACTTTACACTGCAACCATGGTCATGGATTGAAGTGTCAGACGTTCTAACGTTACAAAGTCATTCGAAAATACCCTATGATACATCAATATTTTAATTCAAATTAGTACCTACTACCAGCAAAAAAAAAAAAAACTACGAAAAAGAAATGTTATATTTTTTATTCATATATTGTATTATTATATATAAGTATTCCTTTTTTATAATATCATGAATTCTATTAAAAAATCATTTTGGATACATTACTAATATATGGAAACAGTATTCATTAAAAACGCGTGCAATACAAAGGTCCGATCTTCATAACGATTCACATCTTGTAATAGATAGCGTGATCTACATTTATTGTTAACGCCATTTATTGGCACAGCTTAAAAATTCTTGTTACACTTATACATCTAATATTCATACCTTGGGTCTCAAACTATCTCCATATCAACTTTCACTCAAATCACTTCAGCGGTTTAACAAATAAACAGTCCATGCGTTTTAGCTGCACAACTCCCGTTTCCGTGGGATTTTCAGGATAACAACTATTTTAAGTCCTACGTTAAGTTTTAAAGTATCTTCATATCCAATTTCATCCAAATCTGTTCCGTTGTTTAGAAGATAGACAGTCCCGAGGTTTTACCCTCATAGTTCCCGTTCCCGTGAGATTTTCAGGATAACAACTATTTTAAGTCCTACGTTAAGTTCTAAAGTATCTTCATCTCAAATTTCATCCAAATCTGTTCCGTTGTTTAGAAGATAGATAGTCCCGAGGTTTTACTCGCATAAATCCCGTTCCCGTGGGATTTTCAGGATAAGAACTATTTTAAGTCCTACGTTTAGTTTTAAAGTATCTTCATATGAAATTTCACCCAAATCTGTTCCGTAGTTTAGAAGATAGACAGTCCCGGTGTTTTACCCATACCCATTTTAATACATAGTTCCCGTTCCCGTGGGATTTTCAGGATAAAAAATATTTTAATTCCTACGTTAAGTTCCAAAGTATCTTTATTTTTAATTTCACCCAAATCTGTTTCGTGGTTTAGAAGATAGTCAGTCCCGGGGTATTACTCGCATAAATCCCGTTCCCGTGGGTTATCCGGGATAAAAACTATCCTATGTCCTTTCTCGGGTTTTAAACTATCTTTGTGCCAAATATCACTCAAATCTGTTCAACGGTTTAGGCGTGAAGAAGAGACAGACAGACAGAGTTACTTTCGCATTTATAATATTAGTAAGGAAGTAAGGATAGTAAGGATTTGTACTTTCGGTAGTCGTATTTTTTAAGTTTTTAAGTGTTTAAATAATAAATTGATATTTGTTTTTAGTGAAATTAAATATAGTAAATGGAGTTTTATAAATGTCCGTAAGCTAATATTTCGTGAAAGTCAGTGACAAATGCTGAAAAATCGCGAAATACGTATTGGCAGTGTTTGTATACTAAATTGGACACTTCTAAAAAAATGGACTATAATAAATTATAAACTGGCCGAGTCGTTGGAGGGCTTGCAAGAGATGCTGCACAGTCTAAAATGAATCTTCCCAGCGTGTGGGTCGTAGGATGAACTTGGACAAGACGAAAGTCATGTTCAACGAACACGTTCTCCCTAGGTCGGTTAACGTTGATGTCATAACTCTCGAAGTCGTGCAAGAGTATGTCTATCTTGGACACACTTTGCAGCTAGGTCGACATAACTTCGAGAGAGAAGCCGATAGGAGGATTCAATTAGGACGGGCAGCATTCAGGAAGCTTAGCTATATTCTCACGTCGTCTATACCGCAGAGTTTGAAGACGAAAGTCTTCGACCAATGCGTTCTCCCCGTGATGACCTACGGGGCTGAAGCGTGGCCTCTAAATCTAGGACTGGTCCGTAAGTTTGCCGTAGCTCAACGTGCTATGGAGCGTGCTATGCTGGGTGTTTCTTTGACAGATAGGATTTGGAACGAAGACATCCGTCAGAGAACAAAGGTAACCGATATCACGCAGAGAATAAGCTCGCTGAAGTGGCAGTGGGCTGGTAACACACTCAGAAGAACGGATGGCCGATGGTGCAATAAGGTTCTGGAGTGGAGGCCACGTTTAGGTAGGCGAAGTGTTGGTCGGCCATTGACCAGGTGGGAAGACGATCTCCATGCGGTGGCCGGTCCGTGTTGGATGCGAGTGGCAAGGGATCGGCCATCTTGGCGTTCATTGAGGGAGGCCTATGTTCAGCAGTGGACGGATAGAGGCTGATGATGAATATATTATAATGTTGGTTGGCGCATATTATGGTGGACTGTTCTGGATGGATAGAATGGGAAGTGATAGTTGATTGATGAGGGGGTTATATAGGGTAGTAGCCGCGCTCCTTGAAATTTTCTACTGTTTTTCCAAAGCACAGACAAAATATTGATAACACGACAGACTTGGCAGCATGGCATCTGGTCTTAGCTGGTTTCAACAGGACCAAAACTTAAAAAAAGAAAGTGACGCTGTCATTTGTCAAAAAACGAACTTCAACTTCAAAAATCAAATATTGCTGTATTGTGTCGAAACTAGAAACTCGAAAGTTGGTTTACACGACGAATTTATTATTCATTTTTGTATTTTTTTATGATGTAAAATAAATTAAAGAACAAGCAAAGATAAATAATTGCTTATTTATTGCAAATTTAAAGTAATTCTTAACAATGCCTCCTGATCGTTACAACGTAGAAATAGTTCATGTACTTCATCCGCATTTAATTTGGATTAAATTAAATAAAGACCCTGAGGGTGGAAATGAACAGTTTTTAATAGAACAAGTTGGCTTATACGGTATTTTACCCCTGGAAATAACCATAAACTCCGAAAATAATACGCTAGAAACATTAGAAAGCAGTGATTGGGTACCGGCGGCAACGGCCATAATAAAGAAAATTTTATCTGAAAGTACTGAAATATGGTTCATACCAACACACATAGACCGAAGGTATTAACTACACTTTATATTTTGATCTTTTAACAATCAATACCAGACTAATAATAATTCAATGTAGCAAAAGAAATAAAATTTTGTTGTTTTGTACTTACTACTTAGTATGATTATACAACTGGGCAGGACTTCAATGGACATTCTTTACTAAAACAATATAAAACAGACTTCGATATTTTGGGATTGTCTATGAAGACTTGTTCCACAAAATAAAAACGAGAAACATAGTAAATGTTCAATTTTAAATAGTTTCAATTGTGAAAAAAAAAACATGTAATGAAAACAAAATTAGTTGTCTTATTATATCTTGAGAATTGTTTATAATATTAAAAGGCAGAAGTGGGCGTTAACCATTAATCCGTTAACAATCTGCTTTCTGTATTGAATATTCATTTAACTTAAAAAAATGATACTACTCTTGTTTACTTCCTCAAATTGAACTTCTGTTAACTTTAACATCCTTTACATTATTTCTTTGTTGACATGCTGTCATTTTGTATGTTTGAATAACATGCCACACCATGCTCATATCTTTGGTGATTGTGTGTGAAACTGATAAAATTGTTGTTGACATTCATACATTTATTACACTTACATTATGGACGACGACACATGGTACTGCCCCAACCCGACGCCAGGAGACCGTGTGGTCGCAGACTGCACAGTTGGCGGGGGGCAAGCCCCAACTTTTACAAACCAAAAGTGAGCCAAATGGGCTCACACTAATCCAATGTAGCATTAGGGCCTTCGGGCCGTTGCATAGATCCATCCGAAAAAAAAAAACATGGTACTGAAAGTACTGAAATCAAATCCTTGGCCACAAGTGATTACTTTGTATTGCAATCAAGATGTGTAGAATAGAAGTTGATTTATGAATGAAGACTATGTAATGTAATGGTAATAAAAGGTTAAGCATTGGTGAATTTTAAGCGACAAAGCAGTGGTGAATCTTTTGCTATATGCTATTGGCAGTGGTATATCCTATGCCCATTGTGGAGGACTGTTCCGGAAAGTTTCAACCTCGTGGCACTGCTTGGAGTGCCTCTTGCTCTCGAGTGTGGTGCACTACTTGCTCGAGAGTGATGAGGCCTAGCGGCGGTTCTCCCTGCGAAACCGTCATTGCAGAATTAGGCCACGTAGGCCACGGAGCGGGACAAAGAGGACGACGCCACGTTCGTCCCCCTTCGTTGAATGGGAGTGCGGAGGAGGCGTTATGCCCTCCTCCTGCCTCCCGTCTAACGGGACTCGGGGTGAGATTGGGTACCTGTCACAGTCACAGAAAAGTTCTGGCGTCGGCAGGGTGCTTCAGGTTGTCGGAGTTCCAAGAAGCAAGCCCGGTTAGCCCTTTTGATTGAACTGGCCGGCCGTGGGGGGTGGTCTTTGTTAATCAGTAAACTTCTTTGCTGCCAACATGATTCCCCCATGTGCTGTAGAATCCAATATGTTTGAGGAGCTAAATAAAAACTCTGAACCCCAGTAAGAACTCAATTTCTAGTAGGACATTGGGGAGATTTATAGTTGATTCACATGCTCAGTTCAAGCAAAATTTGATCAAGTGTTGACGAAGTGTTGGTCAGCCACGGAAGACCATCTCTGTGCAGTGACCAGTCCGTGTTGGATGCGTGTGGCAAGGAATCTTTTGAAATGTAACATTTAATGAAGTTAACTTAGTAACGTATTAGCTATTAACGAAATTATTAATTATTCAAAAAAACGGTGCCCAGCTAAGTCGTAAAGGTTAAACCAGACACAATGAATGATTGAAAAATAATATGTATGAAGACTCTATGAAATATATATGGAATATTAATACTAACTATATGATTGTAATTTTAGATTTTGGGTTTATGTACTTGGAGACAAAGCCATTTCACATTCATATATTTTTGTCACTGTCTTTTAGTATGTTATCGTGCTTGAAAAAGTTTAAACATAATCTTGTTGCATGTTATTTGTAAAGCAAATTATTTATAAAAATATAAAAAGCAATTTGTAAATAGTTTTGTCTAATGAAAATTCCCAAACTTGATTGGGTCTACTATCATTGTTTAATATTGTGCTTGTTACTTTTAAAGGTGGCACCAAGATAAAAAAATACCTACCCCTAAAGTAAATAGCCCATAAACTTCCTTAATAATGTGTTATCAAATGCAAAATAAGATAAATAAACCTTTTCTAGATTTTTTTCAAATAGTATAGATAATTATAAAATATTGTATTTCAGAGTATCCATATTTGATGATAACATTCAAAAATATGGTGATTTTGAATTAAAAAAAGATAATAAATGGAAAAGTCTATCACAGAAGTTAATCAAATCTGATCTAGCATATAAAGATGTTTGTTCTTTCCACCAGAAACTTAGTCAGGGTGAAATTAAAACTAAATTGAGTAATATACAGATTCAAGAAGTAATAAAAGAATTTGTAGAGTCATTCACGTCAAGAGGAGTACCAAAAAAAGCCTGGGAGACAGTCTTAAAGAAACAGATGTCTGTTTTCTTTTGCTCACAAAAAGTTGAATCAGCTTTAACGGAGTCAAATCTTGAAAAACACAACAATTTAATGATAAAGAAAGTACTGAAGGACAAGATGAAAGATTTGGATTTATGTAAAGATGTGGAAGAGGAATCATTAGGAAGGGCATTTAATAGATTAATTGAAAAGCCCGAAAATAAGTTGTCATCTGATTTGTTAAAAAGAAAATTACTTTATGCTAAGAAGTCTAAGGCCCAAGATGCAGCGGTATTTAATAATGTTAAAAAGTTTTTAGACGATAATTCTAAGCATTGTAAGGAGTTTGATGATGTAGGTAATTATTCAGATGAGAAGGGTAAATCTGAAGAAAGCAGAGAATCTAAAGTTGACAATGATAATAAGTTTAATTTAAGACTACATAAAATAAACAATTTAAAAAATGCAAACAAAATAACTGATGTCAAAAGTGTTGAGAGTGATGTAAACAAGGAAATAAAATCAAGTGAGTATAAACTTAATCTTTATTGATCCTGCTTCGGTCGAAACTCCACCTATGCCAATAACCACTTGGTAGTTACTTTTCTCCTGACCACTTTTATGCTAATGTATAATCTCTTTACACCAGTACTTACATTGCCTTCTCTCCGAAACAGAGCAAAGCTGTTTGAAGGAAGAAACAAGTAGGATGTTGGTACCCATGCAGACGACAGCGCGGGACAAGCGCATCCCTCCCACCTGTAAACTACACATTTCTATGTGCTGTTGATGTTTAAAGGAATATAGAAATTTCTCGTTACATATTTATGTGGAGGTAAACAAGATATTTTCCAACCTGACGCCAGGAGACCGTGCGGTTGCAGACTTCACGGTTGGCGGGGGGGCAACCCCCCACTTTTACAAACCAAAAGTGAGCCAAATGGGCTCACGCTAATTCGATGTAGCATTAGGGCCTTTGGGCCATTAGCATAGAACATTTCAAAGAAAAAAAAAAAAGATTTTCTTAAAACAAAACATTTTTACAGATGAGAAAGTAAAGCAACATCATAATTCACCCAAAGTTAATGGGTATCGTCAGATATGGGGACCACCAGGTATAAATCCCTCACATATGAAAGTTGACATAGTACCACAAGCTTATGAAAAACATGAAGTGCAGAGTAAAAGAAGTGAAACAGAAATGGAAAATGTATATAATATGAAATTAGGTGAAGACGAAACAGACATTAATCTTGATGTCACCAATAAGCATGTTTTAAAGCAAATCGTACAGGAAACATCTAAAGTTAACAAGGACCATAAGAAAAACACTGCAATAGATGTTTCGGATTCCATTACACATTACAACAAATCATCATTGTCAAGTTCTTTACTGTTACATAAAAGAGTTCAATTAAGTAAGAAAACAGAAAAAGTAACGAAATCTCCAAAAACATCTGACACATCTAATAAAGATGTGTCATCTCTTGAAGATACATCAAAGGAAGAGGATTCAGCGGAAGAAGATATTGATAACATAATACGAAAATTAAATAATGAATATTTACAATCCACTGTGGGTGTAAAAGAAAATATTGAAAAATTAGACCAAGAAATGGAAAGACCTAAATTGAAAAATCACGTCAATCCATTTCAAAACATTGATCCAAATATATCAGTGTTCGTAGAGAAACTTGTGACGCCAATATTGATGGTGCATTCAAAATTAAACAAGCGCATTGAACCTGTTTACGAAATGAGAGATATATATTTTAATAGTCATATACGATTAGCTTTAAAGAACATGTCCATTAATCAGCCTATGATGTTACAAACGGTATCGTGGTTCACTATTTTACGGGGCTATAGTTTGCTTATGATAAGTCCAATGGGTAGTGGAAAAACCATGGGCTACTTGCCAGCTGTGTGTCGCCTGGTAACTGATTACAGCGAGGTTTTAATTGATAGTGTGGGTCCAATAGGTATTATTGTGTGTGCTACAGCGGAATCGGTAGCGCAAGTTGAAAAAACTGCTAGAATGTTTTTGGATTCCCAAGATCGTGTGATATCGTGTTATGCGGGCGTAGATGACTTAAATATAACTACGCGCTTATTAAATGGATGTGATCTGTTTATTTGTACACCACCAGCTTTAGTTAGACTTTTGCAAGTAGCAGAATTCGGTATCGACTTGCGACGACTGTGCACGTTCGTTCTTGACGATTGTGAACGACTCACAGTTGTTTATAGAGATGAAATTAAATTATTTTTACATAAAATAAAAGAAATGTTAAAAACTAGAGCGCAGAAGGAAATGAAAGTACAATTTATACTCGCGTCTAGAGTTTGGTGCGATTTTATGAGACCAATAGCTAAAAGAGCGCCCGACACCATTGTATGTATCGGAGCATTTCAAGAGTGTGTCCTATATTCCAAAGCTAACACTTCCGCTAATTTTGTCAAAGCCGAGAATAAAATCAATCATGTTATTGATTTTTTAAAGAACGTAAACTGTCCTAAGAAAACTGTTATAGTTTGTAGATCAGATGACGAAGTGAATATGCTTGCTAGGACGTTGAAAACACCCGATATTTACATTTTTTCATGTGACAGTACTATGACTGTCCAAGATTTGTACAGTTTAAATATGTCTTGGGCTGAATATGAGGACCCATTAGTTGGACCGGTTCTCATTTGTTGTGACGATAATCTAAGCCACATGAACGTAACTGATGCTCATAATTTAATACATTACTCCCTACCAGCTTTGTTTTCGATGTTTTGTAAACGTTTCTCTGTGTTAAACGATCACTATAGATCGATATTTCGTTCTAATGATGACAATGTAAAAATTAAAATTTTATTAGAAGAATCAAATGTAGAACAGCTGCCTAAAATAATTAACTTTATAAAACGATGCACAGATGCTGTTCCTCCTGTTATAGATGCAATATCTGATAGAGTTATGATTGAAAAAGATTGTCAAAAGGCTAAATATTTAGTTCCCATTTGTAATAATCTGCTCGGCTTAGGTTATTGCCCAGATTTGTATCATTGTCGAGAACGTCATACAATCTTTAAAGATTACGACATGCCTAAAGAATGGTTGCCCAAAAAAGGCTATGTTACGTTTAAAATTCTTCACTACCATTCAGCAATTTCATATTCTGCAAGATTGTTGTCAAATATAGTCAATGGAGTAACAACAAAGTATCCTCAAACTTACAGTCCCCTTTCAATGAAATTGGGAATGTATTACAGTAAAGAATCTAATAGAAAGCTTCATGGTACTCCAGAAATAGGTGACTATTGCGCAGTATCGATGAAACAAAATTTCTTTGTGAGGTGTCAAGTTTTAAAGATACTTAATCGCTATGAAAAAGGACATCCTAATCATGTACTTATTAACTTAATAGATGAAGAAAAATTGGAACTAACCCGTGACATATATTTATATCATTTACCAGAAGAAATGAAAACGATTAAAACTTGTACAGTGCAAGTTAGACTAGCTAATATTCAACCATTAGATAAAGACATCACCTTCTCAGATTTGGCAATGAAGCATATAAAGAAAATCTCAGAAAGCGAAGACGATTTATATTTAAAGGGAAGTATATATTTGACAATTGGTAATTCCGTAATTGTTGATGATTTAGAAGTTTGTGAGGATTTAACGTCTCTGAATAAAACAGTTGTAAAGTATAATGTTACACAAGAACTCCTGGGGAAATATGCCATACACAGTGATCACGCAGCAAAACTGAAGAAACTTTGTATAGACAGTGGCATAGAATCATCAAATATTGTTGAAATATCAACCCCTGAACCTTATAGACAGATAGAGAAACCTAGAGCTAACTGGGCTTATTTAAAGGCAGATGAAATGTCATGCATATTCTTTGACTCGGCAAATAATCCTGATACATTCTTCGTTAGACTTAATAAATTTGAATCGTGCATGACTGACTTATTAAAAGAGATACAATGTTATGTCAAAAATAATGTGCAACCCTTGACTGATGTTACAAAGGGTGATTTAGTTCTTGCGAAATTTCCAGATGACTCAACATATGAACGAGCAAGAGTTGACGATGTGTTAGATGATCAGATTAAATGTTTCTTTGTCGATTGTGGCGATTGGAGGGTAGTACCCATAAATGATTTGTATAGTATTCCAGAGAAATTCATTAATAAGTTACCTTTTCAAGCCATCGAATGTCGACTGATAGGTATTCAACCTCCTGGAGAAAACTGGACAGATTTTAGCACAAATTGGCTTTGTGATAAATGTCTTGAAGATTCTAGTGGTAATGCGAAACATTTATACATAAAATGCTTTACAAAAGAACAAGCTGAGTTCACTGGCGGACATAAATACGGTGTCGCACTGATAGATACAAATAGTGAACAAGATGTTATTATTAACCAACTGATGCTTGACTTAAACCTAGCTCAAAAAAATCCAAAAGAGATTGAAAATTTAAGTAAATTGGACCTCAATACGACGCGGTCGGACACGACCGAGACGTTAGACGAAGATCATTGGGAAAATGTATCCGTAAGCAATACGAAATCGAACCAAACTCTTAATGCATCACCACACGTTTTCATGAAAAAACCATTAAGATCTGTTCCTTTAATAGGATCAGATGAAGAATCTGACGATTCAGATAGATGGAATATTCATCTTACTGAAGATTTGAAAGGATTTTTCATGCCTGCATTCGACACGATGGCAGGAAAGAAAGGGGCAGCTCTACTACCAATTAAAGAAAATGAACAGAAAGATTCATTAACTAGTATTACAGTTGATGATAGTAATGATGGAAAAAGTTCAAAAGATCCTGACGATTATGACGTTGTATCGAAAAAAGAGTCTTCAAAAATAATAGAGTTAGACTCTGATGATTTGACATCAAGTCAGTCTGGTGAATCAGAAGAAAGTTTAAGTCAGAATCGATCAACAGAACAAGAACTACGACGACCTAAAGTCGTATGGCGGCAAAATAAACATAATTTACACATAAAGATACAAATAATAGTTAACGATGACTATGAATTAATAATCGAAGAAAGGAGGATAAAATTTAAAGCTTATACTAATGATACAAATTATGGTTTCGATGTGGAGTTGTATGGGGTCGTGGATACACGCAAGTGTACCCATTGCAACAAAGGACAATATATTTTAATCAAACTAATCAAAGTGCTAAATAAGGTATGGCTAACACTCACGCGTGACGCCGATATAAAAAAATGGATATCATACGATGTAGACAGTATAGACACGTCCTCTGACGAAGAGGTGTTAGATGGTAAACCGCTGGAGAACATTATAAAAAATATCCACTATGGTAGAGATTCTGATTCGGACGAGGATGAAATTATCGATGATGCCAATTTTACGTATAAACATTAACAAGTAAATAACAATATATAGTATTTTCGATTTTTATATGCGAAAGAGTAAATTCAACAATATTTTACCGGTGGAAGGAACGTCCTATATACCGCCTAGGGAACAGTATTTTTCCGACAAAGGATATTCATAATGTTCCTTAAAAAAGAACGTAGTAGGTAATCAGTAGAATTTTTGGTATCGAGATTTCCTATCTTACGGATTAACTCTGGAACAAATAAGGGATGGTTAGTGACTTGGGTGTCTCGTTTGGCATTTTTTATTAGTTGGATAGGCAAACGGGCTGACGTGCAACTTGATAGTAACTGGTCAGGGTTGCCCATGAACATAAACATGTAAACCTAAAACTAGTCCAGGCAGCTCATTCACTTGTTGCCTATCCTGTGACGTAAGATGGTAAGTCTCGGTGTCAGTAATTACACTGCCTGTCCAGCCCTTCCGAAACAAGATGGCACCCATGCAGACGACACACGCGCATCCCTCCCACCGGTAAAACCGACTTCAATAAAAACTATTAAACTAATATCTCTATGTGCCATATTAATAAGGAATCTGAGCGACAATCGAGTCGAGTCGAGATGGTGCACCACTAAAATTTGGCATTAAAATAGGCTATATAATTTTGTTAAATACGTTAAACGTAATAAATAAGTTTAATTATATTTATTTTTGTTTTATTCATATACCTACACATACATTCCTATTTTAACCGACTTCAAAAAGGAGGAGGTTATCAATTCGTCGGAATCTTTTTTATTTATTTTAAATCTGTTATAATAAGGCTGGTTAATCCAAATACTTCTATTATAACAGGTAGACGTGGCATACTCAAAGTTCATATACCTAGCGGAAAGGACATTTCAAAAGCAATCTTGAAATCACGCACAAATGAAATGTAGAATACGTCAACGAGCGCAAGACGGCAATATTAACTGACAATAAGACTGAACAAGATGGCACGCGCATCAATGGTGTGAATTAGCTCCTTTTTTAACCGACTTCAAAAAGGAGGAGGTTATTAATTCGTCGGAATCTTTTTTTTTTATGTAGGTATGTTACTTGATTTCTCGAAGATGGCTAGACCGATTTGAAAAATTCTTTTTTTGTTCTAAAGGGTATACTTTCCAAATGGTCCCCTGATAAGGAAACCAGGATCTGATGATGGCGTCCCAGAGAAATCGAGGGGAACTTTCGAAAATCGTAGGGGCAACTAGTGCGTTTGATATTTTTTTTATAAAGTGTTTTGAAGGACTACAATTTAATGAAAGTCTGGAGTCGATCTGATGCTGGAGCCGAAAGACAATCGAGGGAACTCCTCAACGATTTACATCAGTAACCTTGTGTTTGGGCTTGATTAATTTGTAATGATGAGAACTTTACACCTACATGGGTTGTGACTGTCATTAGGGGTCTGATGATGAAGACAAAGGACAGTTAAGGGAACTCCTCAACAGTTTACAGTAGCTACCTTGTGTTTGGACTTAATTAATTTAAATTGATGAGAACTTTGTACCCATATGGGTCATAAGCGCCATTACAGGTGTGATGATGGAGACCATACACAGTCGAGGGGAATCCTCGACGATTTACAGCTTTTATTGGGCTTACTTCATACGGTAAATAATATTATGCCAAAATCATGTAATTTTATTACTTGTCATTGTTAAATGAACAAAAAACAACTGTGCCTTGGAAGCGCATCATAGTTTTTCAAGGTCATCATAATATCCATTCTATATCTATATATTGGTGATGTTATATACCTATATATAATGAAATTATTTAACGAATACATGTAGGTACCTATATAAAGTTTTACACAATTCCATTTCGGTTTTTTCATTTGTTATGTAATGAATTAAACCCTTTCTACGGTCATCTCATTAATACAGCGCTATTTAATCTGAGCAACGCGTTTAATAGTTCTACCCATATTTCAGACAAATAAAATCAGTTATCAAATTTTGAAATCACTAAAAATTAAGAAATAAAAAAAAAATAAACAAAAATTAAACCCGACTTCAAATAAAAAAAAAAAAACTAAAAAGTAATAAAATAATTTTCTTAATTTTTGTGCCTACAGTTTATAATCAACTTGTTCTTCTACTAATATACAATCTTTGCGTTTACCACTTCATTATTGTTACTATTGAAGCCGGTGTCCTATTTGTTGATGTACCTACCTCCTAATCTACCTACCTTGGCTGACACCGACTCCAAAAGTAACAATAATGACGCGGTAAACGCAAAGACTGTATATTAGTAGAAGAACAAGTTGATTATAAACTGTAGGCACAAAAATTAAGAAAATTATTTTATTACTTTTTAGTTTTTTTTTTAAATTTGAAGTCGGTTTTAATTTTTGTTAAAATTTTTTTGAACGAGTCAAGATTTGGTGCGTATTCTACCTCTACGTCGTCTACCTCGGTTAAAATTAATTGAATTCTTTGGGTTAATCTCTGAAACTAGAGTGCACGCACGTTAACTTTGCACATAGGTATGGCGCTGATGCCAATTTAAAAAATCGGTTGTCTGTAAAGTCGGTTTACTGACGATAGTTGAACGAGACAACGTCATAAGAAAATGGAACGCGAATCTTTAAGTAAAAAGAACTATTAATTAAAACCAATCAAAACTAATTTAATACATTATTTTCTACGGCATCGGCCGAGGTTTAGTGCTGCTCCGCTCCGCCGCGCTCCTCCCGCGCAAGCCGCCCCCCTTGTGTCGCCCCGCCAAGGTGCGACACGTTTTTCGTTTGGGATAGCTTCTCTATAGTCTATACGTAGTAATTACACTCTGGGTGGAGTGGGAATACCCAGGCGGGTATTAGAGGAGTCTGCATTTCAAACGAGTTTTTTTTTACTTCATCTACTTCTTATTAACTACATACTTTTTTACGTATTTCAAGTGTACAAGTTGTTACCTACGAATTCTAGATATTTTGATTTGATATGCAAACATCCAGAAGTTTATATTATATTAATTAAGTTATATTATTCTAGTTATTACTCTATAATATATTAAAGGCGTGAGTGAGTATTCTGTGTACAATTTAGGTTTAGGAAAAAAACATATGTCCCTTACGTAAAACAATCTTTATTCAGAATACATTAAAATTAGAATCACAAACTTTTAATCTAACCCTAAGGAACATACACCAGGTACCTACTAGTAAAATTAATGTATTAATATTTAGTAGTACCTACCGCTATAATATTAGTCCTGGGTATGTTCAAAGGCAACATTGTTCACTTGCTAACAAGTGGGTCGTCTACCAGTTCAAAATAATAAAATAAAAATATAGTACAAACATTAACACTGTTTAAAACATTCGTAAACAATACCTACTGAAGTATCGAGCTTTCGCTCAGTAAAATAAAAGTGACGAACATCTTAAATATGCTGTTTTAAACAGTTTAGATAGTTTAGCCATGCTAATTTAAAGTATATTGTAGCCATATTGTTTATTCCAAGCCAATTCCATCGTCCAGCTGCAACTGAACCATCTGGTTGCCGTTGACGAGTCCGCCTTCAGGCAACAGCAACTCCACGTTCAATGCTGATAAGCGCTGAAACAAGAGAGAAAACTTTGGGACCAACTGGCGTAGACTGCTTTGAATAGGGCTTGTATTGAGCACAAGGAGGCACTTTTCCTGAGGATGCCCAAATAAAAGATTTTTTTATTTTTTCTTACAATTACTTACTTGACTATATTTTTTCATTTCTATATTAAAAATAGCTTTAAAATGACTATTAAATTAACTCTGGTAATAGAAAAAAATATATTTTCTGAATAATATGAAGAATAACTTGATATAGATTTACGTTTTTACGTTACGTTTTTTATATATTACGTTTGTTCTTAAAATATTGGTAAAGTCCTGTTTTAAGCCAATCTGTGCTATAGACTATTCGGTCTTCAGTAACCGACTTTCTAATGCCTCAATGTAAAGTATATAGGATACTCACTTCCGAATCGTTCAAAGTTATCGGGAAATAGTCTTGTGCCATATCCGTGCCTCGCTGAAGTATACTGGGTCTGCTTCCCTTCGCGCGTTGGAAAACGTCTATAAAAATACTCAATTAAATTAAACATACTTATCTATATTAAGTTTAAATTTAACAAGGAGCATATAACTGGATAGAGTAGTAATGTAAGCCATAAAATTCCAAAACTGGTCAGTGATTTGTCACTGACGTATCACGTAATATCAATTCAATCAACCAGTAATCTGTATGTACAATGGCCATCAGTCGGCTAATCAGAGCGCAGAACCGGCGCAGCGTCGCAGCACTAATTTAGCGGAATTTGTTTTCATACAAAACACATATTCCGGTTGCTCGATGAAATTAAATAATGTATTGTAATCTATTTGACGACATTATATACGCTCCAAATGGTTTGATGGAACTTTATAGTTGGAGACATAGATTAAAAATTGGTCTCTGCTGCGCTACGACTAGATACCGCGCCGTACTTGTAATGTGCGGCAACAAATACCACGCCGAATTCGGCGTACCCGAGCCAGTCTCATTGCAATCGTTGTGTAAGGTGGAGGTACAGAGTGTTTAATTAAATTTTGGTCATTATCTAAAGTAAAATGCCAGTTTGCGAAGTGAAACTGTGTAAGAATAATACTACAAGAAATATGAAAGACTCTGGGATCACTTAACATCTGTGAGTATCATAATTATAATTTCGAAATTTATTATATTTTATAATTTATATAGAATGCTTACTTCATTTATCTATCCTAGTCATTATTACTAAACTATTTTTTATTTATAAATTATTTTAAATACTGAATACTTTTAATAATTAGTAAACAATGAAACAATTTTTACGGATACTATCGCGGTTTATTAAGATTTTTGCAAGCTCGATGTTTCGAATACTTTATAGCAACCATGGTCATGGGAGGAGGGAGGTGGAGGTAAAAATTGTTTCATTATAATGAGTGAAATTCGCGTCATCATTAGAAAACAATTAGTAAATAAAGTAAAATATTGAATATTGTAAATAAAATACATGTATGATGTAAATAAATAAAAAACTAAGTATTAAAAATGAAGCCTAAGTATTGATATATTATTTATACCATTTTTCATGATGAAAAAACCTACGCTTAACTAATTATTTAATAAGGTTAATGTGGGTAAGTGTAACCGCCCCTTTTTAACACATAATCTAATAGAGCTTTTGATTCAAGCGTTTGATTAAAAGTAATATTTTACTTACAACTAAAAATATTTACTCTTAACTCTTGACATGTCAAAAATTCAATAATTTTTTGTGATATAAATTGGCCTTACACATATTTTCTAAGCCATATTTATAACCAGTAGGTACTTAACGACTAGTAACTAGATCATTGCATGGAATAATTTTTCCCATTAATTTAGGGTATAGTTAAGCAGCTGGCAATTGTATTCTTCACGCACACCGGCATACTTGGACATTGTCATATACACACTATGATATTTACTTGCCGCATCAAGGAGCTATTGTTTTTTGCGGAGCACGGTATCTAGTCGTAGCGTAGCGGAGACCAATTTTTAATCTATAGTTGGAGACCTCTTTTTTTTCCGCAGGGAAATCCTTATGGATGCAGCCAGGATCTTCGGGTAGATCCTGACCCAATGTGGGACTCGCACCTGGGAGTGCCCACCCTAACTAAAACCACTGCGAGCGCCTTCAGCCGCTTTTTGAGGGTTGCGGATATGCAGGCAACAGACAGGATCACCTCAGCGACAGGCTGGCCCCGGCGAAGGCCAGACTACTCCTCGTAGGAGTACGCACCCCCGTTCGTCGCCTGCGGGAGGAGGCCTCGCCGGCGGCCTCCTCTCTCACCCGCTCGTTGGCCTCCTTCTGGGACATTACTGCCTCGCAGAAGGAGACCATCGCCGTCCAGGACTCGTCATCACCGAGCATCGCGGTGATGACGCTCGGCAGAGACAAGTCCCCTCCGATGACTGATGTCAGACTGTGACGCAGCGCCGCCCATCTCGGGCACACCTCGAGTGTGTGCTGGGCCGAGTCCAACGACACGCCACAATCGCGACACACTGTCAACGGCTCCCTGCGGGCCGTCCGGCACAGGTACTCACCAAAGCAACCATGCCCGGTGAGCACATGTGTCAGACGGAAGGTAAGGCGTTTGCGCTTATGGCGCATCCACCGCTCAAGGACCGGACGCAGAGCAACCGTCAGGTTTTTGCCATACGGCTGCTGCGCCAGGTCCTCCCCCCACCTCCGCATTAACGCCTCTTGCCCTAGTCGGCGAACCCGCAGGATCTCGTCCAGCGTAAGGCTCTCACCGAGACACCTCCTATCCGAGACATAGGAGTGCATCTCAGCAAGAACCTCCGCCACGAGCTCCCAAGGGGGGTCACCGGCCAGGGCAGTGGCTGCTGCCCACGAAACCGTACGGTACCCCCGGATCACTCTTACCGCGATGACCCGCTGCGCCGACCGCAGCCGGGCCTTATTCCTCCTGTAAATCTAAGTTATAATGAGCGAAGCTGTGGGCAACCGCTAGCATATCTTAAAAGGAAAATAAACCTTATGACGTACCGAGCGGCTGAGAGGGCGTATTCTCGCACGCGATTTGCGTCCTGCGTACGTCGCTCAACATCGACAGCGCTCGCGCTGAGTTTGGTACTATGTTTGTGGTTCCCTATGACAAAATACATTTAAATTGCTTTTTTCAAAGTAAAGTTTCCATTGTCTTGGGTTTTATTAGTCTGACTATCAGATGGTAATCAAATTTTAGGTAAGTACTTATGTATTATATTAGCATTTCGCATATCATTGAAACAAACATGTCCATGCTATATAACCATTGTGTTGTACAAGTCAGACAAACATTTAAAATATATTAGCGAATCCTGAAATAATTGAAAAGTAGTAGTATAGATGAGAACATCGAAAACAATTATATTACCTTCGGAAATGAAATCATAGTGATCTCCAGGACCTTGTCCGGATTTATGTTGTTCCTCTTCAGGTAGCTGAGCACCTCCTCGGGCGTGGGGTTCAGACCTTCGATCTGAATTCAATTTGTCATTTATTTCGTCATAATACATATTGAGACTGGTAAAATATTTTTTTATTGCTTGTGTTACACTCACAGTATCGGTGTAGCTTCGCCTGAACTTTATACAAAGATATTTTTAAATATTAGAAATTCAAGTGTGCCCACAACCTTATTTCGCTGTACTGCACACGTTGCAAGATTTAGCCTAAGGTGTGCCCAGCACCTTGGGTGAAGCTAGTTGAGCCAAGCGGGCTCTTTGTACACCTCTTATAAGAAAAGGGGACAAAAGAGCACGAGGCGAGGACGGGAACCTCACTTCATTGTACTGTCCCAACGTTGGGAGGGGTTATTTTGTGGTGCGGGACAGCCCCTCTGTGGAGGTGGCGTCGGTCTCCTGAGGGACTGACTAGCCGTGCCCTGTTTGCACAACAGATTCGGGGCACCTCACCAAGGGCGGCATTGGTGGCACTCGCCGGGTTTTAGTGGGTAAAGCTTAGCTAAGAGTCCCACATACCTGCTTGGGGAGACCCACTCCCCTGTCGGATGCCTCAGAGCATTTCCCGGCGTTAAAGAATAAAAAAAAATATGTTGAGTAAACAGTAAAAAGTGCATACCTCTATAACGGCGAGGTGTGCGGGGTGCTTGAGCCGCAGGTGCGTCCGCAAGTCGGAGCGCACGCGGAACCGCCGCGGACAGCGCGGACACGCCCACGCGCGCGCTCCCCCGTGGATCAGGCGGTGGTTGCGCATCGCCGTCGATCTGAAGGGCCTTTTATAATGGATGCCAGTTTCTCAGAGGTACGTTCATGTATACTTCGGTTGTGTACGTCGAATAGAATATAATTAATTTCAATTAAATGCTTATTAATATAAGTATTATACACTAGTATACAATGTACAATGTTTATTTCGATTTTGAATGACGTATGTATACGCAGCTAGTGTACAATGATGATTGATTACTAAAAGATTATTTTTTATACCTATGACGTGGTATTGCATGAGATTACAATTATTACATGCGAGAAAAGGTTTTATGCATGTTCACATGTTAATTATATATACGTTTAGAATATTGCTCACTAACATACAATACACGGGCAGACGTCCTCCTGCCAGATAACAGCGCCACCTATCACGTCCAAAATTTCTCTGTTGGACCAACCTGTAGTATATAACCACACATAGAGATGCTGTAGGCTACCTAAGAACATAATAACTGATCCAGCTGACGAAATTTCGCAGCTGCTAATGCGCGACGCAAAAGCGCGACGCGAACTACAACACTCACTCCGAAATACAACATCCGGGGTTAGACACACACGCACACCGCCTGGGCCCCGGGGCCCGGAGCGACGTCGTTCCCTACACAACGATATCCAATCGATCCGGATCGATTGCGACAATTTAGGCTCGAACCCAACACGAGTCGACATCAACCCAGACCGCGATAACAACGGTAGCACTTCGCTATCGTCTTATTATACGGGTACCGTGCGCGACCCACCTCCCCCACTTGAGGGAGAGGAGAGGGCCGGCCCTCACATTAATAGAACCGAGTTCAACTCGTCGACCGTATTGGGTTCGTTTAGTTCTAATATAACGTTGCCCACCGCGGGGTGTCGAGGGGGGGCCCGCCCAACAACCCTCATCAAGACCTCCTGTGGCGGACGCTGCAACTCCGACCGGCGGAGTGGGCCCCAGTATCGCTGGCGCCATCTGCCGGGTCCTCACGCCAATGAGCCCACCCGGTAGGGGTAGACCGCCTGGGGCTCCACTCCACCCGACGGTGACGCGGCACAGTCCCGCCACTGAAACACAACCGAAGCCAGGAGGCCGTGTGGTCGATGACCGCACGGTAGGCGGGGGGCAACCCCCCACTTTTTAAATCAAAAGTGAGCCGAATGGGCTCACACTAATCCGATGAAGCATTAGGGCCTTCGGGCCATTAGCATAGATCCCTCCGAAAAAAAGAAAAAAAAGAAAAAAGAGATGCTGTATTTAATCCCCTAAGTCCGTATTCCATTCGTGCTAGTGTATTGTACGTATAAGGGGCGGGGCACCTGCGGAAGGCAGCGCCACACAGGTCGCAGGGGAAGGGCCGCTCGCCCGTGTGCACGCGCACGTGCTCCGCCCGCGCGCCCGCTGAACGGAACGCCCGCCCGCAGCCCTCACACGGAAACTGGCCCTTCGCCTCCTCAGCCCCCACAGCTCCCTCAACTCCGTGGACCTCTCTAACACAATATAGTCTTATATACTAATATTATAAAAAGGTCATATTTATAAATTTGTTTATGTGAGATATCCAAATCTTCGAAACTGCTCATCCGATTGGAATGCTACGTTAGTATTAGCACCTTGATATAGTTGATAATATAATCACCAGGCCGGTCGTTCAGCACTAAAAGTCAACGCGGCGAAACTGCAGGGGCAGTAATATCATAAATGCCAAAATGAGTTTGTTGCGCTTTAATGCGTAAACCGCTGATCGGATTTTGATAAAATTTAGCAAGATATATAATGAAGGATATAGGCTATCAAAATAATCATCAACAGTCCGGATACAGTTGTGAACCAGTTATTTAACAACGGTTAAATAAAGATTAGATTCATTTACCATACACAACATTTGACAATTAATTATTTGTATAAACAGAATGGATGTTTGTACGTAAGCGGTAATTTTGATTCCTTCAATAATCAATATGCGTTCTAAATCGACATTCCGATAATATTAAAACACTAACTTACTTGAGATGTTTCTGTAACGCCACAGACGTACGGAAGTCGAGTCCACACTTGGCGCAAGTCGCTGTGTCTTCTTCTTTATACTCGGAGATATAATCTGGAATATGTACATTGTTATACATAGTAGGTATATATATATACAAATAAAAGAGCATTTCTATCACCTCATATATTTTATATTCCATTGCTGGAATATAGACCTCTTACATGGAACGTTAAAATGGCAAATTGCCCACTACTCGCGTGCAATTTGGATCGACTACGCAGATCTTCATCCTAACCTAACTAGAAACCGGATCATAGTGACGACTTGTAGGTAGTCTTAAGACGTAACTCGTAGCTAACTTAACTCCGTTCTAGTCAAATGGCTCGTACTGTAATTATTGTTGCTCGTGTTACCTTCGTTCCCTGGTCCTCCGCAGTGCTCCTTCTGCCTGTGTTTGTACAGCGCAGTCTTGTTCGGCAACACCTCCTCGCAGTCGCGACAAGGAATCCTACGTAATAGTATCAGGGATTTTACTTTTACAGACGTCACTTAAGAGAAAGTATCGCCTGCAATATTTTAATTAAATTTAAATATTATGTTAGCCACGAACTCGTGTTACACACAAACATTTAGAGATACTAATAGTAATACCAAAGATTTAAAGAATGGACTAAATGGACTTTGATGAAATAAGCTTACCTATAATTTTTTGAAAAAAATATTTTGAAGAAAAAATTAAAATAAAAAATAGACTTAGCATAGGCCATATAATAAGAGACTCCTATGTCTTGGTGCTGGTCTCGTCGAGATCAGGTTTTCCCTGTATCAAGTCAAAGTTCGCATATAAACTACTCAGTCTCATCAAGTATGTTGGTTTCCCAACGAACGAATAAGAATCTCACTTGAAGTCCTCCCTGATGATTTTAGTAACGCCTTCATCGCTGCCGCTTTTACCGTGAGTTTTCTTTCTGTGATAGGCGATACTCCAACTGCCAACAACGATAAAACAGGCATGTAAGTTTAGTAAGAGGTAGCTGTGCCATGCTGCATTGCAACCGAACTGGGCCGGCACGACCGGGATGGTACCTCTCGCACACATAACACCGGCGTCAAGTGACAGCTATGCTGTCGTGTTTCGAGCAGTTTGTGAGTTTCCGGTGGCCCATTGGGGGGATAGGGAAAAGGAGGGCAACGCATCTGCATAAGTTCTGATTGTACGATGTGTATGGGCGTCGGTACCATAAGGCTCCAACTGCTGGTTTGCTCCCTTATGACATTAAAAAAAATGTAAATGTTTGTTCCTAAGTGTTTAACACCACAGGAATTTGAGGCCAGTTTTCGACCATAGAATGACGAATATTAACAGATATTACAGATTATTACCGGTGGGAGGGAAGCGCTGTGCCGCGCTCCCGGCTGCATGGGTACCACCATCTTGCTTATTTCTCCCGTGAAACAGCTTTGCTGTGCTTCGGAGAGAAGGGCAAGACAGGCAGTGTAATTACTGGCACCGAGACTTAACATCTTATGTCTCAGGATAGGCAACACATAAATGAGTTGCCTGGGCTCGTTCCAGGTATACTAGTTTATGTTCATGGGCGACGTCGACCACTTAACATCAGGTGGTACGTTTGCCAGTTTGCCTATCCAACTAACATAAAAAAAAAAAAAAAGATTTTTAAGTAAAGGTATAAAGCAAAAAGAAAATATGTTTAAGACAAAGTTCGCCTTGGAGGGTTATTTTTTTGATTCTTTCTTTTTGGATAAGTACTTTAGAAGAGTCATGAGTTTTTTTTTTCTTTCTATTCGTTCAAAAACTTGCGGGATCAAAGACGTATTTTATATGAACCTATTTTTGTATTTTAAATTTGAATATATAATCGAACATAATATTATATTATATAACCCATTCACAGTATACGATAAGGAATTCATCGTGTAATATCTGCTTTCGGCGGGATTCATCTCAAGAGACCAGACTGCCATTCCTAATATTTATAGTACTAGTAGCCAGTAGGTACCAGTAAGATCAGCCATCTCGGCGTACCCATTGAAAGAGGCATATGTCCAGCAGTGAACGTCAAAGGTCAATAACGTAGATGACTAATAAAGGATGACCCAAAATTAACGCAATAAAATACATAGGATATACCTATTTATGGCATAACATTTCGGGCAAATGGCCTCCACGGCTTTCCAGGAACATACGCACTCTTTTATTGAAATTGTTCGTGACCATTTTGTATAAGCGTGGCTGAATTTCGTTGATGCATCGTATTTCCTCCTTTAATGCAAGGGTGGTTGTTCTATCGTGTAACGCTCCATTTTTCCTAACCCTAATCTTTTAGCTGTCAAATTGTTTCTTTTTGACAGCCCCAACACTTTACTGCACAAAAGGCGACAAATTCAAATCTTGCGTTAATTTTGAGATATCCTTTATTTGCCTACTGTAGGTACCTCAAAGCTGCGGCCGGTTATACTACAGGCACCAGCATACGTTGGTCTACCGTCTGTAACACGGGTACCTGTTGTTGAAGGTGAGCTGACAGTGGTCGCAGCGGAACAGGTACCGCTCGTTGGCGTGCTTCATCCGCCGGTGCACCTGCAGGTACGTCCAGTGCAGGTACGACCGCCCGCAGTCCTACACACACGGTCCACATGTCTCACGTCCACCATTTTGGATTATCTTATTGAGTCAGGTTGGGTTACTCACAATAACTACACCAAATTAAAAAAAAACGTAGGCGCCAGCCGCCAATCACACGACATCTTATGCCACTTATACCTACTTTTTTAAAGTTGGCATTACAGTTCCGTATATATGAGCTGCATGGAAGAAAAGGAGAAAGATCAACCCACATGCATCTGTAAAAGCGTCAGTGATAAGTTGTTATCGGTACCACCATACCGCTTATTTTTACCTACAAACAGCTTTGCTGTGTTGCGGAGAGAAGGGCAGGACAGGAAGTGTAATTACCGGGACCGACACTCGACATCTTATGTCATTAGGATAGGCAACATATGAATAAGTAGCCCAGGCTAGTACCAGGTAAACTCGTTTCTTTTATTGGGCGACGTTGACCACTTATCATCGGGTGACACGTAAGCCAGTTCGCCTATCCAACTAAAAACAAATCAATAGACATTAGACATAGGTTCTAAATAAATCTGTCGAAAAATTAAAGAGTAGTTAATTAAATAAAGGCTAAGCGGTTAGCCTGGTATTATTGATACGTTTGATAGGTACGGCACTGTACTTTCGTATCTCCCAAGTCCCCCCACCTTGCAACAGTGACTAGCTATAAGAATCGCATGAGCTTTTGGATTACCTTCACCGCGACCGTACCTGCAGCCAGCTATAACCGTACGTCCTTTAGTACGTACTTACGCACTCTTTTACGTACTTTAATACACACTTTTGTAAGCACAATTTTACGTCGCAGTTTCAACTCACCTCGCACAAGAAGTGTTTGACGACGGGGAAGCCGCCGTAGCCGAGGATGCCCGCGTTGGCCGGCCCGCGTGTCTCCCCGCCCGGCGCCTCCGTCGTCCGCTTGTAGAACCCGTGCGTCGTCTTATGGGTGGTGCATCTACAGACCGATTCACTTGGAATAGGAACGAGTGGTAGGGCAGTGGAGCCCGGAAAAATACCCTGTTCTGGTTTTTAACCGACTTCAACATAACAACTCGTTCGGTATTTTTTTTTATGGATGTACACCGATTTCTCCGTCAATTATGGACCGATTTTCAAAATTCTTGTTTTGTTTGAAAGGTTTTGCCAAATGGTCCCATTATAAGGAAACCAGGATCTGATGATGGTATCCTAGAGAAATCAAGGGGAACTTTCGAAATTCGTAGGAGCGACTAGTGCGCTTAATAATTTTTTAAATAAGCATTTAAAAGCACTCAATTTAATAAAGGTCTAGAGTCGATCTGATGCTGGAGCTGGAAGACAGTCGAGGGAACATCATCAACCATTTACTTCAGTAACCTTGTGTTTGGGCTTGATTAATTTGTATTGATGAGAACTTTACACCTAGATGGGTTGAGACTGTGATTTGGTGTCTGATGATGAAGACGAAGCTCAGTTAAGGGAACTCCTAAACAGTTTACAGTAGCTACCTTGTGATTGGACTTAATTAATTTATACTGATGAGAACTTTGCACCCATATGGGTGATACGTGCCATTACAAGTCTGATGATGGAGATCATAGACAGTCGAGGGAACTCCTCGATGATTTACAGCTTTTGTTGGGCTAATTTCATACGGTTAAATATGCCAAAGTGTCTATCTATGTGTGTCTTTCTTTAATGAATCACTAAAAATTAGGAAATAAAAAAATTTAAATAAAAATTATAACCGACTTCAAAAAATAAAATAACTAAAAAATAATAAAATAATTGCGTTTCTTTAATTTTTGTGTCTACAACTAATAATCATCTTGACACCGGTGACGGACGACGGTGACGTATTTGTTGCTGTACCTGATCTACTACACCACCGACACTGACACCGACTCCAAAAGTAGCAATAATGACGTGGTAAACGCAAAAATTGTACATTATTAGAAGTACAAGATGATTATTAGTTTTAGATACAAAAATTAAAGAAACGCAATTATTTTATTACTTTTTAGTTATTTTATTTTTTGAAGTCGGTTATAATTTTTGTTTAAAAAAATTTATATTTGAATAATTCTACTACAAACACTGTTTTCAACCTTAGAGCTCGGTTAGAGCTTTTGTAGTCACTCCTGTAAAAAAAAAGCCGTCGAGAAAAGAGCAACGAAGTCATTTTTTTAATCTTTTGATTTATTATTATAAATCTACGAATAAATAATAAGTCAGGAAGTCTAACTCAGAACAAATGACACATAAAAAGTGGGCCTACTTCAAACCAAAACGACGTATGATTTAAAATACCAATCACTTTCGAGGTTACAGACGTCATTGGTGATTTGTTTAATTTTTTATTTTTTTTTATTATATATAATAAAAAAAAATTTTTTCTTTTACGCCGGGAAATGCTCTGAGGCATCCCCAGGTGGGTATGTGGGATTCGCTGCGCCCGAAAGATGGTAAATGGACGCAGCTCTACCCACTAAAACCCGGCGAGTCTATAATATCTGTGTTGTTGATGTCAGTGTTGTAAAAGAGTTGAGCGCAAATTTGTACGAAAAATAGAAAAAAAAAAGGCAATGTTAAGTAGTTATTTTCTGAAATAACAACTTCAACATTTGCACAGAAATTAAATACAGTGTATATGCAAACTTGCGCTCAACCTTTTTCTTTTAGAGTTTTATAATATAATTAATTTTAACCACTGTTTTTGGCTATTAATTCGATAAAATCATTTCCATGAATTCGTTTATGTCTAAATTTAAGTAAGCATAACCGATTTGTTACATAAACGCTGACAAATTGTATAATTCACCCACGATAAATGTAATCCTGTAATAACTGGTAAATGTATGCAAAATGTTATTGTTATAATATAGTGTGTTTTATGAATTGTTTAAAATTTATATAGTTTGGAAAGTTAAAAAAAAAAAAAAAAATTGGTACAGAATTGGGCACCAGAGTTTGTAGGCGGCTCCCTTGTGTCCGACGCGTTACAGTGACGAGCTTCTAGACCACTTCGTATGCGGCGCGTCGAATCGTGAGGGACGTCTCCGGCAGACCTTGGTTGCTCAATCTTAGTTTTAGAACAGTAAGAAATAGAATTTTAGTACATATACAAAACCCCGCATTAAATGTGTTATACATAAAATAAAATAAAATGTTATAAATCAGAAATGTAAAAAAAAAATTCGCATGCCTGTAAATGTAAACAATAAATAAAATATTAAAATTGTAAATAATTAAAAAAATGGAGAACAAAGACTCTGATTCTGTCAGGGGAATTCGCGGGCCGGGCCAATTAATCGCCCGGACATTAAGGAAAAAAAAAAAAAAAAAACCCGGCGAGTGCCACCAGTGCCGTCTTGGTGAGGTGCCCCGGATCTGTTAAGCTAACAGGGCACCTCGACGGCTAGTCAGCCCCCGCAAGGGACCGACGCCACCTCCACAGAGGGGTTGTCCAGCTCCACAGAACAACCCCTCCCTACTTCGGGACAGTACAATGGGGTGAGGTTCCCATCCTCACCCCTTGCCCCTGCTCTTTTGTCCCCTCTTCTTATAAGAGGGGTACAAAGATCCCCCGCCGCTCAATTGGCTTCGCCCAAGGTGCTGGGCTCACCCTAGGCTACTGAGCCCCACTGCCACGACAAGGCTTGAACCATGGTGGGGCTCATCAAAGCAATCATGCCTAGTGAGCACCTGTATTAGATGGAAGGTAAGGGGGTTTGTGCTTACGCCGCATCCACCGCTCGAGTACTGGATGCAAAGCAGCCGTTAGGCTTTTGTCATACGACTGCCATGCCGGGTCCTCCCACCACCTCCGTATTAGTCCTAGCTCCTGTCCTAGTCGGCGAACCCGTAGATCTTGTACAACGTTAGGTTCTCGCCGGGAGCGCTCCTAACCGAGACATATGAATGCGTCTCGGCAAGAACCTCCGTCACAAATTCCCACGGGGGGTCACCGGCTAGGTCAGTCTGTCCCCCACTGTGTGGCTGTCACCCACGATACTGTACGGTACCAGCTGGGCCTTATTCCTCGCGGTAAGGTGACCCGCCCAAATGGATGCACCATACATCGCCATACTCCGGAGTAGAGCTGCCAGCAGGCGGCGCTGGTTCCATCGAGGTTCGGGAGAAGTCTGCCCAGCGCACTTGCTGCCTTCACGACCTTCAATCCCCATATTGACAAATGTGGGTCGAAGGTCCACCCTCCGTCAAGGACGGGCCACAGATACTTGATCTGTGGGCTCATCCTGACCCTCCCCCTTGGATCTGAAGGGTAGCTACCGGAGGGTGTCCTTTAAGGCCGGTCCCGCGGAAGAGAAGGACTTTGGTCTTGTCAACTCTGACCCGAAGCCCTAACCTCTCTATGCGGCTGATCACGAGGTCGAGCCCGACTTTGGCCAGCCGCACCGCCTCCTTATAGGCTCGTCCCCGGGATACTCTTGTCTTTCAAGCTTAACTGCAGCTAACTACTTATTTTTCCGAATTGGATCGGCTGTGATACTAAAAGAAAACAAAGCAAGCAAAATGCAAAACCATTTTTAAAATTCCTCAATTATATCGATATACATTTAAATAATTATAAAAATATAAACATATTAGGTAAGTATATTATACATTTCATGAAGAATAAATAAAATACCTTCTACATTGGTTCAAAAATTTACTGACTTCATTTTGCATAGTATTGACCATCTCGGTTTGCTTATTACATTAACTTATTTTAATATAGTATAATTTTACAACTATTTACTAGTGAGAAGTAATCCCTGGAGGTTTTAATTTTGTATGGCTCCTGCACCACTTCACTACAAATGATGGCATGATGATTAACAGTTGCAATTCATAATGAAAGACGAAAACATATGCGTAAGTTTGACGTGTGTTCGCTTGCAAGAAAAATGTCCGACTGATGACGCGCTGGACACGACTTTTAAGCCCCGCCTACTTGGACACGACTTTTGTTGGGTCATTTTTATAACGCAGTTACATTTCCTGACTTATTATTTATTCGTAGTTATAAATATATTTTTAGGTGTGTCCAATTTGATGAGGGTTTTTCGATTTGATATGTCATATGAACATAATGTTACATAGTTCCTGTTCTAGAGTGCCCTAGATGTTCTCGTCACCACTCACCTGGAGTAGGTGGCGAAGCTGACTTTACAGATGTGGCACGTGAACGGGTTCTTCACGCCCTTGTGAATGATCCGGTGCTTGTTCAGCGCCTCCTCCAGGTAGAACACGCTGGAACAATAATTTATTATTGTAGTATTACACATTTATTAGTCTAACCCACAATACAATTTCTTGAGTAGGTACCCGATTTGAGTTAAATTAATGTAACACAGTCTTTATTTTTTAACCGACTTCAAAAAAAGAGGAGGTCTCAATTCGTCTGGTTTTTTTTTGTATGTATGTGACACGATATCTCCGCCGTTTGTGAATGGATTTCGATGGTTTTTATTTGAAAGCTGGTGCTGGTCCAATTTGGTCCCATATTAATTTTATTAAGATCTGACAAGCAGTCGGTCTGACAAGTCGGTCGGTGTCGTATTTGTTGCTGTACCCTACCACCTACCTTGGCTGACACCGACTCCAAAAGATACTATACCTAATGACGTGGTAAACGCAAAGTTTGTACATTAGTAGAAGATTAAGTTGATTTTAAGTTGTAAGCACAAACATTAAAGAAACACAGTTATTTTATTACTTTTTAGTTTAGTATTTTTGAAGTCGGTTTTAATTTTTTGTAAAATGATTTTATTTAATTAAATAAAAGCAGACCAACATCTTACGATAAATGTTCAACGTACCACATTAACATAACAACTATTGGACCAGAAGGACACTGAAGATGCTTTGGCTATCTTTTAAGATGCTGCAGGCTGCTTTACAGCTATACGGAATATGTACGGAATAAATCCGATATCTTATCTACTTATACCGTAAATATAAAGTTTAAGAGTTTTTTGTTTGAACACGCTAATCTCACCAAGTACTAGTAGGATTTTAAAGATTACTATGAATAATAAAAGTATATGATATTTATTTTAATTTTGGCCAGGGAGCGTTACCCTGTCTACGGGTGTCGGTCATATATAAAAGAGGCTCACTCCTCGCAGTACTCGCAGCGGAAGGCCTTCTCGATGTTGACGACACGCAGCACGGAGCGCGCGCCGTCCGCCACGCCCGCCAGCAGCGCCGCGCTCTCGACGGACCGCACCTCGCGCTCGATCGGCGCGCCCAGCACCGACGACTCTGTGGATCACACTCCTTACTCCTTGGGAATTTGGATTGCGAGTTTTATACTGGCCTGTTGGTCTAGTGGTTAGTGACCCTGACTGCCAAACCAGAAGGTCGTGGGTTCGATCCCCACCCAGGACAATGTTTGTGTGATGAGCATGATCATTTGTTCTGTGTCTGGGTGTAATTTATCTATAATATGTATGTATTTAGAAATATATAAGTATGTATCAGTTGTCTGGTTACCATAAGAACTGGCTCTGCCTAGTTTGGGATCAGATGGCCGTGTGTGTCCCAGCATATTATTATTATTATAAGGACGAGCGAAATGCAACGCTGAACGGGATCGAGGAGACGAATTGGGCGAACATATAGCTTCGGTTTTCACTGTTCATGTGAAAATATTCGCGCCATGCGGTTGCATCATTAGTCTTTATACGTCCACTGCTGTGGCAACGGCCTATGTTCAGCAGTGGTTAATGGCTAACAACTTTTCATCCTTATGAAAAAAAAACCGTAGTATATATAATATTATGTATTCAAATGTATCAAAACTAACTCTTGTCCACGTCCTTGGGCGTGACAATCCCGGTGGTGGGCGACAGCCGCTCCGTCTCCGTGTCTTCCTTCAGTCCGCTGGTGAACACCTCTAAGCATTCGCTCGATTTCGCTACGTGCTCCTTTATTGTAACCATAAAGTTAATACACAATGACTATTATGAATCACTAAATTCATTAGATATATCACCTAATCGATGAATTGTGTTGAATGTGCGTGGTCAGCTTTAGCTATAGTATAGGCGGCGTGGATCGTGGAGTAACCTTTAAAAGGCTTGTTATTATTTTTTTAGTTATTAGTTATTACACAAAAATTACTTGATACTTACGATAATTTTTTATTTTATATATATCTTTAAATCTTATATCTTTAAATGAGCAATTCTTGTATATATATTATATATATATATATATATATATATATATATATATATATATATAATATATATATTAAACCGAGCAAAGCTCGGTCATCCGGGTACTTTAATTTAAATATGCAAATCTTTTTTAAACTAAAATTTATGTTTAGAATAATATGAGAAAAAGAAGTATCTTCAAAATACCCATGCAAAATAGAAACCACATTAGATGTGGTTTCAACACAACAACGCTACACGTGATTGGTCCATTTCGAGCGCGTGACGTCATACCACATTGAAATGATTGTGGCACTGACTATTGGGCTTCTGCTCAACCATTATGCGTCAGCGGGGGCACTTTAGGGGTCTTAATTACAAGAACTAAATTAGATAAAAATTTAAGGGTCCTTTTTTGGGTCTCAATTCAAAAGAAAAGCTTAAGTTTAAGAGACCTGGGCATCGACGTGGTCTCTGAAGGCTCTGCTGCAGACAGCGCACACCAGCACCAGTTTCAGGGACAACTCCTCCTCGTGGGCCCGCAAGTGCATCCGCAGCCGGGAGCGTCGCGTCAGTTGCTTCAGGCAGATGTGACATTGGAACGGTTTGATCTGACCACACGAATAACGTATACTTCTCCAAATGCTTTTAAAAATAGGCTAAGGTCTGCTACTGAAATAAAGCTTTTCTGAAATAGCACAATGTTAGCTTTTGACGTTTGTATTCATTCTAGTCTCTATCAGTCTACTACTGGCCATGCCTAAAGCACGCCATCAATTTCAGCATATCTTCTATATGTGTCGTATGCTCAATAAATGGTTTTTCTATCTTTTTAATTTACTATACTAGAGTCCCTCGCTTAGATAATATTCAAACGGTGTGACACCAAGCCAGCGATCATCACCTGTAGATGCGTGACCCCGTGCTCGTCCAGCGTCTGTTTGTCGAGGAACCTCTTGCCGCAGGTAACGCACACGTAGCGCCGGGTGTCTGTGTGGATGCGACTGTGCTTCGTCAGGGTCGCTCTGATCAACAATATATGATACAAGTAAAAACTGATGGTAAGTGAAAGCGACATCCACGGACAACTGCTACACCAGAGGGTTAGCAGGTGCGTTGCCGGCCTTTCAAATAAGAGTATGCGCTTTTCTTGAAGGTCCCTAAGTCGTATCGGTTAGGAAACACCGTAAGTGGTAGCTGATTCAATATATTCGTCGTGCGACGCAGTAAATGCCGTAAAAATCCAGTTAATGTGGATTTTCGAACATCATCGAGATGGTGTGAGTGAAATTTGGAGCTTTTACGCGATGTTTGTTGGTGGAATTCTGCTGCAGGTATAATAAGTAACTAGAACTATTTTGCCCACGTCAACTTTACAATACAACTTATCGGGACGGGATGATCATTTTCATAACCTACTGATGAAATATTTCTTAAAATGGGCAAATAGTTTTGAAGATTACCTCCTAAATCCTACAAATATAACTCACAAATATTATCTCTTTATTATACTAATATAGACACTATATTAATGTCGAGTAAGTAGACCCCATTCAGCGTCACCGATGTGAACAAGTAGGTTTTCTTGTATTAACTCATCAGCAACGTCCGAGTTTAGTTTCTAAAAGTATATAACCACCCCATTTCCAATAAGCTTAGACGATACTAAAAATTTGATAAAATTACAATCATACATGTATAGCAATTCTGATTATTTCTGACACTGATTATAATCCTTATAATTTATATCACATATAGGTGTGTGTTTATAAAGCGCATATATATTATCAAAAAAAAATCTTTCAGGCTCAATACAAATAAAAACTCACAAGCGGCACGAAACGCGATAGCATAGCTCACTTGGCGACGGTGTTATGTGAGCGAGAGTTACCACACCGGTCGTGCCGGCCCAATTCCGACCTCTTACTACTTAGTAATAAGCCCAGGAACCCACACATTCACAGCCATGCTTAAATACCTCAAGAAGAAGGTCTTCCCGCAGTCCTCGACGGGGCACTGCCAGCGCTTCTGCTTGTCGTGCTGGAAGTGTACGTGGTCGAAGAGCGCCGTCTCGGTGGGGAAGGTAGCGCCCTCACACTCCGGGCAGACGTACTCGCCCTCCGCCGTCAGCATGCTGCTAGTCTCGTGGAACTGCCTGCTCGTTGTTTGTTAATAACGAATGAGATCTACATTCAGCAGACACAAGTTAGGCGGTAATGATCATCATAAAGTAAAATAATAAAATATAAAACTACAATGTCGGAGCCTCCTTTTAGTCAACATAATATGCCTGTGCCAGGAGTCACCGCCCTTCCTTATCTTAGATTTTTTTTTTATACAAAAATTTAAACCGACTTCAAAATTTGAAAAGAAACTAAAAATTAATAAAATAATTTCCTTAATCTTTGTGCCTACAATTTATAATCAACTTGTTCTTCTACTAATATACAATCTTTGCATTTACCACGTTATTATTGTTACTTTTGGAGTCGTTGTCAGACAAGGTAGGTAGGGAGGTAGGTTCATCAACTAATACGACACCGGGACACAATCACGGCAGATTTCCTGCCATTCATTAAATAATTCCATTATATTATACCGGGTGTATTTTGAACGCTTTCAAAGATTTAACCCCAATAATATACTATTTATATACTATATAATTCATAAAACCATTTATCTCAGAAACGTTTTTTTAAGAAAATTTTAGGACTTTTTTTTTATACAAAAATTTAAACCGACTTCAAAATTTAAAAAGAAACTAAAAATTAATAAAATAATTTCCTTAATCTTTGTGCCTACAATTTATAATCAACTTGTTCTTCTACTAATATACAATCTTTGCATTTACCACGTTATTATTGTTACTTTTGGAGTCGTTGTCAGACAAGGTAGGTAGGGAGGTAGGTTCATCAACTAATACGACACCGGGACACAATCACGGCAGATTTCCTGCCATTCATTAAATAATTCCATTATATTATACCGGGTGTATTTTGAACGCTTTCAAAGATTTAACCCCAATAATATACTATTTATATACTATATAATTCATAAAACCATTTATCTCAGAAACGTTTTTTTAAGAAAATTTTAGGACTTTTTTTTATACAAAAATTTAAACCGACTTCAAAATTTAAAAAGAAACTAAAAATTAATAAAATAATTTCCTTAATCTTTGTGCCTACAATTTATAATCAAATTGTTCTTCTACTAATATACAATCTTTGCATTTACCACGTTATTATTGTTACTTTTGGAGTCGGTGTCAACCAAGGTAGGTAGGGAGGTAGGTTCATCAACTAATACGACACCGGGACACAATCACGGCAGATTTCCTGCCATTCATTAAATAATTCCATTATATTATACCGGGTGTATTTTGAACGCTTTCAAAGATTTAACCCCAATAATATACTATTTATATACTATATAATTCATAAAACCATTTATCTCAGAAACGTTTTTTTAAGAAAATTTTAGGACTTATGTATTTTGCAAACCCGCAATGTATGTATACAACTCGAACAGCGAACTCTGTCAGCTAATGCAGTCCGCTGGCCGGCGTGAAGTTTTTAAACAATAATTTTAAAGCATTATCATCAAATTTCAGTAAAATTATGTTTACTAAAACGGATTATACAAAAAAAAGGCAACCCACAAAAAAAGAAACGAGTTTTTTTATTATGTCATATTGTATCATGTCAGGCTATGCCCACACTATCTACCTCTATATACCTCTTCGTTTTTGCAAGCATACCAAATACACCCGGTATAGGTATAGAACATCATCATCACCAATAAATAAGTATAGAATGGATATTATGACCTTGAAATACTATGATGCGCTTCCAAGGCACAGTTGTTTTTTGTTCATTTAATAACGACAAGTAATAAAATTACATGATTTTGGCATATTATTTAGCCGTATGAAGTAAGCCCAATAAAAGCTGTAAATCGTCGTAGATTGCCTTCGGCTGTGTAAGGTCTCCATCATTACACCTGTAATGGCGCTTATAACCCATATGGGTGCAAAGTTCTCATCAATTTAAATTAATTACGCCCAAACACATGGTAGCTACTGTAAACTGTTGAGGAGTTTCTTCAACTGTCATTCGTCTTCATCATCAGACCCTTAATGACAGTCACAACCAATCTAGGTGAAAAGTTCTCATCATTACAAATTAATCAAGCTCAAACACAAGGTTACTGATGTAAATCGTTGAGGAGTTCCCTCGACTGTCTTTAGGCTCCAGCATCAGATACCTTCATTAAATTTTAGTCCATCAAAATACTTTATAAAAAAATATCAAACGCACTAGTCACCCCTACGATTTTCGAAAGTTCCCCTCGATTTCTCTGGGATGCCATCATCAGATCCTGGTTTCCTTATCATGGGACTATTTGGCAAGTATACCCTTTAGAACAAAGAAAGAATTTTTTCAAATCGGTCTAGCCATCTTCGAGTAATCAGGTAACATACATAAAAAAGAAAAAAAAAGAAGATTTTGACGAATTGATAACCTCCTCCTTTTTGAAGTCGGTTAAAAATACTTTATATAATACTAGTGGCACCGACAGACGTTGTCCTGTACAAAATATTTTTGTGAATCTAAACCATCCTCGAATCCCCTTGAACTCACACAATAAAAATCATCAAAATCGGTCCAGCCGTCTAGGAGGATTTCAGTGACATACACACGCACACAAGAAATATATATGTAAAGATTATTATTTCAATTTCGGTACTTACATGTGAAATTTTAATCTGACTTTAGAGGTGAAAGATTCATTGCAGTTATGGCACGTTACTATGAGGGAGTTACTGGAGCCTTTGCTTCTCTTTTTGCGTAGTTTCTAGAAAAGTTACGAATTCTTTATTGTCAACAGCAAGTTTTTGAACCAATACAATTTATAGGTATCTATTATTCAGACAGAAAGACATCACTTATCTTGAATTAATTATTTTTTTGGCTTTGGATAAGTATAATGATAAACAATATTATCTATACTTCTATACTAATTATATAAAGCTGAAGAGTTTGTTTGTTTGAACGCGCTAATCTCAGGAACTTCTGGTCCGATTTGAAAGATTATTTGAGTATTAGATAGCCCATTTATCGAGGAAGGCTATAAGTGACTAACAGGAGTGAAGTTAAGCAAGTTAACGCGGGCGAAGCTGCGGGCAACAGCTAGTGTTATATTAGGTCTTTACTTATGAAATTGCCGTTTTGTATGAGCAAAATATAAACGAATTTTTTTCATGTATTTTTTATTTGTATTAAACGAAGTAATCACACATGCAATCAATGCATCTTTGCCAAGGCAGTGACAGTTTATTGATGCTCTTCTTAAAGAAATCAGCTGGACGGGAGGCAACAAATTCTTCAAAGGCATTTTTGTACTGTCTCTCGGGTATTGAATTTTTTTCCCGCCAAGAAGTTATCCAAATTCTGGAAAAAGTAGTAGTCTGTAGGCGCATGGTCTGGTGAGTAGGGCGGATGATGGAGAGCTTCCAACCCCAGTTCTTGCAACTTAGAGACCGTCTGCTGTGCAGTATAAGGTCGCGAGTTGTCGTGCAGGAGCAGCGGATACGAGCGATTGACCAATGCTGGTTGGAGATGTGCCAGCTTCTCCATCATTGTGTTCAGTTCATCACAGTATACATCAACAGTAATGCTCACCCCGTTTGGTAAGAAACTGTGATGAATCACACCGGCGCTAGACCACCAAACAGTGACCATCACTTTTCTAGGGGTAAGCTTTCGTTTAAGACATTGTTTAGGTGCTGCACCAGGATCCAACCAACTTGCTGAGCGCTTGCGGTTATCAAACAGAATCCATTTTTCATCGCAGGTAACAATGCGGTTCCAAATTCCTTCATTTGTGTGTCTGTTGAGCTGCGCAAGGCAGGTCTCGACGCGTACTTCGCGCTGGCGATCATTGAGTTCGTGGGGCACCCATTTGTCAAGCTTTTTTACCTTGCCAATTTGACGCAAATGGTCCATATTATTTTGTCGCTAACGTCGAAAGCTGCTGCTAATTCAGCCGTAGATTGTGTATCATCAGCTTCCACAATCGCCTTTAATTCGTCATTGTCGACCAAAGTCTTCGGACGACCGCGAGGTTCATTTTTCAAGTCGAAATTTCCAGAACGGAAGCGAGCAAACCAATAACAGGTGGTGCGTTGGTTTGTAGTGCTAGGCAAAGAGTATAAATATTAAATAGGTAGTGCTAGGCGTTAGCTCCGTAAACGTCATTGATGTTGCGTGCCGCTTGTGCCGCGTTACTGCCACGACGGTACTCATATTCCATAATTACTCGAATTTTTAACGTATCCATGATGACGAAAAAGATTGAAATGCGATGAAAATGTATCACTAATCAATAAACAAATGACTACTTTTAGAAAAAGAATTCCATGTTTTTAAAATAAAATTAATTTGAAATTAGAATTCTTAGCCAAACAAAAATTATTTTGATTTTAAATGGCCAGTACTGCAGAACGGCAATTTCATAGGTAAAGACCTATTATAATAACAAATATCAGAAGAGAATACCACAGATTCTTTGTCGTTTGACTTCTTCGACTGGCGCGGTCTTCCTTGGGCACGCTAAAATAAACAGAGCAAAGAACATATTAACAAACGAATAACATCTGTCTTCTAGTATGTAGTTAATATTTTATAAATATTTTGAGGTCAACCAAAGTGGTGAGGGGATGGTGTCGAAAATATGGGTAGGAAGGCCGAGCTGTAGATTTTTTTTATGTCATTAGGAGGCAAACGAGCAGTTACGGCGCTGACGCCTACACACATCCGCACAACCAATGCCACGCGATGCGCCGCCCCCCTCTTCCACATCCCCCCCAATGGGCTACCGGAGACTAAAAAACCACACGACACAGCGACAGCACAGCTGTCACTTGACGCCGGTGTTATGCGAGCGAGAGGTACCACCCCGGTCGTCCGGCCCAATTCGGCTGCAATGCAGGCTGCAGCATGGTACTACCTCTTGTTGTGTTTTATCACAATCACATCAACATCATCGGCACACTCAACATTGCCTAAAAAAAGCGAGGTGCAGTTAGTACCTTATTGCACCTGCAAGCTCGAGGAGGACTGAAGTCTGGACGAATCACTATGGTCATGTTTAGGAAGGTCATGTAAGGCTGCATGGGAACCGCCATCTTGCTCGTTTCTCCCGTCAAAAGGGCAAGACAGGCAGTGTAACTGACACCGAGACTTAACATCTTATGTCTCAGGATAGGTGATAGGCAACACATAAATAGGCAAGTTGCCTGGGCTAGTTCCAGGTAAACCAAGTTATGTTCGTGGGCGACGTCAACCACTTATCATCAGGTGGAACGTCTGCCAGTTTGCCTATCCAACTAGCATTTAAAAAATTAAAAGAAAAACATTTTTTTTGTTAGTCTTTTTTACAGATAATGAAAACGCTTACCACGTATTGATCTATTCTAAAACGTTTATTTAAAAGGTCAATGTATAAATTATCACTAATCTTAGTTTAAAATAAAATATACCTTAAGAAAATCCTCTCGAGACGGCACTAAGACATTCGAATCTTTAGACAGGCATTTTCTTTTTCTGCCTCGTTTTTTACATTTGTGAGTTGCCAACACTTCTGCCGAACTTACAACTTCACTGGTATAACAAAGAATATAAAGTATGAATTGCTAATTATTATCGTTTCATCGTCCATATCAAAAACATAAAGCGCGCTCTACATTCTCGCCGAAACTATACAAACATCGACTTTTTATGAGCCGTATTTGTGCTCGAGTCAGAATTTTCGAGGAGTTGTGTTCGCGCATGATGCCCTTACACGTAATTATTTTGTTAAATATAACGAAATTCTCACAATAGGTGCTCTAATACTATTACTATACATAATGCTAATGAGACATCTTTTACGAGTACCGAGTGGACACAGGACAAGTGTGCAGAGGTCTTGAAAAACCACTCTCGGCAGTTTTTTTTACTTTTGACATCGCGTTATTATTAATTTCATAGACTTCTTATATGCTACTAGTCCAGTCGGGGCAGACATAAAACTAGCCTGAAATAGAAAAAAATCCGGGGGGCGATTTTTTTTTCTTAACGTCATTTGGACGTATAAATCTCGATTTTCTAACTAATCCCGGTAGAAGATTCGCCGCCATCTTGTTTTAAAGTTCATTCGTTTTTCTGAAATAACTCGTTAATTTTCAACTTTAGAGCAAAAATGGCGGTATCCAAAGTTGTTGGAAATTTAATTTCTCACAAGTTTGGCCATTATCATTTTTACGCTAGGAGCAATATTTGCAGAGTTAGAATATCAAGTTTATCAAAAAAATCGTAATGGGTGGAATTTTATTTTCTTCAACTTTGGTTCTTGCACTTGATGCTCGCAACGGATTGGGGTTGGAAGAAAACAAATCGTGGGTGGGAACCGATTACAACCATCGCTGACCCAGCACCGGAGTCTTTGCTCAAATTAATTTCCTGCAAATGCAAATCCAAGTGCGGAAAGATGTGCGGCTCCCTTAAAGCGGGCCTCAAGTGCTCTGTTTTATGTCTGCACTGCAGCGGAAAGACGTGTGAAAATGTAACAAACATAAGGGATCTCCTGCTGGAGGAAGACTACGATATTGATCCTAGCGTAAAAATGATAATAACCAAACTTGTGAGAAATAAATTTCCAACAACTTTGGATACTGCCATTTTTGCTCTAAAGTTGAAAATTAAGGAGTTATTTCAGAAAAACGAAAAAAAAGAACTTTAAAACAAAATGGCGGCGAATCCTTTACTGGGATTAGTTAGAAAATCGAGATTTATACTTCCAAGTTCCAACCACTTCCCCCGACGTTTAAGAAAAAAAAATCGCTCCCCGGAATTTTTTCTATTTAAATGTCTGCCCCGACTGGACTAAATTATATAAAATAACAATACATACTTGCAGTTAAAACATTTGTGAGCCTCTTCTGTTTTGACTGTTATATTACCGTCAACCTTGAAAAATTACATGCGTTGAAAATGAGACAAAATATTAATTCAAAACCTGCAAGATAAATCGGAGAGCTGACGATAAAATTAGGCGTTTCCCTATTGGTGACTATTGTTAGATCAGATAACTTAAAGATTCGCATTTTGTTTGTGCTAAAAACTTTGTAATTAATATTTAACTACAAAGTTTTTATTTAACTTTTTTTATTTTGAAGTGTTTTAAGTGTCTTGTACACTACCTGTCGTGTTACCTACGAAAAAAAGATATTTTTATTTAATTTGTCCTAGAATATTGAAAATTCTAACAGAGATCAGGAATAGATGACAATGCGATATTAACTCAATTTCATGTATGTCTGTTCGTTACGGTTCTGTATGCAATATAATATCTAAACAACACCCAAAAGTTAGTTTATGAAAAACCATGATCAACCCACAAAATGAACCTTAAAGATTTTTCATCCATATGTAAGTGACCTTCCTACCTTCCCCTGTTCCTGTTGCAACTGCTCTGTGCACTCGTCCTCTGCCTGAACGATCCATATGGCTTCTTCGTCGCTGCTACCTAGGCATTCTTGTTTAACCTCCGTGATGAATATCGGCGGTAATTTGACCTATTTATAGATATTCTTGTTTAAAAGACCTTAACGTTAGAGTTTATTTAATTTAGTTAAAATATTTATATATTTTATATAATAATATGAAGGAACAAGATCACTCGTGATCCGAAGTTGGGTATTTAATGAACCTATATAGACTGTAGAGCTTCCTATTTCCTAAAAATATTCTTTTTTTATAGCATAGGAGGGCAAACCAGCAGTCTTAGCTTTTGGCGATTATCGACGCCCATACACATCGGCAGAACCAGAGATTATGCAGATGCGTTGCCCTCCTTTTCCCTATCTCCCCAATGGGCCACCAGAAGCTCACAAGCCGCACGGAAACGCGACAGCATAACTGTCAGTTTACGGTATTATGTGAGTGAGAGGTCGTGCCGTGCCACCCCAATCGTGCCAGCCCAATTCCGCTGCAAAGCGGCATGGCACTACCACTTACTATTATTAACAGCTAGACGTCTTGCATTGCTGGTGTTAAGAAGTTGTATATTTTTTTTAAAGAAAATTTACCAACTGAGATGTGACCCACTCATTTCGATCCCTCCTACTTGTCGTTGTATTGTGTAACTCGTGTACTTTGTGTAAGTCACAGTTTTATAAATCTTTTCACAACTATCACAACATCTTTATCATATGCACTCAGTTAAACTGTGTACTAACCGATTCATTCGCGTTGTCTTCAGACTCCTGGGTGTCTTTAGTGCCTTTAAATAGAATATCAATAATCAGCATGGGATCAGGCGAAAATCTTATCTAGATTCTAGATAGAAGTTGCATTCTATTATAGAATAACAAACGTAGACTGCATGCCAGAATTTTTAACTGAATGTACAGCTACAAGGCGTAAATATCTGACTTTAGCTGTGGCACGTACATTAGTTATAATTTAAACTTGCCCGGTAGAAGGTTAGTTATTTTAGTATATTTTTCATCTAGTTCAATTATTTGTTTTGTTTATAATACCTAATGATAACATCACTTGTAAAGGAAACGAAACATTAAGGGCGAGGCCAAACGAGCGTAATTTTTTGAGCTGTGAGTCGCGTAAAATGAGTCGCCGCATTTGGTTTCATACTAATGCGCACAATGAGTTTGTGTCGCCGTGTGGCTGGACTTTAGTATGAAACCGAATGCAGCGTAAATTCCGCGACTCATTTTACGCGACTCACAGCTCAAAAAATTACGCTCGTTTGGCCTCACCCTGAGTATAACTTATTTGATCTTTTTAAAATAATAGATCCCTAACTATATCTATTCTGCAAAATAAATAATATAATTTAAACATAATATAATATGCTAGGCATTCTTCCTTTATTTTTTTGTATATAGCCTGAAAATTGTTAACTAGCGATAATCAAAATGAGGAGCTTTATAACGCATTGTTCCATTAACACAATATTATATCGGTACATGTCGATCACATAATAAAGGCTACAAATAAATTGAATAACAAATACTGCCGTTAACAATATAATTGAGATAGATAACCCAATAACAACTGCAGCGACCGAAGCCTTGTAATCAGTTTGTCACCAGACAGATCAAGCCTACTTACTGATTACTAGAATCAAGTATATTTCAAGGGGAGTAATAAAATAGAAAACCTTTCTCTGATCCTGAATCGTTCTTTTTTATTGAACTTCTTGTCCTTCTGGCTACCGGAGATGGACCAGGAGAAGTTTTATCTGGAAAGTGTAAGCAATTGTAAAGGTTGCGACTTGCGAAGGAGATGGCTTTTTGAGGAAGGCCTGCTAAGTTACACGTTATGTTCATGAGCCGATATGTTAGATTTGAGAAGGGCACCACATCTAAACTTGGAGCCGATGAGTGTTCCACTGGCCTCAACACCTCGGCCTCATCTCATATACTGATTTGGCATGTGAATAAGATTACACCAGACAGTGGCGTAGCTAGGTAACCAAGGGCCCTGGGGCAAATTAAAAAATGGGGCCCCACTGCTATGTAAACTTATTAGGTTTTATCAAATAAAAATATGAAATATACAAATACTTTAAAAATGCTAAGCTACTTAAGCTCTTTTTTGTGCACTGCACGGCAGGTAATAAAAATATTAAACAGTAACAACATAAATTACAATTAATACTTGGTGTAGGTTTGGCTAATAAAACGAAATAGAGCATATTCAAGGGTTTACAAAACGGCAATTTCATAGGTAAAGACCTAATGTTTACCTATGAAATTGCCGTTTTGTAAAAACAAAAACGTTTTAGTGAAAAAATTTAAACGATTTTTTTCATGTTTTTTTTATTTGTATTAATCGTAGAATCTTTTCCAACGCAGTGGCAGTTTATTGATGCCCTTCTTAAAGAAATCAGCTGGACGGGAGGCAACAAATTCTTCAAAGGCATTTTGTACTGCCCCTCGGGTATTGAATTTTTTTCCCGGCAAGAAGTTATCCAAATTCTGGAAAAAGTAGTAATCTGTAGGCGCAAGGTCTGGTGAGTAGGGCGGATGACGGAGAGCTTCCAACCCCAGTTCTTGCAACTTGGAGACCGTCTGCTGTGCAGTATGAGGTCAAGCGTTGTCGTGCAGGAGCAGCGGAGACGAGCGATTGACCAATGCTGGTTGGAGATGTGCCAGATTCTCCATCATTGTGTTCAGTTCTTCATAGTACACATCTGCTACTGCACTTACCAAACGGGGTGAGCATTACTATGCTCACCCCGTTTGGTAAGAAGCTGCGAATCACACCGACGCTAGACCACCAAACAGTGACCATCACTTTTCTAGGGGTAAGTTTTCGTTTAAGGCATTGTTTAGGTGCTGAACCAGGATCTAACTAACTTGCTGAGCGCTTGCGGCTATCAAACAGAATCCATTTTTCATCGCAGGTAACAATGTGGTTCAAAATTCCTTCATTTGTGTGTCTGTTGAGCAGTGCAAGGCACGTCTCGACGCGTACTTCGCGCTGGCGATCATTGATTTTGTGGGGCACCCATTTGTTGAGCTTTTCTACCTTGCCAATTTGACGAAAATGGACCATATTATTTTGACGCTAACATCGAAAGCTGCTGCTAATTCAGCCGTAGATTGTGTATCATCAGCTTCCACAATCGCCTTTAATTTGTCATTGTCCACCAAAGCCTTCGGACGACCGTGAGGTTCATTTTTCAGGTCGAAATTTCCAGAACGGAAGCGAGCAAACCAATAACAGGTGGTGCGTTGGTTTGTAGCTCCGTAAGCGTCGTTAATGTTGCGTGCCGCTTGTGCCGCCTTGCTGCCACGACGGTACTCATATTCCATAATTACTCGAATTTTTTACGTATCCATGATGACGAAAAAGATTGAAATGCGATGAAAATTCACTAATCAATAAACAAATGACTACTTTTGGAAAAAGAATTCCATGTTTTAAAAATATAATTAATTTGAAATTAGAATTCTTAGCCTAACAAAAATTATTTTGATTTGAAATGGCCAGTACTGCAGAACGGCAATTTCATAGGTAAAGACCTATTATTATATAAAGGTTAGGCCTACCAACTGACTAAATAACAATTATATTTACATTTTTTTCCTAGCTTTAGTTTTCGTAAAAGTATCAATGACTTCGTTTAAATTTCCCGTTCCCAAAAAAAAAAATCTTAACTCGAATTCACAGTATAACGCAAATCGATGAATAATAAAACGCACATATCACTATCCGTCAAATTGACAATACTGCCAACCTACAGAAAGAATTTAGGGGAATTCCATAACTATTGAATTTCTCTAAACTGAGTTGTCCAATTTTCCAATTTCCAAAAGCTCAGTTCGAGCGAGATTTCTGGTAAGGATTCGAGGGCCCCCTGAGCTTGAGGGCCCCGGGGCACTGCCCCGCCTAGCCCCTGGGTAGCTACGCCACTGACACCAGAGCAGATCTTTCCTAGTACCCACACGGAAAAGAGTGGGCGAAACGCAAATCTTTCAAACTTGTCTCTTACCAAGTAGTGAGAAATTTACTCGTATAATCTACTAGCCTTATAATATAAAACTTGCGATTGAAACTAATTTGTTAGCTGAGTTGCTGATCTATAAACCGATAGGTAGGTAGGTACTTGTGATATGAAGTGTTGGTAATATTAGGTCTTTACCTATGAAATTGCCGTTTTGTATGAAAAAATTTAAACGATTTTTTTCATGTATTTTTTATTTGTATTAATCGAAGTAATCACACATGCAATCAATGCATCTTTGCCAACGCAGAGGCAGTTTATTGATGCCCTTCTTAAAGAAATCAGCTGGACGGGAGGCAACAAATTCTTCAAAGGCATTTTGTACTGTCTCTCGGGTATTGATTTTTTTTTCCCGCCAAGAAGTTATCCAAATTCTGGAAAAAGTAGTAGTCTGTAGGCGCATGGTCATGAGTAGGGCGGATGACGGAGAACTTCCAACCCCAGTTCACAAATACCTAACCTAATATTAAAACGATTACAACCATGGGCGTACCCAGCTTCTGGTCTAGGGGGGGGGCAAGACAGATTTTTTTAAACCGGATCGCCCGCACATGTTTTGTCATACACACCTTCATGAAACAAGTAAGAAGAGGGCGCCAGGTCAGACGGGGTGCACGGGAAGGTTCTCGTGATCTCTCTCGTGCACCTCGGGGATAGCCGTCGGAAGCTGTTCGACCGCTGTCTAATTCGCCGGACATTGCGAATGCCTTCAACAACCTCCCCCACAGTGTGATACGGGATGCGCTGAACTTCTTCAGAGTGCCGTATCTATCCGTGAGGAGAGTAGCCTACGAGAACCGGTCGGGGTCCGTAGAGTTGCGGCGAGTCGAATGCGGTGACCCACAGGGGTCGGTTCTGGGTCCGATCCTGTGGGACATCGAGTACGACTGGGTCCTGCGAGGCCGCCTCCTCCCCAGGATGGGTGTAATCTGCTAAGCGGATGACATCCTCATGTCCGTCATGTATGCACGAGAAGGAGGAGGTGCGGCTGGCAAAGGTCGGGGTCGACCTCGTGATCAGCCGCATAGTTCACTTCTGGTCAGAGTAGAGAAGACTGAAGCCCTTCTCTTCCGCGGGACCGTGTGGAAAGGACCCCCACCGGGCTGCCCTCCAGGTCGGACAGAGGAGGGTCAGGATGAGCCCCCATATCATGTATCTGAGGCTCATCCTTGACGGAGGGTGGACCTACCTTCGGCCCACATTTTTAAATATTGGGACCGACAGTCGTGAAGACGAAAAGTGCGCTGGGCAGACTCTCCCCAAAACCTCAGAGGACCCCACGCCACCTGCAAACTCCGGAGTCTGTCAGAGTAGTGAATATGAGCGGGTCACCTTACTGCAAGGTGAGGTAAGGCCCAGCTGCGCTCGGTGCAACGGGTCATCGCGGTAAGAGTGATTCGGGGGTACTGTACGGTACGGGGGTATCGTTGGCGGCAGCCACTGCTCTGGCCGGTGACCCCCCGTGGGAACTCATGGCGGAGTTTCTTGGCGAGACGCACTCCTATGTCTCAGATAGGAGGTCTCTCAGCGAGAGCTTAAATTTGGACGGGATCCTGCGGGTTTGCCGACTAAGTCAAGAGGCGTTATGGCGGAGGAGGGGGGGAGGACATTGTGCGGCAGGCGTATAGCAAAAGCCTAACGGTTGCCCTGCGTCCGGTCTTGACATAGGTGCTCACCGTGCACTGTTGCTTTGGTGAGTACCTGTGCCGGACGGCCCACAGGGAGTCAGTGATAGTGTGTCACGATAGTGCCGCGGCGGTGGACTCTGCCCAGCACACCCTCAATGTGTGCCTGAGATGGGCGGCACTGCGTAACAATCTGACATCAGTCATTAAAGGGGACTTGTCTCTGCCAAGCATCATCATTGCGATGCTCGGTGACGACGAGTCCTGGACGGCGAAGGTCTCCTTTTGCGACGAGCGGGTGAGAGAGGAGGCCGCTGACGAGGCCTCCCCTCGCGGGCAACGAACGGTGCGTAAGAGGCGCTACTTCATGCCCCTCTAGTAACGCCCCTGTGCTCGTGTCGGGCTTCAGGATTGGGAACCATTATGACACGACGTCGCGTCGACTGCTTAGTAGAGACCGGGCAGGCCGGAGGCCCCCTTTACAAGGAGTAGTCTAGCCTTCGCCGGGGCAAGTCTGTCGCTGAGATGATACTGTTGCCTGCAGATCTGGGACCCTTATAATAAAGCGGCTGAAGCCGCTAGTAGTGGTTTTAGTTTAGGGTAGGGCAAAATATTGATTTAATTAAAACTAAAACCTCTTTTAAACTGAAACTTGATTAGTTCAATCAAGTTTCAATTTAAAAGGGTAATAAATAAAGAATATTTAAAAAAACCGACTTCAAAAAATTACAAATAGGTTTGTACTCAAAAGCGAAAAATAAATTAATACATATAATTACTATACCTATATGCGCTACCCACTTATCTCTTTGAAACTGGTGCCAGCCAAGAATGGTCGGACACTTAGAATTCATCAGGAATAAGTTTCCGCGGAAAAAAAATATAAACGTAGGGTTTATTCAAAAGTTAACCGATATAGTATAGTGGAAGATACAACTTCCAGGGGGGGGGCAGCTGCTCACCCCTGCTCCCCCCTGGGTACGCCCATGATTACAACACTACGATAGATGACGATAGTTTTGGCGTTCTTCAATAGACAGTGGCCCCATAGTATTGGATGGCTAAATTAATATTACCTTTGGTTTCCTCTCCGCTATGAACTTCCTTCTTATCATTGACTCTATCATGTGCTGCTTTCAGATGAGCTTTAAGCCACTTACTATGTGCATACCCTGAAATCGTATAATCCTAATATCTACATAGTGTTATTGCAACAAGAGCCTATTTTTTTTTATCCCTAATTCTTACGATAAAGGATAAAATATAAATATGGCGTAATGATGTGCCACCCTTGACAAACTCTTGGTGTTGGTATACAATAAATAGTTCCGGTTATTTATGCTGAATTTGTTATTTGGTATTCATTAATATTTTTATGTAAATTGGATAGGCAAACTGGCAGACGAGTCACAGATGGTAAGTGGTCAGCGTCGCCCGTCATCATAGCCAGTCCACCTGAGACTACACCTAGTATACTAAGACGTGATAATTGATATGGTAAGTGGTCAGCGTCGCCCGTCATCATAGCCAGTCCACCTGAGACTACACCTAGTATACTAAGACGTGATAATTGATATGGTAAGTGGTCAGCGTCGCCCGTCATCATAGCCAGTCCACCTGAGACTACACCTAGTATACTAAGACGTGACAATTGAGATGGTAAGTAGTCAGCGTCGCCCGTCATCATAACCAGTCCACCTGAGACTACGATTGTCACGTGTAAGGATACTAAGACGTGACAATAATTGAGATGGTAAGCACTAGCAATTACACTGTTTATCCTGCTCCTGTCCTAATTTCCGACACTTTAGAAAGTTGTTTACTGGATGAACCCAGGAACCGGTAATAGGTAACGATCCATCGAGCATAATACTATAACAGATTGGCCAACTGATGACCATTGATGGATGATTGGCCGATGGTACGTACATACAGATTACTGGTTGGTTGAATTTCTTTGTCAGTGACAAATCACTGTCCAGTTTCGGAATTTTATGGCTCACATTACTACTGTATCCGGATATGCTATGCAACGACCTAACCAATGATGAATGGTTTTGGGTAGATAACATTATTCTATTCCTACAAAGACAAAGGTTTTACCGTAATCACACAATGGGCAGGGATAAACCGGACCGTCCTCCAGATCGTGCTTATGTTCCTCTCCATGATCCACAACTTGTGACACGTTCTCGAATATTCGTTCACAAAATCTACAAATGGGATGTTCGTTTAAAACACTATAAATTCTAATTTCCCATTGGATTTAGCGAACCACTTATAGGTATGTATATTATTCTATGCTTTTTCTCATTTTTTATGTTAGTTCGATATGCAAACGGGCAGACGAGCCACAAGATCGTAAGAGGTCAGCGTCGACCATGAACATAAACAAGTAAACCTGAGACTAGCCCAGTAGGGCTAGCATGCGCGCACGAAAAATTATAGTTAATACGAGAAAATGGGTAGACAAAATATTGTCGTGCGCGCATGCTAGCCTTACTGGCAACTCATTCATGTATTGTCTATCCCGAAACATAAGATGTTAAGTGTATGTTCCAGTAATTACACTGCCTGTCTTGTCCTTCTCTCCGAAATACAGCAAGCTGTTTCACGGGGGAAAAACAGGATATTGGTTGCGCTGTGCCGCGCTCCCATCTGCATGGGTAAATAGGTATACGTAACAGGTATTACGTAGCGACAGGATAAAAGCTTCCTTCATACATATATACTGTTACAACATACTCTACATGTATCCCCACCATGATTCAAACCTTGTCGTGGCGGTGGGGCTCAGTAGCTAGATGAACCCAGCAACTTGGGCGAACCCAATTGAACCGAGGGGGTTGCTCTTTGTACCCCTCTTATGAGAGGGGACAAAAGCGTAGGGGGGACAGGGGACGAGGATGTGAACCTCACTCCATTGCAGTGTCCCGACGTTGGGAGGGATTGTTCTGTGGTGCGGGGCAACCCGTCTGTGGAGGTGTTGTCGGTCCCTTGTGGGACTGATTAGCCGTCGAGGTGCCATGTTGCTCAACAAATCCGGGGCACCTCACCAAAGGCGGCATTGGTGGCACTCGCAAGGTTATAGTGGGTATTTGGAACGCGACACCATAGGTATCACTTGACACCGGTGTTATGTAAGCGAGAAATAGGTACCATCCCGGTTGTGCCGGCCCAATTCGGCTGCAAAGCAGCATGGCACTACCTCTTACTAAACTTACTCTTGCGCTGTGCCGCGCTCCCGTCTGCTTGGGTACCACTATCCTGCTTATTTCTTCCTAGAAACAGCTTTGCTGTGTTTCGGAGAGAAGGGTATGACAGGCAGTGTAATTACTGGCATAGAGACTAACATCTTATGTCTCAGGATAGGCAACACATGAATTAGTTGCCTGGGCTAGTTCCAGGTTATCTTGTTTATGTTCTTAGGTGACGGTGACCTACCAACATGTGGCTCGTCTGTCTGTTTGCCTATCCAACTATCATAAAAAATGCATATGCGTGTACTCCCACATTTGCTGTAAAGACTACATGGATCGTAAATTATTGCTATATATTAGTAAATATTTCGTATACTGGACTTCCGCAAAGTAACGCCTTTGATTTTATTAACTATCCTTGTATGTTACCTGCATTTTAATTCATCAATTTCTACACATTCGTATTTTCCTAGAAACTCCTTGAGTGCTTCATCCTCTATGTCTATATCTTCACAATCTTGGTCTGGTTCAATAATTTCAACATCACTGTAACAATTTTTCGTCTTATCATCGACGAATATAATATCATCTGATCTGTCATCGTTATCTACTGGTTTTGTTATTATCTCTCCATCTGGTCCAATTTCCACTTTTACGAGCTCAACACTCTCTTTGTTTCTGGTATTGCTTATAACTGTTTCCAAGTCGACACTAGATTTCTTTAAAATCACCGCTGTGATTTTTTGAAAAATAAGCTGCTGGTTATTTTGTATTACTAAGTATTCGTCGTTGTTTAAAGACTGGCTAGGACTCTTCATTAAGCTCGGTTGAAAATTATTACCTAAACAGTGAGAACATATAATTTTTAATTGCGTTGCGCCTCTTCCCTGATCACAACGGTGAATCATTTGGTCTTCTTTGTCGAATATATATGATTTCTCCATTTTATTAGTAGTTATTTTATCACAAATACAACACCTATGATCATTATTAGGTGTATTTGCCCCAGCATCTGTTTTACAATTAGAATTTTTATGTCCCAATCTTGACGGATCAGATTTTCGAGCATGTTTACGTTTATCATAATTTTTGTTTGCATCATATGGAAGCGAAGTAACAGGGGAATCTTTGAACATGTTAAGTACATCTTCGCGAGTCAAAAATTCGTTACAATTCTTCATAGCAATGTCATAGTTATAATCCTCGTGTGGTTTACTTTTATTTGGCAATGTTAAATTTGTTGATGAACTGGAATTGGACTCTAAATATTTAGTAAATTGAGCTTCGAAATTGGAAACGTTGTTGCAGAAAAGTTTAAATGGAAGACTATTTGCAAAATCAAGTCTTGGGCTTGAAGTTCTCGTGGAGTTCTGTGATTTAGGACTTTTAGGTATATTAAAATCTTTCATAGTGAACGTTTCTTCACTTTCAATCTCACATACGCCATCATCCATATACTTAACGAAAGGAATCTTCACAGATGTTAAATCTATAATAGGATCATCATTATCAAACTGTATTTGAGATGCTTTTATTTGAGTTCCATCATCCAAAACGTATTCTCGGTCGTGAATATTATTTGCTTTAATATATTTTTTGTCTTCTATGTTAGATTCATCCATATTATCTTCCACGTTTAGTAAAAACTCATAAATATTATCATTAAGTGCAACTGGTCGATTACCAGTTACAGAGTCTATGTCAACGTCATAACCCAATAGAATCCTGAAAATATACTGTGTTGTATTTGTTTAATACTTCATTTATATTCATCATTATTAACCTTTTTCAGTCCAATGATGGTTATAAATAAATAAAATAAAATAGCCTTTATTGCTGTTCTTCACTTAACAATCATAATTATTATAAACAAATGCCTACTTACTACTACTAGATACAATTTCACCATACTTGTATATTCTATTACTACGTATTTAATTATTATCTAAGTTCCGGTTGTTATGTATTTACTGTACCTATATTATCGGCAACTGGATGTTTGTCTGTAACAGCTTGTCTGTCGACAAAGGCCTCCTCTAAAGATTTCCATTTATTTCTGTCTCTCGCTAAACGGGTCCATACTGGACCAATATGGAATATATAATGATGGTTATAGGCCTCATTTAATGAACGCCAAGACAGCCCGGATATTCTGCCACTCATATCTAACTAGGACTTGTATCCAATATGGACGTCGTCCCGCCTTCTTAGAGGTCTACTTACTATATTATCCGGCCGGCCATCAGTTCTTTTGCGTATCAGACTGCTCCACTGCTACTTTTCGGTGTACTTATCTTTCGCATGATATCGGCTACTACGAGAAAGATTGTCGAGTTTTTGCCCTATGATGTAGAGCTTGTGTATATACCTTATTTGCGATTCTAGCCAAAGGCTAACTTAAAATTCAACTATAGGTATGTGATCTACATAATAACGTAATGTTTTTTTTAATCAGCTTTGCTGCTGACAAGTCTATCACTCACTTGGCGTTATCCAAGAATATCTGGAATGTATCTGTTGGGTTTATTCTCAACGAAACTTCTTCTCCATCCACATTCTCCATGCATACTATCAGTGGTTGTGGAATGTCAGTCATTTTGAAGTACCTACTGAAAACGATTGTCTACAAAAGTGTAATTTAAATTTCGTCTTAATATCTATTTATAAGGTGATTTTTAAGACAAACACATAATTCCTATGTATATATTATCTATACAGATAAATTAAATTGAAGTGTCTGTTTGTAATATTAAAATAACAGCCTTTTATTAAATGCATATGGATGTATACACAACATAAAGCAACATAACTATGCAATAATGCAATTTTTGTCTGCCTGTCTCATGTTTGTCTGTTTGTTCTGGCTTATCTCTGAAACGGCTGGACCAATTTTGATGGGACATTCACTGCCAGATGCTTTAAGGCCGCAATATATATAATGGCTTATGTTATAAGGAATAACTTAAGACTATAAAAATAATCATCATCAATCTGAGTATGGTTGAAAATTTAATTTAACGCTGGCGAAACTGCGGACAACAGCAAGTGTATAATAAGTATGAGGTAACAAATTATTGTATCATTGTCATCATCCTCTTTCTGTCCATTGTGGTTGTTTAAATCTTCCAATTAATGAACCCCGTCAAAGCCATCCCACTTGCACTGAGCCAAACTGATAGATATAACACAACAAAAAACATGCGATAGTCATGTAATATCAATAGTCATAACATCCATATATTGCTATCTCATCTCTTCAATTCATCTACTTTTACTGATGACAAATGATGGAAATGATTATCCCTGATGTACTCTAATAAACCCATTCTTCAATAATCAGGATCAATCGCAGACCTCACACTTTAAGACAGAGCCCACACTAGACCATTACGGCTTACAATATTTGTATGACCAATCTACCATCAGATGTGAGCAATCTAAATTGAAATATAGTTTTAGACTTTAGTATTGTCATTAAAATTTACATGTTTTCTATTACACTTAATTTAGACCAAATGTTAAAAAATATATAAATAAATAATTATAAACAAACACATTAATGTGTACATATTGGTTTTTAGTATGAGGATGAGGTGTCTAATGTCTATTAAATAAGAAATACATAAAGAATAACAAGAATAAAATACACTTTTCCCTATAACTAAGCATTTACAAATTATTATTGTTAATAAATTAAAAAAAAAAAAAACAATTTTGTATATAGGTAGGTACATAATTAATTTGTTTAAATTAAAATAATCGACATTAAAACTATATCAGTAGTTAATTAATAATTAAAATTAATAAATTATGCAATTTAGGGCAGAAATATTATTTAGGTGATTTATAAGCAAAATGTTTTACTGCAAGTTTACTTAATACAAATATTTTTGTAAGTGAAGAATTAAGAAGTATGTAATGATAGTAATTTATAAAAAATACATATTATTTAATATTTTTGATTTCCAGCCAACACGGAGTGAGTGCTAAGAGAAAAAATTGAACAGTGTCACAAACTACATAGTACGAAACTGGCCAGATTGAAATTAAAATGGCCAGTACAATATGAATTTTATTGTGTATTACAATGTGGATTGTGGATAGTAATAAAATAAGACTAACCAAAGCGCAATTTTTATTGAGGATCTTCTACATTATATCAATCACTAACCAGATTCATTCAAATACAAACTACAAACGAAAAAATTGAAAAGACAACAGAAAAAAATAAAACAAAACAATACCTAATTCATTATCGATTTGTCAAATGTCAAACATGATTATTCACTATTTCAATTACTCGATATATCAATGTTAACAATAAAAATCGAGCATCTAACCTGATAGAGTAGTAATGTGAGCCATAAAATTTCGAAACTGGCAAAAAGTATAATATATTATACTCGCTGTTGCACGCAACTTAACCCGCGTTAACTCACATAACTTAACTCCTATTATTCACAGCGTTATGTTATATAATATTTCGTTTCATCGTAATTTTTTGGAAATAAAAAGTTTTTCAACAATAAACAACAATTACTAACGATACTTAATAGAAATAAAATTTCGGTCAATGCCAACTTAAGGAAAAAATACTTGCTTGTTAATTTTCTGCTACCTTTTTTTCTATCTATGCTAACGGCCCGAAGGCCCTAAAGCTACATCGGATTAGTGTGAGCCCATTTGGCTCACTTTTGGTTTGTAAAAATGGGGGGTTGCCCCCCGCCAACCATGCAGTCTTCGACCACACGGCCTCCTGGCGTCGGGTTGGTTTCTGCTACCGCATCAAGCAAAAGCAATAGTGCTTTGAGACTTGAGAATGATTGATTGTGCAAAGCGTTGCTGTAATTGGAGCATCAACATTAAGCATTATGCCGCTTAGTGCACGTTAGTGCTGTTATTGGAAAACACACACTATAGATATGGCGCGAAAATAACAATAATTATTAAATAGGGACATAATATATAATCAGGGCTCGGCCGGGCCTGTCAGTCCACGGGCGCTTACGCACACATGCATACGTATTATAATTATTTTGCTCAGAATTAAGAATACGCGAATTATGAAAAATCTATTGGACCAAAAATACACTTAATTTACTATGTTGTTTGAAAAAAAAAATAGTGCGTGCGTACAAAGTACACATGTCTGGTTTATATTTATACTAATCTAAACCTTTAAATTTCCGAGACTTGCGATGCGACGTTCGCTCTATCTCACTCTCTCTCGAACTTTCTGACTAGCTTGCAAAGAAGTTTTACTTCAATTTGCATTTAGCTCCTGTAGTTAAATTCAAATAAAAGGTTAATTAATATAAATTGGATCATTTATATCAATGGTTCGTTGATCGTGAAAATGTTATGGCCTCAAATCACTCGATTTTAAATGGATTAAGTAAATACTGACTTACAAGTTACAACAGTACTTAATCTGTGGTCAGTGCCCAGTGGTCTGTGGTACACAATGACAAAAATGACAAATCTAATGTCATATTTTATTATTTTCAATAATGGCCGATCTATAATATAATTTTTTACCTCTAATTAGAATCCCGAATCTAAATGAACTGTTGTTACTCTTAGAAGTACTGGATACCTTTTGTATATTCGTTTTTGAATGTGTATGTGAATTAACTAAGTGAACTGTGCAGTTCGCGGAATGTTTCCGCTAACACCTCCAGTGGTAAAGCGACTTCTTGGGTGGAAAAAGGGTCCCGAGGGAACTTCAGCAGCTGAAGACAAGTGGTCGGAAAAGGCCGTTAAAAGTCTAGTGAAGAAATTAAAGAAAACTGGTGCTATTGAAGAGTTGGAAAAGGCTTTATCTAATCAAAACAGCCATACTAAATGCGTAACGATTCCTAGGTTTGTATTATTGTTTTTTTTACATACAAATAATTGTATGTTCTTTAATCAAGACTTTAATTGATTATTCGAAGAGCTAGTTATTTGCTATTAAAATTTCTGTAATATTCCAAGGTCTATAATTCATTATATATTCTTATAAAGTACTTAATCTCAAATAGTATTATTTAAACATAACAAATTAGAAAAACGAACTACGTATAATAGATATTAGTTTAATGGAAATATTTTGAGAAGCGACTATGGTCTAGTGGGTATGGGCTCGGCTCCTAGAGTTAGAGGTCTCGATCCTGTACCCTTTGGTGGTCTGAAATGAGTTTTTCTAAATTTCTATAAAGTAGGAAACCTCCATGCCTGTGTGTCACCAACCCACATTGGCCAGCCGTGAACTATGGACCAACACCGTCCTCGCCTGATTTCGAGGAGTATATACACCACAGGAGTTTTTGCATGGAAGATAACAACCATACCTATACATTTTTATTTCTTACAAACTTTCGCATTTATAATATTAGTAGGACTAGTAGGTTGCAATCATATGTACTCTCAGGTCTCAATTTATCTAAGCTGTACAGTTAAGAGTATAAGAAACAAATTTAACACATCTGTAGAGTAGACAATTTCATAGAACTGATTTTCTGACCCCTTTGTAACAGTACTTGTTTCAGACAAAAAACATATGTACATAGCAGTTAGCTTTCAGTACTTAGCATATAGCTAATAAGTTGTAGTTAACTCATAGTAAGGCAAGTAATAAAATAAAACATTTTTTATGTCAAAAGAAAGCAAACTAGCAGTTGGAGCCTTATGGTGATTACCGACGCTCATAGACATCCACACAACCAAAGATTATGCAGATGTGTTGCCCTCCTTTTCTCTATCCACCCAATGGGCTACTGGAAACTCATAAACCGCATGAAACGCAACAGTATAGCTGTCACTTGACACCAGTGTTACGTGAGGGAGAGGTACCCCCCCAGTTGTGCAGGTCTAATTCGGCTGCAAAGCAGAATGGCACTACCTCTTACTAACTAACAAAACACATGATCGACTACTACTATTTTTTGTATGAACTGAAAATTTTGGCATATTGAACCATATGGAGTGAGCCCAACTAAAGATAATTGCTGTAAATTGTTAAGGAAATTTCCTAAACTGTCTCAAAATCAAAATCATATTTTTTTTATTCAAAATAATACCAATAAAGTATTTGAACGTCATTTGAATCTACCACCGGTTCCAAGGCAAGCCCACTGAGAAGAACTGGCGAAACAAACTCAGTGGTACTAATCTTTTCAAATAATATACCTATGTTCTATACCAATTTTTACATCTTATCCTGAAATGCCTGGGAGGATCACCTTATTCCCAAGGTCCTTCGTCTTCATAATCAGATACCCAATGACAGTCACAAGCTATCTAGATTTAAAGTAAAAATAAATAAACCTAAATAAATTCTTTCTATTCTATTCTATTCTAAAGTTCTCATTAATACTAATTAACAAACACAAGGTAACTGTTGTAAATTGCTGACAATACTTGATACTTGAGGTCAGGCTGGTATTTGCAACTCAACACTTTTGGGGCTATTTTGCGTACTGTGAGCCTGAAGCAGTCCCTATTGCCAGTTAAGCTCCCGCAAGAATGCCAGCAGTCTCTTGACATCAGTGCAGATGGGCACCTAACATCTATAGTGAAAAGATGTTTGTTGTAATGACCATGTCCTGTTAAGGTGCCTGTTAACAGGCGCAGTTCTGTACGTTTTAGGAGCATTAATTGACGAGACACGTTGGTTGCCTATTGGCATCGCTTCCCTTGCCTGTCTACAATTGTCTCTGCTCGTCCAGAGTTCTTTGTGTTGTGTATTTGTGTGCATTCTAACCCATGCCCTTAACTGGCTATATGGTAGCGGAGTCATTGGTTCGTTGCCTTTGACCTCCATATTTGCTCCACGTTTGGCCAGCTTGTCTGCTACGTCACTACCCTTTGAGCCACTGTGCCCCTTTATCCATTAAAGGGTGTTAGTAGTAGTAGTTAGATTGACATGCTCTTTCGAGGTAACTGTGTTATTTGTCAATTAAGCCCGAATTTATTGTGTATGAGTTTAGTGCTTGGAGTACCGCTTTGCTGTCGGATAAAATCCTAAACCCTGTAACTTTCCGCTCTGTTATAGCTCTTGCTGCTTGGGCTATGCCAACACATTCTGCCTGAAAAACGGAGATAGATGTGTTTGCCCAAATGTACGGCAAGGTGAAGGTTCAGTTCTTCTGAGCAAACCCCTGCACCTGTTCCTTGTTGTGTTTTCGACCCGTCGGTGTTGATACTCAACTCCTTAGAGGTTGAATCTGTCGATGAGGACTCGAAAAGTTGAATTTTGCACTGTTTGTTATATACACACGTTTTGGGTATGACATCGCTTGGGGCCTGCAGCAATGGAAATTATTTTTGTGTGAGGTATCCTTTCCATAGCTTTAGTGTTCGTAAATCTATCTATCTATTCGTATATCCAATAAAGTAAATCGTTAACAAGTTCCCTCGACTGTCTTTCGGCTCCATCATCAGATCGACTCCAGACCTTCATTTAATTGTAGTGCTTTAAAATAATTAATGAAAAAATTTACAAACGCATTAGTCGCTCCTACGATTTTCAAAGATCCCCTCGATTTCTCTGGGATGCTATCATCAGATCCTGGTGTCCTTATCATGGGACCACACGGGAAGCACCATCTTTCAAATAAAAAAGAATCATCAAAATCGATTACCCAGTCGAAAATTTCGACGTAACAACACATAAAAAAAACAGTCGAATTGATAGCCTCCTCCTTTTTGGAAGTCGGTTAACAAACAATTTATTACCCGTTAAATTTAAAAAAAATCTTATTGATATTATGTTTTACATACATTGATAGAACCTCAAACTGTCAATATCAGTAAATCATAAATTCGTTCGTAAAGATTGAGGAAAACCCCGATCGCGATTCGCGAAGTCGTGAACTAAGCGAACTATAACCCGGCAAAATGCGAAAGTTCACTCAGTCCGTTCACCTCGCGCCGTACAACGACCACCACAATTTAGTTACATAACCGCAGACAGGACGCAAAATCCGAAACGAAGGTCAAACTCCCGTCAAAACAATTGAAGCTTTTTGTCAATATGGCTGACTATTTTTGGACCATAGTTTTTGTGCTCTAGATCTCCATAATCTAACTGTAAGACAGTACTGAGTGAGTTTTGCGAAAGTTGTTTATAAGTTGATTGTTATTATTTCATTTACCAAAAAGTATATTGACTGAAGGGCTAGTGAGAAATGGCTATGTTATTAATAAACAACAATAATAAATCAATAATATTATTATTAAATGTAATTATACACGAATCCGATACTAATTAGAAGTGTTGATTAAATGATTAGTGTAATAACAAAATGTGTGTTGTGCAAACGTTGAGAAACTAGCTTTACGTTACTCCGGTAAGTATTATCGATTTTTATTTCGTGCGCGAAAATACAATCGGTTGTAATTTGTAAACGAAATTATTGATGTTAGTCTAGGAAGTAGGAAGAATATGAAATTAAAAGTTTTGAGGAGAATAATTTCTTATTAGTCATGGCGTATTTAATAAAACAAAATTACTTTTTAAATTATATAGGTATTTTAATAATTAATTTGTATGTAACACGAATTATACGAAATTACTGACTTTATGTTATGTCACATAACTACTTATTAAATAATTTAGTGCCCTTATATTAAATGCCTGTTGTACTTATATTTCAGTTCGATTATTATTAAATAATAATATTATATTATATGGATAGTTTTTAATGTTGAATCTAAAGTGCTTGTATATATTGCAGTCATTTAATTATGCTGTGTAGAGAATTAGTTTCTGTGAAATGTAAAACTTTCATTTAGCTAATTAAAACATGTTATTTTATTGTTTAGGACAAATTATGCTAATTTAGATAACTTGATAGACATGACCATCAATATTATCATTTCAAGCATAGCACTTTCCAAGCATGGCACTTTCCAAGCATGGCAAGACCCTTATACCTATGTTAGTTCTAAGACAGTAGTGACTTCACTGTTGAGTGTTAGTTATTGTAATAAAACATGCTATTTCATAGATCTCAGCACAAATAGTCGTTGTTAGCATAATAATCAGGTTACATGTTGGAATTATTTTTTATCTTCCTTTTAAGGAATAAAATATTGAACTGTTATGGCTTGTGTAGACTTTTTAATAATTTATTTTGAATGTAAGGTTTGAGGCTAGTTCTAGTTGGGAATTGCACATAGCTGTTTAGGGAACCACCATTCACTACACTATACTGCTATACTGATTTATAGTAGGATTGGGCTAGTTTGTATTATTTTGAATGTAAGGTTTGAGGCTAGTTCTAGTTGGGAATTGCACATAGCTGTTTAGGGAACCACCATTCACTACACTATACTGCTATACTGATTTATAGTAGGATTGGGCTAGTTTGTATTATTTTGAATGTAAGGTTTGAGGCTAGTTCTAGTTGGGAATTGCACATAGCTGTTTAGGGAACCACCATTCACTACACTATACTGCTATACTGATTTATAGTAGGATTGAGCTAGTTTGTATTATTTTGAATGTAAGGTTTGAGGCTAGTTCTAGTTGGAAATTGCACATAGCTGTTTAGGGAACCACCATTAACGACACTATACTGCTATACTGATTTATAGTAGGATTGGGCTAGTTTGTATTATTTTGAATGTAAGGTAAGGTAGAACTAGCCTCAAGGCTAGTTCTAGTTGGGAATTGCACATAGCTGTTTAGGGAACCACCATTCACGACACTATACTGCTATACTGATTTATAGTAGGATTGAGCTAGTTTGTATTATTAGCCTGATGACTACTATTTTATTTGATTGATGCTTTTATTGATTAAAACATCAACCATCATAATAACTAATCCTAATAATAGTTTTTTTGAAGATTACCTGCATTGATTACTTTATGAGATGGATTGCTAAATTGATGGATAAGTAAGAAAGTATTGTAATATAAACTGATATTGATGATTTGTTTTTATTTCAGAACTAAACCCAATGATAACATAATTAATGGTCAGTACAGAAAGGGACTGCCTCATGTTGTCTACTGCAGGCTGTGGCGGTGGCCGCAGCTTCAAGTGAGTACGACAATCCATGTATTTATTGAATTATTAGGATATAATGTTGGTTTTTGTCATCTTTTGTTACTGTTAGCATCCAACATTGATTTTTGATATATTACCATTGTGTATGGATGTTACTTTTGAATTAAATATGAAACAATATATATCTTATTTAAATGTATTAGTTATTACAATATTTATAGTAGGTAGTTTAAAGTCGATTAGTTAGTAATAAGTTATTATTAATTTAGCCAGGTAAAAGTTTGCAGCAGATTGTGTATATTTCTTTTCTCTATTACTATTATACTACTACTATACTAATAATTTGGTAACAAACAACTATGGTACCGGTAAGGTATCTGAAGCATTCGGAATGTAGACTTAAAAAATGGTGATAATATGCATAATAAAATATTAAGTCTTCATCATTATAAGCACCATCAGCCTGTTTCTGCCCACTGCTAGACATACACCTTTTTTATGAACTCCAAATCCTCAGCTTAAGCAATTGGACACGGTTGTAGCACAGAGAATGGGAAAGGGAATCCCATCTAGTAGGTGGTCAAAGAATCTAAATTCGTCCCAAACGAGGCCTAAACTACGGAACTTTATTGGCCACTACTTTATTTGTCTGACTGAATTCATTGTTGTTTTTCAGAGTCAACATGAATTAAAGCCGGTGGACCATTGCGAGTTTGCCTATCAGCTGAAGAAGGACGAAGTGTGCGTCAATCCTTACCACTACAATAAGATAGACTCGCCTGGTGAGGGATATTTATTATTAGAAGCTGGTATCCATATTCACTTTTAGGGCACAGTTCTTAAAATGGTAACCTAACATTAAGATCACTCCACTGTCCATCTGTTGGTGGGTCTGTCAAACTAAAATCTAAGGGTACTTCCCACTCACATAGAATTATGAAATTTGGTAAGAAACTAGATTTCACAACATTAGGTATGTTGTGAAATCTAGTTATAAATAGATTCTTAGGAATAAAATTTGAAAACTGCTAATTTGTTGTTATATTACATTTTAAAAAAATCAGAGCTCTCATCGCGCGAGTCCGATTCGCGCTTGGATTGGGCTGGGTTTTTTATTATCATCATTTACCAGTTTTCACACGATTGAGTACCAAGGAGCTAGGAGGCCAGTAAGATAGATAAGAATAAGATATGCAAAGTCTGAATTTATTATCTGTAAAATATGTACTAACGAGTTCTGGACCTAGAAAACCACCGACTGGGTCCCATTAAACAGGGTTCGAAGACGCGGCAGACCTCGACGGAGATGGCGGGATGACCTCGACGGTTTTCAAAAAGACTGGTGTAGTGCTGCTCATGATAGAGACGCGTGGAAAAGAAAGGGAGGCCTTTGCCCAGCAGTGGGACAGTATAGGTTAGGGGAAAAAATGTGAGGATGTACTTATTTTGTAATTCTATATAAAATGTAAAAGTGAATGTGCCTATTATTATAAATAGCCGAGACAATATTACTGGTCACTGTTAAGTACCCAGGTAGGTATATCACCCAAGCACACCATTGGCCCCTCGAGATTGGTCTAACTTGTGTATCGTGTTGCAGCACTGCCGCCCATCCTCGTGCCGCGCTGCGCGGAGGGCGAAGTGCGCGCGCCGCCGCCCTACGTGGACTACCACCACCACGAGATCACCGACAAGTGAGTCGTGTGTCGTGAAGATATCTTTTTTTTATTTTTATAGAAGAGTTTTTTTTTAATGTCATAAGGGGGCAAACGAACCCATCCGCACAATCAGAGTTTATGCAGATGCGTTGCCCTCCTTTTCCCTATAACCCCAATGGTCCACCGGAAACTCACAAACCGCCTAAACGCGACAGCGTAGCTGTCACTTGACGGCGGTGTTATGTGAGCGAGAGGTACCACCCCAGTCGTGCCGGCCCAATTCAGCTGCAATGCAGCATGGCACTACCTCTTACTGAAATTATATGTAGGTATATAATTTTATAGAAACGGACAGTCGGTTCACTAGTGGTAAATGATCGCCGACATCCAGAGATACCCGCTAATTATATAATGATAATACGTTAGCCTTAGCCCTTAGTCCTGGCCTGGGGCCAGGGCCATGGGGCCTAAGGTTATAATTTTTTCATAAAATATTAACTAACTGGTTTTTAGAAAGACCATTATAATATGCTCACTGCAGTACATTACTATTTTCATTAGTCTAACTTCAGCTTCTGATTGCAGTAATAGTAGTAAGTGTAAATAAAGGCTTTTTAAATTATATTCCAATTAAAATTTCGAACTTGAAATTCTTATGAATTGAATACAAATTGATTTAAAATAAAAACACTTAGATTGTTTGATGAGATTACTGAGATTGATGTTTTATAATGAAAACAAGTTATCATTGGTATCGATGCTAAGGTCATAGTTAAAGCCATCGTAACGTTTCAGTAGCGTGATGCAGAGCGGCGGCGTGGTGGGCGTGGGCGTGGGAGTGGGCAACGTGGGCGGAGTGGGTAACGTGGGCGGCCACAGCGCGCTGTACCTGGAGGCCACACTGGCGCAGCAGGTGCCCGGCAACACCACCGTGCATCTGTGAGTCGACGGCCTGTGGATCTGTTGTTTTACTGGCTACTGCAATTAAAACTATGTATCGATGTTATAACGATGTAACTTGTCCCTCACTGCTGAGGGGCTATAGAGGATGATACCGTCCATCAGTGAACGGCAGCGTGCGTAGTATAGACGCGCCTCGGCAGTAAAATAGACTAACGCCGTGACGGCAAACGGCATGACGCGGTCATATACAGTTTGTATACACGCGTAAATATTTCATTCCATTCCAGTCAGATTTTATGATTGATGATATTTTACAAAGGTAGATGTTTCTCGTCTCACCGTCTCGCAATTGTCTTTTTTGTAAATACAGTGTAAACTACTTTAAGGGGCCATCCATAAATTACGTCACACGAATGAACACAACAAAAGAGAAAATAAAAGAATAACTGCAGTTCCTATCAATTTCGGCAACTTCAAAAGTACTGCCTTATGATTTATGATGCCGTATTTTGTCGTTAAATAGAGTGACCGTGACGCTATATTGAGTACTAGCACAGACTTCGTTTTGTCAAAGGAGGAGGGGGAGGAATTGCTTAAAATGCGTTCTTAGCTGACCTCTACATGGCAAAAGTAATATTCCTACCAAATTTCAAGTCTCTAGGTCTTATAGTTCCAGAGATATCGTGATAAGTCAATCTATCTATAGAACAGCTCCTAAATATTATATATAGATAGAAAACAAAGTATGTAATCCAACTCCGAAAAAAAAATCCAAAGTCAAATAATTTTGACATTTTAAAGGGTTTGTCCTTAAAGAATGGTTTGTCGTAAAATCGAGTGACGTTATAAAGAGTTGACACTGTAGTTGCCTCTTATATTTGCTTATACAATAATGAATTAACACAATAAAATAAGTTCCTTTTAGTATGTTATTAAAAGGACCTCTGTGGCTTAATGGTTAGCATGTTAGCGCTCAAGCTGGAGGTTGCGGGTTCGAATCCCGCCAGGGAACAAAAAGTTTTCTGTGTTCCTGGGTCATGGATGTGTATTAAATATGTGTATTATATAATAAAAAATCTTAAATATATGTATAGTATAGGGGAGAGGTGGCATGAAAGGGACATTTTTGAATTTGTGGCCCTAGTAAGCGATTGAGAAAATATTGGGAACAGGTTTGAGTCAAATAGGAAGCGTTTAATATTAAACTATTGAAATGAAATAATTGACATTAATCTATTATTAGTTGTTTATTTTCACATCTTAAAAAAATTTGAATTTTGTCCCCTTCATAAATCCCCCCCCTAAAGGGTGGGGACACCAGCAAGGCCAGACGGGTGATCAGTCCTCATTACCGGGACCATTTCACCCAAATATATAGTATAAAAGTATCTATTAAATATATTTCCCTTGTCTGGTACTCGTAACACAAGTTCTTTGAGAACTTATCACGAGACCAGATAGACGTGGTGTAAAAGCGTCCATACTCCAAAGATATTATTAAAATAAGTAATTGTATGTTGTCAGGGGCGGGTCGACGGTGGAGACGCCGCCGCCCGGCTACATGAGCGAGGACGGAGACCCCATGGACCACAACGACAACATGAGTGAGTTTGTTGACAATTTGTATTCTCATTACTTACTACTTACCGTACTCGCATCGTTAGTTTATGGTGAAACGTGTCAAAAAACGAAAAAAAAACAAGAAAATAAAAAAATCGATATACCTTAAGGTAAAAAAGCGTGAGATGCTCGATATGCATTGTTAATACCACAGAAATATATCGAGATAGAAGTAAAGAGTGTATGCACCTCGCGTGGCAAAAAGACGACTCGACGTCTCCATTCCTCGCCGTGAACTTTAGTATACTCCTGACCGCGGTCAGCATGCGACGTAAGGTTTTAAAAACAAAATGACTCGTTGTTCAATAATTAATTGTCCAAACACTACCAGTAAAATTGGAGCTGTTAATTGAGGTATTTCCTTTCACCAGTAAGTACTATATGTCCTAAAAAATCTGTTATTAATTTAAAAAACCATTTATTTTACTATTTTCATCAAAACAGTAGCGGGCGATTATGTCTAACGCTAGTTTTCCATTGCGGCTTTTATTTGATGAGCCAGACTTGGCGGGCGTTCAAAACCAGCGATGTAAAATATGCTATTAAAACTGTCAGGTCGCGTAGAAGACGATTTCTCATTTTTTCTGTCAAAAGTGCTGTACCTACACTGCGATTTTCTTACTCGATTAAAATCTATTTCGAAAGCAGAGGAAATGATAATTTCATTTTATATTATTATGTAGCTATAATGTAACGTATGTAATATATAAAATTAAAATAATAAACCTTTATTTTTAGCATTTTTTTAATGCAAAGAAAATATTATTGAGAAACTGGTCATGTATTGTTTTCTAACTGGTTTATTTCAGTTTTCCGAATGATCCTTATATAAAAAGTGTGTGTGTACTATTACAATTAGTACAATTTTATTACACTGTAACCTTTTTGCTTATTGTGTAGTTAAAAACTATATCTTCTTTTGACGTCTATACTGTCATTATGTGAATATTGTTATATAAAATAATTTTGACTATAGCTAGCTTCAGGGTGTTGGTTTTTCGTGACTCATCATTTTTCCCTAACGCCGTTTGCCGTTTAGATGATTTAGCTAAAAATAAGCAAAATGACACTATGTGACAAAGACCAAAAGTAGAATCAGAAGGATTACAACTATTATCACTGATGACTTAAAAGAAATTGATTGCTTTATTAGAAAATACAATCTCTCTAATAAGGGCGCCTGTGGACGGTCGGCGCCCTATCGATATTATCTGATCAAATCAACATTTTAATTATCAATAATAAAAAAACAAGCTATTAAATGATTACACGTTATAATATAGCTACTCAATGTATAAAAATATAGTTTATCGTCCATAGCACGCTATCATAAAATAGTTTATTTGAACAATACTACTGATAAAATCGGTGCCATGTTATAGGTAATCGATCTGTGAATCGATGCTTTTGAATTGTTTTCGCGCGGCTTATGTGTTTCATATTACTAAATTACACTCGTGACGTCATCGTACCTACGCAAAATGTTACACGCTCGGTCCCCATACAAATTACGGAACTCTTTACTTCTATCTTGATATAGTTCTGTGGTTAATACCTAATATTTCATCAGTATCTATTAAAATATAAAAGTGAAGTTAGTATAAGAAATTTGTATGTACACCACACGCTATTTTATAATAATATAAATTTTTTGTTAATCCATTTTATTAATGTATTTAAAAATATTTTAAAATTTTTAGTTAGGTTTGCTATTAACGCGTGTTTTTTTAAACTATTTTTTTTTTTTGTATTTTTGTTTTTGAAAGGAGACGGTCCAAAATTGTATGGGATGTTGGTCTACTTTTGTACATGTAATGAGATGAAGGAAAGAAAATATTGAAACAGTTCTGATTTATTCATATCCATGAATTCATCTCAATTTCAGTGGAAGAATAATTTAATGTTTCCAAGATTTGCAACACTACGTGTATAAAACAATGGCGTATGGCGTATATTCCTTGGTGTTTTATGTCAAATGTAAGGAATTATGTCATTGTTCGATAGGCATCTGTCATCATTTGGTTTGTCATTTGTCAGAAATGACATTTAGTAAGTAATAATCATCCATGAAGTTAGGAAATAAGAGGAGATGCCCCTTTCTTTAAACTCACAGCTGTAAGTGAGTGCCTGATCCGCCATCTTGAGTGCCCTTTTCATAGTAGTATTCTCTATATAGTTTGTGGTTGCTCTCAAAACCCTAACAATGGTAGAGCCATGTTAAATTCCGATTTGAGTTGTAGGTTACACCTTTTTTTTTGTAGGTATGCCCAGTCCTTCTACATATATTATGTCTATGTAATCATCCGTCTGAAGGGCGCCATCTTCATTAAGAATTGCCAACAAGTTAAAAAACTTGAAATATATTTTTATTTTTTGCATGTAAATTAGTTTCTTATACTAATTTATTTTATTTTTAATGAAATCTATGTATTTTTTCTCTATTTATGGTATACTGTACAAGACCAGACCAGAAATGGATCGTCTCCTTTATTTACACAAGTGGTGTAGGTTTCTTGCGCGCCTTTAATGCCTTCCTTGGATGGTGGTATCCTGATTATCCTGATCAAGATATTGGAACAAACTTATTAAATTATTGTATTATTTATTATTATATTAGTATTGTCATGGCTCCTTAAAAATAACAGAAAATCTTTGAAAATGATTTTGATATTAATTATTTTATAGCAGGAGGTAAACTTGTTCACGAGACTAGGTGAAACCTGATTTAAACTGTTTTAACAGTGTAAAATAACTATGTTAGTTGAAGACATTCCCCAGTGTTAATATAATATATCGGTATGTGTTCAGACCTCACGCGGCTGACGCCGTCCCCGGGCGGCGCGGTGGCGGGCGGCGAGGCGGCGCCGGTGCTGTACCACGAGCCCGCCTTCTGGTGCAGCATCAGCTACTACGAGCTCAACACGCGCGTGGGCGAGACCTTCCACGCCTCGCAGCCCTCCATCACCGTCGACGGGTTCACCGACCCCAGCAACAGCGAGAGGTTCTGTCTGGGGCTGCTGTCCAACGTGAACAGGAACGAGGTGGTGGAGCAGACCCGGAGACACATCGGCAAGGGCGTGCGCCTCTACTACATTGGCGGTGAGTTATTTAAATTGACCATATCTAACGGGCTCACCGTGTTTTATTGAGATCCTGAGTGTATAAAATTCTTACTCCATAATATTAATGTCCCCTAATATGGTGAGTGACACGCAAGTTTATAAACTGCAGACCAGGCATCTGTGGCATTATTTTATTATACGGCTCATTTGTGCCACTTATCCATTTGTGCTTCTTAAAAAAACAATGTTAAAAATGTTTCCATTTTTATATAAGTTATTTTTTTTTCAAACTGCCTAAGGCTTGGGAAAGTGACGAATATGTAGGGAGACCCACATACATACAACTATTTCATTCTAGTCCATCTAGTCTATTCTAGAGGTGTCAGATGTTTTTATTATATATATATATATATATTTTAATTATATAAAATATATAATTAACATTTTCCCAATGTTTCGTAGGTGAGGTGTTCGCGGAGTGCCTGAGCGACTCGTCCATTTTTGTGCAGAGCCCCAACTGCAATCAGCGGTACGGCTGGCATCCCGCCACTGTATGTAAGATTCCACCCGGTGAGTTATATATACTATGTATCATATTTAGTACTTTTACTTTCATTCTTACATAGACGATATTTTTAAAAAGCTACGGAAACATGTTGTATTCGAATAACATACATATTAGATTTATTATGAAGATTGTAAATAGTGTAGAAATGACCAAAAATGGTAAGACTTATAATTTTAGCCTGCATCTCTATACTCCAACAACATGGTTTGAGAAGAAATGTACAATTCGATATGCTAAGTGTACGTAATATGCTTGGTTCCAGGTTGTAACCTGAAGATCTTTAATAATCAAGAGTTCGCGGCGCTACTGTCGCAGTCTGTGTCACAGGGATTCGAAGCCGTGTTCCAGCTGACCAGGATGTGCACCATCCGCATGAGCTTCGTCAAGGGCTGGGGAGCCGAGTACAGGTATACACTCCATCGTGCATGATCTTATATAACACCAACTAAATTTTAGAGGCATTTTTATACAAATCTAAATAAAACTCGGTGATATGGTATAATTTTACAATTATGGAACGGTCTATTTTCAGACTTGGAATCAAAAACTTTTGTGAAAATAATGCTTCAATTGCATCATGTAATTTTTGGCATATTTTTTTTTATAGCATAAGAGGGTAACCGAGCAGTCGAAGTCTTTTGGCAACTATCGACGCCCATACACTTTACGTTTACCAGAATTTTATTTGGTTAACAATAGTCTTTTTTATTTCATCATCATCAGCCTCTATGCGTCTACTGCTGAACATAGGCCTCTCTCAAAAGCCAAGACGAATGATCCCTTAAAATCCTATCAGTTTTAAATATACTGTAAACCGCTGGCCTTTAAGCTTCACAAATAAATAAAAATACATAAACAAAAATAAATAAATATACAGCTTGGCAAAAAAGAGTATGGAAAAAATGAGGGCGCCACTTTAACTTAGGTCTCATCATAATATGGAAAATCAGCAAGATAATTTAATCAAATCGTTAAAAATAAATGTGAAACACTAAACTTTACTCAAAATCTAGTATTTGTCGGCCAAGTATTGTCAACATCAGAGGTTTCCATTTAGTAAAATATTTAGTCCCACTTGTCACCACGTCATACAATTTTTTGCCAAGCTGTATATAATTAAATAAATAATAAAATTACGTCACACTAATTTATGGATATATATTTTTTTAATAATTAAATATTGTCCTCGTCAGGCGGCAGACGGTGACTTCGACGCCGTGCTGGATCGAGCTGCACCTGAACGGGCCGCTGCAGTGGCTGGACCGCGTGCTCACGCAGATGGGCAGCCACCCGCACCCCTGCTCCTCCATGTCCTAGGCGCCGTCGCAGGTACGAGGTGTGAGCGGGGACAGTCTAGCCACCAGTAGGTATGGGCTCGGTCTCCAAGTGACAGGTCTCAGTTCGGTCCTGACTAGCTGACTCGAAATGGGTTATTCTAAATTTTCCCGTGCACTAACGTGAGGGAAATCCGCAAGCAAAATAAGGTTCAAGGTATTAAGTTGATTGGTAAGGCATTGGTATCTCATGGCGGAAAACCTTTCTCGAATGATTTCTAGGACAGCCATACCCTGTGATGGGGTGAAGATAATGATAAAGCTAGGGCCAAGCCCGTTCCATTGGGTGAAATGGTCACGCTGATGAGGACTGATCGCCCGTCTGGCCTTGCTGGTGTCCCCACCCTTAAATAATAATAAGCCCGTTCCAACAACACATCCGTTTGTTGCCTATCAATAAAAGATATTAGATTTCATATAAAGAAACTGAAATCCATGAAATCTTATGTATATTATATGAAGGATTTTTTTTATTTACCTTATAATTTTGTTTCAGAATCATGGAAAGGAGTTCAAATAAAGTAAGCACATAAAAAAATGTAGTTTTGATAAATGTAGCTCAAACAAATTGATTACCTCGACATGTCTTAGAACATATTTGATACAAACTTTATGTACAATATAAACTATATTATTGTATTGAAGATCATTGTCACTGTATTGGTCGATTCGATATTTTTTCCTATAACGTGCCACAAGATTTACAACGATTACTGTATTATAAGTATGCTTGCTACCGTTTGCTTCGTGTGAGCACTTCATGTTCACAAGCAATATTGTTGTTGTATACAGGTTGTAATGGTTGGTGCGGAAAGTAAATCTGTAAATATAGAAAATAACCCATGAAAAGTGAAATAAACTAACATGAAAAAATCATCAGACCATACTTAACAAATAATTCAAAACACAAAGAGAGGTTTATAAACAAATGTAATTATTTTATAGATTATATACTCGTAATATAATTCTTTATATTTATACATATTGTATTTATAGAATTATCTTAGCCAAACATTACACCTGTATAGACGTACACATACACAATCTGTATACATGTATATCTTGCATGTTTTATATAGTTTTGTCCTTTAACCTTGTTCTACCTAAAATTGGAAATAATTAGAATATAAATGTAGCTGTATGAGAGTGGGATAGAGGGTACCTTGAATAAAAATATTTAGCTGTAGTTCTAAGTGAGTATTTTTTCAGTTGTATATATTCTATATAATATTTTATTGTTTCTTATAATTAACAGCATATAATCAACTCTTAGCTTCCCATAATGTTTTATCATAAAAGTTTCCATTATTTTAAGCATAATTATTTGTAGACATATCAAAATTATAAAAATAACATTGTTTGCTGTATGTTTATTCAAAATCATTTAATGTTTATAAATTTATTAACAAATTACAGCTTATTTTTTATATATTATTTAATGTGTGTTTAAATACGGTACCCTCTACTCACTTTATGCTACAGGAAAGCTGTAAATACTACTTTAATTTAAGATTGACAAATTCTATAAACGTGTTTAGTTCATATTTGTAGTATTTTTATTTTATCATTCAATCATTTCGTTGTCAAATGTTTTCAGAAAGTACTGTTAGTTGTTTTATTAATGTAGCATAACGTGAGGACATGTTGGTTGTCTGTTAAGGTTTTAAACGGGGCTATGACGTTAGTGATTATGTTTTAGTTTTATTTTGTACTAGAGACAGTGCACATGTAATAGTTGTCTTAAGATTATGGCTTGACTCGACTTTTTTTTATTTTTTTTTATTGATTGAATGTTCTTTTTTAGAGTCAAAGTGACTCTAAAGCTTTAATAAACAAATGTTTATTCTGTAATACATTACAGTGTTACCAAATTCGAGTCTTTATCGAAAGGTTCAAAACCTTGAGTGTAAAGTTCGCGGTCGTTAAACAATAGCCATTTAAAACCTTCAACATAATGTTTAATAAATTATGAAGATAATCAAAATGTGAAAGGTATATTTTAATATGACTGTTTGGATGTCGGTATATTGTGACGAATTAATAGCATATGTCTGTAAACGTTTCTAATTGTAACATTATTTATTCGTCAAAATGATTTTTTCCAACTACCCTCAAACAAAAATGCTATTAATTCGCTGGTCGGTGTTAGTTGGGAATGTGTTATATTGCCGAGCGTCTTCCTCCCACCCCCGTGTTAGGTTTTGTTACAGTTTATTTATATTAATTGATACAGATTATTTTATACCAATTTACTATTCGAAATGAGTCTACTGAGTTGAGATTACACTTGTAAGGTGTAGGCGAGTTTCGACCAGTATACTTTATTGCCAACAACGGCAATGATTGGAGTTTCACTCCCAAAACTAGTCAACTAAATTATAATAAGTATTTTACACATTGATGAAATTATTTAAAAAATATAATACATTCTCATAAGTGCGTTAATATCATGGTACGGTGCTAAATGAAGGTTTTAGGATTTATTATAAGATGTTGATGTTGTGAGATCGCTACTGTCGGTGGTCGAGCGGTGGCGTGCCGGTCGTGGGCGAGGCCATTTGGCGGGCCAATCCGGTGGGCCGGGCCGGTGGGCGGGACCACTCGTGGGCCAGGCCGATGGGCGGGGCCAGACCGGTGGACATGCCAGGCCGGGTTATTAGCGGAGATAATTTGTGTTGTTTAAATGTTGTAAAAGAAAACTTGTTTATCGGTTTTAACATTTTAATATATCTATCGCAAGCTCAGTCTTTGCATTCGTTTAGAAATATTGAATCAATTTTAATTTTGATTTATTTTATTGCACGGTCCGCGCTAACGGGCAAGATTTTGTATGCTAAGTCATTATTGTAATATAATCTTAAATAAGTATCCATATCTATCATTGCTTTTATCATATTTTTTATTCATGTTATGTTAGATGTTTTTCTTATTGTACTGTAATTTTAATAATAATTAATAAATATGTACCTACGGATGGTACATAGTATTCTATAATTCATTAAAATATTTTTTCATTTGTTACAATGGGGAATGTTTATTAACTTCTATTTTTTAATCCTCCATATTCTCAGTCAACCAATCGAGAACAAATTGTATTTATGAAAAATACAAAATTAAAAAAAATCTAATATTAAAAGTACGATTCTCTGGCTTCTCTCGCTATGTGTGACGTCATATTACTACAATTGTAATTGTGTGCATTTTTTATAAATACTTGAAAAATCATCTACTGTGCCCAAATGTACCGATTCAATATTTATCTGCTTCATTAGTTGTTTTATTAATATTTATATATCTATGTGAGAAATTTACACATTATCAAAATACTATCTACACACAGTAGACTTACAGACGAAACATTTTGATGACACCCACTTAAACATAATGCACTGTTTCCGGTAGTAGGTATACAGAGAGTATAGTATATAATGACGTCACACAGTAGACGCGCGCCAGTGAGACACGATATAAACGGAAATTTAAACGTCTGTTTAATGAAAACTACTTTCTTTACAATGAAATAAAAACGTATATTATTTGTATACATAAATATTGTGACAAAATTTAAAAGAATATTCTCCATTTCTATGTACATCTACATCAAATGTAAATAATATTATTGTTGGTATAAATAATGAATTACAATAAAACTAAATAAATATATATGACGCAATAAAATTTATAATTAATTTTTGATGTTTATACCTCTATACTCCAAAGTATGCATTAAGTCCACCGGGACACGTTGGTCCGATGTTCTTTATTAACAAATGATACATGTTTGTGATACGATGTGTTTATTGTACTCTTTTGTAATGTTACTTGTTTACAATTGTTTTATCAATTAATTGATCATTTATTGCATTTTATATCAATAATATTAATAAGTAATGTATGTAGTATCGAAACAAAATTTGAACTTGGCTTCCAGTGACATTTTGTTTGCGTTTTCTATTAGCGATCTCACAGTTCAAGTGAGAATTGTGTAAAAATAAAAACCCTACAATAAACGAGTGGTTTGCAATATTTTTATTTATTTAACTTTCCTTTGCTTTCTTGTCTTGATATCGTTTACGCTTTGTATTAACTTTATATGAAATCAATATTTTACCAAAATAATTCCGATTCAAAATAAAATTTCATCACTATATAAAAAGCGTGTCACTATAAGGTTCAAGAGTGGAGGCCGCGTATAGAGGTAGAACATTAACCAGGTCGGAAGACGATCTCCGTGCGGTGGCCGGTCCGTGTTGGATGCCAGTCACCAGTGGCCAGGGATCGGCCGTCTTGGCGTTTATTGAGGGTGATGATGATAAAAATTAAAAAGCGTTTAAAAAAATGTGAACAGAAAGTGTACTTTTAAACTTTATTTTTACAAAACAAATGTCACTTTACAACATAAATAAATAAATACGGTGGACGAAAGTCAAACACGTATAATCTTAGTTCCCGGCTTCCACTCGTAGCAGAAGCCCGTCCGCACCTTTTGAACCAAACTGTTCACAACAGACGGCTTCTTACCGATCGTCTCGGTGGATGTGTAGTACACTATGTTGGTGGATGGCTCACAACGCAGGTCCGATTTGTTTCTGGAACTTTCCGAGTCCGTCGAACAATTTTCCACCTGAGATCTGGCTGGCTCTGATTCTTGGTAACGATTGATAATGCCCGCACAGCTGTGGAATTTGGGGAACTTGTCTGGGACCTTGTGTTTCAAGTCGACGTGCAGGCTTAGCTGGCGCCTAGTAAAGTAAATAAAAACCGTAATAATATATCAAAACATATATAAGAGATTCTGGTAACAGATTGGAAAAATATTTAGCTCATAAGTCTTACTTTGCGATAGCAAACCTATCAGTCTCCTAAGGTTATTAGTAAGTGCAATTGGACTTTTCATTTGTCGTTTATTATTAGCATCTTGATAAATTGTATTATTATAATTTCAATTAGAGTACGTTTAATATTATTTTATGACATTTGCCAATGGGATAAATGTCCAAGCTACTCTTTATCTTGGGCTACCATAATATGGATTATTGAATAAAGTTATTTTTTATTTCTAGTAAATGTATCTATGATTTAAGATTGATATTAACCTGAAGTCAAAATCTTTTCCACACATTTGACACTTCAAGGGCCCATGAGTTTCAGATCCGGAGGAGGACCAGGTTTCCCGTAACTTTTGTTTCAAGTGGATGCAACTGGAGGTACTTTTATTTGAATTTCTCGATGTATCCGACTCAGGCGGCTCGTCGGTCGAAGTATCTTGAGTCTTTTTTAGATTCGATTCAGAAAATCTACTCTTTTTAATTTCGGCAATAACTTGATCGGGGTCTTGAATTTTTTCAAAGAAAGATACAATTTTTTTTATTTTCTCATCGGGTAGATCATTTTTGCGTATATCCGTTTCTGTTTGGGTATTATTTGTTGTTTTTATTATTTCTCTGAAAAAAATATTAAAAATATTAGTCTGAATAACGTATAAGTTTACTTGTCTACTTGTCTTTGTGGTTGAAACGCACATACTTTACGGATATTCCAGGCCACTGGTAGAGGAACTTGAGATATTTTATATACTTAGGGGCCATCCATAAAGTACGTCACACGAATTTTAAGACTTTTGAACTCCTCCCCCCGTCCTTGTCACAGGTTGTCACATTTTTATAAACCCCCCCCCCCCTCCTGATGTGACGTCACACATTTTTTAAATTTATGTATATATTTAAAAATAATCGAGAGAAAACAGCTATTTTCATTTTTTACTTATTTTTATTAAATAATCTAATAAAATCAACATAAAGTCCAACATTTCGTAAAACCGAAAACACAAACGACTAGTTAGAAAATAATAAACGATTAATCATATTAATTAAAGATAAAAAACTTAATTATCGAGTGTCCATGGACTTTGGATCCACCCTTTTATATCAGCTATTACTGGTAAATCAGGCGCTTCATTTTCGTTCAGAATTTGAACGTCAGGAACATCCTTAGTGTCGACATCATTCTCTTCCATCCATAAAGCATCGTCATCATTCATTAAACAGAATTGCTAAATTATTAATAAATATAGATCAAGTTCGTAAAGTTTTAAAATTTTCAATTCACATCCAAACTTTGCGTTTTAGTATTTTAAATTTTAACATGTGACGTCACAAAACTATTGACCCCCCATGCCCCTTGTCACACGATGTCACACTTCGGTGATACCCTCCCTCCCCATTAACGTGTGACGTACTTTATGGATGGCCCCTTAGGTATTTACATATTATTAGCATATTAAGCATATTTTACGAATTATTAGCTACTAGCTGTTGCCCGCAGCTTCAGCCCTACACGGATTGATGATGATTATTTATCTATGGGCGGGCGTAGGACTTTATTTTATAATATGAAGTGATTATTACCGTATTTTTGTAAATAGCTTTTACATTACCGCTTTATAATTGCCAATTTTTTAAGTATATAAATGGATATAGGTAGTATGTTATATTTAACTAATATAGACATATTATTATGCCATCGCGGACTTTTCAGTAGGCATATTTAGGATACACAATTCTACCATATTACATTGATACAATAATAATTATTATCCTAACTTTCGGAACCGGGGAAGGGCCCGGCTCGGCCGCGAGGCGCGGCATCACGGAGCGCCCGGCTCGCGCGGCTCGTTCGAAATCACGGTGTCGCATTATTTTGATTTTGCTATATCTTCTAAGATATGCATTTCATTTGCATGGTGTAAACGGGAAAAACATACTTCATGAAATGCTCAAGCTAACTAACATATTTAAAATGATAAGGATTAATACCACATTTGTGTAAATAACTTTCCAACTACCGTTTTATAATTGCCCATTTTTTAAGTATTAAAATGGATATAGTATGTTATCCTTAAGAGATACACATATGCCATCGCGGACTTTTTTGTAGATCTTTCTAAGGTGTACAATAATGTAGTAGATTATTTTGATCTATCTGTTAGTGTTCATCCAGCGTTTGCAATGTAAGTGCAAAAAATGTGTTTATTTACGACATCACATTAGAAACCTCAAAAATAACAGTATTTCTCCACTATTTAATGGTGTTATTATACATATAAACCTTTCTCTTGAATCACTCTATCTATTAAAAAAACCGCATCAAAATCCGTTGCGTAGTTTTAAAGATTTATGCATACAAAGGTACATAGGGACAGAGAAAGCGACTTTGTTTTATACTATGTAGTTGATATCTCTTATTATTAGTCTATAAAGTAGTTAGTTATTGATGGATCCCTTGTGATCATTTTCTCACAAGTCTCTTAAACACATAAGTAGGTACAATAGTAATTTACCTTGTATCTGCAGGAACCATTGAATTGACGGCCAGTTTAATAATGCCGATGTGTTCATTTTCGTGGACCATTTTGTCGTGCTCTTTGCTAAAACCTTCGTGACAATAATGACAGACAAACTTCTTGTCCGGAAAATGGCACAAGTTTAAATGGTCATTGTAGTTGATTATACCTGAAGAACAGAAATAATGTAAATTTTCTTTGGTTATTACTGTTCATAAGTCAGTATGAGTTCATCAAATTACGAAAGAACGTACCATAAAAAATCATTTTACACCCAAGTATTGGACAATGTCGAGGTGTCGTATCTGATAGGCAATTTCTTTGTACAGTCTGTACATACGAAAGTATAACTGGACTCTGAGTATCTCGCAACACTATTTCTGAATGTATTTTCTTAAGATGCCTCAGTCTTCGAAACCGCAATCCACGGCGCCTTCTATTCTCGTATTTGTTTGAGATATTATTATCACTGGCGGCGTACACTTTGCTATTAGAATGGACGTAATTCAAAGATTCCCGATGGATTCCCAAGAGCCTCTGAATGAATATCTGGAACCGAGTTGGTTTTCGTCTCTGATTTACCGGAAAAGTTTGGAGTTGGAGATAAGGTTGTTGAATTTCGATTTTATTTTCGCTGATAGATATATTTTCCTTTGAATCTTGCGTATACTTATCGTCTTTGGTTTTGGCTTTTGCTTCCTCTAAATCTGGTGTAGAAACTTGTAGTTTTAATTCTTTGATAACTGTTGTGGCAATTTTTGTCTCATTCTCCGATTGTGTGACATCTCCGCTGGAGTACTCGGATGTGCCCGCACATGCGTCCGTTTTAGTTCTATAGGATCTCTTTCGTCTGTGACTCTGTTCCACCGGTAAAGGCTCTTGGACCACGGTCTCCGGCAAGATTCCTATGACACTCGCGTCGTAGATTTGGAATAGTTTTTTCAGGCATTTATATTTCGCTTTGAGAATCTCGTGTTTCTTTTTGGGCACCCATTTGACAATTTCCTCGTCGTTTTCGCTGTTCTCCGGTATACTCGCGAGGGCCTTGTCGTGCATCAGTGATCTTTGTTTTTCGAATATTTTACAGAGAATTTTAATTACAACATAAACAACGAAACTCGCGTGTATGACTAAATATTGGTACAGTATCATAACTGACACGATTTCGGAATCAATTTTGTTAATTTTATAAAAACAAATTTCTCAATACTTGGGTTCATATTGTAGTGACATTGTTTGATTAACGTACTGAATTTTCTTGACTTCTTTTTGTCGTCTTTATTTATTTTGACATACCTTCCAAATAGAATGATTAATAAAATCTAATATATAAATAAATTAATAAAAAATAAACTATGTTCGACAACCGACTTTAGCGATAATATATCGTTTTATCCGTCTTATCATAATTAATATTTACATATATGTATCCAGTATCCAACAATCTGCTAAACGTTCGGGAGTTCGATCCAAATATGAAAAATTTGCGAAAAATATAATATAAGAAATTCATTTACAAATAAATAATAAGAATTCAAAAGTATACACAACCATTTATTAAAAAACAATATTTATTACTATAGTATATACAAAAATTACTTAGTTACAATATTTATTTCAGTAAAATAAATTAATCATTTTAGGGCTATTTATTTTAAAATGACACTCCATGATACTGATTAGGTATTCTGAAAATACCTACTATAAAAACGCGTCTTTATTAGTTTGTTAAAATTTTGTACTGCTGCTGTAGTGGGACTGTCGGACGTAGGTTTTGATGATCATAGGCAATCTCAAATTTCATTACCATGATTTTGTTGGTAGATATAAATTAAAAATATTTCTACTGGTACATATTTAATTGGGCGCATTTTGACCCTCAAATTTGATGGTACATAGGATATAACATTAAAGGTGGGAAGACGATCTCCGTACAGTGCCCGGTGCGAGTGGCGAGAGATCTTGGCGTTCATTGAAGGAGGCCTATGTTCAGCAGTGGATGGATAAAGGCTGATGATGATGATGGCCATAATAATCAATTTTTTTAGCATAGGAGGGCAAACGAGCTGTTGAAGCCTTTTGGCGACTATCGACGTCCATAAACATCCGCACAACCAGAGATTCTGCAAATGCGTTGCCAAGTGGGCCAGCGGAAAGTCACAAAGCGCACGAAACGTGACAGCACAGCTGTCATTAGACGCCGGTACGTACATGTATTATATTACTCTATGCGCCGGTATTATGTGAGCGAGAGCTGCCCAATTCGGCTGCAATGCAGCATGGCACTACGTCTTATTCTATAATAATGGTATGTTAAACATCCGTAACTAATATTATATACACAATGCCTGCCTTATTAATATAGTATACATAGAGGTTGTCACTTGTCATTTAAATCTTAAGACTTCCGTAGTACGCGTTTTGATGCCATCATCTATATATATATATAAATATTATAAAGCTGAAGAGTTTGTTTGTTTGTTTGAACGCGCTAATCTCGGGAACTACTGGTCCGATTTGAAAAATTATTTCAGTGTTAGACAGCTTATTTATCGAGGAAGGCTATAATAGGCTATATAACATCACGCTGTGACTTATAGGAGTTGAGTAACGCAGGCGAAGCTGCAGGGAACAGCTAGTATATATTATATATTTTGTAAAATAATGCCCCTTACAAATACTTCATGTATTTTTCAGCTTTTTCAGATTTCAATCCAAAATCTAGGTACAAACAACCAATACGTAGTATTCTCTATATAGTTTGTGCAAACAACTTAAGGATTTTAGGACTAAACTACTTTCATATTCTTCAATTTTTGGGAAATAATTGGCATTAGTGCAAACGGCCTTCCATTTACACAGAAGTTCTACGATGTACATACTTATTTGGATGTATTGTACAAAACGCGTACGTGGAAAGTATTCTAATGTAACTAGGTATTATCCAAATGATCCATCTGGCATCAGGATTCCTGTAACAAAAAAAAAATTAGGTACTTAATATATGAATGTCCGTTTAATATTTAATTTAGCAAAGATAATAAAACGCAAAGGTGTATGTACGTTACCACGGAGCAATTACTTTGTAATTGCTCTATGTACCTACGTTACAAAATTACCGATTTTTTAAATGCTAATGACATATTAAATTACAATAATTGGCAGCAATATATATTGAGTTCTGTAAACACAAGTAAAAAAAAACCGGCCAAGTGCTAGTCGGACTCGCGCACGAAGGGTTCCGTACCATTACATAATATTATATAACATTAGATACTTTAACAAAAAATATGGTTTATGTTTATGGAATTAAATGTTTATTTTATATAATATTTGAGTTGATTGAATAAAAGGTAAATTGCAGCTTACGATTTATGACGTATTAAAAAAACTACTTACTAGATCTCGTTCAAACCAATTTTCGGTGGAAGTTTGCATGGTAATGTACATCATATATTTTTTTAGTTTTATTATTCTCTTATTTTAGAAGTTACAGGAGGGGGACACAAATTTTTCAACTTTGGCAGTGTCTCTCGTGCAAACTATTCATTTTAGAAAAAAAATATACTAAAAACCTCAATATCATTTATGAAAACCTATTCATAGATACCCCACGCATATGGGTTTGATGAAAGAAATTTTTTTGGGTTTCAGTTCTAAGTTTTTTTGATTTTTTTTTCTACTTTTGTGTCAAAATCATAATGCGGTTCACAGAATACATCTACTTAACAAGTTTCAACATTATAGTTCTTATACTTTCGGAAAAAAGTGGCTGTGACATACGGACGGACAGACAGACAGACAGACGAATCTATAAGGATTCCGTTTTTGCCATTCGGCCACGGAACCCTAAAAATACGTTCTCATAACTAAAAAAATCGGTTGTCTGTAAAGTCGGTTTACTGACGATAGTTGAACGAGACAACGTCATAAGAAAATGGAACGCCTCACAGCGAGGTAACGCCGCATGCGTCATATTTTTTCGTGCTTGCAGCCGGCTCCATCGAATTATAAGACGTTGACACGTCAATAAATCTAAAATCTTTGAAGTGCTTGTATCTTACCAGCTATACACGCAGTCATGAAGCAAATCCCGCATCCAGCGAAGAATGCTCTAAGAGCCAACTAAAAGAAGAAAAGAGAATATTAATAATGTCGCTGAATAAGACTACAATATACATACAGTTGGTAAGTGCACCCTCGAGACTCAATGTAGGTAGTTGTACCTACATTGAGTCATGAACATGTATGAGAACATTGCAACACAGCGTACAGTGCGGTTTGCGACCCCACTGCATCAGTATTAGAAAGGAGTCGAAATCGGTGTTATAGTCAGCAGAGCAGACAGGGGAGTGGAGTTTTATTTTATTTTTTTAAATGATCTAAGCTAGTAGACTGTCTGTTCTAAGTTCTAACTTCATCTGTCTATAGGTGAGGCAACGAGGCTCAAACCTTTGTAAGTTTTAGTGTGGTTGGAGGCCCTTATGGGGCCCACGTCCCGTCATCTAAGAAACGGGGCATCGATGTGAACGCGGGACTACTAATTTACTTTCTGTCGATCACGGGACCGTCGGTCGGAAACGAGGTCTTCGCCACCTACGGCGGAGGCGGTGTTGAGTGCGTGTAATGAGTATACTGTTGTGTGTGTACTGTGTATTAAGGCGGGATGCCCTAGGTTGGAGAGGTAAACGATTATTGGCAACCGTGATAGGATCTGGAGGATCTAGGAGGACGTTTCTCGGTCTCTTACGCAGACGATGTGAGTCTGGATCGGATACATAACTAGCGGCCTGTACGACCAGCGGATTTGCGTGATTATTGGCTCTTTCGAAGAACTTTTCTAATTTGTCTTTAAAATGTTGAGCTACAGAAGGCAGCTCGAGTTCTCTATGAAGGTCCACGTTACGATAGTACCATGGACATCCTGTTGCTGTTCTTAGAAAACGGTTCTATATTTTTTGTAACGTGTCTATGTGTGAAGGTGTTATGTGCGCAAAGACTTCACTTGCGTAAGCGAATATAGGCAGTATGCAAACTTTGTAAAGTGTCCGCTTATGCCTAAGCGGCAGTATACTCCGTTTGCGGGGAGTGGAGCCCGGGGTTTTTTTGTCTATCATGCCTCCCTATAGTAAAACCACTAGCTGAAGTGGCGGCATACACGATACTGAGATCTCAAACTTTCCTATACATAATGTTTATGTTACTTGCCCCAGATAAGGTTTCTCTCTGATTGGGAGCCATGGCTGATATCGCTCCGATGAGAATCCCCGCGGACGACGGGTTGGTGAAGCCGCATAACGAATACGTGGCAATCAGCTCTGCGCGAGGCTGCCAAAACAAAAATATAGAATCTATAAAATTTTTGATAAGTTAAAAATGGATTCTTTTTTCAAAGTTTGCGTTCAATGATCATCAAATCCTTTTTGTAATCAAGGACACTTAAAACTATGAGCAACAGCAATGCGGCACAAACTTCACCTTACATCAAATATTTATACTGAACGAACATTACAAACAATTTAGCTTGGCCTGGCAATGCACCTGGCATTACATACATTTAGGATCTAAGGTATCCAAAACCTTGGAGAGCTACTTACAGAGAGCAGACCTTCGCTCTTCATTTCCCCCATCCGCTGGTACGCGACGAACTCGTTCACTACAGTCTTAAGGCCGATCAGGGAGCCCACCAGTTCACATTCTTCCCAAGGGACACCTGAAGTGTTCCAATAATTATGATATATTTATAAAAATATCTTATTACTCCGTGTCTTCATGATTTTTTAAACTGTTTAAAAAAACCGCTATGACAATATTATTATGCTCTTTATTTGAATAAATAAGATAATAAACTAAGTAACTAAATTGTAAGAAGTAGTGTCATGCTGCTTTGCAGTCGAATTGGGTCGGCACGACCGGGGTGGTACCTCTCGTTCACATAACACCGGCGTTAAGTGAGAGCTATGGTATCGCGTTTCGTGCTGTTTGTGAGTTTCCGGTGGCCCATTGGTGGGGAGAGGAAAAAGGAGGGCAACGCATCTGCATAACCTCTGGTTGTGCGGATGTCTATGGGCGTCGGTAGTCTCCATAAGGCTCCGACTGCTCGGTTGCCTCCTTATGACATAAAAAAACTAAAAAAACCCTGTCAAATCACTAGTATCTAAATCTAGCTCACTATAATATGTCTCACCCATCAACCAGCACATCGGAATGAATATCTTGCCAAGAATCCACTCCAGGTTCAAATCTGGGTTTCCCAGCATCCCCCCACAGTACCCGAGGACACCATTCAGGAAGGCTATAAACGAGACGAAGGCGACCAGGTTGGCTATGATGTTGAGGATCAGGTTGATGCCGTTGGTGGCTCCGCGAGTAGCAGCTGACAGAGCCGATTGGTCCTGTCTAGTACAATCACAATTTAAGAACAACTTATACTTTTTAACATAGGTATATTCTACGCATATAAGGACGCAATAACCAAATATTATTTGGTTATTGCGTCCTTTATACACTAACTAGCTGTTGCCCGCAGCTTCGCCCGCGTTAACTTAGATGTACAGCCGTACACGGATTGATGATGATTATTTATCTATGGACGGGCGTAGGACTTTATTTTATAATATGAAGTGATTAATACCGTATTTTTGTAAATAGCTTTTACATTAAACCGCTTTATAATTGCCAATTTTTAAAGTATTAAAATGAATATATAGGTAGTATGTTATATTTAACTAATATAGACATATTATGCCATCGCGGACTTTTCAGTTGGCATATTTAGGATACACAATTCTACCATATTACATTGATACTATAATAATTATTATCCTAACTTTCGGAATTGGGGCCGAGCCCGGCTCGGACGCGTGGCGCGGCATCACGGAGCGCCCGGCTCGCGCGGCTCGGTCGAAATGACGGTGTCGCATTATTTTGATTTTGCTATATCTTCTAAGATATGCATTTCATTTGCATGGTGTAAACGGGAAAATCACACTTCATGAAATGCTCAAGCTAACTAACATATTTAAAATGATAAGGATTAATACCACATTTGTATAAATAGCTTTCCAACTACCGTTATATAATTGCCCATTTTTTAAGTATTAAAATGGATATAGTATGTTATCCTTAAGAGATACACATATGCTATCGCGGACTTTTTTGTAGATCTTTCTAAGGTGTACAATAATGTAGTACATTATTTTGATCTATCTGTTAGTGTTCATCCGTAATAGCGTTTGCAATGTAAGTGCAAAAATGTGTTTATTAAGACATCACATTAGAAACCTCAAAAATAACAGTATTTCTCCACTATTTAATGGTGTTATTATACATATAAACCTTTCTCTTGAATCACTCTATCTATTAAAAAAACCGCATCAAAATCCGTTGTGTAGTTTTAAAGATTTAAGCATACAAAGGGACATAGGGACAGAGAAAGCGACTTTGTTTTATACTATGTAGTGATAAGTTTATACTCCAACAATGCCGAATGTCAAACACCTCCATGCGAATGGATACAAAGATTTCTACGTATCTATCTATATGTATATGTCGTATATGTCTATATTATATACATAGATAGATTTACCTAACATAGTAGAAATCCTCTCAATTCAAGTTCCATATGAGGATATTCGTTGTTGTGAGAAAAATCGTATTGCGTATCAAATAACTAATTTAAAAAAATGCTCAGTAGTCCAAATTATTTTCTCTTTAAAAGTATTGGGCGAAAATGGTCTAATTAATGTAATTATATTAAACATTATAAAATATTACTTTTCAACATCTTGTATGTTGTCGACGCTGGTGAGAGATCGTTTCGTCTCCGGCATGAGGAGTTTGGAGTAGCAGATGGCGGCAGGAGCAGACATAACACTGGCAGTCACCAAATGTGCTGGTTCTGCCCCAAAGCCAATGTAAGCTGCCAGAATGGTGCCTGAAATAATCTGTCATGATTAATATGTCTTGGAATAGCCAGGGAATGCAGCCACATGTATAGTTATACCTACATGAATTATACAAACTAATTTCCTGGAAATCAGGCGAGGAAGGCTATTTATAGTTTGTTTATGCCCAGACCCGAGTCATGTTGATCAACGTCCTATACCTTCAAATGTTTTAAGTTTTATCAATCGCATGTTTTCCCGATGATGATGATGATGATATTTCAATTTACCGGTTAGCCGCTAGGCGAGGTTCAGGCTAGCGACTTTAGAGAAAAATTAATTTCAGGATTTTACTGATCAAACCTAGGTCTTTCATTTTGAGGCTAACAAGGTCATGAAAACTTCCAACTTGTAGTATTTGCATCATGCAGAAGATATATTTATATGAAAATAATTTACCCGACACAGTCGCATAACCAGACGACATAACTAAGTGCATTTCTGAGGGTGTGAGGATTGCCAGGTAAGGTTTCACAAGCAGTATTGACTCGGTCTGTAATTTATGAAAATTAAAACTATATTTAGTCAGTTTTAAGCCGACGCATCTCAATAGACATGAATATTCAACAATAGGGTATAGCTGTCAGAAGCTAGACCAAGGTTTATAAATGACTTACCATTCCAAGGAAAATATTTCCAACAGCGATGACACTCTCACAAACGGTAGTCGCGGTAGCCGTCTGGAGAAGTCTCCCCAGTGTGATGACGAACCATTGTAACGCGCCCCAGAAGAACAGAACCTCCACCAGCATACTAAAGAAGAAGATTATTGGAAGCGTCTGAAAGATAGAAGTAGAAATGAGGACGGTACAACTAAAGATGGTCGGTGGTTGGCGGTTACATACAGGCAAACTAACAATACACCTAATCCAGTTTAAAATTAAAAGTATTGGAAGGGTTTTAGAATATTACGAATAGGATCCTGTAGTCTGTATGTAGCTCATTTATAAAAAAAAATGTCCTATGTTCTTTGAACTAACATTTCATGCTAATGTTACTAGAATGATATTAATTAATAATAATCATTATAATGACTATAAGAAATTAACAAATTAATTGTCTACGAAAACCTTATTCAAGTGAATCTAACCTCCAAAAATTCTATTTCCCAATGAAGTTTCTATTTCCTTAAATAAATTTGAATACGCATAGAATACTTATAGGTCATTCTCATAATTAAAAGACAAACCAATAACGTTCCTGCCAATTTTCCGGTGTCGGTGAATACTTACCACGAGATGATTCAACTGTCTATATTTGCCCGCTCTTGTATAAAAGTAACTAAATAACTCACACTAAAAGCGAAGACCCCTTCAGTTCTGACGAGCAGGTCTCCGAAGACAAACGCTGCTCCTTCTATACCGTAAGACAAGAAAACCGCCACCTAGACAAACAATATTCATGTTTATTCGTACCCTTATTTAAAGTATCTGATTAAGAAATATGTGGTCCGAAATGACGTTACTGTTTATTTGATACTTGGTTATTAGAAGAACCCAAGTTTAAAAAGATTATTACAGAAATGCAAATCGTATATGGATTAGTAACGATATAGCTTTGTGGATCCGCCTTTAAAATAGCACTTTGAAACTTTTTTTACGTCTTAATTTGTTAAAAAAATCAAAATTCAATTAAACAACTATTTTGAATCTGGCGAGAAATCTCTGCAGTGTTAGTCGTAACGTAGCGACTGAAAACTTACCTTGTCAGAAAAGCACTGTAGTGCATAGCGGCCCGTATCCCACCTGATGAAGAGCAGACCAAATAGGAATTGTATTAGAAGCCCGACAGACACAGTCCGCCACTGAATTCTGCCAGGATGTGCAGAAAACACAAATCCTAAAATGATAAAATACAAAAGTATCATTTCAATCCATCATGATTAGATTCATCCCGTATCCGTCCACTGCTGGATATTAGTTTGTTTCAATGAACGCCAAGACTGCCGATCCCCGTTCCTCGTATCCCACTGGGACCGACTGTCCTTTCCGTGTAAAATGGTAATCCTTTGTTAAATAAGCGTAAAATAGATAATAATGTATTCATTGTTTTTCAGTTGACCTGAATAATAACGTCCGTTAATATTCAGCACGACTTTCCCTGTAACCCTATATATTATATTAGTGAGCCTCATGATGAGGATGTTGAATTATTATTATTTAAGGGTGGGGACACCAGCAAGGCCAGACGGGTCCAGCAAGTCCACAGCAAGGCCAGTCCTCATTAACGGGACCATTTCACCCAAATTGAGGATGTTGAAAGAATAGAATGCTAGAATCTGTTCAATACGTACACCTGTCTTGTAAGCAAGCCATACAATGTAGTCTGTTAGCAGAGCACTTACCAAGTAACAACAACACCGCTAGACCCAAAAGTGAGATGAGCCTGTCTGATGCTCCCCTGGTATCCCAAACGAGGAAACCAATGACAATTGCCACGATTCCAACACAGAAACACCACCTGAAAAGCCTGTAAAAGGAACATTGTTATGAAAAGCTGAGTTACCGAGACTCATCGAGCATATAAGACTGAATAATTGACCTCACAAAAAACATAAATTTAATTTTCTTTTTTTTTATATTAGTTGGATAGGCAAACTGGCAAACGTACCGCCTGATGGTAAGTGGACAACGTCGCCCATGAACATAAACTAGTATAGCTGGAACGAGCCCAGGCAACTTATTTATGTGTTGCCTATCCTGAGACATAATATGTTAAGTCTCGGTGCCAGTAATTACACTGCCTGTCTTGCCCTTCTCTCCGAAACACAGCAAAGCTGTTTCACGGGAGAAACAAGCAAGATGGTGGTACCCATGCAGCCGGGAGCGCGGCACAGCGCTTCCCTCCCACCGGTATCAAATATTTTGATTATGCCTCTTTAAAACTCACTGCTTGATAATATTATGTTATTTGCATGCACAAACTGGTAGATGGCATATGGTAAGGGATTCACGTCGCACGTGAATATAAACGAGCTAACCCTGGACAAATCTTTTAGGCCTACATCTACATAGAGATATTTATGTTGCCTATGCAGAGAAGCGAGATATCTTAAAAAGTGTAAAAGTGATATACTATTTATAATCGAGTAATTTCTTACATATATTTCCAGAAGTATCCGCAGGCATTCTCTACTATACTCCACACTCTCCTCTGAAACCATTTACCAAAGAACCTCTTCACAATCAGGAAATAGATCAAGAAGAAATATATGATGCCCAGAAATGCTATTAAGCTTCCGAAGCCGTGACATAGTTCTAATTGTTCAGATCCTGAAATGAAAAAGGTAAATAAATAAATGAAATAAATCACAATGACTAAGTTATTTTTGCAACAAAAAATACTAAGGCAGCAACAGACTTTGTCCTACCTTGTACCGAGCGTAACTGATTATACGTATACGGATTTTCATGATTATTATTTATTAAGCGGGATAATGGCTCTCAGTAGCTCAATCTAGTTAAGAGTTACAAAAAAAATAACAGCGTTAAAACTGATAAAACTATTTAAAATATCTTTAGTAAACTCGTATAAATATTATAATGGTCGTAATTTTTACATACATAAATTAAACGTACCGTTATTAATCCAGTAATACAAGCTTGCGAAAAAGAAGCCAATGACGAAGCCATTTATGATAAACAAGAAGATCGTCTTCATGGCAGAGCCGTTCTTCTTCAGGAAGTCATCAGTGGAGCTTCCGACCTTCGTCAGAGTGACCTCCAGCCAACCGGTCGGCTCGTACTCTAGCGACTCATGTGTAGCCTACGACAGGATTTGATGTTGATTGAGCAACACAAATATTTAAAACGATACCTTTGGTAATTGAACATTATAGGTAAATATAGGAATACCTACATCTCCATTGGTGACTTCTGTTTTACCTGGCACAGCTACCATTTCTAAATTACTTCCATCGGTAACCTGGAAATGGACAAATCCAACATTTAGTAGCAGTTGCGGCAGTACAACAGCATAATATGGCAGTAGATCAGATCTAATTTAGGTAAAATTGAACGTAACGAGTTTTTCACACACCGTGGCAACGGCAGGTCTTTATCTACCCACCAGTACTAGGTTAGATTAAAATGCTATAACTTTGCGAAAATATGATGTAAACAATTTTTTGTAATTTTTATTTCTCTGCACCAACGAGACTGGGACATATAGTTTCGGACTTCGTCCGCACTACCTGAAATACCCCGGCAGGCTGATATGGGCCTGTTCCGCAGTGATTTAAATTTGAATTCAGAAACAACCTTTTTATAATACTTTAAATACATATAACTTACTGAATTTATTTCGACACATTCCAACACTTTTGTTATTGCTTCATAGAAAAACAATAGTTAAAAAATGTATATTCAAAATGTATATTCAAAGATCACTCATGAACGAGCGCATATAAAACGTTAAGGCTATTTTCTGTTTCTGTTGTAACTTGTAAAACACAAACCGATTATTTTAATAACTTTTATCTGAGATCGTAAAATTTTTATGTAAAAGAAAATTGTTATTACTCACAAAGCCAACGTTAGCAAGACCTAGAATTATTATATTATTTATTCATATTATGTTTACTATTATTTACTTTTAGTATTTACACAATTACGTTAATTAACATCTAAGTAATTTAAATAATGGCTGCCTCACTTATATTTTTGACGTGACAACGTCTTATATTTCGATGGAGCCGGCTGCAAGAACGATAAAACATGACGCATGCGGCGTTACCTCGCTCTGAGGCGTTCCATTTTCTTATGACGTTGTCACGTTCAACTATCGTCAGTAAACCGACTTTACAGACAACCGATTTTTTTTGTAGTGTTTTTATTTTACGTGTTACCTTTCTGCCTATTTTCTTCTTACAGTAGTTTTAATAACGGCCACTAAACAGAATACAAAGATTGAGCTACTTTGAGGCCTGTATGGTCTTTAATTTTGATTGTAATGCTGGACCTTAAAAGTAAAAACCTTTCACGCATGTGATTGGCGATTTATAACGCGTCATCGGTGTGAATATTTGGAACATTGCGAAATCATCTTTACACTTTAGTTGTATGTCGAAGGTTCCAGCCTTATACCTAATCCGGAGAACGAGCTTTGAAAACTTACACATGTAGTATAAAATATAAATGATTGTACTTTAGAAATATTTAATTAATTACATATAATATGGTTAGTGGACTAATGCTTCGTTACCACAATGTACTACTAAAGATTAAAGCTTAATTTTTTAAACAATTAATGTAACATAACCTTCATCATTATATTATACTTACAAGGGTTTCGTCTTTTGCTTAATATATCTTTATGTGTATGGAATATTAAAATGTTTGTACGAAATACGTAACAGAATTTAATTCACTATAATAATAATAAATACAATAACATCATTCGTCACATATTCTTTCGGCTTCTATTGCAGTATGTAATATGTATATGAATTTACACTTTGTATACACCGCTGTTCGCTTACAATCATGAACTAAACAAAAGTGCAGGAAGCATTTGTTCATATTCTGTTTGCTTATAGTTAATATGTTTGTCAACATATTTAAAAAATATTGTACAGATCATTGTAATTCCTGTATACAATGTAGACTGAACAAATGCACTAATGTAAATATTTACATTTCACAAACAAACATGGACACGTATTTGAAGATAAGATATTGTTCCACATAAGTGGAAACTGTTTTAATTTATTATGCCTTCAAGTGTTAATTATTAATCTATATTTAGTATCATTAAAGAGGGAGGGAAAACGAGCAGGCGAAGCTTTTTGGCGACTATCGACGCCCATTATACATCCGCACAACCAAAGATTAGATTCAGATGCGTTGTCATCCTTTTCCCTATACCCCCCAATGGACCACCGGAAACTTACAAACCGCACGAAACGCGACAGCATAGTTGTCACTTGACGCCGGTATTATGTAAGCGAGAGGTACCACCCCAGTCGTGCCGGTCCAATTCGGCTGCAAAACAGCATTGCACTACCACTTCATACTCACACAACGGAATTAAATATCTATAATAAAATAAAATGCTTACCGTACTCCTTTTTCTCACTTCACCGGATTCCATCTTGGAATCCGTAGTTTTAAGATCAATTAAAAATTACTATAAACTTCTTACAATTTACGATTGTTATAAGACACAGAAATCACTGAAATGGTTGTATTTTTGCATTTTGAAGTTAGTTTCTGAATTCTGAAAGATAACGAAATTTAAAATTATACAATATATTTTAGGCTATAATATTAACATAATATAATAATAATAATAATATCAACTCTTATAATATGTCCCACTGTTGGGCACGGGTATCCTCCTCGAAATCAGGAGGAGGATGTTAGGCCATAGTTCACCGATGCGCTGGCAGCGCTGACCCAATGCGGGTTGGTGAACTTCACACACCTTCAATGACTTTTAATCTCATCAGGCATGCAGGTTTCCTCACGATGTTTCCTTCACTGGTTTTATTATTATAAACGTTATATGAGATAGATAAAAATGCTCTAAATGCTAATGCGACGTATATTTGCGGATTTCCTTATCTCAAATAGCTACTTTCTTTGTTGAATGATGTCATATTATGGCCAAATAGATCTCTATTTGTTTTACGCATCAGGCTTTAACTACGCTAGTGATTAATACATACGTATTTGTTCACACACACACAGACACACACATATTACACACACACATATATATGACACACGCATAGCCAACTACATTGTAACCTTATCCGATCTTCAAGTTAGTGTATGAAGATCCTGGGGAACCACCGTCCTAAAGTTAAAGGTTGAGTGTTGATGTATCTAGTAGCGTTACCGCAACGAGATGGGAGGGGGGAGCGGTTGTTCGTAACCCTGATAGGATCTTGGGAATCTATAAAGGTCCCTCGGTCTTCTTAAAAGAAGACGAAAATGGAAATTGAAAAGTTATGTAAACACCTATTAGTAGTAATTCATACTTGTGTTACTTCTCTTCATGGACATATAATTATTCCGTTTATACTTAGTTTAAATCTTAGTGCCATTTTATTTATATTGCGACGATTGCAAATAATGTACGTCGACAAAAACAATCGTTGCGGTCATGCGGTCTCATAAAAAGGTAAACTGTATTTATTATCTACATATTTCTATTGGATATAACTTTAATGAAATAAACTTAACAGCTTCCTTTCTTTATAGTTACAGTTTGTAGTAGTAATTAATAATTATACAAATTACAAAACACAATTAGTAGTAAGTAGTAGTAGTAGGAACCCAACTTTATATTTAAAAGCAACGCGAAAGTTTGTACGTATGGATGTTTGTTACTCTTTGCCGCAAAAAACTACTCTATGGATTTTTACAATAATAAAGCTTATGTACATCAGAATTCAGAATAACACAATATAGGCTATGATTTATAAAGATATTGCGTGAATTGTCCAAAATATAACGATTTTGTTTTTTACGCCGGAAAATGTAAATACGCATAAAAACCCGGGGTGAGTGCCACCAATGCCGCCTTTGGTGAGGTGCTCCAGATTGTTGAGCAAACAGAGCATCTCGACGGCTAAGTCAGTCCCTAAGAGACCGACGCCACCTCCACAGAGGGGTTATCCCGCATCACATAACAACCCCTCCCAACGTCGTCGCTGTACAATGGGGTGAGGTTCCCGTCCTCGCCCCTATTGCCCCCTGCTCTTTTGTCCCCTTTTCTTATAAGAGGGGTACAAAGAGCCCTTCGGCACAATTCACTTCGCCCAAGGTGCAGCGGCTCACCCTAGGCTACTGAGCCCCACCGCCACGTCAAGGCCTGAACCATGGTGGGGGCCTAAACCACAATGTACTAAGCCTGCGTGAACGAAGTCGAGGGCACCAGGTAGTAGGTACTTATTACAAAGCTAGCACCGACATCTGACAAGGATGTTGTGAGAAAGGTCGCAGACTTATTTGCACAGATAACATGTGCAATGTAGATAAGGCTGTTTGAGGTTTAGCAAATACCTGACCCAGAGAACCCAAAGAAAGAGAAGAAAGAGAGAATAGAATTGGGACTCGAAGCGCCAGTTTGAGCCGAAAGGCAGCAGGTTAAATGGTATTTGATTATTCCACGTATAAATAAGTGGAGAAAAAGTAAGGGGGAGGATCAGTCCACAGGAGCAGTGATTAGGATATAGCGTTTACTAATGAGCAGTCAACGAATCTGTCCATTTTGTCGTAAAAACATTTACCCATTATCCACGTAAATAAATAGTTAGTGCTCGGTATAGAGGTGCACGAGATGGCCTCGATACAATCAATCGCTGTGCCGAGACTGTTAAAGATATAAAGAGAATTATCATAATTTATTAATTTGTGATTATCGCGGACGCCGTACAGTTTACAACAGTCTTTTTTTTTTTTTCTTTAACGCCGGGAAATGCTCTGAGGCATCCCGTGGGGGAGTGGGGACTCCCCAGGCGAGTATGTGGGACTCGCAGCGCCCGAAAGATGATAATCTCTACCCACTAAAACCCGGCGAGTGCCACCAATGCCGCCTTTGGTGAGGTGCCCCGGATATTTTTAGCAACAGGGCACCACGACGTCTAGTCAGTCCCCAAGAGACCAACGCCACCTCCACAGAGGGGTTGACCCGCACCACAGCACAACCCTAACGTACCTACTTGTTATGATAAAAAATTGGAACGTGAAGAAAAATGCATAGTAAGTAATAAGTCCCCACTACATAATGGCAATATCTGACAAGGGCGTCGTCGTCGAAGAGGGGGGGCAGGGAGGGGCAGCTGCTCCCCTAGAGATTCTAAAACAGTTTCCAAATTTAAATTAACCTAATGAAAAAAAGAATCTCTGCCGGCCACTATATATTATTTATTTTCCAGTCAAGAACTCCAACCTCCAAGTTAACAAGTCAAACACATACTTGGCTGGTTTTTTTCACTGAAAAAAAAAATAACTATATGAGCGCATTTATATTATGAAGTCAAATTATCTCTTAGGCACATAAAATATAATTCAACAACAATAATTTTGTTTAAGGCGGTATATTGGCAAATACACAGTGAGAAGCACTTGGCAAAAAAATCAGGAAAATTATTCCCGCGTAATTTAACGGCCTGGAAAAAAGATATGTTATATTCAAGGATATTACCTAGAACTCTTGTAAGTACATTACACGATTAGATTAACTTGACTCGATCATAAAAAATCCCAAACATAGCATAAATTTAAGCAAAGCCTGTACACATTTGAAGGAAAAAATATTTCTTTTAAATTTAAAATTTATGTCATAATTTTCTTCATTTCAACCTACGTAACCTATGTTTATTCAAATTTAATTTATTTCACTTTTTCGGTACAAAAACTTAAAAAACCATAAAAACAACAACTGTTTCGAGCGGGCCGATCCAATACCGTGCCGCCCGGTTTGGCCGCTGTCACGGTCGGATCTGTGTCTAATATTTCTTTACGTGTTTTAAACAAAAATGGCAAACAAAAACAATAAAACGAAGAGTAAGAGATCTCAATTTCAACATCGAGAAGGAGATCAGTCAAAAAGAGATTTATGAAAAAGTATTTTATTATATATTATATACTCGTATATTATATTAAAGTTAACTGTTTTTTTATATAACATACCATTACACGGAATCAGGATGTATATGAAGCAGTTAATTTTGATACCGGTAACCGATATTTTTTGAATTTATAGTTTTGCTACTATTAGGTAATCAAACAGATTCCTTTTTAGCCGACTGTGCCAAAAGAAAGGAGGGTAATTGTTATTCGGGTGAATTTATGTAGCTGACTGAACGGCTTTAGTGATTTTCGTAAATCAGGTGTCGTTTATTGAACGGAAACAGACATACAATCAAAATTTTACATTTACAATAATTAGTGTTGTTGGGAAAATACTTTTTATTTTAAAATAAAATTAGCAACTGGCATTCCTATTTCAGCTTGTAGTTTAACACTTCAGATGAAATACCGCATTCAAAAAAATTCACTTTGGTACAATGGAAAACAAACTGAAGTACGCAGAAACCTTGAATTTCGAGACTGCTGACTCTAATTGTAACAGCTTGAAGCTCCTAATCAGTGACACCTTAGTGAATATACAGAAGAATAGGAATGATATACCTGATCTCAGACTAAACCTTGTAACTGAAGCGTAGACGAAAGGAATTAAAAGTCAAAGGACTAAAAGATTCAGAGGTGGTCAAAGAGTATGAAAAGTGTTATGCCAAACCATTGCTAAATGGTTTAGAATTGATAAAGACAAATATACAGTAAGTACTTGCTCAGAAAAACACTTCTTAAAGTACCAAATTGCAGACCTATTTAGGAAAGTTTATTTACTTACTAAAGAATTTAAGCCTAAAACACGGCTAATAACATTAATGGTACATCTCTTCATCTATAAGAATAAATCGCTGAAAGAAGCTATTGTGAAGAGTTGTACAAATGATGGTTGACGTAGTGTACCCTATGTATGTGATTGGGATAATTTAGAACTGCTGGAGTCTAAAACTCTGCGATCCAATGTAAATGCTGCTCTCAACTCCCTTAAAATGAGGAAAACATCAAATTCTGATGCAATAACGGCAAAGTTTACAAATGTCTAGGTGAATCTGGCATAGATGCACTCCACGTAATTTGTAGCAAAGATGGCCTGTTAGTCCTGTTAGTGATCCTGACTGCTAAACCAGAAGGTCGTGGATTCGATCCCCACACAGGACAAATGTTTGTGTAATGAACATGATAATTTATTCTGTGTCTGGGTGTAATTTATCTATAATATGTATGTATTTAAAAATACATCCGTATTTATCATTTGTTCATCATTTTTTCATTGTATCATCAAGGCAGACCTAGTTTGGGATCAGATGGGCGTGTGTGAGTTGTCCCAGCATTTTATTATTATTATTATGGGCTACTGGAAAATGGCAAAAAGACTGGACCGACTCTATTTTACGACATCTACACAAAAAGGGTTTCACAAATCAATGTGTTCCATCGCCACACAGCCACGTTTATATCCCAGAGTGTGACAATAAAGATGATGATGCAAACTTCATGGCATACGTACACGAAGATGAAACTAAATTATTGACATCAAATAGGTTATACAAAAACGTTCCACCAACTATCACATATTCATAAGTACATTGTTTTTTAGTTTCATTTTCGTATCGTTTTTAGGAGCTGCCAATGAAACGAAAACTATTAAGTACTACTAACAAGTAAAAAAAGTGATATTAAAAGCAAATGAGGCTGACGTTACTTTTAATAAATGAATACAAATAACGTTGTGTTTTAACAATAATATACTTTTTAATAGCTTAGAGACTGAGTGGTTTAAGTATGAAAGCTATACACAATTAGAAAGTTCTTAAAATTATGTAATCAAAGCTAACCCTGAATTAATGTCTTGTTTCTACGCCTGTTGTTTTAAGATATTCAACATATTTTTAGTGGTAACAAAAGGGCGTACAGAAATTATATTAGATTTTAATAAAATAATTACAGCTCTTGAGTAAGTGTCTTAATGTTTGTAAAATAGTTATAAATTGAATACAGTACTTTAATAAGAAATTACTTATTCATCACAATAAAACAATATTCTCTTTTGTACGCCCCAAAATTAGTATCAATTTTTTTACTATATAGTAGATGTTGCCAAAATTGCGTTGAAACAAAGAGGCGTACTTACCGTTTATCAAAAACTATGCGTGCTATAATCTGAAAAGTCTTACCAGACGGTAAGTTATGTCGAAAAAGAAGGTCAAATATCAGCCTTATACAATCAACTAGTTTTGTTTTATTCATTATTTTGTCTTTCCTGTAAAACTGTACTTTTGTATACGCCCCTTTGTTAAGAAGCCCTTGACATATATCCATTCAATAAAAAGCGGTTATTTTAATATTACAATCAGGCATTCCAATTTTTTATCTGTATAGAATATAGATAAATACCAAAATCGGTATAAAATTGAATGATAGTAAGTATGAACAGCTCTATATAGTTCCGGCGAGTGATATACGTAATAAAATTCAAAATTCCCGCATTGTCATAATGCGTAAAGTCTCGCGTCCACCACATACGCGGCGCCCCACACCTCATCACCCAGAGGGGTAAGTAGTGGTCTGCATCCTCGCCTTAACATATTAAATAATAACTTTTATAGCTTAATAATTATTTAATAATTGCTTAATAATTATTTATATATTATTTATAAAATTTCTTGTTATAAAGTTTTTATAATTTAATGTTGTTGATAAAGTTTTTCTAAATAATAATTATGACATTGATACCTACGAATAAATAATAAGTCAGGAAATGTAACTGTGTTATAAAAATGACCCAACAAAAGTCGTGTCCAAGTAGGCGGGGCTTAAAAGTCGTTTCCAGCGCGTCATCAGTCGGACTTTCTTGCAAGCGAACACACGTCAAACTTACGCATACGTTTTCGTTTTTTCATTATGAATTGCAGCTGCTAATCATCATGCCATCATTTGTAGTGAAGCGGTGCAGGAGCCATACAAAATTAAAACCTCCAGGGATCACTTCTCACTAGTAAAATTATATTATATTCAAATACGTTAATGTAATAAGCAAACCGAGATGGTCAATACTATGCAAAATGAAGTCAGTCAATTTTTGAACCAATGTAGAAGGTATTTTATATATTCGTCATTAAATGTATAATATACCTAATATATTAATTAATATTTTTATCATTATTTAAATGTATAACGATATAATTGAGGTATTTAAAAAATGATTTTGCATTTTGCTTGCTTTGATTTCTTTTAGTATCCCAGCAGTAGTGCGCTGGGCAGACTTCTCAAGAACCTCGAAGGAACCAGCGCCGCCTGCAGGCAGCTATACTCCGGAGTATGGCAATGTATGGTGCATCCATTTGGGCGGGTCACCTTACCGCGAGGAATAAGGCCTAGCTGGTACCGTACAGTATCGTGGGTGACAGACTGACCTAGCCGGTGACCCCCCGTGGGAATTTGTGGCGGAGGTTCTTGCCGAGACGCATTCATATGTCTCCGTTAGGAGGGCTCCCGGCAAGAACCTTACGTTATACGAGATCCTACGGGTTCGCCGACTAGGACAGGAGCGTTAATACGGAGGTGGGGGGGAGGACCCGGAACGGCAGTCGTATGACAATAGCCTAACGGCTGCTTTGCATCCAGTCCTCGAGCGGTGGATGCGGCGTAAGCACAAACCCTTCCGTCTGACACAGGTGCTCACTAGGCATAGTTGCTATGATGAGTACCTGTGCCGTACGGCCCACGGGGGCCAGTAATAGTATGTTACGATTGTGGCGCGTCGGTGGACTCTGCCTTTTTTTTTTTTCTTTTACGCCGGGAAATGCTCTGAGGCATCCCGCCTGGAGAGTGGGTCTCCCTAGGTGTGGGGTGGGACTCGCTGCGCCCGAAAGATGGTAAATGGACGCAGCTCTGCCCACTAAAATCCGGCGAGTGCCGCCTTGATGAGGTGCCCCGGATCTGTTAAGCTAACAGGGCACCTCGACGGCTAGTCAGGCGTCGATCAAGGGACCGACGCCACCTCCACAGAGTGGTTGTCCTGCACCACAGAAAAACCCCTCCCAACGTCGGGACAGTACAATGAGGTCCTCACCCCTTGCCCCCTGCTCTTTTGTCCCCTCTTCTTATAAGAGGGGTACAAAGAGCCCCCTCGGCTCAATTGGCTTCGCCCAAGGTGCTGGGCTCACCCTAGGCTACTGAGCCCCACCGCCACGACAAGGCCTGAACCATGGTGGGGCGGTGGACTCGGCCTAAAGAAATCATTGTAAAAAAATTATTAAATAATATTGTTTTATTATTGACTTGGTTCACTTATTGCATGACATTGGCTACGCAGCTATCACTCGACTGTCATAGGTGACATTGCAGCATGCGCGCCGACCAATACCTGAATTTATTCTGAAATTAAACAAATCACCAATGACGTCTATTTGTAACCTCGACAGTGATTGGTATTTTAAATCATACGTCGTTTTGGTTTGAAGTATGCCCACTTTTTATGTGTCATTTGTTCTGAGTTAGACTTCCTGACTTATTATTTAATATGTATGCGCTTATTAGATAGACAGTATGAAGTTCCTGAAAAGGGCTAAACCTTTGGTCACCGGATCCAATAATATAATGCAGGCGTTCTTTAAGGAAAGTATAATGTCTGTGACGTCACTATCATTACCTTGGGTGATGTCACTACACCTTGGAGAAACTGGGAATATTAAGTTGCCCTGCTCCTGGTATAAGGATGTCGTCGTCTAGTATGTCCAGACCCGGGACCCGTGACGTGTCACGGGTCCCGGGTCTGGACCGCTCTTGGGTGCGCCAACAGGGTAAATAGTGGGCCTATGACGACTCTATATTATGGCCTCCAAAGAATTTTTTTTAACTATGAGTCCCCATTTATATCCATGAATCGACGATTCTTAACTTAAGAGGTAGAACAGAGAGAGAGAGAAAAGTTAGATGTTCGTAGCGGGATCGGCCATCTTTACCTAAGCCTTAGTGTGCCCGTCGTAGACAAATACAGACCGATAAGTGATAGAATATTCAATAAGGAATTAAACAATAACGGTCTTACATATAAACATCTCGTTAAGTAATACTTAAGTTAAGCAACTCGGCTATAAATCGATGATTACTTTTGTTTACTTATAAACATTGATTAGCTGTTGCTTATACGGAGAACGATACGTAGATGGAATTGGCACAGATTATACCCAAAATAATTTAGTAAGGTATACCGGCGCTGGGGATCGTGGAGCGCCGGGAGTCAGGAGTGCCCTATATCTCCGGGGACGACCCATCCCCGGGTGAATGCGCAAAGAATTTCCACTGCGACAGCAAAAAAAGTAGCCTAACACCTTCCTCAAGTGATTTGTTCATCGATCCTGCCCAGCAGTAGGACATATTATGATAATGATGTGAAGATATAATATAATATATAAACTAAATAGGTTTACCTATGCATCGAACGTTTTATTGTCCATTACGGTTTAGTTCCAAGTTCAAAGAAAGTGTGTACGTTAACTCCGATGAATGTCGCGGATTATACAACTGCTGTCATGTGGGTCACCGACGGTGAACGTGCTGTGCAAACCTGATACACACAGTGACTAAATATTTTAATCTAGTTCCACTTTAGTGGAATCCGCTTCATGTACAGGAAAAGGTAGTTTTGATATCCCCCTAAAAAATTTTTTTTTCTTCAATTCTGAATGTGATCCCACCCAATAAACATTCTATTTTTCCCTATTCTCTTGTAATTACATATTAAACTTATATAATATAATAATGAGTATGAAAATACAAATTATTAATTTAAAAAAAGTCCCACACACATCTTAAGGTGACCTCCCACAATGTGTTTTACGGACGAACTATCACAGACGTTGCGCAGACACAGGCCTGTACTCGTATAGATGGTAATTGGTAGCTATATTTTTGTCAGTGAACGTAAACAGTTTCTAGTTGGATGATTATAATAATTATAATTTACATTTGATGATGCAGCCGTAATAAGTTAGAGTGTAATTTATAATGTAGCATAAGTAAATGGAAGTATCAATAAAGTCTTCGTGAGCAACGCATTCCCTAGTCCTAATATCGAAACAATCCGGCGATTTGTTGGTACTACATTCTACAGGTGAGCCGCTTCGTTAATGGACCATATATGTAATATTAAACACGGACTATTATTAAGTAGAAAAATATAATATACCTAAAGTAGGAAAATCCGGCATTAGTTTGCAAATTGCATGATATTCAAAGCAGCCTACCTGTCAGCCAGCTTTGGGCAGTTGGTTATATCATGCAACCTTTCCATAGATAATACTCGTCCTAACACAGACACAAATAATTGATGGATTGATGGTCGAATTACAGATACTGTGGATTATTGCGTCTATTTACTTTCAACGTTACATCTTACGTGTTATTCGGTGATACATATTACGATTTTAAGCCAACAAAAGCAATATTTCGCCTATAATGAATTAGTAGCACCACACTTTTCTTCAATATCTTACCTTATACATGTAACTTTTTATTTACAAATATATTTATTATTAATAACACAAGCACAAATATTTTACGAATGTCTACAGGTAACACAGGTTTACACTATCACGTGGAAAGTCGAACTGAGTCCGGCGGTGTGCAATCTGCTTTGCATTATCATATTAGGTTAGCCTACACTGTTTTTGTTTAGTTATAGAAACGTGCTAGCTTGATAACAAGCTTGGGAGATAGATATAGTGATAACATTTTGGTGCAGGTAGCATCGTTCAGCAATTGGAGGAGGGCCCAAGACCGGGACTCTCGGAGTCTCAATTTGGGTTCAAACACGCCGGTCGACCGTCGATGCCCTCAAACGCCTTCGGGCGGTGTGGTCGAGTGAGGCGGAACACAGGGGTGGTGGTGGTCGCAGTGTCCTTAGTCATCGCGAACGCCTTGAACAGTCTCCCCCACAGTGTGTAACGGGAGACAATGATTTTTTTAGGAGTGCCTATCTATGGAGGCTGTTGGAGGCGTATCCCTCCGAGAGGAGGATAAGCTGCGATACGGGTCGGGGTTTGTATAGTGGTGTTGAGACCGATACGCACTCTTCCCGAAACTCTGAAAACCCAACGCCACCGGCAGGCAGCTGTACTCCGGAGTCTGCCAGAGTATGGCAATGTATGTTCCGTCCTAATGGGAGCACGATTTGGGCGGGTCACATTACCGCAAGAAATAAGGCCCATCATGGTCATCGCGATAAGAGTGACTTGGGGGTACCGTACGGTACCTTATATACGGTATAGTCCTTCATTATTTTTGTTTCTTTAACGCCGGGAAATGCTCTGAGGCATCCCGCGGGGAAGTGGGTCTCCCCACACGGGTATGTGAGACTTGCTGCGCCCGAAAGCTGCCACCAATGCCACCTTTGGTGAGGTGCCCCGGATCTAATAAACAAATAGGGCACCTCAACGGCTAATCAGTCCCCCAAGGGACCGCCGTCACTTCCACAGAGGGGTTGTCCCGCACCACAAAATAACCCCTCCCAACGTCGGTACAGTAGGTACAATGGGGCGAGGTTCCCGCCCTCGCTCCTTGCCCCCTGCTCTTTTGTCCCCTCTTCTTATAAGAGGGGTACAAAGAGCCCCCTCATCTCAATTACCTTACCCTAGGCTGATTTTTCCCGAGATGCACTCCTACGTCTCGGATAGGAGGGCTATTGGCGAGAGCCTCGCGTTGGACGGGATGCTGCGGCTTTGCCGACTAGGGCAGGAGGCATTAATGCAAATTAACTTATTATATATTTAATAGTCCAGAACAACTCGATTAAGGCGTCCAATGGCATCCATGGGGATTTTAGTGGGAAATCTTTCTGACCGAGAAAATGCAGTCAGTCATAACCGCCAGTTCGCACACAGGAACAGGTGGTAAGGTAATTGTTATGCGTAAATTTCCTTGTGAGGAAAGCAAGGGTCTTCAAGGGTCTGCTCCGTGGGCTTGGTCACCACTGAAATAGCTCTGGAGTCTAGTTTAACCGTAGCAGCATCGAAGTTATGTAAGCGAATACTCTGTGACACTGCGAAGACTTAAACATTGTTTACATTTTATATTTACTATCTACGAAAAATCATGGCCATTGGGCAGCTAAGCTGAGTTCAGCGTAACAACTTGATACGGACTTTGTTGCGGTAAGTCGAAAACGGCTTGTCAGATCTTTTAAAAAAATGGGACAAAATGGGAAACACCAGTTTTTAAACAAAAAAAGAACCATCGAAATCCATTCACAGACGGCGGAGTAATCGTGTCACATACATAAAAAAAAACATACAGACGAATTGAGAACCTCTTCTTTTTTTTAAGTCGGTTATAAAATTAAAACCTTGGTGGTGTGTTACAGTACCGCAGAAAATGCCTGGTTGTCTAACTTTTAAACTAATATAGGACCTTACTTACCATAAAGAGGAACATTCCTTTATTATGTTACGAGGTCTATATCTTGACCCTAATAATAATTAAAATTTATTAAAGGATAACCGAATTAAGATAAAGCATATAAAGATAAGATTAATTCAATTGTAGCCAGTAGGTACACATACCTCACGTTTGATATGACTTAATGATTGAAATCATTTCGGCATGGTAACGCCTAACAGGTTTTTAATTATCAATTAGCATATTAATTACCTTTTATATCTGCGCACTATTTGTGTGTCCAGTGTATTTATTGATAGCCCAGCATAACTGGCATCGTTTAGCATGTCGTCATCATCGTGATGTTACCAACCACAGATAATACATTTTTAGAATTACTCGAGGCAAGAATCTTAGCAAAGGTTGGTGTGGTGGGGAAAATTCGCGCATCGTAATTCGCAAGTAAAATCGACGCGCGTACTTTCCCCACCCAGCCATGAGTTACGTTATTACCTGTACGTGGTTGTTGCGGCTGGGCACGTCAAGCGGCGAGCGTTCGTTCTCATTGACATTTTATAAATCGTCGGTACTTCGCAAATCCGCGGACGCATATGCTATAAAAATAAACTAGGCACTATAAAGTTAGTTTTTTTATGTTAGTTGGACAGGCAAACTGGCACCCTGCCACCTGATGGTAAGTGGTCGTGGTCACAGCAAAGCTGTTTCACGGGAGAAACAAGCAAGATGGTGGTACCTATGTAGCCGGGAGCGCGGCACAACGCTTTCCTCCCACCGGTATATAGTTAGTTGACAAAATCGATCAATTTGATCGATTTTTAAGTCAGAGGGTAAGTTTTCAACATCCTATAATTTTAATACAGACCTTCACACTAAAAAACTCATTGTTAAGTCAGATACAATTTGTACGTCCATCCACACGGCTAGTAACAAATAATATTAATAAAATGAAAATATTATTTTTCTACTTACTGTCTTGGACATGGCGACTAAGACTGGAAAAAATATATTTAGCAAATTAAGGGTGTGGCAGGAATTTTAAAATAGGATAGGGAAGTGGACCCAGTGAAGTGGCGAGATCCCACACACCATAACGTTACACAGTTACAAGTAGGACGGAGGAGAGTTGAGTCGGACGTGCCCTTTAGTGCCGTCAGCAAAAAAGTAGCGTGGGACTTAATTAGATATACAAAATTATCGCTGATGAAATTATTGTTTTTATTATACAGATAAGCGAACGCCTTCGTTTATTATCACGACTGATTTCCAACTTTATTACCTGACCTTATCAATATATTTAACATAGCAGCTATCTGTTGCAATAACTATTAATATTTGGTTCAATAAATGTGCTATTGAATTAAACTATTTGAAAAAAAAAAATTACAATGTTTTTCATTAGAATCGTTTTTGGATAAGGCATTCGTAGACAACGCCACATAATAAATAATAGTACTAAAGTAAAAACGCCGAAATAATGAGCTCTGCAAAATAAAAATAATAAACATTAAATAGCATAATAGTAAAATAACAGGTGTATTTAAAATCTTATATATTAAATATATTTATTTGTCTTACAACAATACAGTAGCTATAAAAGAGTGATTATAATATTAAAGCATAAACATCTACCGAGAGAACCTAGGTTCGATCTTTTGCAACATTATTTTTCATAACGCTTTCTAGGACTGTTCATCGGCTACTGAGTGTATTATAGGGTGCTTACTAGATAAGTCTTTTCTCTGATCTGATCTGATTTCTCTTGATCGATGTATTTCTACTGCTCGTTGGTTCGAAAACATAGCATCAAAATAAAACACAACAACTACTAACATCATTTATTTCTATTAACTTTACAACGAATTTTAATCTGTATATATTACGTCTAACAATAAATTACGTCTAAGCTAAGGAATGTATCTCACAGCACAATTGTAAGTACAACATAATACAACTTAATTTACATCAGAGTAGTAAAATTATATCAATAAATGCACAAGCGAATAGAGTAGACAGTATTGGCTACGAGTAGGTCATTATGAAACGGCAATTTGACTATATTCAGGTTTTAATAAATATTCTTAGAATCTATGTATAAATAAGCCGTATACGAGAGAAATGGATCAGTATAGTTGTATATTTTTACGAATGAAATACCGCACCGACTAAAATATAATTTGCAGTTAAGTTGATTAAGAGATAGGATAGTTTGGGCGTGAAAGGTGGCGCCGTTGCCCGGGGGGCGTGGCTTGACGACGACTATTCGGGCTACGGGTTATTAACATTAAAATGGGTTCGATTAGCTTTAATACTATATATATATATATATATATATATATATATATATATATATATATATATATATATATTCATATATATTTGGTCATATTCATGAAAGATGCATTTCATTGTAAAGTTCGAAATAGAATCCGTTTGATTAACTTGTAGATTCATAGAATAAACGAAATATATAAGATTAATAGAATAAAGAAGTGTGAAAGTAGAAAAATAAAAAAAATACAATGTATGCACTATATTCAATTAACTTTTAGTAAAATATATTGTCTACAAGTCGCTAATAAAACGGACGTTAGTCTTAATTTATGTCTATAGCTATACATATGTGATATTAATTCAATTATTTGTCATATACTGCCAATCTATATTACTCATAATCACCCACTCATAGAAGCCACGGTACATTATTTCCCATCGCCATTTTGTTAAATATTCATAAAAATATTATAAATAAAATTTTGACGAAATATTGCTATAATTTAAGGTATACATTTAATTAATAATATATTATACAATATTTTAAGATTATAGAAAATCTAGAAATTAAGAGACGAATCGAATGTAGTCTAGGAGACAGATGAAAAATAACATACAGCGGGGATAACTTACAAGTGATACTGTGTTAGTGTGCTAAAGCGAGGCTAAGGATATGCATTGATGTTTTGTAAACAAACTAATTAAATAACAATAGATATAACAAGGATATGATTTTATTGCTGTTCGGTGACACTAATTAATATAAATTATTATAGGCTTTATATTATAGAATAACTGGAAGAAAATTTAATATAACTTACAACATATAGTATATGGAAAAATTCAATCAATTCAATAACAGTAATTTTGCAATTATATTGCACTCATTATGACGTTTGCTATTCATCAAGAAACTGGTTCCTACGCGTCAATTATTATAGATATATTGTTGTGTATAATTTATTAGAAATTACTAACGAGAGAGCAATGTTAAAAAGAAATAATTCTATGATGCACTTTGAAATAAATTGTCTGTAAAGTCGGTTTACTGACGATAGTTGAACGTGACAACGTCATAAGAAAATGAAACGCCTCACAGCGAGGTAACGCCGCATGCATCATGTTTTTTCGTTCGTGCAGCCGGCTCCATCGAATTATAAGACGTTGTCACGTCAAAATACGTATTATTAAATAAGTATAATTATAGTTTGACCTACAATATATTATATATTATTGTTTGTTGGCCGTTTTGGCGATATGAAGCGTTATCGGGGAGAGGTCGAGCGTCATGGCGGCGAGACGAGGGCGGGGCGAAGTATGGCTTAGCACATGCGCAGTTTTTTGACGTTTTCCATGCTCACGCAATTTGCTATTGTTCGAGGAAGTGACACGTGCTAAGTTGATTTAGATAGATTGTGTGAAGAAGACTTTTTAATAGAACATATTTAAAATCTTTATGTGAAACGTATTTCGCGCATTCATATTGCGGGCTCGTAAGTAGTGGTGGTGGTAAAACCATATCTGAAGTTATTTATAAAAAATAGTTTCAAATGCTACTGGCGATCACGTACTGACCATACTTTTGTTATATTTCGACTGCCTTCATTAAGTCATTTTAAACGCTATTAACTGTACATACGAGTATTTTACGCATGTAGTATTTTATACATGCTTTACATATTTAGGTACAGTTTACATTTCATAGCGTATTATTCAAATGCACTTGGATGACGCAGAACTAATCAAGTAGGTAACTATATTTTTAGCGGTCTTAAATTAGATGCCAGTATGTGGTTCATAATTATAAAAAATCTGCAGTGACAGTATAAAAGAAAGTAATGACAGCATCATGCTTTTTGTCGTCACGCCATTCAAGTCGATTTTACTGTAAGACGCGTCTATATATGTTTCACATCAAAAGACATGTTCTCTCGTTAGTTCAATTAAATTAGATTACAAATTGACACATCGATCACATATATTTAAACGAGATATATTTGTTTCGATAAATATTTTCCAATATAATTCAACATATAATATCAACTCGAGCACCTACATCTACGTTATATATTTATGGATACAAGTAGGATATAACAAACCACTAACAAGTCAGTAATAATATTACAATACAGGTACATCCGGGCAGTAGGTACTGCTTCACTCCCAACGTTTTATTAAAATAATAGGTACATCTGTAAATCCATGAAAGGTTACACAACGTAGTATTGGCTCTATTCAATGTTTTAAGGTATTCCATATTTGCAAATTTATAAGTACTTATCTTTACAATTAATAAGTATTTATCTTTTGGCTTTTTTTAATTTTTAACTTTCCTAAAGTATCAGTAATCATAGATTGGTCAGCCAAACTACACCGTCATGAGTCTTTCATTTATTTGTAATAATATTTTTAAACTAACATAACATTTATAAACATAATAGTACCTTTCACACACGAGAACGACAAATTATTGTAAATTTTTACTATTATATTAAATATATTATTTTTCATAATCAATAACATCTATCAATTTAATTATAATTAGGAATATTATCTATTATGCCATGTAAGCATCTATACGTGGTAACTCTATATAAATATAGTTATAAATATACTTCTGCAACACCTAAGCATTTATCGTAACTGGTAACACTATTGCACTAAAACTGCTTGTATTTCTGTATCATTTCTAGGCACCTTATTTGACAACATGTGGTCGAGTTCGTGATGATAATTTAATAATTGGCATCCTCAATATCACAATAACAAAATTATATATTTTCGTTTAAAATATTTTAAGAAGTATTTTTACATTTTCTTCATTATATTTTGTCGTAACCGTTTACTATTTAAATATATTAAATGAAAATTTTGAATTTTTATTTCATCATAAGCATTCATTTTGAGATTATGATACAGAATATAGTTTAAGAGACAACTTCATAGAACAAGTCGGATCTTTGAATCTAGATCTCCTGCCCTTTTCGTAGTGTCAATAAGAGATGTACAATATAAAGTTATTTTCCGATGTGGTATATAAACGTCTACGGCTACTGTGGTCCATATTGTGTAGGCAATAATATAATAGCAGCCAAAAGTAAAAAGCACTATGTGGGATGTTTGGTGAGTAATTACTATATTATATAATAACGAATATATGAGGCAAAATGTGATGTCTGCACTTCAATAATTAATGAAAAATGTTAGATAATTGATAAAATTTCTGCGTAAAGCTAAATAACGGGTTTTTTTAAAAATAATTCTAAAAACAATTAATGTGTATTTTGTGTCAATTGTTTAGCTTTGGCCAAAATTTTTAAATGATAAATTAACTATAATATCAGCATTATAGTTTGTATCAGAAATAAGTCATTGAAAGATTACTAAGGAAGACCTAGGGCTAATAGGAAATACGAATAAATACTGGACTTATGAAATGAGCAACTACGTATTGTACCCAATACGAAGGAATGATACGAGAAAAATATGTATATATAAATTCTACAAAATAACAATAAAAAAGGACGTAATAATAAATTATAAAAATAATATTTTTATACACATTAATAAATAAATTACTCGAAAAAACTTAGTGTTACACACTTATAAAATAAAATTGTTTTTTTTAAAGTTTAAGTACAAAATTATTATGCATTAAATAATTCGTTGATAAATTATGGCATGTCATTTTCAATATAACTAAATAAATACCTTTTTAGGTTTTCACAATTTTCGTAGTAAACTAAATTTAAAAATAAACCTTGTTGGTTTTGAATCTTGAACGTTTCTGGTACTCCGTCTTGGTTTCTAGATAATCTAAAAAAAATCAATACAACATCTTATTGACCCGGTAAAAAGGAAAAAAATAGTCTAGCAAATTTACAATCAAAAGGGCAATATCTGATCCTGATGGCTAATGTTTGTAATTAATTTTGGTCAATTCACGATTCGCCGGTGAAGGAAAATATCGTGAGGAAACCTGCATCCCGATGAGATTAAAAGTCTTTGAAGGTGTGTGAAGTTCACCAACCCGCATTGGGCCAGCATCCTAGCCAAACAAAATCATCGTTCTCACTCTTGAGTTGTGAATGCTATATATAGCCTATAACGTCCTCGGCCATAGCTATAGCGCCACCAAACGACACAACTTACGGTGGCTCTTTTGAGATTATAACTTTTTTTATTTGTATGCATACCCCTACAAACATACAAATTACCCAATTATAGATAGGGGGTAATAATTATAAAAAAAAAAAAAATAGTAATATTCACTGATCCGATCATAAAAACTCTTTCATTGACACTTGACAGAAAGCTACACAATTCAGGAATGACATAGTATATAATTTGTTGGCTAAAATATAACGATATTAGTTGGAGGTGTCGTAAAAGAGTCGTATGGGAGCTTTCAATGAAAACGCTACCAAAAACCTTTGAGATTTTTTTCTTTTGCGCCGTGAAATGCTCTTAGGCATTCCGCGAAAGATGGTAAGGTGGACGCAGTTCTAGCAAATTTAGCAATCGTTAACTACCTTATATCTTGGTGAGCAGCCCATCCAGTTCCAGCACCTCTGGCACTTCGATGTCCTCGAGGCGGATGGCGGACGGGCTGTACTGGAACTGCACCGAGTAGATCATCTTCGTGTCCATCAGGAGGTTTTGCTTGAGGGAGCAGAAGATAGTGATTATTTTATTTTATTTTTATATCTTCGGAAAAGTTACAGCCAGTCTATTGCAATATAAGACAGAATATGAAGGCCTATTACAAGTTTTCACAAGTAAATAAGTAAGAAGTACCTAGTATGTTATTAGCTAAAGTTAAATGATTTTACAGTTGTACAATATATAATGTTGATTGTGAGGTATATAAGCAACTTCTTATAAATGCACAGTAAAGTATTTTGAAGGTTTTAATAAACTTGTTTGGAAATCTATGATGTTGTTCACATGTTGATCAAATAGTAGCTCGTTATCAAAAGTCACGCCTAAGTCGCAAATAGAGTTAACTCTAGATAATTTTATATTGTTGATGGTGTTGTCGAATTTGATAACATTTATTTTACGGGTGTAGAAGGATACATAGAACTTAGAGACATTTAGATTCAATTTGTTATTAGTAGACTTTGAAATCTGTCTAGGTCATTCTGCATACGTAGTGCATGTTTCGTGTCACAAATAACATTGAGAATCTTCATATCATACGCGTAAAGAAGTATTTTAGTATATCTTAAGGATACGTGGACATCATTAATAAAATTGAGGAAGAGGAGAGGACCCAACAAAAACCCTTGAGGTACACCCGACGGAATATTCATAGAAGAGGCCATTTAGGACTACAGTCTGACATTTATTACGAACGTAGGAAGAGAACCAACGGTATAAATTACCTCTGATTCCTATAAGAGTCAGTTTATTTGACAATATTGTGTGGTCTATTCTATCAAAACACTTGGTATAGTCGGTATATATTATATCAACCTGGGTAATTCCGACATATGATGTGATATAAATTCACTGCAAAGAAGTGGTTGATTTTCCTCTGATAAAACCATGTTGAAAGGGTGAGATCATGTTTAATTGCAAAACCGGGTTGTGAATATATAATTTTTTCGAAATTTTTTGCAAAAAGATATAGCTTTGAAATAGGTCAGTATTTTTCAATTTTGTTTTTGGGTCGTTTTTTATGAACTGGAGTAATGAATACATGCTTCCACACATCCGATACAATGCCTTCCGTAATTGAACTACGATATAGATTTTTTTTAAACAAAAATTGAAACCGACTTCAAAAAATAAAAAATAAACTAATAAAATAATATAATAAAAAATAAACTAATAAGTAATAAAATAATCGCGTTTCCTTATTATATATAACTTATAAACAACTTGTTATTTTACTAATTACAATCTTTGCGTTTACCCTGTCATTGTTGTTACTATTGGAGTCGGTGTCTTGATCATCAGACCCCTAATGATAGTCACAATCCATCTAGGTGTAAAGTTCTCATCAATACAAATTAATCAAGCCCAAACACAAGGTTACTGATGTAAATTATATTATTAATTCAAATAAATATATAATTAATTACTTTCCTTTCTTTCAATCCGGATGTGACTGAAAATCGGTGTTGGTGTCCTCCAACATATGCCGAGTTACATCCCTTCAGTGCTCCTTACATTGCACTGCTTTGCAGATGATAACACCGTTGTTTTTATATTTTTGGTTTGTATCTGATGTGTCTGTTTTTTATTTTACTTATTTTGTATTAGATTTTCATGTATAGATCATTATTACTATGTAAATTTTTGTGTTTGATACGTCCTATCTGTACTGCAGTGACGTGTAATGAGCATCGAATAAAGCTTTTCTATTTCTATTTAAATAGTTAAGGAGTTCCCTCGACTGTCTTTCAGCTCCACCATCAGATCAACTCTAGACCTTCATGATATTGTAGTGCTTTAAAATACTTAATTAAAAAAATATTAAACGCACTAGTTACTCCTATGATTTTCGAAAGTTCCCCTCGATTTCTCTGGGATGCCATCATCAGATCCTGGTTTCCTTATCATGGGACCACCTCGGAAGTGCACTCTTTCGAATAAGAAAAGAATTTTGAAAATCAGTCCACTATTGACGGAGAAATCGGTGAACATACGTTAAAAAATATACACACGAACATAGAACCTCCTTCTTTTTTGAAGTCGACAGGCAGGATGAAGATGTGCCAGAAGTCTCTCAAAAGACTCTTTGCTCCCATAGGATGGCTTATATGGTACCTTACCTAAGTTTCAAGGTTCCGGGACCGGAAGGAAATTTCAAACTTACGCACTTAAGATAGGACAAGACAACCGATGCAATTTAATTTGTTTTTTTAATGCCATAAAGGGCGTCAAAGTAGTCTTACCCGAGGTAAGCCTGGATAAAGCATTAACCTGCGACAACAAAAAAAGGTGAAGGTATTGTGTAGTACCGGCTCCTTGGTGGCGTTGGGCCCGGCGCGCTCCGTCATGAGCTTCTGTATCTCGTGGATGAAGTCGCGCGTCACCTTCACCTCGTACTCCTCCGCCGGCGTGTACATGTTCAGGATCTGCAAGTATACACCAACGCACAGACGAGTTAACACTAGTTATTTTCCACTGGAACTTTAACTTTGGATTATATTATATAATTGTTCAATAGGACAAATAGGAGTACTTGAATTTATTTAGGAAGTATTGACGCTTCCGCGAACCGATAAGCAGATGGGGGCGAAACAAAAGTAATAATGATGATAATGACTAGCTATATCAAACACCGAATTTTCTTTTTGATTGATCAGCTACGTCTAATTTACGAAAGCTCTCGTCTCACCTTGCAGACCTGCATGGCGGACAGGTCGGCGCACATCTCCACTGTGCTGGTGACGTCGGCCATGGACTTGCGCGCCTGCAACAGGTGCACCGCCTGCGTGATCGGCTTCAGCACGCCCAGCGTCTCCTCCACCTGGAATATGGCATCAGGGTCAAGGGGAATAGAGGAGACGGTGGATGAGTCTACTTGTAGCCAGGTCTCATCCAGTTGGGGATATTTACAAGTGACATAGAGTCTGATAGTTTACTTGATAATAAAACCAGCACCATATTCTGAGTACATAGTCTCGTAGCCAATATTCTGTCCTTCGGCATTACCAGTGATATACTGGTGGATGGAGTTTTAATGATATCATAGTTGGTATAGATATGGCAGACGAGCTAGAATGTAAGTCAACATCGTCTGTTGACATGAAAGAGTTCATCCGGAATATTAGGAATAATACTGTATTTGAACCTCGAACACATCAAAGCTGCTTGACAAAGGTTTGCAGAACGCTAATATCGGTACCGTGTGGGTTTCGACGCGCAAACCCACACGGCAACATGCACATTCTACCCATTCTACGAATTCTATTTAGGAATACGATTGTCAAATTTCTGTAGTTTGTCATTATTTCAGTTCGTTAATTTCTATTTATTCGCGTCAGGTAGTACATCGGTGTAGCGGAAGTTGTTTCAGACAGACCGGTCTTAAAGCAACAATTTTCTTCACTACTCATATATTTACAAATGTGTTTACTAACAAAATAACGTAACAGTAAGCGCGGAGACGAAGAGAAACGCAGAGACGGGCGCACATTGGAGTGGAGATTCAAGTCCTGTGACCTAGGAGTTAATGTTATCGATATAGACTTGCTAATTTAGAAATATTTAAGGGACAACTAGTTATTATTTTTCAAACTAGTGTTACGAGTTACAAGGATATTTAGTATTTTAGAATATTTGATTGATTGTATACCAGTTGTACGTTTCAGCTTTTTTTTACTACCTTTTTAATACCAGTTTCTTAGTGTTTGTGGATAAATATATCAAACTAGCTGTTTCCCTTAGTTTCACCCACTACATGACTTTTCTCTAAAATAAATAACAATATTACAAATCCGATTAGTAGGTCCATTAGCGCGTTCAAATAAACTAGTTCTTTAAAAAGCACAGATATTGCAGCCGTAAGTTTCACGTGCAATGAAGAAATCTTAGAAATTTCTAAAGGATTAAAAAGCTATAGTGCAACTTACACTCTTCTGTCCGTACTCAGCCAGGTGCTCCTTGATCCAGGTCTCCAGATGCGAGATGTTGTACCTGATCTGCAGCCCCTTGGCCCAGCAGCAAAGGTCCTTGCGCAGCAGCAGGTGGTTCAGGCTGTACGCACAGATGTAGTAGAACAACTGGAAAATTGATGGTTTTTTTTATTAGAACCATCGAGCATAACTGGAATAAAGCGGTCATTTTATGTGTTTTGTATGAAAAGTCCCCCAAATTTATGCTGCGGAGCTGCGCCTGGCGGCTTATGGCCGTTGACGAATGATTGACCAATGGGAAGTTAACACAGATTTGGTTGGTTGAATTGCTATTACGTCAGTGATAAATCACTTACCGGTTTCGGATTTATATGGCTCACATTACTACTCTATCCGATTATATGCTCGAAGATTAGAACACAACTGGGTATAAATGTTAATAAGATTATGTTAAAATCTTCTACTATATATCCTTTACAAAATAAGCTTCAACAGTCTTTTATTCATTGAAAGATTTTGAACGTTTATTGGGATCTCTTTGTGAAGATCATAAACATATAAAAGAATGACTAATGTTATAAAGACTAAGAAATAGCACATAAAGTTTATTTGTGTCTTGTGTTATTATCGTCATTTCGTATTGTCGTCATTTGATGCTAACTTCAGTCCAGTCCAGTCGTCGTGCACGCGCCGTGTATCTGTTGTTAAACTTCGGTCCGGTCAAGTTGTCTTGCGCGAGCCGTGTAACTGTCCAACTTCAGTCCGGTCGACGTCACCTGTTTGAAGATGATGACGCGGAGGGGCGGGTCGACGTTGTGCGCGCGCATGTGGTCGTGCGCGGCCGCCAGCTCGTGCTTGAGGCGCGCGGGCCCAGCGGACGGAGGCGCGGGCGCGGCGCCCCGGGGCCCCGACAGCCCGCTGATCTCCTCGTACTCCAAAATCGCGCCCACGATCAGACGCTCCAGCTGCCGCTCCAGTAGGTTGATCAGCCCTGGCGATTGTACGGCCATACATTATATTACATAGAAAGAATAATACTACTATAAACTTCCAACAAATGTGTATTTATGATAAAAAATTAATTTGTCACTAAAATGCATTATTAGAAAAAGATTCCTATTCGTCTATCTAAATAACATATAAAACCTTGATAGATCCATATGGCGATGTCGCTGAGCAGCTGGCGGTACTCGGAGAGGTCGAAGATGCGCAGACTCTGCTGGTTCTGACGCGGCGTGTTGGCGGCCTGATAGATCGCATCGCCGCTGTACTGTCGCAGATTGTTCAGCAACCTGACCATTATTTAGGAACATAATAATTAATGATATAATTTTATGTTATTAACAAGAATTGGTATGTATGTGGAAGAAGAAAAAATCTTTTAAAGCCACTGTCGGCATCTGTTCAGGCCTCCTCGGGTCGACGACAGGGCGACAGCGGGGTCAACGCACGGGAGGAGCGTCGAGCAGCGCCAAACTGGGATCAGCTGCTGCGCAACATACATGCATTTCAATGTTCCTAGTTACAAATGAATATATACAGTCCACGCCCTTTAATTAGCCCCCTTCGGTGGTCTAAACAGCCACGCCCGGCTCTGGCGGTGGTGCCCATAGGGGCACTCTGCGTGTCGAATTGCAGTAAAATGCCAAGTATATTCTAGTAACCCTATCCCAGACACGAAAATATTGAATAAAAGAAAACTGATACCGTCATCCTGAATAACTGAATAATGTTGAAAGGAAAATTATTTTGTGTTAGAAAATTTACTAGTCCAAACCTTAGTTCTATCACTTGCTTATTTTTACTTTATTGCCCAACCATTTATCTACGCCTCCTTCCATAGTAAAAGTTTCCAGTAATCACAAGTACCTTAACATGTTAGAAAGCCACATGGCGCTGTACTCGACGCTGTCCGCCCGTTTCTTGAGCGTTTTCTTGACGGCGATCCTGATGCCTTTCATGAGCTGGTGCATCTTCGGCTCGTCGTCCACGTGGTCGGTGTGACGCAACATCATGAACAGGATGTAGGCCGGCAATCCCGGTAGAAGTGTGATAGCCACTCGTGGCTTCAAATCTGTGAAGAGCAAAGAAGTATGTAAGATGTTACCTACAATCTATTAAGTGGTTTTATAAAACACGCATGACCTACAGCTTCGAAAATATTTGCTTTCTTTTATATATTCGTTATGAATTTAGAAGTTCTATAAAATAGTTTTTAGATTGGTCCAGTATGTAGTACACGAATAGCAAAGGTCCCATCACTCTACCTTGCGGGACACTAATAGGTTAGTTAATAGTAGCGATCCCTATGTAATTCAAATATGTTATCCACTAAAGCGTGTGCACAAGTAGTGTCGGTGCCCTTCTACGTTCGTTTCTATCCAACAACTTAGAAAGAGTAGTGCCATGCTGCTTTGCAGCCGAATTGGGCCGGTGGTACCTCTCGCTCACATAACATCGGCGTCAAGTGATAGCTATGCTCTCGCGTTTCGTGCGGGTTGTGAGTTTCCGGTGGCCCATTGGGGGGATGGGGAAAAATAGGGGAAAGCATCTGCATAACTTTTGGTTGTGCCAATGTCTATGGGCGTCGGTTGTCACCATTAGGCTCCGACTGCTCGGTTGCCTCCTTATGACATAAAAAAAAATCGGTAATAAAACGGACCTTACTACAGCCGATCTCCTATAATCTTTGAATATATAACACTGACCTGTGATTAGTTTCTTTATAATAATCCCTTCGTCTTGTATCTTGTACTCGAACATCCCGAGGTATTCTCTCTCCTTCTTCCTCATTACGGGCGCCAAGTCCACAGTGGTGACGTTTTGGGATGCTATGGTATCTGGAATTATTATTGTTAAATACATAATATGATTGATATTGAAAACGATCTAAATATGTCCAAATTTTAACGAATTGACAATTAAGCTTGTTAACATGTTGAATTGTATTTCTAATTAATTCATGTAGTAGTTTAAGTAATGAGTTCATGATAAGATTTAATGATGGTAAATTAACACTTAACATTTTGCATGCTGTTATAAATGGCTGAATAAGCTGCATTGATTATAATTATTATGACCACCTCCAATGTATTCTATTCTTTAGACCACACTTAAAACCACTCGATCTCACAAACTCTTATTCTACTGGTTATCTTCTGTTTAATAGTAGGTACAATAACTTTTTTTTTCGGAGGGATCTATGCTAATGGCCCGAAGGCCCTAATGCTTCGTCGGATTAGTGTGAGCCCATTTGGCTCACTATTGGTTTGGTTACACTTAACCCAACCGTGTAGTCTGTGACCACACGGCCTCCTGGCGTCGGGTTGGTGGTACAATAACATTAAATACTATATACTATTGAAAGAGTGATGAACTGAAAAAAAGAATATGTATAGTATCTCACCGTTGCCCTCTAATATATCGGTGACATCTTCTATTCCGACTTCCTTCAGCTTGCACACGAGAAGCCTTATCTGGTTCTTGTACCGTCGACAGCTCTCCGACAGTTTGTCAACGCGTTCCTGTCGAAAATCATTAAATTTGGATAGCGTAAACATTAGAGAACAAAATATCAGTTCTGTTACAAGACAAAAGTCATGAAGGAAGAGATCTGGGTTCCAGCTTAAACATGCCACCGCTAAATATGTCGTTTTTCCAAGTTCCTTTTACTCTTTCCCACCAGCGAAGGAAAACGTTAGAAACTCTGCACGCTTGATAAGACTTAGTCATTGAGGGTACTGCCTACTCGCTTGATTTCTAGTAAACCCGTGCCTGCGGCAAGTATAAGCCATGCCTGTACTAGACAGCAACGTCACAATTTACCTGTATAGCCAAGCTCTCAGAGGCCAAGCGTATGATCTCATTTTGTGCGTATTCCTGACTCTTGTTCTTTGGCTCTTGGCTCAGATCTACGCTTAGTAACCTGCAATTGAAGAAACGTATATTTTAGAAGTGTTACATATTGTAATATTGTATCATTGATTTTGGTTCCTGTTGTATTCTTGGTGAGATGAAGATAAAGAGTAAAACTTAAGCCTCTTCTTGCACGAGCTTGTACATTTTCTGGTTCCTACTAATTATAGTGTAACGATGTAGAGTTCAGTTACATTGAGATTGTGACCCTGAAAACAACTAATGTTTTTTGCACATAATGCAAATATTTCTGCAAATAATGCAAATATTTTTGCAAATAATGCAAACATGTTAGTAGTTAAGCTGATAAATTGGTTTCACGAAGACAAATAGTTACACTGATTTGCTTAAATGCAACAAAATATGTAGTTGCACTGACATTGCGGCCCTGAAAAGGACCAATATCTACACTGATTTGTACGTAATGTAAAAATATGTAGTCACATTGATAAAGTGGTCCTGACAAGCTTTGGTGGATACGCTTATTTGTAAATTATGTAAGGAAATATGCAGTTACACTGATAGTGGTCTTTAAAACGTCCAACGGATACACCTAATTATATATTATGCAGTTACACTGATAAAATGGCCCTTAAAAGAATCAATAGTAACAATTGTTTATCAATAATGTAATAAAGTTAGTAGTTACCCTGAGTAAGCGAAAGGACCGATAGTAACAGTGATTAAATGGTCCTGTAAACTGTAAAGGGCCGATAGTTACACTGAGTAAGTGGCCCTGTAAAGGACCGATAGTTGCACTGAGCTAGTGGCCCTGAAAGGGACTGATAGTTACACTGAGTAGGGGGCCCTAAAAAGCACCGATAGTTACACCGAGTAAGTGGTTCTGTAAACTGTAAAGGGCCGATAGTTACACTGAGTAAGTGGCCCTGTAAAGGACCGATAGTTGCACTAAGTAAGTGATCCTGAAAAGGACCGATAGTTGTATCGAGTAAGTAGCCCTGAAAATACCCGACAGTTATACCGAGTAAGTGGCCCTGAAAAGGACCGATAGTTACACCACGTAAGTGGCCCTGAATTGGACCGATAGTTACACCGATTAGGTGGCCCTGAAAAGGACCGATAGTTACACCCCGTAAGTGGCCCTGAATTGGACCGATAGTTACACTGATTAAGTGGCCTTGAAAAGGACCGATAGTTAAACTAAGTGCCTCCCCCTGCAAAAGATTGATAGTTACATCGAGTAAGTAGCCCTGAAAATGACCGACGCTTATACAGAATAAGTGGCCCTGAAAAGGACCGATAGTTACACTGAGTAGGTGGCTCTAAAAATGATTGATAGTTACATCAAGTAAGTAGCCCTGAAAATAACCGACAGTTATACCGAGTAAGTGGCCCTGAATTGGACCGATAGTTACACTGATTAGGTGGCCCTGAAATGGACCGGTAGTTACACTGAGTAAGTGCCCCTGCAAAGGACTGATAATTACATCTAGCAAGTAGCCCTGAAAAGAACCGATAGTTACATCGCATAAGTGGCCCTGAATTGGACCCATAGTTACACTGATTAGGTGGACCTGATAATTGCACTGCTTTGAATACAATTTAATAAATTATAAAGTCACACTGATAGAGTGATCTTGAAAATGACAAATGGATACATTCATTTGTTAAGAATGTGACAAAATGTGATTACAGTAAGACAGTGGTCCTGAAAAAGACGATGCACTGACGGATAAGTAATGTGACTTATTATGTAGTTTAACTAATAAAGTTGACCAGCTTACGGCGAATATTATAATATTGATACGATCATCATTTTGGTCACGCTAGTATCGGTTAAATATTTTTAACACGTGAGAATATTTCCATTAAATATTTCCAAATTATGTTCAAAGTATCTTGCATCTATTGTTTATTCAAGAACTAATCGTTATTTTTCTAAAAGCCATAGTTTTCTTTAATGATGAGATTTTCTTTTTCAGAGCCAAAAAGCTTTTTGGCTCTGAAACTTACAGAACTTTTGCGATTACCTACCTACAATATTATTGTATCTTTATATGCATTTTTAATTGTATAAGTTACTTTGAATTTCATTTACGTTCATTTATTTATTTCTAATAAAAATCAATAATAATAAATTTTGTCAAGAATAAAATTATGAAAACATGTTAAAAACAGAAAAAGTGATGTTTACGAAAATATTATCTCTGTACAGTATCGTCTTTGTAGTGTTGCCAGTATATAAAGTATTCCAACTCAACATTTTCTTGAAAGACGTAGATAACGTTTCTTCTTCAATACTGTAATAAAAGAGTGATGGTATCCTAAATTTTTATTTAAATATTATGAAGAAATTTTGTATGGGCAACAGTTTTTGTTTAATTTATTGTATTTATTTGAAGTTTAAAATAAATTATTTTAACACAGACGAAACTAAAATAACTATAGCTCTAAGTAAATTACACCAATTTAATGATTTTATATACGAGTCACATTTTTTGTCCAGACCTGTAAACTACTGAACAGTTTAATGTTTAGCCTAATGTGTGTCGTTTGGTCCAACTTGAGAGACATGATAATTTCAGACACAATACGTAGCGTTGTTGTGTGTGGTGTAAATTTCTGTGTGTAAAATGAAATAACAGGGGTACTTACTTCTGGTACTTCTCGTTCTCTTCTCTCAACTTCTCAATCTCTGCCTTAAGTTTGGATATATGTTCTGCGTAGAATTTCTTCTCCGCTAAGAGTTCTTCTTGCAGTTGTCTTTAAAATATTTAAGGTTTTATATATTATAATCAACAATATATTTTTATAGATCCTAGACGTGCAGTGATCGAAATTCAACCTTAGTTTATTAAAGATTGCCGTGTCTTTTTCTGTTATAATACCTCTTTTATCATTCGCTTATAATCCATGCTCTTATAAAAAAAAAAACAAGTGTTTTTGAATTCACATGCCATATATTATTATATAGTTTAAAAATAGGTATAAATATTTCTGTTTACCTTTTAATACATAGATAAAAGGAAATACTTATGTCCCTAAGTATACAAAACACTTGCAGTAGGAAAATACGTAGAAAATATACAAGGATCGAATTGTTATGTTACCTAGACATCACATCAATCTGACAGATGAGCCACGAAAATAGCTTAAGCTTAGAGATAAACTAAATAGTTGACGCACTGCCTATTGGTGTTTACACTACCTGCCCTTTCCTTGATTCCAAAATACAACCAAGTAGTTTTGCAAAAGGAATAAGGATGATGGTACCCATGTAAAGGGTGACGACACGGCGGGATGCCCTCCAATCGGTAACTTATATACTTTGGTATAAGCCCACATATAGCTCCGTGTTACCCAGCTTCGGTACTTACCTGTTAATTCCCTTTTGTGCTTCGTATGCAGACGCCAGTTCTCCGTCTTCGTTGATGATGTCTACGTCGGAGCCATAGTTGGATGTCGCGAGTGACTTCAGGTTGACGGTCTATGATATAATATCAATGATTAACAATATGCTTGAATCCTAATATAAAACAACAGTAAATTATATAAACAAAAATAATACCATGCATCGGCAAAGGAAGCGTAAAAAAGAAAAACATAATTATTATAAAATGAAGAAACGGGAAAACCATAAAAATGCTGAGTATCTACTGTTGTTTTTAATATAAATGTGTTAAATAATAACGTTTTTTTTATCTTCTACAAAATAATTAATAAAATATTACTATCTACATCAACTTTTATCGTTTTTTTTTCGAAAAACTTTACTTACTAACTTTTTGGTCTAATGGCATTTAAGCTACTCTTCCAACGCTTTAACTTCATTATATAAAACATTAATAATATACTTTGACGTTAACCTAATCTATCATCTAACTCTTCCGAATAAAAAATGTAGTTGAGGAGAAACTGACATAACAAAACCTACTTAAAAAAACATTACTAAAAGTTTTCGTGCAGTAAAAAATTATAACACATGCTGACCAAATTCGCCAGTTACTTACAATAGTTTACTGGCGTATTTGGTTATATTTGTTTATTTGAATTGAAAAAATGCAAATAAAAAATCTAGTAAAAATGGCAACAGATCCATTTTACTCACGACAGTTTTCAAAGCTTGGAACCATGGTTTCTGTCAAACAACATGTATTTATGAATAAAAAGAAAGAAAGTCCTGCGGTTAGAACGTTCATCAGTGGCTCATCATTAAGTTAAATACATATGTATTTTATTTCAGTGGTGTTGTATGTCATAGCTGATGATAACCATTGGCATCGCCCATTACCTTCCCACTTATGTATAATTCTAAAAACTACTACTCGGACTACATACACACGCTATGATCATCAATGATCCTCGACCAAGCATAGAACTAGTTAACTTCTATGTATGTATAAATGTATGGGTCGACTCCCAAATGCCATGCAGTGACCGATCCAAGTCGGGAGTAAATGGCAGAGACGTTAACGGCGTTAGGCGGTGAACGGAAAAAGGTAGACGTATATCTTTTTTATTAACAATCTATCGCATTTTGATTATATCTAAAAAAACGTGTCACCTTTTTCTTGGAGTGTATCATTTTTTTCATCGGCTTATCCATATACAACGTCTTAAGGAAAATCCCATTCATTTTTACCACTTTACATACTTTACTCTCACACAAAATATTATGAAAATGAAATAACACGAAAGTGTTAGTATCTTAACGAACCGACGTAATTTGACATGATAGTTATATAAATACCGTTGTTTTTAGTGTTTTATTTTCACTTTCGAACTCCGACGAACATGTTGACGCGCAAATGTTTACTGACGCGATAAAATTGTTTGTACCAACGAATTTTTGTGAGTATTTGTGAATCTACATTTTGGTATGTCCTTTTGAAATTAAAAATATTTTACATATTATACCGGGTGTATTTGGAACGCTTGCGAAGATTAAACCCTAATAATATATTATTTATATACTATATAATGCATATAACCATTTATCTCAGAAACGTTTTTTAAAGAAAATTTTAGGGCTTGTGTATTTTGCAAACCCGCAATGTATGTATACACACTATGCACTCTTGCTAACCGCGAGACGCTCGACTAGCGGGCGCACTGAAGACGCGCGCGGTGCGAGATTTCGTTCACCTCGTGCATGCGGCGAACGCTATCAGCTGATTCAGTCCGCTAGCCGTTTATTTAAGTTAAGTTTATTGTATGTTTTTTTTTAAAGCATTATCATCAAATTCCCGTAACATTATGTTTACTAAACCGGATTATACAAAAAAAAGGCAACCAAAAAAAAAAAAGAAAACGCGTTTTTTTCACTTTTTTTCACTATGCCAACACTATCATACCTCTTCGTTTTCGCAAGCGTTCCAAATACACTCACGCGTCTCTAACGTCAGCTATATGTGGGAAAGAGAGGGAACCTTATAGCCGCAGTAGTTGTCCAATGTTAGGAAAAAAAAACCAAACCTTCATGGTTCCAGTAGAAGTATACTTCCACCCTACTCTCCCCCCCCACTGTCATTATCTTTTAACAGAGACAGTGGCCATCCAGGCCTCGTCAGGGCTTTTTGCGAACCGAAATAAATTTATATATGTATATTATTCCCAAATCCATTAATCCCAAAGTTTTTTATTTCTCATACCAATTTCGGCGTCGAACTTGCACACACATGAATTCTAGTGCCACTTTACCACAAGGTAAAACCTTTTGATTTAGTTCCGATGCTTATTATTATTAGATATTTATTAAAATACTTAAACTAACATTATCCCTACGACTTGTCAGCATTTCATAGATTCATCTTAATTAAAAACTGTAACGGACGAGTCAAGTTGCAGGACAGCACTATATAAATCTTTATCAATGGTAAGAGATATGTACTATCACGCTAGATACAGCTCATGTCACATTGCTCAAACAAGTTATTTGTCGTAACATTTAAGTATCCGGCACGACGTTACCTAATATTTGTACAGTTGATTCTCATAAAAATATTATATTTGACCGAATCATTTGCATAAACATATAAAACTGTGCAAATATTACGTTTCCGAATGGACACACACACATTTTAATTATTTCCGTTAAAGAATTATAGGAACGCCTTTCTTATAGTTTTTTATAAGTAGAAATATTTACATATATTTTAAATACATATTTATACTATCTAAGATAGTAAATATTTTTTTTATATCTTTTTTTAAATTTACTCAGGAAAGACCAAATGTTCAGTCTCACCTGATGCGTCAGCACACTCTTCAGCTGTATGCACTCGTCACGTCTTCTGTCCAACTCTTTCTGCATGACGTTTAATTGCTCTACGAGATAAAATTATAGAAAAAATATTTGTATAAAATGAATGTTATTTAAGTTACCTAAACAATTCATAATTTAAGATTGGGAAGGCAACATGAAGATTATTTTACTTGAAAGTAAAATATTTCCAGTATCCACCACCAGCGCCAACCAGCGCGCTTCTCATTTCGCTCGTGAAACGTTTGCTATATTTTGGTGGCTGTGGTTTGGTTTAGGTTGGTATAGGTTCCGTTACTTTATTTTCACGCCGTTGACCAATTACCGCGAGGCAATATCTTACATATAATAATAATAATATTTATAGTTTTTTCTTTATAGTTTGAGTTATCAGGATTATCTCATCATTCTTCCTAGTTTATTTCCAAGAGGCCCCAAATATGCTTAAGGGCCCCAGCAAAACCCAAGACCTAATAAAGGGTAACCCAAAATAACGCAAGATTTGAATTTGCCGCCATTTGTGCAGTACAGTGTTGGGGTTGCCAAAAAGAAACAATTTGACAGCTAAAAGGGTTAGGAAAAATGGAGCGTCACACGATAGAACAACCACCATTGCATTACAGGAGGAAATCATGTTCAATCGCTGCATCAACGAAATTCAGCTACGTTTATACAAAATGGTCCCGAAAATTTTATTAAAAGAGTGCGTATGTGCCAGCAAAGCCGTGGAGGCCATTTGCCCGAAATTTTATGTTATAAATAACCCTATCCTATGTATTTTATAGTTTAATAAAAATCACAATCTGAAGACTAAAAACTGTGTTTTATATTAAATTCCAATCTTGCGTTAATTTTGGGACCCCCTTTATTATCAGTGTAGTCTCACCGATGACCTCCCTCGAGACGTGGGCCCCGTCGCCGGCAGCCCGCAGGCGGTCGAGGTGTTCTCGAAGCTTCTTGTTCTCTATCTCCAACTCCTCCACCTTGAACCGGTCCGTGTCCGGGTTGGACGGCGGCGACGTCAGGCGGTCTACGGGAATAGGCTATTGAACTCGGAGACATGGCAACTTAAATATACTCTCATTAGGTATACCTACTGCATCGACTTCCACAGATTTTATCGCGGTTTCTTACGATTTTTACATGCCCGACGTTTCGAATAACTTACTCGATACTTAAATGAATTACGATGAAATCCGTAAAGTTGGTTTATTATGAGTAAAATTCGCGTAAATTACCATGTATGCCTCAGAGTGTTCATATCGTAAAATAAACAGATTAAGCTTTTATAAAAAAAATGGGTCTTCCATTAATGTCATGAATAATGACTTAGCACAAATAATTCTAATGCAATGCATTTTTTTTTTAATTTTGATAGGCTTGCGTTTGGCCACTGTGTCACCTGATGCAAAGTGATGACGTGGCCGACGATGGAGCACGCTTGCCTAGAAGGTACCTATTCACTCTTGTTTTGAATTTCCCTAAGTTGCAAGCCCTAAGCAATTCTTTCATTGGAGCTGTTCAAATACATTTGGTTCTATAATCAAGTGGGTTACAGTAGGGAGGGTGACTCACTGGTGAGGCGGTCCTCGAGGTCTGCGGCGCGCTTGGCGGTGCGGGACAGCTCTCCCTGCAGCACCGAGATCCTGTTCTGCATACGCAGCACCAGCCCGGCGTCCGCCATCTGTTACACACACACTGTATGGACTACTCTTAACCGATTTATTGTTGGCTGAAGATCGTGTCCAAGTTTGTTGGTCCCTTGCACATGTTTTTACACATGATTTTGTCCTCAGGGGTATTATTAGATTTAGTAATTGGCAGGCCAGTGAGTAGGCTTAACAAGCTCTAATAAGTAAATAAGTGACCGCGCGGGCTTTCCCGCTGACCTGACTAATTACCAGCTTAACCGATTATATAAAAGATATATATTATATCGTTCATTCTTACTCTACTTTAACACTTTGGAAATTTTAGAAAATTTTATTGGAATTATACTTTAAGCTTACTTCCCTTTAATCTAAAAAGTGGCATATCGTCTTATTGACACAAGCATTAGCTTTAAAAAGTACGACTTTACCAATACTAAGTAATGTAAGGTATATAATAATAATATATTAATGTGTGTTGGCGCTCCATATTAAATAAATAAACACAAGTGAAAGCTTTAAACACTTTTTTTATTGACGCCGGTGTTATGTGCGCGAGAGGTACCACTCCGGTCGTGCCGGCCAAATTCGGATGCAAAGGAGCATGGCACTACCTCTTACACTTACATTGAATGTACTATAAGGCGAGATAGTTTAAGGTGTGACGAAGCAATAGTGTAATATATACAAGAAGTACGTACCGGCGTGGGTCCGTTGTGTGTTCCCGCGGACCAGTTGACGGCCTCCAGCGCCGGCCGCGTGGTCTCCACCGACCGCACAGACCCGTATCCAAAGTCCTGCACAAATATCACCAAATATATCAGTCCCAGTCCTGCTAGTGCTCTCAGGCTTTTTTTTTTCTTTAACGTCGGAAAATGATCTGAGGCATTCCGCGGGGGAGTGGGTCTCCTCACGCGGGTATGTGGGACTCACTGCGCCCGAAAGCTGGTAAGTGGACGCAATTCTACCCGATAAAACCCGGCAAGTGCCACCAATGCCGCCTTTGGTGAGGTGCCCCGGATTTAATAAACAAACAGGGCACCTCGACGGCTAGTCAGTCCCCCAAGGGACCGACTCCACCTCCACAGCGGGGTTGTCCCGCACCACAGAACAACCCCTCCCAGCGTCGGGACAGTGCAATGGGGTGAGGTTCCCGTCCTCGCCCCTTGCCCCCTGCTCTTTTGTACAAAGAGCTCCCTCGGCTCAATTAACTTCGCCCAAGGTGCTTGGCTCACCCTAGGCTACTGAGCCCCACCGCTACGTCAAGGCCTGAACCATGGTGGGGAGTGCTCTCAGCCTGGGTAATCTCAATCGACAGCTGTCTCATTTCCACGCTGGACACGGGCTTACGGAAATCTCCAACCTGTCCGCTCCTGTGCTGTCCGCATGCAGCGGCTTCCCATGACCCTCACCAGATAGTCGGTCCACCTTTCACAAACATCATAAGCATTTGTCTACCATATCTTCTCTAGTACAGCTTGGCAAAAAAGAGTATGGAAAAAATGAGGGCGCCACTTTCACTTAGGTCTCATCATAATATGCCAAATCAGTAAGATAATTTAATCAAATCGTTAAAAATAAATGTGACACACTAAGCTTTACTCAAAATCTAGTATTTATCGGCCAAGTATTGTCAACATCATAGGTTTCCATTTAGTAAAATATTTAGTTCCTCCTGTCACCACGTCATACTCTTTTTTGCCAAGCTGTAAGTGGTCGCTTTTCTAGTACCATTATATAAAAATCCTGTCAAATATATTATCGGGCAAATGTTACTAAAACACTTTTACGAACTCCTATTGGACACGGATCTACTCTTCGAAACTATACTGTACGGGTACTAGGACATAGTCCGGACTTCAGACACCCATAATAACGTTTAATCATATTAGACATGCAGGTTTTCCTATGATGTATTCCTTCTCTAAGTATACCTAAGCAAAACTTGTAGGTCAGGCCAATCGAATGATTCCTTTCCATGAAGTTCTAGAACATAACGCTACTTACATCTTCAACTGTGTTCTCCTGTTGCGAATTAGTGCTGGCGTCCGACAGGGACCTCCTATGTTCTTTCGGTGCCGGGACTCTGTAATCAAGAGAACATATAATAACCTCTACAGACACAAAAACCAGAGAGACTATTCTGGCTGTAGACTCCTTCATTGGAGCAGTCAATACGTGCTATTTTCTGGTCATTAACATGGTTTACTTGGTCAATGGTCTATGAATACGTTTACGAATAATCACACATGATTATCATTTTAATAACAAAAAGCAACGAAATATTTTTAATAAAACGGTGAAAATGTTATTGAAATCTGAGTTTTGTATAAAAAGTCATAGCTTACAAAAGTCTAGAACTACATGTTACTACTAAAAACATTAAGACTTTTTTTATCGCTGTATAAAAATACAACTTTTTATTACGATCATAGGTCCACTACGGGACATCCTGCATATTAGTATAACACTAATACCTCTGGATATTATCCAGCCGTTCTTGCAGCTCGTACTGCGAGGAAAGGAGCTTCTGCCGGCTCTGTCTCTCCGCCTCCAACTCTAGGCACCACGCCTTCTTCTCTGACTCGTGCTGTTTGTCCCGTTCTAAAACAAAACAATTCAATATTGTTTTTTAATGTTTACGCAAATTTCACTCATTATAATGAAACGATTTTTCGGATTTTATTGCGGTTTATTAATGATGATTATTTTTATAGCCTAAAGTTACTCCCTATAGCATCAGCTATCTGTCAGTGCAAGTCCCGTCAAAATCGGACCCGCTACTTCAGAGATTATTAGGAACAAACACACAGACCGACAAAAATTGTTTTTTTTATTTTTGGTATATGTGTCGACTGTCGTGTACACATTTATATGCATTTAGTAAAAAGCGGTTATTTTAATATTACAAACAGACACTCCAATTTTATATATTTGTATAGATGTGATAGTTCACAATAATTGCCAAAAAATTAAATCAAAACCAATCAAAATATATCTTTTATGTGTGTTATTACTTTTTTATGTGGAGTTAAAAAGACAAACGCGCAGACGAGCTACCTGTAATAAGTGGTCAGCGTCGCCCTCGTTTAGAGTATACCCCGGACCAGCCCATGCATTGCTTATCCTGAATCGTAGGATGGTAAGTCCCCAAGCCAGTAATGTGCAAGACAATTAGTGTTTGTCTTGCCCATTTCAAAACACAGCAATGCTGTTTTAACGGAAGAAATAAGTAGAGGAACTCATGCCGAGTCACGCGCTTTATGAACGTTTGGTCATAAACAAGGTCCCAAAAAAGAACATATTTGAAAGCCAATAAATATACACATTTTAGAGAAACAAGTTTTCAAAATAGCTAGTGTAGTCTATCACATATATAGGAATCTTTTATTGAGAATATATAACCTTTCCAGAATTGAGCTCGCTGATGGAACTCTTTGGACCAGATGGCGTACGCGTCGGGCGACAGTTCGCCCGACTCCACTGGCTCCTCCAGTTGAGTTACCATTATCTCTCACAACACATCACATATCTGATTGACTCTCACACTTCTATCACATCTATAAAACTCGCAAAACACCGAACCACCCATGCATCGAACATGAAAACGGTATTCATTTTTTACTTTTGCCGTAGAATAATTAGTATAAAATTGATATTCAAATGTAGGCCTTAAGGTTAAAAAATAAAGTGGAAATCAACATGCAGCTATTAGCAATTACAATATAGATAAGTAATAGTATTTATCTTATCATATAAAACATGGTAAATCAGATTTTACTTTAGATAGCTAAATGCTGTTTTGTATAACGCGCTTTAATCATGATAGGTCGTTTGCGATCAGTGACGTATCTTGCATGAAATCTATATAAAGTTGTAGATAATGTCAATAATGTAAATAACATAATACTATGTTAACACAATTATTAATTTCGTTTAAAAATCTAACTTAAGATAGAAAGGCCTTAGAAAATTCAGGAGGCAGGATTACGTCTAGATTTGTTTGAATTCGTAAAATACCTACTATGTTTTACAAAATGAAAACCTTCGTTTGAAGTTTATTTCATTGTAATATTAATAATATTTTATTAATTATAATAAAATAAGATTGAGTATGGTAAACATTATATTCCCCACCATGGCGCAGGCCTTGTCGTGGCGGTGGGGCTCAGTAACCTAGGGTGAGCGGTGCACCTTGGGCGAAGCTAATTGGGCCGAGGAGGCTCTTTGTAGACCCCTCTTATAAGAGGGGACAGAAGAGCAAGGGGGCAGCGGGTGGGGATGGGAACCTCACCCCATTGTACTGTCCCGACGTTTGGAGGGTTTGTTCTGTGGCGCGGGACAACCCCTCTGTGGAGGTGGCGTCGGTCCCTTGCGGGACTGACTAGCCGTCGAGGTGCCCTGTTTGTTTTCTAGATCCGGGGCACCTCACCAAAGGCGGCATTGGTGGCACTGGCCGGGTTTTAGTGGGTAGAGCTGCGTCCATTTACCAGCTGTCGGGCGCAGCGAGTCCCACATACCCGCGTGGGGAGACCTACTCCCCCGCGGGATGCCTCAGAGCATTTCCCGGCGTTAAAGAAAAAAATAAAATAAAATGGTAAACATTATATTGGTAAAAATTACATTTAATTGTGTTACGAAAATTAATTAAGAGAAGAAATCTATAGAACAAGAATAATTTTTAGAACTAAATTACACCGTTAGTAAGGATTTGCTGTTGTAGACCAGGGTCGATAATTTTTGAAACCAAAAAAATTACAGTAGGATGAAACCCATTAGAAAAGGAGGGGAATATGATCAAAATTAAAGGAAAAATAAATTACGGTCGATCTGAGGGCGGGAAAGTGGAAGGGGAGGGGGGTAAAGGTAAAAAAACGGTTTATCTCGATTTCCGGCAAAAATACAAGTCCTATGGAAAAAAGTTAAATGGCAAAGTTGTAGGTAATAAAAAGATCTACAACTTTTGTATTTAATGGGTTTCATCCTACTGTAATTTTGTTCCACTTTTTATCATTTTCAAAGGCATCGGCACTGGTCTATTGGGGCCGTATTTAACTATATTAGTATAGGCTTAGGTTCTAAATCTCACCTTCCAATATCAACTCGTAATGCTCCTTAGTGCTCTTGAGTTCGTTAGCCAACTTCTCACTCTCCGAAGCCAAAGTCTCCTTGTCTCTCTTATACACTTCTTCTATTTGTTTCTTTTCCACTATGATTCTCTTGTTCTTCTCTTTCTCCTCCGCCAGCTCTGCCTGCAGTTTCGTGAGGAGATTCTCCTTGCTATTGATACTTTCTTTGAGTGCCTTTGCTTCAATTTCAACGGCTCTGTGTGTTTCCAATTTTGACCTATCAGAAAAAAAATGTAAAAAAATTGTAAAAAAATAAAACGAACATATAATATATCGTGATATGCATAGATAGTCCTAATTTATTTTATTTTGTTTAATATTATATACCCAACAGAAATATAATATTAAGTTTATATTAAATGCTTTACCGGTAGCATGAGATTTAATGACTATTTTTATTCTGGATAACAACCCACAAACCTTCCACCATAGAGATATCACTCCACCTACCTGAGCTCAGCAATCTGCGCCTGCAGCGGTTCAATTCCCCGGGCCCGCTCCAGCGCCACCCCCAGGCGCTGCTGCAGGCTGATGATCTTGTTCTCCAGTCCCTTGTTGAGGCTCTTCACGTGGTCCAGGCTGCGGGCCTCGATGCGGAGACGCTTGTACAAGCGGCGCGCCAGGAACCGACGGATCTACGTGTTTTATGTTACAGTTGTAGTGTATTTTAAAGACAACTTTGTAGGTTTAAGTGTAGATATACTAATATAATAAAGGAGTAATTATATTGTTTTCGTCGGGCAAGTAAAATTATTAATAAACCGCGATTAAACCCGTAAGATGTTGCTTCATTATAAAAAAATATTTGTAAGTTTATATAGGAGATAATCATAGAAGGCCATGCAATTTTTAAAAAAATCTTCACCAGTATAATGCAACAATATCAAGTACTGAACCGATTTTAACCAAATTTTGCACTTGTATCTTATCCACAGCAACGCCCCTGGTAGCTACGGCCGTATCAATTACACGGGGCCCCCGGGCCACGGGGGCCCCCAACGTGCGTAAGCAAAAATTAATAAAAACTTGTCACTATTCCATTATTCAATATAATATATTATAGCAATAAATCAGTTTGCCGAAAAAAAGGCAAGGAGAGTGTGTATATGAGAGTGGTATATTTAATTTGAATTGTTTGTAATTTTTTTGAATATGTGACAGTATAATCACAGTATAATCAAAGTCATACAGTAGTCCAACGGAAGTATGACAAGACAGGGCAATCGTGCGGTGTTTGCGGGATGAAGGAGGGGTGGGCATCTCCCGAACTGCCCTATACTCGTTCGGGAGCTGTCAGCCAGGGCTGTCTCTTATCATATTGATTGTTTAAGTGTTTCGTTACTTATATTTTTTTCCAGATGCTTTTGATTAAAGAGTATTTTATTATTTGTATGTTTTTTTTTTATGAAATCAAAAATATTAACCCAGTAATAGTATTATTATTATTATGCTATTAATATTACTTAAACTATTATAATATATTGTTTACTAGATTTTTGTTCTTTCTTAGAATGGTTGTTGGGGGTGCCGATTACGAATATGACGATATATTTCGAGGTACAAGATGGCGGACGCGAATTAAAAAAAAATCAACATGGGTATCGTTTTCATGATTTTCAGGGGTACCGATTACGAATATGACGATATATTTCAGATACAAGATGGCGGACGCTATTTTTTAAATAAAATGTATATGTGGATTATTTCCATAGATTTCGGGGATGTCGATTACGAATATGAAGTAGTGATATCTCTGTGCACGACCTGATTCAACTATAAGCACACTATTTTTAGTAGTTACTCGTCATTTTGGCAGCATTCCGAAAAAAAATACATACATACTTACACATTCATATACTATAAAATACTATCTACATCATCACACATATCATACACACACAAATACATAAATTAGGTACTGAAATAAAATACTTAATTTAAAAAGAAAAAAAGAAAAGAAAATACTCAAGAGCTACAAAAAAAAATTTATGTAAATATTGTGACGAACCCTAGAGGAATAAAGAAGTGGTATAATTATGATGCATAAATATTTCTTTTAATTTTATGCAAACATTTTTTTCTTTTGTGAGAATCATTACCCTTCATAAGGGTAATGATTTCTCACAAATTTTTATACGGGGCCCCGGCAAGTCACACTACGCCACTAACAGCAACATGTGGCCGGGTCCGCTAATAGACTATAAAAATATCATCAGTTCGGATATGACTATAAATTTAAGTTAACGAAGACGAAACTGCGGACAACCTAGTACAAAATATCTATGAAATATGAAAAACCTGTACGTTCTATGTAGCCAAGGATCAGCCATTAGCTGTATAATAATGTTTATATTAATTAGCATATTTGTATAAATTCTTACCGCAGATTGAGCGATGACTATTTGTCTCCTCATCTTCTTCGCTTTCTTTCTGGCAAGGTATCCTCGCGTGTATCTCTGTATCGTGATTGTCTGTAAACAATGAAAACTTATAGTAATTGGTATAAGTACTTGAGTATTTCTAAATCATCGCTAAAGACTTAACTACACACAGTTTTAGGAAGACATAGCTCCAAAGCACATCACCAATCTGGGTGCGTCCGTCTGTCTGTATCTGTATTTGATGCTGTGTCCTTCTTGATTAGACAAGTATACCTTATACCGGTAAATCCACTATGTATACATACCGCCTTAAGCATCCTCTTGTCCTTGTAGAGTCTCCTGGCGAGGAAGCCCCGCGCGCGCGCCTGTAGCCCCACGGCCAGGCGCCGCAGCCGAGCGTACCGCGTGCGTGCGAGCCACCCGCGCACCGTGCGCTGAATCTTAACCGCCGCGCGGTTGCGACGGATTTCCTGCACTTTCCTGTCGTGAGATATAATAATGAAAGCGCAGTACCAGCGACATAATGTAGTTAAGTACACAAAACTAATATTATAAGATAATAGCGAATATTTTTTTAATTTGTTAATGGTAAGTGGTCAGCGTCGCCCATGAACATAAAAAAGTTTACTTAGGACTAGCCCAGGCAACTCAGGATAGCCCGAGACGTAAGATGGTAAATCTCAGTGCCACTGCCTCTGTTTTAGGTAAGAAGAAGTAAGCGAGAAGAACAGACTTTATGAGAACATGGCAAAAACGCACCCCTCCCACCGGTAAAAAAGAGATAATTTTGAATTATGGTATGGTACCTGCGCACGAGGAAGGCGCGAGCGCGCGCCTGTATGCCCCGCAGTGCGTTCGTCAGTCGGCGGTAGCGGCGACGCGCAAGGAAGCCGCGCACGCAGCTCTGCACGCGCACACAGTACAGCCGTTGCAGGTCCGCGCGGATCTTCTCCAAGTACGCCACCTACCATGTTTATACATTTATTAATTATTTTTGCATATCAATTGCTGAGACGCCGCCTTTAGACGCCTATGCGTGCTCCCCTGTACAGCTGCAAGTGTTGGCACAATATACATGTGTCATACCTGGCCGGCTCTGAAAAATATCTTGGTGGCTCCGAACTGGTACTTGTCTGGCTCCTTGATGTGTCTGTTCAGTATCCGCGAGCATGTCGCCTTGATGTCCGCTCGGTCTATTTCCTTGAAGAGGCAAAGTAGTCGATACCTATACATAAAGAATTTTTTTATGATATAAATATTAACAGCTTTAAAGTTAAAATAATACAATAACAACAAATGACAATTATTCCAAATTTACATTAGTAACAATTAGGAATTATTAATTACATCAGTTTACTCACAATGTAATCTAAACTAAAATATGGGTTGTATTAAGAAAAAATTGCCGATATTGCAGCTATTTGTAAATACTCCGTATTTATCCGGCTCGAAGGACCAAAATGATTTGTGATGATATATTTTTTCATGTAGTTTATAGCTAGTGTAGAAGGAGAATTGTAATCAATAAAATTATTACCTACTGAAGAAATCTTGATACAGCCACCGTGATGGGAATCCTGCCGAGGATATGCGGATGGTCTCCAAAACACCACACGCTCTGAGAACAAAATAAACCAACTATTAATGAATATACATATCTCAGCAATCTAAGCCTTTGTCGTTTTACGTGCCAAATATATTTTCGTAATTATACATACACAATATTCTCCACGACGATGGCCTAGTAGATATTGGCTCGGCTTCTTGACTGAGAGCCGAGAGGTCCGGGTTCGCTCCTGACCTAGATGATGCCTAGAAATGGGTTTTTCTAAATTTCTATTTGCACCTGAACATCGCTTGCTCACCAGTGAAGGAAACATCGTCAGGAAATTTGCATGCCTGATGAGATTAAGTCTTTGAAGGTGTGTGAAGTTCACCAACCCGCATTGGGCCAGCCCATCGGTGAATTATACGCTAAATACACATAATACAATATTAATGTAATAATGACAGTGCTAAAGAAAGGCAACAAAGTCCTTATTATACTAATTTTTAGAGTCACCACTTGAGCTTGGGCATCAGCAACAGATGCTAGTGCATGATAGAGTGGTATTCACCTGAGCTGGTGGACGGCACGCGCCGCGTCGAACTGGAAGGCCTGCTTGGTGTCGTTGGGCTTGATGCAGCGCACGTAGTGGGGCGTGGTCGCCGACAGCGTGCACATGAGCGCCGACAGCGACTGACGGAACTGCGCGCCCACCGTCGCCTTCTGGCCGGACGCTCTTCGGGGAGGTTGCTACAAGAATGTGAAGTAAAAATTTGCGATAATATTGAAGTTTATATGGTCATCCACTATTCTGTTGAGATTTGTGCCGTTATTTGAACTCCTAGCCTATAATTTAGTAATTAGTAGAAATATCCTGCGTTAGGACTAAGGCATTCGCCACTAAGCTTATGTTAATACATTATATATTGTAGGACATTGAAAAGATTAGTTTCACTGAGTTTATTTCGCCGGTACTTCTCAGTGGATTCGCTTTGGAACCGGTAGAAGGGGTAATTAGACGTTTAATAATATACGTGTATGTACATTTTTTTTACTTTAATATATTATCGGTCTCACCGTGAGGCTCGAGACGGGCAGCGAGGGCGTGGTCCGGCGGCGTGAGGGCGGCGGCAGAGTGGCGTGCGCGGGCTCGGCGCCGTCCGCGAGCATGGCCCGCACGAGCCGGACCGACGACGCTCGCACGCATTCCAACTGCTCCTCCAGCACCGTGTCGCGGTTCTTTTCGAGGAACCCCCCACACTGGTACTCAACGTTGTCCGCGAAGTGTTTTATTATGAACGCTGCGAAGGTAATTTGGCTGTGTATACAAGTCAAATGTAGGTCTATGAATAAACTAATAACAATTGAAAATGACAGAAAACTTGAAATTTTGGGCTTTATTGGTTGAAACAAAATGAACCTTAAACCTCTTGAGCAATTAATATATTAGGTATTGTGGTTTCTACGAGATCAAAGCTTACTAAAATACTAAAATGTTGAAAGTAAATTACGAATGTAAGATGTTTACAAACTCTTAAAACTTTTGCGAAACTTGTCCCAATAACAGCCGTTAGTTTTATAGTATAACAAATGCAGTTCGATCTCCTCACCTGCGTCCCCGAACCTCGGCTTGAGGAAGTGCGGGTAGCGTGAGCACTTCTGGTGCAGTTTACCCACAAAGCCCCGATCGGAACCCTGCGGCACGCGGCACTCCTCGTCCAGCAGCGCCAGCACACCCAGCCGATCCTCAATTAAGTCGATGCACGGTTGGTTGTCGTAGAAGTCGATCATTTTCCAAGATATCTCTTCCTGTTACATCCAAATAAAAATAAATATTTGAGAAAACTGAAAAACGCTCGACAAAATTTTGATCCTGTCACGTATCATAATCTTATATTATGTCAGATATTATATTGAAAATTTATTATAAGAAAATACATATAATATCGAGTAAGGCAGTAATATGTATGACTTACCTACTCCCGCTTACCTTAATGTACTCGTCCTGCTCCAGTTTAAAGACGTGCGAGTTGAACTGCTGCTGCAGCTTCTCGTTTGCGTAGTTGATACAGAACTGCTCGAACGAATTTATCTCGAACGTTTCGAACCCGTAGATGTCAAGGACACCTAAATATTGTTTTACATATAGTTAGTACTTAGTATGAAGTTAACAGCCGAAATCTACTAATAAATATCCACTTAAACAATAGTCTGTCCACTCGATATATTTTTCGATCTTTTGATGTGATTTATGTTTAGTTTAAGTTTTCAGTTACCTAAAAACGTACATTTACACAAGTATTGGCGTTTTTTGAAAGAATATATCCTCCCATTGTGACGGGTTGTAGATAGAGAGTTTTGATGTAAATCATCTTATTAGAGTATTTCTAGTAAAATATTAGAGAAGACTTTCAAATGGCTCTTACATTGTACTTTGTAAGCTAAGAAATCTATTGGCGCGCCTTGGTTTCATACACCGCTCTCAACTTCTTTGTTCGCGCGCACACGTACTATATTTCCCTATTTTATTCCTACTTTTGTAATAGTATTTAGTAGTTATGAATTCCATTATTAATATCGACATTTCACATCTGTAGGGCGTCCCGTGTCGTCTTACTTTTTTATTACATACTAGCTGACCCGGCAGACTTCGTACTGCCTCAATCGATCACTAAAAGACCTAAACTTTTGTATAAAATAATCTTAAAACAAACAAAACGAATCCGTATTTAATATAAAAGCTTTTTTTGAATGAAGCATGAAGTTTTATTATTATTTTCGACACATCATGTTGCTTACTTACAAAACAGAGTTTTTCTGAAATACTGGCTATTTACGGTTTAAATTTGATATTGATATTGACACACACTGTTATGATACAGTCTGTTAATCAATTTAAAGCTTTCTCATAAACTATATTTTTTGTTTTGAACATGTTTACTAAATTGTTATTCTGATGAAGAAACATTTGTAATTCTTGGACAGTGGTTCTCTTCACTGTTGGATTGTGAGCACAACGATTATCAACTTTAGTGGTAACAGTGCCCCCAGTAAGTGATAAATTTGTCCTTGTATCTGTATTTTTTTTAAATTTGTCCATTAATTATATATATATTAGTACAAACTTGAATATTATAAAAAATATTCTGGTACAACACCTTGAAAGTGGGCATGAAATTGTCCTGTATAATATGTGTGCCTAATGATGTTATCTGGAAACAGCTGTTATATTTCTGAATGTTGGCTAAGAAGTGCTTAGAATCATTTCTAATCCCAGAAACTAAAGAGCGTAAAAAGGATTCGATGGTGGGACCAATTGTGGGAATTTTACTTTGCCTCTAGCACAACATAATCCAGTAGATTCACCAGTGTATTTTAACGCCTTACAATATTTACAAATTATTTTCATTCCCCCAATTGTTACCGATTTGTCGGCACATTAATCAATTGCCGGATCATAGTAGAATGCAGCTCGTTCAAGAATCACAGGAGCACTGCGTCTGCGGATTCGCTCAATTTCATTATGTCGTGCTTGCTGTTGTTGTGTTTGATGTGCACGAACTCGTTGCATTCTAAGCCTATCTACTTCATTGTCACTCACTGAATAACGCAATTCTGACATAGCAATACGACTATTTTCTTGATCTGTCTAGAGAGAGCTCTAGTCATCAGTGCGGTTAACACGTGAGGTAGCTCTTCGCACACTTGATTGACTGCGACAACCTAGGTCAGTTCCTCTTCTCCTCGGCATCGTAAATTGTAATTAATCAAAGTGAGAAAATTTCTTGCTCACTTAGCAGTAAAGTGTCACTATCACAAAATACCAACAAAATAAGAGCACATTACTTTGAATGTCACTATCAAAAAGGATCACCAAAGTAAAGAAAGTTCTCGCGCACGTAGCGGTAATCGTCACTCACAAAGATAGAAGGATGCACGCATAGATATCGTACCACAATAATTTAATAATAATAGTAATTATGGACACTTTTACACCACGTCAATCTGGTCCCGTGGTAAGTTCTCGAAGAACTTGTGTTACGGGTACCAGACAACGGAAATATATTTCATACTTTTATACTATACATATATTTAAGATTTTTATTATATAATACACATATTTAATACACCATCAATCCATGACCCAGGAACACAGAAACTATTTTTGTTCCCTGGCTGGATTCGAACCCGCAACCTCCGGCTTGAGCGCCATCGTGCTTACCATTGAGCCACAGAGATCGTCGTAATACTTTTTTCCGTGTTCTGAAGTGCGACAGGATGGATTGACTTCGTAGACAGAGAATTCTCTGTCTACGATTGACTTATTAGTTGGTTGTCAAATCTAATGTCAAATATTATTATGGTTGTGTTCAGAAATTTAATTTGTGACAAAACTTAAGATTTATCAATCAAAAAAATAAATAATCTGATAGATTAACAACTGAAGTTAGCCAAAATTAAGTTTCGCGAAGCCGACCAAATTGAAAATCATTACTACTAATGATCTATTACATTTTGTGACTATTCAATGTGGTCGCGATATTATCACTTTTGTTGAGTTTCGGAACGCGACATTAGATCCTCCAACGCGCACTCGAAGACTGAATTTGAACTTTATGCAGTGGTAATAAATTGCAAATTGACTCTTTGACGTTAGGAACACACCTACATTGCTTAGACAACAGTTGTAATCTATAGTTACAACTTATAATTTAATATGACCTTTATTGAATAGCAATAAAGTTCAAATTGACTTTACATTTTATTTAGAAAACGTTTGTATGGGAAAAAGAAAAGGGCTGTTTTTAGGGTTTTCCCGGCCATTATTCGAATTTTTCTCACCTTTTAAACCTTCCTTAGACCTCCACGAACATTTCAAGACCAAGATAAGATAAATTCCGTTCAGCCGTTCTCGAGTTTTAGCGAGACTAACGAACAGCAATTGATTTTTATATATATAGATATGTATGACCTATTTTTAAAAGAAAGCAAATAACATACCGATAAAGTGCGACTTGGCGTGTCCCGTATCGAGTGCTCGGTTGACGGCCTGCACGAGCCATGCGAACAAGTCCCCGTACAGGCGCTTGGCGAGGGCGTCGCGGGCGAAGGCGGCGCGCGTCACGTCCATACGCGACACGATCACCTCGTGCGCGGACGCGATGCGCCGGTGCGTCAGCCAGCGGGCAAGCTCCACCCGAGACACGTCCAGCAGTGCGCACACTACGTTCAAGTGGCGGTCTTGGGGCTACAGATAATATGTTAAAAAGTAAACCAACTTCAAATTACATCGCGGTCTTGGAGCTATAATTAATAAGCGAAATAAGAAAAAAGGAATCCGACCGAAACATCAAGTCAACCAAATACGCATTGTTGAGGATAATTCAAAAGCCTCCGGTCGGATTTTAATAAGATTTAAATTGGACCACATGGAAAGCACTAGCTTTCAAATAATATCAGAATAATAAAAATCAGTTTACCTAAAAAAAGTTCTGAGGTAACGCAAAAAAATACAGTCGAGTTTAGCATCAATAGTGTTGACGTAATACCATATTATATTATACAGGTAACGTTTTGGACGCGCGGTACTAGTGCATCCCTATTAACGTTGAAGATAAACCAGGAACTAGTCGTAGGAATGAGATTTTTACACACATGTATGTGGGCCCAGTCAGCGTCTTGGGAGTGGTGTACTCACATGTATGTGGGCCCCGTCGGAGTCGTCGTCGTGCTCCTCCGAGCCGGAAGGGTCTGTGGTCAGCTCCACGTTGCCCAGGTGTAGGATAGCCGCCAGCACCGTGAACATGTTCTGTTGCTCACTCTCTGATACACCTATAGATGGATGCACACATCGGTTAACAAGGTTAGGATAAGTAGAAGCAAAAAGTAAAGTATTATGCCACGGCACCATACAGCAGTGTTGGTGTAATCAAACCCTAGATCTCAACTAGGTCCCAGTTTTAAGTTCCCAGCCATCTGACGTAGTGTCAGATGGCTGGGAACCTACTATCTACCAGTTTTGAGGCAGTTTTTCAGAAATAGCATTTCATTTTCATTTCAGAAATTGAATGCAAAGTTTATAAAAGCACTTCGACCCTTGTAATTCCATCTCCATCATTCGGAGACATAGCTAACAATTGATTATTTATCAAAATTTCAATATTCGTAGTACGTTACCTAAAGTAGTAAGCGCGTTCTTAGTCTCGTGGAAAGCCTTTAGATCATCCACGCCGTCTATATCTGGACTCCCGCCCTGGTTCAGATAGTGGAAGGCGTCCTGATGATCTGCGGGTAGGGATTAACACAGCTATATGATTTAATTCACTAGATCACTGCTACCAAAAGGAATTACTAAAGATTGGAGTCACTTCTCAAAGTATATAATTATAGACAAATAGTAAACTTAAAAAATCAAATTGATAAACTTTAAAAAATCGGTAGACTGATCCAAAGAAAAAGACATATATTATGTCAGCACCAAACAATATATGGTACGAGCTGCAACATAGCTCTTGTGCAGGAACATATCTGTACGTCAGTCTGACTCACCAAAATCCTTTCTGAAGGCCCCAATATGTACATATCCGTGCCAGTAACACTACCCGTCTGGTTCTTTTATTAACTAGCTGGTGCCCGCGACTTCGTCTGCACGGGATAAGATTTTAGTTTTTTTTCCATAAATAGTATCCTATGTTACTTCTAATACCTCCAAGCATGTGTACAAAGTTTCATGATGATCGGTTAAGTAGTTTTCACGTGAAAGCGTAACAAACAAACTTACTTTCACATTTATAATATTATAGTAGGATATTGGCACATACGTGATATATTAAGTTGCTATTATTAGACATAAAGACTTAGGTATATTGTATACTCACCAAGCTTCAGTTCGGGCATCATGTGAGCAGCGGAACAGAGCTGGTAGAAGATGTGGTAGTTCCTCTCGCCGGCGCTCTGGTACACCACACGCGACTTCTCCAGCAGGTAGGTGCGCATGCTGGCGCCGGAAATGCGGTACTGGTTGTCGAAGTGGATCTCGATGAACTTGCCGAAGCGGGATGAGTTATCATTACGAGTCGTCTTCGCATTGCCTATAGCCTGGAATTTGTGGTTACAAAATGTTCATACTGTGATCAGAAATATAGAACATTCTAGAGTATTTAAAGTGCCTTTCCACTGATGCGGGACTGGACAGAGTTGAAAGGAGCGGACACAAGCCTCGAATTCTCAACTTTGCATCAGTGGAAACAGTCTGACCAATAAGAAAGATTCCATTTTTTTTAAACTTCTCAGTCCAGACCACCCGTCTCTGACGTCACAAGTCTCGCCCACGGGCCGCGACTCGCTCGCTCGCGTCGAGTAGTGCCTTAGCTCCATGGCCAAAAGTCGTTTCGTTTTGTAATTTTTTAAGTTATTGAAATATATTTTTCACCATATACATTACAGTTTCATGGCCTTACAATTTATATAAGAATTTTATATTTTTGTTAAAATAAAAATTTCCTTATTGACTGTCTGCTCTTCTCCACTCCGCCCAACTCCACGTCAGTGGAAATGCATCCTTATACTTCGATCGGCAATCACATAAGTCTATGTAGAATTAGATGTTTCTAGAATGTTCGAGAGAATTAATATCGTTCTCGTGACTTTTATTTGATCAATTTCACTCGGCCCGATTAAAGTTAGTTTCACAGAATTTTGTATGGAAAAAATTGTGACATCACTCTTTGCTAGCTTCGATCCGGCAATGTTAAATTGCTGGTACTGTATCGTTCTATAACGAATTCACAATAGACTATTAGAATCATTATATTGTTAGGTGACATATCTGTATATTATACAGTACAATCGAAAGTCGAAACATGCTCAGTGACATTTTTTTTTTTTTTTATAGAAGGGGGCAAACGGACAGTCGGTTCACCTGATGGTAAGTGAATAGCGACATCCACAGACACCCGCTATACCAGGAGATCAGCAAATAGATATAGATATAGAAGGGAAACACCATAGGTGGCAGCTGATTCCATATATTTGTAGTGCGAGGCAGGAAATTCCGTATGAAATGACATATTCTCTTTCAGACATCCATCCCAGAGAAAAAAATGTCTGTTAACACGACAGACGACGAAGCCTAGTACTACTACTATACTTATTACTAGCGCTTAATTATTAACTAATACGATAATTAGTCAAAGTTGACTTATAAGATTTTAATTTTAATTAGTCTCGTGAACAGTGCATTTGATATCTTCGAATGTGGGTCGAATATCGAGCATCGAGCTTCACGACAATATCCCGTTTTAAAAAGTTTTAACAAAGTTCACTTACTTCCATAATGGGACTGGAGGCCAGCACCTTCCGCTCGACCTGCGTCTCGCTAGCGTTCCCGCCCACCGCCGCGAAGTACCGCATGGCGTACTTGGCCGACACCGTCTTACCCGCGCCGGACTCGCCGCTTACTGTAATGTAATATAATTATTTAATTCAATAACTATAGCACAATATTATTGCCTGCTTAAACTGGGTTCCGAATCCGATCCATTTCGGTCATCAGAGTTTTATCCGTCATTCGTAAATTTCCATTTCAGAGATGATTTTTGACGAACCGAAGAAGTCAGCGGGGCAAGAGTATCTTCAAAGTTTGTATTCTCACGGATTCGAATCGGATGCAGTGCATAACCGACCTTAGTCTTCGTGAATTTACATTACGAGCAATAGGCCTTGATCAGATTGAAGTTAGTTTCACGTTCAGATTTAGATTTTTGTTAGAAAAATCACTTTGCGACCTCATTGTTGGCTAACTTCAGTCTAGTCAAATCAAACACATACAGTATGCGCTTTGGGTTCTGATAGTTTCACTGTTAAGACATTGGCCGAGAAACTGGTTACCTACAACAATATTATAACAAGAATAAATGTTACCTATAATACTTTGATCTCGGCCCTCTCTCTCGAGTTTGTTGTAGGCCTCCTCCGACACCGCAAATATGTGCGGGTCCAAGTCGCCCATGGACTGCCCTCGGTACGCCATGATGGTCTCATCGCCTGTCAACAAGCATAGGGAAATACTCTTTAGATTATACATTCACTAGCATTCAACTCAAGGCCGACAAAATACAAGTAAGCTCTTATTTCGCTAGCGAAAGATGGGAACAAAATAATCTGCCGTCTGCCGTAACGGCATTCGAGTAGATTTTACTGGCAAGATGCGGCAATAAATTTTTCACATCCAAAATGGCTGCAATAACGTTTTGGTAATTTATATTTTATAGAGAGTATACATTACAGCATATTAATAAGCACTATGAGTTCTTTCACAAAACACAAATCGTATAATATTTGTAACATGCCAATATTGGACTTACCGTAAATAGGCAAGTCGTAATACGGGTTGATGGCGACGAGAACGATACCGCAGTAGGTGTAGATGGCATTGCGATCACAAAATCTGCAAATACATTTTAAATATCAGTAACAGAGATAGAGAATACGAGCAAAAGTGTGAGAGAAATGACAAAGAAATTTCATTGCAACTGTCAATTTTGCCGAATAACTGGGCGAATAATAAAGAGAAAATTACAGGTCCGTCGTGCTATAGTGTCGCCCGTACACATCAACACTTCCTATTGAGATGTATGTTTATAACTTTTCCAGGGGATGCCACTGGGTAAATAATTTGTGGGGGATTCCCCAAATTTGATCTTAATTGGAGATTTTGTGGGAACTAGCACTTTATCATTATAATTCTGTAAGAGGTAGTGCCATACTGCTTTGCAGCCGAATTGGGCCGGCACGACCGGGGTGGTACCTCTCGCTCACATAACATCGGCGTCAAGTGACAGCTGTGCTGTCGCGTTTTGTGAGTTTCCGGTTGCCCATTGGGGGATAGGGGAAAGGAGGGAAACACATCAGCATAACCTCTGGTTGTTCAGATGTCTATGAGCGTCAGTAGTCACCATGGCTATGACTGCTAGGTTGCCTCCTTATGCCATTTAAAAAAAAAATGTGATTTTTTCCATCCAGTGGACATAGATCTCTTCCAATGAACGCCAAGAATGGCGCTGAATTCGAAAATATTTTATCATTTATTTATCGAAAACACCGATAGTTTGGTGTTTAACGATTATAAATAGAATAGATCTTTATGAATGATAAGCTTTGTCTCTTAACTAATTATATTGATTTCTATCACCATATTGTTTCAAGGAAATCGCAATGTGTATGGGAATAGACATTTTCCCCCTCAGTTTAGTGTAGTGTACTCTATGTATATTTCTAATAAGTGGGTAGTATTAAAATGTATTCATTTTGGTCCCTGGCTGTATGTTGAGCGAGGCGGGGAAGGCCCTGGAAAGGATCTTGGCCTCCCGCCTCGTTCAGCATCTGGAGGAGGGCCCTGGGCCTGGACTGTCTGACTCTCAGTTTGGGTTTCGGGTCGGCCGGTCGACCGTCGACGCCCTAGGGCGCCTTAAGTCGGTGACGGAGGAGGCAGAACGCCGGGGAGAGGTGGTGGTGGCTGTGTCGTTGGACATAGCCAACGCCTTCAACAGCCTTCCCCACAGCGTAATACGGGAGGCACTGAAGTATTTCGGCGTGCCTCCGTATCTCGGAAGGCTGTTGAGGGCGTATCTCTCCGATAGAGAGGTCGTGTACGAGGACCGGTCGGGGTCCTTAGTGAGGCGGCGAGTCGAGTGCGGCGTCCCGCAAGGGTCGGTTCTGGGTCCTACCCTATGGGACGTCGGCTACGACTGGGTCCTGCGGAGCGGCCTTCTCTCCGGGATGGAAGTCATCTGCTATGCAGATGATACTCTAGTCTTATCCCGGGGACGGACGTACATGGAGGCTGCGCGGCTGGCCGAGGCGGGAGTAGCCCTCGTTGTCAGCCGCATAGAGCGACTGGGGCTTCGGGTCCGTTTTGACAAGACCGAAGCCCTGCTCTTCCGCGGACCTGGGAGGAAAGGGCCCCCACCGGGAGCACGACTTCTCATTGGAGAGACGGAGGTCAGGGTGAGCCCCACGATGAAGTATCTGGGACTCACCCTCGACGGGAGGTGGACCTTTGGCCCCCATTTCCAACAACTGGGGCCGAAGTTTACAAGAGTGGCGTCAGCGCTGGGCCGACTCCTGCCAAACATAGGAGGGCCCAGCGAAGCCTGCAGGCGGCTGTACTCCGGAGTCTGTCGGAGTATGGCTACGTATGGTGCCCCTATCTGGGCGGATTCCCTCACCACTCGCAATAAAGCCCTGCTGCGGAGAATGCAGCGGGTCATAGCGGTGAGGGTAATCAGGGGTTACCGTACGGTCTACTGGGTGGCAGCCACTGCCCTGGCTGGAGATCCGCCGTGGGAGCTCGTGGCGTTGGTGCTTGCCGAGGTGCGTCTTCTCGTTTTGCAGAGGAGGTCAGAATTCGGTGAGTCACCTAGCTGGGAGGAGCTCTCACGTGTGCGGAGGTTGGGGCAACAGTGGCTGTTGCGAGGGTGGGGGGAAGTCCTGGCACAGTCGCCGTACGGCCAACGTACGGCCGAGGCACTGCGTCCGGTCCTGGCAGCGTGGATGCGTCGCCGGAAGAAACCCCTCACCTTCCGCTTGACACAGGTGCTTACCGGACATGGATGTTTCGGTGCGTACCTGTGTCGTGTTGCCAAAAGGGAGCCGACGCCAGCCTGCCACGAGTGCGGTGCTGTGGAGGACTCGGCCCAGCACACCCTAGAGGTGTGCGATAGATGGGCCGCACAGCGTCAAGATCTCGTGGCTGTGCTTGGAGGGGACCTTTCGCTCTCGAGTGTGGTGCGCTGCATGCTCGAGAGTGATGAGGCCTGGCAGGCGGCGGTCACCTTCTGCGAAAGCGTTATTTCGCAGAAGGAGGCCGCGGAGCGGGACAGAGAGGATGACGCCACGTCCGTCCCGCTCCGTCGACGTAGGACAGGAGTACGGAGGAGGCGCTACGCGCACCTCCTGCCTCTTGCCTAACGGAACTCGGGGTAAGGTTGGGTACCTGCCCCGGAGAAAAATTCCGGCGTCGGCGGGGGTGCTCCAGGTTGTCGGAGCTCCCCCATACTAGGAAGAAGACCGGTTAGCCCTTTTGAGGGAACCGGCCGGTCGCGGGGTGTGTTCTGTGTTAGAAAGATCCGGGACACTCCCCTTCAAGCGGCTGAAGGCAACTCGCAGTGGTTTTAGTGCGGTATACCGGCGCTGGGGGGGGGGGGAGCGCCGGGAGTCCCACATATCCCCGGGGACGCCCCATCCCCGGGTGAATGCGCAAAGCATTTCCACTGCGTCAAAAAAAAAAAAAAAATGGTCCCTGGCTGTATACCACGCGGGCTTCAGCCAAGATGTCAATTCATGAAGAAGCCAAAGTTTTATTTATCTGACTATACAAATAAAGCTTTGGCTTATTCGTTCCGTTAATAATTAATCATCTCTGAAATAGTGATACACGAATGACGGGGATAATTCGTATCTAGTATGTACAACCAGTTTTATTATTACTTCGAAACTTATACTACTGACGCGGAGAAGAGCAGATCGTGAATCTGCGAATCACATTGTTTCCACTGTTGCAAAGTGGAGATCTCGAATAGCGTGATTGACTTTTTCAAGATCCACTCCTCTCTACTCCGTTCAGCTCAACGTCAGTGGAAACGCACCCTTATTGCCGTACTGTTTTTTTCAATACAATATACAAACAGGACTATTGTTTTGGCATTGTTACTAGATTCTTTGCCATGGCTGGCATCTCACCTTACTCGGAGGTTGTGTAGCACGGCAGGCTCGTGTAGATACGACAGCGACGTGAGGTCGTTCTGACCTATCAGCAGAGAAGGGTTTCGGAGCGGTGGCATGTGCGTCTCATCGGTGATCTGAAAGAAATTGTTGTTCATTAGAACCTCTTTCCTTCGAAACCGTTATTCTTCTACTTCGTTACTCTTTCGTAGCTTAATCAAAATCTTGTTTGCCGCATACGTTTTTGCCTGATGATGGCCAAGAAAAGGAAGGAGGTTACAATTTTAGAAGTGTATGTAGCGTTAGAAGGAGGATTACGTTTTCCGAGTGTACGTATGTATGTTCTGTTGTTCTCTGCCTAAACTTTTTGATAAATTAAGGCTTGAGAGGTGTGTGACTGCTGACTGAGTATATATTAAGGCTTGAGAGGTGTGTGACTGCTGACTGAGTATATATTATTATAATTAAGGCTTGAGAGGTGTGTGACTGCTGACTGAGTATATATTAAGGCTTGAGAGGTGTGTGACTGCTGACTGAGTATATATTAAGGCTTGAGAGGTGTGTGACTGCTGACTGAGTATAAATTAAGGCTTGAGAGGTGTGTGACTGCTGACTGAGTATAAATTAAGGCTTGAGAGGTGTGTGACTGCTGACTGAGTATATATTAAGGCTTAGGAGGTGTGTGACTGCTGACTGAGTATATATTAAGGCTTGAGAGGTGTGTGACTACAATTTCTCAAGCAGTTGTTTTTGCAGGGTAGCGTAGTTTTAGAAATTGTATATGGTAGCACCGGTGGGAGGGAAGCGCTGTGCCGCGCTCCCGACTGCATGGGCACCACCATCTTGCTTGTTTCTCCCGTGAAATAGCTTTGCTGTGTTTCGGAGAGAAGGGCAAGACAGGCAGTGTATTTACTGGCACCGAAACTTAACATTATGTCTCAGGATAGGCAACACATAGATGAGTTGCCTGGGCTCGTTCTAGGTAAATTAGTTTATGTTCATGGGCGACGTCGGTCACTTACCATCAGGTGGCACGTTTGCCAGTTTGCCTATCCAACTGACATGAAAAAAAAAAATCTTTGTCGATCGCGTTCTACAAATTAAAATATTAAAGTATATTTTCAATGGCTATTAACAAAATGACCCACATAAAGACCATCATTGAAACGAGTCAACCTAATTAAAGTGCTTACGATTGCCAACAAACGTTCCGGATTTCACAGATCTAATAGAACCCACGTATATTACCCAAGTTTATCATGAAATTTATGTGCTCCGTCCTTGTATTTTTAAAGGCCTGTGTAATATCGAGATTTGAGGAGCTCGTAAGGCTAAGTAAAAACAGCCGCTCGGATCGTTCCATCAGGTTAAGCTATGTATGCCGGGGATGGTCCGTGGATGGGTGACCATCTTTATATTCCGACACTCCTCCGTGCCTCGGAAATATTTTAAAAATAATAACAAACGGAGTATTTTTAAGTGTTAATAATGTTAGTTGTTAATCCTGAGACGCGAAATTGTAGGTAGCAGGAATTACACTTCTTTACCAAATACAGCACAGATGGATGGATGGTGGTACCCAGGAAGACCGGTGCTGGACGGAGTCGCCCCTCCCCCCCTCCCACACAGGTAATACTATATTGTATGAACTGTACAATGATTCAGAAAACCTACTCGTACAAAGTAAGTAAGGCCATTAAAGTAATAAGCTTTGCTAATTATCGAATGTCAGGTGACGCGTGTACACACATGACACAAACCTATATTATATACACATATACATATATTGTTGTATTAAGGTATAATAAGTATACATTGTTACATCTTTCTATAGTAGTGCGAAACGAGTACGACGGTCGACGATAAGTGGCTACTGCCGCCTTCGACTACATCTTTGAAAGTTGTAAGACTTGTAAGCACGTCATCTATGTCTTTCACTGTTGTGAGGAAAAAAATAATATATTAAATTGTAAATGGTTACATATAATAAATACTTAAACCAATGCAATACAACTACGGTGCCAGAGACAAGCACACTTGGTGGTCAAACTTATGACATCCTGTTGTCGTCGAGTGATAAGAATAAGGATGGGAGATTTTTTAAAATATTTGAAGTGCCACGAGCCACCTGATGGTAAGTGGTCAACATTGGCATGAACATAAACGAGTTCAAAAAATATTTTTATATTGTAGAGCCGGAAAGCTGTTTAAACACCAGAATTTTTATTATAACCTATTTTATGAGGAATTGCTATTTAAAACCGGGGCTACAACTAGTAGGTACCGATGAGAATATATAAATATAATCGTACAAACAGGCATCTAACTACTTTGCTTTGGGTTTTTGTAAGTATCATAAAACAGCTAATCCTTGACTTGCATTTCCTCGCGTCTTAACCCGTTATAGGTAAAATTTAAAGGGAAGTCTTTTCTTCGGAATAAATAGCTTATATCCTTTCTTATCTGGTAATTGGACTATTAAATGCATAAATATTTTTTAGAATCCGACAGGATTCCGAATTCCGGAGATACGTGCGAACATACAAATACTTCGGCTTCATAACATTAGGATAGGTTTAGTTTTGATATTCAAATTCAAAATATCGTTATTTCGTAGGTAACAAATTTGTCACACTTAACACTTTAAATAAAAAACAAAATTAAAAATTTTGAAAAAAACCCACGACGGTTAAAACATAATTGAAAAATGATAAAATAATTAAAAAAACCCCGACATTTAAACAACAGAGTATTAGTTTTCATAGCACTTCCCTACGCACCTATTTGGTTCTCGAAGACGTAGATGTGGCAATAACATATTATTCAAGTCCCTATGAACTTAATATAAAACCCAATATAATCCGTCGGGGGCTGCCATTGAATGGATTAGATTTGTAGTTTTATAGTAACGTGAATAATTTGGAGATATTTTATTACTATACTTATATTTCTTCAAATTTAAAACAGTGATGAAACCGCATCAAAATTTGACTAGTAGTTTTGGAGAGAAATGGGAACATTTTTTTACGTTTTTTACGTTTATTATCTCTAGTTGCATAAATTCTTTAAATCGAGGAATTTTTAATTATTTTATTCTTTTTCAATTACCTGCATTTTAACCATCGTGGGTTTATATGTGTAATTTTGCTTTTTTATATTTATGTTGAAGTTTAAAATAGTGATGGCAGCCCCCGACGGATTATATTGGGTTTTATATTAAGTTCATAGGGACTTGAATAATATGTTATTGCCACATCTACGTCTTCGAGAACCAAATAGGTGCGTAGGGAAGTGCTCTGAAAACTAATACTCTGTTGTTTAAATGTCGGGGTTTTTTAATTATTTTATCATTTTTCAATTATGTTTTAACCGTCGTGGGTTTTTTTCAAAATTTTTAATTTTGTTTTTTATTTCAAACTTTTTATAGAGTATGCTCTATAAAACTAATTAATATTAAATATGTAGAAGCTAAGATTAAATATATTAATGACTGCAGCGCCTTCAAGTGATTTACCACCGCATCATCTGTTTAAGAACCTTTACTGATCAACCACAAACCCTATAATTAATACCGCAAGAAAATCGGACTAGATATTACTGCAGCGTCACCTAGTGAGTTGATACCGTAACACCTATTTAAAAATCTTCACTAATCAACCACAAACCCATTTTTAAAAGCCGCATCCAAATCGGACCAGTAGTTTTGGTATTGTAAAAACAATGTTCACTGCAGCGCCCCCTAGTGAGGTGTCACCATAACACATTTTTAAGAACATGCAACACAATTTAAACCGAACCTATAACCGGAAACCACATCCAAAACGGACTTAGTAGTAGTTGCACAAACAAAATATTATGTTTTCTGCAGCGCCCCCTGTAGGGCTACCATTCGCGCATGACAAAATTGTATCTATCCCTTACCCCGTATTACTTATATGAAATAATACGAGAAAAGGCGTAGACAAAATTTTGTCGTGCGCGCATGCTAGCGCTACTGGTAAATTTTCATCGTCTTAAAAAATATATGAATATCCACCAATCAAACCAGAACCCACCACTGAATGAAAACCTCATCAAAACAAATATTTACTGCAGCGCCCCCTGGTAAGTCGTAATTGTAACACCTATCTGATAACATGCACCAATTAAATCCAAACCCATAATTGAAAACCGCATCAAAATCAGATTAGTAATTTTGGAGAAAAATTGCAGCATTAGTTTGTACAAATAAATGTTTACTGCAGCGCCCCCTGGTGAGTCGTCACCGTAACACATTTAAGAACACGTACCACAATTAAACCCGAACCTATCACCGAAAATCGCATCTAAAGCGGACTAGTAGTTTTGGTTTTCCACAAACAAACATTTACTTCAGCGCCCCCTGGTGAGTTTTCATCGTAACACATAATACAAGAACATGCACCGATCAAACCAGAACCCATCACTGAATTAAAACAGCATCAAAACAAATGTTTACTGCAGCGCCCCCTGGTGGGTTGTAATTGTAACACCTATCTAAGAACATGCACCAATCAAACCCAAACCCATCATTGAAATTCGTATCAAAATTAAAATAGTAGTTTTGGAGAAAAATGGCAACATTGGATTGTACAAAAAACGTTTACTGCAGTGCCCTCTAGTGAGTTATCAACTTAATATCTATCTAATAATATGCACCAATCTAATCCGAACCCATCTCTGAAAACCGCATCAAAATCGGACAAGTAGTCTTGGAGATAAGCGGCAAAATAGGTTTACACACACAAACTGCCTCTCACCCCAAACGCATATACAGTCTCCGTTCCGTCGCGGGTAATAAAGTCATTATAAATGTTGCAATAAAAATCAATAAAGAAACTCGTTTGGAATGCATTCCTTCCTTAACCCCACGGAGGAAATACGAGGCGAAATGTTAGGTGTCGCTTTTGTCAAAATAATTCTTACCTACATGAATTACTACTGTTATTTGGGTGAAATGGTCCCGTTAATGGGGACTGATCACCCGTCTGGCCTCGCTGGTGTCCCCACCCTTAAATAATACCTACATGAAATTGAAAATCTTATAATGTCTTATTATATTTTTGCCACATAAACATGAGACCCTGTATGTGTGTGGTATCAGACTATTGTTGTAGCTAATCATTTTATTTGTACAGTTGGTTATGAAACAATTGTGTTTATGGCGAATCTTGCATGATGTTACCAATTTCATTCAAAAGGCGTTAATTATTCGTATTCGATTTAAAAACGGACAATTCAAGTAGATGAAGTCATTACTTCATAAAACCTTAAACAGACGGCACATAAGAAACTGCTGGCTCAGCTATTTTAGATTAGCTAAATATATATGACTAGTGATCAGGGCCAACGTCCCCCTCCCCCCAGAAAAAAGCACCACCTATCGTGTCCAAAGCTATCCTACTTTCAAGTTGGACCAAACCACGGACCATGTACCTACAAAATATAATGAAGACCGATTTTTTATGTCATAAGGAGGCAACCGAGCTGTCGGAGCCTTATGGTGACTACCGACGCCCATAGACATCCGCACGCAGGTGCGTTGCCTTCCTTTTCCCTATCCACCCCAATGGCCACCGGAAACTCACAAACCGCACGAAACCCGACAGAATAGCTGTCACTCGACGCCGGTGTTATGTGAGCGAAAGGTACCACCCCGGTCGTACCGGCCTAATTAGGCTGCAAAGCAGCATGGCACTACCTCTTGGGTAACGAAGTTTATCGCAAATATACAACGTAACACGAAATTTTTATCAAGGTGTTAGATGATAATTTAGATGGGTAGATTTAGGTTGATATAATATGTAGCCGGCAGAAAGCACGCTAGACCAAAACCAATGACGAGTTCTTGTGTAGAAGACCAAGACGCACTGTGGTGCACTGAGCTAAAGGAATAAATATACATATATAATATACAGGAGCTGTTCTATAGATAGATTGACTCATCGCATATCTCTGGAACTATAAGACCTAGAGACTTGAAATTTGGTAGGAATATTACTTTTGCCATGTAGAGGTGAGCTAAGAACGCATTTTAAGAAATTCCTCCCCCTCCTCCTTTGACAGACCGAAGTCTGTGCGGGCAGCTAGTATACATATATCGGACACCGATGCTTTATACACAAGCAATAATACATTGTATATTATCCCACAGGTAAAGTTACCACAATAAGCACATGCCCTTTTTTAGGTCATCGTCTGTATGCGATTTTCTATTTATGTGTATTGTAACAAGTAACAAATAAACTTACAAACGAACAATTACAACGCTGGGAGCGGAGTACGGAAGTAAGCCCTAGAGGGTAACAACGTAGCTTGTTACGTCGTGCCTCGTACACTCCCGTAGTACTAGTACCGTACTGTTATATTAGTACTGCTAGTGTAAATTTTCCCAACTTGACCTATTTTACAGGACTAAAGCGCCGTAATTAGTGATACACAATCCTTTTTTTATTTCCTCGGGAAAAATGCTTTCTGCGCTTACCACCAGATCAGTCTCGGTTTTGACTCTGGACTCCGGGAACGTAGTGAGAAACCATATGCCATAAGCTTATAGGTCATAGTTGTGACAGGGCACCTCGACGACAGGGCGGCCCCTCAAAAGACCGTTCTCCTTCATTATTGGGACCGCCACCATCCTTTGACACATCGGGACCGCGCAGAGCGATCAGGTTCGAATTACCGTCCGTCGTCTGCGAAGCGCAACAGCGTCTCCTTTCTCTAGCACTTTGCCTCTGCTCCGTAGCCTCCTTCTACAACACTATTACTCGCAGAAGAAAGCGACTGCCTCCCATGACCTGTTACTCAAGTATGAACCACGTTCAGAGAGAAAAGGGTCATTTTCTCCCAATGTGATACACAATCGTAAGAATGTTTCGTCAAAAATCATAAACATTATTATTCTTAGTAGGTACCTACCTATACGTTTCCCCACCAAGGTTCAAGTCTTATCATGGCGGTGGGGCTCAGTAGCCTAAGGTGAGCCCCGCACCTTGGGCGAATCTAATTAAACCGAGGGAGCTGCTCTTTGTACCCCTCTCATAAGAGGGGACAAAAGGGCAGGAGGAACAAAGTGCGAGGATGGGAACCTCACCCCATTGCACTGTCCCGATGTTGGGAGGGGTTGTGCTGTAGTGCAGGACGACCCCTCTGTGGAGGTGGTATCGGTTCCTTGAGGGACTGACTAGCCGTCGAGATGCCCTGTTTGCTCAATAGATCCGGGGCACTAAAGGCGGAATTGGTGCCACTCGCCGGATTTTAGTGGTGCACCTTACCATCTTTCGAGCGCAGCGAGTCTCAAATACCCGCCTGTAGAGTCCCCCCAACCTCTCCAGCGGGATGTCTCGGAGAATTTCCCGGAGTAAAAGGAAAAAAAAGTACCTATACGTTTCAGAGATACGTCGTTAATGCACTTCTTGTCTATCTAATATAATATAGGTAATGGTAATATGATAATGGTCACATGACTGGGTACTTTACTAAGGTCACAAATTGAAATTCCGCGTAAGATAGGGAATTCTGTATATCGTTGATGTGTTTACATCTTCCCGTCTAAACGTTTATTTTAAACGCTTATCTACACAAACACATTTCCTAATTTTTAAACGACTTCACAGTTATCTAGTACGCGCAGCGCATTCATACGTGCCTTACCACTTTTACCGTGGTATTTTTTCATTAATAGTATTTATTTAGACACGTAAAAAAGAATAATAGCTTTTTAGAAAAAATCTATTAAATACTACTTTTATAAAACCTACATTCAGCTCATAACGGCTCGGCCTTGGCTTAATTACGGTTTTGGTTTGTGGCAAACAATCAATAACCACTGAAATTGTATACTCAACCGTAGTTATCTGTAACTCACTCGGAAATCCTATTATCGTCGAGCATCCGTCAGAATCATTCGAATTAACATTATTATATTAACGTGTACATTTGTCTGTATATATAGAACTAACTGTTGACCGCAGCTTCGCTCGCGTTAACTTCCTTAACTCCTATTAGTCACAACGTGATATTATATACTATATAGCCTTCCTCAGTAAATGGGCTATCTAACACTGAAAGATTTTTTCAAATCGGACCAGTACCTAGTTCCTGAGATTAGCGCGTTCAAACACACAAACTCTTCAGCTTTATATTATTAGTATAAATTGATGTGTATGTGGGTGCGTGTTTGTCCTCTATACGCTCCAAAACAGCGCGACTGATTTTGATGATTTTTTCACGCAAACTTCAGATTAGCCCAACGAGTAAACAGCGTCTTAAATATTAAGTTTTACAGCAAACCAATTTAAATATTTTTATTATTGAATGTTTCGTGAGTTAGACAATGTGAACTGAAATCTAGTCGAACCCCACGATGGTTCAGGCCTTGTCGTGGCGGTGGGGCTCAGTAGCCTAGGGTGAGCCCAGCACCTTGGGCGAAGCCAATTGAGCCGAGGGGGCTCTTTGTACCCCTCTTATAAGAAGAGGGGACAAAAGAGCAGGGGGCAAGGGGTGAGGATGGGAACCTCACCCCATTGTACTGTCCCGACGTTGGGAGGGGCTGTTCTATGGTGCGGGACAACCCCTCTGTGGAGGTGGCGTCGGTCCCTTGCGGGTTTGACTAGCCTTCGAGGTGCCCTGTTAGCTTAACAGATCCGGGGCACCTCACCAAGGCGGCACTGGTGGCACTCGCCGGGTTTTAGTGGGTAGAGCTGCGTCCATTTACCATCTGTCGGGCGCAGCGAGTCCCACATACCCACCTGGGGAGACCCACTTCCCAGGCGGGATGCCTCAGAGCATTTCCCGGCGTAAAAGAAAAAAAAAAAAAAAAAAAAAAAACTAGTCGAAAACAACTTGCTAGCCCGAAAAGTTAATTGCTACATCAATAAATAATCCTTAATATTATAAATTCAAGAGTGAGTTTGTTTGTCATGCTTTCATGACTAAACCACTAATCAGATTTAGATAAAATTAGGCAAGGAGATAGATTATATCATAAAGAAGGACGGCTATTAAATATAATTCCGGATACAGATATTAATTTTAAGTTCGCGTGAGTAAAGCTACGAGCAATAGCTAGCTAGTATCTCACATTCTGAAGCTTTTATACTACAAATAAAGATAGTTTAGACTTTCAAAATCAGATGACACAGAAAGTCGCACTTGGCTTTATTTTATAATATTTTATTATTTTTCTTTGTACCCTCATAATGTTATTATTTTCGCTATACACCTTCAAACTTCGAGTGGTTAGGATAATTGGATTCTACATGGGAGAGTGAATTAAGCAAGGCAATAATGGGTCATCGTATTTCTATAAATATGTGTCTAGGCAATTGTATATAGACAAGACAAGCATGTCTGTTACGAGATCGCTTTTAAAACCCATTCGCGAATCCGATCCATCTGATGTATAATATGGTATGCACCACTTCTTTTTGTGTCACAACAGCGGGGTGGCATGTCGTGTCCGTTCCGTTGTTTCTGGGAAAACCCTCAGCCATAGCTATAGTCTAAGGCTGGAGACGAGACTTGTGGGCGAAGAAGTCCACGTGGACGCACATGCCTTATCACGAATATGAAGGTATAAATATTGCGAGGCATTCGTTGTGCGCCGTGCCTCGCAGTCTGTCTCCTTTTTAGGCATTTCAACTAGACAAGGTTCAAGAGTGGAGGCCACGTTTAGGTAGACGAAGTGTGGCCGACAATTAACGAGGTGGGAAGACGATCTCCGCGCGGTGGCCGGTCCATGTTGGATGCGAGTGACAAGGGATCGGTTCGTCTTGGCGTTCATTGAATGGCCTATGTTCAGCAGTGGACGGATAGAGGCTGATGGTGATGATAAGGGGATAGGTAGGATTGTAATAATCCAACGTTTTAAGGTTTAAGAGGGTAGTGAATGTCAATTCAATAAATGAATGACGACTAAGCTATCAAAAAATACATAAAACTGTATTATATAAAACTGTTGCTGCAGACCATTAGAACTTTTTATAATAAGAATAATTGAGGAAACATTTAACTCTGAAATAGTAATAAATACTTATTCATTACCTACCTATATGTACAAAAATCAAGTACAAGGTGAACTCAATGTTTAGAGATATTTTTCCCAGCTAACTTGTTCCGAAAAAATTATTAATTATGAACTGGTCTAGAATATCTATAATAGAATCACTTCGTCTATTGTATGTTTTTTTAAATATTAAAATAAATATCGCCATCATCATCAGCGTGCATCCGTCCACTCAAATAAATATACTTGAGCACTGGCGCCTCTTCCTGCAGGGGAGCGCGGCGGCGCAGGCGTTCAGGGTGCCTTAAGTGGAGTTGGAGGAGGGGACGCCACCACCCTGCCTGCAGAGGAGAGTGCCTCTTCATCGCTGGTGCGGACGACCATAGTTCCCGCATGACGAGGAGAACACCGCCGGGTTTTAATGGGTAGAGCTGCGTCCACCTTACCATCTCTCGGGCGCAGCGAGTCCCACATACCCGCCAGGGGAATCCCCATCCCCAGCGGGATGCCTAAGAGCATCTCCCAACGATATAAAAAAGGCAACACACCCATATATTGTCTCGGTGCGATATTACACTGCCTGTCTTGCCCTGTTTTTCGAAGTCCGTAACACAACAAAGTTGCTTCACGAAAGGAAAAAGTAAAAGCGATTTGCTGAATAATAGAAACACTGTTAAAACGTTTAGAAATAAGCTATATCTTAAAACTTCAATGGAGGCAGGCGCTGCACAAAGTGCATGCCTCTCTGTGTAGTTGGTATTGGTACGTCAGATTAATAATTGTGGTCCTCAAATTATATTAGTAACATTGAAACGTAAGTATTATATAACATTTGCACCTTAAGACAGACAATTAGCGGTACACACTAATAGGATAAAACCCACGGTCATTGTACACTATAATCAGGCTTCCGTTATGATTATTCGTTGGAAATTATATTTACTTAGCTAATAAGTTTATTTCATGCGAAATAACTACGAAAATATATGGAGATGATTCATTATTATCAAGCTTGATTACGTCTAACTTAAACTTTAATTACTTAGCCATTAATAGTCATCTGCTAAACATAATTCTCTCAACGAACGCCAAACGACTACCACTGATGGTCGTGTCGTAAGGATACTTCATATTTTTTTAGGGGTTTATGACTCCCCCATCATGGTTCAGGCCTTGTCGTGGCGGTGTCGTAGGCAGTAGCCTAGGGTGAGCCGCTGCACCTTGGGCGAAGCTAATTGAGCCGAGGGGGTTCTTTGTACCCCTCTTATAAGAAGAGGGGACAAAAGAGCAGGGGGCAAGGGGCGATGATGGCCCCTTGTACTGTCCCGACGTTGGGAGGGGTTGTTCCGTAGTGCGGGACAACCCCTCTGTGGAGGTGGCATCGAGCAGTCTCCTGAGGGACTCACTAGCCGTTGGTGGCACTCGCCGGGTTTTAGTGGCTGCGTCCACTTACCAGCTTTCGGGCGCAGCGAGTCCCGCATACCCGCCGGGGGAGACCCACTCCCCCGCGGGATGCCTCAGAGCATTTCCCGGCGTTAAAAAAAAAGAAAGGTATTTGATTCCAGCAAGACTATGGGTAAGTATATCAGAGGCATAGTCTTGCTGGGTAAGTATATCAGAGATACCACTCTGTTACTGCCCATCTTCGATTGGAGATGGACAGTAGTAGTATATTTGACTGTTATATTGGAGCATTTTTACTTATTTACGTTAGCTGGATAGGCAAACAGGCATGTGAGCCACCTGATGGTATATCAGCTATATAGGTCAGCCTCGCCCATGAACACGAAGAGGTACACTTCAGACTAGCTTTTTCTGAAAAACAGAAAGCTGTTTGACTGAAGGAACAAGCAGGATGGTGGTACCCATGCCGACGGGAGCGCGACATAGCACACTCTTTCCACCCTACGTTACATAGTAAAATCCAGTTGCCCATATATTTTCCCATCTTCTACTTACCTTGATTTGTCGTATTTCGCCTGTTTGGTCGATTTTGACGATGAGCACACCGGAGCGGTAGTCACTGGTGACAGTCGCGCTCTCCCATACCTCGATGGGATGTTCCACCCAGATCCGTGCATCCTGAAATATTAGAAACCATTACAACCTATTCATCATCATGATTTCTACATGATAGTTGAGATTGACAAACTAGAGCAGTCATGAGTGGTCTGTGTCTTACCTGAGTAGTTCAGATACTGATACTGATACAATTTGACTGACCTACTTCATATTTACAAAGTAAAGCTAATTGACAAAAGAAGAGGATGATAGTTTATGGTATTATGATAAAGAGAAATGTTTGTCTTCAGCTGCCACTTGTGGAAAAAAATAACTAGATCCTACAATAACAGCAATTGCTCTCAGATTCACCAGGGTGCACACTGAATTGATAATAGTTCAGTTAGGAACAATTGTATTATAGTTCATAAATACAATTATAAGTTTCATTAAAATATGTAATGTTTTTTTAATTAAGATTTCAAAATCAAAACAAAAAAAGATTTGCATTAGTCGGCAAAAATATTAACTAAAATATAAATATTATGTATACCACTACAACATCAACGCTAGTGATATTTAGGGACACCATCATGTTTATCCCTAATATTAATAACGGACATATTTTTTAAAGAGATTAACATATTATGATATAACAATTTTTTTTTCTTAGTATTTCGTCAAGATAACATATTAGAGACTGTTTAGGTTAGACATGAGTACTCAACAGAAGAATTATAAAAATTGTGTGCATTTGAAGTTGAGGGCATTGTAGTGTCTAGTTATTGTAACAAGATACTCTTTAAGGAAACATTATCATTTTTCATATTTCACAAGCCTTTAAGTATATAAAATAATATTACCAGTAATTCTGGGGACTATTATGTAACAGAATACTTAGCAACCATTATTATCAATATTATGCATGTGTATGTCTATTTGTACCTATACACATAAATAATATGCCACATTAGCTTTTCTTTCCAAGGCACAGCAAAGTTGTTTTATGGAAGTAATAACAAGATGCTGAAACCCATAGAGATAGGTGCACGGCACAGCACAACTCTCCCACAGGTAAATTTAGGTTTAGAAAAAATTTGTCATAGACCTAGAACGGTAAGTATTGGGGCCAGTAGTAACACTGCCCATCCTGCCTTTCTTTCTTAAATACTATTTATTGTATTGTTGCTACTCTTTTAAAGTTGTTTCACAGACGAAATATGCGGAATAGTAGTACATGTGCAGTCAAGAGCGGAACAGAGCCTTCTATGCATATAATTAAAACCTACCTACCTAACCTAGATTTATTTAGTAACTAAACAAGAATACGTGTTTATCTGCTATACTAAAGCAATTTTTCTAAGCTTAAATGAAAAGGTCTAAAACCCATGATTAGCTCTACTCATTTGAGACAATCTGCCCCTGCTTGATCTGCCAGTAAAAGCATCATGCAACACTCAAAATTTTACTTTAATATATATTAGCTTAGTTATTTTTTATGTCCATTGACAACTTAACCATTTATGTTTTCAAACTTATTGCAATCAAAAGATTCTCTTAATATGGCAAAGCTACAATCATATCGAAAGTAGTTTACTTTTGATTCCAAAATTAAGGAAACAACATTTTTATATAAAGTATATTAAACGATCTTATGTTTCATTCCAGCATAATTTCTATGAGTTAAGCTTTATCTGCTCAATGATTTTGTAGATTTTAATTTCTAAAAAGAACAATATAATTGTGCATAATAATAATAAATTGAAGTAATAAATATAAAAGATAAGATAATGTTATACTATTGAAGTCAAGTGCAGCATCTTAATTACAAATAAACAGTCAAATTTTTAAGTTTAACAAACAATATACATATAACACGAATATAAATTTAGTTATTAATATAACAATGTTCTTATGTAAATGCTTATACAAAAAGAAAACATTACTTTTCTTATTAGAAAATTAATATCACAAGCAATTAAAATTATTTATAACAGTTAAGATATAATAATCTTGGTATGCAACAAGATACACACCCCTAAAACATAATGTAATTACGTACTTATGAATAATTCATAATCATAATTTGCGAACAATATGATTTTATGCAACTGACATAGATAGTGAGAGTGATTCTAATCTGCTTGAACTAGATTACTGGCACATGTATACAAGATTGGGCACATGAAAACAAATAAAAATAACATGATTTCGGGTTAAATAATTTTTCTTTGAGTTCAAAAATACAAAAAACAAGTAAATACAAATTTGTTGATAATGAATTATTTACCTTAGTGTAAAGTTCCTTGGTGGTCATTTTGAAGATTTTTTTGCAGAAACTTATGAATAATTCACAGATTTAAATATTTCATTATTTTACCACCGGATCTGTTCTCCGAAAATTCATTTTAGAAATAAGGTAGGTTCAAATTTGTAAATCTGGTGTAAATTGCGAAACGTCACTGCATTGTTATTGACATATGTCAAAACGTAAAAATCATGATAAAATTACTTCTTTTTTATAAAAGAATCGGCCACGATGAGCTACTATAACCCGTCTAATAAGCGTCATATTAGAGAGCTTCATACCTTCCGTATGGAAGTGGGAATATTATATAATGCTAAAAAACCGATTGTATCTTAACAATAGAAAGATTGAAAGTCGTCATCAAAATTTTCCCACGAATACATTAGGATTTCAAGCAAAGCGTAAACAGGAGCATAGAAAATAATAACTACATTGATAAAAATAAACGGTATTTTTTTGACATTGATATTTTTTATTACCTCTTTAGATTATATATTTACTTCTTGAGCTAATTAAATATTTAAACAGATCTAGGTTTACACAGTATGATTATATAAAAAAGTTATAAGTAGGTACATAATTATTGATTTACGAAATTCAATAATAATGTTGTACGAATATTATATTTTCAGCCTTGTTTTAATCAACTTAACATAACTTAAAAATATTCTACTATTTATTGCTAAATATTAGCCGCCAAACGTATATCATGCCTTGCTCTATTACTTTATACAATACAGGTTGTATAAAATGCGCTATGGTGTACACACTTTTCCACAAAAGGCAGGAAAAAACTAGTTATTGCTAGCAGCGTTAATATGTTAATTTTGAAAAACTGTTTAATAGTTGTGCTTTGATCTTCACCAAAGCACAACTATACGAACGGGAATCAATAAAATAATCATTTTAGAAGGCGGTTTGGACTACCCCATCGGAGTTGATATTTTTTCCTGTGCAAAAAGTTTTCCAAATAAATAAAAAAAGGTAATCAGTAGAGCAAAGTCCAGGGAGTACGGTGGATGTATATTGTCTTAAACATTTCAATTGATTTCAATTGGAACTCCTCTAATTTGGTAGCCGTCTGTTGTGCCCCATCACGGTTCAGGCCTTGACGTGGCGGTGGGGCTCAGTAGCCTAGGGTGAGCCGCTGCAGCTTGGGCTAAGCTAATTGAGTCGAGAGGGCTCTTTGTTTTGTTGTGTATTCTTACAAGAATAGGGGACAAAAGAGCAGGGGGCAAGGGGCGAGGACGGGAACCTCACCCCATTGTACTGTCCCCACGTTGGGAGGGGTTGTTCAGTGGTGCGGGACAACCCCTCGGTGGAGGGGCGATCCCTTGGGGGACTGACTAGCCGTCGAGGTGCCCTGTTTGTTTATCCGGGGCACCTCACCAAAGGCAGCATTGATGGCACTCGCCGGGTTTTAGTGGGTAGAGCTGCGTCCACTTACCAGCTTTCGGGCGCAGCGAGTCCCACATACCCACGTGGGGAGACCCACTCCCACGCGGGATGCCTCAGAGTATTTCCGGGCATTAAAGAAAAAAAATAGCCGTCTCTTGAGTGTTGTGCAGTGTGTGGTCTAGCGTTGTCCTGAAGCAGCATCGGTCTCGAACGATTGACTAGCCTTGATTGTTTAGCAGCTAGCTTTTCCATCATAGTTTGCACTTGTTGACGTGTTTTATTTTGCGACAACGCAGCCATACACATCATTAATCCTTTGAGCCGTTTCTGCAGCAATGGTGACACCGTGGAACTCGTAAATAACACGATATTTCAAGTTTTCCATTTTGTAAACTAAGTGACGCAAAGGTGAAAAACAAATGAATTTGCATGAATAAATAGCTGTATAAATTTAAATTTGGAATTCCTATCAAAAGAGGAAATATTTGAGATCAAAGTGGCCAGTACGACAAAACTCCAATTTCATATTATGTAAGGACCTAATAATTGATAAGCCTAAAGCAAAAATATCGCTTGAAGATTTCCAAATCTCCTAGCATCTGAATTCAATATATTATATGAATATAACTCACAATCCTACTAATCCTTCTCATATTATAAACGCGAAAGTTTGTAAGAATGTATGGATGTATGCTTGTTATTCTTTCACACAAAAAATACTGAATGGATTTTAATGAAACTTTACAGTAACATAGTTTATACATCAGAATAACAGGCCATAATTTATCCCTGTATTCCCACGGGAATGGGAAGTACTCGGATTAAACCGCAGTGCGCTTTTAGTTTTTATTTTTTATTTTAGTTGGATAGGAAAACTGGCAAACGTACCACCTGATAGTAAGTGGTCGACGTCGCACATGAACATTAACTAGTATACCTCGAGCGAGCCCAGGCAACTCATTTATGTGTTGCCTATCCTGAGACATAAGATATTAAGTCTCAGTACCAGTAATTACACTGCCTGTCTTGCCCTTCTCTCCGAAACACAGCAAAGCTTTCACGGAAGAAACAAGCAAGATGGTGGTACCCATGCAGCCGGGAGCGCGCACAGCGCTTCTCTCCCACCGGTTTATTATAAGAAAGTTATAAGTACCTACCTAGGTTACAAATAAAATTACCTAGTATTAATGGATTGAGATACTTTATTTAAAATCTAATCTACATAATAAATATAATTGTACCCCTATCAATACACAATGATTCACATAAATAATACTTTTACAGTTTACTACATAATATCGTAATACATTATTATTCCATTACCTATACATTTAAGTTACAATGATATTGATATACTTAATTAGTATTAATGTAAACCAATTAAATGTTTGCGATAGATATTTTTCAGGTATCAAAAGGTCTATATGATATTCTTTACTTATTTTCTTGTAACGGGAACCAGGTTTGGCATGCCTCGGTCGCAATTTCGCACAGGCTCGTGTATGCTTTGCTGCGTGGGTCATATTCTGAAAAACAAAATGATTTACAAAGTACTTATGATGGTCAAAAAGTAATGATATTTTCTTTTAATATATTTACCGGATGGTCCTCGTTTGCCAAACATTATGCCGTTCATGGGTGCATTCTTATAATTTGCTTCAGTGAAACCGACAATGCTTAGTATTATAGCCACGATGGCAATGGTGAAAGTTAGTCTTATGACCGACGAAATCATCTGAAATCAATAATTAAATTAAAGGATCGCTTTATGTTTTTTGCTCTGTTAAATATATTGACTTTAAAAAAAAAACAAGTCTCTGCCAGTTTACACAAAAGATGCTTATAGAAAACATGTAATGTATAGTAAAAATCAAAGAAAGCTTGAACTTTGTAAAAAATAATATGAATGGCAGAAAGTAACGCAATAAATGTAACAAGATAGAATAATGAGAAAAGTTTTAAGATGATGATGATTAGTTTTAAATAGTGTGCAGCCGTAAAAAGAAGTTTAAAATTGTTTATAGAAAAGTTAGCATTCTTTAAAGTAAGTACCTACATTTTAATAACAATTTTAATGGTAAATAGTAAGTAGGTACTCTTATTTTTTAGTTTTTAAAATGCACCCATGACCCAGAGTCCAAAGTACTCCAAAGACCAGATTTTTTCCAGAGACAAAAATCCCTATAAATGCCCAAGGAGAAAGACAAATGGGACTTAATAATAGCAAAAATATAAATATGAGCCGAAAAGTACAACGCCTAGAATGACCAAGATTACCTATAATGACATAAAGAAATAAGAGACTCAAAATTAGAATATAAGCAAAATAAATGGAAAAATCACATACCTTCCTTAGCTGCACAGCTTTTTAGACTGGTATCACTGTAGAAGGTGAAGTGACAACTGATGTAGGAGGATAGTTTTCGCGCCAATTTATAGCGAGAAAATTAGGACATGGCGCCTTCGTCCGCAAGTCCACACTCAATTATAGGATTATTGGATACTGACCGCATATTGACAGTGATAGGACTAAGTCCTTTGGGATCAAAACTTCGTTAGTGCATGATATCGATGGAGTGGAATTTGTTTGAACACATACTCTTAGCTAATAACTTAGAACGTTAGAACCAATATCTAATGTATACAGTTAATGTAATGGAATATTCAGTCTCATCAGCTGTCGTTAAAACAATAAACAATTTCAAGAACATGAATAACTGCATAGTCATTTATATTCTTGGAGAATGTTTGTCTGTGCTAAATCAAAACACAATTCTGATACTCGTATGCTATGCTCGTGTGCCTTTGATGAGGGTAAAGGGTGGGGACACCAGCAAGGCCAGACGGGTGATCAGCCCTCATTAACGGGACCATTTCACCCAACTGATGAGGGTAAAAGTAAGAAGGATATTGTTTTCTATTGTCCTTTTGCCGATTCCTTCAATAAATTGTTGATCTTAGACCGATTCACATCTCAAATCGTCGTTGGTAATATGATACCAGAGCTAGGAGTTATTTTAAACCTAAGGCTATTACTATTCTTTCTAATATAATCGAATATTTTGCAGTATCGAATTCATTTAGGTAGTAATCATCAGCCCGCAACCATCGTCTGCATATTGACTTCTTCTAAAGCACGCACTAAGCCCAAACTTGGCAATTTTTACCCAATCAGAGAATGAAAATAGGCATATTGTATGTAATACGTTTATATTATTTATATTTATTAATTATATTGTATTCAAAGTCCAATTTATATTTAGTACCGATTTTTTGTGTTTAAAATGCCTACCAAACTTTGATGGCAATACCAAATTTAGTAACAAACGAAATAGAACAACAGGCGTTTCTAATTCGGAGACATTAAAAAGTTTTCTTCAGTACTATCAGGACAGAGTCCCCATCATGGTCTGGTCGTGGCGGTGGGGCTAAGTAGTAAGTAGCCGAAGGTGAACCCAGCACCTTGGGTGAAGCCAATTGAACCGAGGGAGCTGCTCTTTGTACCCCTGTTATAAGAATAGGGGACAAAAAAGCAGGGGACGACGACGAGGAGTGAGGATGGGAACTTCACCACATTGCACTGTCCCGACGTCGGAAAGGGTTGTTCTGTGGTGCGGGACAACCCTCTGTGAAGGTGGCGTCGGTCCCTTAGGGGACTGACTAGTCGACGAGGTGCGCTATTGCTCAACAGATCCGGGGCACCTCACCAAAGGTGGCATTGGTTGCTCTCGCAGGGTTATAGTGGCCAGTGGGTATTCGGCCGCGAGTCCCACACACCCAGGGCCGTTGACGACGCGTACAGGCGTTTCCCCGTGTTAACAAAAAAAAATTGATGACAATAATATTGGCTCTTCAACTCGCCATCCATGGAATTGTGACGAATAGCCGTCATGATGTTTGTTACAAATCAACTATTCATATGGATATAAAGTTTTGTTAACAAAATAAACCCTCTCCTTTGTCCTATCACCATAATAATTAGATAATAAACTTATGTCTGTCGTATTGAAAGCAAGTAGATTAAAAATCTAATCACAGCGCGGTATAAAATATTATTCGATTTATGAAAATCATTTTCTTCGTCGGGAGTCTGGATATAAAAACCCTGCGATCTGAACAGTCTGCATCAGTACGCTTCTTGATTTTGAAGAAGAACCACCATTTAAATACTAATTTCTCCAAGGTATATTTCCACATTATTATCATTCTAATCATGAGCTTGTGTCTATTGCTGGACTGATTTTTCAATCAACGCCAATATGGCTTCACCAATGCGATCCAAGTTTTTTATGTTATCAGTCGGAACCTTATGGTGACTACCGATGCCCATAGATATCTGCATTCTGCACAACCAAAAGTTATGCATATAAGAATATGCGTTGCCCTCCTTTTCCCTATCCGGAAACTCACGAACCGCACGAAACGCGACAGCATAGCTGTCACTTGACGCCGGTGTTATGTGAGCGAGAGGTACCACTCCGGTCGTACTGGCCTAATTCGGCTGCAAAACAGCATGGCACTACCTCTTACAAACACAGCTTCTTTTTATGTTTCCATGATATTTAAAACGTTTACAAAATACTAAAATTATATTTCATTCCAGATGCGTTTCGCAGTTATTTTCTGCCTAATCGTTGCGGTTTGCTTCATCGGATCTGAAGCGAATTATAAGAAGCTGCCCTTTAACGGCTCTATATTTGGCAAAAGAAATAATGTTGGTAAGTTATTAACAAGTAACCTTACAAGATATAATTATTTTACAGCATAATATCACAATACTGGAGCTGGTGTTCACGTGACAAGCGTTTGGTTATTTAGTCAATGGGGAGAGTTTAGATAGTAGATATCTAAACAGACAGAGATTATGCAATATGCGGCGGCAATCACTAATTCAAAGAAAAAAAACCAAATTCGATTATTCGAAGTTCAACGGATAAGTCGACGTCACCGTCTATACGACGACGGGCTCAGAGACGTAGTAACAACAGTAGTAAGTAGTAACTATCATCTAATGAGTAATGACTAAACTGTGCAGTGTGCTCACAGTAAGTACCTAATAGGTGTGATCACGCATGCTTGTTAACCACTAATAAAAAATAAATGATTTTGATAAAAATATTATTGCATACATCTTTATATAAGTATATAATTCTTCTGTGCGTGTGTATGTCACTGAACTCCTCCTCAGGGGCTGGACCGATCTTGATGATTTTTTTTGTGTGTGTTCAAGTGGATTCGAGAATGGTTTAGATTCACAAAAAAAAAATGTACAGGACAACGTCTGTCGGGGCCACTAGTAAATTATATATTTTTCAGATTACGACACTTCAGGAAGCGCATTGTATGCGCTTTGCGAGATCGCCTCGGAGACTTGTCAAGCCTGGCATCAAACGTTGGAAAATAAGTAAAAAAATACATCATACGAGCAGTCGTTAAGGTGTGGATGATATTCTGATATAAGAACCTCTAAATATGATTTGATTGTAACATGCCAATGGCGTCAATATTTTTACATAATATTATGTAGGCACCTAAACTTGTATTCATATTTATACCATGTTATATTATGTGCTATTGTAATGCTTGAATAAATAACTTTTAAAATTATACATTTTTAATGCAAATATATTATACTCCTTTTTATTAATATTAAATTGTATGTAGAAACTAAAATTAAATAATATATCAATTACTGCAGCGCCTCCTAGTGATTTACCAGCGTAACACTTGTTTAAGAACCTTAACTAATAAATCACAAATGCTATACCATATCAAAATCGGACAAGGTATTACTGCAGCGCCACTTAGTGAGTAACCGTAACACTTAATTTAGAATCCTCACTAATCAACCACAAACCCGTTATTGAAGACCGCATCCAAATCGAACAAGTAGTTTTGGTTTTGCACAAACAAATGTTTACTACAGCATCCCCTGGTGAGTTTTCATTGTAACACATAATGTAAGAACATGCACCAATAGACCAGAACCCATCACTCTAGGGGGAGAAGCCAGTTTCTGCGTTGGGCCCTCTCTAAGCTCGACCGGGAACTGTCTGAGGAGCCGGTGGAGTCTCCCGCCGTTGTCGGAGCTAGGGGTGGATGAAGCGGCTGACCGGCTTTGCGACGCGTTCACCGCAGTCTGCAGAGCGGCCATGCCGCGCTTGAGGCGTCCACCCCAGCGGCGGGCGCTCTACTGGTGGTCGGCTGAGATAACCGCTCTCCGGGTTGCCTGCAACCGGGCCAGACGGCTTTATACCCGGAGCAGGTGGCGGCGCCCCCAGGACGTCAACAGGGACGACAGGCTGCGCAGGGTCTACGCAGAAAAGTGGAAGATCCTGCAGCAGGCCATTTGCCGAGTCAAGGAAGAGGCCTGGCTGGAGATGATTGAGGGTCTCAACAGAGACCCCTGGGGCCGGCCTTATATATGGGCGCGGAACAAGCTCCGCGCCCAGACGGCCCCAATCAACGAGACTCGGATAGGAGGTCTCTTGGTGAGAGCCTTACGCTGGAACTGATCCTTCGGGTTCGCCGACTAGGGCAAGTGGCGTTAATGCGAAGGTGGGATGAGGACCTGCCACGGCAACCGTACGGCAAACGCCTAAGGGTTGCTCTGCGTCCGGTTCTTGAGCGGTGGATGCGCCGTAAGCGCAAACCCCTCACCTTCCGTCTAACACAGGTGCTCACTGGGCATGGTTGCTTTGGTGAGTACCTGTGCCGGACGACATCCAATTTCAGAGATGGTTTTGGACAAATCCAAACCCATCTCTGAAAACTGCAACAAATCGGGCTAGCAGTTTTGTAGATAAATGGCAAAATCGGTTTGCACACATCTCACCCCATATGCTTATAACGTCTCCGTACCGTCGCGGGTAATAAATAGCATTTTGTGATTTAAATAAATGTTCAAAAACAATATCGGCCATTAACCAGGTAGGAACTATAGGGTCCCCACTATGGTTCAAGCCTTGTCGTAGCGGTGGGGCTCAGTAGCCTAAGGTGAACCCAGCAACTTGGGCGAAGCTAATTGAGCCGAGGGAACTGCTCTTTGTATCCCTCTTATAAGAAGAGGGGTACAAAAAGCAGGACACAAAGGGGCAAGGATGGAAACTTCACCCCATTGTACTGTCCCGACGTTGGGAGGGGTTTTTCTGTGGTGCGGGACAACTCCTCTGTGGAGGTGCGGTCCCTTGCGGAACTGACTAGCCGTCGAGGTGCCCTGTTAGCTTAATAGATCCGGGGCACCTCAAGGCGTCCCACTCGCCGAGTGGGATGCCTCAGAGCATTTCCTGGCGTCAAAGAAAAAAAAAGTGCGTGTGTACCTACACAATATTAGGTCAGTAGTGAAACTTATTTGGCAAATTAATTTTTAAATCTCTTTTATATATATATATATAAAATCTAGAGACTAGAGCTTTAAATTTCCGATACTTGCGATGCTACGTTCGCCCTTTCTCACTCTCTCTCAATCGGTCTCTATCACTCTCTCCCTCTTCTTGGACAAAACCGTTGCATATTTTCGTGACATTTCATGCGTAAAAATTATACCCTCATGCGCGCATAGAAGTTTCACTTTAAAAAAAAGTAGGAACTAGGAAGGCGAGGCCTAGGAACAAGTATCACATGGAATTGACATTCGCGTATACTCGAAAGGGACAGGCATATTTTACAGGGATACCACATTCATAATAACAAGTCTACTTATTTTCTTGAAACAAGTGAATTAAAAATAATAAAAAAACTGGTAAAGGTTGATATATAACTATAAGCATTAGCCCTAACCAAACATTTATTGTAATTTTAGACATTTTGCATTTTTCCAGATTATCGAAAATATTATATAATGAATATTAATAAACCGCTAAAAACATAAATAATAAAAAAGAATATACGTCTTAATATGTATGATCTATAGTACATAGCCTTTTAGGATAGCAATAAACATATTTGTTTTTATTGTGTTTATTTCGAAAATTCCAGTCCTTTTTTATATAATACCACATTCTTGGGTAATCTGCCTATAACAAAACTGGTATCACCATACCTACATAAACCGACCAAATTTAAAAGTAGTACAAAATGGCGGCATATTTGACAAACTGTTCGCGAGTGAGAATGTTTGTATGGCATTCAAATTTAGTCGATAATTTTTTGTTGGGCACATCATTGTTGTGCCCAACAAACGAAGAGTGATATTCTGACAAAGACAAAAGAAAGTGTCTATGTCTCTGTCACTCTTGGAGTTTTTCGTATGTTGATATCTCGTTCCAATACGGTATTATTATTAGCTTGTCAAATCTATTGATACTTGATCTTAGTCGAGGCGGTGCGGTGCGTGTGCCGTGCAGTGGAGAGTCCGTGCACAAACTATATAGAGAATACTACGTACGTATTGGTCCGTGTTGGATGCGAGTGGCAAGGGATCGGCCGCCATTGCGTTCATTTAGGGGTGGCTAATGTTCAGCAATGAATGGATAAAGTGCTGATGAAGTCGTTGAAACATATTCATATTATTAAAAACTTTAATTTTCTATATCTTGTCACTTGTCACAATGTTTTATCACATGTTAACTTACGTACAAAGGAACGTATCAATTAATGAGTACGTTTTCTAAAACAACATGACAACTGATGTTCAAACTTCAATCCGCATTCAGCAATACCACCAATCAAAACTGAGTCTTGGTGACATGAACAATAAACTGTCAATGATAAGCCACGTTGTGTAAAAGAAAACAATAATACATAATGTGTATTTCTCTAATGGCTGCTAGGTATTTTTAACGCAATTTTACGTGTGTGACTAATTGAGTTTACGTTATTGTATGCTGAATCTGTGTTTTACGTAAAACATTCATGAGATAATCACATTATCAATTATCAAGTCACAACGTTCTTACTTAGAGCCCTCTGACAGACTTTTGAAAACAGGATTTAAAAAGCAGGTATTTTTATCATTTATTACTTTAATAATTCCTTTTTCTATATACATTTTAAATGTGTATTACAATGTATAATATTAATATTTTGCTATGTAGTGTATCGTTGAATATAAACTAATTATATGTTAGTTAAATAAATGAAACAAATGGATAATTTTTTCGTATTGATATTTTCTTATCGCGCGAATTCCGATAGTAATATTCTGTTTTAATTTTCTTGATGACCCTAATGAAAATATGTATATAATAAGGCGGAAAAATAATTTTCGTTGCGTATTGTACGTGTCAATGCTAGAATAGGACATACGTTACACATTACGACTTAAGTTAATTTTAATTACTTCTATCGTTTAAAATTACCGAGATAAAAAATGATGTGCTAATAATAATAACATAAAATTAATATATTGATGCAGTGGAAATAAACATGCCAGGTCAGTATTTTATTTTTTGGTGTACTTTACTATAGAAATATATTTCCATCCGCATTCTAATTCAATGACTTTACATATTATTATATAATATAAAATAATGGTATTTTATATCTCAGATAATAATTTAAAAGAGGGAAAATATTTAAATGTTTCACCTTGTTTCTTAAGAACCGAAATATTAAACAAACAATGGTAATGTAACTGAGGTAAACATTAGATATAACATATATTTACATAGAATAAAACAAAACTAATAACATGTGCAATCTCAATATCATACATCTCGTTATCACAGATATGATAATTATTGTTGTTTCAAGTGTATTCAAAAGTGGGATCTTTTCTGTTATGACAATTTTCTATTGTTTTCTTATTTCAGCAAAGACAGTGAATTGTGAAATAAGTTTGTAATAATGTCTTTGGAAATAACACCACCTTCCAAGAGGCTCAAACCAAATTATAGTATAGAGGAATTAAAAACAAACATTGATAGTCGTATAAAGAAATTACATCATTCCGAAAATTCCTTAGAAGCTGTTTTGGTCGAAGACATTTATAAGTCAATACCATTAATTAAAGTATTTGTAGGATACATTAATAATGTCAAAGATATTTCTAAAACAATTTTGTTATTGAACCATAAGCTACCATTAAAAGATTTGCAGCATTTAAAGAGGGCTAAAGGCAGGAATATTATTTTATGTAAGACACAGGCAATAAAGCCATTATTAACAATAGAGGAATTTATAGAAGTACATGTAAAAGATTTAAAAAATGTTTTTGAAAGTTATCAAGAGGTTGAAGTTCCGTCCCATGCACCTAAAGTAAAAAGACAGTATCAAGACGCAAATTCTATATGGCCATGCAATTTTCACCCAAATTTATATTTAGAAAAGTTGGTTAACAATGAGTTCTTTTCTCCTGATCAATTAAAACAACATAAAAAATTCATGGAGGTCGTATTTGAGATAGCAAAGTGGTACATGGAAAAAGAAAATTTGTGTGGTAATGACAATATATTTAATTATGTTAATGCAACAGTAGTTGTTGATCCTGATTCAGAGTCTATAGTAGCCGTCTCATTTGATAATAGAAGCAAAAATCCGATACAACATTCTGTTATGTTGGCGATAGACAATGTCGCTAGGACCCAAAATGGTGGGGTCTGGCCGAGTGCACATGACAGCACATTAACTGGAATTGATAAGCAGATTTTATCATATTTACAGGGCGTATTCCCTGAGGTGAAATTTGGACATAGAGATGTACTTACATTGACAAATGATGCTAATGATAGAGAAGGACCATATCTGTGTACAGGATATTATGTTTATGTATTAAAGGAACCATGTTTTATGTGTGCGATGGCATTAGTGCATGCTAGGGCGAAGCGAGTTTTCTTTTGTATGGATAATTTACTAGATGGTGCATTAAAATCAAGAACAAAACTACAAGCTGTCCCGTCACTAAATCACCATTTTGAAGTGTTCACTGGATTTTTATAACTAGAAGTGACAAACATAAATAATTATACAGTGACACACAATATTATTATGACAATATAATTTTTATACAACATATTTAAAATAAATATTTCCTTTCCTTTTCTTTCTTTTCAGATTTAGTAAACTTCACTTTGTTATATGTATTATTAATAATGATCGCAGCTACATACGAAATCCATCTCCTATCAGACCGTTACCTTTATATTTTATAACATATATCAATATACCAAATTAAGTCTCCCTTCAGTTCCGGGTTTGGGAAAACCATCACATGACCTTAGTGTCAGTGTGACTCGCAGCTGCCTGTATCGTTGACCATTTGCACGGCATCAGTGAGAGCACTTGACAGTTGGTCCTCTCCTTCTGCGAGGACGTGATTTCGCAGAAGGTGGAGGTGGAGCGGGAGAGTGAGTGCACTAACCTCACTTCCCGCAGGAGAGCGCGGCGGCGATAGGCCGTCGCAACGCCGGCTAATCGGGGGATCCGCCGTGCGCTCGTAAGGTCCGGGCTATAAGACAACTCTTATTTATTATGTGTTCAGGATGGCTTAAGGGGAGTAGGAGGAGGGGACGCTAGCCCCCTGCCTCCAGAGGAGACTGCCAGATGGCACGCAGTCGAGGCCCAGCGGACGTCCTCCCATAGGCCGGCCAGATGTCGAGGAGAATACTAGGTAGGCTTTACCATTACCATTTCTTCGGGCGCAGAGTCTCACATAAAATATAAAACAGCTTTGCTGTGTTTTCGAGAGAAGGACAAGACAGGCAATTACTGGCACCGATGTCAGGATAGGCAACACATAAATGAGTTGACTGGACTAGTTTCAGGTATATTAGTTTGTTCGTGGGCGACGTCGAACACTTACTATCAGGTGGCAGTTGGATAGACAACTATCCCAACTAACATAAAAAGAGTGTAAAGTAAACTTAGTAGGTAGCTAATATATTTTTTATCAAAGAAGTATGTTATAGTCACTCTAAATAAATAATAAACGTGCTACCATTTTGTATTTCCGATGTTCATTTGAAATAAATTAACACGTACTTGTCATTTTACTAGAGGTACTAATTAGTCGGCTAAGCAAAGCTACGAAAATCAGCAATGTCGCTTCTAAATCAATGTCAGATGAATATAGTGTTCTTATAATAATAATATCAACCCTTTGTGGGATGTAGGTATGATCTCTGTCCGAGCAAGTTCGTATGCTCGGTCAGGCCGAAGCCCATTTGTCATATCAGCTGTTGTATATTATATGGCGCCGAACTGTAAATCTGCGATAGCGCGATTAAGGATTGTGGCGCTGATTGGTCTGCCACACCTTAAATGACCCACTGGCCACTGCTGGGCAACACTGGACTGCGGGTCTCCTCCTCAAATCAGGCGAGGAGGATGTTGTGCCATAGTTCACCGATGCGGTGGCCCAATGCGGGTTGGTGAACTTCACACACCTTCAAAGATATCCATAGACCGTCGTTTTTCACTTGTGTTTTTACTACGTATTAATTATATTATCATTCATTATAATAAAACAATTTTTTACGGATTTTATCGCGGTTTATAAAGATTTTTACAAGCCCGACGTTTCGGATACTTTACAGCAACCATGGTCACGGGAGGACTGAGGTGTCATACCTCCTATCATTACAAAGTTATTCGAAACTACCTAATACTTTGGTCAGTCCTATCTACGCAGAAAGTGCTAACTGTATCTTTAATCTGTGACATATTATGCTTGGATTTTGATTTGATAATTTTAATAATGGGATCCCAAGCAGGTGGTAGAAGCCAGCCATCTTCTCTATTGAAATTTGGATGTTTTTTAATTTCAATAGCCTCACGGATCATCCTTGGTTGGAATCGGTGTTCTTTTGCGAGGACTTGTGGTTTATCAAATCTGATATAATGGCGAGCTTTGTCAAGACTATGTTCACAGATGGCAGACTTAGTGTAGCGACGGTGTTTTAAATCAGCTATATGTTCTTTCACGCGAGTTTTAATAGATCTTTTAGTTTGGCCTATATAGGAGAGACCACAGTCACAGTTTTATTATAATGAGTGAAATTCGCGTAAACATTAGAAAACAATATATATTATCATTATCAAGCTTTATTGCTGGACATGGCCTCTTTCGATAAACGCCAAGACGGTCGATTCCCCGCCACCCGCGTTCAACAGGCCCTGCTGGTGCCGAATCCGACTTCCCGAATGCGTATTAAACTTCTATGTATATTATTATCTGCTACCAAATAAAATACGTTTTTCTTCAACGCCCATTGTTAATTCGTCGCGCTGCTAAATAATTCTTGATATTTTGTCCTTCAACGGGAGCGCTATTTAAAACGCTAACTAGCATACTTATTCTGTATGGGTGATAATTAATCAATTGTGTTTATTATTTTAAAATTGTATGTATACTCTGTTGACGAAGTAAGGTATGACATTGTCAGGATTGAATAAGCGAATTCTTGGCTGAGGTGCAATTGTTGTACAGCAGCTATATAACTGCTAGATATATATTTATAAACATATTCATTGACATTCTTGTTACTATATATTGTGAATCATACGTTTGTAATTTGCAATAATAAGGTTCAACTAAGGTATATAATAATAAAATTTTACATAAGCCATTAGTATAATTAAGAAACAAACCATGTACGTAATAAAAGCTTACGAGTTTGCGAAAAGATTTAAGAATAACGTTACCTCAATATTTGTTTGACAACCTCTGTGGCTCAATGGTTGGAGCGTTGGCGCTCAAGCCGGAGGTAGCGGGTTCGAATCCCGCCAGGGAACAAAAAAGTTTTCTGTGATCCTGGGTCATGGAAGTGTATTAAATAATATCTGTATTATAAAATAAAAACCTTAAATATATGTATAATAATATAAAAGTATTAAATATATTTCCGTTGTCTTGTACCCGTGACACAAGTTCTTCGAGAACTTACCATGGAACGAGATTGACGTGATGTAAAAGCATCCATAGATGTTATTATTATATATTTAGACAATAAGGAAAGATGCAAGTGATCGTAAACGATGTCATTACAAGATCGAAATGACATCGTGAACCTTATTCAAGAATATATCGTTTTATGTACTCTACATTTTGTAGTCATTTAACAATATAGCATTAGCAATTTTATCGTCATAAAAGCTTATTAAACAAAATCACAGAGCTATTGTAAGTAAATAAAATTTGTATGTCTTTTTCTCCAGGAAATAAAACAAACTGCGTTCTTTTAGATCGCTTGAAGTGGATTATGTAGAAGTGAGACGTTGGCCTTTTCGCATGAGATAAATATTGTTAACCGACTTCAAAAAGAGGAGGTTCTCAATTATTCTGTTATTTTTTTTTTTCAATACAAGAGTTAGTTTAAGGATCTAAGAAAAAATAAAACGTACAAAACTTTTTGCCAAAAGAAATCCAAAAGCGCTGTAATTTTTAGGCGTGAATCCGATTTACATTGGATTTTCTGTAAGTATAGAATGTTGGATCAGATCATAATTTTTTTCTTGTGTATGAGAATGTGTGTTTCTGACTTGATTACAAATTATAGGGATTTATTTTATATTGCTGTTCCCTGCAGCTTCGCCCGCGTTAACTGAGATTTACAGCAGTAGACGGATTGATGATGATTATTTTATAAACTAAGTTACTCCTTAAATCATCAGCTATCTTCCAGTGAAAGTCCCATCAAAATCGGTCCAGCCGTTTCCAAGATTAGAAAAAAATGCTATTTTAGTATATGTACCATGTACACATTCATATGCATTTAGTAAAAAGCGGTTATTTTAATATTACAAGCAGACACTCCAATTTTATTTATCTGTATAGATTTATATTTATATGCATTTTTTCGCCCTAACCAAGCCTTTTTGTGAGCACTCCTCTAATTCGCAAGGAAATCATTCGTCTAAGAACAAAGGTAGTCGTATAAGGATGATTTGATAGATTGTGTAAGTACCTCCACGAGTTAAGAACACAATATCCACATTTAATTTTTTTTTTTTGGACCTGAAGCTAGTTTATTGGGAGTTTATTATAAATAGTAAATATGTACATAGAAAAGGTGAGCGTACGGAATGGGTACAATTTACACGGGCGTAGCTACCGCTACATCAGTCATCAAGGTACAGGGACCCAAAGTGTGGAGGCAAAATTCTTTAAACTATCCTGAATCCCATTATAGCTTACCTTTGAGCTTAAAGTTAAATATAGAACATTTATTAGGTTTGTATTCGACAGGACATTAGTTGAAGGGACATATTACTTCTAGTGTATAATAAAAATAGAGTTTATAGATTACAATTATTTTAGCGGGAGGAGAATTTAGTGTGACCAACGTTTTTTGTGTACCACCATTCCACTTGTTTCTTCCTCGAAGCAATTTCCCTGCGCTTCGTAAGTTATAGAATATACTTACAGCTTGGCAAAAAAGAGTATGACGTGGTGACAGGTGGAACTAAATATTTTACTAAATGGAAACCTATGATGTTGACAATACTTGTCTGACAAATACTATATTTTGAGTAAAGTTTAATGTTTCACATTTATTTTTAACGATTTGATTAAATTATCTTACTGTTTTCCCATATCATGATGACACCTAAGTCAAAGTGGCACCCTCATTTTTTCCACACTCTTTTTTGCCAAGCTGTAGATGGTAATTTTGACCACAGTTCCAGTTTACGTATTCACTAATTTTAAAGCTTCCATTTCATTTGTTTTTCTTTTTATGCGCCATTGTATGTGATCAATATTTTTTTGCAAACCAACACTTGAAGGTTTTAAATGAGGTCCTAAAACCACAATCATGTCTTTTAATCATGTTTATCAATGGATATCCATGGCTCTAACCTCTAGTTATGTGTTGTACGTATAAAAAGTATTGAAATGTATTCAGAATTTCGTTGATTAACTCGACGGTCATTGTATTGCACCAATTGTGAGCCCTCATTGGGACAAGGCGCAGTCCAGACTCTGGCCGCATTTTGACGCGTCTCGTTGTGTTTAAATTTTTGAATTTCGATTGTTTCGAATTTGAATTTGGAAGTTGCAAAATGGACGCTACTTCCTCCGATCGCAGCTATGATGCCTTTTGGTGAGTACCGTGGACATTTTGTTCAACTTCTTTTCATTTAAAATTGTTGATTTAACATTTAGGTATTAAAACTAGTAGTCTCGCCCTCGCCCGCTTCCAGAAGATAAAATATATTTTAAAAATATTGAAAGTCGTTGATTGTTGATTTAGTGAAACATTTTTGAGAATATTTTACAGTATTAGTATACCGCACATGTACATATTAGACATGTACATATTTTAAAATCAATTCTTAATGTAAAACAAAATTTAAGTTTACAATATTACAAGGGCTTTCTTTAAGGGGCAAGATTCCAGATAGTAAATAAAAGAAATATGCAAAATTTCTACAATTTATATTTAATTTGTTTGGATGATTTATCTGCATAGATCCGTATTGTATCTATCTATTTTCTATGGTACGGTTCCTAGAGTCTATTGCATCTTTGTTTTTACTTTTTTGATGATCTCGTGTATCGAGTATTTAATATTTTCGTATAAAAAATAATACAACATAGCAACAATAAAACCAACTGCTCCGTTCTCGCAGCAACCGGTTCAGTCTCACTCGGTCTCAATAAATCTCACTTTAAGCCTGTCACTCTATGACATACGCTTAAGACTCTATTCCAATTGCACAGTGTCCACATTACAGTGGCGACGTCTTAAATGGTCAAATTGTCTGTAATTGTGTAATAAAAGTGTTCCTCTGACATACCTACTCGGGTTTTACTCCGCAAATTTTCTTCAAGGCAAGTTTTATCAGTGTTCTTTTGGTATTTTCTATACTCTTCTAGAATACCTGCTTCTTGTAATAATAGGCGTAATATAGTATGTACTACTACAGCTTGGCAAAAAAGAGTATGACGTGGTGATTAGTGGAACTAAATATTTTACTAAATGGAAACCTATGATGTTGACAATAAATAATATACTTGGCCGACAAATACTAAATTTTGAGTAAAGATTTTCACATTTATTTTTAAGGATTTTATTAAATTATCTTACTTATTTCCCATATTATGATGAAACTTAAGTGAGAGTGGCGCCCTCATTTTTTCCATACTCTTTTTTGCCAAGCTGTATACTCTTTTATGCCAAGCTGTACATACAGCTTGGCAAAAAAGAGTATGGAAAATATGAGGGCGCCACTTTCACTTACGTCTCATCATAATATGGAAAATCAGCAAGATAATTTAATCAAATCGTTAAAAATAAATGTGAAACACTAAACTTTACTCAAAATCTAGTATTTGTCGGCCAAGTATTGTCAACATAATAGGTTTCCATTTAGTAAAATATTTAGTTCCACCTGTCACCACGTCATACTCTTTTTTGCCAAGCTGTACATAGGTAGTATCTATCTACTACCTAATTGGCTTGACTGGCACCGACTTCAAATAGATGAGTGATGACTTTCCAACAAAAAAGAATTATCAAAATCGAACTACTCAGTAAAAAGTTATTATGGTTGTACATAAAAAAATAAACTAGTCGACTTGAGAACCTCCTCCATTTTTTTCGTCGGTTAAAAGCAAAGTCTAGTAAAATACATGTTCCGTTAATTTATTAGTTAAAATCCGATACAGATTTACTTGCTGTGTCCTACGGCTTAGTTTGTGTTTTTTTATGTTATTAACAACTGTATCCATACTAAAAATGAATATTCAGAAATTATAATATCTTCCCTCAGTGTATAATATATATCTTACCTTACCTTACCTCTTTATAATGAAAAAACTTTTACGGATTTTATCGCGTATTAATTTTTTTTTTACATGTCCGACGTTTCGGATACTTTGGCAACCATGGTTATGTTGCAAAGTTATAAGAAACTACCCTATGATACATCAATATTTTAATTAGTCTTCTCTACGCAGAAAGTGCTAACTGAGTCTTTAATGTGTGGCATACCATGCTTACCTTTTATCAAATTTCAAATTTATAGGCGTGAAATGGTAACAGACAGAATAACACTCACAAAAGTTACTTTCAAACTAATATTGGAGAAGTTAAAAGAATATAACAAAAATATGGATACGATATAGGTATATCTATCATTATGTAGGTATACTTTATGACGTAGTAACCTATAATCTCGAGAGCCGAAGGTCGCTCGTCCACTTCCAAGTGGTCGTCAAGTGGAAGTCCAAGTATTACTACATGTGTGTAGTATATTCAAATTGTCTTGACCTCATGAACACAGCAAAAAATAGCAGCGTAGAAACTCAGGGAAAACTCAGCGCAGAAACTTTTAGGGAACTAGGAGTGGATAGAAGCACGTGAATTAGCCAATCACAATGCTCGAAATCTCCACACGCATTACTGGAAAAAGTGTGATTTGCCAATAATTCACGTTCCGCTCTTCTCCACGCCGCCCGGCTCAGTAGAAACGCACCCCAATGGTGAAATACCTATTTCTTTTTTCTTTTACGCCGGGAAATGCTCTGAAGCATCCCGCTGGGGAGTGGGTCACCCCAGGCGGGCATGTGGGACTCGCTGCGCCCGAAAAGTTGGTAAGTGAACGCAGCTCTACCCACTAAAACCCGGCGAGTGCCACCAATGCCGCCTTTGGTGAGGTGCCCCGTATCGATTGAGCAAACAGGGCATCTCGACGGCTAGTCAGTCCCTCATGGAACTGACACCACCTCCACAGAGGGGTCGTCCCGCACGACAGTACAACCCCTCCCAACGTCGGGAAGTGCAATGGAGTGAGTTTCCCATCCTGTCCCCTCTTCTACAAGAGGGCTACAAAGAGCAGCTCCCTCGGTTCAATATGCTTCACCCAAGGTGCTGATTTCACCTTAAGCTACTGAGCCCCACCGCCACGACAAGGCTTGAACCTTGGTGGCGTGAAATAACTATCCTGAAATAGTTGGAGTTAGCTCGTTTGGGTGTCGGGCCGAGCGAGCGATGCTCAGTTCAAATAAATACGTATTTAACTAATTGCTACCCCGTAAAATATTTTTATAACCGATGTATCTCAGTGATAATGTTTGGTTTATATTCCGACATCATATAATCAACAGTCGTTTCATTCGTTCATACGTTAGCGGTCCGTATCCGTCCGCTGCTACACAAGATCCCGTTTTGTTTTTCTCCTTGTCTCTTATTTTTCTAATGCTATTGAACATCTTAAAAGAAAAGATATACTTACCCTAAATATTTAAAAAAAAGATGCTTACCTTACCTTCAAAATAACATTAAAAAACAAGTTTTGCTACACGATATAAAACTACATTACGTGTAAGATATTATTTTCTATTTAAATTTCATGATTTTACTGAACCTACTCCTGACAAGTTCATACGAGCTTACCACGAGTGTTGACTTGTTGTAAACGTTCCTAATACAAATGTCATTCATCCTTTTGAATTAATAATAATTATTGATGATGTCCTCTAATTGCGAAACAAAGAGTTTTATTGATTGAAATTACCATTCCTTTACAGACTGAGTGATCACGTGCGGAGCCCGTCCTTTTAGAGCGAGACAGACGAAAGAGACGGATACAGTTTGTCAGCCCGCGTTCGTAGTATTAATGGAAACATTGGTACATGGTGTTCCAATATTGGTAATGAAGATCTCCTGCAAAAATCTACAGAGTGTCGCTTGACATACGAAGTAATTTGTTGGGGCTATCCCATTTATGGTAAGTGTTTTATGTTAGAGTAGCAGCGCCCCGCGGTTTCACCCGCGTACTTCCCATTCCCGTGGGAGCACAGGAATAAACTATAGCCTATAATATGTTATTCTGATGTATTAGCTATGTTATTGTAAAGTTACATTAAAATCCATCAAGAGGTAGTGCCATGCTGCTTGGCAATCCTTCGGGTTCGCCGACTAGGGCAAGAGGCGTTAATGCGGAGGTGGGGGGAGGACCTGGCGCAGCAGCCGTATGGCAAAAACCTGACGGTTGCTCTGCGTCCGGTCCTTGAGCGGTGGATGCGCCGTAAGCGCAAACCCCTCACCTTTCGTCTGACACAGGTGCTCACCGGGCATGGTTGCTTTGGTGAGTACCTGTGCCGGACGGCCCGCAGGGAGCCGTTGACAGTGTGTCACGATTGTGGCGCGGCGGTGGACTCAGCCCAGCACACACTCGAGGTGTGCCCGAGATGGGCGGCGCAGCGTCACGGTCTGACATCAGTCATCGGAGGGGACTTGTCTCTGCCGAGCGTCATCACTGCGATGCTCGGTGACGACGAGTCCTGGACGGCGATGGTCTCCTTCTGCGAGGCAGTAATGTCCCAGAAGGAGGCCGACGAGCGGGTGAGAGAGGAGGCCGCCGACGAGGCCTCCCCCCGCAGGCGACGAACGGGGTTGCGTAGGAGGCGCTACTTAATCCGCCTCCAGTAACGCCTGTGTGTTCGTGTCGGGCTCAGGATGGGAACCTGGGCCTAGTATGATACGACGTCGCGGGGACTGCTTAGTAGCGGCCGGGTAGTCCCCCCTTACGAGGAGTAGTCTGGCCTTCGCCGGGGCTAGCCTGTCGCTGAGGTGATCCTGTCTGTTGCCTGCATATCCGGGACCCTCAAAAAGCGGATGAAGGCGCTCGCAGTGGTTTTAGTTAGGGTGGGCACTCCCAGGTGCGAGTCCCACATTGGGTCAGGATCTACCCGAAGATCCTGGCTGCATCCATAAGGATTTCCCTGCGAAAAAAAAAAAAAAAATGCTGCTTAGCAGCCGAATTGGGCCGGCACGACCGGGGTGGTACCTCTCGCTCACATAACACCGGCGTCAAGTGACAGCTATGCTGTCGCGTTTCGTGCGGTTTGTGAGTTTCCGGTGGCCCATTGGGGGGGTTAGGGAAAAGGCATCTGCATAATCTTTGGTTGTGCGGTTTGTGTTGTGTTTGGGCGGCGGTAGTCGCCAAACGGCTTCGACTGCCATAAAAAAAATGCAGTAGTTTTTACGTGAAAGAGTAACAAACATACATTCTTATTTCTTACAAACTTTCGCGTTTATAATATTAGTAGGAAGTAGGATAATCAAAGAGATATACACCTAGTGATTTGCCAACGTCGTCGTTGAACATAAATGGATTGAAGTAGTAATTGTACTGAACAAGTGAGACGCGATCTCTGTGACAGCAAATACTCTGCCTGTCCTGCTCTTCTGCCTGAAACACTGCAAAGCTACTTTTCGGTAGAGCTACCACCAAAATGTAAGTGGTATGCAGACGGACGCGCGATTTAAAACGCAACCCTTGACCCTCCCACCGGCAAAATGTTTGTAAAATTGGGCTTTCCGACTTTGCCCGTGATGTTTTAGATTTTAGATATCTTATATGATGTCGATTCGAATTACAAAGCTTGTGAAGAAGTGTAAAAAGTATTATAAATATGAAAAGTAACTCCTAGTCTAGGCCATAGCCAGCCAAAATTGTATGCAATTCGATCAGCCATTTATTTATCACAAAAAAATATGTAATGTTAACGCAATAAAAATATACTGTGTAAAATGCAAAGTTATAAGAATTCAAGTAAAACTAAGTCGATTATTTTAGTTACTCAGTAATAATAGATATCTTATTAGCTACCTACTGACATTTATAGTGGCCGTATCAATGCGACATCTTTATTTCCATAATAATTAATAATTACTAGCTGTTGCCCGCAGCTTCGCCCGCGCTAACTTACATTTAGAGCCATATCCGGATTGTTTTTTTTTTTATAGAAGAGGGGGCAAACGGATAGTAGGTTCACCTGATGGTAAGTGAAGAGCGACATCCACAGACACCCGCTACACCAGTTGATTAGCAGGTGCGTTGCCGGCCTTTCAGGTATGAATATGCTCTTTTCTTGAAGGTCCTAAGTCGTATCGGTTCGGAAACACCATAGGAGGCAGCTGATTCCATATATTAGTCGTGCGAGGCAGGAAATGCCGTAAAAATCGTTGTTGTGGATTTTCGGACATCGAGATGGTGTGGGTGAAATTTGGAGTTTTTCCGCGATGTCCGGTGGTGGAATTCTGCTGCAGGTATTAGTCCGAACAATTCCTCAGAGCACTCCCCGTGGTAGATGCGGTAGAAGATGCACAGCGATCCGATATCTCTACGCAGCGCCAAAGAATCAAGCCTATTGGAGATAACATTGTCGTCGACGATTCGAGCCGCCCGGCGTTGAATGCGGTCAAATGGAAGGAGCTGATACTGGGGCGCTCCAGCCCAGAGGTGAGAGCAGTATTCCATTTGAGGCCGGATCTGCGCCTTGTATAATTGAAGGCGGTGTGAAGGCATGAAATACTGCTTCGCCCTATTGAGCACGCCGAGTTTCTTCGAGGCTAGTTTAGCCTTTCCTTCCAAATGACCACGAAACTGCACATCTCTCGATATATCGACGCCAAGTATCCCAATGCTGGCTGAGGCGCTTAGGGAAGTGCCTTCGAATTGTAGAGGAACGACGAAGGGTGATTTTTTAGCGGTAAACGCGCAAACTTGTGTCTTGTTGGGGTTAAATTGGACTAGGTTAAGTCGCCCCCATTCCGAGACTCTGGCCAGCAGAGACTCGATTTCAGACACAAGTTTGTTCCGACACTCATCGACTTGTTCCCGAGAAATATTAGGGCGGCCAGTGTATAAAGCATCTCCAGTGCTGTCATCCGCATAGCAATGAATGCCGCTGGTTTTCAGCATATCATTGATATGCAGATAAAACAGGGTTGGAGATAGTACACAACCTTGGGGAACACCAGCATTTACAGACTTGAGGTCCGAGCATGCACCGTCGACAACGACCTTAATGCTCCTGTCTGCCAAAAAACTGGTGATCCACCTACATAATTTCTCGGGAAGCCCATAAGATGGTAGCTTTGCAAGAAGTGCTTTATGCCACACCCGATCAAAGGCCTTCGCTATGTCCAAACTAACTGCCAGCGCCTCCCCCTTGCTCTCAATTGCCTCCGCCCATCGTTGCGTTAGGAATATTAGAAGATCACCAGCTGAGCGATTCCGTTGAAAGCCATATTGGCGATCGCTAATCAGCTGGTGCTCCTCCAAATATCGCCGGAGCTGGCAGTTGATTATGGATTCCATAATCTTTGAGAACAAGGTAGTTATAGCTATTGGTCTGTAGTTGGACGGGTCTGAGCGGTCTCCTTTCTTAGGGATCGGGTGTACCAAAGCTGTCTTCCACGAGCATGGGACGACGCCTAATGAGTAAGAGTGCCGGAAAAGACTCGTAAGGACGGGTGTCAACTCAGGAGCACAAGTTCGTAGCACTAACGGAGGGATGCAGTCAGGCCCACTCGACTTATGGATGTCCAGCGAAAAGAGTGCTTTGCGTACGGAGCTCTGTCGGAAAATTATTTCCGGCATTGAAGTATCACACCGAGGGATCGTCGGTGGTATTTTTCCCTGGTCATCCAAAGTAGAGTTGGAAGCAAAAAGAGTGCCTAGAGGATCGGCCTTCTCCTTCGCGCTGTGGGCCAACGAGTCATTCCTCATGTGCAGAGATGGTAGGGATGACTTACAAAAATTCCCCTTGAACAGCCTTGGCAAGAGACCAGAATGCACGAGTCCTCGAAGGAAGTCGAACCAATCTCTCGCCAATTCTGCTCACGTACTCCGATTTTGCCTCAGCAATAGCTCTTTTGAATGACCTGGAGGCAAAGTTATACTCCTTCTTCAATGCTCTGGTCTTTTCATCCTGGGACATCAATGCTTTGGCCCAGGCTCGGTAGCTTAACCGTTTATGGCGTGCAGCCATCTTACAGGTTTCACCAAACCAGGGCTTGGATTTGCCGCCTATAGGCACTGCAGAGCTTGGAATGAAAAGCTCCATGGCTTGCAGCACTACATCGGCAACAGAATCGGCAACGATGTCTGGATCATCCAGCGAGAAGCAAATTTGCCCCCATGGGTAGGATGCAAAGAAGGACCGCATCCCGTCCCAATCAGCTGACCTATAGTGCCAAACGCGGCGGCAGCCAGCAAAACGAGGCCATGATGGGCTTGCGACAGGTACAGAACTCCGGATCAGACAGTGGTCCGATGAGCCAAGTGGAGCGTCCACGGAGACCACGTAATTGTCCGGGTGAGAGGTCAGCAGAAGGTCCAACAGGGAAGGCGTATGATCTTCCACATCAGGGATACGAGTTGGTGATACCACCAATTGTGTCAGATCATATGCTGAGGCAAACTCGTAAACAGATCTTCCCGCATGATCGGTTGTACGAGAGCCGAGCCACTCGGTGTGATGGGCGTTGAAATCACCAAGAATCACGATCTCTGCGGATGGGATCTGTTGTAGCACGGAATCTTTAGCCATTTGAATGTGCTCCACAAGTCGGTCGGATTCGTCATTACCGCTATGGGACCTATATAGGCAGGCATAGACGCGGGGATGGTCGTCGCTGTCAATGCGCAACCAGAGGATGGAGAGGTCCCTACCTTCAAGACTGCCAAGGCGACGAGAGCAGACATCCTCTCTGACGTACGCGCAAACTCCAGCCCGCGGTACAAAAAAGTGTTCTAATTTGTACCCCGGACAAGAGAGATAAGAAGTATCAGCCGGAGAGGATATCTGAGTCTCGGTCAAAAAGAGCAGGGCCGGCTTCGCCGTCTGGAGGTGGTAATGGACGGCGTCAAGATTGGTATGAAGTCGCCTAATGTTACAGAAATTCACGGTCATAGTGGTAGGGGACTTCTGCCGACGGCTCCGTTTGCCCCGGGCAGTTTTTGTGTTGAGCACAGATTCGTCCCCCCCCAGAATACGCGGGGCTGCCCAGGTCTCCGGGTTCAAATACCTGTCCTGAGCCCGGAGGCCTAGAGAGGGATTCTCCGGTGCTTGCGCGACTGGTACCCTCCTGGGGTAGTCTTTGAGTATTCTGTGCTGTCGTGTGTGTGTGGGCCACCGAATCTCTCACAAACCGAACGAAACACGACGACATTAGCCGCCATTTGACGTCGATGTTATGTGAGAGCGAAGTACTTCCCCGGACGCGCCGGCCCATTCATCTGCAAAGCAGCATGGCGCTACTTCACATGATGATTATTTTTATAACCTAAGTTACTCCAACATGAGTTATTTGCCAATAAAAGACCCGTCAAAATCGCCCCTGCCGTTTCGGAAATTAGCCGGAACAAATGGACAGACAGACAAAAATTCAAAGCAAAAGGCTTTTTAATATAAGTATGCTCATATACTTTTATGAATTTATTTCCACCGCCAATTGAATCCTTCTTGGACCAGCCATTGTATGCCGTGGCGTGAGCATAGCGGGGCGTGAAATATTCATCTGTATTTTTTCCACAGTATACTCGTACGCAATATCCTTATAGAAATTCTTAATTTTAACATAAAACAATGATACGCATGAGTGATGGCTATTATACCAAGAAAATATTAAAGTGAAGATCTCTTCGCTGAGGGACGACGAACGGTAGATCGTGATCCAAATAGAACAACAATATCCGTGCAGTGGCCGATCTAATTTGGATGCACATGGACATCCATGATGTTGTGATGTTGTGTGGTCAGAGTCGCCCTTGGACGTAAACAGATTGACCTGAACCATCCCAGGCAACTCGTTCGTAACATACGAACTACGTCTATCTTGAGACGTATGATGGTGTCGAAGTGTCGGTGCCAGAAATTACACTGTCCGTATCATAGGATTATTGACAGGCTATTTGACGCAAGAAATAAGCAGGAGAGAGTACATGCAGGCAAAAGCATAGAACAACGCATGGATGAATACAGGATGAATTCATAGACCCCACCATGGTTCAGGCCTTGGCGTGGCGGTGGGGCTCAGTAGCCTAAATGTGCCCAGCACCTTGGGCGAAGCTAATTGAGCCTAGGGGGCTCTTTGTACCCTTCTTATAAGAAGAGGGGACAAAAGAGCAGGGGGCAAGGGGCGAGGACGGGAACCTCACCCATTATACTGTCCCGACGTTGGTAGGCGTTGTTCTGTGGTGTGGGAGGTGGCGTCGGTCCCCTGAGAGACTGACTAGCCGTCGAGCCGACTAGCTGTTAACTCAACAGATCCGGGACACCTTACCAAAGGCGGCATTGGTGGCACTCACCGGGTGTTAGTGGGTAGAGCTGCGTCCACTTACCAGCTTTTCGGGCGCAACGAGTCCCACCCGCGTGGGGAGACCCACTCCCCAGCGGGATGCCTCAGAGCATTTTCCGGCGTTAAAGAAAAAAAAAGGATGAATTCATATAAATAAGTCTTTATTTCTTTATATGCTTCAAGAGGCCAGTATAAATAACGATGATACAAGCTAATGTCGATTGTCGCGAAACTTTTAATTGTTTCAATAAATAACAATTATTGTACTTCGTCCGTACACGCGCCTCATCAAACATAGTTACTCTTAATTGTCCTGAGTAAACCGTTCGTCTTCACATTTGGATGTGTATGTTTTTCTTGTTAAACGCGTCACTCGTAAGTGTTATTCATGCACTGCCATATGATATAAACTAACCGTCATATTATGTACTAGTAATATAGAGACAGATATTAACGCCATGATAGTTTAGCGGTCAGCCTTTTTGGGAAAATATACCTACAAGATAAAAAAAAACTAGTGACTTTCTAATTGCTGCTTTTTTATGATAGTTGGATAAGCAAACGGACAGACGAACCATATGTTGACATAGAGAAGGGCAAGACAGGCAGGCACGGAGACTTTACATCTTATGTCTCAGGATAGGCAACACAAAGATGAGTTGCCTGGGCTCGTTCCAGGTAAACTAGTTTATGTTCATGGGCGACGTCGACCACTTACCATCAGGTGGCACGTTTGCCAGTTTGCCTATCAAACTAACATAAAAAAAATGTTGCGAAGTGGTCAGCGTCGCCATGCACATAAATAACTTAACCTGGAACTAGCCCAGGCTTCTCATTTATGTGTTGCTTATCCTGAGACATAAGTTGTTAAGTTTTGGTGCCAGTAATTACACTGCCTGTCCTCTCCGAAACACAGCAAAGCTGTTTCACGGGAGCAATAAGCAGCATGGTGGTACCCATGCAGCCAGGAGCGCGGCACAACGCAACCCTCCCACCGCTGATTATTTGAATGTATGTTCGACAAGAAGGTTTTGTTATCCTGAAATTGCTTGAGAGGCATATCCTATATCTGAGGTGTGGTATCATCTATAAAAAGATACTTTAGAGTAGTTTAGAGTATTATTTACCACACACACCCTTGTGGGGTCACCAGAATGTCTAGCTATCCTTCAGTCTTTACTAATAACCCTACATAACATAACAACTTCGTTCATGATCGGCATTATTTCTGTTGGGTTCAGCAAACTCAAATCAAGTTTAAAGTTTATACCTACAAGGTTTGATTACGGTAGAAGTTGTTATATCAAAGATTTTTAAGTCGAGTGCTAACCCTATCTAGACCAAAAGAGTTTCTAGAAAAAGAGAAGAAGAGCATTTAACAGTGCGCCATGCCTTAGCAAATTAATTAATGTCTGGGAATACCTTTGTTTTAGAGGGAGTGCTATGCTGCTTTGCATGCGAATTGGGTCGGCACGACCGGGGTGGTACCTCTCGCCCCCTAATGGAGTAAAGCGACAGCTATGTTGTCGCGCTAGGGAAAAGGAGGGCAACGCATCTGCATAATCTCCGGTTGTGCGGATGTGTATGGGCGTCGATAGTCGCCAAAATGCTTCGACTGCTCGTTAGCCCTATAAAAAAACCTTGATAATTTACCTGGGAACGAATGGGATACCACCGATAGAGGGTTCTGCCCCCAAGGCAGTGCGTGCGGGCCTCGAGGCGAACCTCATGCCCGGCCATGTTGGCGAGGGGTACTCGCAGGTCACAGGAACCCATCAAAAGACGGGTATGTTGAAATCTGGCCTGAAGGGCCAAGTGTACCACTACATATCTATGAATACATTGAAAATGGATTTAGTTGGTCATGCCACAAATAATAAGCTTACTATGTCTTGAAATTAATGAACTTCCACCCGATATGCTTTTTAAATTAAGACCATCTTATCCTTTCTTGTTTATGTAGATATTGTATTAAATGTCTTGGCGCAGCGAGTCCCACATACCCACCTGGGGAGTCCCCACTCCCCCGCGGGATGCCTTAGAGCATTTCGTGGCGTAAAATATAAAAAAGACCTACGAAGAGCAGCAGGTATCTTACGCATCCGCAGTTATAACTAGAAAATTGACGGTGTTTCGATTTTTTCCTTAAAAAAGGTATGTTGATTTTCTTATGGAAGTTTCTTCATATCGGGGTACCCAAACATACAGAACCTTATCCCGCGGCGCAATACGCTTGACCCGACAATCGTGTGACCCTGCCGGCCAAGTGGTCCAATTCCACACATCCACGGACGCCGGCCCGCCATTGGTCGGTGAATTAACGACAATTTTCTGTATTTATTCATTTGACCGTCTTGCTGCCATCAATTTAGCAATAGAGAGTCAACAAGCTCTTCGCACACAGCCACTCTCGCGAAGTTAATGGCACGGAAGTTTGCACTGAAAGCGTTTTCCGAAATGGTTGATTAAATCATGTATTTGCGAGACGGCGGCGGACGAATTATGGCGATTCTTAAGTGGATATTCGCCAAAATGGCCGTCGTTTTTTGATTTGTGCCTATACTGGACATTGTGAAGTGTTGCTTTTTATATAGACAGTTTTAAGGTGAGGGTTCTATGATATTATTTTCTGCAGCTTACAGAGCAGTAAAAGCATGAGGGGATGTAGAGTTAGTTATCTTATCTCTGATTGTGTGTAGGTATGTAGTGATATTTATTTAATTCTTTATCAAAATTCTTCTCCGTCAAAGATTTTGCAATGTCAAAATTATTCAATATAAAATGATTTATTAAACATATATTTCTAAGCTCCTGATTGATGTTATGATCAGATAACGGACAACTCAATGTTGTCTCTACAAAAACATTCTTCTAACTTATTTGGTCCGTATCCGGCAATTTCTACCAATATTTTTTTAAATAAATATCGTTAAGAGTGTTTGTACAATCGTCAAAAAGACAATTCTATTATATTAAACATATATGTACGAGAATTCCCTATTTTTACTATAATCAGCTTATCGGATCGGAAAGGTTGGATATTATTTGCCCGTCTTGGCACTTGGTTTTCAGGTATTTAGTTCCAATACCACTCTTAATTTGAAACTAGTTATTGTCGCGTTTTTACCTGCGTGCTCTTTTTTAACATGACTACAATCATATATAGTTAGGTATATTTAGGAATAGTCGTGGCATGTATGAGGGATGAATTATGAATACGTATGAAACATTAAAAACCGGCAAATTGCCTTGGATTAACAGTTACATAAAGTATTGGTGGGTTGTTTTTTTTTCTTCTAAAAATTATTAGTTTATCTCTTACCGTATTAAGATAAAGTCACTTAAATTATTAGTTTGCGAGAGAAAACATCGCAAATCTGTTTAACTACCCTCCATGTAAATTATATTCAAAAAACGCGAAAAAAATATACGGAGGTTTTTGTTACATTTTTTAATTAAATGAAAAATTTAAACTCAGCGTCAGAAATATAGACTATTTTTTCTGGAAACTTAAAACTTTAAAGACTTAACATACATACACAGTGGCCAGATAATCCACGGTACCATTCTATTGAATTTATATTTTTAAAATTATTTTAAGTATTTTTTTATTCTAGTAATTTTACATTGAATTGATCAACAACCATCTTCTTTTAACATATTACCTGAGGGATTTTTTTCTAAATGAATTGTTTCAGGCGCTATTGCTGCGTGTACTCATATGTAACTATCTTTTCTATATTAATCGGTTGCGTCTTAATATGATTTTAGAAAATTTCCTAATAAATAGAAATCGGTATCACAGAAGCTGTGGTATATAATATACCTAATAGGCCTGTGCTCGAAAATAAGCGATCGTTAGACAATGTAAGTGGAATGGCTATTAATAATTGTTATTATTTTGATTATAAAGCCATTTTAATGCAAACACACAGCACTCCGTTCGCGACCTCAATCCAATTAGAAGATGTTTTTATATTTGTCAACGTTAAGTAAGTATAGAATGTCTAAATTAAAATGTTCGGGTTTTCTACCTATTGTGATTCTTATAACTTTTCACTCATTGTTATAAAACTACTTTATACGTATGTTGTTTTTTATTATTTCGCCGAGAAATGCTCTTAGGCATCCCGCGAGCGAAGGGGAACTCCTCAGGTAGTATGGGATTCGCTACGCCTGAAAGATGTGAGGTGGACGCAGCTCTACCCACTAAAACCCGGGAGTGCCACCAATGCCGCATTTGGTGAGGTGCTCGGATCTGTTGAGGGCTAGTCAGTACCCCAAAGGACCGACGCCACCTCCACAGAGGGGTTGTCCCGCATTTACTATCCTCTAGAGTCTAGTGTAGTAAAGTATCCGAAATGTCTGGAATGTAACTAAATGCAGTCTTTTTTTACTTTTCTGACGAAACGGATACCCTACAGCAACCACCATAGGATTGGAGTGGCAGACCTCATAATGTCATAAAGTTACTCAAAGAATTAATTAAAAAAATGCTGTATTATACCAAATATCTCTTTACCTAGAATATTATTTGTAATTAAAACATTCTCACACGCAATGATTTTTGGTTTTGTGTGTTAAATTAAAATATCAAGGCTGTCGATTGTCATGTCTGCGGTACACACTCTATGTTACATATACAATGACATATAACAAAAGGTCAAGTTACCGTTCAGTCGACTGATTCAGTTGGACTCGTCATTCAGGTAGCGAATAGCTGAAGTAGAACAGGATATTAGGTCTGTGAGTTGTGTGACGAAGATATAATAGATAAACCCTGAAATTGACTATTATATTATTGTCTTCGATTATCCGGCGCTGTAGGGACAAACAATCCAAATCAATAGGGAATAAAGCTTGTAAATATCAATTGCCAATTATAGAAATAAAAAAAAACATACAGACGAATTGAGAACCTCCTCTTTTTTTGAAGTCGGTTAAAAGTGACTATTGATTGCTCACTTAATTTTATAACCAAAAATTTAACTTATGTTATTATAATTTAAGAAACTTTGAGAACTTGTTCTATACATAAATTTACAATATATACTTTTTTCAGGAGCCGTAGAAGCCTCACATCTGGGGCCCAATCGAGAGTAACCCTCGAAGTTTCCGAATTCAAAAGGAGGCCACATGGAGGCCATTCTCTGCCAGCCAACGTATTTGATCGGCAACCGCTTCACCAAGAAAACCTTCCCCGGCCTGGTCCCGCACATACAGTACCACCTCTGTCGCTCCAGCACAAACATGCTACTGAAAATCGAGAACCAACTCCTGCAGAGACACCGACAGAGAGAGACGACCGGAATCAAGAAGTTGTACAACTCGTTCTTTGTTCTGTTCTAACCTACTCGCTTAGTCTCGTTCATACTATCATTCATCCATTCATCTTTCCATTCAGTGACTTATAGTGTTGTGCGAGTGATGGCTCGTTTGTGATGGAATTTTTTGAGGAGAACAAAGACTATATTATGCATGATTGTCGCAAAGAGGACCCGTTCACTTGGGAATCGACTGTGAGGCTGACACTCGTGACGGACGAACTGGGGATGTACCTAGAGGAGCGTGAGGGCCGGAAGAGGAAGTGGCAGGGAGAGGGGAAGATGATGCGGCGCGACGACGGAGAGGAGAGGGAGCAGAGGAAAATGCCGCCCAAGAAGATTATGGGTAAGCACTTATTGTTATACTAGCTTTTATAGGCTTACAGTCGTATCTGGACTCATGATGACGGCCATTTGGTGGCTGACACATGGGGTAAGTTGCGTTCTGAGGAGGACTTGGATTGGGAACCTCCAAAACCTTACATGCATGAAGAAAAGTGTTTGTACCGGGGTCGTGGATGAATATAATATGTATTTATATGTTTTCGTTCTCAGTACCCTTAAATCTATTTCTTACAAGATTACTACGGGATTAAGTTACAAGGGATGACGATTTATATTATGAATATCTACACCAAGATAAGATTTGTAAGAAATATAATATATTGCTATATAAAAATTTGATTCAAAGTCAAAGAAAAATCAATTATCGTCCGCGGTTCAATATAAACCTCTAGCAATGAAAGCCATCAATCAATCTGCCGTGTGTGGACTACACGCGTAATAACGCTCACGCGGTAGGCGCGCGAATGTTAGGACTTAGCAAAGCATATTTTACCGCGAGATTTTTATTCGCGCCGAAATCAACCGCACCGCTTCGCGTCCAATTTGTACCAAATCTTCCCGCGCGATTCTTTTCCGCCAGTGCAGCTACGTCCTTTGAAATTAATGTGTTACAGAATTTCGAAAAAGAAATCGCGCCGTGAAATGTCGCCGTGCGATGTCCTTAGAGATAGCTCTCACGGTAATCCGCGTTAGTGCGGCTGACGCACGTCAATTGTTTGACGATTTGCCGTGCGTAATCGAAACACGACTTAAGATTTATGGTCGATTATATACTAGGGATTAACTTATAGTTATCAGTCCGGCAGCTGCTCTTTATAACACGCTTTTTTTAACACGCTTTTATTAGCTTGGGTTGTATCTATGTATGTAATGGAATCTTTGAACATGATTTTGACCCACTTCTAACGACCAGATTTTGTTCAAACTTTGTAGATTTATCGAGGACCGATGACAATAGAATACTTTGATAAAATTATTCCAATATCCTGATCAGGATAATCAGGATAGCACATGCTAGGAAGGCGTAAGGCGCGCAAGTTGCCTACATCACTTGTGTTTTTTTAGTCTCTCACTCATTTCTAAAGTGATTGTTATTAGTAGAGTACTTTAAATTTATAAAATCTTTAAAAAAAATCGACACTAAAAAGTAAAAAATAAATTATAGTTAAAAAAAACTAAAAAACACGCTTTAATAGAAAACCCAACTAAAAATTTGAAAATAATTTTTAATAGATGAATTAAATGGGGTTAACAAAATTACTTATTGTAAAAAAGCGTGAGGTGCTCAATATTCATTATTAAAAATATTTCATCGGTATCTATTTCTAAAAAGTGAAGTTAATATAAAAACTTAGTTACAAGCACCACGCTTTTTTACAATAAGTAATTTTGTTAACCCATTTAATTCATCTATTAAAAATTATTTTTTAATAGATGAATTCATAAATGATGATTTAATAAAGAAAAAACGTTGGTATCCTTCTGCGAGGCAGTTATGTCCCAACGGTACACTACCAGGTACGAGTCCCACATAAGATCAGTATCTACCCGAGATCCTGGCTACATGAGTAAAAAACATATCCCTACGATAGCAAAAAAAAGGTAAATAAAATAGATGACCCTGTTGCCCATTGTTCTTGTGTTATTAAATGAATGGATAAATTAATTTATTAATATATAAATAAACGATATGTATTATATCTGAAGTAAAGTTCAAAACGTGATAAAGTCGATACAAATGGACAAATAGCGGCCATTATTGTGTTAACGATTATGCTGCTCCGTAGATGCTACAAATGGTATATTTACTTTTAGTATGATTTGATAGAGCGTAAATTACTACATCTACATCGTACATCATACTACGTGTACATGAGTCTCACCATCTCAGTCCCATCACATGGTGATTTCTTTCGTGTGACAGCTCAGCCATGATATTAATAATTTTGCTTCTCAAGTAAGCTTCTGTAAGTCTAGTCGCGGGTAAAGTATTTTATTTTCATAGGAGACGCTTACGACTTACCGTCGTCATTCATCTGTAGAAAAAAGTTCGCTATAGAAGTAAAAAAACAGTCTTTGATATGAATTCTGATAATGTCATGGTAAACTTTGATGTGAATGCTTTTTTAATAACTTTTGTTTGGGAAGAGAACACTAAACTACTAACTAACTATTCCTTCTTGTGCTCAGAATACATACGATTCTCGTTTCATCCGACTTGTTAAAAATGTCTATCTGTCAAAAGATATGAACTATTTTTATTAGCATAAATTTTCAATGACAATAATAGTGAAGTAATTCTACAGTTTTTTTAGATACACACATTTTTATAACACAAGGTTGCGAACATGCGTGCCGCTGTAATAGTGTTATAGCCGCCTATAACTTTAAAAGCTTCTAGCTCCTCACCAAATATTAATCGTTAAATGCTATATTAATATATCGTATATTAATGTATACTCTATTAACCAATTATCGTAGTAGATATAATAAAACGTTTTGCTCTATTCGCACGTCACGCATTCCCCCCAGAGACGGCTAAGTTTAGGCACTAAATATGTAACATTGTAATGTTAACCGGTAGATAATATAGCCAACAAAATTATAAACATTATGAAAGCAGTGTGTCGCGACGCGTTTTGGGTACAAGACGGCAGACGCGCCCCCAGTGGTCTTTATAAAAATAATAGGTTAAGAGATTTTCGTGTCTGTGAGTGAAATGTGTGTTCGACGTTTTACGTGTAAAAGTGATGCTCATGGTGGATTATTGCAATATATCATTCTATTTATGTAATGGTTTAGGCTGAAGGTTTGAAAGCGTTAAATTAATATTTTAAACGTTAAATTAATCAATATTTAGTTTATAAAGTTAGTATACATAATAATTAATATACACGAAAACAAAGTTATACTAAAAATATGCCCAAGCTCATACATATTATGTTAATTTTATCATACTACCCGCGTTAATTAGACTAAAATGCCCATAAATCTGTGATTGCTATTGCAGAAGTTTTATTTATGAGTAACAAACAGGCAGTAGCCATTCGGTTCATAATCGTTTAGTTTATGATAAAACTTCTGGCAATTATCATTATCATAAAAAAATAGATCAAAAAAACTGTAGGTACTATAAACATTTACCATGTTGCTAGCTTGATCAAAAAAAAACAATTTTCAACAAACACTCCTGCATATACAGACTGATGTCTGTTTATATCTATTTTTTAATTATATGTAAATGTTAAATTATACATAACGTGGTCACGTCTATGCGTAACAAAGTAAACAATTTTTTTTTTAAATCGGTTGGTAAACTACGGTAGTTATGCCCAAACAAACATAAAAAAACATACAAGACATCTGAATTGAAAACCTCCTCCTCTTTAGAAGTCGGTTAAAACGTTACTAGTATAGAACTGAAAAGGAAGAGGAGTACTCAATCAAATTTAAATTCAAAATAGCTTTATTTCGTAGGTAACAGATCTGTAACACTTGAAACACGTCAAATAATAAATATCATTAAAAATTGCATCGCAAAAAAATTACAATTCAGATAAAAAATGTGTTTGCTCTTTTTCCGATGTAGAAATTGCATAAGAAATTGAATAGTATTTATGATGCATGCATAAAAATCAAATTGAAAAAAAATAATGTAATTTTTCACTGCTTATTTATGTTATTATTATTTGTTAACCAATTTAATTGTGTCGTGAAATAAAAAGGCTTTTTATTTTTATTTTATTTATTTATTATGTAGAAATTGCATGTTTTAATACCATCTTAATCAAGCCCGAACATCAAAATATATAATAATGTAGGAATAATTAAAAAAATATATTATATTTAAAAATTGTACCAACAATTTTGGCATTAGGACAACTTTATATTTAGTTAACTTTTTCTTGATAATATCGGCTTAATATTATGTCACATACATACATACATACAAAAATGATAAAATGTGTTCTAATGAACAACGGAAAAGAACTAAAAGTTCAGAATTCCCTAAAAATTATTTTTTATGGTATTGTAGATAGTATTATTTATTCCAGTATCCATTTAAATTTATTCTCGATGAAATTTTTGATCTATTTAAAAAAACGACATTAGAAATTACACATCAAATTAAATCAAAGGATAGATTTCATTATAATTAGTTTTAGGTTTCCGGGCTATTTAAAATGTGTACATTTAGAACTCATTTAAGAATAGTATAAATTTTAAAATACATAAAGTGGACAAATTTTACACTCACTGGACATTTTTCATGATAAAAATCGTCATTTTTGTCCAAAAATGTAACCAATAATAAGTTCTACGTTATAAATTACTTTTTTTCAATCGCAAATCACTCAAATGTAGAAAAATAATCTGCGATCGGTCGAATCGGCGATAGATCTGTTATTATATTAGATCTGTTATTATATAGATAATTACTTCTTTTTTTAAGGTGGTTAAGAATTTAATCTATGTCACTCGGACTATAATAACTAATCAATTTATTGATATTATTAACTAAATAATTTAGTGACATAGGTTGGACATTAATGTAAATAAATAAATAGACTGCTAAACTTGCCGCGGTCGGGTTAACATAAACAAAAATAATTTAAACTACCATGGTTATTTTTCACGTTCAATATTGTTTAAAACGATATACATATTAGGTTTTCCACAATTATTTCGCGGACCTTGATTCAGCACTAAACGCTCTCAAAATTTCTTCATCAAACACAATCTCGTGAGGAATGTACAAAACAATTTTGTGTTTGCCTGTATCTCTTGTATTATTGAGTGTACCCTATTATCTTGTATATGTTACTACATATATAAATCCGTGCTATTTACCCGGCCAATGTGTGTCAGTAAACTGTTTAGGAGCCGAGTTATCAGTCTCCCTGGTGACTCTTATCGGATTTGTTTCGCCTTGTCTGGCCAACAAGGTTCTTATTTATAATAACCTTGTTTGTTAACTAATTCCGTCCGACGTCTTTATTATGAGATAATTCAATACTTTAATTAAGACAATTACCGTTGTGACAATAGTTGTAGTTGTACATAGAGATGAGAAAATACACAGTCCAAATATTATATGTGGAACAATCCAGTTAGTCAATTGGGCCTCGCTCGCTGTATGTAAAACGAATCTTTGGCTACTATTTGCCTGAACCAGCTGCTAGATGTGCGATTGAGTCAGCCAGGATCAAACCTTAGGCAAGGTCCTTCGTAATATACAATATCTTCATCAACCTGTATCCATCCACTGCTTTGCTGGACATAGTTTCATTTTGAATGAACGCCAACATGGCCGATTATTCGCTACTCGCATCCTATTTAATTTAACCATTGCACCAAGTAAATTTTTACATTTATGCATCCCGCTATTGAGCACGAGTCTTCCGCTTGAGTCCGAAGGATGAGGCGGTTTTAGGCCATAGACAGAAAAATAGATAGAAGATATCGGGCCTTCACCTACGCTAGCCCAATGCGGATTGGTAAAAACGCTCGGAAGATTAATAATTCCTAATATGTAATAACAATAATAAATATTAATCTTATCAGGCATGTAGGTTTCCTTACAATATTTCCTGCATCGGAATAAGTACATTATTATCATCTATTTAACGTAAGTTGTCTTGTATTAATAGGATCGATGTCAAAATGACCATATCTGGATCATTATGTCTGTTTACTCGGCACGGGGTCGAAGTTCACAAGCCACTGAATACATGATCTTAGACCATGTCAGAATATTTCTTGAGATTACCTTTAGCCCCAAGATAGTAAGTTATTCAGTTTAGCGCTGAGTAGGAAATATCTTCATCATCATCATCAGCACATCCGTCCACCGCTGCACATAAGCCTTTTTTTTACCCGACTTCAAAAAAAAGAGGAGGTTCTCAATTCGTCTGTTTTTTTTTTGTATGTATGTGACACGATATCTCCGCCGTTTGTGAATGGATTTCGATGGTTATTTTTTTGTTTGAAAGCTGGTGCTTCCAATTTGGTCCCATATAAATTTTATTAAGATCTGACAAGCCGTTTTTTAGTTATTCCCAATAATGTCTATTTGGTTGGTTTTGTTTATCTTGATGATATGATCATTTTATTACATGTCGATGTAACAATTATATAGGATGCTTTGGTAGTACACCATAGTATGTCGCGGTCATCGTAATCATCATCATCATCACCATCATCATCATGATCATCATCCTTTATCCGTCCACTGCTGAACATGCCTCATTCAATGAACGCCAAGACGACGAATTTCAGAATCACTAAAAATTAAGAAATAAAAACATTTCACAAAAAATTAAAACCGACTTCGTTTTTTAATTTTTGTGCTTACAACATAATATAATCAACTTAATATTCTACTAATGTTAACTTTGCGTTTACCACGTCATTATAGTTACTTTTGGAGTCGGTGTCAGCCAAGGTAGGTAGGTAGGTAATGTACAGCAACAAATACGACACCGACTCCAAAAGTAACTATAATGACGTGGTAAACGCAAAGTTTGTACATTAGTAGAAGATTAAGTTGATTATATTATGTTGTAAGCACAAAAATTAAAGAAACTGTTATTTTATTACTTTTTTAGTTTAGTATTTTTGATGTCGGTTTTAATTTTTTGTAAAATGTTTTTATTTTCTTTAACGCCGGGAAATGCTCTGAGGCATCCCGCGGGGGAGTGGGTCTCCCCATGCGGGTATGTGGGACTCGCTGCGCCCGACAGCTGGTAAATGGACGCAGCTCTACCCACTAAAACTCGGCGAGTGCCACCAATGCCTCCTTTGGTGAGGTGCCCCGGATCTAGAAAACAAACAGGGCACCTCGACGGCTAGTCAGTCCCGCAAGGGACCGACGCCACCTCCACAGAGGGGTTGTCCCGCACCACAGAACAACCTCTCCCAACGTCGTGATCATAGCTAATGGTTTTTATAATATTTTTATACATTAGCACTTTTACATATATTTCACACCACGTCAATATTCTGGTCCCGTGGTAAGTTCTCAAAGAACCTTTGTTACGGGTACCAGACAACGGAAATATATTTAATACTTTTATACTATACATATATTTAAGATTTTTATTATATAATACACATATTTAATATACATCCATGACCCAGGAACACAGAAACCTTTTTTGTTCCCTGGCGGGATTCGAACCAGCAAACTCAGGCTTGAGCGCCAACGCGCTAACCACTGAGCCACAGACGTCGTCAAGCACTTAAATTACACATTAAAGTAGGACATAGAATTTTTATGTTATTCATAATGCTTTTATTGTTAATTTCATATATCTATTGGAGAGCCTTAGGTGTAAATGGTGACGTTACCATGTCGTGATGCTTCCGCGCCGGCGCGCAACGCTCTCGACTTCTTTGTGTGTGCGCTTGTACTTTATTCCATCTTTCGTTATAGATTGCTATTAGTTATAAATTATCACTTGAACATAATATGTAGATATGTTTAAGTTCTGTAGGGCATACCGTGATTACATTTTTTTTCCCTCAAAATGAAGACAGCGAAATAAGGCTATTGGTCTAATCAAGACAACTCTTCCTCGAATATCTAATTGGTTTCATCGTGTCGCACGATAAAACGTACCACACTAGGTAATCTAGGATCGTTGATAAGTGTGCACGTTCCGTGACAGATAATGAGTGCACGTATACCACGCGCGTGGCTAGATAAGCCCGGTAATGTAAACTATCATGCTCTCGGCATGTCTTCGATTTTAAGTAGGTGGGATTAAGACATCGATCATATTACCCAATAGAGTAGTAAAGTGAGCCATAAAATTCCGAAATTGATCAGTGATCTGTATGAACGTCCCATGGGCCAATCATCCATCAATGGCCCTTAGTCTGCCAACCAGAGCGCAGGACCGGCGCAGCGTCGCAGCACGAATCTTCATACAAAATACGTATCTAACATTACCGCTCTATTCCGGTTATATGCTCCATGCCCCATGAATATAGAAAAAAACGAAATTCTAGCTACGATAAAAAAGTTGCCGTCACGGGACGCCCAGAAGATGTGCAATGTAGGTGCAATATCAATGTTAACATTAGAATTCATTTTGCTTCCCAAATTTGTATCGTATGTATCATCAGATGTAATTGCACAATAATTCCGTCATCCGATCACCTCCCTATTTCGGCACTAAAGGCTGATTTACACGTATTACTTAGTCAAGAAGTTAACTAGTTTTCTTATGTTAGTTGCATTGGCACCCTGGCCGTGCCATCTGATGGTAAGTGGTCGATGTCGCCCATGAACAGCTGCAAACGGGCAGTCGAAGCCTTTTGGCGACTATCGACGCCAATATACATCCGCACAACCAGAGATTATGCAGATGCGTTGCCCTCCTTTTCCCCATCCTCACTATGGGCCACCGGAAACTCAACCGCACGAAACGTGATAGCAGCAGCAACACTTTAGACAGTAAGTAATTAAAGTATTCTTCTGACATCCGTAGTGCAGTGAAATACTCGTGTTTATCTTCTGCTCGTTCATGAAAGTTGCACTTGTGCCATATTCATTTCTCCTGCTTATCCTTTTTCGCCCAAAACCTCACGTATAACAAATTGTTTAACAGTATTTAAGACTGCAACACGTTCTTGGTCTTCCGTCATAAGCAAACTAAAGAGCTTATCTAAATTAAGTGTTGTTTTTTTTTTTTATGTTAGTTGGATAGGCAAACTGGCAAACGCGCCACCTGATGGTAAGTGGTCGACGACGCCCATGAACATTAATCAGTTTACCTGGAACGAGCCCAGGCAACTCTCATTTATGTGTTGCCTATCCTGAGACATAAGATGTTGAGTCTCGGTGCCAGTAATTACACTGCCTGTCTTGCCCTTCTCTCCGTAACACAGCAAAGCTGTTTCACGGGAGAAACAAGCAAGATGGTGGTACCCATGCAGCCGGGAGCGCGGCACAGCGCTTCCCTCCCACCGGTATTTGTCGGTAATAGTTGTATCTGTATCTGTATCAACTTATCAGTTATCACTAAATATCGTTAAGTGGTTCCTGAGTATTAATGACTTCCCAACAACTAAATATAATATCGTATATTCTATGCAACAGTCTAGAACATTTGGAACTCGTGAAAATAAAAAAATTTTAAACAAAAATTAAAACCGACTTCAAAATAAAAAAAAAAAACTAAAAAGTAATAAAATAATTCCGTAATCTTTGTGCCTACAATTTATAATCAACTTGTTCTTCTACTGTGTCAGCCAAGGTAAGTAAGGAGGTAGGTACATCAACGAATATGACACCGGCTTCAAAAGTAACAATAATGACGTGGTAAATGCAAAGATTGTATATTAGTAGAAGAACAAGTTGATTATAAATTGTAGGCACAAAGATTACGGAAATTATTTTATTACTTTTTAGTTTTTTTTTTTAATTTTGAAGTCGGTTTTAATTTTTGTTTAAATTTTTTTCATTTCTTAATTTTTAGTGATTGCAAAATTCGATAACTTATTTTATTTGTCTGAAATATGGGTAGAACTATTAAACGCGTTGCTCAGATTAGATAGCGCTGTATTAATGAGATGAACGTAGAAAGGGTTTAAATCATTACATAACAAATGCAAAAACCGAAATGGAATTGTGTAAAACTTTATTTACATGTAATTGAAAGCAATCATGGCAGATTTGCTGCTATTCATTAAATAATTCTGTTATATATAGGTATAGAACATCACCATCACCAATATATAGGTATAGAATGGATATTATGACGACCTTGAAATACTATGATGCGCTTCCAAGGCACAGTTGTTTTTTGTTCATTTAACAACGACAAGTAAAATTAAATGAATTAAACAAAATTACATGATTTTGGTATATTATTTAGCCGTATGAACTAAGCACAATAAAAGCTGTAAATCGTCGAGGATTCCCCTCGACTGTGTAAGGTCTCCACTCTCCATCATCACACCTGTAATGGCGCTTATACCCAATATGGGTGCAAAGTTCTCATCAATTTAAATTAATTAAGTCCAAACACAAGGTAGCTACTGTAAACTGTTGAGGAGTTCCCTTAATTGTCATGTGTCTTCATCATCAGACCCTTAATGACAGTCACAACACATCTAAGTGTAAAGTTCTCATCCTTACAAATTAATCAAGCCCAAACACAAGGTTATTGATGTAAATCGTCGAGGAGTTCCCTCGACTGTCTTTCGGCTCCAGCATCAGATCGACTCTAGACCTTCATTAAATTATAGTCCTTCAAAACACTTTATAGAAAATATATCAAACGCAATAGTCGCCCCTATGATTTTCGAAAGTTCCCCTCGATTTCTCTGGGATTCCATCATCAGATCCTGGTTTCCTTATCATGGGACCATTTGGGAAGTATACCCTTTAGAACAAAAAAATAATTTTTCAAATCGGTCTAGCTGTCTTCGAGTAATTAGGTAATATACATAAAAAAAAAAAAAAAAAGATTCCGACGAATTGATAACCTCCTCCTTTTTGAAGTCGGTTAAAAAGTCATTACAGAAGTTAGGTAATAAATAAAAAAATCTCTTTTGGAATAGAGCCTTTCCTTAGGATAAACGAGAAAAAACTTGTCAAAAATATATCTTCCTAATACATATTATAAATGTTTGGATGTTTGGAGCATTGTTCCTCAATCACGACAAAACTACCGAACGGATTTTGATGAAACTTGGCGGTGTTGTAGTTTATTTAACTGAATAACACATAGGCTTTTTATCCCGAAAAAGTCACGAGAAACCCATTTGCCTTATTATTAGTAGGAATTCATAATTTACTTCAATTGAAATTTCAAAAACGACGTACATATTTGTGTTTTGTAAAGAAGAACTGTGGCTCACGATAATACACGGAATACCACCGCTCACAGATGCTTGATGCTATTAGTTAAACACTGCCCACTGGTACAGTTTTTAGTATCCATAAGACATACCTACATATGACTTCCAACTTAAAAATCGTTTTCGTTAACGAGGCATTTGTGCCTCAAGAAAAACTGAACGGAAGTGATTTGATATGACGTAATAAAGTTGCATAATATTTGTTGTGTCACAATAATCATTGTTAGAATATTATTCAAAACAAACATATCGTAGATAAAACGCGGAATGTGAATGTAGGGTAAACTAGCAGAAATCTCTCGGAGATTTTATTGATAACCGTAATAAATAAAAGAATATTCAAATTATTTATAGGAGCTCTTAACGAGAAAATTGTGTTCTTTTTATGTTAGTTGAATAGACAAACTGGCAGACGATGGTGATGGTGCGTGGTCAACGTCACCCATGAACAGAAACGAGCTCACCCGGGGCTAGCCCAGGCATCTACAACGGAAGAATAAAAGCAGGATGGTCTATGGTGGTTCAATGCGGACGGGAGCGTGGCATAAGCGTGTCGCTTCCACCGATAACACAGTCGATTATTATCTATCTGCCAGTGAGAGTCCCGGCAAAATTGCCCAGAAATTAGCCGGAACAAACAAACAGGCAGCCAGACAGACAAAATTTTTAAAACTTGATTTTTTTATTTAAGTTCCGTATATACTTTCATACGCATTTAGTCAAAAGCTGTTAATTTTAAATGACAAACAGACACTTCAATTTTATTTGTATATTATGTGATGTACTTCTGGTCTGGCTTAGTTTCTCAAAAAAAATATCTATGTAAGATTATTGAATCAAAAAAGTATAAAATAATTATGACCATTTCACACAGTATATCACAGCAGATTCAATATTATGCTAAGAAAAGCCTAAGTCGTTTTCCATAACGAAAATGGGATCATGACACACACACATACACACAGATATATACACATATTGTCAAATCAAAACTCTGCTCTCATTCTTAATTTGGATCGAATTAAAACGTAGGCCCGATGCCCATTTCTGGTGGCGAACGTAGACCGCCGTAAACTATCTTGTAAGTCGCCGCTCCTTCGACATCTTATACAATAAGTAGTCTGTAGTATGGTTCACAGACGGACAAACATTCTCCAGTTATCTGTTCGATTATATCAGCAGACACTATGTCTATCTTTTAGAGATAGTATTATTTACTTTTGAGTAGTAAACTGCAATAAAAGATGCAGTACCCAATTCTGAGAAAAAGAATTAGTGAATTATGTTTGTGTGTCTAAATGGAGGTTCGCGGAAATGTTATCTTCTGTCTGTCTTATTATTTGTATAATGATCAGCATTCCTTCATTCACGTACAGTGATAAAGTTATGAAATTATCTATGTCTACCCAAGTCTCCAGTACATATTTTGGAACGAAGTTCCCTATGGGGCGTTGCTGAGGGGTACCCTTACCAGTAAAAAAATGTCCGTAACGTTAAACGTTAATTTTTGACTGACACATCACTGCGTCGGTAGCTGTGTGTTGCTATTGGGGCTGCTTAGCTAAAAAAACCAAGTTAGAATCCCACCGATCTCAGGTGACTTTTTTATTTAATTTTACGCCGGGAAATGCTATGATTTTTATCGATAAAAAATCATAATAAAAATTGCATACCCGAATAATTATTTTCTTTATACTTCGAATAGAATTTGAAATTAATATTTTTGTCCAGACGACTCAGTAGTTGTTGTACCTAATGCCATAGCCCACGGATTAATAAATTAATAATACTGCCTGTCCCCTTCTCTTTGGAACTCAGCCTGTTTGCTCAGCTTTGCTTTTTTGGTTGGTAAAAATCAGTGGGATAGAGGTACCCTCTAAGAGGTAGTTCCATGCTGCTTTGCACCCGAATTGGGCCAGCACGACCGGGATGGACCTCTCGCTCACATAACACTGGTGTCAAGTAACAGCACGGTCGCGTTTTGTGCGGTTTGGGAGTTTCCGATGGCCCATTGAGGGGGATAGGGTATAGTCCAGGAGGGCAACGCATCCGCATAACTTTTGGTTGTGCAGATGTCTATGGGCGTCGGTAGTTACCATAAGGTTCCGACTACTCGGTTGCCTCCTTATGACATAAAAAACCTTTGTAAAGGCATTTATGGTGCAAATCCCTCGCTATGAAATAATTTAATTATTAAAAGCATTTTAAATCCTAGAATTATAAATATATGGCGCTGATAGTTTAACAAGTTATAGGCTATGCGCAAATAGTATTGACATAGTGCGATAACAATATTTGTTTTACGTCACCGTAGCCAGCGGTGCTGGTCTCTGCTCACGATTGATTAACAACTTTTGACGTCGGTGCTAACTGCGCACTGGAAATAACCTTTTTGGTAAAACCCTTTGCTGAAGCCTCGCGAGTTAAAAAGAAACAATATTAATCATAGTGTGTATTAATAAACTACTTAGTACATCCAATTAAAGCCGAGACGATTGGTTTTCCCGCACCGGTGGGATGCGCCTGTGACGCGTTCCCGCCTGCATGGGTAGCACCATCTTGCTTGTTTCCTCCGTGAACCATTTTCGCTGTGTTTCGGAGAGAAGGGCAAGGCAGGCAGTGTAATTACTGGCACCGAGACTTAACATCTTATATCTTAGAATAGGCAACACATAAATGAGTTGCCTGGGCTAGTCTCAGGTTTACTTGTTTATGTTCATGGGCGACGGTGACCACTTGCATCAAGCATGACACACTAGATAATTTATTATTCCTTTTTATCTTTCTTATAAAACAAAAAAACTACATTTTGATATTAAAAAGTATTAAATATACACGTTGAAAATAGGTATTATACGCCAAGCAGAAAAAGCCTAGTTAAAACAGACAGATAAAGCATTATTGCAATTTTAATTCCAGACAGAACAAACAATATATTATATTATTCAGCTGAAAACAATTTTTATATCAACATCGACATAAATCTTGATAATGTTATGTAAATACCTAATGCTGTATAGTCTACAATGGAGAGGTACCAGTTATCATTAGTAAGTACGGTACCGGCAGACGAGCAACTCGGAGAATGTAAGATATACATATAATTTGTATAATAGAAAATACAAATTAAACTACAATGTTACTCTATACAAATATATTACACTTATACAAATATATTACACATAAAAAATGTATAGTTTAAAATTATGAAATAATTAAATAAAATAAATTTATGAATACAATTATGAAAAGATTTTAAATTTTCACATTAAAGGAGTTTTACTTCTTCTATAATTTATCTTTAGTTCATATATTAGATGACAAAGTAATTGTTTGCTTTTTTAAATTAATTGGGATTGAAGTTTCCGAACTGCTCCGAGTATTTTACTCCACATATACCTACATAAGTTTATATTATACATATTGATAAATTTTAAACTGATTTATTTGTCAGTCAGTTAAAATAGTCCACGCACACTTTAAAAATAAATAACACAATATTTGGTATTCATTTTTTTCTATAAATTATCTAATGTGTGCCTTATTCATAAAGAATAGTTTTATGATTATTTATATAATTACTGGTGTTGAATAAGGAAGTTTTTATTTTTACAAAAATATAAAGTTCTTATATAAATTGCAAGGCAAAGAAGTTATAATATATTATATAATGAAAGAATTATTTTAACTTGAAAAATGACAAAATGAATCAAGTTTTACTGAACCCCGAACGTGCGCGGAGCATTTGCTCTGTGACGTCACAAGTCTCTCCGGGTAAACGGTGTGGGTTTAGTCCATTGAAAAGTTACATTTGGGGTTGCGTTTTTTAGAGGACGCAATTTTATTTTTTTGATGTGTAGGGGGGGTCAGTGTAAAGCTAAAACCAAGTTTGTGGGGTCGCCACCATTGTCCCACGACCGCCATCTTCAAAATAGGGGTTGAAATGCTTTTTACGATATATCTCTTAAACTATTTATCTGATAAAAAGAATGTTATCATTTTTTGTTGCAAATTAAATTCTCTACAACTTTGATCCAGTAACTTTTTGTCGTAGAACTATAAATAAAAAAGTTATAAGTAAAAATGTTCAGAAATTCGAGAAAAAAAAATATTTACGATATAACTTTTTTTTTATCATTTTACGAAAAAATGATATCAGACCATTTTTGTAGATCGTTTTTTAAGGAACAATTTTTATACGCACCATTTTTTCTTTAAGACAATAGCTAAGGTTTTACAGCGCTCCGAAATGAGTACTATTTTTCAGTACTGTAAACTATACATATATTATACGTGTGTACTAATAATGTCTCATCAGTTATTGTTTTTTTTTTTTTTTTGTTATTATAATTTTTTAATTATTAATATTGCAATATTATTGATAATTAATTATTGACTCTTTTCCCCACAATGTAGAGTCTGGAGGCGCGTTTTTTTACGTGGTATCCCCAATAGGCATAATCCACGGTGATTTTCAAAATTCGAACTACTCCGTCCTCAGTCTTTTCGATGGACCAGGCTGCGGCTCAGCATCTGATCGGCTTTCTGAATTAAATATCAGTGGGAGAACTGGAGAAGGAAGGGGTGTTAATGATGCAGGTCGAGTTGCTGCAATGATAGAGTGAGCAATTGATGCGCACTTTCTTTCCGCTGCATTTAGTAACTTGCGTTTTGATTGGCAAATAATTCCTTTCAATAAAACTGATAAAGCTTTGGGAATTAGAGTATTAACATCCTTCAGAAAACTATCAGAAGGTGGATACTCCTTTGTCTCGTAATACTGTGAACGAATATCTTCCAAAATAATAGCAGCTGCATCTCTAACTATTTGTAATCTCTCTTCACGAACATCATTTTTTTTATTAGAAGGTGGTTTGTTTGATATAATTTTATAAATGAACCTTTTAAAACAGACTATACAATCGTGACCGGATTCGTTAAAAAAAACAATTTCATCTTTGTACTTTACTTTCAATCGTTTAATGATTGTACGCTTCTGGGGGATGTACTCTCCTGTAATCGATCTCATTAAATCCGTCATGAAGAATTTACACTCTTCACTATTTTCATGCAAGTAAGAAAAAACATCCGCCATTGCTGCGTCAATCTTATTTTTGCGTTCATCCTTAATATTTGTGACCAACCATTTTTTGGAATACAATTGCTTGCTGCAGTGGTTATGATACTTTGCTCCAACTTCCACTAAGCTGGGAATATTAGCTATGCGATTAGCAATGTCCATTGCAACGTCATCGGAACGTAAGAGACGTATAAGGTCCATAATACTTGTTTTTGTACTCTCATTTCGTACAATACAAACCCGCGGTTGTCGGCTTGTACGCGAATTACTCGGATCCTGAACCGCTTTGGCACAGATGAAGCAATTGTTCATAAAATCAAAGTCTGGCTGTGAAGCTTCTGAAACTGAAGATAAGCTGCTGCTGCGACGGCGAACAACATTATCGGTTCGATTGTCCACGTAATAAAAATAACACGCAATATGTACAGTAACTTCCGAAACAGTTCGTAAAAATTGTTCATTAACCTCATCATTTTTTGCTACAGCTCGGTCTAGTAACGTTTTTACACCTTTTGCCTTCACAGTTCTTATTTTATTTTCACCTAAAGGGTTTTTACAAATAAAACAATCACTCATAATGGAATAATAGAAAAGGCACGCTTAAAAAGTCTAAATGTTAATTTAAAAAAAAATAGTTTTCACTGAAGTTAAAATCGTGTCTAAAATCATTCGAAATCGTCTTCACAATTAAAAACAGAATAAAATGCATCCGCACGTAGAGAACTATGTAGCACAACTAAAAGATATAAGATAAACGACAACTTCAACACAATACTATTTATTAGCTATTCTTACAATAAGAGAGGTTAGAAATAATAATAATATTAGCAGGCAGATGTTCTTTTATTCCCTAATGGTCACTTGGGTATTTTCTACCTGGACAGTATTCTCGGTAACGGCCATCAGATTTAAAATTATTTTAAAAATCAATAATTGTAAAATTCTATAATTTAGTGGAAAAGAGTCAATAATTAATTATTAATAATATTGCAAAATTAACAATTAAAAAAATTATAATAACAAAATAAAAAAAAACAATAACTGATGACACATTATTAGTACACACGTATAATACATATATGTATAGTTAAGATTACAGAAAAATAGTACTCACTTCGGAGCGCTGTAAAACCTTAGCTATTGACTTAATGAAAAAATGTTGCGTAACTTTTTTATTTATAGTTCTACTACAAAAAGTTACTGGACTAAAGTTGTAGAGAATTTAATTTGCAACAAAAAATGTTAACATCTTTTTATCAGATAAATAGTTTAAGAGGTATATCGTAAAAACTATTTCAACCCCTATTTTCAAGATGGTGGCCGTGGGACAAGGGTGGCGACACCACAAACTTGGTTTTAGCTTTACACTGACCCCCCCTACACACCAAAAAAATAAAATTGCGGCCTCTAAAAAACGCAAGGTAAGGCCTAAAAATGTAAAATTTCAATGGACTAGTAAGGTGGTCTGTATTGAGCGAGTGAGTCGCGGTCCGTGGCTGAGACTTGTGACGTCAGATGCCGCGCGCCGAGAAGTTTTAAAGCGGACGGGAGAAGTATCATAACTTCGTCTTCGTCATTTATGGAGATATGTAATTGAAAAAAATATTCAATGCGCTTTATTGTGAGTTTAGTGCTATTTTTATAACATAAAATAAAAAAATGGAAACTTCCTTATTAAAAAAAATTGAACATCAATAATTATGACAGAAATACAAAGTCTTTCTACACGAAACTCTAATCAAACGAAAATCATGTCATTATTTTGTAACATATTACACGTTTTATGTCATGAATGTGTCATGTCACTTCTGTTAAAAGTGGCACATGTAAAATACGACACTATAATTGACATAACGATAAAATTTATAACAATATACATTCTGATAATTTAATCCCAAATACCTTTATTATATTTTAACAAACATGTTAATTCTCATCGACGTTTTATTGTATACTCGTAGGAGAAGCGGGTTCTTTTGGTTGCATTGCCTTAAAATAAGAATAAAAAACAAAATCCACTCAAAAAAAAATTAAACAAGAACTGCATCTTCATGATATTAGTATAGGAAACTTTTTATACTTTCGGCGTTTATGTAGAAAGGGCTCTCACAAATGCTACATTATGATATATTATGTAGTTTGTTTTAATGGTACCTTGGTTCACCCTTTAGGGGTGGTAAATTAACGGAGATCAATTCGAGATTTGTTTGTCTTCAGTCTAATGGAAGAGTTGCCAAGTGAACTTAACGAACCGCACTGATGACACGCACACTACAGAGTTACAAATATTATGTAGATTGTATATGAAACTGATTTTGTAGAAATAGTTTACAATGCAAAAATTAAAAGTTATTATATTATCAAATAGTAATCACGTATGACGTAATACATATAGTATCACGATAAAGTATAAAAATATTTTTTTAATTCGTTCATGAATTAATTGGTTTATTGTAAGAAAGTAAAGATGATAGATGACTGGCATGTTGATCTAGTGGTTAGTGACCCTGACTGCTGGTCGTGGGTTCGACCTCCACCCAGGACAAATGTTTGTGTGATGAGCATGATCATTTGTTCTGTGTTTGGGTGTAATTTATCTATAATATGTATGTATTTAGAAATATATAAGTATGAATCAGTTGTATGTTTTTAAATTATATGGAAATAGTCCACTGACGCCCGAATACTCAAACGAATCTTTAATGTAAGACGTATTTAAACTCATGCTACGACATGTCAGATTTAAAGAAAAAAAGAGGGACAACACGAGTTTAAGTACGTCTTAAATTTGAGATTCGTTTGAGTATTCGGGCGTCAGACCTTTAAATCGATTCAGTAGTTAGGAGTACATCGCGGCCGAACAAAGTGACAAACGAAAGTTTTATATATAAAGATAAATATAAATGCAACAACATAATACGTTATGTTATATGAAACCGGCCAAGTGCGAGTCCGGAATCGAAGGGTTCCGTACCATTATATATACAATTTTAGACATTTTAACATGTCGCGTGTGGTGGCTTATTTATCACTCACTACATTTACCAATTATCAGCCTAAATTTAAGTAACGTGCAAGCGCAACGTTACAAACAAAATAACCCGTTTCTTTTGATAAAGTAAAATAATATACGGCTTAATATTTTATTGAAATGAAAGAGCGATCTAGTGACGCGATGATTGGACTACTATTGATTGTCTGTGAATTTCAACTGTCTAATCATCAGGGTTCATGAGTTATAGCCTCGTGACGGACGGACAGCGGAGTCTTAGTAAGGGGTTCCCGTTTGACCCTGTGGGTACGGAACCCTAAAAATATAAAAGCAGGCTTCTAATTTAAACAGGATTCTCATGACATTGAATAAAAATTGTATACACATAACACTACTCATTGTCGACTTCACACGCGTTGCTATTATAATCTAAATAATATATGACAGTATGTGTAGAAATATTTATAGTTCAATGAAGCTGGAATTCGTACTTTCTTAGTTTCTACTAAAAGTCAAAAACAAGCTTGAACGAAAGCTTCTAATTCTCCGAAGAGGAGAATTTCGTAATTTTTATCCTATCTACTTTACACATAGGTACACTTTAAGAATTTTCATTCAAAGTTGATGATTTCTAGGTCTCAGTAGTTTATTATTTAATATTAAGTAATATTTTCTTTTTATTATTTATTTATTTTTGCACACTATGATAGTTTATATTGCATATGTTTGATATTCAAATATTGACCTTTATCTCACTCAGGATGTCCCAGTATGAGCGCTTATGCTTCACGCCATGGATTAATGCAGCATACATGCTGCACCATTGTTAGTATACTTTTGTTTTTATTATTTATACAACGAAATCTAATAAACACGAACTTAAGAATAAAGTAAAAAAAAATAATAGCGATCATTTATGCTAAGGTATTTTTTTACTATAATTAATAGCAATTTTAACAAAACTTTGCCTATTAGAAACCAAAAATAGTTTATAAGATAAATTTAAAAAAAATCGGGCGTGCGAGACAGGTTCTATGTTGCGGTAAAAACTGATTTAGTACATCTGAAGTATGAATATTAGAAAGAATGGTTTAAAACTGAATATTTCTATCTTTCTCACTTTAATTTCGCGAAGGTCAATCTTTCGGCACTGTCTACGAATGCCTTATATATGTTGTGTATTGCAATGATCCATTAGAACTTGTGCGTTGTAATATAAATGTTTTGTGATTAGTGCTGAATGGTTATGATATTCATTAAAATGGTGACACAATTTAAAAGGAACAAGATAATAAGGATTCTGTCTAAGAAATATATATGGACGATAAAGTACTGCTGTGTTTTCTGACAGTGAAAAACGATTGCGCCATTTGGCTTTGGAGTAAGATTACTAAGGACTAGAGCAATTATTGATGCGAGATGTGCTTGTGAGCTTGAGTGGTGACAATGGTAGAGGACTCGCAGCAGCCTGACAGAGTGTCTGCGGCGGCGGTGTTGCAGTTTGCGGCCAGGGAGGCGAGGGAGGGTCGGCGGTTTGCGGAGTTTGGAGCGCACGCATTTGCGAGCATCACATATAACGCCTATGGTAACTGCTTTGATGTTGGACGTAGTGGTCCTTGCCCTGATCTTGTCCCAGGAAAATGGCAAATTCTTAAAAGTAAGAAGCTCGGACCAATATTGTAATTTGGACCTTACTAGAGAGTTGTGTCCGTCCTGTCACCTTTATAGGAGGATACATTTAGGAAAGGAAAGATGCAATTGTCAAGTGAAATTCAGTTTAAACTCAGATAACAAAGAATATCGTGATATTTTAGATTCATTGAGAGTTCGAAACTATCAGTCCATGATATATGTATTAGAGGGAGTTCTCCTCTCTTGTACCTAAGTTGTAATGTTTGAGTAGGAATGATAGGCATGTACTGGCAGTCATTTTTGCATCATATTAGATCTTGGCTCTGATTGTCTTACCCCCAAATACTCAAAAGAATCTCAAATTTAAGACGTAGGTACTTAAACTCATGCTACGACAGTCGACGACGTGTCAGATTCAAAGAAAAAAGAGGGACAACACGAGTTTAAGTACGTCTAAAATTTGAGATTCGTTTGAGTATTTGGGGGTTAGCCTTGTACAATATGGGTTAGTCCAGTAACTTGTTTCTGTTCGTGGGTCACGTAACACGTTGACTTCTTCTCAGGGGCCTATTTAATAAACGCGACAATGATAGGTGATAGGCGACAGGTGACAATTCGACAATTTGACAATATTTTGTTTAATAAAAAATATCACTGACAAATAAGTCACGGTGGAAAATCTACAAATATGTGGACTTGTCGTCACAATTTGACATAATTCTATTTAATAAATAATATGCGACAAGTGACAATTTGTCCGGAAAAACTTGTAAAATTTATTTTATTAATCACTAAATTGTCATGGCAGGTAGACATATTAATTGTCAATTTGTCAGAGATTTTCGACAGGCTTTTCATCTAATGTCAACGCTATTCGACAGTTAAATTAATAGTTAGTACGATTAATTTAGAAAAATGGTGTTAACGTCGTCGACGGATAACAGTAGTAGTGAAGATGGTTGTTGAAGATGATGGATTATTAAAGATGGATGGATTATTTGGTGCAAACTGTACGACGACGACGTCGCATATTTAAACCAAGAATAAACTTTACTTTCAATGTAATTGAAACCAAAACCTCTATGTTTTCATAAATAAGGGCTAAAATTGTTAATTTGGCGTCCATTTGAAATAGCAAAAAACAACAAGTTCAAGTCAAAAACAAAAGTTAAATTGTTGTAGGTGCCTTTTAGTTACCCTCATGTTGTCTCATATGCATGCTTCGATTTTTTGATGTGACAAATATGTCGGAATTAGTGACAAACTTGTCAATTGTCATGACAAATAAGTCTGAGAATATTTTCTTAGAGAGTCGACAGGTAAAACCTGACAATTGTCGCTTTTTTAAAAACAGTTTTAAAGCATGACAATTTTGTTAGTATTTGCCTGTCGCATTTGGACTTAATTGTCATCTTTATTAAACGCCACTTGTCGCGACAATACGACTTATTTGTCAAAAAGTGACAAAATTGTCGTATTGTCGCGTTTATTAAATAGGCCCCCGGTGTCTCATATGCCAGTTTTTCTGTCCAAATCATCATCTCCAAACTTGTATTTAGGGTATGTACTATGTAGCTTTTCAGTTCTCTCTATCATACGTTACTCTCTTATTCCCCACCATGGTTCAAGCCTTGTCGTGGAGGTGGTGCTTAGTAGCCTAGGGTGAGCCCAGCACCTTGGGCGAAGCAAATTGAGCCGAGGGCGCTGCTCTTTGTACCCCTCTTATAAGAGGGCACAAAAGAGCAGGGTGACAAGGGGCGAGGATGGGAACCTCATCCTGACGTTGGGAGGGGTTGTTCTGTGGTGCGGGACAATCCCTCTGTGGAGGTGGCGTAGGTCCCTCGAGGAACTGACTAGCCGTCTAGGTGCCTATTTGCTCAATAGATCCGGAGCTCCTCACTAAAGGCGGCATTGGTGGCACTCGCCGGGTTTTAGTGGGTAGAGCTGTGAGTCCCACATACCCGCCTGGGGAGACCCACTCCCCCGCGGAATGCATCACAGCATTTTCCGGCGTAAAAGAAAAAAATAACTAACTCTTATTCATATCTTACAGCAAAAAAGATATTGTGGTAAAGGAATAAGTTGTAAATAATAGTCGTCAGTGTTGATTTCGTAATAAATTTCCATTTGTAACAGATCGAGAGGCATGAGCCGGGGCAGATAGTGATTCGACATTTGATCTCACTTATCTGGATTTCTTCATTTCGCAAACAAGTGGCTCATGTACACTGCGTTAAATTTATCTTATCGATTACACTTTGGCCGCGCGGCCATGGAACTGGTTATAACTGAACACTTACTGGGTTACCGGCCAAATGTTATGGAACTAAGGAAAGTTCTAAAAGGAAGCGATTTCATTGAAGATATATATATATGTATGTTTTGATCTATTATCTTGACAATTATAGAAGTTTAGATCAAACTCTAGAAATAAAATGTTTTGTAAGTAAGTAAATTATCTGGTTTTCATTTTCAATGCAACTTTTAAAAAAATTGTTCCTCCTACATAGAGAATCATACCTACATCATATCGTAGGGAGATGGTAATTTTCGAAACTGTTTTTATTTTTTTATTTTTTATATTTCAGTAATATCACCCTAGTTTTTTTAATTGAAATGATTTCCGCACTCACCACTCTTCTTTTGTTTTAATTCGTAGAGTTTTATGTATACGTTAATCTGCCATGATAGACTAGTCAACAAGTTTAAAAACGTGAAAAATAGACATAAAAGTCCTAAAATATGAGCGAGATAGCTCATTGGATTCGGAATCGCCTGTAGAAAAATTTTGAAAGATTTTTGGTGCAGGTAAAAAAATGCAATCGTTATTAACAAAATGAGATGAAAAAAATGGTACCTACTTAGTTTTTCATTAATAACTCAAAAAATATTTATATTTAAGCAAAAAGGTCGTTAAGGAGGAGGATTTTAAAATAAAAAAGTACTAACTCTCGGAACTCTTTTTATTGAAACATTTTTTACGGATTTTCGGATTTTTATGGAAAATCCGTAAAATTGTTTCATTATAATGAGTGAAATTCGCGTAAACTCTATCTCCATTATTTATAATTTTAATTTGACGTTGAAAATAGGGCTCCGCGCGACTGTTACGACATGCGCGCGCCGCCGCTAAAGAGAATTCATGAGATAAAATATTTTTTTTTATAATATAAAATGTCATTTTAAAAATTTGAAAAAATTCTAATATCTTCTGAACACTTAAAAAACCGAGCCCCGTTCGAAAAAAGTTTTATCAACATTTTTCAAAAATTTATTCAATTCTTAACTAACAAAGTTTTTCCTAATCTCCGTTGGCATAAATAATGGGATAAAAGGCTTAAGTAAATTGGCCTATAAATTTGAAACTTCGTGGAACCCTTTTGATATAGGTATATCTACTTCATATGATCCTGTGATAAATGTTCATAAAAGTTTAATAATTAGTTAATTATGATTTTTTTACCATTGCAAAATTAAATAGCTAAAAAATGTTGATAATTTTTTTTTTCAATAAATATTTAAGTAGCTATGTCTGTTTTCACATTAAACAATGGCAGTAATTAACAAAGGCTATGATTTTTTTTTTGTAATTTTTTTTTACAAAATTGTTTTAAACAATTATAGAGAAACTCAATATTTTTGAAAAAAAATTTTTGCTATTTTGTTGTCCAGAAATTTATTCTCTATAAAAAAGACAAAGATTATTGTATCCAAACTCGTTCCTTACACGTAAACTAGATATTGTACTGAAGCGAGGTTGGTATCAAGATAGGTTTCGAAACGCTTCTATGGTTGATTGGCTTTAACTAATGTAATACAATTACAATATTTCTTTGTAGGTATATTGAGAAAAAACTGAATTTTTGCGCGCTGTTCAGCCAGCCAAATTGTGTTGACTGTGGGCTTCCGAGGAAGGAACTCTTGCATCTGCTAGTATTGTTTCACACCAGTCCTTCCCGTGAAGTTCGTTCATTTTTAATAATCATATAAATGGTATTTTTATTAAATAACGTCAACGGTTCATAAAAGATAAGAGGTTAATTTATTTACACGCGTTCGGCGAGGGTCCAGCTGGTACGGGTTGCACGGCCCCGCAGGCTCTAGAGTCTAGAGTTTATCGTTGGTCATATCACATGTGTAATGATGCAGAGCGTCTCTCTCTTATCACCGCAGTCTGGATTTCTTATCTCGACAAAGACTACTGAATGTTCCAAGACATGATTTGTCACCCGCTAGAATACTGAAGAATATTAGACTACTAGTAGGTACTCGTTGATTTTCTCAAAGGTTTTGATATAATCTGTATAATGTATGAAGTTATATTAAGTGATATTAGGTCCTTACAATATATGAAATTGGCGTATTGTATGGTTGGAACATAAAGTTGATTGTTTATATATAATATTATATTTAGTTAATCAAAGTACATAATTATGTACATACCGTTGTTATCAATGCACTTTTGCCATTTCATAGGTAGTTCGTTGATATCTTTACTAAAAAAAACATTCGGATGGGAATTAATAAAATGTTTGAAGGCGGTTTGGATTTTATTCCCTTGCAAAAAGTAATCCAAATTATGGTATATCAAAAACAAAAAGGTAATCTGTTGGATCAAGGTCCGGGGGGGAATGGCGGGAAACATCGGGACGCGCGGTTGTGTTTTTTTTGGTTTCCCGTTAATTAATTGTTATTTTGTGTTTTGTCCATTCAGAGTGGTTTTCTATAGTATTTGTTTTAAAACTTGATCTTTATATATTGTGATTGGTTGGCGAATATTGTGGTGGACTGCCTTGGGTGGATGGAATAGAGAATGATAGTTGATGGGGGCTAGAGGGGCGAAGCCGCGCTCCTTGGGGTTTCCCGCCATTTCTCCGTATTACAGACCGAATATTGTATTTTGTATGGCTAATAGCGTAGTAGCTAATGCCTTTAAATGAAAATAATAATAATAATCAAGGTCCGGGGAGTAGGGTAGATGTTTTAGACATTCCAATTGAAGCTCCTCTAATTAGGTAGCCGTCTGTTGTGCAGTGTGTGGTCTAGCGTTCTCCTGAAGCAGCAGTTGCCTAGAGCGATGGACTAGCCTCGGTTATTTAGCGGCTAGCTTTTCCATCATGGTTTGCAGTTGCTGACAATAGACATCTGCCATCATCGTCGGGCCAGATTTAAGAAAGCTGTAGTGAACGACACCGGCATGTAGGTTGACACTAGTCAACAAAACGCTCATGCAACTTTTCGCTTGGGACAGGATTTGTCTGGCTCACCAGGGTTCATCCGTTGCGATGAGCGCTTAAGATGATGATGATGATCCAATTTTCATCACATGTAATGATTTGATTTAAATTTCCTTCATTATTGTGCTGGTTGAGTAATGTAACGCACCAGTCTAAGCGCGTTTGGGGGTTTGTTTCACTCAATTCATGAGGTACCCACCATTCAAGCTTTTTTACCTTCCCAATTTGCTTCAAGTGGATTAAAACGGTTTTATCACTAACACCGCAGCCTGCAGCTAACTCTGACCTATATAGCCTTCAATTCTTCATTATCAACTATGGTCTCCGGCCGTCCACGGGGCTTGTTTTGTTGAAATTTCCAGAACGAAAAAGCACTGTTTTCTTTTGCGACACCGCAGCCATACACATCATTAATCCTTCGTGCCGTTTCTTCAGCACTAGTGGGCACGGTGGAACTCGTACTCGTAAATAATACTATATTTCAAGTTTTCCATTTTGTAAACTGAGTGACGCACAGATGAAAAACAAAAGAGGAAAAAACCATTTAATTGCGGTTTTCGAAACGCAAATGCTTGAGTAAATAGCTGTATAAATTTAAATTTGGAATTCCTAACCAAAGAGGAAATATTAGAGATCAAAGTGGCCAGTACGACAAAACGCCTATTTAGTATTCCCTATTAAGTTTGTGGTAAGGACCTAATATGTCGAATGATAGAGGGCGCTATTTTTTTATACATGGCCACTTCACTTTCTATGTACTCCATGAGTCAAACAAAAATTTGCTTGTTTCTTCAACTTCACTCGCGATCTTAGTTTTTCTCGATATATATTTATGCTGTATTCTAGTAAAAATAAATAATAAATGGTATTTGTAGCCAGACCTTGGAGGAGTTAACACAGCGAGACCTAAATTTTGTCAACAGGTATAGGGTATGATCGTACCCCACCATGGTTTAGGTCTTGTCGTAGCGGTGGGGCTCAGTAGCCTAGGATGAGCCCAGCATCTTGGGCGAAGCGAATTGAGCCAAGTGAACCCCCTTATAAGAGGAGGGACAAAAGAGCAGGGGGCAAGGGGCGACGACGGAACCTCACCATTTTACTCTCCCGACGTTGGGAGGAGTTATTCTGTGGTGAGGGACAACCCCTCTGTGGAGGTGGCGTTGGTGGCACTTGCCGGGTTTTAGTGGGTAGAGCTGTGTCCACTTACCAGCTTTCGGGCGCAGCGAGTCCCACATACGCGCCTGGGGAGACCCACTCCCCGCGGGATGCCTTAGAGCATTTCCCGGCGTTAAAGAAGAAAAAAAGGGTCTGATCGTACATTGTTTTATCATAAGTGACGTAGACCGCCCTCGGGGATATCATTTATATTACGATAAGACTATCGTAGTATCGGTGGTAGTTTCGCATGCAGTGTGGAAGTTTTGACTTTTGAGAGTACTTTACGTTAAAACGTGATCCTTACAGTCTACACATATACGTTCAACTCGTTTTTACTTCTAATAATTATATATTACTGAACAATCACATCACCCTAACGGCTAACCTAATCCCATAAGAACTTTTGTTACGGATAAGATAAGTTAAATCGATATATAAATAAAATAAATTAGACGCCATGGTATCAGTGTGACCATCAATCTTAGTACCAGGCGTGTAGCTACCGCCGTATCAGTCGTATCAATAAAGGGGCCCTGAGCCACAAAGGGCCTAGTAGTGCCCCCAATTTGCTTAATCAAAACTCTTAAACCCCTCCAGGATTCCATTTAAAGATATTGCCCGACGTGTCGATACGGGGCCCCGCTGTGTCAAGCTTCGCCCCTGCTTACTACTTTACATGACGTCTGTTATAATATATTGTGTGTATTGCAGCAACACTCGGCGATGTCACAGGCAGCGGCAGCTCGTCGTCGTCCCACCTATCCCCCGGCTGGCAGGTCAACGACATTGACCTGGACCTGCCCGGGGAGCTGTCTATGAAGTGAGTATTGTGATAGTATTGTGATAGTATTATGATAGTATTATGATAGTATTGTGATAGTATTATGATAGTACAGTGATGGTATAGAGATAGTATTAGTGCACAGTTTGTGTCTAAAGGGAAAAATGGGAAGAAATTATAAACCAAAAGAATTGATCGACGATAACTGGTGAATAAGACTCTGGATCTTTTCCCATGTGTTATACTCGTATTTAATACATACAATATTATAGGAAATTATTTGATAAAACAGTCACGCCTATGTTAACTGTTGTCTAACTTTTCTTGACATGCTTTTCAAGCCTACGAATAAATAATAAGTCAGGAAGTCTAACTCCCAACAAATGACATATAAAAAGTGGGCCTACTTCAAACCAAAACGACGTATGATTTAAAATACCAATCACTTTCGAGGCTACAAATAGACGTCATTGGTGATTTGTATAATTTCAGAATAAATGCAGGTATTGGACGGCGCGCATGCTGCAATGTCTTCTATGACAGTCGAGTGATAACAGCGTAGACGATGTCATGCAATAAATGAACCAAGTCAATATCAGAACAATTTTATTTAATATTTTACAGTGATTTCTTTAGGCCGAGTCCACCGACACGCATCAATCGTGACATACTGTTACTGGCTCCCTGTGGGCCGTCCGGCACAGGTACTCACCAAAGCAACCATGCCTGGTGAGCACCTGTGTCAGACGGAAGGTGAGGGTATTTGTGCTTACGGTGCATCCACAGCTCGAGGTCTGGATGCAAAGTAGCCGTTAGGCTTTTGTCATACGACTGCCGCGCCGGGTCCTCCCCCACCTCCACCACTTCCTCTCTCAGATCTGGAGGGTAGCTCTCGGTGGGTGTCCTTTACGGCCGGTCCCGCGGAAGAGAAGGGTTTCGGTCTTTTCAACTCTGAACCGATGCCCTAACCTCTCTATGCGGCTGATCACGAGGTCGAGCCTCCGCAGGCGCACCGCCTCCTTATAGGCTCGTCCCCGGGATACTCTTATCATTCAAGCTTTACTGCAGCTATCCCTTACCGGTGGGAGGGAAGCGCTGTGCCGCGCTCCCGCCTGCATGGGTACCACCATCTCGCTTGTTTCTCCCTTTCCTTTCTTATGTCTCAGATAGGCAGCACATAGATGAGTGGCCTGGGCTCGTTCTGGGTGGGCTGGTTTATGTGCATGGGCGACGTCGACCATTTACCATCAGGTGGCACGTTTGCCAGTTTGCCTGTAGATACAAATAACATAAAAAAGCTATCTTCTTATTTCGCCGAATTAGATCGGCTGGGAAACTAAAAGAAAACAAAGCAAGCAAAATACAAAATCATTTTTAAAATACCTCAATTATATCGATATACATTTAAATAATGATAAAAATATAAACATATTATATTATACATTTCATGAAGAATAAATAAAATACCTTCTACATTGGTTCAAAAATTGACTGACTTCATTTTACATAGTATTGACCATCTCGGTTTGCTTATTACATTAACTTATTTTAATATAGTATAATTTTACAACTATTTACTAGTGAGAAGTAATCCCTGGAGGTTTTAATTTTGTATGGCTCCTGCACCACTTCACTACAAATGATGGCATGATGATTAACAGCTGCAATTCATAATGAAAGACGAAAACATATGCGTAAGTTTGACGTGTGTTCGCTTGCAAGAAAAATGTCCGACTGATGACGCGCTGGACACGACTTTTAAGCCCCGCCTACTTGGACACGACTTTTGTTGGGTCATTTTTATAACGCAGTTACATTTCCTGACTTATTATTTATTCGTAGTTTCAAGCCCATCAATTTTGATTGTTTCATTATGACTAAAATAATAAGAATTGATTACATAATTATTTAAAATCGCGTATAAAAAAATTAGCTGTTACGGTACACTTGCAGATGTGAAACATATAGGTACCTAGCTACATTTGAGTTCAGAATCAATATTAATATTATAACTCGTGATGTGCCTGCGTCATGCTGTTTGTCGTCACGACATCAACGTCAATCTTACCACCAAAGCGCGCCAAGAGATTTTTTACATCCAAAATTAAAGTAATTGAGACTCGTGGTCCGTGGTGGATACCATAATTTACGTTATCTGTATTCTTCTAACATGTTATAATGTATACGTTGTAACTTCCAGCGAAGCGCTGCTGTCGCTTCCATCGCTGGTGTTCAAGCAGGAGGCTCCGTCGCCTACGGGCGCGGTACTATCCCCGCCCCGACGAACCTGGCCGAGACGACCTGATGACAGACAGGTACATACAAGCCTCATACATTTTTCGTGCTTTCGCAGGAAAATACCCAATCCGACGCCAGGAGGCCGTGTGGTCGATGACTACACGGTTGGTGGGGGGCAACCCCCCACTAATAATAAACCATAAGTGATCCAAATCGGCTCACACTAATCCGATGAAGCATTAGGGCCTTTAGGCCATTAGCATAAATCATTCCAAAAAAAAGCGGGGAAATTACTTTTACGTTTCTATTCAACCAGTACGCATGTGGAAACTGGTGGTTATGTGGGACGCGGCCTTTGACTCGGACTGCGTTTTCAGTCAAAAACCCACTACCCACTATCGACCCCGACTATGCCAAGGCCCGACAGATTCCATCATAATTGAAGTGCCCCAGATCTGTCGGGCATACAACATACCTGACGATACGAATAAATATCATAAAAGAGTTAGAGAGACGCGCTATGCCGGACTTTCGGCTGCATGAGTGCCACCATCCTGATAATTTTTTTCATGTAACAGCTCTGTGGTGTTTGGAAAGAATGGAGGGATAATGTCCCAGGTAAACTCGTCAGTCGATAGTCTTTATTCATAGGCCTCGTTGACCATTTACCACCAGGTGACACATCTTTTTATTTATTTACCTGTTTAACTAACGTTAAATGTATGTGTAGATCAAATTACTATAGGTTGTTATTAGCAATCGCTTAACTTTCAGATCACCAATATGGTGGTGGATCGCGATGGGATGGAGGAGGGGTGCCAGCCATCTCCACCACACAATGCCGCCATGATGAATCAGCACTGTAAGAATACATACATAAATAAATGTATTATATTATACAAGCAACTCCGACGTGCATGGTAACTTTAGTGGCATTAGTCATTCTGTGTATCCCGTGATTATATATGTAACACAGCTTAGCTTCCACTGAGTTTGTTTCGCCGGTTCTTCTCAGTGGGCCTTGGAACCGGTGGTAGACTCAATTAACGTTCAAAAAGATACTCTGTTGGTAGTTTTTGGAATAAAATAAATTGATTTTTAAGCTTTTGGTAGAAATGGAAGTATGAACCTTTGAAACGGATATGTCTCACAGTTTATTTCTGGTCTTTAGGGTACGTTTCTACTGACGCTAATTAACGGCGACTCGTCACTTCGTCCAGCGCTCCGTCAGTGGCGCACCCTTAAGCTCAACAGTTTAACTAGTTTTCCGACGTGGCTGCTAAAAGTCAAAAGGCCACCGGCATAGGTCCATAAAATATAAGATGAAGAAGAAGAACTTGTACTTTATCATCATCAGCATCAGCCCCTATCCGTCAGCTGCTACACAGGACATGGCCTATGTTTCTTCAATAAACGTCAATACTCCCGATCTCTCATCACTCGCAACCGACACGGAGCGACCACAGCACGGAGATCGTCTTCCCACCCGGTGAATCCACCTAATGGCCGATCAACACTTCGTCTACCTAAACGCGGCCTCCACTCTTGAACCTTATAGGCCAATATATTCTTGTATTTACATGTATCTAAATAGCATTCGAACGTTTCAGCTGGCGGCCCCGAAGGCATGCAGTGTCAGACATCGATGGCTCCCATCTCAATGATGCCCACCAACGGGTTCCACTCGCCCGGCGGACAGGAGAACAAGAGTGAGTAGCATTTGAAGAATTAGTTTTAAATAGTTTTACCGAAGAATTTAGTAAGAGGTAGTGCCATACTGCTTTGCAGCCGAATTAGGCCGGCATGAGGATTATGATCGATATCGATATAATACAACCAAACTATTAAATGTACATTCTTCAGCTACCACGCAGAATACCCTGTGTACGTCGGCAGCACATCAGTATACAGATTATACACATACATTACTAACAGGTGCTACTCTGCATATTTTTTTCACGCCGGGCGCCTTATATTATGAAATTCAATTCTTAAGAAGTGTAACTCCAACTATTAGTACATAACATGTTATTAAATATAGGTATTATTGTAACAATTGTATCACTTTGTCCCCAGACGGTGGGCTGCTGATGTGCTCCCCAGCCAGCTCCCTGGACGGGTTCCTGCACTCGCCCATGCAGGCCCGCTCCGACCAGAGCTTCAAAGACGACACCAGGTATGGTTCCACTACCTATACGTTCAAATTTAGTGGAAACTATTTTTTAAGAACATATATTTTTGATATATTTGACGACCTCTGTAGCTCAATAGTTAGCGCGCTAGCTCTCCAGCCGAGAGGTAGCGGGTTCGAATCCTGCCAGGGAACAAAAAGTTTTCTGTGTTCCTGGGTCATGGAGTATTAAATATGTGTATTATATAATAAAAATCTTAAATATATGTACAGTATAAAAGTATTAAATATATTTCCGCTGTCTGGTACCCGTAACACAAGTTCTTTGAGAACTTACCACGGGACCAGATTGACGTGGTTTAAAAGCGTCCATAGATATTATTATTATTATTATATATTGCTATGTTAATATTATAAAGACGAAATGTTATAAGAAGAGTTTTTCATCCCAACTATTCGAAAAGAACGACTTGGTTCGCCTTTAAGTGCACCCAACGGTGGTGTTTTCTATAAGAAACTTTTAGCGGGCAGTAATGAGTTTTTAATTCTCTTTAATCTTCAGAAGTGCGCCGCAATTATCTTTGCCGCGCACTTTTTGAATTTGGAACATCTTCGAACGCAAAAATTGATTGAATAAAGACTGGCTGGTACGACGGCCCATAGTCGCGTCGGCTGTAACTGTAACAATAGTAATAATTAGTAAAAAAAAGTAATTTTCATAATTACGAAGATGTCTCAAATGTAAATATAAGTTTTTAGTTGTTTTATTATTAGATACTATTTCATTTCAATTTAGTTGTTACTCTGTTTCTGTTTTATTAAATAATAATATTACAATAAAATATGAGGCACCTTTAATTTTTTTCATAGAGGGTAATGAAAAGTAGAGTATCACTCGGACGCAGAATATATTTTTGGCTCGGGTGACGTACTTTGAATCCATCGCTACGTTAAGGATTTTACTCGCTTTGGATTCAAAAAAGCGCCCTCTCTGTAAAAATGTTATTTTGCTCCCTTATGTATATAATCTACTATTTATAAGCTTATAACTCGCTAGTATTTATGTATGTTTTATTAGATAAGTTTTTTATTGTATCGTGTATCAGATTCCAGTACGTGCTGGCGGCGGCCACGTCCATAGCCACCAAACAGAACGAGGAGACGCTGACCTACCTCAACCAGGGCCAGCCCTACGAGGTCAAGCTCAAGAAGCTAGGAGACCTCTCACACTACAAGGGCAAGATGTTGAAGGTGACTATCTCCCCACCATGTTCCGAGCGAGAGATGAAAGCGACGGACAGATATTGATCAGTCATTACATTGAAAGTAAATGCTCTTCCGGCTAAAGGAATGTTTGTCAGTGGTGTATGAATTATGCATGGAAAATCTTCCGAATCTTATGTATATATAGATAGTCTTATATAGATATATCTATCCTTCTATACTAATATTATATAAAGATGAAGAGGTTGTTTGTTTGAACGCGCTAATCTCAGGAACTACTGGTCCGATTTGAAAAATTATTTCAGTGTTAGATAGCCCATTTATCGAGGAAGGCTATAGGCTATATAACATCACGCTTTGACTAACAGTAGTTAAGTTTAGTAAGTTAACGCGGGCGAAGCTGCGGGCAACAGCTAGTATCTTATATTAGTAGATATGTTTGTACACCAATACTACATAACCGGTGGGAGCGATGCTCTTGTGCCTCGCACCCAGCTGCTGGGATACCATCATCTTGCCTATTCCTTATGTTTTATACCTTGTCTGTATTTGAAGTCAGGGCAGGCAGTGTAATTGGCATCGAGACTTGCCATACGTCTCAGATTAGACAGCGCATTAATGTTTTGTCCGAGGTAGTACCGGGTCAACTCTTTTTACGTTCATGAGCGACGACCACTCACGTCACGTCAGGTGGCTTGTAACATTTACCCATCCAACTTACATAAAAATACATAAATAAGGTAGTACAAACATTGTGATATTTCCAGAGCATAATAAAGATCTGCTTCCACGAGCGGCGGCTGCAGTACATGGAGCCGCAGCAGATCGCGCAGTGGCACGCCGAGCGGCCCGGCGAGAGGATCATCGAGGTGAGCTGCTAGGGCTTGGGAGGAATCGGTGCAGCAGTGGTACAGCAGTGGTGCAGCAATGGTACAGCAGTGGTACAGGCCGACTCTCGTGGATATTTTTAAGAGTTCACGATCTGAGACTAGACCATACTCCGATACTCCGAAGAAGACCAATTTTTACCACTACATTTGCGGTTTCATATTTTTGACTAAAATTAAAAATAGCAAACTCTTGCTTTAAATTTATAGCGATTTTATCTCTTTTGTTATGCGTATACATATATAAGAGTAACCAGTTAATTCTACAACTGACGAAGTAATAAACTCACTTAATAAACCGATGAAGTTCTAAAGGCCTTGAGGCCAGCAGTATAGGTCCATTCGAAAAAAAGAGGGTGGCGAACGGGGCAACCGCCCGTTGCTTCGCTTTCGCAGGGGACTTTCATTCTATAAATTACTAATTTAATAGTATAGTACTATTTACGTTTTCTAAAATAAAATAACTGAAGAACTACCACAAAGACCATTTCGAATTAACTAAATGTGTGCTGGGACCATAAAGTTAATTTGCTAGGTATATTAAGTTCATGGCTGGGACACATAGTAAAAGTGAAACTTCAACAGACAACTTTCACATTACCCCTACTCCAGCGGCCCACCGTCACGCGACATGCAATAGATGGACGAAAAAGGTGGAGGCGATGTAATAAAAGTGTCACTTTAAAAATAACTGTTAACGTTTGATTATATTGTATGTTCTGTGTGGACAGGTGGACGTGCCGCTGTCGTACGGCGTGGTGCGCGTGGAGCAGCCCGCCTGCCTCAACGCGCTGCACGTCTACTGGGACCCCACCAAGGACGTGGGCGTCTACATCAAGGTACACTTCATACCGCACCATCAGGGTCAGCGAGCTTACTCTTGACACTCGATCCTATTGAAATTTAGGATTGGGATCGAGAAGTTGTCAATCGGTACTCTTGTACGCTACACTAGCTCACGATTTGACTCGATCACAGTGGAATTTTATGTAACTAATCGAATTGGTATTTCTCAATCTCGTATAGTTTTCGGACTCTTGACAATATTTTGACGTTGAGGTATCCATTTTGAAATGGAGTTTGGGATCGAACGACGAATTTACACAGTCCATCATTCGAACTCGAATCGAAAGAACGATCTTATGCTTAGTTCGAATAAGGATGCCTGCTTCCTTTGTGTTTTTTTTAGTTTCTTTGAAATAAGTATCTAGTTGTCATGCATTTTCGGCCAGACACGTTCCATAACCCTTTTTTTTGTTTTAAGGCATTCTAGTAGAAATAAATAAAAAAAAATATATTGAAATAATATCGTTTTTCGTCTCGCATTTTTAAATTTAGACCAATAACTGTTGTCTTAATATTGGTAAATGACCAGTGTTTAATTCTTTTTATATAAATCAGAAAAACAAATGAGATTTACATTGAAACTTTTAAAATTAAATTTTTGATGTTGCATTTTAGCCTTATTTTAAAAAAAGCTAAAAACCTGATAACTCAAAAATGGTTCACTTTTGCGTAATGTTTATGGGGGTTAAAGTTATCGCAAATCGCTATCGTGTCACCGAGGGGAAGGGGGGTTAGAATGCTAAAAAACATCACGTCATTAATGGACAGTCCCAAGGGTTTACACTTGACTTCACACTATTCGCACCTGAACTTTTTTATTACCGTAATTTATAATAATGATATATAATTTTGGCCTCCGTTTAGGTGAACTGCATATCGACTGAATTCACGGCCAAGAAGCACGGAGGCGAGAAGGGCGTGCCTTTCCGTATACAGGTGGAGACCAGTCTCGCCGACCAGCCGCTGCGCCTGCACGCCGCCGCCTGCCAGATCAAGGTACCGTCCCCACCACCACTCCTCAGTATACAGGTGGAGGCCAGCCTCGCCGAGCAGCCGCTGCGCCTGCGTCGTCGCGTCCCCATGACATGATAGCGTCATGTCATTTACTCTCACCGCATTCGAGGCGATATTTTTGTAAAGTGAACCAAATTTATAAACTTGAATTGAAGTTACAATTGTTTGTGCAGGTGTTCAAGCTGAAGGGCGCGGACCGTAAACACAAGCAGGACCGCGAGAAAGTGATGCGGAGACCGCGCGCCGACCTCGACAAGTACCAGCCCGGCTGCGACGCCACCATCCTCACCACGGTCAGTGCCACATACGGCCATGTCATAGAATCCACGACCATGCCACCTTTAAGTTAAAACTACTCATATTTGAAGATCCCATTATTAGAAAAGAGTGTATTGTATTTGAAAAACCGTAAGTGGATGTGTATGAGTGTTAGTAATCACTTACTAACACATGAACCAACCGTCCTCTTGATTGATTATTTTATTAAAATAAAATAATATCCCAACGGCCCTGGGCCTATTTAATTGACCTTGATACGTCCGCCCTATTTGAACCTGCCGTGACATCACGTACGCTGTTTCCCCAATTTCGTGAATCTTGTACCTTATTAGCTCATTTTCTATTCCTTCCTTATTAATCACTTCGACAAGAGGCGTTCAAGCCTCTAATAAAATACCTTGCCCTAAAAATTAAGAGTAATGAGTATAAGCTACGTCCCGACCAATCGGTCGTCTTTGCGTTAAGGTGATTGGTCCGTTGCTCGGCATAGATCATCCACCTTGGACAAGTTACCCTGATTAAATGTCAAACATGTTTGTAACAGCTCTCCAACGACGCTCTGCAGCCACCGCCGTCGCTGGTCACCACCTCCTCACCACCATACTCGCCGGAGATGTGGTAAGTACTTACCTAAGACTAATTTGACAGCCCCCTAATCTAGTGGCCATGTGTATATGCAGGGGTCTATCTAATTGCTGAGATGCATAAGAAATCAAAATCAAATTAAACAAAAATTAAAACCGACTTCAAAAAATGAAAATATAAAACTAAAAGGTAAAAAAATAATCGCGTATCCTTAATTTTTGTGCCAACAACTTATAATCAACTTGTTCTTCTAATAATGTAAAATCTCTGCGTTTACCACGTCCTTATTGTTACTTTTGAAGCCGGTGTCGTATTTGTTAATGTACCTACCTCCCTACCTACCTTGGTTGACACCGACTTCCAAAGTAACAATAAACGCAAATATTGTACATTAGTAGAAGAACAAGTTGATTATAAGTTGTAGGCACAAAAATTAAGGATACGCGATTATTTTATTACTTTTTAGTTTTATGTTTTCATTTTTTGAAGTCGGTTTTAATTTTTGTTTAAAAAAATATTTCTTAGTTTTTAGTGATTCCGAAATTTGATAACTGATGTTATTTGCCTGATATAATTTTGGTAGAACTTTAATAGTTCTACCAAACGCGTTACTTATATTAGTCAGGCCGTTTGAATGAGACGAACGAAGAAAGGGCTTAAATCAATACACAACCAATGAAATAAACTAATTTGGAATTGTGTTAAATTATTATAAATTTAATTGAAAGCAATCACGGCAGTAGTACGCACGCATCATAGTAGTAAGTACTATGATGCGTTTCAAAGCATCCTATACACAAAATGACACATCATCGACTACTACTATTTTAGTACGAACTGAATATTGTGGCATATTGAACCATAGTATGAAGTAAGCTATACAAAAGCTGTAAATTGTCGAGGAGTTCCCTCGGCTGTCTATGGTCTCCATCATCAGACTTGTGATGACACTTATAACCCATATGGGTGCAAATATCTCATCAGTATAAATTAATTAAGTCCAAACACAAGGTAGCTACTGTAAACTGTTGAGGAGTACCCTTAACTGTCCTTCGGCTTCATCATCAGGCTTCTAAAGACAGTTCCAACCTATCTAGGTGTAAATTTCTTATTAATACAATTTAATCAATCCCAAACACAAGGTTACTGATGTAAATCGTTGAGGAGTTCCCTCGAATGTCTTCCGGCTCCAGCATCAGATGGACTCTAGACCTTCACTAAATTATAGTGCTTTAAAACCCTTAATAAAAAACAAATACCAAACCTCACTAGTCGCCCCTACAATTTTCGAAAGTTCCCCTCAATTTCTCTAAGATGCCATCATCAGATCCTGGTTTCCTTATTATGGGACCATTTGGGAAGTATATATACCCTTTCAAACAAAGAAAGAATTAACATAAATAAAAAAAAATAGATTCCGACGAATTGATAACCTCCTCCTTTTTGAAGTCGGTTAATAAGGGAAACTATGGATCTACTGTTCAGGGTCCTTTCTATCTTCAAGCGAAACGTCTTCTAATAGTGTTGGAAGATCGTTTTGTAGTAAATTTAAATATCCCACTGCAGTCAGCGTCGCTTGCAGCTCAATTGGACCGACCACTTACCCATTCCAGATTCCAGTCCAAAGGTTTACTTTAAATGGTACTGGGACCTATCTTCTCTCATCATCATTACATGAAGAAAAGGACAAAACATTGGCTTTAGTTGCGATGCAGGTGCGCTATGATTCCAAGAATTAAAATTCGACTCGATGGAGAGGCCGGTTTTGTGAGCATAAAGGCACAACGAAAGACAACCTTATTAGAAAGTTGACCCCGACTCATCTTAAATGCAATTTTTGTTAACTCAGAGTTAGAAATATCGTAAATTATACCTTTTTGAAATATGCATGAAATAAGCTATTAATTAATGAATTGGGCACCAATGGCACGATACATTTTTTTTACACCACGAGATACCAAAGTTAGAGGAAAGAAAATAACTAATCACAAATTTTGCGTTCAAAAATAAAAAATTAAAAAACTATGGCTATCGTACAAAATTGGTAGTTTACATTTGATAGCAACACTATCTAGGAATGCTATTCAGAAAGCAGACTGAGAAAATTCTTTGTATTGTAAATTTGGCACTTAAAAGAGTGTGTAAAGGTCTAAGTTTTTTCAAATTTTTAGAAATGCCCAGTATCTCGAAACCCGTGACACTTTTACTGAATGCAATTTGTCATTTTACTCCACTCATTACGCCACATTCTGTATAACGGAAGTTTTATATGTATATTCTTATTATTATGAGTCAATTTCATATGTTACAAATGTAAGTGTAATAATGTCAAATGTGTAGTTTAATGAGTCACATATTGATGATGATGTTGATGACAGCTGCTGCATTGTGAAGCTCACGGGTGGAATTCGGAAAGAGTAGTACAACCCCTATTGCTTATAACTAACTAGCTGTTGCCTGCAGCTTCGCCCACGTTAGTCAACTCCTATAAGTCACAGCGTGATGTTATATAGCCTTCCCTGATAAATGGGCTATCTAACACTGAAAGAATTTTACAAATCGGGCCAGTAGTTCCTGAGATTAGCGCGTTCAAACAAACAAACAAACTCTTCAGCTTTATAATATTAGTATAGATTATGTTACTCTCTGCAAAAGTTACGCTCTATTAGAAAAGTAATTGCTTACGCGAATACACACATTTTATAAAGAAGAATGAAATAATATGTTGTGTTTTCCAAGGTATCGTATTTTTAGAAAAAGTGATAATGTTAAAACTCAAGCGTTACAGAATTCTTAGCTATTTAATAAAATATATAATTATTTTTGCACAATATTTCCTTCCATAAGACGAAATAAAATAAATGTATTTAATAAAATAATATCTGCCCTAGAATATTATTAGTAATATTTACATCTACAGTTTAATACATATATTTTACATTTTTAATTTTTAAGTGTATTTTCAGAAAAAAAAATAACTTGCAGCTTGCTTACAGTCACTTACAAGTTACAGTATAGAATGTGGATAGTAATATCGGGCGAACAAGTTCCACATGGATGGCATTTAGTCCCTTTCTAGTTTCTTTAAATGACTAAGGCATTTATTCAATTTATTCTAAATCCAAGATGGCAGCTGACATAATAAGGCAGATAATAGATTTTTTCCAATACCATCAATATGGGTTGAATAAGGTTGAATATGACTGTATTTTCATCACATACTTTGACTATACAAAGTCAAAGTTAGCATGGAGTATAGAAGTAAGTAAGGAGCACAAACTATATAGAGAATACTACGTATTCAGACGCACCACTCACCAACAACGATCGCAGACATCCCGCTGACAAGCAAAATAGAGTTTGAAGTTTATTTATCGTTCCTTCTTCTTCTTTTGGAACAGGCTAAGACCAGAGCCCATGCTGCCTGTTATTTTTTTCCGAAATTGCTCTTTAATATTTTTATTTTAAATTAATTTATGATAGAGAATTGAGGCAAAAAAAAAACATTATTTTTTTGGAACTTATTATTTATTTTTAATTAAATAAATTAATTTCACACTTGTGTGATGAGTTTGTTTCAACTCAAGCTTTCAGTCTTCTGAACTGTAGTTTCTTCTCAATTTTTCGTTTTTTTTGTTCTTCTTTATATTTTCTTCGTCGTACATTGCCTGTTGATCTTTCTTTGTTACTGCTAACCTTCTGAAATAGAAAAAAAAAAATTAAAAGAAAAATATATAATCAACATGTAGAAATTATTGAAAGTTTTTCATAAATACTGGATTCTATTTAAAAATATCATATTTATATTAATAATATTCTAATACTCCACTATTCAAGACAAAGAATCTCATTCATAAACAAGCTGCCTGCGACTAGTGCAAGCAACTCATTAATTTGTTGCCTATACTAAGACAAGATGTTAAGTCTCTATGCCAGTAATTACACTGCCTGTCCTGCCTTTCTCTCCGAAACACAGCAAAAATGTTTCACGGAAGAAACAAACAGGATGGCGATGCAGTCGGGAGCGCAGCAGAGCGCATCCAGGTAATACCTTCAGGTCAATTTCTCTGTTGCTTTTGCATTGAGGGCCATATATAACTATATTTTTTATAACTACATATGTATTTATAATTTATAAAGTAGCATTCTGTACAGAGAAAGTAAATTATTATTAAGCTATTGCATAGCTTTTATCAAGAAATTCCGTAACGAAAATAAACCCAACACCCGACTAATATAAGTTGATAAATATGTTATGCAATAGCTTTACCCGGGCAGTCCCTGAGTGCCATTTAGGTTTCTTATTATTCATTTAAAATCCATTAATAACTTACCAATAAGACTGACATGCTCAATGGTTTTTTTCTCTGAGCATCTTTAATTCATCTGTTGTAGCATTAGATTCTGTATTTTAGGCAGGGCATCAGGAGGTCGTAATATTCAACAAAATCGTTCTCCATCGCGTCAGCAACTGAAGTAATCGCAGTCACAATTTGTTCCATCACTAGTTTCGTGCCTCGTTCCACCAACTAATAAATAAGAGATCAAATATATTTAAATAGTTAAATAAAAATTTATCTAAATTCTTACCTAAACTATTTATCATGTATGTGAACTTAGATCCCTAAATACATAGGAGAAGCAAAAAGGGAGCAAATGCCACATGATTTTCCAATATTATGGAAGTAATAAGACTACTTGTAAAGTGCGACTACTAACGAACATTGGATATTAATCTATACTAATAATATAAAGCTGAAGATATTGTTTGTTTGAACGCTCTAATCTCAGGAACTACTGGTCCAATTTTAACAATTCTTTCACTGTTAGATAGCCCATTTATCGAGGAAGGCTATGGGCTATATAACATCATCGCTGCGAGTAATATAAATTAAGTTAAGTAAGTTAACGCGGGCGAAGCTGGCGGACAACAGCTAGTAAGTAATAAGGAAGAATAAGAATAGATGTTTTAAAAAAAGAGTGAAAAATAATATAATATAATACCTCTTAATTTGGCAGTCAGAATAGCTTCCAGTTTCCCCATCAATGATCCCAAATAATGAGTTAGAATTGGTTTGGGACAGTCTTCACTGACGTTCACCAAGGCTGCAGCTGCCTAAGGCTCATCTAAACAAGTAGAAATGGATGATAAGACTTCAATGTATCATTGAAAAATAATTCTAAACGTTTTGGAAATAATAGGGAAATAACTTTACCTGTACTTGTGGATTGGCAAATATGTACAGGTGCAAAATCAGTTAACATTTTTGTCCAATAGCATCACATGCAGCATAGAGGACACGTGGATGTTTGAAATTAAATGAGGACATTAATTTAAAAAATGTTATTATTATTTGTAAGTACAAGCACAATAAGGCAGGCAGGCATTTAGTAAATAAGGAATTCTCATAATGAAATTATTTTTTTCGAAAAAGGTTATGATACATCATCATTTTTGAAGTAAAACTTCTTTAGGCGCGACTAGAGAGTAACTCAGATTTTTTTTCTGACGGAAGTAACGCTCAGTATTCTTCATTCAAAAATCACCTGTCACCTGATCATCAGGTTATGCATTCAGGAGAGTCATACCACGGGTCTACGGCGACATACCGAGCATGTTGACACTAGGTTGACACATTATTCTTTAGAGGGCTTTATTCTAGTTAGCTTGTGTCAAACTTACTAATATTTTTCTTTGAATACCTTTATTCATAATTTAGTATCGCTTCCTGCCAGAATGCGTGATGTGTGCTATTGGCTGTAACAGCTGAACGAAGTAGTTTACCACTCTTTTTCCGGTTGAATACAGCAGCTCCATTGACACTGTCAAATAAGTCGTCAAAGAACGACACTACTTCAGCGGTGTTTTCCAAGTTGCTGCTGACTGGTCTTCCATCTGAGTAGTGAGCTGGATATGAAAGAAAATTATTTTGAATACTAATATTTGTTATAATGAAACAATTTTTACAATCCCGACATTTCGGATACTTTACAGCAATATTATGCATGGATTTTCATTTGATAATATTAACAATGGGATCCAAAGCAGGTGGTAAGAGCCGGGTCACCATGGTTCAGGCCTTGACGTGGCGGTGGGGCTCAGTATCCTAGGGTGAGCCGCTGCACTTTGGGCGAAGAGGGGCTCTTTGTACCCCTCTTATAAGAGTGGACAAAAGAGCAGGGGGCAAGGGGCGAGCACGGGAACTTCACCCCATTGTACTGTCCCAACATTGGGAGGGGTTGTACTGTGGTGTGGGACAATGCGGGAGGACAAATGTTCGCGTAAACATTAGAAAACAATGTACTAATATTTGATTTTTTTATAGTGTTGATACTCTTACAATTTATTACTTACAGAATTCTGAAGTATAATTTAAAACACTAGCCATGGTTTTGCTGAATACTCGCACACAATTCTTCACCTGAAATTCAACCAATATTTTGATTTAAATACACATTTTGTTTATAGCATAAGGGGACAAACAAACAGTCTAGACTCAAAAGCCTTACTATTGACTACCGACGCCACACCACAATCAGACGTTATGCATGAGCCTTGTCCTTCTCCTACTCTGTCCCACATACAATGGGCTAAACAAAAACACATGATAACACAGCCTTCTCTTGAGATCAATATTATACGAGCGAGAGGTACCGTAAGACATAGAGGTAGCTGCAATGCAACAATGGCACTCTTACTAAAACATAATAGTGAATTAGGTACCATATTCTTATTTATTTTTTTCAATTCATGAGCTTTTGACTTTGATGAAACTTGATTCAGAAAACATATTGCATAATGATATTGCAAGCATACCTTATTTTTTTTATCTTTTCAGGAATAACATGTTCATCATTTAATTTATGGAGTATCCTTGATTGAGTATGCTGGCAGTCAGTTTTATACACGTCGACTATGTCTGTCCATTTAGCAATTTTATTGTCAAAATATATATTTTTGACAGCAAAATTATTTCGAAGTCCTTTTATCAAATGACATGGATCATAAATAACATTTAAATTAAATCCAGCTAATTGAATTGTATCATCTGTAAATATATAAATTAAAGAAAATTGACAGGAATGATACACTAAAACCCGGCGAGTGCCACCAGTGCCGCCTAGGTGAGGTGCCCCGGATTTGTTAAGCTAACAGGGCACCTCGACGGCTAGTCAGTCCCGCAAGTGACCGTCGCCACCTCCACAGAGCGGCTGTCCCGCACCACAGAACAACCCCTCCCAACCTCAGGACAGTATAATGGGGTGAGGTTCCCATCCTCGCCCCTTGCTCTTATGTCCCCTCTTCTTATTAGAGGGGTACAAAGAGCCCCCTCGGCTCAATTAGCTTCGCCCAATGTGCTGGGCTCACCCTAGGCTACTGAGCCCCACCGCCACGTCAAGGCCTGAACCATGGTGGGGGAAATGACTGGCCTGTTGGTCTAGTGGTTAGTGACCCTGACTGCTTAACCAGAAGGTCGTGGGTTCAATTCCCACCCAGGACAAACAATCAAATGAAATGTGATGAGCATGATCATTAATTGTTCTGTGTCTAGGTGTAGTTTATCTATAATATGTATGTATTTAGAAATATATAACTATGTATCAGTTGTCTGGTTACCATAAGAACAGGCTCTACCTAGTTTGGGATGAGATGACCCAACATATTTAAAAAAATATTTTTTTTTAATTATTGAAAGTTTTTCATAGATGCTGGACTCTATGTAAAAATATCATATTTGTATTAATAATATTATTCTAGTGCAGTGGACTACACTATGTTAGATAAAAAATCTCATTAACTTTCTAAATACAAATTCAGTAGAATCAGAAACCGTTGTATTGAAGCATTCACATATGAAACTGTGGGTTCAATTTCAGGTCAATTTCTCAGTTACATTTACGTTGGGGCCCATATACTAACTATAACTTATTTAAAATTTATAAAGTAGCATTCTATACAGAAAATAAATGATTATTAATATTCACTTAAATCCATTAATAACTTACCAATAAGACTGACACAATAATGGTTTTTCCTGTGAGCATCTTTAATTTGTCTGTCTCAACATTAGATATTCTATATTTTAAGCATCAGGCGGTCGTTATATTATTAACAAAATGTTCTCCACTGTAACGGCAACTGAAACAATTGTACTCACAATTTATTCCAAAACTAGTTTCGTGCCTCGTTGCACCGACTAATAAATAAGAGATCAAATATAATTTAGATAAATATAAATACCAATTTAATTAAATTCTAACAAAAACTAGGTAAATATTTTTCATATATTATGTGAATGGAGATCCCTAAACGCATAAGAGAAGCAAAAAGGCAAATGCTACAAATGATTTTCCAATGTTATGGAAGTAATAACACTACTCGTAGACGTCTGACTACTAACAAACATTGGATTAGTAATAAGGATTCCTTTTTAAATTTGCCAGTCAGAAAATAAATATATTATTAAAGTTAGTAAATTCTATAATGATTCTCATAATAAATTAAAAATTTTGAAAAAGTTATGAAACCATAATTTTTCCTTTAATTTTATTGTATTGTATATTTACATATTATTATATTCATACTTACAGGATCAGTTAAATAGTTAAGAACTGTAGATACAACTTGGTCAAGCATTTGCTCCATCTGTTTGTGACAGCCTTCTCCAGCTGATAATTTATTATATTACATGTATGATCCAACAATTTACAATGATCATAGTACATAAGTATATAAATTCTCTTGCAATTTAAACATGATCAAAGAGTGGCACAGATTCTGTAACATGAAAATATATTTTTGGGTACATTAATATGTATGGAAAGTTTATGGATTATTAGTAGATTATATAGGGACTGTATGATAAGCGTAAAAAATTGGGGGTTATATTGACATCAAAAATTTTCGTAAATTTTCTAAGTCACCGCCCATAGCGCCCCTAAGGCTACACCTCAACCGATTATTGCTTCGTAATATAAAAATATAAGATTCATAACGAAAACAAGTTCATATTCACTCACCAGAAGTCACAAGAAGAGAATTTGTTGGAGACTGGAGTCCCGGTATTTCTGATTGCAGGAACAAAGTGGGACAACCAGAACTCATAATACGTGTCTTTCCTGTGTTTGTGGTATAAACTCGCCATTTCCATTTTCGAAGTCTTTCTCACAATTGGGCATATTGTGTAAGAAACTCCCCCCGCTTACTAAGACACTAATAACAACTCAAGTTTTAGTTTTTTTGTGATATATGGACCGAAAATATATGGAAATCACTTTCACATGTAAGTTCAACACAAAAATAGTAAACACAAACAAGTTTACTAAATACAAATATAACATTATTGTAATTTTGTAATACGACGTAATACTAAGACTAAAATATGGCGGCTATTTTTGACATAATATACTAATTGAATTTAGTTCCATAAATATTTCATAGAGGCGCTTCAATATTTCTCTCAGCCGCCATTCCTGCGGTAAGTCTACTTGTCAATGTTAGGCAGTTTGTACCCCGTGGTAAGGAGATCTCTTTGTACGAACAAGTCTCAATCAAAAAGCGTCAAACAAAGGAGGAGTCACAGAAGCAACAGGAATTTTTTTTAAATGTGTGTGCGCCAGTTTTCTCACACGAAACGAAAACATTTACATATACATACACAATCAATTCGTCTAAAACACAGAACAATATTACCCTAGCGGGAAGAAGGTCAACTTCATACAAAAAAATTTAGGACAGGACACAGCTGCCATCTCTGTTAATCCCACAGAAACTGTTTGAGCGGCAATTTTAAATAACCCTGATCAGCATGCAATTAGCATGGTTTTTTATTCAAAATAGAATATACCTATTTTGGCTTCAGAATTGATATCGACACTTCCATAAACAGAGCATATAAGTGCCCTGAATCAATTCAAAAGCCAAATTATTCATGATATCACATTAAGTAAATAAAACAATTATAATTTTGTGCAATTTTTTTATTCACCTCAGTTAACATTTACTATTTCTAGAAACAATCATATACAACCTAACAATTTTTATACGTTAAAATTTCCAACTGTTTATTTTTTATTCATAATAATAGTTTTATTGTTATCACTTATTAGTAAAATCACACGTAATTATTGTCTTTGTCACTAAAAGTCCTATAACACTTTCACTTCACATGATTACGGAGATGACTGGCTCAACTCATCGCAAAAGCAAAAAAACTTCAACAAAACGACGTAATTACATTTATATTTCAAACTATGAAAACCTAAATGAAAACAAACAAAGCAGCCATTTTAAAATTCCAAGTTAAAACTTCAACACAGACTAAACTTCAATTGTAGTAATGTTACCATTGCATAAAATTAATATAAAAAATTTCACTATATATATTTTATTCTAAGTTTATTTACTTTTTAAACACAAAATGCTCAACAATTAATGTTTTGAAACTTATAATAATAGTTAAATATTTTTACTAATAGTAACTCTTCAGCATTTTGAAGTTTTTTATTATGAAACACCCATTTTTATTTATAGGCTTGCAGCACTGAACAATCCCCAAATAGGTCTCAAATAATGTCGAAGTTGACCACCCCTGGTCTAAAACTGCTACCACAAACCATACCCACGTCCTACACCAGCGCAACTCCATTCTCCATGAAATATACCTAGCCTACAATTACAGAAAATTTGCTAATGCATTTATATTCTCTTTAACACATGTCGTGCAATTTTACTGCACACATTTTTAAATTTAGAAAAAACTACTGCGCTGCTACTGCAGCCGTATTATACATATTTATGTATATAGTACTGTAATTCATTGCGGGGTATGCTCATATCATGTATGCGAATGGCAAAGGGTCGGTCGTCTTGGCGTTTATTAAAAGAGGCCTATATTCAGCTGTGGACGGATAAAGGATGATGATGAACATACAGTACTGCATACGTATAAAAACCGGTAAAATAGACATTGTCACATCACTAGCAAAATTTAAAAATAGAACTCGTTAAACGGAGCTCTCTCCGGGCCCTATATTAACATATTATTGGTCAATTGAAGCCCTTGTTGGTCAATTGACAATTTAGTCGCTTGACCCCCACGTTCCGACATTACGCCGCAATAGATGTTAGCTACGCATTAACTCTACAAACTCTAACATGCACGCTTTTACGCGGCTTCTAGAAGGATGCGCTTACGCATTCATTAGGCAGTATTTATACATATATAATATATTATTTGTAGTGTTGCACTGCACCCTATTCTTACTTATTCATTCTTTGCAATATCTAACTCACAATAAAGACAGACAGACAGAGTAGAGATAGTGTAATATCTACTACTATTATGATGCTATCGAAAGTTGAATTAACTGTGAACATATTAGTGTGAAAAATGGTCGAGCTGTTCTATATCCAAAATCAGTACTGAGTAGCAATGTGATCAAACGAAATTATCGATAAGCGAAGTTATTAAGATGAGTATGAATTTGCATATGAGAATAAAAAAAATATATTAACAAATGGATCGATATTATTGAGATGGATTTGAAATACAACCGCCATGATATAGACATAGATTACATGATTCCTAAATATAATGTAATATATACAATACTACATATAGAGAAATCTAGTCTCGTTGGAGAATTGCTTTCAGTGTTGTTGTGTTTAATTGTCGTGTAAGATACTAACGGCTAACAGAATAATTACCTCCTGCATTTGAAATAAATGGTACAGCGGACGCGCTAATGATTACCTCATCAAATATGAGTGCCCATGTAACTATGGCTATTTATTTATACTTGCTTTGTAGTGCAAGCGTTTACTCTGAAAAAAAATAAGCGTAATAGAAAACATCAAATATTAAACAAGATCTATATGCTAAATCTTTTACTTTTATTCAACTGCCCATTTTATTATACCTAAGGCAAAAAATATGTTACGCCGATTAAAATATAAGATGCTAAATCTAGTGGTTTCACTTGCCCAAAAAACGTTCCGCTGAAATACAATTAATAATATAATAACATATTATATAATTTCTCAATGATTGGGCTATCTAATTTTTAAAAATCCAATGGCTAGTTCAGACATCAGTGTAATGGTAATATGGTTAATATTATTTGGTTGTCCACCAGAATGGGCCATCCTGTGACATGCACGAACAAATTACTGAGTAATTGGCAAAACAATACCTCTGACTGGACGTTACATTAATGCACTAAATTAAGCGAATCCCACACAGGTGAATGGGTCAAAACAATGCCACAATGTCAGCCTGACATCACTGAAGCTAATATTATGATGAATTGAGACAGTAATTGACTTAATATGTGATGAATGTAATGAAATGTAAAATAATAATAATTCCTGATTGCTATAATTCATGAATATGGTGTTGATTTTTCAAAATAGTTTATAATCTATATCTATATTCCATACCACGTACCAGATCCTCACAAACGCACCAATTCACAAAAATAGGAGATCAAGAACATAAACGTACATATAATTATGTATATATAAATTTTTCTTCCCGTACGTTAAATATATTTAGGAACTTTCTATAATCTATATAATCTCAACCAGCAATAAAAATAACTATCAATCATAATACCATTTGTTTATGTGATTACCTACACTATCTGCTATGATATTATTTATCTACATAGAGAACTTATTTTTATAAACAAGTAAATGTGACTCACGTGTTTTACAAAAATACGTGTTGTATCGATATATTATTCCGTACTTCTTATAATACTTATCTATGTCGCTTTGCCAATCTTACTGAATGATTAATTCCCGAAGAACATAATATTAGACCTTAGTGATAAAACTTAACACACAATATGAGATCGTTAATCGTCGGGATCAATGTGATAGAATTGTCGTTTATTGAACGCTTCAAAAGGTCTGCTGTACGTTCATTTCTTAGAGCAATAATATGGTATAGTGAATTCTATATTCTATGAAGTAGACATTTTATAGGCAGACTTTAACTTTCTTTACAAAAAATAAACCTGGTGGATGAATTTACATAGTGTTTTGGAGCCGGTTAATGGAGCCGGCTACACGAACGAAAAAACATGACGTACGCGGCGTTACCTCGCTCGGAGGCGTTCCATTTTCTTATGACGTTGTCACATTCAACTATCGTCAGTAAACCGACTTTACAGACAAACGATTTTTTTTTAATATGGGGTTTATAGTTGTAAAATATTTAAAAAAGCATAAGTATACATGTTCTGATAATACTGAAATTATTTAAATTAACAACTACACAACACAAAATACTATCTTTCAAATTAACAATTTGTATGTATCAATTGTGAATCACAGTATTTTTATACACAAAAATACGTCTTAAATGTTCATACGTCCGCCGCGTGGCTAGCCGCAAAGCTGGTAACCACATAGTGCGTATGAGGCCTAAATCATTTGAACCGGCTCATATTGGTTTTAGTCGTTATACTATAATTGACAATATTCGCAGTTATTTTTAACTTCGTCATTATTTATTCCTCTTTATTGTGACTTTGTTTACCTACGTGATTTTTTAAATGTTCTTGTAGGTCTTATATAGGGCTTGGTTTTTTTTAAACAAAACAATTTAAACCATATATTGTATCCATAACTATTTAAGACTATATAAACTTAAAATTTCATATTTATTGAGATCAGTAAATATTTCATATTTTTATTTCAAATATAAACCATACTCATACCAAAAGCTTCCTAATACTTCTACTTCCTAATAAAACTACGTTTACTTGTGTAGTTAAAAAACAAATGTCTCTAATATATCGTCAGACATTTTGAGATAGCAAATAGATTTGGCTAAATCTGGTTTGATCTAAACGCGCGCGGTCATTGCGAAACTGGTAATTTCACTGACACGAGTGACACGTCATACGTTGACATACTAGTAAATTGAGGTAGGTCATGATATGTACGCATATTGTACCTTTTACATCATAGGGATTTGACTTTCTTTGTATATAATATTTAGTTTTCAATTAATTTATTCAAATTCACTCATTATAATGATACAATAATTTACGGACTTTATCACGGGATACTTTACAGAAATAATGGTCAAGGGTTTTCTTTTAATTACATTCACGTTCTCGATTATTAGAATTATTTTCAGCTAGTAGTTTGGTTTATTATATTGGTTTCACTTATTTGCAATTTACTTCCTGGTAAACATAGAAACGGCAAATATATGTAATATTATGTCGATAGTCATGTCTAGTGATCATCACTAACGTCTAACAGCTGTTCTAAATGAAATGTAACATAATATTGCATTAGGTGGGCTAGGAGTAATAATCGAAGACTATAATATTTAGCGCCTATTCAGAACCAGCAAGATTTCTCAGGCATTTGCTATAATATATTATTATATAAACGCACAATTTATTCATGTTTTGATGCAAATTTTCGCGGCCTTTAACATATAGAATAGGTACAAGTAACAGTAGTGTCGATCGCTGAGCGAATAAAATATGTAACTGTCAATGTTGTAGGAGATTTTTATTGATTTGTTAGAATTTACGGCCAATATCGCGTCATTAATAATTTATAAAGAATGAATATATATGAATGTATGCCTTTTTATATATTTTTAACCGACTTCAAAAAGGAGGAGGTTCTTCAGCTATATATTCATTCAGCCGAATGTTTGTAGCTACTTTGTACATGATGACTTTGTACATGATGACCTGAAAATAATTCCCATACGTATTTGAAATAGGTGAGTGCCAAAATTTCATTTACAAAATAGTGAATTTGGGCGATTTATGTAGAACTAGCTGTTGCCCACGCTAGCTTATATTTGCAGCCTTATTCGGATTGAAGATGATTACTCTTTTAGCCAATGTCGTTCAGTAATAATACTTTTATTGGTATACTAGCTGTTGCCTGCAGCTTCGCCCGCGTTACTCAACTAATATAAGTCACAGCGTGATGTTATATAGCCTATAGCCTTCCTCGATAAATAAGCTGTCTAACACTGAAATAATTTTTCAAATCGGACCAGTAGTTCCTAAGATTAGCGCGTTCAAACAAACAAACAAATTCTTCAGCTTTATAATATTAGTATACGTACATTATACGTATTATACTGGTGTTTTTTTTTTAAATCTAATGAGTAATTTTGAAGATTCTGCATACAAACTCACAAACATTACCACTTTATTATACTAGTATCGATGCTATGACCCAATATAATCGATTTCGATTCAATATTTCTCATATTGATGAATTTATATTGAGAAAATGTGTTACAAACAATCCAATTCAAAGCCAGTTAACATCAGTTACAGCAAATTGTTATTCAAATACTCAATTGGCCGAAACTGTGCAGCGATTATTATATCCGGTTTGTTGCCGATACGTCTAACTCAACTCGGCAGAAGCAACTAGCGATTTCATCTTAAAAATATCATCTTATTCAATTTAATACGCTTACGTATAAATATAAGTGATATAGATGCATAATGTGGTGCATTGCATGCTGTGATAATACGAAGTGCAGTGTGAACCGAATCGATAAAACCGATTTTACTAGCTCGTCACTAGTAGTGTGACGTCGCGATGCACTAACGTAAGCCGGCTGCGGCCGCGACAAACCGATTCGATCCGGTTTTGATCCAATCGACGAGCGCGCCTCACTCTCGGCCAATGAGAGATCAGAGACCATTTCGTTCAGTCGCTTTTCGCACTCGCCGAGGTTGCGTAGCTTTGTTTGTGTTTTATTTTCGTATATACATTATATTTACAGCTGACGAATCCTAATTTTCTTTCCGTTGTAACCGGTATTATCTCGTTGTTCACAATATCCTTGCCAACGTTTATAAATAATCTTACTTGACGAAACATCGCATTGAAAACTTCCATTCCAGCGAGGACATTGAAAATAATGTTGGATAAGTGAATTTTTTTTCTGGGACAGTTACTAGTGCGCGTTTTGTCAGCTTAATAAAAGTGACAAATGGTTGTTGAGGTGGCTCGCGGTATAGCTATGGTGATTTCTAAAGGCGGAGCATACCCCATCGGATCCGGCGCTTTTATCTTCTTCAATTTAACCAGACAAGACTATAGCTGACGAGGAATATGCTCGTTCTCGAGCAGAGACTGAGTGCGCGGCATTTGGGTCGAGGGGTGATTCTAAGAGCCCGTCTGGTGCACGGGATTGAGACCAACGGTTGGCGTATGAAGTTCAGCCTGTTGAAGACGGAGGTAGAGATCGAAGCTGATCCAGAAACGTACAGGGAACTGGCGAGGAAACTGAAGGCCGCGAACGTGCTTGTTAGACCATTTCGCTCACGATTACCGTAATTATTTATATTCTATTGCCTACTTTCAAATATGAATAAATGAATAATTCTTATTTAGATTTACCATAAATATAGTGAAATAAATATATTATACTGAAGAATGACTGAAGAATGATGAATCTATAGACCCAAATAATTAAAATCTGATTAGTTTTCCTCGGAAGTTGTTATAAACAATATCTAGGTATTTAACAAGAACATGACGATGTGGATGCTTGCAGTGTTTTAGAAATAAATCTATTTTGCTTTGCCAGAACTCTTAAATACAATAGAGTAACACTCATTGTAATAATAGATTGCAACAATGTTGTGTTCCATGATCTCTTGTAAAGATAAAAACACAGTGGTGAAGTGCATGTAATTAAAATGTTTTTCAATAGTTTACCTCTATACTCTATGTTTGCTACCGGTACAATTATTTAAAGAAGGTTATTTGTTGCATTGAAGATCCATTTACACTTCAGTTATTGAGTAATTTATATGAACAACCAAGCACAAGATTTGGTTGACCAAAATAATAAAAAGGTTAATGTACTAACATACATAACAACCTGGTATAGAGTTGAGGTGGTATGCTTGCTCATTCAGGATTATTATTTATTGATGCTAGTAGATACGAGTTATTTAAAGGCAGAGAACTTCATGCTTTTTTACTCTTTTTTTTATTTGTCTACTACTTTTTTTACTTTAACTGCTTTGTAATTGAATTTATGATAATATTCCTGTACTATACTGAAATCTCATGCATACATTTGAATGAAATGAACCTTAAAAATGTTAAAAGTAATTTACTTTACCCCATATGGCATTTGCCTCAATTGACCTCTGCATTACAAATAGGTTATAGTTGTTAGAACAGAACACAATTGAACATAACAGAAATAATAACATTAAACAACACAACAGATGCCTGACTTAAATAAACACTGTGATGGTATGTCATCAGACTTTCAGAGCCATGAAAAGTAGCCTATAATCTCATTACTGATTACTTACAAGTGCATAGAAAAACTAACCATACTTACACTTTGTATCACTGAACAGAAAAATAATGTTATTTGATAACAAATAGAAAATTATTTATATGATGAAATCCTTTTAAATTTGAGGATTTTGTTATATTTTTAACCGACTTCAAAAAAAAAGGAGGTTCTCAATTCGTCTGTATGTTTTTTTTTTTTTTTTTTTTTTTTTTTGTATGTATGTGACACGATATCTCCGCCGTTTGTGAATGGATTTCGATGGTTATTTTTTTGTTTGAAAGCTGGTGTTTCCAATTTGGTCCCATATTAATTGTATTAAGATCTGACAAGCCGTTTTTTAGTTATTCCCAATAATGCCTATTTGGTTGGTTTTGTTTATCTTGATGATATGATAATTTTATTACGTGTCGATGTAACAATTGTTTAGGATGCTTTGGTAGCACACCATAGTATGTCGCGGTCATCGTAATCATCATCATCATCACCATCACCATCATCATCATCATCCTTTATCCATCCACTGCTGAACATGCCTCCTTCAATGAACGCCAAGATGACGAATTTCGGAATCACTAAAAATTAAGAAATAAAAACATTTTACAAAAAATTAAAACCGACTTCAAAACTACTAAACTAAAAAGTAATAAAATAACAGTTTCTTTCATTTTTGTGCTTACAACATATAATCAACTTAATCTTCTACTAAAATACAATCTATGCGTTTACCACGTCATTATAGTTACTTTTGGAGTCGGTGTCGTATTTGTTGCTGTACATTACCTACCTACCTACCTTGGCTGACACCGACTCCAAAAGTAACTATAATGACGTGGTAAACGCATAGATTGTATTTTAGTAGAAGATTAAGTTGATTATATGTTGTAAGCACAAAAATTAAAGAAACTGTTATTTTATTACTTTTTAGTTTAGTAGTTTTGAAGTCGGTTTTAATTTTAGGTTTTGAAAACATCTATAGCAAATACCTATTATTATAACTGCACAATACATAGGTATTTCATGTTTGCTTAAGTTTATAGTTTTAGTCCGGAACAGATGGTTTGACAATTGTGAGTGATGTGGATCTTTCTGGCAACTTCCTCTCAGGGTCACTTAGCCAGTTGTGGACAGACATCCTGTCATTGCACTCTTGATTGTTTGATATTTGATCTTCCTTAAGGTCATAAGAATGACCTGTTACTGTAGGTGGTGTTGGCCACATCCTATTCTGGATTGATATCATTATCAGCCATTACCACTGCTTGATGTAGCCAGACCTCTTACAAATGGATTCATGTAATCCTTTTTAAGAGTGAAAGTTATTAATGCAATCATTTTGAAGTTTCTTGCCATATGAGTACATCATCAACAGCCTCAACAACTTTATTGGTTCAAGCAAGTCATTATTATTATTCTTGAAATGGCTCCCTTGAGGAGTTGCCAATATAAGACTTTTTGTTTCTACTTTGTTCAAGCAAGTTTTCTTTGAAGTTTTGGAATCTAAGAGTGTTTTGATTTAACTATATAATTTAATAGTAATTTTGTAATTTATTCATTACAAACAATTTCTTCATGAATGCTTTCTATTAAAAAATTTATTAAGTTCAATAAAACAAAAGAAATATTAGCCTGTAAACTGAATTAGATATTTCAGGCATTTTGTCCAATAATGATTGACTATGGACATGATCAGATATACTATAATATCAAATATACGTCTGAATAAAAGACTTCAAAATGTTATTTTTATTTCAGTGTCGCACCAAAAGCTGTTGCAAGTCCTATACTGGTTAACAATCCAGTTTTAACCCAACCTGGTGAGTTCAATAATTAATAACTATTGCATGATGTATTAAAGCTATCTTGGATGTGCATTCATTCACAGTGTGATATACATCCCAAGCTTTTTATGCTTACAATATCAATGATAAAATTAATGAGAGGTAATAGAAATAGAAGAATTATTATAATTACTAGAAAAGTATGGCTGCTAATACTAAAAATGAAAATCAGGCTCGTGAATGTTTCATTTACAGTATGATAGTACATAAGCCCCTGATTGTAAGTGGTTGATGTCACCTCTGAACATTACCATGTTCACCTGGTGCTGACCCAGGCATGCATGGCTTGGACTTGGTCAATACATTTGTTCAGAAGTATAGTATAGTAATTGTTATTAACATACTAACTATTATCTATATACCTATTTTGTTTGCTTATAATTTATAAAGTTTGATATTGAGTAGAGGATTGATTTTTTTTCTTGTTACAGCAATTCTTTCTTCAAACAGTCAGATGAAGCCACTCTATTGTCAAGAGTAAGTGTTTTATTAATATACTTATTATACATGATCCTTGAACAACTAAACAATAGTTTAAATATAAATTCTAGATATAGATAAAGTTATGTAACAGCCGCTAGAATACAATATTGCTGATTGTACTAATATCTTATCTTTGATGCATATTTTAGGATTGGCATTAAAAAGGTTTGTTGCCATATCTGAATGTAATGTTTTTATTTAGCAGTTCTTTTATATTTTATACTTCTATTATGCTAGTCGATCTAGGTCAGTCGGGATGAAGATTCTTTTCTTATTCATCATCACTGAAATCTATTACATTCAAATATCTCTTCACTGACTTTTAATTACTTTACATGCAAAGAAACAATTCTATTGATAGTTAAAATCAAAAAAATTGTTACCATATTACTACCATGGTCATATAAATCTACACATTGTATTTTTAATTTCTGTGAGTTGAGTTTTTCATTTGTGAGTGAATGATGAGCTAGAGCAATGTATTTTGTTGCTTGTTGAACTATGTTGACGATTTATTAATTGTGTCCCACTTCCAACAGCGGGGGAGACGTGAAGGTGAGCTCCCCGCCGTGCCACTCGCCGGGTGCCATCTTGCCAGACTTGCCACAGTCCACGGAAGATTCGGATAAGGTATTACACCGATATCACAATAATAATGTTTAAAACAATATCCTTAACTAGGAGATATCTATTTGACCATATTTTCGTTTTGTTGCTAAGAGTGATTTTTGCACCAATAATAAGTAAAACTAATACATAAATCATTATTGAGGTGGCATATTATTGGAATATTAAATGCTTAAATGATATGGTAGGTATATATTACCGTCATCACCATGCTTATGCTCTCTCGGCTAACAGCCTTGCTGTGTTTCGGGAAGAAGAGCAGGACAGACAGTGTAATTACTGGCACCGAGACTCGCTAGCTTACGTCTCAGGATAGAGACCGCATGAATGAGAGACGCTGACCTTACGGGTGCCGCTTACCATCAGATGGCATGTCTCTGAGTGTGCCTATCTGAATTGCATATAAAAGCGTACAAACGTTTCGGAAATAAGGGCTGCAATGTCTTGTTCGTACACGCAATTCAGGAGTCCCATTGAATGTTCAATATTTCCCTCGTCACATCAGGCCAACCACCACTATCTCCTGTACCTACTTAGTTTTATATATACGAGTCATGTGGATCACACGTGGTGTTGCAGAGCGGTGGGCTGTCGAAGGAGGCATCGTCGTCAGAGACGCAGGCGTGGCTGGCGCGCCACCGGTTCGCGCAGCACGCGCCTACCTTCAACAACTTCTCCGGGGCCGACCTGCTCAGGTATACACCACCGCGGTGGTTGAATGTTTATGCCATTTATATATCTGATTATGTGATTTACATTTGTATTATTTGCTTTTAGTTAACTCTTTACAACCATGAACAAATACTCCTTGATTTTGCTTGCTGTAAAGTATCCGAAAATTCGGGCATGTCAAAAACGTAATAAACGCGATATAATCAATAAAAGCTTTTTCATTATGTGTACACATTATAAAACAATACTTATGGTTAATATACTTGTTCCACATACAGATTGTCCCGAGATGACATCATTCAGATCTGCGGCCTGGCCGACGGGATCCGCTTGTTTAACGCTCTGCACGCCAAGTGAGTGAATTAGCATTAGTGAATTGTATTTATCACTCAACTAGCTGGTGCCCGCAGCTTCGCCTGCGTTAACTTAGATTTACAGACGTATCCGGATTGATGATGGTTATTTTATAGCCTATGTTACTCGGTGTTAACTTAGCATTCAAAATGTTAACGATATTTACTATCGGTAGTTGAGTTAATTCGTAACCAATTAACAAACAATATTTTCTCTATTTTCTATGATAAAAAAAGTTAATGTACCTAGCAGCGTTTAAAAATCTGTTAAGTAGTTTAGAAAATATCTATGCATAAACAGACCAACACAAAAAGCGACTTTAATTTATACAAAATTTCACATGTTCAATCATATAGAACAGATAGCAGATAAACTCGATGGTGAGTGGTCATAACATTGTCCATGAAAAATTATCTCAACCAGAGTCAGCTCTTATTGAGCTAGGTTTGGGTAACTTATAGGTTGTCCTTTTTGAGGCACTTGGCAATTACTTTCCGGCATGCAACAAACCTCCGACGCTTAAAGTAAGCAAGATAATGTTACGCGTGTACAATTTAAATCAGTTATTATATTTGAGGTCTTATAATTTAAACATGTGTGTGTTTGTGGACAGACGTATCGAGCCCCGGCTGACGTTGTACGTGTGCCCGGGGGGCGGGGGCGTGTACAGCGCGCTGTACCTGCACGCCTGCCGCGCGCACGAGCTGGGGGTCAAGCTCAGGGAACTGCTCGGAGCCAAGGTAAGACTTACATATATAACACAATATAATATATGCTACAGTGTACATGGTGAATCAGTTGGATGTGATAGAAAATTCAGGATATGAGACCTTCAGTCTTCTCTGATATATTTAGTAAGATAGAGAATTCAATGAACAAATAATAAAAACCTCACGTCATTCCATCCCGGACTTCATTTGTGTCACCAATATGTAAAATTAATGAAGTTATCATGTATGCAACCCCCCAATAATAATCAACCTTAAGTGAGACAAATCGGCTCACAATTGTCACAATGCATTAGGGCCTTGGGCCGTTAGCATTGATCCTTCCGAAAAAAATATCAAGTATGTAGTTGTAACGTGTTGTGTATATAGTGTTTACAGTAAAGGAGACAGTCCAAAATTGTATGGGACTTTGGTCTACTTTTGTACATGTAATGAGATGAAGGAAAGAAAATATTGAAACAGTTCTGATTTGTTCATATCCATGAATTCATCTCAATTTCAGCGGTAGAATAATTTAATGTTTTCAAGATTTGCAACACTACGTGTATAAAACAATGGCGTATGGCGTATATTCTTTGGCGTTATCTGTCAAATGTAAGGAATTGTGTCATTGTTTGATAGGCATCTGTCATCTAAGATCAAGTATCAATAGATTTGACAAGCTAATAATAATACCGTATTGGAACGAGATAAAAACATACGAAAAACTCCAAGAGTGACAGAGACATAGACACTTTTTTATTTGTCAGAATATCACTCTTTGTTTGTTGGGTACAACAATGATGTGCCCAACAATTTTTACAACAAAATTGTCGACTAAACTTGAATGCCATACAAACATTCTCACTCGCGAACAGTTTGTCAAATATGCCGCCATTTTGTATTACTTTTAAATTTGTTCGGTTTATGTAGGTATGGTGATACCAGTTTTGTTATAGGCAGATTACCCAAGAATGTGGTTATTATATAAAAAGGATGACTGGAATTTTCGAAATAAACACAATAAAAACAAAAATTTTTATTGCTATCCTAAAAGGCTATGTACTATAGATCATACATATTAAGACGTATATAGCCTTCTTTTTTATTATTTATGTTTTAGCGGTTTGTTATTAGTTATTACATAATATTTTCGATAATCCGGAAAAATGCAGCTGTCTAAAATTACAATATAAATGTTTGGTTAGGGCTAATGCTTATAGTTATCTATCAACCTTTTCCAGTTTTTTTATTATTTTTAATTCACTTGTTTCAAGAAAATAAGTAGACTTGTTATTATGAATGTGGTATCCCAGTAAAATATGCCTGTCCCTTTCGGGTATACGCGAATTTCAATTCCATATGATACTTGTTCCTAGTCTGTCATCATCTGGTTGGTTTGTCACTTGTCAGAAATGACATTTAGTAAGTATTATTTATCCGTCTGAAGGGCGCCATCTTCATTAAGAATTGCCAACAAGTTAAAAATCGTGAAAAAGATTTTTATTTTTTTGCTTTTAAATTAGTTTCTTAAACTAATTTATTTTATTTTTAATGAAATCTATGTTTTTTTTTCTCTATTTATGGTATACTGTACAAGACCAGACCAGAAATGGACCATCTCCTTTGGAATTATGTAATTTACTTCATTTAATAGTAGAAGGCACACCAAGATATCTAAGATAAAATCATCTCATAAGTTTTCAGATCAGATTTTTACAAGCCCGACGTTTCGGATACTTTACAGCAATCATGGTCACGGGAAAATCTTAATAAACCGCGATAAAATCCGTAAAAATTGTTTCATTATAATGAGTGAAATTCGCGTAAACTTTAGAAAACAACATTTCGTAAGTTGACACTTACGATGCTCTCTTTTTGTTGCAGGACTGTGAGACGGTGCTGGTGTCCGGTCCGAACGGCGCCAAGGTGCGTCTCACCGACGAGCTGGTGCGTAACCTGCCCGACCACGCCACCTACCGCCTCGAGCGCGCTGACGGATCGCTGCTGCTCACACACTCGGGCAACTGACACGACACATCCCACCACCAGACGTGAGGTACGACGGTAGATAGTGACCTGATTGGAAATATACCACCCAAAGACTTGGGTCAGGCAAAGTGAAGTGAGTAATGACACGAGAATAAAATATACCATCCAGAAAACAAGGTCGAGTACTAGGATAGGCAGTGTGAAGAGTCCATATGCAATTTCTGAAGGAATTTTCAATTTAAAATTGGAAAGAAGAAAGTTTCATCTAGAATTGTAATGTTAGAATGTGCCATCGACAGTGAATAGTGATGATAAACATAATGGAGTACAGTCTATAGATAATTAGGTTTTAAACTTATATTATTGTATCACACTCGAAGAAATAAGAAATAGATCGGTATTTATGGCAGCTATGTGCAATATAAATGATTTAATTTTATAAATAATACAAGTTCAAACATAGTGTTTGACACATGCTAGGTGAAAATATAAATATGTTTGTTAATGTAAACATTTGGATTATGACTTTTTGATATTGTCTAATCAACAAGCAGGATCCTGACTGTGACATTTGTGTAAACATTGTATTCTCAAGGTGTAGTAGCTGATGACTTGAGAGCTTAGATAATGAAGTGTGGGAATCACTGAATAAGGATATAATACTAACAATATCACCTCATTTGTCATATAATTAACATTTTTATAAGTTGCATGGAAATGCTTTATCCAAATATGTCTTTGTGCTATACTTGCCTGGTATTTGTAGGTTCATATTTTTTATTGTTGTAATAGATTGTAAGAAGCTAGTATTTTATCATTTATGCGAAAAATATTATATTGCATTGATGAAATATTAGCAAAATTGTTTAATGATGACATTTCTGCATTAGTTATTGGATGTGTCATTGTAAGAATTAAGGGACCAAAAATAATATCATGAATACTTCTAGAAAAATATCTAACAGTTTATTTTGTTTCAATTATATAATAACTAACAGTAGATACAATTGTACAAAAATAGTTAGACATTTTGCATAACAACATCTTACCTTAAACATTGTCGATGGAAGACAAACGTTTTTATTTCCAATTATAAGAATAAGTTGATATTTAGCAAAACATTAAATTGATATTTTGTTACATTAGAATAATTTGTAATAAACATATTAATTAAGATAGAGTTAGTCACCATTGAAGATACATACAACACATTGATGTCTTCAACATACCATGAGTAGTACTATGACCTACACATAGACACATGTATGAGTAATACATGTGTCTATGTGTAGGGTGTTAACAAATTTTACAACTGTGAGGCTAAATGCCTACTACCAACGCAGTCACACTTATGGGATTGTACATTCAGACATCTGTAGGGTTTTATACCAGTATACGAAATATTGTTGCATTGGTACGTTCAGCAATGTGAATGTTTTTAGCTATACCTTGAAGTACTTCTACGTGTTGTGTGTCAATTTGTTGCTGCTTGTTATAGTTACCTTTAGATATTAGGTTCAATGTTGTTTGTATCATTTGTCTTTAATTAAATGTGTGCAAGCAAAAAATGCTTCTGCAATTTCATTTTCATTAAATACTGTCGCAAAGTTTTAATTTTATTGTTATATTATTGTTTAATTATTATTATTATTAATAGCTATTTAAGAGGTGCCTTACGCAGTGCCTGTACCAAGCGCTAGTTGTTAAACGGAGTATTAGAATAGATTTACATGTATTGAATACATTGCATGTAATGCTATGGATACATAGTATTTTAGTTAATAAATGTGGCTATATATATATATATATACAATCTCTTTTATTTTATACACCTTTATTGGGATTTTTTTAATCTGCAAGTTATACTACTTTTATGATGAAGGCTGTTGAGTGATCCCCGAAGTGTGCACTCTGCACGGAAAAGGGAATACCCGCCACCCATAAAATGGGTGGTGCAGCGTGCGTCGCCCCGCGTCGTGTCCGGGCCGGGCGAAAAGAGACCGGGAGAACTAGCGGGGGCCCTAGTGCCCCCTCGCAGCCCATCTGCCCGACCGCAAATTCCTTCGCGGCCCTGGGCGAGGAGGTCCCCACAGCCTTGGAGTGATGGCACGTCTCACCCAAGTACTACAGGGGAACCTCAACCACTGCGCCAGAGCCCAAGACTTATTCTTTCTGGCTCTGGCGGAATGGTCAGTGCAGGTGGCTGTGGTAGCCGAGCCGTACCGGGTCCCCAACTCTTCAAGTTGGGTCGGAGATGAGGATGGTGTGGTGGCCATTGCCAGCCTGAACGGCTCGCCATCGTTCAGCGTCGTGGAGAGGGGGCGTGGCTTCGTTGCGGCCGAGATCGGACGCGTATTGGTGATCGGGGCCTATTTCTCGCCCAATCGGAGCGTTGCCGACTTTGAACTGTTCCTGGTTCGGTTCTCTGATGGGGCGTGCTCGCCTCGATCACGTGCTGGTCGCCGGGGACCTCAATGCCAAATCAGTGGCATGGGGTTCTCCCGCGACAGATGCGCGTGGCGCAGTTTTAGAGGACTGGCTGGTTGAGGCTGGGCTGGAGGTGCTCAACGTGGGTACAAGGCACACGTGCGTGCGACAACAGGGTGGAAGCATCGTTGATGTTACATTCGCCGATGCCGCCCTAGCTCGCCGCGTGCAGGGCTGGGAGGTGCTTGACGTCGAGACGCTGTCGGACCACCGGTATATCCGGTTCTCCTGTCCCCTCCCCAACCCGCGGCTCGAGTGCAGAGTGCGGCCCACGTTGGGCACTGAGAAGGCTAGACAAGGAGGCCCTCCTCGAGGCAGCCATCGTCCAGGCATGGGGACTGGACTCGCTGGCGGACCAGACAGAGATAGATGGGGAGACCGACCGCATGGTCGCCGCGATGTCGCAGGTATGCGACGCGGCCATGCCGAGGATCAGTCGGCGTCCCCCGCGAAACAGGAGGGTGTACTGGTGGTCGGAAGAGCTCGCAGAGCTGCGCAGGAGGTGCGTTGCGGCGAGACGCCAGTACACCCGAAGTCGAAGGCGAAGGCACCGTGACGAGGTGGAAGAGGGGCGGCTCTATGACATCTACAGAGCCGCCGCCGGGGAACTGAAGACGGCTATAGGTCGAGCCAAGGAGGCTGCCCACGGGGAAATGCTGGAGTCTCTGGACCGAGACCCGTGGGGGAGGCCGTACAGAATGGTCCGCAACAAACTGCGGCCCTGTGCCCCTCCCCTGACGGAGAGTCTCCAGCCCGACCTCGTGGCCCGGATAGTTCCGGCCCTGTTCCCCGGTCGGGAAGAGCACGTGCCCCCGTCTATGACTCCACCAGGCGGAGAACCGTCGAGTGAAGAGGTCCCGGAGGTATCAGAGGTGGAGCTCAACACAGCACTGGCTCGCATGAGGGCACGAAATACCGCACCTGGTCCGGATGGGGTTCCCGGGCGGGCCTTGGTTCTGGCTCTTGGCCCGCTCGGGACACAGGCGAAGCGCCTTTTTAGCGCCTGTCTGGCGCAGGGCCAGTTTCCCACGGCTTGGAAGAAGGGGAAGCTGACCATGATCCGGAAGGAGGGACGACCGGTGGACTCGGCGTCGGCGTATCGACCGATCGTGCTGCTCGACGAGGCGGGCAAGCTGCTGGAGCGGATCGCAGCTGCCCGTATCGTCGACCATTTGGAGAGCGTGGGGCCTAATCTCAGCGCCTTCCAGTTTGGGTTCCGGCGGGGCAGGGCCCAAGCCGATGAGGCGGTCGAGGGGAGAGGGGTGCTCTTGGCAGTGTCTATTGACATTGCCAACGCGTTCAACACTCTGCCCTTCGACACCATTCGCGAGGCGCTGAGGTACCACGGTGTACCGGACTACCTGAGGAGGTTTGTGGAGAGTTACCTCTCAGGTAGGTCCGTCACCTACCTGACAGCAAACGGTTGGGTGAGGAGAGAGGTGGCCTGCGGTGTTCCACAGGGCTCGGTCCTAGGGCCGCTTCTGTGGAACATAGGCTACGATTGGGTGCTCCGTGGTGCGAACTTAACGGGCGTCGGCCTTACTTGTTACGCCGACGACACCGTCGTCACTGCACGCGGAAGTACGTTCTTGGAGGCCCGCCTGCTGGCGGTAGCAGGAGTGGCGCAGGTGGTGGCAAGGATTCGGCGACTCGGGCTCAAGGTGGCCCTGGAGAAGTGCGAAGCTATATGCTTCCACGGGCCCCGTCGAGCCCCTCCAGCCGGATCCCACCTGATAGTGGGAGGAACTCCCATCGCTGTCGAGTCGACTATGAGATACTTGGGCCTCGTCCTCGACAGGCGATGGGACTTCAAGGAGCACTTCCGGCGCCTCATTCCGAGGTTGCTCGGAACTGCTCGATCATTAGGTCGCCTTCTCCCAAACGTGGGTGGGCCTAGTGCTGGCTGCCGTCGCCTATACACAGGCGTCCTGCGGTCCATGGCGTTGTACGGCGCGCCTATCTGGGCGCGTGCCTTGAAGGCGGAGAACGTGGCCCTGTTGCGACGTCCGCAACGGGTTATGGCCGTCAGGGCCGTCCGTGCGTACCGTACGACCTCGTATGAGGCTGCGTGCGTACTGGCGGGTACTGCGCCATGGGACCTACATGCCAAGGCCCTAGCGCGTGAGTGGAGAAGACGACGGGGAGACGAGGAGGAGGTCTCTGAGGAAGAAGAGACCTGGAGGAGCCGCCTGAGAAGGCGGGTGCTCAGCCAGTGGAGTGAGCGGCTCAGAGAGCCGAGCGCGGGACACCGCACGGTGTTGGCCGTCGGTCCAATCCTGGAGCAATGGGTTGACCGGCGGCACGGCGCAATATCCTTCCACCTTGCGCAGATACTGACGGGGCACGGATGCTTCGGAAGGTATCTGTGGAAGGTGGCAGGGGCGGAGGAATCGCCAGAGTGTCATCACTGTGACAGCAGTGAAGACACTGCTGACCACACCCTGGCGGAGTGCCCAGCTTGGGCAGAGGCAAGGGCGCCCCTCATCACTGAGGTTGGCGCGGACCTGTCGCTCCCTACGGTCATCCGAGCGATGACCGTCAGTGAGAGCACATGGCAGGTTGTCCTCTCCTTCTGCGAGGACGTAATGTCCCAGATGGAGGAGGCGGAGCGGGAGAGGGAGCGTACTGGCGCCTCTTCCCGCAGGAGAGCACGGCGGCGACAGGCGGTCGCGCTGCCGTGAGAGACCTGTGCGCGGCCGATCGGGGGATCTGCTGCGCGCGCGTAAGGTCTGAGCTATAAGGCACCCTTGTGTGTTCAGTGTGCCTTAAGCGGAGAAAGAGGAGGGGATGCCTCCAGAGAAGAGTGCCGTATGGCACACCGTTGTGGCCCGGTACGGACGTCCACAGCTCTCGCGCCGGGTCACCCAAACGAGGAGGAGAACACCGCTGGGGTTTAGTGGGTAGAGACTGCGTCCACCTTACCATCTTCTCGGGCGCAGAGAGTCCCACATAACCTCCGGGCCCCCCCGGACCCGGTGGTATGCCTGAACGCATTCCCCAGCGAAACCAAAAAAAAAAAAAAAAAAAAGGCTGTTGAGTGATATAACAACACTTCTATTATATTTATTAAGCACTTCTTAAAAAAATTATAATTAAAGTCACATAGGTTAACATTTTTGGAGAACCTAGTCGGGCAAACCACAAAGGCATCCGACACCAGCTATTTCTCTATCAGCAGCCAGCCTGGTCCATGTCCTGCTAGCCACGCCCACTTGTGATATAGTTGCACACGTCGCTCCGTGGACGTCCAACTCGCAACTGTCCAACAAGTAGCAACTATCAGGTGACCCAACTGTCTGTTTGCCCCCTCTTCTATAAAAGAAACATAACTGTGCTAGAACGACTTACCAAGAATTTAGTTAGATGCTGTATGTATTACAACCTTTTTTTTTGTTTTTTTTTTAACGCCGGGAAGTGATCTGAGGCATCCCACGGGGGAGTGGGTCTCCCCACGCGGGTATGTAGGACTCGCTGCGCCCGAAAGCTGGTAAGTGAACGCAGCCCTACCCACTAAAACCCGGCGAGTGCCACCAAGGTCGCCTTTGGTAAGGTGCCCCGGATCTTATAAACAAACAGGACACCTCGACGGCTAGTCAGTCCCCCAAGGGACCGACGCCACCTCCACAAAGGGGTTGCCCGCACTACAGAACGACCACTCCCAACGTCGGGACAGTACAATGGGGCGAGGTAACCGTCCTTGCCCCTTGCTCTTTTGTCCCCTCTTATAAGAGGGGTACAAAGGCCCCCTCGGCTCAATTAGCTTCGCCCAAGGTGCAGCGGCTCACCCTAGATTACTGAGCCCCCCCATGGGATCATAGACGTGCATATTAATACTTTGGCCCCACCGCCACGTCAAGGCCTGAACCATGGTGGGGCTGTATTGCAACGTCATCTAGCGATCTTCATATTTAAATTGTCAGCACTTTTACTTTAATCAATTGTTCAAAACGGAACCCTTATAAAAAAAGGGAATCACTGTTGTCCGTTTGTCTGTCATACCAAACCTATAGGGCACTTCCCATTGAAATAGAATCATGTAAGTGTAAGGGATGTGACGTCAGTCAACGCTTCGCACTAGCCAGAGCCAAGCCACTAGCCAAAGCCAAGTTATCCCCACCTACACCACGCAGCCCCTCCACCAAGCCAACATTCAGCCTGCCGGTGGGGAGATGCCTATATAAGCACGAGCCACGCCATAACTGGGATTCCACAACCGACGCCTGGAGGCCGTGTGGTCGCAGACTGCACGGTTGGCGGGGGGCTACCCCCACTTTATAAATCAAAAGTGAGCCGAATGGGCTCACACTAATCCGATGTAGCATTAGGGCCTTCGGGCCGTTAGCATAGATCCATCCGAAAAAAAAAAAAAACGGATCCACAACCGACGCCAGGAGGCCGTGTGGTCGCAGACTGCACTATTGGCGGGGGGCAACCCCCCACTTTATAAATCAAAAGTGAGCCGAATGGGCTCACACTAATCCGATGTAGCATTAGGGCCTTCGGGCCGTTAGCATAGATCCATCCAAAAAAAAAAAAAAAAACGGATCCACAACCGACGCCAGGAGGCCGTGTGCTCGCAGACTACACGGTTGGCGGGGGGCAACCCCCCACTTTATAAATCAAAAGTGAGCCGAATAAGCTCACACTAATCCAATGTAGCATTAGGGCCTTCGGGCCGTTAGCATAGATCCATCCGAAAAAAAAACCGGGTCATTTTGTTAAAAGAATAAATACCTTATGAAAACTCTGCCCAATTATTATTTTAACCATTACATAAGAAGCGAGGTCTCACAACATAAGAAAAGGAAACCAACTGAAAACCGTTAATTGGGATTTGGGTGTACAAGTATTATCAACATAATATTTTTCGTAACCGGTGTCGGTGTCGGTGCGAGGCAGACTTCCGCTTGTTTGGTTTTTTTAAAGAATGATTCCTCGCATTTTTAACCAATTTATCCGAATGCTGTGTCAAGGTACTCGCATATTAAATAAAACACTTTCTACAACTTAAAATTTATTAACCATTATAAAGGCACTGTATAAATGGACCGGATATAATACTGTCGCTATATGTTTGTGGGCGATGAGTGGAAATAGCAATTCTACAATTAACAATATTGCATTCACAAAATATAAAATTTAACTTGTAATTGGCGTCGAAATATATAATATGCATTACGCAGGTTTCTATTAAATAAGTCCTCATATTTATTAATCAACCTGTATATGATGATATTAACCAAATGGATTCCTCAAATAATTGACATCTAACTCATGAAAATTGTGTACCTACTGAAGACCTTTCTCTTTATGACATAATGATATGGAGTAAAGATTTTTTATTCAAATGTAAGCAAATACATAGTAGGAAACACGTGCAATAGTATAAATCTAGATTTAATAGAATGTTAGAAAATAACATGTCATAAAACAAAATATATTTGTGATGAATATAACAATGTCTTAAGAACTATCAGTAATAATGAAATATGCCTTTAAAACACTGCCCTCTGGTGTACGTCACACCTCGAGAGTACAATAAAAATAAATAGAATCTAACCTATAAGTGCGCTTAAATTAAGCAGAATTAAAATGAACATCTGATATGACATAGTTGGAAAATGTTATAAAATATAAACCATACAGGAATGTGATATTTGAGATGATTGGCAACACAACGTTTTATTTTAATTTCTTAATAAAATCCTGGCATAGGATTTCAATTTGAAAACTTTGTTTTAAATATTAAAATATTTTCATATAAACAATTACTAGCACAGCTAGACACTTAACTATAACGTTTTATAATATTTTTGTTATGGAACTGGGATGCTAATGTAGTAATGATAGTGTAGATTTGTATCTTAGTTTAGATATTCAATAAAACAAAAATCATTGGTAAGTTCGGATTACAACTGGCGCAGTAATAGCAGTATTTAACGAGGCATTGTGCCAATCCTCTAGAAATGTCCTCCTCTATTAAAATATATTATGCAGATAGTATATAAAAATTACCATTACAAAAATATATAAAAATATGGTATACACCATAGCCTATACCTAAAGTATATATTTACAAATACCGTAGACCGTAATAAGTAGGTCAGGTACAATTATATAAATATTTTATTGTGAAATAATCTCAAAAGGAATCTTAAAAGCATACATACCACATTATCAGAAATACTAATACTAGGGCATAAGATTCTCATGACATGACAATATTCATACTTTACACAAGTAAAATGCGTTTGTATATACAGTTAAAAATATAAATTTTAATTAACAAAAATATAACGGAATGATATAAAATGCAATTGATAATAAAAATATTTTTTTGACTAAATAATATGCCATTTTTAGTTAGGTTTATGTAACGAGCTACGGGTTTGATATTATATTCTACTAGACATAATTCAGGGTATAGATATGAAGGTACTATGTGAAACGTTGTCAGACGTATTATGTGGCATGTGATGGCATATGGAGTGGCAAGAATGGATTAGGTCAATGGGGTGTGTGTTCCATGTGGCATTGTTAGGTATGTTATTAAACTTACATCATTAAATGTAAAATAAGGGTAACATTTCTGATGAGTGCTTGAATTATTAAATTTGAAATTAATAATGCTTATAACAATTTTGTTTTAAGTGCAAAGGCTCATAACCACTGACTTAAATTTACATGCTTATTTGATTGTATTTTAGTGATCCAATTACTTAAAATAATGACAATTAAAACAATGATACAAATAAATTAAAACTTAGCTTACAGACAAAGATATCATGATATAAAATTATTGCATTTTAGGGCAATCATCTTTTTACTACAATTTGGACAACGCAATTTTGATTTGGCGCCATATCCATTTATAACATTGACTAAATTTGAATTTTTAAATCGGATATAGTTCTGACTGATTATAAATCCTATGATCGAGTCGATTACAGTAATTTGTTCTCTATGATATGTTGGTGTGGTGTCGTAGTATAGTACAGTCACACACTTGACTACATGAAGACAGCAGAATGGCTGCGTGTAAACTCGCTTTAGCCTAATGTTTCTGCATAGCCAGTTGCTTGTGTTGATGTAGTCAAGTCGATCTAATCCGACTGTACCGTGGTGGTGGTGTGGTGGTGGTGTGGTGGTGGTATGGTGGTGGGGGCGCTAGTTGAAGGCGCGCGGGTCGACGAGTTCCACGTAGTTGGCTGGCAGCATGCCGGTGCGGCCCGTACGCACGACGCGCCCCGTCATCCAGCCCTCGTCGATCGACGTCACGTTCGAGATGTAGTCGCCCTCGCGGAACGATACCTGCAACACGGTTACAAACGCTATAGCAGAAGGTTATGGCAGCTTACCGTGACCCATTGTCATTCTCACAATAGCGGGGCACAGATATCACAAAAAGCCCAGTAATCACCACACAGGACATAATGATAAATGAGTACATTATAATCATACGTACTGGGCGTATAAAAATCTAGCTAAGGTACAACAATGATAAGCGTGCAAGTGCGATCACTGATCCGTATCCGATCACCGTACGGATCGCACTCAAGTGTCATTGTCTATACAGAGAATATTATAATCCGTTTGATGCCGTTTGTTTGTGCATAAATGTAATATAGATGGCGCTATTTTGTAAGCCGTGCGTAGCTGGACATTAATAACACAAAGTATTATTAATGTCCAGCACGGGTCACGGTTTTTATGTAGTAATAATATATTTACCTCGTCGCTGTCGTTCGCTTCGTAGTCGTACATTGCGATGTAAACTCTCTGAAAGTAAAATATTTTATGTTAATAAAATACAAAAAGCGATGCGCCTATTTGCACAATTATTCTATTTATTTCTTTTGCTGTGCCCCAGAAAAAAGAACAGACAGATACGAAAATTCCAAGGTCGTGTGTATAAAGTGCCAAAAGGTGAAAGTAACAGATCTAATTGAGTTTCCATCACTTACTTAGATGACTAAGGTAGGTATATCTAAGGTAAGGTAGCCCTCCAGATCGGAGGGGTGAGGGTCAGGATGATCCTCCATTTCAGATATCTGGGATCATCATTGACGAGGGAGACATTTCTCAATGTCGGGACCCATCTAGGCGGGTCACCTTACCGCGAGGAATGATATAGCTGCGCTCGGTACGGCGAGCGTATGCGTCTGCGTCATTGCGGTAAGGGTGATTCCGGGTTACTGTACGGTATAGCGAGTGGCAGCCACTGCCCTGGTCGATGACCCTCGTGGAAACTCGTGGCGGAGGTTCTTGCCGAGACGCACTCCCATGTCTCGGATAGGAGGTCTCTCCGTGAGAGCCTTACGCTGGATGAGATCTTGCGAGTTCGCCGACTAGGGAAAGAGGCATTAATGCACAAGTGGGGGGAGGACCTGTATGGCAAAAGCCTAAAGGCTACACTGTGTCCCATAGATTTAGGATGTACAAGATACACGATGACGGCTCGGGGACGTGACAGAAAATATATATACATGTGTTAGTGTAGTGTATCTTTTTGGGTTATTATGAGGGTTATTTCGTCTTGTAACGTCACGTTCACTCACAGAACATGACACCATAGGTGCAACTATATTTAATGTTTTCAATTTTAATCGCACGAGTAAAAGAAAAAATAACAAAATATATCTTGATGTAAAACAGACTGGGACGCTATGGCCTCTTATTTACTCGAAAAAACAGTGACATATCGGTGCTTCATTCACTGTCTCTTTTTCTCTCGAGTGGTTTGTACTTGATTTGAATTTCTCCCACGCTTCGTGGATCATTTTGCGTGGTAAAAACATCTCAATCTATGCTGCATCCGGTCCTCGAGCGGTGGATGCGCCTTAAGCGCAAATACGGGGTCTGACAAAGGTTCTCAAAACCTGTGGACTCGGCTCGGCAATCCTCGAGGTGGGCGCGAGATTGGCGGCTTTGCGTCACGATCTGACATCAGACGTCGGAGGGGACTTGGCCTCCCCCCGCGGACGACGAACGGGGGTCCCTTAACGTCCCTATGCTCGTGTCGGGCTTCAGGATGGAAACCTGGGCCCAATAGGACACGATGTCGCGGGTACTGCTTAGTAGCGGCCGGTCAGTCCCACCTTTAATGAGGTATAGTCTGACCTTCGCTGGGGCCAGCCTATTATATTGCTGAGGGATGATCCTGTTGCCCACAGATCTGGAACCCTCAAAAATCGACTGAAGGCGCAGTGGTTTTACTTTAGGGTAGATACACTCCCAGGTGCGAATCAAACATACGGTCAGGATCTTCCCGGAAATCTTAGCTACACCTTGTCTTTAAGATCTAAAAGGTAATTGCTCTGTGGGACGGCCACAGAGCAATTACAAAGGAGAGATGTCATAAGACACTTTCTTCATATATTGTAGTGTCGCCACTGCGCGGGGGTACGGGGGGCTTAAAATAGCAGCAAACCATCTAACGACTAGTAGCCAAAACAAATAATTGCCAGGGCCGTACTTAGATTTTTTTGTTAAGCATAGATGTAATTTGAAGTTGGATGGTACAAACGGCTACATAACATTATCATAATTTACTTAATTTCAATACAAGCTGATTTCGCGTTGTACGATTTTCGTACAATAAGAGGTCGTCATCTTATGCTGGACAATTAAAGCTTGATATTATGTAGCCATGTGTACTATCAACTTGAGAAAAAGGATAATTGCGTACTAAAAGTCAGTTTGCTTTTGCCATAAAGATTTTATCATTTGAGTGATTTAAAAAAAACGGAAAGGACACCAAAATTTGTAAACCTTTTCCCAAGCCAGACGTTGTGTAAATAAAATGGAATAATGTTGTGTAATATTATACGTAACATGCTTTTATTTTCATAAACAACAGTTATAAATTGTAGATACTAATAGTTTTCCTAATATAGCAAGAAAGAAAATATTTTTTATTACATCAGCTTATTCAAATTCAAATATATTCAAAACCAACTACTACCGGTTCGAACCTTAGCCCAGAATATAAAATTACATCATTAGAATTTTCACTACAATAATTCGACTGAAATTGCCTCGGAAAAACACTAGAGCTATCGGCAATAATGCCTTTTATTTTGTAATAACCTTCATCACACATATGCATTGACAATTTTTTTAAACTTTGTTAATTGAAAGCTTTTGAACATTATCTGGGATCGTATTGTAGAGTGATACATTTCACCTTTAAACTATTACCTAGTTTATAAAGTCTGATCACTGGTACATCCAACTTATGCTTATTCCGTGTATTTAGGCTATGCTCGTCGCTTTTTTTTACAAATTCATTAATATTTTTACGAATGTACATAACATTTTCTAAAATATACTGAGAGGAAACAGTTAAATTTCACTGAATTTAACAATTAAAGTATCATTTTTCCAAAAATTTGTCTCTTAGTTGTGTGTTGGGTGCTAGCTTGTAAATTGATGGAATAGCTCGCTTCTGAAGCACAAAAATATTATTTACATCGGCAGCATTCCCCCACAGAAGTATGCCGTATGACATAACACTGTGAATGTAACTAAAATAAACTAAGTAATAGTGTGTCCGTATGTCCAACGTTGGATCGACACGGGCTGATGATGATGAGGAATCGTGCCGTAATTTTTAGGCGTTAGAAATTAATCTCCCGTAAAAAGTACAGTTTTATTTAGTTGCTGTCTTTTAGTATCTCTAATGTAATCAAAATTTGTTTCAACACAGAGTGTAGCATAAGAATATTTAAATCACATAAAAATGATTCATCAATTTTTTACAAATGTTGAACAAGTGTTGAAACAAATTTTGATTACGTCATCTGAAGGAAAAATCAAGCCGCCTTTATTTTTTATTTTGAATAAAAAACGACCATCTTTAGTGTTGTCAGCATAAAGAGCAGTTAGACACGTTTCACATTTAATTCGAATTAAATTAAAATGTGATGAATCACATATCCTGAAATGTACGTTACGATTTGACCAATCCTTTCTATTTATATTTTCAATCCACTTCTTTTGAAACAGTCATTCAATGGAAATCTTAAAAAATATTACACAAAATACAATATTATAATAATAATAAATATAAGAATCAAAACGTGTTTACCGACTTCCAATAAACTCGTCGTCAGTGTCTGGCTTAATAAAAAAATCTAAGTACGGCCCTGGCTTAGGCCAGTGGTTTTGCTACTTGCCGATAGAGGCATGGTAATCACCGAACTTTCTAGACAAAATAAATAATGTATTTAATTTAAATATTATTTACGAGTGGAAAGATATGTTTATTCCATTTGATTTTGATTTGTCCGTGTAAGTACTGCACGATACAACACAGCACTTCATGTCAACAACGTGCGCGGGTCTAGATTATATTTTAAATATATAAAAGCAGCTAGTCACGAGAGCAAGTTAATTGCCCGGCAACCACAGCTCTACTGACGAAAGCGACAACTGGTGGTGAGTAGATCAACTACGGTGTAACTTTGGTGGATGCTAGACAACATTGATTACAACATCTCCACTTTGTAATTGCTCCGTGATCCGTCCTATGATGGGTTCCCTTGACCTGCGCATATTGAAGTGCCCGGGCATGAGGTTCGCCTCGAGACCCGGACCCACTGCCTTTTTACTAGCTGGGATCTCTCATCTATATGAGCTCTGATCTTCCACTCACCTGGTTCACTTGATTGTGCTGGTTGGCCTGTTTGTGCTGATTGATCTGGCTCTGCTGATTGATCTGGCTATGCTGATTGATCTGGCTATGCTGATTGATCTGACTATGCTGATTGATCTGGCTATGCTGATTGATCTGGCTATGCTGATTGATCTGGCTATGCTGATTGATTTGGCTATGCTGATTCATCTGGCTATGCTGATTCATTTGGCTGTGCTGGGTATGTTGGTTGATCTGACTATGCTGGTTGATCTGGGTGTGCTGGGTGTGCTGGGTGTGGTGATGCGGCGCGGAGTGGTTGTGGGGGCGCGGCTGCTCGCTGGCCAGCGGATCCATGTCCGTCACCCTGCCGATGTGCCGGCTCGCCTGCTGCACTTGGTGGGCACCTGCAAATATACCCATGAGTTAGTAGTGAGTACAATAAATCGGGCTTGGTCCACCACTTGTACCCACCGCTGCTACTCCATTGTAGCCAGGGTCGACGTCGGTAACCACTACTTAAATTACCCTTTGATAAGGTCTCAGGGAGCCCCAGGGATACGTCAAAACTCCCTTGAAATCCGCGAAGAATTTAATCAGAAGGATTCAGGAGGAGTAGGAAAAAAAGGTAGGAAAAAAAGGTTGGAAAATCGACCAATTTCCCTGCCATATACAGAAACAACGTACTTCCACTAAAGATTATTTTTATTGCTATTGCCTATTATTTACTATGTCCAACAAAATAATTGTTATTGACATATATTTAATGTGTAACAAACGGACAGATTATTTGACTTGATGAAGTGCGATATAAATAACATAAAATCAATGTCACTTTCGCGAAAACTGCTTTTATTGACTTGTCGAGAGTAGAGCACTCTTAACGCTTCGCTTATGATCCCAGTGTTTCATCCCAGTGGACAGGTCTAATCACTTATACATGCGACTGTGTGTGTAAATTCACACAATTACAAGAGATTAACATTTTGTATGAATTTTAGTTCTTCTGTCCAACTAGCGATTGGTCAAACGGTACATGTGCGATTGTGCGTAAGTCTAGACGAGGACACTTTCAGTACGGCTGGTCTACAAATCAAGCAGTGGAGAAGTCAGGTGCTTCTCTGAAGGACCGAACCATAAATAAGGTAATCCGGCAGAGATCTAGAGTGATCGATACACCCCACCATGGTTCAGACCTTGTCGTGGCGGTGGGGCTCAGTCCCGCATGACTAGCCGTCGAGGTGCCCTGTTTGTTTTCTAGATCCGGGGCACCTCACCAAAGGCGGCATTGGTGGCACTCGCCGGGTTTTAGTGGGTAGAGCTGCGTCCATTTACCAGCTGTCGGGCGCAGCGAGTCCCACATACCCGCGTGGGGAGACCCACTCCCCCGCGGGATGCCTCAGAGCATTTCCCGGCGTAAAAGAAAAAAAAAAAAAAGAAAAGAGTGACCGATACAGCCCAAAGAAAGTGGCTGTAGCATATGTTTGACGCAAAACCGATGACGCGGGTAGGTGTGAAGTGGGAAGACCGACTCCTTCCTATCTAGTCAGTTAGAGACTTTCTTTTACAACATATACAACAGAAAAATATTCTCAATTATTTTCTCTTTGCCTTTTTATACAAGATATTTGTAACATTAAAACACCACGCTATGTATATTAAGAAATGTTAAACACTTACAAAGTGTGAGCTTCGCGTGATCGACACTGCAATAAAAATTAGTCACGAACCAAATAAAAACTATGATATGACAACACTCAATGGCTATGGTGGTTAATGGACGTTAAGTGTAATGAATGACACTCACCTCTCTTGCCATCGCTGGAATATATGAGTGTGGCGGAGGCGCGCTGCGTGTTGGGTGGCGCCCTCGGTCCGTCACTGAGCGGGTCGTAGTCCTGGATCCTACCGATTTTCTGGTTACCGAAGCCCTGTCCCTGGGGCTGGTTCGCGTTGGCGGGGTACTCCTCGTGTTGTGGGTACGGGTAGTACTCCTCCTGGCGCGGCTCTTGGTGCTGGCGGTGCGTTTGTGCGACTGGTATTTGGTAGTGGTTCTTCGGTGGGAGGTTCGGTGGTGGTAACATTTCCGTGGCGTATTCTATTTGCTGGTGATAGTTGTCGTTGGTGGCTACGTCTAGCGTGACAAACATATGATGAATGAGAAACAGGAGTCTGACTGAGGTATCAACCTAATACGTTGTATAGTACATGTACAGATAAGATAGTCGATAAATAAGATCTTTTTTGTCCAATTTATAAATAAGACTGTATTAGTAATACTCTATTACTCTACTGGTAGTTCCATATTCAATGTGACGTCGTCTAAACTTTCCAGGAACCCTGAGATTAAATTCACAATGCTGGCCACATTACGAAGAGATACTACGATCGGGCTGAGCTAAAGGTTTTATGTTTAAATTTTTGACCATCAAACTCTAGGCAACATCCGGTCTTATACATAAATTCAGGACATCACTCAGTCAGTCTCCTAGATGTTACACATATACTCCATGAGCCCCGACCTTCACAATGAGTGTGCGAATGGACGTCGTGTCCGAGTGATTAACATAAGCCCCACGACGCACCGACGTCACGTCACAGTCCGCACGTCATCTAGATATACCACCACGTGACCAGTGGGATGACAGGTTATATAGGAACGTTACTTTTTGGTACTTATATTTATGCAAATAACAATAAAACTACTTATTACTTATTTATTCTGTTTGATGAAGTAATTTTTTCTAAATATTTTTTTTAATCCAACAATTTCTTTTTTTAGAAATCTGAAGTTTTCAGTCATTTCAATAAAATTTCCTTTATGGTTTTTTTGTATGTCACAAGGAGGCAACCGAGCAGTCGGAGCCTTATTGTGACTACCGACGCCCATAAGACATCCGCACAACCAAAAGTTATGCAAATGCGTTGCCCTCCTTTTCCCTATCCCCGAATTGGCCACCGGAAACTCACGAGCCGCATGAAACGCGACACATAGCTGTCACTTGACGCGATATCATGTGAGCGAGAGGTACCACCTCAATCATGCAGGCCCAGATCGGCTGCAAAGCAGCTTGGCATCTCTTACAATCAACTGTTGTAAGACGTACTGTTCTCCCGTAACCATCACTCATCAAAGTAGTGTTATCATAATACAAAGGTTGGATATAGCTTTATACTTCAAAAAACCTAATTGATCGTTCCAATAACACCAGTCACGTATATCCAGATGACATGTCGTACCATAACACCACGTATTAACGTATACAAGCAGACGTCTATCTGTACGTACCGACGATCTCGCCGTTCTCGTTGATCTGCCGCTGTTTCTCCATCTGAGCTTTCTTCTCCAGCTCCCCGTGGTAGGCCACGTTGCTTATTATCTTCGTGTTCGCTTTGATTCTGAGGGTCTCTGGATCGTCAGCAACCTGGAAAGTAATGTGAATGTGTAAGGACTTTGTAATTGTAACTGGTAGAAGGCATTCACAGAATGTGTTTGCCTAGTGTGGTGTCATTAAATATAAACAAATATTTAGACAAATAAATGCTTTTTATTTGTCTAAATATTTTATTATATAAGTCTTTTAAAGACCTAGTATAGTATGGCACATAATGTTAGATATAATATTGTTTTGTACGTATTTAAGCTGTATACTAACTTGTGTAAATTTGCCTTTGCTCTTCTCGAAGTCGGCGTGGTATTTGACGTTACTCTGCAGCTTGGTGTTCTCAGCGATCCTCTTCAGCTCTGGCGTCTCGGCCATGGTCGTGTGCTTCGCTTTTGGCACATGCCTGGAAAACAAATATTTCAGGTTATTACATATTGGTTATAGAAAGAAAGCATTGATCCGGTGGTACTGATTATTCGACATTATAAGGACATTAAAGACAGTGTATTTAGTATTATTGAGAATAGTATGGGGTGTGCGGTAAGCTTAGAGCGACGTAATTCTGCCATATTATTTCCATAGTGGGAGGGTTGCGATGTGCCGCGCTCCCGTCTGCTTGTTTCTCCCGTGAAACAGAATTGCTGTGTTTCGGAGAGAAGGGCAGGACAGGGAGTGTAATTACTGGCTGACCACTTACCATAACGTGCTCGTCTGTCCGTTTGCCTGTTAACTATTATAAAAATATCCGAGTAAAAGCACAGAATAGGCTATCCAATTAGCGGAACTAACACCTTTTTTAATCTTTAACGCCGGGAAATGCTCTGAGGCATCCCGCCTGGAGAGTGGGTCTCCCCGGGCGTATGTGGGACTCGCTGCGCCCGAAAGCTGGTAAGTGGACGCAGCTCTACCCGTTAAAACCCGGCGAGTGCCACCAGTGCCGCCTTTGGTGAGGTGCCCCGGATCTTTTAAGCTAACAGGGCACAGTGGAACTAGCACCTAACATGTTAAGGTCAATACGAGTCACTTAGAACCAGCTGAAAAGGGCTGGTCCTGGTGTACACGGACAACGATGACCATTTACCACCAGTAGCTTTTTCATTGGTTTTGTATATAAAAAATTATACACACGCTTTGTTATTTCTCCAACCGGTTATCTATATTTTTTTATACATATTTATAATTCGTGCACACGTGTGAGTAGTAAGTGATAATCGCATCGTGCCAGATATTGTGAACTGTAGTCACAACAGCTTCGATCAGACACAACCAGTTACACAATCCGCGTCTAAACTCATGCATATTAAAACCCTACCGATTGACACACTTATATTGATTCATATTTTATTAAAAGCTACCGCCCGCCGCTTTTTGTGCTCTTACTTAATATTGAAGTCAGAAGATCGAATATAATAGAGCTAAGGAGTTAGCTAGTTGGACGCGCTAACCTCAGAAACGACCAGTTAGTTTTGAAAAAATCTTTGTGCATTTGATAGCTCTTTTTTTTTGAGAAGCAAATAGCCTTTATTTAATTGGAAAATTTAGGACAGTGAAACCGCGTGGAACAGCTACTTGTTCACATACGGCCTTATGATGATTATATATATAGCCTTTATTATTCCTCGAGTATTTTTCTAGTTGCCAAATTGAATCCCAATCTAATCAGCTGTTTGGTGACATAAAAAAATACTATTTTCCATTCATATCATTACTATAAATTACTAAGCACTTTTTATGATGTTTATGATCAAAAGTTTCACACTGGAAACTTCTTAACGAACGCAAAATCGTTATATTATTTCCTAAAAACCATGCCGAGAAGGGAAATGATGCCTTTATGCCTTTTGTCAACGATTCCTACACACACACACACACACTACATTGGTTTATTATGTTTTTTTTTAAATTATACACGATGAATTTAGAAAGTTTTATTCAAAATATTAGAATTGTCTATACATTGGATATTTAAATTCCATTGGAGTCTTAACTAGCGTGAACAAGTTCGTCACACTCTTACCCAGCACCTAGCTTTGTCCGGCGACTTTCTTCAACGCTAGTTTGCTCGCAAAAAGTAGTCGATTCGGATCAGCATCAGCAAAATTACTGTAGTTAGCGATATACAGATTGTAAATAATCGATTTTTATACAAAACAATCGATTTTTTTAGTGTGTACGTTTAAGGTGTAATGTAGGTTAGTTAGTAGTACTTGCTTGGGATGCGCTTTCAGATATATACAGATAAATAAAAAAAACTAAAACAAAAAATGGCAGATCCACGGAGAACGGGGTAACTGCTTTTTATGTTATACCATTTGATTAGTTAATTCATCCAATTATTACCTTACTAAAATAAGAAGCGAGAGAGAGAAGTATGTCTTATTAATAATCAAGAATCCAAAATCTTATTACTAGCGGGACTCGTGAATCAGCAGGTTTTATCTGTTTTAGGAAGTGTATGTATGAAAACATCATTTTATTTCTCTGGATTGGGACATTCACGGGCACTTGGTAGTAAATGATGAACACGGAGGGCCATCATTTATTTGTCACCACCATGGATTTAGAATCAAAGTTGTGTGGACAATATATTATATTCTGATTCTATGGTTTTCTATTTGGGATAATGCTTACAATATTCGACTTCTCATGCTTAATATGGTTTAAGGATTACCTTACAATGTTAAATACATTGCAAATAAAATACATTCAGAAATTATTATAATATTTATTTTATTGTTAACTAAACTACGTCAAGGAAACAAATCAACATTAAACGAAGGACAAGCGAGTTGAAGGGGGCAGTCAACGTCATAGACGAGTATGAGATGGCCGATGGAACAATAAGATACTGAAGTGGAGGTTGCGTTCGGAGTTTTATTACAATCTTGGTATAGTCACGTGTATCAAAGACTACTCCAAGTTTGGGGGTACCAGGTGACAGAAAGTGAAACCGACCCAAATGACATAAAATCACCCGCAGTGTCACCGTGACATAACGAACATTTCGCATGCATGCACCGTGCATAACAATCAGCATCCCCCACTCATGCAACTGTGCACTCTATTGGATAAACATAGAGATCATATTCGAACACCCTGTATCATGCAAATCAAGACAGGCCGTCAAATGAAATTCAATTCATATGAAAAGTCAACCTTAATTCCACCGCTTAAGACGTGTAACAGATGGGATACATCAGGGCTATGACATTGAACCCTATACCCTGGTGATAAGATTGAGATTCGCTCGGTGGTGATACCAATATTGCGCAAGTCTCAATGACCAAACACTTTCGTTTTTATTGCACACGTTTGAGGACACAAAATGCATTGTTGACCATATTTATTTCGTTATGTTGGTGATCTTGGCGTTGATTTAGAAAGAAAACATCACTACAGTAATTCACTATAAGTAGGTACTCGTCTACTACAGCACAGCTGTAGTACCAAGTCCTTCGTTATTCATAAAAAATAGTGATGTATCGATTGTCCTTACCTTATATTTTATTGTGGTTATATTCTGGTATATAGCGTAAATCATATAAATTCTACGAAATAGCCATTTTCCTCGTGTTTTAAGGTGGTCAGCAAAAAAAAAACCTCGAGGAAAAGGCTTCATAGTGGACACCCTTGCATTTATAAGAGAAACGCAGAATATTCTAGAACGGTAGTTCCATAAAGTCGTTGAACAATATGTAGGATGATGTAGTGGAAAGCTCGTCAGAAACCGGTGTCCATTGTTACTGTGGGCCGCTACCTAACTAGGGCATTAAATGTTCGCGCGATCCGAACTGAATCATACTACAAATTGCTTTAAACGCGCCCAACTATTGGTACGGACACCAAAAACACTACAACAAAAGTAGTAGAGCATATTCTAAAACCAATTTTAAAAACGCATTTACACACCTTAAAAATTCCTCTCTACTCACTTAGCACTTACTTACTTTGCTTAAAGCAACGATAGAGGTAAGATCGTGATGCATCATCATTCATCTGATAACTCCTTTTCATAAAATGTCGATGTTTGTGCTGACCTCACAAGTGAGCTGTGAGTCAGCGATGACAGTAATTGGTAATAGCGCATGTGGAAATTACAAATACGAGTGGCATTAAACAATTATTACAACAGAAGATCGTCATACGTTCGTTATAAATGGTGACAAAACACTAAAGTGACTAAACGTCTACGAGGAAAATCGAAAGTGACCAATAATTATGTATTTAATATTTATTATAATCAAGTAGCCATTAAAATGAAGAATCTAACATTTATTGGAAATAATCTTCTACAAACACTTCAGTCTTAATTAATCTTATAACATGTTCTGAGGACTAATACACTCTGGTTTTCTAGTTACATAACAAACAAATTACCTAAAAAGCTATAGGTAAGTAAATAGCAACCGCATTATCACAACGTGAAAACTACAGGATTATCCGATGTATAATTTTATATACAAAAGCTTCTATCAATATAGCGCCCATGACAAGATTTACCATTTCAAAAATTAACATTGTTTCTGCGCTTGCAATCCAATCTGTTAGGCTAGCCAAAAGGTTTTTATTTTGTTAAAATTGGAAACTATCCAAAATTTGTATATTCATCCAAATCGTTAAAAATTTCAAAAGCTCTCTCTCAGGCCTAGTAGTAAGGTTTATATTTTTTGATTCTGCCTCTCGAAATCATCCATAAAATCTAAAAAATAAAATATGGGGCATCGATTTATATTTTGCCGCAATCTGTGCCGCACTCCCGCCTGCATGAGTACCATCATCCTGCTTATTTTTTCTGTCAAACTACTTTGCGGTTTTAGAACGAAGGAGAGGAAGGACGATATTTTCCGTCTCACGTTTTAAGATAGGCTTAAAAGAGCTTGGGCTGGTCTCAGGTAAACTTGTGCTTACACTTCCTGTCGAGTGGGTCGTCTACCAGTTTTCCTATACAAAAAAGTCTTAGGAGTAGTGGTGTCGTAATACTTACGATTCACAATAGGGTAGTTTGCCGTAACCCTTGTACGTTCTCATATTCAGGGTCATCCCACATTCTTGACATTTGAAACAGCCCTTGTGCCACACCTGCGAACAAAAAGAACCGTTTAATATTCTAACATACCACCATTGACCATATACAATAGAAAAGCCAGTTTTAAAATTGGATTATAAAACATTTATGGATGTCCTGATCGGTCTACTACTAATTTCTAAACGAAAATTGTTTTCAGGAATGAGAGTGAGCTGGAAATGGAAAGACCTAAACAAAGGTAAGCGTAGAACGGATAACAAGCAGAAGCAACACAAATGACTTGCCTGGGCTCGTTCCAGGTAAACTAATTTATGTTCATGGGCGACGTCGACCACTTAACATCAGGTGGTACGTTTGCCAGTTTGCCTATCCAACTAACATAAAAAAAAAGCTAGTGTACAATATGTACACTGTACTAGATAGGAAGACCTCGTGCAGTAGGTTTATGTAGTTAGTTGGATGCGAAAAGTTGTACAATAGTATAATATTATTATGTTTTGTACACATAACGACAAAACCAGGAAATATTGACGTAAATATATCGTAATTTATATTAGGTATATGATATCTTATTATAATGTAGTAATCACACAATCGCTGATATTGATAGTTTATTTCACGACTATCATTTATATAGATAATAAAACATTGCGGAAAAATATTCTTTACCAATATTATCGATGTGATGGTAGCGAGTTTTTGTTTTTGAACGAGTGAACCGATTTGTATGCGGTTTTTTATTTGAAAGGTCTTCTAGCGGTGGTTCTTAATACCTTTTTATGAAAATCGCCTCAGTTTTAGGGTTTTTATAATTATTTTAAATTTTACAACCACAAATTCTGATACGATATTTTCTTGATAACGTTTTAATTGAGCACGTATACAATCAGATAAGTTCAGCTGAAGTGAGCGGTCAAGGGTAGGCCGGGCGCGCTGCCAGCTGGGCAGACGGCATTGCCTTATTGGATATCAGTTTAGCGCACTGACGAGATTTGAATCAGTGATTCATTCCGCTAACGTTTACCAAATTTTCTGTACTCCTCCTGAAGTATGTTTTATTGGTTGCGGGTCCTAGGCAGTTTTAGCGTATACCTCAGGCTCACTGAGGTTATGTCAAAGGGTCATTTGGTGGTGACCGATGTAGGTCCTGGCTACATAGGTGTAGCAGCGGTAGGAACGAGTGATGTACCTGTCAAATCCGTTAATGTCCACTACTAAACGTACGCTGGCAGAACAACGCCGTGAACTCAACTCACCAGTGGGTGGCATTTCACTCCCGTATCTCGTTCAGGCGATGATCCAGAGAGAGACAACATGGATGCCGTCGCTTCATATTTCAAGTACGTGATGCACGCAAAGGAGGTATCAGAAAAGGAAAGGGAAGCTACTGCAACGCACAACACAACAAAGCACAAAACGATCTCCATGGATGTAGGGCAATCCGCCACCCCAACAGCAAACAGGCTCGAGAAGGTGGCGCGCCGTGTTCCGCGTGCGCCTCCCAGGGCGGTTCGGCAGTTAAACCGATAATGAAGGGATCTGCCACTGACAGGTCAGGACCTACATTCTAAAGATCCCCTGCCTTTCTTCTTTAGAATGTATGCGTACCCCATACCCCGCTCATAGGTCAGGAACAGGGAACCAAGCCAAAGCGAAAGGGGTGTGCCAGACTTTAAGTCGATTACGAAAAAAAGCCTCTTATATTTAAAGTTATATCCGGACCATAATAAAAATAGGTTAGACACTTATTCATGAAATAACTACTGTTGAGAAGAGAAGGAATCTAGCTTAGGAATAGTCGAAAGCAAAAACTAGTTAAACCCATGTATAGAGTAAGAAGCACTATCTGGATGGAAAATAGTGTCCAAATATTTTATAATAATAATTGTATTATTTACAATTACCTATAAACGTTTGGCCACACACATACTTAAACATGACTGTACCAATAGTTCGGAGAATCGACCAAAACGTGATTTGATCGTAAACACGTCGATGGAAAATCCGGAAAATGACCTTTAAGTGGCATAAACAAAACACGCTAAAACTCACTGCCCCTAAACCTAATAGGCACTAAAGGTTCGAACGTAAACTAATTCGAGATGCCGTTACGGGGCCGGTCACACTGTCCCTAGTTAAAATAACTACTTATTATACGGATTCGATCGCAGATAAGATTCAATACATTTTTTACATATTGGTCACGGGTGGACTTTTTTCAGATGTCCTTATGTTACATATTAGTTTGGACTTGATATAGTTAACACTACATCGTCCCCAACTTGCCAAGTTGGGACGGGTGGTGTCCATCACCAGCTTGAGCGGCACAGTTCGACATAGTGGGGAGAGGACGCGGATTCATCGCGGCTGAGATTGACCGAGTTCTGATGATCGGGGCATACTTCTTGCCCAATCGCCGATTTCAAACGGTATCTGGTTCTCGCCGGCTCTCTGGTGGGGCAAGCCCACCTTGATCACGTGCTTGTCGCTGGAGACCTCAATGCCAAATCTGTGGCTTGAGGTTCCCTCGTGACTGACGCCCGAGGTGCGGTTCTATAGGACTGGCTGGAAAGTCCGGGCTATAAGGCACCCTTATGTGTTCAGAGTGCCTTAAGAGGGGTAGGAAGGGCGTCACTACACCGGGCCAAATCGACGAGTACATCGCCGAGTTTTAGTGGGTAGGCCTGCGTCCACCTTACCATCCTTTGGGTGCAGCGAGTCCCACATACCCGCCTGGGGAATTTCCCTCCTCCGCGGGATGCCTAAGAGTATTACCCGGCGAAAAAAGTTAATATTACATATTGCCTAAAATATATTATATTATTTTGAATATTAAGTCTGTTGTCTCTGTTATGTAATAGGTATATAAAAATACCGCCGCTATAAAAACTAGTAATAAAATGTTTTAATAATGCTAATCCACCTCCATATGCGATTCGCACTTAGCCGGTCATTAACCACAGTTAACCTCAGTTGGGGCGCCCCGTGGCACCGGTCTGCGACCTCCGCGGCGCCATCTGCAGCCCATAACCAGGTCAGCGGTGCAGCATACGCGCAACAGACATACTCTGTACTCTACATCTGGTACTTTATAAGTATCATGCACTAAGTGAAAATAATTCATTTCAGTTTTCACCCTACAAGTGATAAGGAATAAGTATATAGGGTAAAGAATGAAGAAAAAAAAAATAAAAAGAGAAATAGAAAACAAATTTGTGCCTTAAAAGTACCTTATTGAAAGTGAAATTAAGTCTACCAATACTCATGCGATCTCCTAGTTGCAGCCGCTGCTGGTTGGATACGAACAGCGTCGGCGTTCATTGGAAGAGGCCAATATATGACCTGACGATAGTGATAGTTGGTCATCCGCCATAAAGACGGAATGACGATTTCCAGAGATCGCATAGGATTTAAAATGTATATTACTGATAATATAACAATTATTGACACAAGGTAAATCATAAGTACGTTATTCACAAGTTTAAATGGCAATTATTCGATTTGCAATCGTGAACGAGGAGAGGAAACTCGACCTAATAATTCGACTGCGGCGAGAGCGGTCATCGTACCCGCCGTTTCTTCATGTGTCTAACATTTAAGTAACGAGGATACCGCACACTAGATTTCATTAATATCTCAAAACAGATCAGTGAGAAGAAGTGAATATATTTTAATACATATTAATATAATAAACGTGTTGCTACTGTCACGTGTAACAGTTAAAATAGTGATTTTAGAAATTTGTATAATACACAAATGGATATATTGCTTATTATAACATTTATGTATCAAAATAAATAAATAAATTAATTGCTTCTTGGCCGTAAACTATAGTTTACAGAAGTAGCCGCAATGGTCGTGTTTATTTTCAAAACCTATATAAACCCTTATTTATAATATAACCTATATTTTTGCTAATTACATATTACTCAAATCTGACCAGTAGTTTAGGCATAAAAGCGTAACCAACAAACTCAAATTCGCATATATAAAATTAAGGGTATATAAATGTCTTTTGTTAGACATCACACACATCTTGTTCGTAGAAGATTCGAGCTTCTCATGAAGTATCACACCACTAACAACTATAGTGGGCGGTCGTTGATGTAGATCAATCTCAATAGGTTGTTTTACGTTTTTTAGTTTGTTTGTGCTAATTAGTTACTAAGATTATGTTGCTTATGACACTTTCGCATAAAATAAATGAATAAGTACACCTTTTTCAAACTCGGTCAGTTATAACGACCTATGTGGCTCAATGGTTATCGCGTTGGCGCTCAAGCCGGAGGTAGAGGATTCGAATTCCGCCAGGGAACAAAAAGTTTTCTGTGTTCTTGGGTCATGGGTTAAATATGTGTAATTATCTAATAAAAATATTAAATATATGTATAGTAAAAAAGTATTAAATATATTTCCGTTGTCTGGTATCGACGGTTTTATGCACCGACCCGATATCTAGTTGTTATCGTCGATCGAAGGATCATGGACAATTTCATTTTGCCTGCAATTGTTACTTGATAATGATTATTATTTTAATAGTCTATGACCTACTTCGGAAAATTTTAACGATTTCTAATGGCGGTTGTTTGGTGTAACAAGACAAGGACAGATTTTAGCAATTTCCTGTACTAATATTATAAAGAGGTAAAGATTTTGAGTTCGGATGTAGGATAATTTTCGAAACTGTTCGTTAAATTAAAAAAAACTTATTACAATATAATGCTACGTTATCACTTAGTGCCATAGGACTCTGACATTGGCAAATCCTCGCGGGAGCCATTACACAAGAAGAAGAAGAAGTAGTGCCATAGGCTATAAATAAATATAAAACAATAATCATCAGTCCGGACACGGTTGTAAATCTAATTGTACGCGAGCGAAGCTGCGGGCAATAGTGAGTTGATAATAAGTATGACAATACCGGTCATTTCGTAAATCGACGGATGAATGATTCAATTGACTCGGAAACGATGACCGGCATTGATTTCTATTATATAACGATGAAGACAGAGATCTATTGAATTATCATTACACCTTAATTTAAGGGATATTATCAACTGTATGAAAATATCCGTCTGCTGGACAAAGGCTTCTCTCAATGAACGCCCTTCCGATGCCCCGCCACACATACATGACCGGCCACTGCACTGAGTTTCGTCTCATCTAGTGGGTTGGAGTTTTTTTAATAGCATATTAAGATGCCCTCCTATGCTATAAAAAAAAACTCCAAAAACGAATAATCGAAGCCTTTTGGCGACTATCGACGCCCATACACATTCGTACAACCAGAGATTATGCAGATGCGTTGCCCTCCTTTTCCCTATCCCCACCATATATAATGGGCCACCAGAAACTCAAAACCCGCACGAAACGCGTCAGTATAGCTGTCACTTTACGCCGGTATCATGTGAGCGAGACGTACCACCCCGCCTTATTCGGCTGCAAAGCAGCATGGCACTACCTCTTGCAAGAGTTCGGCAAATAAATTTGTTAACTATAAATAATACTTCTTCAAATCTGCTAGTCCACATAATCTGTCACTTTCACCGACAAAATAGTAATACCCGTTGCGGACGTCAGCAGCTATTAAACGTATTTATTTTTTTGTGAGGAAATCGGATTGAAAAATGTCGACGTAATTACAAGCAAGGACTGGCGGTACTAATGCATAAATGAAAGTTTGTAAACACGGAGGAATCGATCATAGCGTATACGGTATAGATAATAATTAAAGTTATCACGTACTCTAATTAATCTTTTTTATCCGACTACGGCGAAACCGAAATAGTTTCGATTTTAGCAGTCCACGTATGTCTGTTTGTAGTTCCGTATGTTCCACAGTACCTATTTTTCCGATTTTTAAGATTTTAACCAAGTTTATAAAGGTGTAAATTTTGTCATAGTCGGAATCTTTTTACATGTTTAGCTGGCGTAAATTTTGATAAAACGTACGAAATAACATAGTAATTATAATAAGATTATTTGTAATCATGAATGCGGGCGAAATCATGAACCAAAACAAAATAGAAACATGTTTAAGCTTTCAAAACAATCATTAGTTGAAATTACACAGACACATGAATTCAAAATCACTCATAATACACGAAAAATTGTCCGCTATTCAATGGCCCACTGACGCGACTATAAAAAGGAAAATAATAAGGTTTGGATTGAATATCCTTACTACGTAGTCATCCAATGTCGAGCATGTTTCTTTTAAAAACGACGAGACAACTAATTTTAACCAGCTACTATGGGAATGAATCCCATGTAGGTAAAGCCAACACCCACAACCAGCCATCTGTTCTTCGACACTAGCAACTAACCATAAATTAGAATAAACGTAACAAAGCTAGTACATAATTGTATTGGTTTTATTTAAACACGTATATTTTTAAAAACCTCACGGATTTGCCCACGTGGATTTATATCTTCTGAATTATAAATAAATTCATATTAATCGCTAAAATGTTAATTAAGTCGTTTCGTAGCCTATTAAAAACCTTCAGACAAATACGACAAAAATTCTAAAAGCCCAAAATTGGTTTGGCAACGTATATTTTTTTTATGAGATTTACCAATCCTGAGACGGAAGATGGTTTCTGTGCCATGATTACACTGCCTCTAGTCCTTTTTTCACAAACACAGCAAAGCTGTTTGAAGGAATGAATTCGTAGGATGTTCGTACCAACCCATGCAGACGGGAGCGCGGAAAAGTTTATGTGATATGAAAACCCAAAAAATTACGAAAGATTTTTTATGAAAGAGGGGGCAAACAGACAGTCGTTTCACCTGGAGACATCCATAGACTCCGGCTACATCATTAGCAGGTGCGTTGTTATCTTTATATATATAATTCTTCTGTGCGTGTGTATGTCACTGAACTCCTCCTCAGCGGCTGGACCGATCTTGATGATTTTTTTTGTGTGAGTTCAAGGGGATTCGAGGATGGTTTAGATTCACAAAAAAATATATAAATAATAGGACAAGGGAATAAAGATAGACAGACAGCTAGCAGAAAGACAGATTCAATTTTATATACTGGTATAGATTCTTGGGTTGGCCTTCACCAGATAAAGTGGGTCAGTCATAAGCTGGTGTAATAACGAAGGTTTCCACACAGGTCCTTATTTGGCCAGCGCCGAGGGTTATTAGAAAACACAACACAACAATTAACATCGCTTTCACGCATCTGCGAGGTGAAAAGGTGTTTTAAACATTGTTTTAGACAAGCATAGATAGAGGTTATAGTAGTTAAGCCAAGCGTGGATGATAAAAAATATTTAAATATCTATACAGATAAATAAAATTGGAGTGTCTGTTTGTAACATTAAAATAACTGCTTTTTACCAAATGCATATTCCATATATGCATTTAGTAAAAAGCAGTTATTTTAATGTATACACGGTACCTATACCAAAATAGCATTTTTTATAATTTTTGTCTGTCTGTCTGTTTGTTCCGGCTAATCTTGGAAACGGCTGGGCAGATTTTGACGGGACTTTCACTGGAAGATAGCTTATGTTATAGGGAGTAACTTATGCTAAAAAAATAATCATCATCAATCCGTCTAAGGCTAAGTTAACGCGGGCGAAGCTGCGGGCAACAGCTAGTTTTGTATAAAACTTTTATTTGGAAGACATGTTTTTTATAAATTATAACCAATCACACCACGTAATTATTGTCCCTCGTGTCTTATGTAAACATTTAGAAATTCATACGAACATCTATGGTGTCACTAACGTTTTAGATTCATCTTACAAATTTGTGGGGATTAGAACCCAATCCACTAACCCCACACCTCCCCTGAAACTACACAGCCGCTACAGAGGATCGAATATGGTCAAAAAGGTTTAATATGTAAGTATCTCAGTATATATTTCATATTCAAAAGCTCTATAAACGAGCTTACCAGTTCATGCAAGTTTCGCAGTTGCAATAATTAACATTAACTTTTCAGAAATTAATTACAATATTAATAACCGCTCGTGTCTCGTGAGAACGTCGTGAGAACTCTTTGTTAGTAATTCCGTTACGTCAAGACTGGACCTTGGCGAGGAACAATGGACGCTAATAACACGATTAACCAACTGTGACCAATTAAAGTGGGTAATGCCAGACGAAAACATCACTATTACCATATTAGCAATTTACATTTCTCGGCTATGGCTGAGCCGAAAGTTACGATTAGCAGTTTATAATGATGGAAGCTGGCATTAATGATGGTGGGTCCTTTATAACAGTCTTACCTGACAGTATATAACAAGGAAGAGTACCAGGCTAGGCAAGCGGATGCCTACTCTTAGTTCTTACCCTCCACAATGCTTTGCTGGTCCCAGAAAGTTTTAACATAGGTAGATATCTATGTTAAAGATTTCGGACTCACTGAGATCGTATCAAAGGCTCATTTGGGGGGGTACCGCTGCCGATCCTGACTACACAGAATTAGCAATAACGGTACGCGAGGTGACCAAGCATGTAATAAAAAAGCGGATGCCCTGAATCTGTCAACGCCAACGTGAAAGGTCTATGATTACCATATGCTATTAGTTTTGATGGACAGTGTCCCTTCAGTTCCAGGTGACCTCGGATGCGTCACTAATATCTATTAATATTTTAGATTGTACCCTGCTTAGTGTTTACCTTTGAATCGAGTACATATCGAAGCTGTTCGACGAAAGTAATAAGCTAGTCGACTCATATCAACGGTGACACTTTTTTATCTTTAACGCCGGGAAATGCTCTGAGGCATCCCGCGGGGGAGCGGGTCTCCCCACGCGGGTATGTGGGACTCGCTGCGCCCGATAGCTGGTAAATGGACGCAGGTCTACCCACTAAAACCCGGCATGTGCTACCAATGCCGCCGTTGGTGAGGTGCTCCTGATCTAATAAACCAACAGGGCACCTCAACGGCTAGTCAGTCCTCCAAGGGACCGACGCCACCTCCACAGAGGGGTTGTCCCGCACCACAGAACAACCCCTCCCAACGTCGGGACAGTACAATAGGGTGAGATTCCCGTCCTCGTCCCTTGCTCTTTTTTCCCCTCTTCTTATAAGAGGGTTACAAAGAGCCCCTTCGGCTCAATTAGCTTCGCCCAAGGTGCTGGGCTCACCCTAGGCTACTGAACCCCACCGCCACGTCAAGGCCTGAACCATGGTGGGGCTCAACGGTGCCACTTGGCTCAAAACCCTCCAACCGACACATGAGTGATAATGATGATTGTTCTAGTGTTCAAATAGACGGTGTTATTAACTATTTACAGAAACAATTAAGTATTTCGACACCCGATGTTCACGCTCCAAAAAATATTAGAAAGCCTAGGGATGTGATGGGAAATAGATAACTATTATATTATAAAAACTATGTACTTATATTTTCGGACGGCGACATGTGATAGCTTAATTGTTTTCATACGAACCGACAATACTTGGAGATCTAATAAAATGAAATTGTTTGATCCATTGTTTGTCTACGCCGTGAACTATTTTTATGGTTTTGGTATTGGAATTATTTTTATCAGTTGTATTTATGACGTATTTAGATGATATCTGAAACATAATCGAAATTCGATCAGCAGCGCAAGCGTAAAAAGCTAACGGACATACTCATTTTCGCATTAAAAATTAAAAATGTAGGTATTATTTTATTGTATCAAGATTCATGAGTTTAAAAATATTTTCCCGTGAAAGACGATTCCCAGCTTCTTAATTCAATTGTATTAATTAATAAATTCATCTTGAGATTATTATTTGCCATCTTAGCGTGTTTATTTCAATACAATAGAATATTTATTCAAAACAATAGCACTGGAAATATCTCTCAATTAAAAAAAAACCTAAATGTCAAGGAGGTAAATATATACCAAGTTGTTAAAGTTATGTAATAGCCGTGGGTATAAAATCATGCGACCTTGGAAATATGACGAACGCCTAACTTGATACAATTATATTTTAAGAAATTTTGAAACTAAACCGATAATTTGACCATCCGCACTGAAAACACGACATAAGAACTGTGTAAAGACTAAAGAGTACGGACTTCTTTGAGATAACATTATAACCAGGTCGGACTGCGACCGTCAATATGATGAGAGGTAATTAAGTGAATATTTCTCATAAATATCACCTTTTTTTCGCAGGGAAATCCTTATGGATGCAGCCAGGATCTTCGGATAGATCTTGACCCAATGTAGGACTCGCACCTGGGAGTGCCCACCCTAACTAAAACCACTGCGAGCGCCTTCAGCCGCTTTTTGAGGGTCCCGGATATGCAGGCAACGGACAGGATCGCCTCAGCGACAGGCTGGCCCCGGCGAAGGCCAGACTACTCCTCGTAGACTACTGCCCGGCCGCTCCTAAGCAGTCCCCACTCATAAATATCACCTACCTAGTCAGTGCTAATGACAGACAGATAGCTAGTCAGCTATGATGATGACAATGATAAAATTAACAATAACTTATGTGTAAATGTAGAAAAGATCCCGCCGGCCAAAGATAAACTCAGCCAGTAGGTACTTATAGCCAGACAAAACTCGGACTTGGATATGTTGTACTTTAGTCTCGTAGTTAGTAAGTGGCATAAGGCCACCAGGCTGATGATGATGAGGCACACAGGTAAAAATAGTTATGATTTAAAAACCCAAAATCGATTATAATTAAGGAGCTGTTCTATAGGTAGATTGACTCATCACGATATCTCTGGAACTATAAGACCTAGAGACTTGAAATTTGGTAGGAATATTACTTTTGCCATGTAGAGGTCAGCTAAGAACGGCTTTTGAATTGTGATTTTGAATTTGATTGTGAGAAGAAATTCCTCCCTCTCCCCCTTTGACAGAACCAAGTCTGTGCGGGCAGCTTGTTATAATATCAAATTAATTGGGACACGTAATAATTACTAATAATATATAAGTATTCGTTTGGTAATGACGTAATTAATTCGAGATTATAATGAATAACCCTTTGCACAAGTTCGTCATATTTAATGACATAAGTTATATTGTAGTCACTCACAGTCATCGGCGTTCCTTTTAACAATAACGTCTAGAATACTTAAGTTCTTCCTTCTAATATTTTAAGCCTAAATTAATTGGATTTAGCTTAAAAATTATGGATTTTCCGACAAACATTTCAGACTGTTTCACTTTAAAAGCCCAACAAAATAAAATTTACGATTTGATTCTGGTGACTCGTGTCTAAGTGAGCCACGAGAGAGAAATATATTGCCTAAGTTTCTTTGTACTATCATTACAGATTGGCTTTGAGTTTTGACGTAACAACTAAACAAATGAATTTAAAATTTAAGTCCATAGATTATAGAGCAAGTTACAGGGATTCAACATATCGCAATTTTTAATATAGCTTTCGAAACAGTAGCCTGAGAACTCCATTTTAGGTCGATTGAGTTAGGTTTAAAAATACTCCGTGTTTATATCGCAAGGCCATCTTGTTCAAAACCGCGTGGCGCCTGAGTTAAACCCCAGCATCGCTAATTTTTTTAAAACCTATCATAAACTTAACATTAATGATCTAAGTGTATTAGTAAACTTTTTTCAAATTCTTTATACACACACTTAACATGTTTACAAAATTTGAATACTTATCACATGTTTAATAATAAATAATAATAATCTTCAGACACTCGTAACAACTTAGTAAAATTCAAAAGAAAAAGAATTTAATGAGTGCTAAATAACTATGTTTATCTAACCTCTTAGTAAAACAAGGAATTTAACCAAATCAACTAAAATTGTATAAAATGCTAGAGGCGATTTTACTTTAAACGTGTGGAATCCATATTCATTCTCAACTCCGTCAAGAAAGTAGCTCCGTCAGTAGGTGACCAGTACCTACACGAGACAAGAAAATTTTATCAGCCTGGACACTGCAAATCTTTTGTAAAACGAAGACGCGGGAAACTACTAGTCCTAAATTAAATCGTTTCGTCGCCTTCGCGACACAAACGTTCGTTAACATTTTTCTTAGATTTATTTGTTGAATAAGAAATCATATCACGCTTCCACGGCACGCAACCACTAACGCTATAATTGCTAAATTGAAAGAATTTGTGGCGATGAGTGAGCGGCCAGCGCACACGATGCATCATACAGGGTACATTTTTGTATGATATTCCGTTGTAAACATTCTTTAGTAACAGTTTTTGCCCTTGTGCTATTAACACTCAATGATGGGTATTCGAGTGGCGAGTTTGCATCTGTAATGCGGCGAAAATTCAATGGTTTTTACCGCCGCCAGCAAAGGATCTGACCGGATCCTTCCTTTAGTAAAGGTCAACCAAGAAAACCGTCACACGCGAGAGGAAATCTTAACATTGTCCAATCTCCATCATCGTGTACACCATGAAAGGCAATAAAATTAACCGGTACTTTAAACATCTTTTTTTTACGCCGGGAAATGCTCCGAGGCATCCCGCGGGGGAATTGGGACTTCCCCGCTGGTATGTGGGACTCGCTGCGCCCGAAGATGATAAGTGGATGCAGCTCTACCCACTAAAACCCGGCGAGTGCCACCAATAACGCCTTTGGTGAGGTGCCCCGGATCTATTGAGGAAACAGGGCACCTCGATGACTAGTCAGTCTTTCAAGGGACCGACGCCACCTCCACAGAGGGGTTGTCCCGCACCACAGAGCAACCCTTTGCTGGTTTTCCTATCACAACAAAATAAATTGCAAATGTTGTCGTAAATCTAGTAAATAACATCGGCAGGTTTTCGGAATTTCAACGAAGATGTAGTTTTTTCACTCTAGTATCGATACCAGCTACGAATAAACGATCAAAGCATTAGTATATTTTTTGGGAATCTGCTGCTAAAGACGTGGTGCTCAAGGGAGATGTAAAATTGATTATGATATTATGATCATATCAAATCGCGCTATAGTATAATAGGTAGCCAAATATATACCAACAGAGATTTATGAATAAAGAGACATTTAAAATAGTCTAGCTAAGTTCATTAATACATCGTAACATTCACTTTCAATCTTAGCCGATTTTTACGAAATCGCGTATTGGTTCCGTGGTGTAGTGGTTATCACATCTGCTTTACACGCAGAAGGCCGCCAGTTCGATCCTGGCCGGAATCACACTTTTTATACAATTTAGAATTTTATAATGATAATAAAAATAATATTTTATATAAGATTCACTTTTTTTTAAGTGTATAATGAGATAGTAAATTGTTTAAATCATGTAAGTTTTCACAAATAAATATTGTGCCAAAATTTTTCAAATATCATAAACTAATAGAAAAGGTAAAGGTTGTCTATTTGCAAGCAATAATTTCCGTTCAGACCAGTCGGATTAACAAAAATATTTTTGTATTAGATAGCCCAACAAGTGAGAGGGTAAACAAAGGTCTGTTTTTTTTTCACTACGGAATAAATATATGCAAATGTCAATTTTCGAAATATAGACCAGTGCCGAAGCCTTTGACAATGGCAAAAAGTGAAACAAAATTATAGTAGAATGAAACCCATTGGAAAAGGAAGAGAATATAACAGAAATGAAAGGAAAAATAATTTACGGGCGATCTAAGAAGATCTACAACTTTTGTATTTACAATTTTTTCACATAACCTCAAAATGTATGTGAAAAATTCAAATAACCAAGTTTTTGGTTTTTTATTTTTATCTTTTACAAAAAAAAATGTTTGCTCACGAAATTTGGTGTAAACTTACCTCCTTATGTTCCAAACACACTGTATTTTTTTAAATTTAAAATATTTATTTTTTCACCTTATATCGATTTAATATCGAAAAAACAGCCTTATTTTCACTTTAAAATTCTCCTGTCAAAATATCAGCTTTCTTCAAAAAGTTGGTGTGTATTCTGTTGGGTGAAATCTCTACTTTCTAATGGTGTAAAAAAAATATACATTACTATGGTAAATTTTCTCAGAAAATGCAATAAAATGACTACGATACCAGAGACAATAAGGTCCAGACCGCCCTAGACCCTACGAAACAATATGCGTAGATGCCTATTTATTGCTATTTTGAGATAACTTATATACCTGAGTGACCTACGGAACATTTTAGCCCATCAAAACGTATTTCATAGAGAAGTGGGGAAGGGGCTAGGAGGGTCTGGGCCTTACTCTCTCTCGTTTCGTACTCGTGTTTTTGCATTTTCTGATAAAATTGACCACAGTAATGTATATTTTTTTTACACCATTAGAAAGTAGAGATTTCACCCAACAGAATACACACCAACTTTTTGAAGAAAGCTGATATTTTGACAGGAGAATTTTAAAGTGAAAATAAGGCTGTTTTTTCGATATTAAATCGATATAAGGTGAAAAAATAAATATTTTAAATTTAAAAAAATACAGTGTGTTTGGAACATAAGGAGGTAAGTTTACACCAAATTTCGTGAGCAAACATTTTTTTTTGTAAAAGATAAAAATAAAAAACCAAAAACTTGGTTATTTGAATTTTTCACATACATTTTGAGGTTATGTGAAAAAATTGTAAATACAAAAGTTGTAGATCTTCTTATTACCTACAACTTTGCTATTCAACTTTTTTCCATGAGACTTGTAGATTTGCCGGAAATCGAGATAAACCGTTTTTTACCCTTAGTGCCCCCCCCCCCCTCCACTTTCCCGCCGTCAGATCGCCCGTAAATTATTTTTCCTTTTATTTTTGTTATATTCTCCTCCTTTTCCAATGGGTTTCAATCTACTATTATTTTTTTTGGTTTCTAAAATTATCGACCCTGGTCTAATAATGATACCGGCTTGACATTTGCAATGTGTCAATTTAATTTAAAAAGGTAGGTAGGAAAATTGGATATATAGGTAGTTAATTACAAACCTAGTTATTCCCTGCAGTTTTACCTGCAACCTGCAACAACTAGGTTAAAAATATTGTTCTTATAGGTATTTCTTTTTGTTTAAAAATATATGGTTCTAGTCTGTTATTATATGGCACAAAAAGTTTATTTGATAATCATCAAATAAACTAAATGTGTAAATGTAACCCAAATGTCAGAAATACAAACTTACAGACGGTAATTATTACAAAATGTACATGTTTATTGTTCAGACGTAAGTAATACTGGGTCAGGACAGGGTTATTACAAATAGATTAGTCATCGTATTAATAAATAACAACAAAACCTACTTACAGAAAATTATGCAAATTTTCTTTAGCTAATTAGCCTTATTTTTTTACTGTGATATCTTAGTTTACTTTTATTTCAAATAATCAATACAAATGAATAGAATTGAAGTGTGCTTATAATATCAGAATTTACTAAATGTGTATAAACTCTTTTACTTTAGAAAAAATTTAGGTTTTTTTTATAACATTAAATACCCAGAAACTATAAACAAAATATGATTTAAATAGAGAAGTAAACAACATTGTATTTACTTACAACAATTGATCATATTATAATTTATAAAGGCGAAAGTTAATAAGTTTGGATGTTTGTTGGGCTACAAAATAATCATCATTAATCATAAAAACTCTAAGTTAACGCAGGCGAAGCTGTGTTATGTTCATGTAAAAAAAATATCGATTTTTTTTTCTATATAATATGTTGTAGTGTTATATCGATACTTTGCTATATAACGAACAAATATATCGATATTTTAAAAATATTGTAAGTAATTACTTGTATTTAACTAGTTTATAATATTAAAAAGGTATCAGGTTAATTATGACTAAAAACCGTAGACAGAGAATACCGAGGTTCCTCCGAGGTTCGGAAGGATTCTGCCCAGCACACTTGCCGCCTTCATAACCTTCGGTCCCAACATGGAGAAATGTGGGCCGAAGGTCCGCCCTTGGTAGGACGAGCCCCAAATATTTGATATGGGGCCTCATGCTGACCCTCACCCCACTAACCCTTTCCGTCCGGTAACTACCAATAAACCTAGCTAATGATATCTTTATTACACTAAGTATATTTAGCTTTTGTGGAATTTGTTTTCTTGTCAAAAGAAATCTCTAATTGAAGTTAAGTAGGTATATTTGCATTTTGTATTTTTACCTTCTAATTTATAGTATAAAATAATGTTGATTAATTAGGCGTCAGCCCTTCTATACCCTAGACTAGAAAAGTTGGTGAACCATGGATAAAATAAGGTAATTTGTTTACTAACACAAATCAAGTAACAATAAAAAATACTAGAAATAGTAACAGTATTTTAGATGACCTGCTTTTGATATTGTTTAAAATTTTATGTTACAATTACAAAAGCAAGTATTATTGAGTTTTTTAACTTTTTAACATAGAACTCTTTATTTTTATGAAAGAGAAACATAGGTAGATTTAGCTCCTCAAAGCATGACAACACCTACCCATATATTTCATCATGAAATGTAAACACATACTTTCAAATGTCAAATAGTTATTATGTAAGTTTTTACATAATTATGCAGATAAGCAAACTGTTTTTATCACTATTAAAGCTAAGAGCAAAATTAATGTTTATTCATGTTTCATGAGTACTTTTTTTCATTATATTTATTGGTTCTAGATTAAAGTTGGTAGTTATGAATCTTGGTCATAGAAGACAGTAAAAAAATATCTTAAGTTTTGAGTTTAAATATTTAATAGTTATTAATATATTATAGTAGGCATAAGGATTACATAGTTCATATTTTTAATTTATATTAATGAATAAATGAAGATTAAATAACTTTATATTACTATTCTGTACTGTTTTCTTTACTAAATTCTTAAACAAGGAGAATTTTCCAAACACATGACCATAATATTCACATATAAAAAATTATGAAGTTGTTTTTAAGGAATATTATAAAACTATGATACTCTCACACATGAAAAGTTCCAAATCTTGTCCACTAAAAAAATAAAGGCTCTGTTTAGACTTATCTCATCACAATCCTTACTAATAATATTGTAATGTGAATGTGAGATTGTTTGTTATCCTTTCACATAGAAACTACTTAACCAATCATCATGAAACTTTGTACACTTTCTCAAAGGTATTGCGAAAGATATAGGATACCTTATTTTGAAGTGTAAACTTCTTTTAGTGTGGTACACATATTTTTAGATGAGATAAAATCTCTGAACTCTCACCACCTCACACGAGCCGCTGGAGATGCAATTTGACGTTTGATTTATTTAAAGATTATGCAATATTTGTTTTGCAAATTGTGTTGCTTCTAAATTGTCATGCGGCCATTTTGTGTGCCGTTTATATTGTATAGGTTGTCATAATCTATTACAGCCTGTATTATAGGTCTTTGAATTTAATTGTTTTGTTTTCAATTCTATTGGCAGTCCCTGTGACTGGTTGGGTTCATTTTAAAATAATTTCATTTTTATGGACAAAATATTTTACAATATGTTACAACTGTTACTACATGTCAAAAAAAAAAAATCGTCCCGTCTTTAGGGTTGGTTGTCAAATATAAGTGCATTTAAAAATCCTCAAAAGTTTCAATTGGTTCTAGAATCAGAAATAAACTTCACTACAAACAATTAAATGTTGTTCTGTAACCATTATTGGATTTGGACATTTTGGATGCTGAACCAATTCAATGAAGGGCGTAAATATAACAGTGTCTTAAAATTTGCTCTATCAATTATCAAATACCAAGGAACAGCAAATAGACTCTTTTTAATTCACATCCTTAAATATCATCATACTCGCGGGCAAAAGCTAGTTTTCTAATAAATGAAAAAGGTATAAAATTATTCTTATCAGAGATAAACCGCTCGTTATCACGTTAATACATCACGTTTATGCAAACATGAAAACGTCATTAACAATGAAAAATTATTGAAGCAATTCAGAGTTCCGACCAATAGGTACTGTATCGGTTTCGGATTTTGTAAGGTTTTTGTTTTTAGTCTGTGACATTAGACATAAGTCATAAAATTGTATCGTACAGTACTTGGATACGTTACTTTACAAGGTCATCTATATAACCCGATGGAGATAACAGATAGGCACAAACATGCATAGTACACAAACAATGATATCAGCGCAAATTTTTATATAAAATGACTCATCCGTCCGGCAGTATAAATTGATGTACCGGGCAACTATAATATTTGCATGTATTTATTACAGTTACCAAATGTTTATTGTATATAAAATAATTATTATATTCTAATGCCAAATAGGTCATTCATCAGGTCATCTTAAAATACACGATATTGGGTCCCCACGATATTCATTTCATGAAACTTGAGAAAAAATTACCTTGTCCAAACATTTCAATTCTTCAGTAGGATAAACTGTTTTTTCGCACCTCGCACAAGTTTTATTCATTTTGACTAAAATATACGCACAATATCAACACAAATAAAGAGCACTGGTGTTCGTCACAGTGACACAAGTTTCACTTTTCACAAAAAAAGTTTAAAACTAACTTTATTTTATGTGATACACTCAAGAGCACAATTCTCGTTGCATTCCCTTACGCGCATGCCAAAAAATGACAAATGGCGGCGTATAATGTTGCTATCAATAAATATAAATATTCTACTAACCTACTACATTTCAAAACAATACCCATTAGTATGTAAAATGAAATTTATTGAATTATGATTATTTTTATGAACACTGACACTTGTCTCTTTTTAATACAGCCAATGCTTCATTAAAGTATTGTTTCGAAGTTTGTATCATTTCTGTAAGGTTTTTATAATCTTCTTGTTTTTCTTCTTCAACCATTTTCAATTTATCTTCCAAAAATTTTATTTTTTCATCTGACAACTCTAACTTATACTTGAGTTCATCTTTATCAAATGTATCATAGTATTCTACATTCGCTTGTGTTTCTGACGACGTTTCACTCGGCTTATCAATTACTGATGCCGTGATAGAAGAGTGCTGTTTAGTTATTGATGTTCCATTGCCTTGTATATTAAAATCTTTAGTCAAAAGAGTCCTTGATGTCCTGGAACTCCTTTTAAAATCTCTAATACTTTTTAATTCTTCTTCTAGCGACATTATTTTTCTCTCCAATCGTCGTTTCTTTTCTTTCATCTTTCTATGAGATTTGTCCAATTCTTCCCATCGGTGGCGCTCAACATCTAATCTCTCATTTAAATTTACTACTAGTTCAGAAAGTTTATTTATTTCATTATCAGTCGCCATCTTCATTGGAGTGAAGAAAACACTTTGTAGTGAACATTCTTCGTATTTTATAAGCTGAGTTCGAAGTTCTTCTATTTTAGCTGTCTTCTCTAATGCTTGCTGGCGCAGTGCTTCAATTTTTGCATCAGTATTAGAAATCAACTTTTTATAATCTCCAATTTCGTTATCCAGTTTAGTCATTTTACACGTGTTTTCTTTTAATATTTCTTGATAGTATATTTCCAAGTTCTTTATTTGATTCTGAAATTATAAAAAACAAAGAGCCTTTATCAAGTATCAACGCAAAATAGTAATTAGGAATTTTGACTGTTTGTACGTTTGTGTTAACTAATCTCAGAAACGGCTTAATCAATTGAGGTAAGTGCCCGCAGTTCGTCAATAGATGGAAGACTATTAAATTGTTGATTATCTCTTGTCAGCCCTTTGTCAGCCATATTTTTTTACACGTCTCAAAAAGGTTTCAAACCTTAGTCACAAATATATTTTCTCAAAAAGTCTTACCCTTTGCTCAGTTATTAATAGATCATCGTGTTTACTTTTCTCTATAAATGTTTGTATCTTCTGGCGTATTGTAGTAATATCACATTCTAGGTTTCTGATTCGACATCGTGCTCCTTCTAATTTCCTTTTCAATTCTGCATTTTCTTCTCGTACCAAGTCTAATTCTTTCACTGCTTGATCAGATTCTTTTTTTCTTCGTGTTTCGATTTCTTTTATTATCTATAAAAGATGAGAGTAGTTTAATTATAAATTTTATGTTTTCTTAATTATATTATTATAAAGTAAATTTTGGTAGACGAAGTGCTTGTCGGCCATTAACCAGGTGGGGAAGACGATCTCCGTGCGGTGGCCGGTCCCTGTTGGATGCGAGTGGCAAGGGATCGGCCGTTTTGGCGTTCATTGAGTGAGACCTATGTTCAGCAGAGGGCGGATAGAGGCTGATGATGATGATGATAAAAGTAGTTTTGTTAATTATTTCGTTAAAAGAAACATACTTGACTTTGATCTTTTCTTTTTGATTCAATAATGTCTTTTTGTTTTCCGTTTAACTTCTCTTCGAGTTCATTAATTTTTGCTTGCAATAACATTATCTGTTGAGCTCTACCCTTCCACCCTGCAACATCGTTTTGAAGCTCTTTAATACTAGTAAATTTATTTCCAAGCTCTTGTTGCAGTATCTTTGTGGCTATCAATATATCATTTTTTAATTCCAGATTCCTATTTTTACTTTCGTATAACTTTTTATTGACTGCATTTAATTTATTGTTTAATTCTTTTAATTCGTCTGGATTGTATTCGTTGGTCTCGACTTTACAAACACAAGCTTCTAATTTTTCGTTCTCTTTATTTATCATGTCAAGTTGCATTATTTTTCTTTCGAGACAGGAGTTTTTTGTTTTGTAACTTTCAACTTCAGCAATGAGATGGCGATTTTGTTTACAAAGCTCAGTAATCTTAGCGCTGATTATGCCTGCTGACTTTGTAGAAATAGCTGGGCCAGTTCCCGAAATTATATCACGTATTCTTTGATTAAGTTCTGTAATTGTTTTTCTAAGCTCTTTCATTTCTTCGTCTTTGGTAAAGATACATTTACGCAGCTCGCTATTTTCTGCTGTCATTACCTAAAAGTATTTGTATAAACATATAAAACCGACCTCTGTGGCTCCAGTGGTAAGCGCGTTGGCGCTCAAGCTGGAGGTTGCGGGTTCGAATCCTGCCAGGGAACAAAAAAAATTCTGTGTTCCTGGGTCATGGATGTGTATTAAATATGTGTATTATATAATAAAAATCTTAAATATATGTATAGTATAAAAGTATTAAATATATTTCCGTTGTCTGGTACCCGTAACACAAGTTTTTCGAGAACTTACCACGGGACCAGATTGACGTGGTGTGAAAGCGTCCATAAATATTATTATTATTATACTTTTTATCCGAGAAATAGTCTCAGCTGAATGCCGGAATTTTATAGTGGTGACAGGAACAGGCTCGCCAAAGAACTTGCACCACTTAAATACTTAATAATTTACTAAATCTGACTGTTAAGGGATGTCCTGACTATTGAGCAAGTGTCCAAGATAACTGCTTTTTGTAATTTAATATAAATATTTTTATGAAGACCCAAATCTGAAAGACTATTGTGTTAAGACTTAGGAATCACTCCTGTGGATGAGACTATTATGGGGATTATTCTGACGACGTTTTGGTGCCACATTTGTTTTATTTCTTCAGCTTATTGTAAGTACTTTGTATTTTTTCTGTGTGCTTTTGTTTTAGATTTTCGGTATTAGGTATGGATATGTCAATTAAATATGTAGTTTTAGAGCTCTTAATAGTTAAGGTAATATCTGGTCTATTGTTATTCTATTATTATTATTATTATTATAAAAACGATTTTTGAAAGTCGTTCCTATAAGGAACAATAATATTTTACCACACCACGGTATTTTAGTCCCGGACAATAGTAATAAGCTATTTGTAATCTCTCAATCTTGCAAATTTGACTGGGAACACCTAGGACTCAACATTGATGGGAGAAAATTAAACCATCTCAGATTTGCGGATGACCTGGTTTTACTGGAAGAATGTCCAAAGAAGCTTGAGAAGATGATACAAACTCTAAACACTGAAAGCACAAAAGAGGGTCTAAGAATGAACATAACAAAGACGAAGTTAATGACCAACTCAAAAATTGAACCCATAGGAATTGAAGAACAACAACTGGAATATGTAGACGAGTATTGCTACTTAGGTCAGATCATCTCCCCTAAAGACCAAACAACAAAAGAAATAAATAAAAGAATTGCTAATGGGTGGAAAAGATATTGGTCCCTTAAGGAAATTGTTAAATCGAATGACCATACTATGTCAACCAAAAGAAAAGTTTTCAATATGTGTATCCTTCCATGCATCACCTACGGCTGTGAAACATGGTCCCTTACAAAATATCATAGAGACAAATTAGATAAATGCCAGAGAGCTATGGAACGAAGCATGACAGGAGTAAGAAGGCAAGACAGAATTAGCATCCAGTTAAGGTCTAAAACTAAACTAACCGACATTCTGCATAGAATAGATCTCCAAAAATGGAGATGGACAGGCCATATGTTGAGATCCAAACAGGAAAAGTGGAGCCAAATTATCACACAGTGGTACCCTCGAGATGGCAAAAGACGTAGAGGACGACAACAAGCGCGCTGGGAGGATGAGCTTAAACTTACGGCGGGATCCAAATGGAGAAGAGTTGCTCAAGACCGTAAACAATGGAAGCTACTGGGCTTTTGCTAACAGGCACACTGAGTTGAGAGACATACTATAACAAACTTCAAGATCAGATCTCTCACCCAGTTTAAAGGGCTAAATAAATAAATAAATAAAAATTTGTAATCTATCAAATCTATTTGTAAGAGGTAGTGCCATGCTGCATTGCAGCCGAACTGGGCCGGCACTACCATGGTGGTACCTCTCGCCCACATAACACCGGCGTCAAGTGACAGCTATGCTGACACGTTTCGTGCGTTTTTTGAGTTTCCGGTGGCCCATTAGTGGGGATTGGGAAAAGGAGGGTGGCGCATCTGCATGGCCGTGGTTGTGTGGATGTGTACGGGCGTCGGCGCCGTGAGGCTCCGACTGCTCGTTTGCCCCTTGATCACATAAAAGAAACAAATCTCAATTTTAAACGTGTTAGAACTTATTACGGGTACTAGATATCGGAAATAAGTTTGAGAAACTTTATACATACTACACAAGTTTTTACTATATACATTAGATACTTATAGAAATTATACATAATATCCATTAATCAAGCACAAACATTAATATATATTTGAAAATTTGTTCTTAGCGGAATTTGAACCTGTGACCCACCGGATGAAGGAAAATCAATGTACTACTTAAGCGTCATTAATTGCGTATTCACTTTGATAGCATTCAAAAATGTTGTCTCTAGTTTAAAAAATATTATAAGTTATATGTTTTTTTATGTTAGTTGAATAGGCAAACTGGCAAACGTGCCACCTCATGGTAAGTGATCAACGTCGCCCATGAACATAAAATAGTTTACCTGGAACAGGCAACGCATCTATGTGTTGTCTATCCTGAGACATAAGATGTTAAGTCTCGTGCCAGTAATTACACTGCCTGTCTTGCCCTTCTCTCCGAAACACAGCAAAGCTGTTTCACTGGAGAAACAAGCAAGATGGTGGTACCCATGCCGCCGGGAGCGCGGCGCTTCCCTCCCACCGGTAAAAATATAGAAAATCAACAAACATTTTCCTTAAATTCTGTCGAAAGAAAACTGTAATGTACATATCATTAATTTAATGCTTTTTTATAGTAACATACCTTAAGCTGTTCAATTAAATGAGCATTTAGTTCAGGAGGATAGAGGATATCGTCTGAATCGGGCTTACTAAATCCATTAAGGAGTTTTAGTTTCATCTCGTCAGTTTCTTCAATCTTTCCCATTAGGTCTGAAATTTTTTCTCCTTTCGTAGCTGCAGCAGCATTTTTCTCCATATCGCGTTCAAATACTTTAATTTACAAAACGTCATTAAATTAAAATTGACAACATATATATTTTCTCTTTTTCAAAAAAGAGCATATCTTTGATTAGGTATTAAAAAGTTTGTATCGCTAACCAATGTGGGTTATTTTGTTAATAATGAATAATGAACTCTGTGAAAATTCATATTTTCTTGAACTTGGAATTAAATCGAAACATCTAAAACCAATAGGTAAGCAGCGTCTTTATAAAAATTTGTATTTTCAAATTATTCAGAGATTTTCTTCCACCTTTTGCATAATATCATGAATTAATTATTAAATTGCAAAGTGTGTGGTACGAGCGCGACATACTGGAAGTGGCCATCAGTCGGTATGCCTTAAATAATTAGGTTATCTCTAATAAAGCTAAATGGACGGCCAAAAATACTTGTACAGATATTGTAAATCACGCGAGCTCACGAGTGAGGCATTTTGTTTGGTTCATCTCTACTAAGTCTACTATAATGTGTTTTGACTTTTGTTCATAGGTACAAAAAAAAACTGATTTTTCATATGGTGTAGGTAGGCTCTACTGAGAAAAGGCGGATTCCCTAGTGGGAATCCCTAATCTGGGAGGTCGTCGGCGACGACATAGTCAGAGTTTTCAGACCCGCGAAATGCACGAGCGTGTGGACGACTCGACAAAAAACATATAGACGATTTAACTTTAACCTCCTTTTTTGGCTTCGGTTAAGTAGCAGTAAGAATTGCGTTTTGTTCATTCGGAGCGGTTTTCTATTTTGTTTGTTTTAAAAACTTAATGGTGGATAGTGGAAGTGATAGTTGATTGATGGGGGCTAGAGGGGCGAAGCCACGCTCCATGAGATTTCTCGCCTTTTCTCCAAAGCACAGTCAAAATTTTGTTGACTTGGTAGCATGGCCTCTGGTCTTAGCCTCTATTAGGAACGAAGAAAGAAAATGACAATCAGCTGTCACATTTGCATTGATTTGTTGACATTGTGGTTGACATAAATTACCAATTTTCCGAACAATTTCATTAATTTTCATTATTTTGTGGATTCAGAAAAAGTTGAATTTGATTTAATCAGACAATTAGCAGTGCTATTAAATGGCTAAACTATACAAGTTTTAACGTATATACTTACAATACGCTTAGGGCGGTGACTCTGGTTAGTAACGCAAAATATGTCCTTGTTAAATTATAATATAAATAACTGTTGTGGTTTTGTTATGCTTATACTTTAGTTTCATGGTCGTTCATGATATAAAACGATTGAAATCTTATGATTTCTAGTAATGTATGAGTATGTAAATTTCTTGTTAGATAATCTTTTTTTTTTCAGTCAAAATGCCTAGCTCGAATCTAATTGTTCCCGTGGTTTTATGGGGCAAACATGCTCCTACTCATTGTATATCATCGGTATACCTGTCTAGGGACCAAAAAACTCTGGTTACGGGATGCTATGATGGTCAGATATGCATATGGCAAGTAGACCCGGAGACACTAAAAATGACCCCTCGTTGCCTTCTTGTTGGCCATACTGCACCAGTTACTTGTCTTTCAAGAGCCTCTATTATACAGGTAAAGTATATATAAAAGATACAAAAAATTGGTAAAACAATTTATTAGATAAAAATTATGAATTGTAAAAATAATGTATATGTAATAGTTATTTATATTATTAGTAAAAAAATATACAATCATGCTTCGATAATAGTTACTATGTATTAAGAGATAATCACAATTTATTAGTTTCAAGTTTAATTTTTTTTTATTTAAGGTAAAGTCTATATAAAAGATACAAAAAATTGGTAAAACAATTTATTAGATAAAAATTATGAATTGTAAAAATAATGTATATGTAATAGTTATTTATATTATTAGTAAAAAAATATATAACGATGCTTCAATAATAGTTACTATGTATTAAGAGATAATCACAATTTATTAGTTTTAAGTTTAATTTTGTAATATATTTTATCTCGTTAGATGTTTAAAAAAGATTTATATTACTAGTTTTATTAACTGAGACAAAAGGATAGATTACTATGCAATAAAAAGAATATATTGAAAATATTGCTGACATCTCTATTTTTTTCTAAAAGCTCAATCACACAATGCCATGTGCATTTATGAGTGCTATTCATATTGTAATATTTTTTCAACAGGACAACAATTTTATAGTGAGTTCATCCGAGGCTGGTGAAATGTGTACATGGGATCTGGTTGATGGGAAATGCAGAGAGAGTGTTAAGCTGACACAAATACATACAAATATACAGGTGAACAGTCATTTATTATTTGCATATTCTAAACACAAAATGATTATAAGAAATTTCAAACAGACTTCCATGGTATTTTAATTTTCACCATTTAGTTTTCATATCTTCTAGTGAAGTTACTTTACTCCTACTGGAAGAGTGAAGGGAATAAAGTAAATAAATGGTAAAATAAAGTATGAGTCCTAAAATCTATTTTGTGTTTATCTTATCTCATTTGAGCTATTATAATCTATACATACAAATAAATAAAATTGAAGTGTCAGTTTGTAATTTTACTTCACTTCACTACTTATTTTTTATTTTACAAAATTAATATGAATGAACTTTTAAACATCAACTTTTAAATTTTTTGCCTGTCTGTCTGTCTGTTTGTTCTGGCTAATCTATGAAACAACTGGAACAATTTTGACGGTACTTTCACTGATAGATAGCTGATGTTATAAGGAGTAACTTAGGCTATAAAAATAATCATCATCGATCCGTACATGGCTGTAAATCTAGGGCAACACAGGCGAAGCTGCGGGCAACAGATAGTTACTAAGAATTAAGGTGATATAAGATTGCAGTAAAAGTACCTACTATAAAGTTTATATTTATTTTATCCTGGCTGTTGCTCCCAGCTTTGCTTATGTTAGATTCTCTGAAATGGCTAGGCCGATTTTGACGGGATTTTCACTGGAAGATAGCTGATATTAAAGGGAGTAACATATTCTATAAAAATCATCAATCCGCGTACGGCTGTAAATCAAAGTTAACGCCATTGCGGACTTTTCTGTACGCATATTTAGGATACACAATTCCACCATGGATGTACTACCTAATCTTTCGGACCTCCCTGTCACGGACGCGAGGCGTGGGGGCTCGGGGTGCCCGTGCGGTCCGGCCAAATCACGACGAAATGATTTATTTCGTTGCGCATTATTGTATTTATTTAATTTGAATTCAGTAAGGGAAAAAATAATCTTCATGAAACGCTCATGCCAACTAACACATTTAAAATGATAAGGATTCATACCATATTTTTATTAGCTTTTCAATTATCGCTTTTGACCATTTTTTTAAGTATTAAAATAGATATAGTATGTTATCATCAAGAGATAGACATATGCCATCGCGGACTTTTCTATAGACCTATTTAAGATATTCAAAAACTTAATAAATTATAAGCAGTAACCTACCTCGAGAACCACTATATTCCTTGGTGGAAAACAGCTTTAAAATCCATTCAATAGTTTTTGAGTTTATTGCGTGCAGACAGACAGCCACACCCGGCGGAAGACTTTGTTTTATATTATGTAGTGACATATTATGTTTATTGTTATTGTTGTCATATGTACTTTTATCATTTTTAGGCGTACCACATGTGCAATAGTGAAGATTTGAGGCTATTCTGTAATGGATATTACGCAGAAATTTTGATCATGGATCCCTTTTCCCTGGAAATCCTTTTCTCATTGAGTTCCAAAATGAATCCTGATTGGATTTCAGCATTGCATGTGAGTAAAGTTCGTAAAATAAAACCAAATGTTTGTTGAAGAGGTTTGTTAATCTGAATCGAAAAACTGAACTGAACTTAAAAGGACAGATTTTTTTACATTATATTAGTAAAATTTCTGTTTTATGTTCAAGATTATTACGGACAGTGGTTAGCCACAAATTAGCACCTTTTTATATATTTATTTTACTAAAAACAGAATCTGTTTTTCAGGTTTTAAGACCATCATCAAGAAAGGATGATGTTGTGCTTGCTATATCCATCACTGGTACCGTGAAGGTGAGTCATTATCCTGTCATTTGTATTCACAGTAGCCAACTCACATGACCACTATCATGTGATCAGTCTCAAACCATTGTTTGATCATTGCCTGCTACGGATTAGAACTAATACATTGCATATACAAAAAGTGGAATGCAATTTTTAAGCTTTTAGGGGGTTCTTACATCTATTGCTTTAAATTAACAAATCTGAAAAGCTAACACAATCCAAACATTTATGATGCGACCAGTGCAGTAACTGTACCACTTGCTGCTCCTGCCAAAGCTATAAAAATGCAAATACACTAGTTCCGTAGCTAAAATTACTAAAACACTGAAAGGTGTTTAAAAACTAACTAATCCAATATGGTTGTGGAAATTGTCATCATGCCGAGGGTATAGGCCACTGGATAGGAGTATTAAGACATTAATTGAACAATATTTAATATACCAGGTATGGTCACTCCTGGGTCACGAGAACAAGCAGTCGGAGCCGATATACGAGAATGAGTCGAAGCAGATCCGCTGTCTTAACGCATTGTCCCTCAACTGCTGCGCGTACAACCAGCGCACCGTGCTCATCGTGTGCGCCAAGTACTGCCAAATATATGATGCTGGTGAGTTCACATCGTAATGTTGTGTTTTTTTATTCTAGTTTAGTTGTAGTTGGGTTTTAGTTTATTATTATTATTACCCTTGTGGCTCGTGGGCATATCAATAGTGAAACAGCTTTGCTGTGATTTGGAGGATGGCGCAGGATAAGCCGTATATAGGCATCAAGCCCTATCAAGAAATGAGAGACTGTTAAAGCCTGTCGCAAATTAAAACGCGTTTACTATTTTATACTACCAGGCACTTTTAATTCAATCTTCGGACCGCCCCACCAGCTGCGTAAGCAGATGACGTCACGGTTGTTACCGGAAAGGCATGGACGAGGAGCGAATAACGAGGTCCGCCGTCTGACCTCTAATTGCCCGACCAACACATCGGACTCAACTTGTCTTTGTTATCTGTATGTAACGATCCCTGCAGGGGCGGAATAAATATGTTATTTCGTCTTTTATTGTCCTCAACAGAGGCCTTTAAATATTTAGTTGCGCGTGAAAAATGCATTTACACTTTCCATCAGGCTTTTGGGGTTATTATTATTATTATATACGAATTGCTTGCAGGTGACTTTTCTGTGCTGTGCTCCATCCAAGCGCCTTCTGGCGAGCGTTGGATGTCTGGCGACTTCCTCGCCCCGGACAGAGTGCTAGTCTGGTCCACGGAAGGAAAGGGTTACCTCTATAAGCTGCCAGCAAAGTACGTGAATTTCATTATACAATATTTCTGGTAGGGAGTTGGTTACTGGTATGAATTGGAATTAATTAAAAGTGTAAAAGTGCTGTTTAATAGTTTATATTGGGCAGAATCTTTGAAAGGAAAATGATTGGTTGTTTTTAAATAGAAGCATATATTGAACAATCGCACTCACTCTAGTTATGGTTAATAATATGACCACTACTTGGTTAATATTGAAAACATGTATGTATAGTATAATAAAAAAAATAACTTTAAAATATACAAATTAGTGTTATGAACAGCATTGTTGCACTTTCAAAATTATCAACATTCTCTATTTTGTCAGACATTAGTTTATCATCAGAGCACAAAAGCGTCTGTCGTTTTTTTTTATAGTTTACACTATGAACATAGTTTATTAAATAAAATGGTCAATGATTTGGGGAAAAGTTATTTGCTGTGAGGCAAGATTTTCTAATATTTGTTTATGACAAATATAAGTTTTCACATTTTAATAATGCTTTATATGGTATTTTAATCTGATGAAATACAAACTTAATTTCTAGATAACATTAATTAACAAAACATTACCGTCATAAGCTATATTTACATATTGCAGCTTGTGTTAAATGTTAGTTAGTACTCAGTATACCAAGCGCTCAGTGAATGCGTATGGCTAAAAGTGTAATTTCTTTTTATAGCAAACTACGTGGACGAGCTATCAGTAGGTCAGCACAGTTTTATTTCGTATTTGCATTCATTTTATTTGTAGCGTGTATGTTTGATAGTTTAGGTTTTATCACTGAAACTAGCTGTATAGAAAGTAAAATTAAAATATCATTCTAGTTTCTATATAGAGTATTTAGACTTAGGTCTATATATCAACACTAGAATACTATAAAACTACCTTCCAAAAATCAATATATTTTGTGAAAAGACCTGGTTACTTAATGTTTCACGAAAGAAACATTTTAATGATTTTTAATACTGTGTTCATTCCAAATAGACTTAAAATGTATTGTAGAATGTAAACATTCACTAAAAGTTGGCAAGTACCGAATTAAATAATAATTAGAGCTTTATTTGTAATGACACACTACAATGAACATAACAATATACAAAGAATGAATATGTAAAATACATACAGTGTATAATAATACATAAAAATATATACAGTTGATGCAATATACCAACTGTATTTGTAAATAATGACAAAAACAAGGTTTTATTGTTTTGTACAATGTTTTTATAGTTGTTCTATGGAATGAGCTATGCTTTTTATGTTGCTTGCTTTTGAAGTGATAATTTCAGAGTGAGAAAGAAACTAAAAATCGCTTAGTAGTGGTAACAACTTGTGGAACTTAACAAAATTTTACATATTTAATACTAATATTTATAATAAAATTATAATAACTCGAAAACTATGAAGATCATGTGAAGATACAATCAAGAACAAAGACAGGTACTTATTATATCGACAGTTTGAAACAAAAACATAAGAATTGCTATTATGTTTAGTATTGTTGATTTTTACTGTATGGAAAGTTGACAATAACGATAGTTGCCAAAGAAAAGAAAATCTGAAATAAAAAGCTTCGCCTAAGTCATATTATTTAGGTAGTGTGTGTATTATGTTGCGTACAGCACATCATCAAAAATCATCTGTGTTTTGTTTATCATATTAATGCAAAAGTCCAATAATATAAAAAAGGATTATACTCAACTTTATTAAGTGAGATTTTTTATCCATATTTTAATCCATATTGGTCTTTTGCGAATGTATTTTGTAGTATTTTAAAATAAATACATATTTCTACATCCAATATAAATCTGTTACATTTCAGCTCTGTGCCGGATCACAAAGGCTTCCATGGGCCATCTGTTGATCACGACAGTCCTGTCCTGTACAGTATTCTTGCACACCCAGATAATAAGGTAAAATTTATAATAGTTTGATGCTAATACATTTTATGAAATTAATTCACCAATTAATTTCATAAATAAAAAATAAAAGTAACAGATAGTGTCATTGATCATGATTGATAACATAATTAACAATATTTTTTTATTTTGTAATACACTAAAGGATATGAAATATCAAACAAAAGCATCTATATCTCAACGAGAAAATAAACGAAACTCCTAGCCAACATTTTAAGTCATATTAGTCACAATATGACTTGCCTCTATAGAACAAGATATATGTAATTACTTTTTTAACATTATAATAATATAATATATAATATCTATGGACGCTTTCACACCACGTCAATCTGGTCCCGTGGTAAGTTCTCGAAGAACTTGTGTTACGGGTACCAGACAACGGAAATATATTTAATACTTTTTATACTATACATATATTTAAGATTTTTATTATATAATACACATATTTAATACACATCCATGACCCAGGAACACAGAAAATATTTTTGTTCCCTGGCAGGATTCGAACCCGCAACCTCCGGCTTGAGCGCCAACGCGCTTACCACTGAGCCACAGAGGTCGTCAAATTATATCCAATGCGATTTGTTGTATTTTATGCAATGTATTTTTTTTCAGTTGCTGTCATGCCCGCCAGCGATACGCTTCATACTCACGTCTGTGGGCGGGAAACAGAGGCGGCTGCTGCTACGGGGAGACTCGGCGGGCGTGGTCTCGCTTTGGAACGTCGACGACGCCGCCGCCCCCGTACCGCAGAAGGTGCCATGTAAGTCATCATTGAAATTGCTTCTTTTCCAGGCCCGTCACCATAATGTCTGAACATTCTGGATATATTTTACTAATATATTAAAAAGATAAATATCCCGACTAAATAAATAACTAAAAATAAGTAGGGCTAGTTACCAAATCAATTTAATATGTTAAGTGAGCATCTAAGTACCTAGTGTATGACGACCGTTTGAAATATAATATACATAATGTTGTTTTCTAATGTTTACGCGAATTTCACTCATTATAATGAAACAATTTTTTACGGATTTTATCCTCCTCAGTCCTCCCGTGACCATGGTTGCTGTAAAGTATCCGAAACGTCGGGCTTGTAAAAATCTTAATAAACCGCGATAAAATCCGTAAAAAATTGTTTTATTATAATACATAATGTTCATTTGTCTTTGACTTTGTCTTTTTAAGAATCAATTCTTAAACCAAATTATTATCATTATAATGAAACACTTTTTTACGGATTTTATCGCGGTTTATTAAGATTTTTACAAGCCCGACGTTTCGGATACTTTACAGCAACCATGGTCACGGGAGGACTGAGGTGTCATACGTCCTAATGTTACAAAGTTATTCGAAACTACCCTATGATACATCAATATTTTGGTTAGTCCTATCTACGCAGAAAGTGCTAACTGTATCTTTAATCTGTGACATATTATGCTTGGATTTTGATTTGATAATATTAATAATGGGATCCCAAGCAGGTGGTAAGAGCCAGCCTTCTTCTCTATTGAAATTAGGATGTTTTTTAATTTCAATAGCCTCACGGATCATCCTTGGTTGGAATCGGTGTTCTTTTGCGAGGACTTGTGGTTTATCAAATCTGATATAATGGCGAGCTTTGTCAAGACTATGTTCACAGATGGCAGACTTAGTGTAGCGACGGTGTTTTAAATCAGCTATATGTTCTTTGACGCGAGTTTTAATAGATCTTTTTGTTTGGCCTATATAAGAGAGACCACAGTCGCAATCAAGCTTGTATACTCCTGCATATTGTAAGGGTATATGACACTTGACAGATGGTAATAATTGACCTATCTTTTTTGGCGGCTTGAAAAAGGTTTTGATGGAAGGCCAGGTGTTTGGTGAGATTCGCCGTTTAGGTACTTATCCGTATGAGTATGCTTCCTATACACTGTATGGCTTAAGGTATTGTTGGGATTACGGATCACTAATACATCTAAGAAGGCTAGAGAATTATTTGCTTCTAATTCCATTGTGAATTGAATTTTTGAATTAATGGAATTAAGATGGTCTAGGAATATGGTCACAATTCCATTAATTCAAAAATTCAATTCACAATGGAATTAGAAGCAAATAATTCTCTAGCCTTCTTAGATGTATTAGTGATCCGTAATCCCAACAATACCTTAAGCCATACAGTGTATAGGAAGCATACTCATACGGATAAGTACCTAAACGGCGAATCTCACCACCATCCAACACAGTTAGCTACCGTGGGTAAATCTTTGTTTCAGAGAGCACAAGGGATCTGTGATGAGCAACACCTGGCAACCGAGCTTCAACACGTTAAGCAAGTACTGCGAGACAACAAGCTTCGGGTGCCGCGTCTTCATCACCGTGACCGCGTGAAAGCAGCCACTGTTGAGCGAGTACCTGCTGTGCTACCATTTACCATCTGTCAAGTGTCATATACCCTTACAATATGCAGGAGTATACAAGCTTGATTGCGACTGTGGTCTCTCTTATATAGGCCAAACAAAAAGATCTATTAAAACTCGCGTCAAAGAACATATAGCTGATTTAAAACACCGTCGCTACACTAAGTCTGCCATCTGTGAACATAGTCTTGACAAAGCTCGCCATTATATCAGATTTGATAAACCACAAGTCCTCGCAAAAGAACACCGATTCCAACCAAGGATGATCCGTGAGGCTATTGAAATTAAAAAACATCCTAATTTCAATAGAGAAGAAGGCTGGCTCTTACCACCTGCTTGGGATCCCATTATTAATATTATCAAATCAAAATCCAAGCATAATATGTCACAGATTAAAGATACAGTTAGCACTTTCTGCGTAGATAGGACTAACCAAAATATTGATGTATCATAGGGTAGTTTCGAATAACTTTGTAACATTAGGACGTATGACACCTCAGTCCTCCCGTGACCATGGTTGCTGTAAAGTATCCGAAACGTCGGGCTTGTAAAAATCTTAATAAACCGCGATAAAATCCGTAAAAAAGTGTTTCATTATAATGAGTGAAATTCGCGTAAACATTAGAAAACAAATTATTATCAATTTACTTAATTGTGGTGATAAATTAGATTCGAAAAGCACCAAAAGCTATCTTTGTGCACTTTACAAGTTATCTGACATGTTGTCAGTCGTGGTCGTTAAAACTTGAGTCAACAGAAGTGTGTTACTATTGGCGGAACTCGAACCCGTGACTTTACTAAATTGACAAGTTATGATAAAAAAATATTTAATTTTTTGATTTATTTTGCAGCACATGCACCGATAGTTCTGACGAGCTTGGAGATGGCTTGGGAGGAGATGAACCCCAGTCCCGTGGGCATATTGGACCAGTTCAGCCACCCTGATGAACCAGGTATGTTGGAGCATTTATAACCTATTTGAGCAATCCCCATAAATAACAATGAATCGCCGAAATGTATGTGGGGTGTACATAACTTCAGAACTACTGCACCAAATTAAATAATTCTGTTTTTGTTGTGTTGTTTATCGTCAGGATAAGGTTTGTATTAAAAAATCAGACAATTTACTTTACTAAAATCATAATAGATAATCATGTGTTTTTTATAGCATAGGAAGGCAATCAAGCAGTCGAAGCCTTTTGGCGACTATCGACGTCCATAAACATCCGCACAACCAGAGATTAAACAGATGCGTTGCCCTCCTTTTCCCTATCCCCCTCCTCCACGAGCCACCGGAAACTCACAAACGGCATGAAAACCGACAGCATAGCTGATTATCCTTTTACGGTATTATGTGAGCAAGAGGTAGAGTCGGGTCGTGCCGGGCCAATTCGGATGAAAAGCAGCAAATATAACCGTACCGTAGCTCTATCCACTAAAACCCGGCGAGTGCCATCAACGCCGCGTTTGGTGAGGTGCCCCGGATCTGTTGAGCAAACAGGGCACCTCGACGGCCTACGTGGAATTTTCATAAAATCGGGATATAAGTTCGAAGCATATTTCTAGAGATAAAGCTGACGGCGTCGATATACCTACCGGCCGCTAACCGGCTGGTGGTGGGGCGCGAGGACGGCTCCATCGTCATTGTCAACGCCACGCACACGGTGCAGCTGCAGCTGTTGCATGGAACCCACCAGGATCTGGACGGTAACTACCATACATTATGTCATACCAGTAAGAGAGAGTCGTACACGTTATCGGCCCGTGGGCCCTTAAGCCCATGTTGTTAGTTTGTTGTTACCATGCTTATTTTCTTATGTAAATTCTTTCAAACTAATTTGGTTTGCTAGGAACTGGCGTTTGCGTTTTAATAGTTTTGCAGTGAATCAATTGTCTTTAATGGGATATCCATGAAATAGTTGTGATTTTGATCCAGATTGGCCACCGCATCAGCTACTGCTTGGACATAACGGGCGAGTCAACTGTCTCCTGTACCCTCACCACGTGCATCCCAGGTAAGACCGTCCTAAATGTTTCGGTTAATCTTGTACTATCTATACAAAGCAGAAGGAAATCAAAAGATTGATTGAATTAAGGATTTTTACATTGTAGTAATTAAGTGCCGAGCCAAGAATAAACCTGTATTATACCTGCAACGAAACCTACAATGGAAATAATATTATGTTGGTGCCTTTTGGCTAGTAGGCGAATCCGTGTGCGAGTATTTTAATGATTGGATACGTATGTGTCAGGTACGACAAGGCGCACCTGGTGTCGGGCGGCATCGACTTCGCGGTGTGCGTGTGGGACCTGTTCAGCGGCGCGCTGCTGCACCGCTTCTGCGTGCACGCCGGGGAGATCACGCAGCTCATCGTGCCGCCGCTCAACTGCAGCGTAAGTACCCGCCTCCTGATGGAATGATGAAAATGGATGGGGGTCAGCCGTGTCAAGGGAAGCTACCGCCAAGCTGGTCTGAATTGGCATCACTTAGATGTTCCTAATACTCAGAAGGCAGAGGACAAGCAGCCACTCAGCCAAGATCAATGAATCAAGAATTCATATACTCCGCTAAGGTTAAGGAAATGGGCAACGTCGGCCATGATAATGAACGAGTACGACTGTAACTTTATTGGTATCTAGGCTCCAGCCAAGCGATCTCTACCCAACTCATCGTGCCCCCGCTTAATTGGGGTGGGAGTCATGAGTCTCTTAGAACACGGGACGGGGGTCGGATACCCTAAAACACACTAATTCAGAACGGGTTTGAGCCTTTGGGCTCGGCCATCAGTCAGGTATAGGAGATCTGGGACTTGCGTTAATGTTGACTAATGTGGTATTTGGTTGGAAAAGCCACGTGATAAGTGGTCAACGAATGAGCAAACTCAGAACTACATACTTGAATAATGCCACTTACAGACTGATTATCTTTAGTTTTAATTAAAGAAAGAAAAGGTATCTAGAAACATGAGACAAGAGATTTGGCGTAGGACTTGGTCCTTTAAAACTAATTGGTTTTCTGTTCGTAGATCTCAATTCTTTTATTAGCGAAAACTTGTATGATTTTGGCAGATTTAGTTAGCAGGGTTTATTTGCTAAACTATTTTTTTTATGTCATCAGGGGGCAAAAGAGCAGTTGGCGCCTCACGGCGCCGACGCCCATACACATCCGCACAACCAAGGCTACGCAGATGCGCTGCTTTCCTTTACCCTATCCCCCCAATGGGCCTGTGGAAACTAACAAACCGCACGAAACGCGACAGCATAGCTGTCACTTGACGGCGGTGCTATGTGAGCGACCGGTCGTGCCGGCCCAGTTCGGCTGCAATGCAGCATGGCACTACCTCTTACTAAATATTTAATTAATATTCGTCTGTTTGTTCCAGCCTCGCATCCAGAAGTGTATTTGTTCTGTCGCGTCTGACCACAGCGTGACGCTACTCAGTACGTATTTCATGTTATAACTTTATATGTACAGTAACTTTATTGTCTTAAGCTCGTGGCAAAATCACATACGACCGAATACGAAAGTTCTAAAACTCAATAGAACTTTATACTTTTTGTGTGCCAATTATTCGCTTAGGCTAGGAGCCGTGGCATTTTGCGGGCCATCCTTTACGTTACTAGTCTTAAAAAGAGAGAATAAAACAATTGGCTAGCATCATTTTTGATATCTGTCGCCTTTTTATTCGTATCAGTTTTATTGATAACTATACATGTTCGTTATTACTTTAATGTACTGTTCAGGTCTGTCGGAGAGAAAGTGCGTGACGCTAGCTTCTCGCCACCTGTTCCCGGTGGTGACCATCAAGTGGCGGCCGCTGGACGACTTCATGGTGGTGGGCTGCAGCGACGGCACCGTCTACGTGTGGCAGATGGAGACTGGACATCTAGACAGGGTGCTGCACGGTAGGAATACTTTTAACAATAATTTCCCAAATTTTGAGAAATATTATCCGACGGTTTAATATTAATGATTGTATAATTTTACAAGTGTAGAAAATTCGTGTAAAAACTAGTTTTGAAAACGGGATATAACTTTACTAGTATTATCTATTTGCTTGCGCAAAAAAATGTGGTGAATGTAAACGAAAAAAACGAGTACGTAGTTTGAGATGGTAAGCGATTACCGTTGTTCACAGATGTACATTTAACAAAAACGCGTTATCTTATTTTTATAGGGACTAAAAACGTTATTACATATATAACTGTGTATGAGATAGCGTAGCAGGCTCTAGTGTTACTCATTTGCCGCAAAAATGTATGCGCACTGCCCAGTCCTATTTGTAGTAGGAGGTATCGAGGCCAATTGACACGCCCAGATCGGCCCGGTTTTATTATAAATGTTTCGGATAGCGTTATAAACAACGCGATGAAACAACTTCTTACGGATTTTTTTTCTTTTTTGTTTCTCTACAGTAACAATAGTAATCACGGGAGGACTGAAGCTGGATTATCCCAAAATCGAGAACGTAAAAAAAAATAACCCGCGATAAAGTTCGTAAAAGTTGTTTCATTATAAGAAAGAAAGAAAGAAACATTTATTCGTCACAACCAGGAGTGAAATTAACGAGTGAAATTCGCGTAAAAAACAAACATTAAATATCTTCATGTTCATATATTAAGAGCGTGTGGTGTGGTGTCAGGTATGATCGCGGAGGAGGTGCTGAGTGCGTGCGACGAGGCGGTGGCGGACGAGCTGGGCGGCGCCGTCAGCTCGGGATCCGACCTGCAGGGGCTCGCCAACCCCGCCGTGCACTTCTTCAGGTACACACTACGACGACCTTGATACTATCGGATACAAGAATAACTTTTTCGCTTTTAAACCATAGTCCTATAAAATCACTGGATTCCACTATCCTGTTATGCATAGAGCCTCTAACAGGGTAGGTGGAGGTCTCTTACCTCAACTTTGTTCGAATTAGCTAAGGTCTGTTCATATGACTTTGTACGTTTGATGTCGTCCCACCAGAAGCATTTTTAATTAATCGTCAGGGGTCAATTAAGCTCACCCCCTGCCCCATGTCCCACATATAAGTTCCATTGGTCTTTACAAGTTTTACACTAGCTATTTGCAGTTTTCAAATATACGCTGTCCATTTGCTACAAAGTGTTAAAACTAAGTGAAAACACACGCACACAAAAATACATAAATAAAAACATAAATACACGCGTACTCACATGTACACGCACACGCACTCGAACGCATACTCACAAATCTGTTACTTTAATGACAGATGCTACTGTCACCTAACGGTCATATTGCGTCGTATGACGCTGTATTTAAAACCTAATAATCATTGAACATGTTTACCTACACTTACAAATTGATCACTTAATAGAAAATTTTATTATTTGTTTGTCTGCTATTACTTATGGTCATATACGTACACGTTGGTCGTACTATCAATCGTATCGCGCCGTATGACGTTGTATGTATAATATAAAATAAAAAGCCTTTTATTTCTTGCAAGTTACAATTACAGTTATAGTACAATATCTTATGAAATAAAAAGTGACAAGTATAATAAAGTAATGGTTTGATTTGGTAAAAGTATTTTACTATTTATTTTATGTATTTATTTGTTTGTATAATAATTAACCTAATATAGTATTTGGTGCTAATCATGTTATTGATTCATTCAACCAGGGGCTTGCGGCACCGCAATCTGACGGCGATGCGCGCGGCCACGCAGCGGGGGTTGGCGGCGCTGCAGGCGGGAGAGCGGGGGGGCGGCGGCGGCCCGCTGGCCGAGCCCGCCCGCGCCCGCCGCGCGCCGCTCACCGTGCAGGGCTTCCGCTCCAACCCCACCGGTCAGTGAAACGTCTTGAACGATCTTTGTATCTCCTATTGAAGATGTAATAGGTGACGGTAACTGTGATTTGGTTCAGATCCCGAAAGCCACATCCTGTTCTTCGACATCGAGGGTCTCATCGTGGAGCTGCTGAGTGAGGAGTACTCGGCCATGAGTCCCGCTAGTCTAGAGGTAAGATGAATTTAATGTGTTTATGGCACTAACACTACACGTGAATTGTGTATTTTATTACGGTTTAAACATAACCCTTAACATTGTTTGTGGTTACCGATGAATAATTTCCCGTGACTAAATTATTGGAGATACTTAATTGAAGGACTAACAGTGAAGATAAATTGAATGTCATAATCATCATCATCCAACTGCTGAACATGGGCCTCCTCCTTAACATCAGGAGAGGAGGGTATTGGGTCGTATCACTCATAGGCTGGGGCAATATTATGTAGTATGTACGATTCTTATACAAGAAGAATTGTGTTGACAATAATTACAGTAAGGAGAACTAACGTATTGCATATATGCGCAGGATTAGATTTTGGACAATTCACACAATACCTTTATAAATTATAGCATATGTGCTATTCTGATGTATAAGCTATATTATTGTGAAGTTTCATTAAAATCCATTCAGTGGTTTTTGTGGGAAAGAGTAACAAACATCCATACGTACAAACTTTCGCGTTTATAATATTAGTAGGATAAATAGACGGATAAGAGCCAATCGTGATGATGATGATATATTCGTCGCAGGCGGCGGGCCTCATCACCAGCGAGTACATGAAGGTGGCGGCGCTGACCCAGTCCGCCAGCCCCGACGCCGCCAAGCGGATCTCCGGTCAGTACACCCTTCATGTATTTATCCTATTGACTTAGTGGATACTATGTGGGAAGTGTTACATACCCTCACGGTCACGTGTTTATCCCAATTTGTAGCTTGGTAAATATTATGTCTGTTGTGATGTGTGATGACCGAAAAATTCGGTTTAAGTACTTACAAACTAACAGTTCCCCGACTACTTCGGAACATACTTTCACGGACTCGAATCGGATGTAGTGCGAAACTGCCTTTACGTTACGTCACGATGGATGTACCGTTTTCGAATTATAAAAAGATTTTAAATTTAGAAGCATGATCTATGATTTATATTTACACGCATTCAATGGATAGACTTTTTCGGACGCGTCAAAGACAAGGCTGGAGATATGGAACGTCTGTTGAAAGAAAAGGACAAACATGGTGGGTATAGTACATGAAAATATAAAGAAACATCTACGAAATTGTATTGTGTGTAAATTTTCACCAACGTTCTAATTGTGAGGTTCTAATGCAGAATCTTAAAAGCCTTGTGGCGAACGCTTTATTGCTACGGTGTGATAACCGCAATGAATTAAAAAAATCTAAATGAATACAGTTTTATATTTAACATTTTTGATATGAATAACATTATTTGGTAACGGGAGGAGAATGGTTACCGTAGAGTATTCAAAACTTCGAAAATGTAAAAAAAATGAACCGTGATAATATCCGAAATACCAGTCTTATTGCTGTAAAAGATTAAAGTTTTCATTTTGAATTTTTTTAACATTTAATGAGGCAAATGTTTAATAAACAAAATCAAGCAGATGCTTTTAGATGTGAAAAAAACATGCGTGAAAAATCTAAAATGAATATGGTTTCAGGTATTCTGGCGAAGATGAAGGAAGGCGCGGAGACCATGCAGACCAAACTGCAGGCGAAGGCTGAACAACTGAAGGGACATCTAGACAATAAAGGTAACATATTACTATAGTTCGGGTAGACGAAGTGTTGGCCGGCCATTAACCAGGTGGGAAGATCTCCGTGCGGTGGCCGGTCCGTGTTGCATGCGAGTGGCAAGGGATCGGTCGTCTTGGTGTTCTTTAAGGGAGACCTATTTTAGCAGTGGACGGATAGGGGGCTGATGATGATGATGATGATTACTATTATTATTTTTTACATTTGGACGTTACTCAATCATACAAACGGCTCAAGTAATTTGGATATTAATTGTCATACATACCTGAAATAACACCGGGTATATTTTGCCAAAGTTAAAGTTAACGGGAAAAAATATGGGTACTAACATCCACAAAATTGTTGGGTTCCGCTGTTTGTAATTTTTTTTACAAATTATATTCTAAAAAAATTACTTTTTTCAGGTAAGTGATCGTTAGGGCCAAGACAATGTAAGTGTTTTTTTTACGTTTGCTTGTAAGTCAACTACAAACTTTTTAACTAAAAATATTTGCGGTGAACTTCTTGGTTTATATGACATAAGTAAGATGGGTATATCATATAATCCACTCACCTGTAAATTGAAATATATAATTAAAGTTTCATTCAACATACAAACAAAGTTGACGTTTACAGAAGAAATAAGATGTGTTAGTGGTACCGTGCAACATGCACCAGGTACTAAGGAACTTTAATTGTTAAAGCCAATGATAACGTTATAATTCATTGTGCCTACTCGAATATGTATCATCAGATGTCATCGTCATGCGATCACCTCCCTATTTCGGCACTAAGGCTGATTTACACGTATTAAGTAGTCAAGAAGTTAACTAGTTTTTTATGTTAGTTGGATAGGCAACCTGGCAAACGTGCCACCTGATGATAAGTTGTCGACGTCGCCCATGAACATAAACTAGTTAACCTGATACTAGCCCAGGCAACTCATTCATATGTTGTGTATCCTGAGAGAAAATATTATGTCTCGGTTATTTAATTACACTGCCCGCCTTGCCCTACTCTCCGAAACGCAGCAAAGTTGTTTCACGGGAGTCACAAGCAAGATGGTGATACCCATGCAGCCGGGATCGCGGCTCTCACACCGAAGAAGTCAAGGCCTTTTCTATTCTTCCGATTTTAGTATAATGGGGTTTACCTATGAAATTGCCGTTCTGCAGTACTGGCCATTTCAAATCAAAATAATTTTTGTTTGGCTAAGAATTCTAATTTCAAATTAATTTTATTTAAAAAACATGGAATTCTTTTTCCAAAAGTAGTCATTTGTTTATTGATTGGTGTTACATTTTCATCGCATTTCAATCTTTTTCGTCATCATCGATACGTTAAAAATTCGATTAATTATGGAATATAAGTACCGTCGTGGCAGCAACGCGACACAAACGGCACGCAACATTAACGACGCTTACGGAGCTAACACTACAAACCAACGCACCACCTGTTATTGGTTTGCTCGCTTCCGTTCTGGAAAATTCGATCTGAAAAATGAACCCCGCGGCCGTCCGAAGACATTGGTCGACAATGACGATTGTGGAAGCTGATGATACATAATCTACGGCTGAATTAGCAGCAGCTTTCGACGTTAGCGTCAAAACAATATTGGAACTGGGATTGGAAGCTCTCCGTCATCCGCCCTTGAAGAAATTGTTGCCTCCCGTCCAGCTGATTTCTTTAAGAAGGGCATCAATAAACTGCCACTGCGTTGGTAAAGATGCATTGATTGCATGGGTGATTACTTCGATTAATACAAATAAAAAATATGTGCATGAAATAAATCGTTTAAATTTTTTCATACAAACGGCAATTTCATAGGTTCAACCCAATATTAAATAATTGAATCATATTCTTCATGTTATATAAGCGTGCAATCAGTGAATATTATTTATCGGTATATTTATTTACCAAGGTGATCTACATTCGTAAATAATCGGTACAAGTCACAACCTACCTTTGTGTGTACTCACAGATGTATAAAACGACGAACTTGTTCGCAAACTTTTTGTACGTTTCATATGACCTTAACAAATCTAGTGACATGTAATTAGGAGAATATAGGAAAATATAAAAATAGAATTTATTCACAAGATCTAAAAAAGAGACTGATTAATATTAATATAGTGCTAAGCCATAAAGACAGTAAAAATAACTTAATTATTATTTTATCAAAACTGCAGATATTTTAAATATTATTTAAAGAGATTTTTCTATTTTGCGTCTTGAATATCACTATGAAGTTTACCGTAGCTCAGCGTGCTATGGAGCGTGCTATGCTGGGTGTTTCTTTGGCAGATAGAATTCGGAACGAAGACATCCGTCAGAGCGTGATATCGGTAACGTTAGTTACGTTACCGATATCACGCGAAGAATAACCTCGTTGAAGTGGCAGATTAAAAATTAACTGTCCATTAGCCATCTGGTCTTCGACATATATTTATTTACATAGAATAGGACTCGAACGGACCGTTAAATCACCTAGTGGTAAGTAATCACGGTCACCCATAACCACCAACGCCGCAATGAGTGACATTTTATTTTTTATTTTTTATTTTTAACTAATATAAGTAATACTGTGTAGTTCTATATAACTTCCATAAAAATTGACACAAGCTAACAGTATGGACATGAATAAAAGAAACAATATGTAATAATAATTAATTAATAATTATTTTGGACTGTGTTTTGTAATATTATCATATGATCTATCAATTTGCACGCTGTACGGCAGAATACGCGATCATCTTAATAAAACTATATAATATCAACCTTTTATGTACCGTATTTTTATGCAAATAAATAAATTTGAATGCTCCAAGTTGCCTTTTATGTATGAGCGTCCGTATTAAGAAAAATACGATATGAGCTTATCTATCTAATATGAATAACTTGTCATACTAAACAATAAAACGCTCGCGCAAATACAACACCGTGAGTTTACTCGTACGCCCTAGCCAAGGTAGGCCAGATTCAGCGCTAAACGTTACCCTTCATACCAGGTGATAAACGCCACAGTCGCGTGACAGCCGACATTTGTAAAGGTTTTTTGTTATTCATAAATTAATGTATTTAATACGACATAAATGTTACCCTACTAGTACTTCACCAAGTATAACTGAGATAATAAACACAGCTATAGTTACTTCAGACTGACGTGGCGCAATGTCGGAAGCTAATGTTATTTGGATAGGCGAAATAGCAAATGGGCAATCTAATGATAAGTGGTTTGACGACCTCTGTGGGTCAATGGTTAGCGCGTTGACGCTCAAACCGGAGGTAGCGGGTTCGAATCCCGCCTGGGAAAAAAGTTTCCTGTGTTCCTGGGTCATGGATGTGTATTAAATATGTGTATTATATAATAAAAATCTTAAATATATGTATAGTATGAAAGTATTAAATACACATTTACGTTGTCTGGTACCTGTAACACAAGTTCTTAGAGAACTTCCACAACCAGATTGACGTGGTGTAAAAGCGTCCATAGATATTATATTATTATTATTATTATTATGGCCCATGAACACAAACGAGTTGATTCGAGAGTAGCTCGGGCAATTCATTTACGTGTATGCGTTGCCTTATGACACGTATGATGTGTCAGTAATTGTCATGATCAATTCAGTAATTACACTGGCCGTCCTTTTTTTTCTTTAACGCCGGGAAATGCTCTGAGGCATCCCGCGGGGGAGTGGGTCTCCCCAGGCGGGTATGTGGAACTCGCTGCGCCCGAAAGGTGGTAAGTGGACGCAGCTCTATCCACTAAAACCCGGCGAGTGTCACCAATGCCGCCTTTGGTCAGGTGCCCCGAATGTGATGAGCAAACAGGACATTTCTAGTCTAGTCAGCCCCTCAGGGGACCGACGCCACCTCACACTCTCGCCACAAAAACCCCTCCCAACCTCGGGACAGTACAATGGGGTGAGGTTCCCGTTCTCGCCCCTTGCCCCCTGATCTTTTATCCCATACAAAGAGTCGGCTCAATTAGCTTCGCCCAAGGTGCTGGGAATACCCTAGGCTACTGATTATTTCTTGTAACGCCCATAACAATAAACACTTTTAGTTTTTTTTAAGACGCACACTTGACTTGGGGAGTAGGCTGGTGAATGCTTGACGAGAGCGTTACGGAAGTCGAGAGGGTGGAAGTTGAGAGGGAGATATATAAGATAGAAATATATAGAAGATAGAGAGAGAGAGAGTTAGTTACGTGCATTCAGGATGGTCATGCCACGGGTCTATGGCGACATACCGAACGCGTTGAGACACGAATAGTGACACTATTATAACATTGTATAAAGTTTTACTTTTCAAATTTGAAATTTTATAATGTCATAAGAATTTAATAACCAAATGGCAAAAAACGGAACCCTTATAGATTCGTCATGTCTGTATGTCTGTCTGTCTGTCTGTCTGTCTGTCTGTCTGTCTGTCTGTCTGTCTGTCTGTCTGTCTGTCTGTTTGTCTGTCCGTCCGTCCGTATGTCACAGCCACTTTCTTCCGAAACTACGAGCATTACTGTTGAAACTTAGTAAGTAGATGTATTCTGTGAACCGCATTAAGATTTTGACACAAAAGTAAAAAAAGAACAATAAATCTTGGGGGTCCCCATACTTAGAACTAAAACTCAATTTTTTTTTTCATCAAACCCTTACGTAATTATCTTCAAAAATGATACCATATATAATACCATTTTATTCTAAACTGAATAGTTTGCGCGAGAGACACTTCCAAAGTGGAAAAATGTGTGTCCCTGTAACTTCTAAAATAAGAGAATGATAAAATTACAAAAAAATATGATGTACATTATTACCATGAAAACTTCCACCGAAAATTGGTTTGAACAAGATCTAGTAAGTAGTTTTTTTAATACGTCATAAATCGTAAACCACAATTCACCTTTCATGCAATCAACTCAAATATACATATAAAAAAACATTTAATTCCATAAACATAAACCTTAATTTTTGTTAAAGTGTCTAATGTTGTATATTATGTAATGGTACGGAACCCTTCGTGCGAGAGTCCGACTAGCACATGGCCGGTTTTTTTAAAGATACAGGCCTGATAGACACAGAACCCTAAAATAAAAGTTGGTGCGCATTTCCTAAGCCTTAGCACATTGTTATATTAACGCGATTTCAATATTGTTATGTTGTTGTTGATACTTGCTAAGGTTTCTGACATAGTTATCATCAATATAATATAGACGACTCGTTAAAAAAAAACAAATTTGATCTCAATCGAACATTATGAAAGTTGCAGTCATGATACTCTCCTTTATAATACACTACAGGTACAACAGTTTAAGCTGCGCAAATCAATTGAGTCTCGATAATTTTTTTTTTTTAAAGAGATTTTTTTAAGGATTTAAAGACAATGACAAAATATCGTGACAATCTTGGAAAATATCCCTTTTAAATATTTCTGAAATTGAAAATAAATAATGATAATTAAAAATCGTGAAGAATAGCTTAAAATTATCAACCTTGATAGGCAACGACTGTTTTACCTTATATATTTACTAGCTGGTGACCGCGACTTCGTCTGCGCAGGTCCCAAAAAAACTAAAATCTTATATTTTAGTTTTTATTTCTTAAAAATATCCCATGCTACTTCTAATACTTCCAAGAATATGTCTGCAAAGTTTCATGATGATCGGTTAAGTAGTTTTCGTTTTAACGAATGAACAAAGTTGTCGTGTGAAAGAGCTGCGAACTTTCACATTGAAGATCTGTGTTATTAAGTCATATTATGTTTATTTGTATGTGGACAAATGCTTTGATGGCTTTTATTAGCCTGGGGTTTGGGTGCAAGTGGCATAGAATGTGTACAATGATGAGTTCTTCGAACATGAACCTTAAGAACTTGGAAAGTAAGACATTGATGTACAAGGAACATGTTGGTGATGATGATGGTGGGCAGATGAAGGAAGCAGTTGCAACGATCATTCAAGAACCTGCCTTTAGTGTTAGCCATATTTTACGTTAATACCGCAAATATAAGACCAAAGTCTTCTAGATCTTTGGTCCTACTCGTTGATTGGTTTGACCCACCGATTGAGGCCTCATAATGTGGCCTCCTCTGGCCATAATGCTATTGCTGGTCCCCAAGTTTACTACAGATCACCATTCTATACGTGTTGTGCTTGAGGCGTCTTTTGTACAGAAGTCGTATCGAAGCTGTATCAAAACTGGGCTGAATATGTGTGATGAATAATAGGCCATTGGCAAATTATATCCTGGAGCGGAATTTTTCCAAAATACTGAGAATTATATCAAAACGCAAGATTATGTGATCAGATTGCTTATGAAAACAAATTGAACATGTATATTTATACACACAGATTGTAATCAATTAATTAAAAGTTTTAAAACGACTTAACACGTAAATGGTTGCATAGGGCAAAAATTGTTGTACAATATAAATTCAAAGATTGTATAATTTTATGTATAGAATTACAAACTAAAATTGTAGTAGACTGAAGTTTTGCAGGTTGGTGTAGGTTAGGGTAATAAAATATATTGTATGTAAAGATGTTTTATTTACACTTTGGCAGTGATGGCATGAGATTCACTTAGGACAAGAGAGTTACGCATGAAACTGGGTGGAAAAACCGTTGAGCAAAACTATGGTTGATTGGGCTGCCAAACCTGGGAAGAATACTATTCGTTTCCAGGATTGGCAGCGCTGTCGCGTTTGGCCAAGAGTGACCAAACCACCGGAATTGGACTAAATTACCAAGCGCGGAGACCGTGGATACCGTAACCGTAGCCGAGGGGGGCAGCAACGGGGAGGGCTCCAGCCCAGCCGAGGGGGGCGGCGTAGGCCAGGGGGTGGCCGAGGGCGGCGGCGCGGACTCCGGCGGCGTGGCCGTCGATGGCGGCGGCCTGAGACTGTGCAGCGGCGACGAGGTTTTGGGAGGCGGCAAGTCCGTTCCAGTAGGCGTTCTCGTGGATGTCGCGGTTGGTTTCGGCAACGGCGCGGACTGCCTCCGTGTTGTGTTGGATGACTGCTTCGGCGGCTCTGGCCTGACCCTCTCCGACGGCGCGGACATGGTCCTGCACGGCTACGTTGGCGTCGATGGCCGCGGCCTGCACGTCGCCAGCGTTGGCGCCCAGCAGGACCGGGGAGATGATGGCGCTAGCCGCAGCATAGCCGAGGAGGGCGACGAAAGCTACCTGTTGACGAACAAGACCACTGTTACTACTACTGTTGATAAACAGTAACAATTTCGGTGCTACATAGGAGTAATGTGAACCTGTGGTGGGCCTAACTAAAAAACTTGAAATATATTAACACTTTGTAAGGCCATCTGGGGTGGTCCCTCTCGCTCACATAATACTTCCGTAAAATTAACTGCTATGCTGTCGCGTTTCGAGCGGTTTGTGAGTTTCCGGTGCCCCATTGGGGGGCAGGGGAATAGAGAAAAGGAGGGCAACGCATCTGCATAATGTCTGGTTGTGCGGATGTATATGGGCGTCGATAGTCGACAAAAGGCGTCGACTGCGCGTTTTTCCTTTTATGCTAGAAAAAAAATACTTTTACCACTGTACTTGCTGACGTATGCTTTTAAATAATACCAGATGTCAAGTTCAAGTGCCCGATGCTATAATTATTCATTGTTTGTAATTTGTATGGTGCAACTTATAAATATTTGCACAATGACAGCAAGTACAATATTAGTCCCCATTACGCCTACGCGAATACCTTTAATACGGACTGCGCAATGTCAACATTTCTCAACATGTTAGCAGTCTTGTCAAATTTGACTGATTGTTCTGTATCTAAATAGCTTTCTTATAAGGAGTCTCCTGAATAAAGTAGAACTGGAGCGTTCGTCGGAGTTACAAGTTTAGCTTAGGATGTTATCATTGTCATTTATTATATATTATCAAGAAAGGTTTTGAGCGCAGCGTATCAGAGAGACCCGATTTTTACATTCAGCTGATCAATATAGCTCTTTAGATGGTTTAGATTCGGTGTGAAATATAGTAAATGATTTAATTATTAAGTACATAAGAAAATATAATTATCTTGTATCTGACATTGTCCGAGACAAAAAAGGAACTGACCTTAATATTTGATTTATTATACGGTCTTTTGTGATCACTGACCACAGGCAATGAACAATAAAAATGCAAATTTGTATGAAGTGGCGCATCAACTTCAAATATGTTCTCCGGCCTTGCTACGGCGATGGAGTCGGAATAGTAATTACTCCAGTCGGTATGGTCGATGGTGAAATGGTTTGTCTGTGTGACGATGAGTTCCGTTTTTTTCCACGTTAGATTACTAAATGCAGTCTAGTAAAATGGAGTTTACATTCCGTATTTTGTCATTTCATTGGATTTTTACTGTTAAAAGACGTAATCGGTTAAACTATTCGGCTTTTTCCGCGATTTCCGAGTATAGCTGTAGTAACTTTTAACGTATGAACTGGTGAACACATTTCTAAGAAATTTAGGAACAAGGCTCATCAGCCTTATGAAGGAAGGCTTTCAAAATAAGCGTTTTGTCTGACTACGGTGAATAGTTAAGATGAGCAGAATAAGAGTGAGTAAGAAAAGCTATAGTGTACGCGTCGCGAGTTTTTTTTTTTTCGGAAGGGCTAGAATTTTCGGCCTGAGACCTTTAGATCAATCGGTACAGTAAGTGAACAGATGGCTCACTTAAGAAATAACGCGTCGCGAGATTAAACGCTTTAAGCATACAAAGCTACAGTTACTGAATCGTACATTACCCTGCAATAATATTTACACATGTCTTATCCTCCTACCACGTAGATGGTTAAACATTTCTATAAAACTTTATACTGAGAATTTGAGAATGTGTAGACATTGTTGAGTCCGACTGTCCTTGACGAATTTATCATTTTTGATTTTGATACAAGTTTACGATTTAAGATATTTTATTGCAAGAGACGATTTTACAAACCATGGTTATTTTAAATATTTTTTTTTATTAGCTGCACTTTTAACTGTGTAGGAAAACGTTGGTTGATTATAATCTACTATTAATTTTATTATGAACGTAATTTGATGACCTGATTTATTTTCTTATTATTGACTTAAATTAATATTGATGTCATGAGGAAGTCTACAAGGGCTACTTAATTTTAGGACCACTTTTGGAGAGTCGAATACATTGAAAGTTATTTTCCAAAAATCATATTAGTTTTTTTTACTGTTCCCACTACTTATTATTAAAATATTTATATATAGCATTACAACATTCATAGAAACGAGTAAATGAAAATATTTGTACTTGACATTTATAATATTATAGTTAGACATTTCCTAATATATCCGTTGCGTGTAAAGCTATTTATTTGAAGTACATGTGAAACGTTATAATTGTATGAGCAATAAAAATAATATAATAAACAATAAAAAATAATTATGTATTAAGCGCCTTGACTGATTTTCACAGTTTTTAATTAATAAAACTAAATTTGGACTGAGCATATTTTTTTTTTTTCAATAAATATTAAGTAATAATTATGGCTCATTAGTCCATCGGTAGGTTAGCACTATATGGGTAAAAAATATTACTGATTACATTACTAAAAGTTATACAAAAATTTACTAAAAGTTAAAAAAGACAGTTCACAAATAATGCCCTTTTCAGGATTCTAACCCTCGATGTTCTCTTAAATATTATCCCAAACCTGATTGCCAGATGCACTTTAGTAATGGTTGCAGTTTTAAAATTAATTAAATATTAATTTAACACTAATTATTTCGCTAATGCAAATATCGATGTAATCGAAGGGTTGAAAGTGCTGATAAGAAAATAATAGTTCTTACCAGAAATCTCATCGTGTACTTCTTTATCAGACTACTCGAGAGCTACTGAATGCTGTCCTCTGGTGCACAGCCGCTTTTATACTCGGTCGCAGCCGAAAGCCTCCTGTAATCGTTGATACTACTTGTTTCGTATAGCCATAAGAAGGTGTAGAATTGGCAATTCCGGATTAAAAAGGTTAACTTGGTTTATTTTTTTAAATTAATATGTCACGGCTTCAGCTTTTGAAATTCAATTGTTGTTTGCTACAATTACAATTTTTGCGCAATCCGAATATATAATTGTATATTTAAATTGCCTAAAATTGTGTTTGAATTTTTTCAGCCCACTTGTGATTGTTGCGACTCATAAAGTATGTTAATAAAACGATCTCGAGTTAATGGCGATGAAAACTTAGAAATAAAAAAGATATTTTAAGTAAAAGTAATTTCTGGAACTTCTTCTACTTCGTATTTTTTTTAATAAATAAAAATTTTCGTCTTGTTTCTAGTATTTGGTTTCGTCCTTAAGTAATTATTTGGTAATTTAATAAGATCTAAGGTGTGCTATAGCTATATAAATCATCAATAATTTCTTGAAACGACAAAATTCCGACGTAACATGAAAATACTAAATAAATGAAGTCGATAATTAATAATTATTAATCAAGGCTAAGGGTTGAGAATAAGGCAGTTTATTAATTACCTACTTCTTAACTACAGATGCGTTTCCAGATGCGTTAAAATTATCGTTTATTAAACCGATATATAAGAAAGGAGAAAAACATGACATGGGCAATTATCGCCCAATAACTTTAATACCTATATTGTCAAAGATATTCGAAAAGTGCATGTTAAAAAGACTTCTTGAGTTTTGCGATAAATATAAAATAATAGCAAACGAACAGTACTGGTTTCAAAAAGAAAGTCAACTACGCTAGCGATATTTGCACTTTTAAAAACAGTCATAAATAATATAAATGATAATAATATTACGACAGGCCTATTCTTTGATTTATCTAAGGCCTTTGATTTAGTTGCGCACGACCTTTTGCTGCAAAAATTAGAAAATCTTGGAATTAGAGGTCCAACTCTTCAGTGGATTTCTACTTACCTAATTGACCGACAACAGTGTGTTACCATAACCGAAATAAACGAAAACAAAAAACTCATATCGTACTCGTCAAAATATGAATATAACAGATATGGAGTGCCACAGGGCAGTGTCCTGGGACCTATCCTATTTTTATTGTACATAAATGATATAATTACTATTACTAAACACAAATGTATCTTATATGCTGACGATATTACAATTATTGTGACATCTAATAAAAAATATAATACAATTAATGACCATGAGAATGATATAAATAATACAATTGATAATTTAATTAAATGGCTTGACATGAATAATTTGGACATAAACTTAAATAAGTCTAAATATATACAATTCAATAACATTAATAACAATAAAAACAAACTGAAGCTTAAAATACCTAAAATAACAAGAGTTACAAACACAACATTTTTAGGTCTAACAATAGACGAACATTAAGACTGGAAAGTTCATATAAACGACTTGTCTTCTGGGATAAATAAATTTGTATGTGCCCTTAAACGTATTAAAAACACGACTAACGCAAAAACGGCTATTTTATCATATCAGGCCTACGCGGAATCCATTTTGCGTTATGGACTTATCCTATGGGGTAATAGTACAGACTTTACTAGAGCATTTATCGCACAGAAAAAATGCGTCCGTGCTATATGTGGACTCAAACCGGATGAATCCTGTCAACCCATCTTCAAAAAACTTGGCTTATTACCGCTACCGTCACTATATTTCTTTGAGACTTGTATGTTCGTACGCAGGCATAAATACCTATTTATGTCAGCAGTGGAAATAAACTCTCGTAGCCGGCGAGACTATAAGCTATACGCTAGTGCTAGCTATACCTATAAGCTAGTGATAGATACTCAACCTAGATTAAGTAAATATAATAAAAGCTGTTTAAATATGTGTGTAAAGTTATATAATAAATTACCGATTAACATAAAGAAGCTAAGTATGAGAATGTTTAAAATTAAAATGTATGAGTGCGTTATAAGCACATTTTTGTCCAGATGTGTATTTACCACGAGGTGCCCTCCTATGCTATAAAAAAATGGAATCTCTTACTCCTTTAACAAAGTTGCCACGAAGAGGTTTGCTCTTATCCTATGATTAATCTTTATATATATAATTCTTCTGTATGTATGATGATGATGATGATTTTTTTTGTGTGTGTTCAAGTGGTTTCTAATGGTTTAGACTTTAGACTCACAATTCAGTCCCACTACATAATGTTGAGAGTTGTAAATAAAATATGTATGATTTAACTATGTATCAAATATCAATTACTTCCCCACCATGGTTCAGGCCTTGTCGTGGCGGTGGGGCTCAGTAACCTAGGGTGAGCGGTGCACCTTGGGCGAAGCTAATTGGGCCGAGGGGGCTCTTTGTACCCCTCTTATAAGAAGAGGGGACAGAAGAGCAGGGGGCAAGGGGTGAGGATGGGAACCTCACCCCATTGTACTGTCCCGACGTTGGGAGGGGTTGTTCTGTGGTGCGGGACAACCCCTCTGTGGAGGTGGCGTCGGTACCTTGCGGGACTGACTAGCCGTCGAGGTGCCCTGTTTGTTTTCTAGATCCGGGGAACCTCACCAAAGGCGGCATTGGTGGCACTCGCCGGATTTTAGTGGGTAGAGCTGCGTCCATTTACCAGCTGTCGGGCGCAGCGAGTCCCACATACCCGCGTGGGGAGACCTACTCCCCCGCGGGATGCCTCAGAGCATTTCCCGGCGTTAAAGAAGAAAATATCAATTACGTACTAATTATTATAAATGTGAAAGTGTGAAAGTGAAAAAAGTTTGTTACGCTTTCACGCGAAAACTACTTAACCGATCGTCATGAAACTTTGTACACAATAAAATCTTATCTTGCGCAGACGAAGTCGCGTGCACCAGCTAGTATATATAACTGCAGCAAATACTACATACACTGGTTGAATACATAATACTTAGATTTAAAGTGATATAAGTACATATTATCTGGTTCACGTTTAAGATTGTTTTAAATTTCAGATTAGATTTGCACTTAGGTACTTTATCACATATTTTAAAGTATGTTTCTTTCCAGGTAAGCGAGTAAGGGGCGTTTGATGTAAGTTTTTCTTTTTAATAAGCTGAACGCGACTAACGTTGTCTCGCCCTTACCCAAAAACATTTAGCGTCCTCATCATTTTTTCTATACAAAACTTGTCCTGACGATAACCAATACAACAAAAAATAATAAATATATTATAAAATTTGGTGCAGTGGTTCTGAAGCTATGTGCGTACCTACAAACATTTCGGTGATACATTTTTATTTATATAGATGAGAGGTGTCGTTTAATTCAGAAATAATATTTATTTACCTGGAGATAATAATATAATAATAATAATAATATGTTAGGACAACTCACACACGGCCATCTGATTCCAAACTAGGCAGAGCCTGTTCTTATGGCAACCAGACAACTGATTATACTTATATATTTCTAAATACATACATATTATAGATAAATTACACCCAGACACAGAACAAATGTTCATGCTCATCACACAAACATTTGTCCTGGGTGGGAATCGAACCCACGACCTTCTGGTTTAGTAGTCAGGCTCACTAACCACTAGACCAACAAGCCAGTCATGTATGGAGCTTTTAATGTATTGTTATAACACGCTTGGCTTGATCAATCTTGATGAAAGGTACTTATACCTACTTTTTTATGTTATTTGGATAGGCAAACGTGCCACCTGATGGTAAGTGGTCGAAGTCGCCCATGAACATAAACTAGTTTACCTGGAACGAGCCCAGGCAACTCATCTACTGTGAACAAACTATCGGAGGGTGAGTGTTCGCCGATGAACAATATCAAGTTGGCCCGGGACCTGCCCAGGTATTTTCTTGCGTTGTCTATCTTCAGACGTGAGATATCGGTATTTGCCAGTAATTGCACCGTGTCCTGTGTTTCTCTCCTAAACACAGCAAAGTTGTTTTACTTGAGAAATAAGCAGGATAGTCGTACCCATGCAGTCGCATGTGTGGCCCAGTGTATCCCTCCCACCGGTATTATGTACATTTAAATGCAACAACAATTATTATTAGCATAGTAGGTAAATAAGATTAGACACGATGCACTATATTTTGTATTAGGGACGTATTAAACAAAATAATACATTACAAACATAACGGGAATGAACCCATAGAAATAATATTATTTCTATTGTACAAGGTTGATAAAAGCGAGAGGCATTAAATTAAACCACGTATACTATGTACCATTTTCAGGCTACACACCAAAACTTAGACCAATAGAATCAATAGTTTAGTCACAGGATATTTTTAAAGTATTGAAGCCGCTCCGGTTTGTTCGACCCGGTGAGACGCAACGTGCTGTGCGACGTTGCCTTTTAGATTCGAAGGACATTTTACAAAGGTTTACAAAGAGTTTTTACGTTTTACTTTGACTATTCCCGTATTTAAGTTCTTTGAAAAACTTTTTTTTGTTGCTCTCAAACATTTTTTTTTATAGTTTCGGATTAACCGTAAGCATGTGTAGTATATGTAGTTTAATTTAATGCCTCTCGATTTTATCAACCTTGTATACAGTATACATATATTTCCAAATGGAGCTTCTTATTATAAGAAAAATTAAAAGAAAGATTAATTATTTATTAATAAAATATATTATTATTGCATTATTGAGCTTATTCATAAGGTTAATAATAATGACCCGGTGCAGATATTTATCTATATTCGTCATACAAATTATCTGCATCTGGCAGGATTTGAACCCGCTGTGTTAAGTGTCCAGTAGCTTGACCACTCGACCAGCCGGCCGTCGGCAGTCACAGTTTATTTTCTGGATATCGTTAAGAGACTTATTCTATGACGATGGTTTAGTGATTGTAAAAAAGAGAATATAATAATATAATATACCTAATATTTAATATATTATATACATTCATTAGTCATTATACAAATTATGACAAAATCTTTCTATATACATTATGTGTCCAATAAACCGAATATTAATAAATATGGAATTGTTAGTGAATAGTGAAGGCGTATCTAAAACATCATAGCTCTACATTGTACGTGGCTGTGACGGTGATCGACTGGGCGGAGGCCGGAGCAGGAAGCTTTTGGCTTAAGGGAAAAAAGTACACTCAGCCTGACATTTAAGGTGTCACCGGTGAAGGTAGGAATGTATCCTGCAGATCTTGCACCGAAACGAACATTACGAATGTTAGAGATGAGCTGGCGAATGTGTAAGATGATGTTCGGCGTCGATGAACATAAGTTCGCTCGGGACTAGTCCCTGTTGATTTTTTAATAACAATGCATCGTGGCTTTATTATATAATTTGTCTCGTAAGTCTCATGTGCTAATTTTGTTGAATTCACGGCAAAATATTCAGCCGTAAATTATGTGCGGAATATAATCCTAATTGAATTATTTTTGTATCAAAAAAATCGAACCCGACCTCAGCTTACCCGATTGTATTCTTACTCAGTAACTTTTTCTTAAAGATAATATGTCGTAATATTTATGTGTAACATCGCTTCTCTTCTATATCTTTGTAATATTTTATGTCAACTCATCCATTATTTAGAATTGATGTATTGACTTCTTCGACGACCTTTGAATCGTATGTAACTTTAGAAACCAGTGGTCATATTTCATGCATATCAGAGCGTAAAGTTTCAATAATACCAGTCTTTAGTTTTATGTGCTGATACTCAATTTTATGGAAATAGATGGTGACAGATACATTTATTTTTTAATTTAAGACATACAAAACTGTTAGCAATAGGAAGCTTTTAAGTTATTTTGGTTGCTATTATTTGGGTTGGCAATGTTTTGCTATTGACGGAAATACCGGCTTAAAATAAATTATTTGCGTTTTGTTATAAAATCTATCCATATATATTAAATATTGGACTACTAGTTTATTTCCTATGCACAAAAAATACTTCACACAATTAAAATCACCATGCGCGAAGGTTACGCGTCGGTGTGACGGGCGGCCGGCTGACATATAATAACGAGATCAATGTATAATTACATTTGTGGTGCACTGGTTTGTTTTACAAGTTTTCGTTAAATATGGCCACCTCAAGGTCACGCCTACTAACTTATCTACAAGAGACAAGTTGACTTAGTGGATTCGAACCCTCTATCTATTAAAGGCCTGTTTTGAAGCAAGGTCACATTCCATTTTTAATTCTTTAAGACCAAGACATGAAAAGAGCGAAATAAACCCGTTGGTAAAATTTAAAATAATGCTTTCGATATCATCTCGATAGGCTGAGAAAAGGTAGTCGGAGTTTTTTAACCCTTGATTCATCATTATTATCGTACCAGTGGGGGTTGTTGTGCTCTACACGTAAACATGAAACAGCTTTGCTGTGTCTCAGAAAGTAAGCAGTAAAAGTAAGTAATAAGGAAAAGAGTAAAAAATAAGTATTAGTAAGGAAAAGCGGCAGTATAATCTTTACTGTGCAAGACGTATTTTGTGACCTAAGATCGGCAATACATGGCGAGCTACCTTGACCTAGAACAATAATATCTGGCCCCGGATTGACTCGTCCATGTTCATGGGTGACGTTGACTTACGTTGGCTTAATTGTCAGTGTTTTTGTGTGTCCTTTGACCTTCTTCAATAAAAGGACTGTCAAATGCAAAATAATAATTTGACTAGTTGCTCCGGTGATTAGTGCAATTTTCAATCTATCAAACAAACTCTAAAGCTGTGTAATAGTAGGATATTTTGTTAAGGGCGCTGCGCAGGATCCCCGGTTACCACCGTTTTAAAGTCATATTTAATTCAAATGCCAGAGAGGTTATTTTGGCTTTCATTTGAAGGTCACCGGTGGAAGGATGTGGACTGATACTTATGATGAAACATAATGTTTCCGATACAAATGTAAAATCACGAATGCGATACCAAATTATCTGTAATTGTAACAATAATATGTTAATTAATATAAATTGACCGCACTTGAGGAAATCAAACTGGCACGCAACAAATATTAAAGTATTTTACCGTACATTAACTTATTTTAGTATGTGCATTTCAATATTTAGTGCTTAGACACGCTTCAATTTGGGGTTACTTTTCATAACATTAAATCTAGAAGGTATCTTTAATCCTTTCTTTATCTTTAGGCTATCCTTTTGTTAATGATGTATGTAAGAAGAGCTCTCCATAAGCACAACATACAAGTTTATACACCTAAACCTAAATTAGTGCAAGTTACTTTGCGTGCTATAAAGTGTATTTTATAAAATTTACGAGAATAATTGTTAAGTATAAATTAATTTAGAAATAATTTAGTTATAAACGCTATTGTACCTATATGATGTTAAAATTAAGCTGCTACGTGTTCGTAACCCTGCTACGGTCCCGTAGCGCTGCTACAAGTAACATCCGTCAAAAATCCAAAGTACGTTTAATTTAATTTTGTCATACCTAAACTTGTCATAGAATTTGGATACTACTTAGCTAGAAAATCAACACAAAAAAGTACATCAAAACAATCATCAGCAGTTTTGATAAGGCTTTAAATCAGTGAGAACGGTAAGGATTGATTTGCATATGATAAGTGTTGGTTGTACTGTAGTTGGTCGTTGGTTGCTACATGGGATGACGTTCTTCGTCTGTTCATCCATCAAACTGGCGATCAGAGGTCTGTAGAGTGTGGTAATTGTCATTGTGAAAGACGCGTTTCTAACAATCCTAAGGCTCAATAATGTATTTCATCATTTGACCATTGAATTTCCTCTTATATATAATAATAAATATTAATTCTTTCAAAAGGTGTTTCATACTTTTAATAAGGTATTCTCTTGTGTCACTGCCTTATAAAGGTAAGCCCTTGTTTGCCAGCTATACCGCACGCGCCGCATTCCGAATTTATTTCTAGTATTATTAGAAACATTTATAGAATGTAGATGAAAAATGTGAGATAAGCCGATCAGGCGTTAGACTGATTGTAAAAAATGTTTACACGGTGAAGGCAACTTAATATTATAAATGAGAAAATGAGTATTTTACAGTTTAACTCCTTATCTGCGGATCTAATATAGATATATTCTAGCAAGATAGATTACATAATACGGATACTATAACGGATAATACAATAAAGGCTATCATAAGTATTACCTCAGTAATTTAAACTCATGTGGCCTTATTAATAAACAGTACCTGGATGACCGAGCTTTGCTCGGTTTTTTTTTTTTTTTTTAAATAAAATGACATTTTCTAAAAATGATTCCTAGCTAGATCGATTTATCGCCCCCGAAACCCCCTATATACTAAATTTCATGAAAATCGTTGGAGCCGATTCCGAGATTCCACCGCGCCCGGCGCCCGCTCGCAACAGCCCGGTGTAGTTTCGTCAGCTGCTATCGTCGACCTTAGCGGCAGTGTATTAATGTACTTGTTCATGTACCATTAGCGGATAATTATACATTTTTTTATAATTAGATGCCCTCGTACGTGACATAGTGAGGTGTTGACATTGATGTATTAATTTTTGCAAATGATTTTTTTTTAACTTTTTAATGTTTTATTCCGTTGTTTGTCTATCTGGGTGTCTGTCAAAACAAAACCTTTAGGGTACCTACTTCTTATGGATATGGAATCTTGAAATTTGGCTTGAGCCTGAGTTTTTAGTATGAAAATCATAATAGAAAACCGTGTGACATTAATTAATTTGACAGCACTGTTTTCCTATAATTCCATCGTAATCTTTATATCAGCCCGCATCCGCTCACTGCTGAGTCTTGGTGACAGTAATTGCACTGCCAGTCCACTTTTTCTGGAGAGCAGAAAATCTACTTAGCGGGTAAAATATGCAGAATTAGAAACGTCTTTTTGTGTAACTTGTCATCAGATTATTTGAATTTCAATTTATATTATCGATATAACTTATTATCGATATAAACGTTCTCCTCACTAGAGAAATACTAATACGTTTTATACTATATCTGATCCGGTTGCATTATATATTTTATAACTGGCTGTTTAGCCCGCGACATTTCCCGCGCGCACGGAAGAAGTCCTTACTTTCTTTATGGTAATTTCACCTTTCAGGTGGCAGCATTATGCGTATGTATTTAGTAGGTTTCAGCTAATAATAACTAGGCTTGGTATCGATGTTTCCACACGACAGTACACAGAGATTTAGGTTATTTTTACTTCTTTGGTTCTTTTAAAGTGTCAAGATCCTATTTGGACTAGCTTTTCGACAGACGGATAAACTTACTATTTAGAAGTGTTTTATTATATACATACGTATAAATAGCAGTTTTTCTTTTGGTATGAAATACATAATAAGCGCCTTGTTATTAGCTGATGATGATTTGATTGGTGAAAGAATTTTTTAAATTGGTTTAGTTGTTTTGGCCTATTCTCTTACCTGCCAAATAACCAAATACATACAAAATTCATAAGAATCGGTCGAGCCGCTTCAAAGGAGTGCAACCACAAACACCGTGATACGAGAAATTTGATATATATAGTTATATATAATTAGTGACTCTTTATGGTCGTGTATGACATGTGTTTTTCACCCGCTAATGATATTGAGCTACGACGTACATGCAGCGAGTTTTATGACTCGTATAATATCGTAATAAATCGCCCAGCTATTACTTTTTAATTTATCACAAGGCTCGAGGTTTTTTAACGTTTGTACGACTAAAAGTTGGCGGCCGCTTGGATGTAGTCTACTTAGAACTTGGTGTAGTGGTATGCATTTTACTTCATACGAGGCGGGTTTGAATCCCACAATTATTTGTATTGTGTATGTTAATTTATGAGTATGTCTATTGTTTTCTAATGTTTGCGCGAATTTCACTCATTATTCTGCGAAGAGAGGACTTATTAAAATAATGATGTATCATAGGGTAGTTTCGAATAACTTTATAACGTTAGGATATCTGTCACCGCAGTCCTCCCGTGACCATGGTTGCTGTAAAGTATCCGAAACGTCGGGCTTGTAAAAATCTTAATAAACCGCAATAAAATCCGTAAAAATTGTTTCATTATAACGGGTATATTATTATATGAATATGTACATTTATTACCGTAACCCGTATGTTTTACGAGCTAAATGTAGGGCTAGGTTAACTTATGTCATGTTAGTAAACTAGCAGACGAGCCAACTGATGTTAAGGGACCGTGGTAAATGAACATAAACAAATTCACGCGGAGCTTCTTTTTTATGTTAGTTAGATAGGCAAACTGGCAAACGTGCAACCTGTCCATGAACATAACCTAGTTTACCTGGAACGAGCCCAGGCAGCTCATTTATGTGTTGCCTATCCTGAGACATGAGAAGTTAAGTCTCGGTGCCAGTAATTATACTGCCTGTCTTGCCCTTCTCTCCGAAACAAAGCAAAGCCGTTTCACGGGAGAAACAAGCAAGCTACTCTTATTTTGCCAGGCTAAGGTTTCCATGCGCTGCCTTTCCTGAAACATAAACAGTTCCAGTATTTCTGCCTGTTTCGAAAGGACCAGGATTGCTTCTTGGAAGAAATACAAGTAATTTTATTGAAGAGATAGTATTTAGTTATTCGTGCTAGCGTTAGTGCATTCAACTCACGTGTGCCCAAATGTAGGTGACCGGGACGGTGTGAGGTAAGGGTGCATGATGTGAATCGGGCCGCGCCGTGCTCATAATTACCAAATAGAATCGTCATCGTCGTCATCGATTCATTCCTCATACATCATTCTTGGTGAATGACAAACAAAATGTTTCTTAGGCACTTTTCGTGGTGTATTGTCTTCATTAATATCTTTGCCGTCTTCAACATCATCCTTGTCGTAAGCATCGTTTTCATCGCCGTCGTCATCAACAACGTCAACAACAAAAAAATAAAATCAAACCTCAAATTTTACTTGGAATTTAATGCTTAATTACTTTTATTTGTTCTATGCAATAATGATTATTATTATATTCTTTTTCCACAAAAAATAACGTTCTTTCAAAATAAAACCTTTCTAAATAATTGGGTTTTAAAAATTTAAAATAATTTTACAAATCCAACTGGCAGTTTCCAGTTCAAGCAAATGAACCAACTCTTCAGATGTATGATGTTACCTACTTACTACATTATATACAGGGTGTCCCGTAAGTAGTGGACCAACGGGGTGTGGGTGATAGGGGGAACTATTATCTACCAAAACCACTAAAAATTATTGTTCTAGGTCTTATAGCTTTGAAGTTATGATTTTTTTTAATAAATAGGTGAAATTATCGTCCTATGTACAAACATTTTATAATTTTACGAAATCTATCACTTATTTTTTTGTTATTTTTATTCTAGGCGGTTAATAATACATAGGTCTTTCTAATTAAAATTTATACGAAGATGTTGGTTATGCATAAGAGCTAGAGGAAAGCATTTCGAGCACTTAATGTAAGAAAAAAAATGTGTAATAAAAGCTTTTCCATAATTAGCAATGTATTTTTATTTTCTTGCAAAAATGTCCTTTGGTTTTGATAGTAATTAAAATAGGAAAAATACTTATTTGAAACCAGTTACTTTTTTGTAATTGGTATGACATGTAGATGTTTTTAAAATAAAGTTTCACTAGGCTGTAATACATTTTTTTTTACACCAGCTTAGCTCAAACACCACATAGAGCATCTTGAAATGTAAAAATTGTACTAGTTTTATTTTTTAATTTTCATGCTTATGATAATTACACCTAAATACGAAAATAACAAAAAAATAAGTGATAGATTTCGTAAAATTATAAAATGTTTGTACATAGGACGATAATTTCACCTATTTATTAAAAAAAATCATAACTTCAAAGCTATAAGACCTAGAACAATAATTTTTAGTGGTTTTGGTAGATAATAGTTCCCCCTATCACCCACACCCCGTTGGTCCACTACTTACGAGACACCCTGTAGATAAGCTCATCGATGATGAAGTCCGAATGGTTAGAAATTGATATTGCTATAAAGCGCCTTTTATGACTATATAAAAATAATTAATGGGTATTTTATTAAGAATTCGATTACAATTACTTATGGCACGTACCTACACGAGAAAAAATGACCGCCATTCAGAACATGCGTAAGCATGACTAGCATAATTGTAATTGAAAATTAAGTCGGGGACATGTATCTATAAATGTATTAATTTTAAACTTTTTTATGTTATTGGGATAGGTAAACTGTGATTACCCCAGGCATCGTATTCTCCCCACCATAGTTCAGGCCTTGACGTGGCGGTGGTGCTCAGTAGCCTAGGCTGAGCCCAGCGCTTTAGGCGAAGCTAATTGAGCCGAGGGGGCTCTTTGTACTACTCTTATAATAAAAGGGGACAAAAGAGCAAGGGGCAAGGGGCGAGGATGGGAACCACACCCCCCTTGTACTGTCCCGACGATGGGAGGGGTTGTTCTGTGGTGCGGGACAGCCCCTCTCTGGAGGTGGCGTCGGTCCCTTGCGGTACTGACTAGCCGTCGAGGTGCCCAGTTAACAGATCCGGGATACCTCACCAAAGGTGGCACTCGCCGGGTTTTAGTGGGTAGAGCTGCGTCCACTTACTATTTTTCGGGCGCAACGAGTCCTATATACCCGCCTGGGTAGACCCACGGCGTTAAAGAAAAAATAAGTATCATATTCTGGATGCTGTAAATTGAAATGTCTGGTTTTTTATTTAAATATATTTTTTTGTTATTGTTTTAAGTATAATCTCCATCATTGCCAATTTCTTTTTTTTCCTTGAAAAAAGGTTTATTGGATGCATGGAGAATTAGCTTGGCACTGGAAATTATTATGCTATTTAGACTCAAGGATTATTTTACACGGTGTATTGCTTAAGTGCACCATCTACTCACTTTAAAAAAAAAAATTGAAAGGGAATAAAAATAAGTAGAGGGAAAAAGAAACAAATATCCTCGTGTCTAAATTTGTATATTTTCCAATAATGGTATAAAAGCATAGTTTTTATATTAAATTTAATTATTATGAAACATGTATTTCATTTATAATAATATTTAATATGGACTATATATTTCTGGTACATGATAAACCCGTACAAATTGGTACCCCCAAGGATTATACGCTTCAGGGTAAACCTTGGGTAGGAAGTTGTAGTTTGGAATTGTTGCAAATTGGGGATACATAAAATTGATTTCATATTTTGGTAAATCGTTCAGGATTTCACTTTCTGCAGTCGGTAATGCGTTTTTAACGTTTTCTATTTCTTCTATGTCTGAATGTTCTAGAAGTAGAAAAAATAATGTGAGTAAACATCATTATCAAACAAAAATATCCTATATATACACATACAAAATAGTTTGTGAAGGATGTTTTTTTTTTAATTCTTAGAATACAATGTTTTTAGTTCAAACTATATATTAAAGGATTCTTTAAACTATTAAGTGTAAGTAACATTATCTTAATATTTAGTAAGTACACTTAACGCTATCTCCTTCCTTACTTGCAGAAATACCGTCAAGAGCTGCTGCTTCTGTATCGGCGTCGGCTTGCTCTTGAAATTTTTTCTCTTCTTCAGCCCATCGCTTTTCTTCTGCTATTTCTTTAGATAATTTGTTAGACTCATCATCTTCTTCGCTTTCATTTTCTGAAACTAAAAAGTATAAGCATTAAATTAATTTGGTAAATATGCTGCTGTTGTCTCAAAGTTACTAATAGTTGTTTTTAAATAGGTCGGTTAACTAAAGCTGGCATGTCCACAGTACTCACACTAGTGCATTTTCACTATACAATATGTTTAAACATAATACTTTTGCTAAACTATAGTTGCTAAGCAACTGACCGCAGTTACCAAACTTAAAAGTTACTTAGGAACTAATAATAATCAGTCTGATATAAATGCACATTTGTTTGATTGCGTATATTTACTTACTATATTAATATTATATAATTCACAATTCTGTCTACTATATAATATTTTGTACAGGACAACGTCTGTTGGGGCAGCTAGTAGTAACAATATTTTTATAAAAAGGATTTAAAAAAGAACACTGCAATTAAAAAAACTAAAAAGTAATAAAATAATTTCCTTAATCTTTGTGCCTACAATTTATAATCAACTTGTTCTTCTACTAATATACAATCTTTGCTCCAACAACAAAAGCAAAAAAACAACAACAGCGTGCTCCAACGTGGTAAATCCACGTCATTATTGTTACTTTTGGAGTCGGTGTCAGCCAAGGTAGGTAGGGAGGTAGTACATCAACGAATACGACACCGGCTTCAAAAGTAACAATAATGACGTGGTAAATGCAAAGATTGTATATTAGTAGAAGAACAAGTTGATTATAAATTGTAGGCACAAAGATTAAGGAAATTATTTTATTACTTTTTAGTTTTTTTTTTAATTTTGAAGTCGGTTTTAATTTTTGTTTAAAAATTTTTTTATTTCCTAATTTTTAGTGATTTCAAAATTCGATAACTGATTTTATTTGTCTGAAATATGGGTAGAACTATTAAACGCGTTGCTCAGATTAGATAGCGCTGTATAAATGAGATGAACGTAGAAAGGGTTTAAATCATTATATAACAAATGAAAAAACCGAAATGGAATTGCGTAAAACTTTATATACATGTAATCGAAAACAATCACGGCAGATTTGCTGCTATTCGTTAAATAATTCCATTATATATAGGTATAGAACATCACCAATATATAGATATAGAATGGATATTATGATGACCTTGAAAAACTATGATGCGCTTCCAAGCCACAGTTGTTTTTTGTTCATTTAACAACGACAAGTAATAAAATTACATGATTTTGGCATAATATTATTTACCGTATGAAGTAAGCCCAATTAAAGCTCTAAATCGTCGAGGATTCCCCTCGACTGTGTATGGTCTCCATCATCACACCTGTAATGGCGCTTATAACCCATATGGGTACAAAGTTCGCATCAATTTAAATTAATTAAGTCCAAACACAAGGTAGCTACTGTAAACTGTTGAGGGGTTCCCTTAACTGTCCTTTGTCTTCATCATCAGACCCCTAATGACAGTCACAACCCATCTAGGTGTAAAGTTCTCATCATTACAAATTAATCAAGCCCAAACACAAGGTTACTGATGTAAATAGTTGAGGAGTTCCCTAGATTGTCTTTCGGCTCCAGCATCAGATCGACTCCAGACCTTCATTAAATTGAAGTCCTTCAAAACACTTTATAAAAAAAATATCAAACACACTAGTCGCCCCTACGATTTTCGAAAGTTCCCCTCGATTTCTCTGGGATGCCATCATCAGATCCTGGTTTCCTTATCATGGGACCATTTGGGAAGTATACCCTTTAGAACAAAAAAAGAATTTTTCAAATCGGTCCAGCCATCTTCGAGTAATCAGGTAACATACATAAAAAAAAAAAAAAAAAAAGATTCCGACGAATTGATAACCTCCTCCTTTTTGAAGTCGGTTAATAAACAGTAGCAAAAGGAAAACAATAACTGTCTCCTTCGTACTTACAAGTTGTTCGCGCGCGAGAGGGATGAAGAGACTTTTCATGATGTACATTTAGTGCGACGTCATGCCGCGCCCTTATTTACAGATTTTACATAAGAAGAACGTCTTTTTTTTCTTTAACGCCAGGAAATGCTCTGAAGCATCCAGATACAGATCCGGGTCACCTCACCAAAGGCGGAATTGGTGGCACTCGCCGGGTTTTAGTGGGTAGAGCTCCGTCCACTTACCAGCTTTCGGGAGCAGCCAGTCCCACATACCCACCTGGGAAGCCCAACTCCCCAGCGGGATGCCTCAGAACATTTCTCGGCGTTAAAGAAAAAGAAAAGGTAGGGAGGTGGGTACATCAACAAATACGACACTGGATTCAAAAGTAACAATAACGACGTGGTATACGTAGAGATTTTACATTAGTAGAGGAACAAGTTGAATATAAGTTGTAGGCACAAAAATTAAGGAAACGCGTATTTTATTACTTTTTTTTCGGTTTTAATTTTTATTAATTTATAATAATAATATTTATTTTAAATTACATTTTCTTATTCTGAATAACAAATCTCCAGTACGTTTCAGTCATCATTGATGTTGATTTTGATGTTGATATAATATGATTATATATTTTTTAATCTATCTTCTTTGTATACGTTTTCGTTTGAATTTTATGAATTAATTAGGTTACATTAGTCACAGTTACATAAAGTGTAACTGTAACTGTATTGTAACACGGTAACAGTGTTTAAGTCAAGGCAAGGTTTAGGTTTAGAAATGATTTTGTCAAATAACGTATCTGTATGTTTAAACGTACTCGTTGTTGTTTCTAAACTGGAAGCAGCTCCATCGAGTCTTGCAGAAGCCGTTTCAGCTTCAGCCTGTTCTTGCCATTTCTTTTCTTCGGCAGCCCAGCGTGCTTCTTCAGCTAGTTCTTCTGCTAAATCGTTAGCTTCAGAAACACCTTCGTTTACGTCATCTCCAACTACAATGCAATGCAAGCAACAAATGATCATCATCATATTTTGTAACTAGCAGCGCCCCGTGGTTTCACCCGCGTACTTCCCATTTCCGTGGGAGTACGAGGATAAATTATATAATTCTGATGCTATATTATTGTAAAGTATCATTATAATACATTCAGTAGTTTTTGTGTGAAAGATTAACAAATATTCGCGTTTATAATATTAGTAAGGATGTTATTTGATTTCAGTAGAAAAGCTAGTTCAAGCTATAGAAAATTGTTAGAAATATGATGTTCACATAGGAATGTTTGGCTGTCTTTTTAAAGGTGTGATGAATAATTCTCTATAAATCTGTTCTTTTACTCAAATTTTACGTAACTATTATAAATATTACATGTTGAAATATTTAAACAACTTACCAGTAGACGTTTCAATCTCTTCAGCTGATCTCGAAAATCTTCTAAAGGATGTTGAAAGAGTATTTTGAGTTTTCTCACTCTTTTCAACAGCCTTACTTTTCTAGTGACAAAATTTTAATGTAAGACAATGATAAATTTAAGTATTTTTTTATTTATTTAACTGTGGTTGCAAACTCGAATATAAAATATCTTGGATTCTAACTCATTTAGAGATAATAAATGTCTATATTTAGCAGTTTGTGGTTATCAAAGAAGGCAGTATATAATTAATTTTATAATTTTAGTCATTTTCTATGATATGGGTTTTATTTGTAGGCAAGTTTCAATGATAAGGGAAAGAGGTTTCACATAATACTTCCGGCTTTAGGTTTTAGATACTTCTAATATAATGAAATTTGTTATATTAAAATACTTTACCTTGACATTAAATTCAGCTACTGACACATTTTCCTCTGCTTCCTTCAAAAGTGATGGAGCAGCGACAACATAAGCGACCACGGCGAATATAATCTGTTAAATTTAAATCAAAATCATTTGCGTTATGTAGGAGAAAAGTATAGGAAAGAGGGGTCCATATCCAATAGCAAACTCTTACCAACATTTAGACAAGACGCAATACATTAATAACAAACTAAACACTAACAAAAAAATGGAAATTAAGGATAAGAAAATACAGGTTTTTTTATTTATTTTATTTATAATTTCGAAATGAACGGGTTTGTATTATAGATATTTCAATCAACATTGTCTTGAACATAGGAAAACAAGTGTTAATTATTATTAGGAGTGAGTAATGGGTATTGCGCAGAAACTTGTAAACTAGTCAGTGCATTCATTATAGAATAAGGTAAATAATTTAATTTATACATACCAGTACTCTCATCTTGAGCACGGATGGCTACTGAATGACTACATCACGATTCTACCGAGTTTTATATCACGCATAGAAGAATAATTAAAAATGTCACCCCAAAAGCGGGAAGCTAGAGAAAAGATGGCATTTAATGTAAAGTTCTCTTCCTATATTTTTTGCACTTTCAATATTTCTTTGCGGGTTTTTATGAGTTTTTCTATTTTTTTTCCGGAAGGGCTTATATTTTAGTTCTCTCTGAATATAATTATTCTATCCAGATGTTTAGTGATCCTGTACCTCTTATGAATGTTAGAGGGTCTGCATGGATCTACTAATTCGACTTTTATTTTGAAAACATTAACTACTTCTTATATACCTTATAGTTTACTTACGAAAATACTTTGAATTTTATAATTTCTTAGAACAATTTTTAACGCCTTTAACTTTAGTTTACTATAGTTTACTACATGCACGTGAGCATATAGTTTACACTAGAGCAAGTAAAGGTAAAAGAGTTATATCATATATAAAGGTAAAAGAGGTATATATAATTGTCACGAAATAGTGAGCAATCGTAAAGAACTTAATTTAAATATAAGTACAGATCAAACTTAAGGCACAAATAAGATTTTAAATTAACATAGATAATGATTAACGGTTTAAAACGTTACACGATTTACAGCTTCAAATAGGATATCTACCATATCCGACATCCCTTGACAGGGACGGATGTTATTGGATTTTTGGGCTGCAGCATAGGGCCCCGAGCATATCCATATATATGGATATGCTAGGGGCCCTAGGCTGTATTTTGAATAGAGAATGGGGCCCCATGGCCCCATTCTTTTTCATTCAACAATCTACATCGAATTTGGCTGGAGTATATTTACTTCTGTCTCTAAATTACGTCTTTTCAAGATTTGGAGTATTTAAGTGTCTATTTGCAACTTTACTGGGCCAGGCTCTACACATTATTATATATTTAAATAGGATTTAAAATCCAAAATGTATGTAAATAATCATTGTTTTGCAAACGAGCAGCCGAGCCACATTATTCAGCGTCGCAGATAAACATAATTTTACTGGACTAGCCCAGGCATACACGTGTTACCGTAAGATGGGATGTCTTGATGCTAGTAATTACACAACTTGTCCTGCCCATCTTTACGAAAAACAGCAAAGCTGTTTAAAAAATATGCAGGACTGTAATGCGCAGACTTATACTTTGTAGGTAAACACAAGCCCTCTTTAAAATTAAAACGAATCGTCCGTAATCGTCATCCCATGTTGTTGAAAATATCTTGTGCTCCTCGTGATGTGTAGATTCATCTAAATTATTCATTAAATTATGAAACGGTTTTGTTTAAACTTTAAACTCCTAATACCATTATAATTATATCAGAAATCTATATGATGGAACGCGTTAAGAAAGTGGATATCATCAATATGTATCTGGCTTTTATTATAAGTTACGAGGAGATGGGAGATTGAATCTTGGGATAAGCCAATCCTCGAACTATTAAGTATCGATTTTTGACCCAGATATCAAGATAATTAAGATTATATTTTTATTAACTAGCGGTTCTTCGCAGTTTCACCCGCTCTGAAATTGAAGAAAACCACTCCAAATTCCAAAGCCTCATGTAATACAATAGTTGACAGTAGATAATAAAAATAATGGAAGATTTTTATTTATTATGGTAATTAAATATACTGAATTGCAAAATATATCATACTGACCAAAATATGTTAGATTAATTAGTATTTTTGAGAAATAAATTTACGAAAATGAACCCATTGATGATACCCATAATGAACGCGAATCAGAGCTTGTGGCATGCCCGTGAATTTAGCAGATCATTGTCCAGCAGATCACAAAGGTGCGAGGCAGGAAATGCCGTAAAAATCGAGATGTTGTGGATTTCCGAACATCAAGATGGTGTGGGTGAAATTGAGAATTCTTACGCGATGTCTGGTGGTGGAATTCTGCCGCAGGTATTAATCCAAACAATTCCTCAGAACACTCCCCGTGGTAGATGCGGTAGAAGATGCAGAGCGATCCGACATCTCTACGCAGCGCCAAAGAATCAAGCCGATTGGAGATAACATTCTCATCGACGATTCGCGCCGCCCGGCGTTGGACGCAGTCAAATGGAAGGAGCTGATATTGAGGCGCTCCAGCCCAGAGGTGAGAGCAGTATTCCGAGGGGCCGGATCTGCGCCTTGTATAATTGAAGGCGGTGTGAAGGCATGAAATACTACTTCGCCCTACTGAGCACGCCGAGTTTCTTAGAGGCTAGTTTAGCCTTTCCCTCCAAGTGACCACGAAACTGCATCGAATTATAGGACGTGACAACGTCTTATAATTCAATGGAGCCGGCGGCACGCAAAAACATGACGCAAACACGGCGTTACCTCGCTGTGAGGCGTTCAATTTTCTTATGACGTTGTCACGTTCAACTATCGTCAGTAAACCTTCTTTACAGACAACCGATTTTTTCATATAAATTTTGAAGTTATGTGAAAAAAGTGTAAATACTATAGGGATTTATAGTTTTGCCGAAAATCGAGATAAACAGTTTTTTTTACCCTTAGAGCCCTTCCATTTTTGCGCCCTTAAATCGCCCCTTAATTATTTTTCCTTTCATTTCTGTTATATTCTCTTCCTTGTCTAATAATGGGTTTCATTCTACTATAATTTTGTTCCACGTTTTGCCATTTTCAAAGGCTTCGGCACTGGTCTTTTTTTTTTTGGTCCGCAGCGGAAATTTGCAGCCCAAACCATAGCTAGGACCGGGGTTGGTTTTAAACCTAGCCGTGTGTGGGGTTGGCCAGTGTCGTTACCCACTAAAACCGCTGCAAGCGCCCTCCGCCGCCTTTTTGAGGGTCCCGGATCTTGCAGGCAACACAAGACCCTCGGCGACAGGCTGACCCCGGCGAGAGGCCAGACTCCTCCTCGAAAGGGGGGGACTGCTCGGCCGTTCGTTTTCACGATACTTTTAGCAGTCCCCGACGACGTAGTGCCTATCTGGACACAGGTTAACCCCAGCCTCGGCCCGACACGAGCACAGGGACGTTACTGAAGGCGCATTAAGTAGCGCCTCCTACGCACCCCTGTTCGTTGCCTGCGGTGGGCGGCCTCGTCGCCGGTCTCCTCTCTCACCCTTTCATCGGCCTCCTTCTGGGACATTACTGCCTCACAGAAGGAGATCATCGCCGTCCAGGACTCGTCATTGCGGAGCATCGCGGTGATGATGCTCGGCAAAGACAAGTGCCCTCCGATAACTGACGTCAGATCGTGACGCAGCGCCGCCCATCTCGGGCACACCTCTAGAGAGTGTGCTGGGCTGAGTCCACCGCCGCGCCACAATCGTGACATACAGTTGCCGGCTCCCTTTTTCGGCACTGGTCTAAATATTAGGTCTTTACCTATGAAATTGCCGTTTTGTATGAAAATATTTTAAAAGATTTTTGTACATGTAGTTTTTATTTGTATTAATCAAAGTAATCACCCATGCAATCAATGCATCTTTGCCAACGCAGTGGCAGTTTATTGATGCCCTTCTTAAAGAAATCAGCTGGACGGGAGCCAACAAATTCTTCAAAGACATTTTGTACTGCTTCTCGGGTATTGAATTTTTTTCCCGCCAAGAAGTTATCCAAATTCTGGAAAAAGTTGTAGTCTGTAGGCGCAAGGTCTGGTTAGTAGGGTGGATGACGGAGAGCTTCTAAACCCAGTTCTTGCAACTTGGAGACCGTCTGCTGTGCAGTATGAGGTCGCGCGTTGTCGTGCAGGAGCAGCGGAGACGAGCGATTGACCAATACTGGTTGGAGATGTGCCAGCTTCTCCATCATTGTGTTCAGTTCTTCACAGTACACATCTGCAGTAATGCTCACCCCGTTTGGTAAGAAGCTGTGATGAATCACACCGGCGCTAGACCACCAAACAGTGACCATCACTTTTCTAGTTTAGTTTTCAAACAGAAACCATTTCTCATCGCAGGTGACAATATGGTTCAAAATTCCTTCATTTGTGTGTCTGTTAAACAGTGCAAGGCACGTCTCGATGCGTATTTCGCGCTAGCGATCATTGAGTTCGTGGGGCACCCATTTGTCAAGCTTTTCTACCTTGCCAATTTGACGCAAAGGGACCAATATTGTTTTGACACTAACGTCGAAAGCTGCTGCTAATTCAGCCGTAGATTGTGTATCATCAACTTCCACAATCGCCTTTAATTCGTCATTGTCGACCAAAGTCTTCGGACGACTGCGAGGTTCATTTTTCAGGTTGAAATTTCGAGAACGGAAGCGAGCAAATTAATAACAGGTGGTGCGTTGGTTTGTAGTGCTAGCTTCGTAAACGTCGTTGATGTTGCGCGCCGCTTGTGCCGCGTTGCTGCCACGACGGTACTCATATTCCATAATGACTCGAATTTTTAACGTATCCATGATGACGAAAAATATTGAAATGCGATGAAAATGTAACACCAATCAATAAACAAATGACTACTTTTGGAAAAAGAATTCCATGTTTTTAAAATAAAATTAATTTGAAATTATAATTCTTAGCCAAACAAAAATTATTTTGATTTGAAATGGCCGGTGCTGCAGAACGGTAAAGACTTATTATATATTTACAATGTCTACGAATCGACATTGTCTACGAATGTCTTGTTCACGAGACTGAACCGTCTACTTTTATTCGTAACAAATAATAAATATTTTATATGATTGTGACACCAAAGAGTAAACTTACTTACGTACATCCTTCCTTAACTGTTATCAAAATGGAACTTATTGCCGTCTGTACTCTGTTATATTACCGGGGTCTTTGATAATTTATTCTACATTGACTAATGGAACTGATATAACTCAAAACAACTATTGTTAGAATTTTTGACTGTTTGCCTGTTGCCCGCTAACCTCAGAAAGCCTAAACGATTTGAGTGCGGTGACTAATTCAATGTGGCTAACTTAAAATTTTGCGTTTGTTTCATTACAATCATTTCATATATAATAATATATTTGATTTGATTTAAATTTACATATATTAATTTAAATCAAATCTGAGAAATCTGGTACGATGTTTTTCGATAAATAGAGTGATACCACATCTATCCAAAAACATATCCTAGGTCTTGTTTATTCTGATCCTGAGCAGAAACTCAGGTAGCATTCACTTTACCTCTCACGCTAAGCACGTACGTCAGTCTTTTTGTATTTTAAAATGTGCAACAAATGACTCTACAACTTTTATTTTCATCAAGCTTACTTAATTTTGTCATCTTAGTTTTAATCGTACATAAATTGTCATAGTAAATGGAATTAATGAATGAATTATACAAAAAAAACATTTCACAAGATCAAATCCTAATGTATTTTCATTTCGATCATCATTTAATATGGAATGGGCTCAATGAGAGCGGAGAGTAAACTTGACCCTGCCACTGTTGGATGGAGGACAAGGCAGGGTAAGTATTCCAGGATGGTGCTGAGTAAGCGGTTGAGATCCAGGGCTGGTAGGCGTAGCGGGCGAGAGCGACGGGAGCGTTGTATACCACAGGTTTCAGTAATTCCAACTTAGCCTCCTTGATCTCTTCTGCTGGTTTGTTTTCAGCTGGTAATTCAGCAGCCTTCATCTCAGCGGACATTTCTACGGGCTTGGCTTCGGCTGATTCTTCAGCAGGTTTGATCTCAGCGGACATCTCAGCGGTTTTCATTTCGGTTTTCATTTCGGTTTTCATTTCGGTTTTTTGTTCATCTGCTGGGGCTGCCTTAACTTCGGCTTCTGAAACTGATATATGGTCATATTATATATACGGGTCCTTTAGCTACATTAGTTACTGTATGGGATTTACAAAATATCGCCCATTTTATCAACCCCATCCGTCTGCCTACTCATTTTACTATGTATCTCAAAAAAGTTTTGTAACCTGTATGAAAGTTCTTATGTCGTAGATATACTAAAATGTAATGACGGCTGGCTGGACTTGTGGTCAGGTTACTGAACACTTCACGACGTGGTCGCGGTTTCGAATCCCGCAAAATACGGATAATTTATATGACGAATATAAAATATGTCTGCACTGGGTCATGGACGTGTAACTTGTCTGTCCATAAAGCCTGTTACATAAAAGCTTTTCTTTTTTTCAAGTTTTTAAATATTTATAATTCGAACACGTATATTATTTTAAAACTTCTTTCGATTTTGCGCCATTTCACATTTTTTTTCATGTTCATTATTAAATTACAATATCGAATGGGGTGTTAAAGAAAATAGGATTTCAGTGATCGCCTTGCACATAGTTAGTATGGAGCCGTCGGTCATATTCCAGACACTTCAAAAGCTTGGTATCAGCCGTATGTTCGTATATCGTACTATCAACAGATACAACAACACTTCGTCTGTCGAAGACCAGGATCGGGGCGGGCGCATGCTGTTAGAAATACAAAGGCTGTTAAGGCTGTTAGAGCCAGAACTCGTCGAAACCCCATTTGAAAGGAGAAATGAAGATTCCCGCTAGGATTCTGTCGCGTATTATAAAACAAGACCTGAAGCTTGGTGCTTATCGTCGATAGGACACGCCCTAAATCAATCTTTACTATTAAAGAGAGTGGATCGATCAAAACGCCTTCTAGGTATTGCCATCTATCGCAGGCGAAAGGCGTAGAAATATCCTCTTTACTGATGAAAAAATGTTCACAATTGCAGAACACAACAATAAGAAAAATGATAAAGTGTACGCTCACAGTTCTAAAGAAGCTGCTCAAGTTGTCGGAAATGTGGTCATCATCCTGCGTCAGTGATGGTTTGGTGGGGCGTGTCTTACCAAGGAGCCTCAAAACTACATTTTTGTGAAAAAGGAGTGAAAACTTCGGCCAAAGTGTATCAAGATACAGTCTTGGATCATGTTGTGAAACCTCTCAGCAATATACTTTTTAAAAATATACCGTGGACTTTCCAGCAGGACTCTGCACCTGGTCACAAGACACGAACTACCCAAGCCTGGCTTGAAACCAACGTTCCGGACTTTATAAGAGCTGAAGACTGGCCCTCATCTAGCCCAGAATTCAACCCTTTAGACTTCAAATTATGGTCACTTTTAGAAGACATGGCCTGCTCTAAACGACACGACGACATTAAGTCTCTTAAAAAATCTCTGGAGCAAGCAGGCCATTTAGAATAGAATATTTTTGACTTAAATAAATATGTAGGTATACATTTTAATAATATTACATTACTTCCTTAAAAAAAATGCATTTTCATTTGTAATAGAACTTATGGCTGGACTAGGTAGATGTGTATTTATATAATTAAAAAAAAAAATCCGTTCCTAGTTCCTGTAACACAAGTCTTACGAAATAAGAACGGGGCTAAGTTAACGTGGTGTGATTGTTGGTTAATATAAAAAAAAGCTGAGTGTGAAACGATTGACGAAACGAAGATGAGTACGTACGAGCCATCGCGTCTCTGCTTGCAGCAGCGGCTTCCAGTTGAGCGGCGGCCACTTGTGCGGCGCTTAATTCTTGCCATTTCTTCTCCTCAGCAGCCCAAAGAGCTTCCTCTGCCTTTTCTTTTGTCATGTCATTTGCTTCTATAACTTTATCGATAGATTTGACCTGCAATTTTAAAATGATATTAAGACTTAATCTTAGAGAATATTTATGTGGGTTTTTATTGTTATATTGATGCTACTAATGCTAAAGCTTGTCGAGTAGAAGAAAATTTAAAATATATCTTACACCAACCCTAAGTGCGTATTCAGATAATGATATGCCTGTATTTTTTTATCAAAATGAGCATCTATGGTATGAATCAAAATATAAATACTTGAGAGTCAATGATGGCGGCCTGAACATCTCCAGGTGGGATGGTGGGTGCTACAGCGAACGTTGGCACCGAGTACAGGACCGGAGTAAAGAACTGTGGCGCGGCAGTGGCATAGGCCAGGAAAACGGAAAAGATCTGGAATTTGAAAATGAAAATATATTCTCAAATGCTCTTTTTAACCGACTTCAAAAAAAGAGGAGGTTCTCAATTCGTCTTTATGTTTTTTTTGTATGTATGTGACACGATTTCTCCACCGTCTGTGAATGGATTTCGATGGTTAATTTTTTGTTTGATAGCTAGTGTTTCCAATTTGGTCCCATATTAATTTTATTAACATCTGATATGCCGTTATCGATTTCGTTTACCTCGATATGATCATTTTATTACTTGTCGATGTAACAATTGTATTTGGTAGTACACCATAGTATGTCGCGGTCATTGTAATCATCATCATCATCATCATCATCATCCTTTATCCGGCCACTGCTGAACATAGGCCTCCTTCAATGAACGCCAAGACGACGAATTTCGGAATCTCTAAAAATTAAGAAATTAACACATTTTATAATATTAATATTATATTAATTATTTGATTTTTGTGCTTTTGGATTCTGTGTCGTATTTGTTGCTGTACCCAGTACCTACCTACCTTGGCTGACACCGACTTCAAAAGTAACATTAATGACGTGGTAAACGCTAAGTTTGTACATTAGTAAAATATTAAGTTGATTATAAGTTGTCAGCACAAAAATTAAAGAAACACAGTTATTTTATTACTTTTTAGTTTAGTATTTTTGAAGTCGGTTTTAATTTTTTGTAAAATGTTTTTTCCTTTCCTGCTGTTCTTGGTTTAGAAGCAATTTTTGTCTTCGTTAGCTAAACTAAAATTATATATGTTAGCTAAAATGAATGAAAACACAACTATGTAATTCAAATTGGTTAAACTTGTTAAAACGCCTATGAAATTTAAAAAGCAAAACTTAAATTGTGATTCAGTAATAGCTATTTCTTTTTAGATATATTCATTTTTTTATTATGCTTATATCTTAAATTTTATAAACTTACATATTTACATTACAATAAGGTTAGTACTAAAGAGTGTTTCTGTCCAATTAATGATATTTGTTGTCGATTTTCGATTTCCAAAGATTCGATTTTATGTCCAATTAATTAAAAATATTTATTGGTTGCCTGTAAAGTCGGTTTACGGACGATAGTTTTGCGTGATAACATCATAAAGAAACATTGATGAAAAGGTAATTACCTTTTTTTTCACCGTTTTGAAAATAAAAACAGTTAATTGAAGTGAACAAAATTAAATTATGTAGACTGAAAATTATGGAGGAAATCAATTACATCTTATTAAATTTTAGAGACAATAAACACAAAACACAAAAGACGTTGTCGCGTTAATTATATATTTGTCATAAATAATGGTTTCCTAGCCAACGTTTGACAGCGGAACGGGATGCTTTTTCGTGCGCGCTGCCGGTGTTCATCAATTTATAAGACGTTATCACGTCAAGAAAATAAATGATAATCCTGTAGGGTGATTGGAAAATTTTATAGTTAACATAAAATAGCATAAATAATAAATTTTGAATCTCAGATGGAAAATGATGAAATAATTTATTGTTATGGACAATATAGCCATTCAAGTTCATGTTAGTTGCTAGAATCATTAGTGTGTAATATTCCAACCTTGTCAATACCGGTAATATTACAATTGTAAATTTCTCTGATAGACTAGTTGGGGCGTATTGCTCTAGGGAAAAATGTAGTTATCAATAGCATGATAAGACACCGTGCTTTTATGTACTTAACTTGCCCATACTTTTATTATATTATAGATCTACTACTATATACTATAGTTATGGAATATATATTACTTATGTATATACTGTATCTAGTATTATCATATTCAGCTAAAGTCTGTCTATCAGTTTTTGTTATTTTTTCACTAGGAAAATAAATGTTATCAGTCTGAATTATGTAAATGACACTAAATCCAAAACGCGCACCAATATGCAAAAAAGCTAATGGGACGAACATTTTACGTATTAATTCAAGGCTATTTTTAATTTTCAGTAACTATTGATAGCGTTGAATGATGTACTTTTTGTAATGAAAGTGTACTTTTTGTCACTTTTGTATGTTTTGTAAAGATGCCCCAATCTTGTTTCTAAAATGATGGTGGCTGTAAAGTATTTGAAAAGTCTAAAGTTGAATGTATAGTTATGAAAATCTATTAAAATTATTCGTATTACTTATTAAAGGAAAATGTATAACATAAATATTGTCAAAATAGTTATGCTTCATTAAGGAGCCATCATACTTATCAACAGATATAGAAGCTGATCACGTTCAATGTGTTTCCACTCAAATAAAAGTCCAAAAAATCCAAAAAGGTCAACACCTTTAACACATTTTTGAGGTGCTGTTTTCTATTTAGTGGCTTTAATACAAGTCTTATTATGGTTCGGAAATGAAATAATGTTGATAAAAATTAAATAAGTAAAATAATTCAATTATTGAAAAACAATCTTCAAATTAGTTCGTCCGTGAAATTTTATCGTTCCTTCTTATCTCATTAACGGAATTTGTAACTATACTACCCTTCCGATGTGTTTTTTAAAGTATTTAAGTACCGTATCTAGAATATAAAAATACGTCTGGCAGTGATGCCAGTCAGACCAACAGTCATTCACAAAAAAACACTCAATTCAACGGTTTTGAAAAAAACGTATCTAGTGGTCTGTCCCGGTTTCGGATTTTTCAAATCGGTCCAGAAGTTTCGGAGCCTATTCAATGCAAACAAACAAACAAATAAATCTTTCCTCTTTATAATATCAAGACTAAACTAAACCAAAGAATATGCATAAAAGAAAACATAAGAATATAACGAATAAAATGAAATTGATTAATTAATACGCAAATACAATCAATGTTTTATCACAATCACGAGCACTATAAATAAAGCAACTCAACTAACCAGAACTCTCATCTTGAGGTGTAGATGGCTACTGATTGGCCTCATCTCGCTTCAGACCGTTTTTATATTCCAATATCATATGACTCAAAAACTGGATGGCTCGTATATAAAATGTGTAAAAAAAAAGAAATGTCAAGCGCCCGAAGGTACGATAAAAGCATTCAGGAAGCGCGAACAATTTGACAGTTGGCTGTCGCCATCTTGGAATACGTATTATTTTGTTGCATCATTATTTAGGCGCCATACAAGTACTCGTTGCTGGTTTTAATGGAATGTTGCTAGTTAAAAAGACGTAATTGTTTCTTAAACAGTAATTTCAACAGGTTTTAAGCTTGTGCTCTTCATACAATTTTATCTTCCAAAAAATTTTGTTTGACCAAATGTTTTTAAATAGAATACCTATATATACATAGTATTATTTATTTTATTGCATAGGAATACCTATAATAAAATATCAGGAAATGTGGGTGACTCAGTGAAATATCGGAATGTGTTCTCATTTCTAGTCCTTTTTTATGTTACTTGGATAGGCAAATGGGCAGACGAGCCACAAGAAGCTAAGTGATCAACGTCGTCCATGATCATATACGAGGTTACCTGAGACTAGCCCAGGCAACTCATTGACGTGTTGCCTCTCCTAGGACATAATATCTCTGTGCCTGTAATTACACTGTCTGTTCTGCTCCTCTCTCCGAAACACAGCAGAGCTGCTTCACGGAAGAAACAAGCAGGATGATGGTACCCAAGCGGACGCAGCGCGGCACAGCGCATGTTTCCCACCGGTATAACCTTTTGTTTCTTCACTCTTACCTCTCTTACCACAGAATATGACACAATATATTAAGTTAATGAAAGTATTTAGTTTAATTACATAAACCGGTGGGAGGGAAGCACTGTGCCGCGCTCCCGGCTGCATAGGTACCACCATCTTGCTTGTTTCTCCCGTGAAATAGCTTTGCTGTGTTTCGGAGAGAAGGGCTAGACAGGCAGTGTAATTAAGACTTAACATCTTATGTCTCAGGATAGGCAATACATAGATGTGTTGCCTGGGCTCGTTCCAGGTAGACTAGTTTATGTTAATGGGCGACGTCGACCACTTACCATCAGGTGGTACGTTTGCCAGATAGCCTATCCAATTAACATAAAAAAAAAACTTATATTTAGTTATTTTGTATAGTTATACAAAATAACAATCCTACAGTTCACTATCTCTAAAATTTGTATTAAAAGAAATTATTACATTTGAGAGAGCAGCTAACTAAAGGCTATGAAGATCTTGACAGATGGATTTGTTCGTGGCGTAAATGTTTTAATCGTCTGTGGTTCCCAGGCAAGTTTATTTTTTATGTCACAAGATGACGAGCAAGCTGCTCGACATGTCGATTACTGCTGCCCATAAGCGTCGTCAATTTTTTAATTGTGCAGGTATATGATTAAAAAATTAAAGTTTTAAGATAGATTAGACATGTAGGTACAGGCTCTGGTGTTATCCCCCTCACATGCCTAAATAAGCTGTTTTACGGCAGTTTATTTATGCCGTTTTACCGCAGTTTTGTAGGACAGAGGAATTAAAGGCAGTCAGATGCGTTCAGATTGATGCTGGGTACAGGAAATGGCTACCTTAAAATCTCCACCTAACATCCTAAAATATCCACAAAGGGGATCGAACCTCGACCTCTCAGTATGTAGTGGTCCACTGAGCCGTGACGCTCCACATACATATAAATCAACATGATCAAGTACAACAGCTTCAGTTTCGCTTCTCCCTTCTCTTTATTTGCATCAAAGTTTGTATCGGTAATGATAACAATGCAATATACTTTATCATATTGTCCATGAGCCGTGATAATAAAGGACATATAATATATTGTAGAGTTTTAAACATTTTTCTACATTTCCATGATATAAATATTGCCAATGTATGATTTGGGAGATAGCCTTTCAAATTATAGACGAAAGAAAGAAAGAAAGAGAAAAAGCTCATCTCCCAAAATTTAAGCGTGATGTTTATACTAACAAATACCAACAAAAAATTTATTATTTTTGTTGTTTTTCTTTATAGCTTGAAGCTTATGCTTTTTCAGCAAGCTTATCGTCTTATCATTATATGTCAGGACCTGGATGACTAGATCGATTTATCGCCCCCGAAACCTCCTATATACTAAATTTCATGAAAATCGTTGGAGCCGATTCCGAGATTCCAATTATATATATATATATATACATATATATATATATACATACATATATATATATATACATATATATATATATATACACATATATATATATATATATATATATATATATATATATATATACAGGGTGTCCCGTAAGTAGTGGACCAACGGGGTGTGGGTGATAGGGGGAACTATTATCTACCAAAACCACCAAAAATTATTGTTCTAGGTCTTATAGCTTTGAAGTTATGATTTTTTTTAATAAATAGGTGAAATTATCGTCCTATGTACAAACATTTTATAATTTTACGAAATCTATCACTTATTTTTTTGTTATTTTTATTCTAGGCGGTTAATAATACATAGGTCTTTCTAATTAAAATCGTATTTAGGTGTAATTATCATAAGCATGAAAATTAAAAAATAAAACTAGTGCAATTTTTACATTTCAAGATGCTCTATGTGGTGTTTGAGCTTAGCTGGTGTAAAAAAAATGTATTATAGCCTAGTGAAACTTTATTTTAAAAACATCTACATGTCATACCAATTACAAAAAAGTATAACACTGTGGTTTAAAGTATTAAAAAATGTTAAATTAGCTTACGGATTTTAAATCTAAGAAATCGTCAGGTAGACAATGTGCAAAATAAGTCTCGGAATCACATAAATTCCGAGAAATATTTAGCACGTGCACTCTGCAATTCTTTTGTATTTTTCCCGGCCAATCATCGACGATACTCGAACCCCCTCTCCTTTCCTATTACTTACGACTCACTTCAGTGACTTGCTTACAGCTTGTAACTACATACGTGATTCTCTCGATCCCACTACGATTATTACTCCTTGTTGAAGTGCGCTTGAATTGGACCTCGGTTTTGCTTGTGATTTGGTATTGTTGAAGTTGGAAAAATGCCTAATACTTACACTCCCCGTGAATACGCAGAAATGTTTTTTATTTACGGGCTCTGTGATGGGAATGCTCGGCAAGCTGCACGTACATATCGTGAGCGCTATCCAAATCGAGATCGCTATCCCGATCACCGCATTTTTCTTCGGGTCAATAATGCCTACTTAGAAGGTCGTATTCCTGGAGTTGGAAACCGTGAAGGAAGGCCTAGAACAGTGGATGAACGTCAAATACTGGCAGAAGTAGAAGAGGATCCTTCGACTAGCACTCGTCGTATTTCTAGACGCACTGGTGTAGCTAGAAGTACGGTACACCGCATATTGAAAAGGAACAACTTACACCCGTATCATGTACAACGAGTTCAAGCGTTGTTACCTGCTGATTATCAGCGACGAATAAATTTCTGCCGAGAGATGTCGTCGATGCCGTCAAGACCGAAACTTTTTTAATTCTATATTATGGAGTGATGAATCATGTTTTAAAAGGATGGGAGTGTTTAACATACACAATCTTCATCATTGGAGTGTCGTGAATCCTCGAATAGTGAGAGAGGATCGATTTCAGCACCAATTTGGAGTGAATTTGTGGGCAGGAATATTAGATGGCAGAATTATCGGTCCTTTTGAATTACCGCCGAGACTTAACGGCGCTGGTTATCTCCAATTTTTGAGACGTGATCTCGGTAATTTGTTAGCAGACGTGCCACAAGAAGTACGCGGGAGAATGTGGTTGCAGCACGATGGTGCACCAGCCCACTATTCACGGCAAGTGACAGAATTTTTGAACGTGACGTACCCAAATCGATGGATAGGACGCGGAGGTACAATATCATGGCCGCCACGATCTCCCGACCTGAATCCTTTGGATTATTTTTTAAAGGGTTACTTCAAAGAAGCAGTTTATGAAACGAATATTTCTGATGAAAGAGAGTTACGACAAAAATTAAATCATGTTGCTGAATCGATAAAAAATAATGAACGGGCTCGACGAAGTTTACAAAGAAACTTTATACGAAGATGTTGGTTATGCATAAGAGCTAGAGGAAATCATTTCGAGCACTTAATGAAAACTTAATGTAAGAAAAAAAAGTGTAATAAAAGCTTTTCCATAATTAGCAATGTATTTTTATTTTCTTGCAAAAATGTCCTTTGGTTTTGATAGTAATTAAAATAGGAAAAATACTTATTTGAAACCAGTTACTTTTTTTTATTGGTATGACATGTAGATGTTTTTAAAATAAAGTTTCACTAGGCTATAATACATTTTTTTTACACCAGCTTAACTCAAACACCACATAGAGCATCTTGAAATGTAAAAATTGCACTAGTTTTATTTTTTAATTTTCATGCTTATGATAATTACACCTAAATACGTATACATATTTTATTATATTTTATATAAAATATAAATATTTTAATTAGAAAGACCTATGTATTATTAACCGCCTAGAATAAAAATAACAAAAAAATAAGTGATAGATTTCGTAAAATTATAAAATGTTTGTACATAGGACGATAATTTCACCTATTTATTAAAAAAAATCATAACTTCAAAGCTATAAGACCTAGAACAATAATTTTTGGTGGTTTTGGTAGATAATAGTTCCCCCTATCACCCACACCCCGTTGGTCCACTACTTACGGGACACCCTGTATATATATATACAAGAATTGCTCATTTAAAGATATAAGATATTATGCTTAGAACTTCCCAATTTTGGAATTTTGACCCTGAAGGTTCTAGTTTAAACACAATATTTACGCCTTTAGTCAGTTAGGACTGCACGTAATTATGACAGATCCTTACCATCGCCATGTTTTCCTGCTGGAATATCTTATAAAAACAGGGGTTCACTTCTAATGCATCGCCTTTCGGCCAGCTGGTAAGCCTCTACGCTTGCTAAAATGTTCATTTTGTGCAGAATTCGTGCCGTAAAATTGTAATCGTACCCGAGATGTCCATAATTAATATAATCTACATCTTCGGGTATAGTAACGTCTGCAGTGTTAAAACATTTGAGTATTTTTGTAGTATAACACACAAACAGACATACTTTAATATATTGTGTATCTGGTATATATGTACACATAGAGGTACAAACTTCAAGGTCGACATTTATCTCGCACCTAACTAGACCAAGAGTATTTGATATTGGTAGAGAAAATCATTAAACATTTAAATCTTTTAATTATACAAAAACAATTATGTCTTAAAATAGTTAGGGTGACCATGATGTTCTTTACATCGATATTGGTTGAACGTTGGATTTTGTTCGTGCAGTATTATTTGACGACTGTCACGTATACTTGCTAGTGACTCTACAATGAGTATAAAATAATAAGTAAAGATTAATAAACAATCACTTTCTGTCAGAACTTGTGTTACGAGTATTAGGAAAATAAATAAGTTTAACAAATTTATATATTAATACATACATATTAGATACAAGACCATGACCCGGCCTATATTCATCATACAAATGATCTGCATTTGAATCTGAATTTGGATCGAATCCGCGATCGCTGTGTGAAAGTTCTAGTTGCCTGACCACTCGACCAGCCTGTCGTCGTCATAATACAAATATAAACGCCCGTTGGCTACCGCGGTGTGAATAATATAAAATAGTCATAAAATATCATAAATTTAAAGTATCCTTTGAATTATATTAATCGTGGTCACTCTACATTGGTGGATAATTCACGTACTTGTTCAATTGTAAAATGTCAACAACGCAAGCGAGCTTTTTATTATAATTTTATGTGCGTACTAAATGTCACGTGGTCCTGGACTGGACGTATATACTGCGGTGGAGGATCTGTCCGCGTGTTTTATTACTATGAGTTTGTGCCCTGGAAGGCACGGGTCTCCTCGTAGTCATGCGTAGTCATCAATAGTAATAGGGTCCCGCTGGCCTAATATTGGTTGGAGAACTTCACACAAGTCAGGTGCAGTTAGAAAGATCACACACACACACACTTTTTTAAAGAGTGAAACTAAACACTTTCTTAGGATAACGATTTATGATACAGTAATTCAAGTAGTCAGGATATGATGAGCAGTGCGAGGACGGGGCGTCCCTTTCCCAGAAGACGTACTGGGCGCCGGAGGAGGGCGCAAAATGACTTTCGGTCGCTATAAGTAGTTGGATGTAGGCAGTACGTCGCCCATAGAAATATTAAGAACAGGAGAAGTGGTATGGAGGCGTGTCCGCGTAGATTCTGCTTGAGCAAACCGGGCATACATTTAAAAAATGACCGGCAGCGCAAATCAGTATGATGTCGCCCGCAAACGAGAAAACATATACCAATTCCGTCGTGTTCAGTGGTTTGCTGTAAGAACAGAAGTGAAATCAAACATTTAACAAGTTATGGAATCTGTTATCATATCTAAATATTACATTGTTAGTATATTTTACTTAAAAATCTTAAAAAACAAGTATACGTAAAATATCTGTAGCGCAAAATATATTGCTTTTTAACCACTACCTTAGTATGTTGCGGAGTGACTGGACACGCAATGTAAACGATACTGTTTTTTGTCGTCGGGACAGTGATGCTCATACATAGCAACTGATTCAAGCTATCGTCTACACGTCGATTATCGATTGACTTATTTCTATTGCAGTCAATTATACATTTTGTGTGTATGTACTCGTTTAATTTTAGTTATAATATGTTATGTATTTTTTATAAGTCTTCAACTGATTAGTGTATTATGAGTTAAGCGTCTTTTTACATTGCCATTTTATTGTATGTATGTTTAACGAAATAATATATGAATTATAGCCAAATTTTAATATTTGTCAACCGTATAGTTCTACAAATAGTTGTTTTTTACTAATTTCTATCATTTTACTGTGTAGTTATGAGATATTCGGATAAGAAGCGATATTTAGAATTATGACAATGAAAAGTAAGCAAAATAAAACATTTTACTTCATTTTATTTCGTGCAACATATTTTTTATTTATAATAAATTATTTTCTGATCATATTTATTCTAATAGTATATCTGACCATAATAGTCTAAAAAATACAAAAATAAATCAAAGTATCGACATCCTTCCGATATAGTACATCACTTTTCAAGAAAGAACGAGAGAGAGAGAGTTGTTGCTCTGTTACTAAGATGAGCCCTTTGGTTGATAAAATAAGGTTTAAATTTGAATGCTTAGAAAGAGTCCGAGCGATCCGTATCTACAGTGCATGTTGAATGAGCGCTGTGTAAGATAACATAAGGTTTATTTTTTATTCTTTAGAACGTTATGATTTATGTATAGCTATGTGTGCGCGCGGCCTTGCGAAATGTGGAAGGGGAAAAGTGACGACATGAGTCCTCGCACATTTTGAATAAAATAACATATCTCCTTATTTCAAATATCTGTGACGTCGCCCCAACAGCAAACAGGCCCAAGAAGGTGGCGCGCCGTGTTCCGCATGCGCCTATCAGGACGACAATGAAGGGACATTGACAGGTCAGGACTGGAGGCGGGAATCTGGAGAATGCAGGAGTGCTCCGCTCCTAGGTCAGACGAGGAACTACGGGGTGCTTTAGCAGGTTAACGTCAAACACACCCCGTCCATACTGTCAATGCGGAGGGATAGTCCATGAGGATTTTGCACCCCGAAATAATGATATGATGAGCAAAGGACAGACGCAAGTTGAAAAATGTCATGCAATCACATTTTGTTCAAGTTTTTAAGTTATTTTAAGATTACCATTTTTTTTAGATTTATTTGAAGATTGAAAATTTATTTGAAGATAACCATACTTAAAAATAACATAACAAAACAATAACATGGGAAATATCCCTTATTATAATTAAAATATGTATCAACAAGTAAACCCACGCGACCGCACTAGTAGTGCAATAGCCGTAAGCAGACGTTTTAATGAACAAATCGAAGCGCATATTTTATCCTATTCGGCAAGGATAGTGTGTATTTATAAATATATGTCGTTCTCCTTTGCGTCTCAGTTCGGAATGGACCTGCACGCACGGACGTATATCGTGTACGTATTTTTTATATTTTCTCTTTTTTTTCTACATGGCGAATATCGGATATTTTTTATTAGCTACATTGCTAGTACGGAACTTAGCTAGTTCATGGTCACCCCAACCAACTTAATTCCGATTTTAAATTGTTATTTGGATAGGCAATCTGACAAGAGTGAGACGGGTCATCTATTGGTGAATTTTCGCCACTGGTGCATATTATGCTAGGGTCATGCAACAGTCCCCACCATGGTTCAAGCCTTATCTTGGTGGTGGGGATCAGTAGCCTAAGGTGAACCCAGAATCTTGAGCGAAGCTAATTGAACCGAGGGAGCTGCTCTTTGAACCGCTCTTATAAGAAGTGGGGATAAAAGAGCAGGAGGAACAAGGGGCGAGGATGGGAACCTCATCTCATTGCACTGTCCCGACGTTGGGAGGGTTTGTTTTGTGGTGCGGATCAATCCCTCCCCCAACGCCATGTGGAGGTGGCGTCGGTCCCTTGCGGGACTGACTAGGCGTCGAGGTGTCCTTTTGCTCAACAGATCCGGGGCACCTCACCAAAGGCGGAATTGGTGACAATCGCCGGTTTTTAGTGGGTAGAGCTCCGCCCACTTTACATCTTATATCGGGTGCAGCGAGTTTCACACTCCACCCGACGGTGACGCGGCCCAGTCCCGCCACTGACACACAACCGACGCCAGGAGGCCATGTGGTCGCAGACTGCACGGTTGGCGGGGTCACTTTTATAAACCAAAAGTGAGCCGAAAAGCCGAAAGATGGGCTCACACTAATCCGATGTAGCATTAGGGCCTTCGGGCCGTTAGCATAGATCCATCCGAAAAAAAAAAAAGAGTTTCACATACCCGCCTGGGGAGTTCCCCCTCCCCAGCCGGATGCCTAAGAGCATTTCCCGGCGCAAAAGAAAAAGAAAAGAAGGATCATGCAACAGTCAACACATCCCATACCTCAGCTATCATGGGATGCAAGGTGGGAGGTCTCGGTAATAACGCTGTCCGAAATGCATCAAAGTTACTTTACAGTAGAAATAAGTAGAATGGATGCGAGTTGCAGGGGTAACCACTATTATGTTTATCTCTTCCGTCAAACAGCTATACCGTGTTTGGGAGAGAAGGTGCCAGTAATTACATTACCTGTGGTGTAATTACTGGCACCGAGACTCCATATCTTATGTCACGGTGAAGCGTGGTAAATTGCGCGGATATTGTAGACCATCCGCACAACCAACCCACTACTAAGGAAAGAGGTTCTAAAAGGTTCTGGGCTCGAGGCGAGAAATGAAAATAAAATATGAGCCCAATGCAATACATATTGGGCAAATATAATATTCAAATATTGTTCCACAAACAGAAATAACAATAAGAGAATTCCGGTTGTGTTCTGGCCGCTATGTGCGAGGTTACAATAAAAGGACTTAGTTTCGTGTGGTCGGTCTTCAGCCTCGCGGACCTTTGTCCAAGGCCAATATCATGTGCCTAGCCTCGGGACAATCTCCGGGACGAACAGATTAGATCTCTCTCTTCCAGGGCAAAAAGTCCGGAGGAGCCAAAGCCGAGCTTCAACAGCTTCCAAATTGCCCTCGGCCCCTGGGGGGAATGCACACCACATCGGTGAAGACATTTCCAGAACCCACAGCTTTCTCGTTATAAACGGGTTCGGGAGATGACCCACTAAGCACAAGAACACTACAATAGGCCGGACGCCATTACATCTTAAGTTATCTATCCTAAGAATACAATACCATGGCAGATGGCTACTGAGAACTACATAAGTAAGATTAGAAATTCCTGAAAGCTTCATCACTGAACCACTATGACCAAATTCTATACAAAGGCCAACGCCTTTCTCCGGCCACCCTAACAGATGACCTGGTGAAAAAAAATATCTCACTCGTCGGACGGGTTTTGTACAATCACGCCAGCGAAAATGAAGATTCTAGAAATTGCGAAGCTGATAAAGAACTTTACGAACATAATCGATGTTAAACGAGCCGGGATACAATATTAATTTAATGTAAAGCGCCTTTTTTATATCGCAGGGAATAATCGCAACCTTATGGATGCAGCCAGGATCTTCGGGTAGATCCTGACCTAACATGGGACTCGCACCTGGGAGTGCCCACCCTAACTAAAAGCACTTCGAGCGACTTCAACTGCTTTTGAGGGTCCCCGATATGCAGGCAACAGACAGGATCACTTCAGCGACATGTTAAGCGCCTACTGCCTACACATAGCAAAGGCACAAATGGTAACTTTAATAATTATCGCGGGCGCTGGACTGTAACGTGTTTATATGTAACAACAGGATAGACAACACATGAGTTGCCTGGGCTAGTCCTAGAAGAATTTGTTTATGTTTATGGGCGACACTTACCATCACGTGGCAGTCGGTCCGTTTCCCTACCAAACAAACAAAAAATGTCTATATCCAACAGAAAATACTTACTTGATGAAGATTGATAATGATTAAGATTCCATTCTGAAAGTCTTGCGCAAGTAAAGGCGAAAAAGTTTGCTTAATGGAGGGTGCTCTGTGGTCGCGGCGGTGTACTCGGCCCAGCCACCAGCAGGTGTGCCCGAGATGGGCGGCGCTGCGTCATGATCTGACATCGGTCATCAGAGGGGACTTGTCTCTGCCGAGCGTCATCACCGCGATGCTCGGTGACGACGTGTCCTGGACGGCGATGGTTTCCATCTGCGAGGCAGTAATGTCACAGAAGGACGCCGACAAGCAGGTAAGAGAGGAGGCCGCCGACGAGACCTCGATCCGTAGGTGACGAACGGAGGTGCGTAGTAGGCGCCCTGTGCCCCTGTGCTCGTGTCGGGTTCAGGATGGGAACCTGTGCCCAGTATGACCCTACGTCGCGGGGACTGCTTAGTAGCGGTCGGGCAGTCCCCTCTTAAGAGGAGTGTGTAGAGAGTAGGAGAGTATGGGTGTTAGCCAGCAGTGATTCATAACATACTGATAAAGATTAGATAAATTACAACATATTTACGTGAAACATAACTGGTGCCTAAAGCCGTGATGTTGCATCACTGAGGGCATATTGCACGAGGTGTACGCGCAATACGACGTATATGGGCAGTCTCGACCGTGATGTGATGCGATCTCAGGACCTGGTTGATGGTAAGACCATAAAGGCCTTTTGAAAGATGTTGGAGAGAATTGGATTGATGCATGTGGTCAAGAGATACTAGTTGCTACTGCCTAAGTTTAATTAAATTGATTACCTTTCCATCTAATAATAAAAATCAGAAGGAAAAACAAGCGCGTCCGTTTAATCAATCAAAATCATTAAATCAATCATCAGCCACGTCAGTTACGTCCTATAGGAAACAAGACAGACGAGCCACCTCATAGTAAGTCAACATCAATTAACATAAAGACTTGATCCGAATAGCCCTTTAATCCTCTTTTATCTCTTTGAGACGCAAGATAGGTCTCGGTGAAAGAAAATACCGTCTCGTTATTTTTTTACAAAGCACGCAGGTTGTAAATATTTTCTACTTTACTTAACTTTCTGCAGATTAAATTTGCTGTAAGTTTGCCACCAAATGACTTTAGTAGGTAGGACGGTAGGACGTAGGTCATTTGGTGGATGCCGCAGTTTATCCGGAAATACAGGAGTAGCCGCGGTGGAATGAGTGGCGTAAAAGAACGACTGGTGGGACCAGCACGTAAAAATATACAAACTCGTCTGCACGGCACCAGCGCATCACTCGCACCAGTTATTATTCCATATTGGTATTATATCAAGTAACCCACTGGTTTTTTTTTATAGAAGAGGGGGCAAATGGACAGTTGGTTCACCTGACGGTAAGTGAAAAGTGACATCCACAGACACCCGCTATACCAGAGGATCAGCAGGTGCGTTGCCGGCATTTTAGATATTATGTGTACGCTCTTTTCTTAATGTCCCTAAATCGTATCGGTTCGGAAACACCATAAGTGGCAGCTGATTCCATATATTTGTGGTGCGAGGTAGGAAATGCCGTAAAAATCGAGATAGAATAGAATAGAAAAGAAGAACATTTATTTAGGTAAATTATTACACTGTTACACACATATAGTATAATAATTATTATCTACTTACGTTTTTGGAATTCTTACGCGATGTCCGGTGGTGGAATTCTGCCGCAGGTATTAATGCGAACAATTCCTCAGAACACTCCCCGTGGTAGATGCGGTAGAAGATGCAGAGTGATCCGACATCTCTACGCAGCGCCAAAGAATCAAGCTGTTTGGAGTTTTTTTTTTATGTTAGTTGGATAGGCAAACTGGCAAACGTACCACCTGATGGTAAGTGGTCGACGTCGCCCATGAACATAAACTAGTATACCTGGAACGAGCCCAGGCAACTCATTTATGTGTTGCCTGTCCTGAGACATAAGATGTTAAGTCTCGGTGCCAGTAATTACACTGCCTGTCTTGCCCTTCTCTCCGAAACACAGCAAAGCTGTTTCACGGGAGAAATAAGCAAGATGGTGGTACCCATGCAGCCGGGAGCGCGGCACAGCGCTTCCCTCCCACATAACATAGTGAAAATATATACTTGAACATTGTTATCGACGATACGAGCCGCCCGGCGTTGGACGCGGTCAAATGGAAGGAGCTGATGTTGGGGCGCTCCAGCCCAGAGGTGAGAGCAGTATTACATGTGAGGCCTGATCTGCGCCTTGTATAATTGAAGGCGGTGTGAAGGCATGAAATATTGCTTCGCCCTACTGAGCACGCCGAGTGTCTTAGAGGCTAGTTTAGCCTTTCCTTCCAAATGACCATTAAACTGCACATCTCTCGATATGTCGACGCCAAGTATCCCAATGCTGGATACTTTGGTTCTTGGAATTGATGAATTCATTCTTGGATGGCTTTATCATGAAATTGAAGTAGAAATAAAACAGTTAAAAACTGTTAGTTTTAATCTGAACTTTGTTCTTTAAATAGACTTGTTCGTTATATCGTCCACATTTCAACGTTTATGGCCCTCGCACATTCGCGGATCTACCGCTGACGGTTTTGCATACATAGCTTACACGTAAAGATCTCGGGTTCGAACCCCGAGACATGGAATATTTGTCTCGCGTTGATTTTCTTAAATTGTTGTTTTGGCTTAATCATCATCTCATTATTGTTATGACACATATATTTTACGGCAGTATAAATAGGTTAAATAATAATAAAAGTAAAATAGGTTTTCGAGAGGTTTTAAGTAAATTTGAATATGTATAAAAAAATACTTACCCCTTTTTTCAATGTAATTTTTCGCAATGGCAAATACATTGGTACTAATGTTAAGAAATACGCAAAGAAAAAATACTAATATTAAGAACAACACAATCTTGATTAAATTTGATTAAGGAAGAAATTTATTGTAAAATAAAAATGAAGTAGGCTCTACAATTATTGCTTTCCGTCATATTTTGTACTATATGTATAGCAGCGCCCGCAGTTTCACCCGCGTACGGGAAGCAGTACGTAGAGAAATTAAAGCCTATGTGTTATTCTGATGCATAAACTAAATTATTGTAGTTTCATTAAAATCCATTCGGTAGTTTTAGCGTGAAAGAGTAACAAACATCCATACATAAAAACTTTCGCGTTTATAATATTAGCAGGATTATATTTCAAAAACAATTAATAATCGCGTTCGCGCTTATAAACGCAGTGGTAACTCCGGTGGTATGCGGAAGGCATTGTAGGTTTTACTTTCATTTGATCTTGAACCCGTTTGGCGGCCACTGACCGCCCGCGCCCTGACGTTCTCCTTTGTTTACCTATATATTGCAATTTGCTGTTAGGTGTTAATTTAACTTCTCTACTCTTCTTGGTATAACATCATCATCATCAGCAGCAGCCTCTGCTGGATAGGTCTCTTTCAATGAACGAAAACGGACGTTAACGGGCTACTGCACGGAAATTGTTATTCTATTTAGTTTAATGACCTGCTTTCTGTCTTCTCGAACTTGACCTCCACTCCTTTTAATTATTAAAAGCCTGAAATAAGTACCTATTTATAGATTACAACTTATTTATAAAATAAGTAATTTCTTATAGACTATTCATAGCATTATATGACACTTAAAATGTTTAAACGTTACCCAAGTTTTTTTATCTCATTTTGAAGATCTCTGTTAGTATATATGTAAGATTATATAGAGATCTATATATTAATATTATGTAACGTGTCACCGAGAGATGGCGGTATTATCTGCGTTTTTAAGTTAAATATTTATATTACAACAGTATTAATTTCAGTATGAACTCCGGTGTACTTTTTTCATAAGTACTTTACGTTTTTATAAGTACGTTTTCATAAATACTTTACTTAAGGAGTATTTTTGTTAGCTTACTAGTGTCTCGAAACTGTACGAGATGGCGCTAAATAATGAAAAAACCGCGAGTAACAATATTAATTCAGTATCTTTAATGAAATCATAAAACCTTACTTAATTTAGTATATAATAATAAATAATATTATATAATATATTAATAAAAGTATCAAAATCAAAATGTTCCTCATCACCAATTTCACCAAAATTTAATGGTTTTTGAGATACCGATATACACCTTTTGTACCATCGTCATAATCATCAACCGTTTTTCGATCGAGTCTACTCAGAAGGTGGGCTAACAAAGATGTAGAGTTCACTCCATCTGGTTCTAGTTGAGACCAGCCGTCTTGGTGTTAAGTAATTAAGTAAAAGAGACCTTTTATATATAATAATAATAATAATAACTTTACTTGGCACAAAAACATGCTATTGTACAATTAACTACAGCTAAAGTTAACAATCATGTTAGTGCTTACACAATTTAAAAGAAGCTACAGTTTACAGAGGGCCCCAAACTAGGCACTGCCTGTATCTTGGGGACCAGTATGTGACTATTGCATTATTCCTAGTATTAGTCTTAACATTAAAGTATTACATATAAAACAATAATTAATTATTTTACTTAATTTTACCGGTGGGAGGGAAGCGCTGTGCCGCGCTCCCGGCTGCATGGGTACCACCATCTTGCTTGTTTCTCCCGTCAAACAGCTTTGCTGTGTTTCGGAGAGAAGGGCAAGACAGGCAGTGTAATTACTGGCACCGAGACTTAACATCTTATGTCTCAGGATAGGCAACACATAAATGAGTTGCCTGGAGTCGTTCCAGGTATACTAGTTTATGTTCATGGGCGACGTCGACCACTTACCATCAGGTGGTACGTTTGCCAGTTTGCCTATCCAACTAACATAAAAAAAAAAAAAAAAATTATATTAATTATTGATTTACGACAATGGTTCATTCTAGAGTGTATACTGAAAAATGGCCATGTTTTTGATAAACATTGGTGCTTAGCATTTAACGATAACTTTAAATGGATCAGGCCGACGATAATCATGTGAGGATCTAATTCCAAACACCAGGTGCCTTGTTGACCTATTCCGAAAACTGATTGCACCCGATCTTCTTTACGTTGCACAGTCTTAATGACGCTGATTGATGACTTACCATTATCCTGACATTATGGATTTGCACAATGTAGATGCTAGACTTGAAATTCAAACACTAAATTTACATCCTAAAGTACATTTTTAAATGACCGAAGTTTTGTAAATATTTTATTTTACATTAATGTCCTTTAAAAGGATAGAAAGTGGCTTTAAGTTTATAAATCTTTTGTAATAGTTATTAAAAAAAACTTTATTTGGTAAACACACTGCCCTAACACATTATAGGTCTTAGATGAGTTCATACCGCGATGCTCGGTCGACAAGTCCTGGACGGCTATGGTCTCCTTCTGCAAGACAGTAAAGTCCCAAAAGGAGGCCGATAAGCGGGTGATAGAGGAGGCTGTTAACGAGGCGGAATAACAAGACGAACGGAGGTGCGTCGAAGGTGCTACTTCATGCGCCTCCATAACGCCTCTGAGCCAGACCATCATCATCATTCATCCTGACCCGATACGCTCGTATTGGGCCGGGACCTTTACCGACCGAGGCTAAACTTGGCTCAGTTAGGTACATCGTTGTGGGGACTGCTTAGTGGCGGCCGGGTGGTGTTTTAGTTTCGGTAGTGCACTGCCAAGTGCGAGTACCATATAGTGTCAGGAACCTACCATTTTTTTCTTTAACGCCGGGAAATGCTCTGAGGCATCCCGCGGGGGAGTGGGTCTCCCCATGCGGGTATGTGGGACTCGCTGCGCCCGAAAGCTGGTAAGTGGACGCAGCTCTACCCACTAAACGTTACCGGTGGGAGGGAAGCGCTGTGCCGCGCTCCCGGCTGCATGGGTACCACCATCTTGCTTGTTTCTCCCGTGAAACAGCTTTGCTGTGTTTCGGAGAGAAGGGCAAGACAGGCAGTGTAATTACTGGCACCGAGACTTAACATCTTATGTCTCAGGATAGGCAACATATAAATGAGTTGCATGGGGTCGTTCCAGGTAAACTAGTTTATGTTCATGGGCGACGTCGACCACACGTCCATCAGGTGGCACGTTTGCCAGTTTGCCTATCCAAGTAACATAAAAAAAAACTAAAATCCGGCGAGTGCACCAATGCCGCCTTTGGTGAGGCGCCCCGGATCTAATGAGCAAACAGGGCACCTCGACGGCTAGTCAGTCCTCCAAGGGACCGATGCCACCTCCACAGAGGGGTTGTCCCGCACTACAAAACAACCCCTCGAAACGTCAGGATAGTACAATAAGGTGAGGTTCTGTCCTCGCCCCTTGCCCCCTGCTCTTTTGTCCCCTCTTCTTATAAGAGGGGTACAAAGAGCCCTCTCGGCTCAATTAGCTTCGCCCAAGGTGCTCACCCTAGGCTACTGAGCCCCACCGCCACGTCAAGGCCTGAACCATGGTGGGGTCAGAAACCTACCAGGGGTAACCTGGCTACATGCGCGATGTATTTCCTTGTGTGATGCGTTGTATCCAAAAAAAGGTATGTGAGTTAATTAAGGTCATTACAATAATTGGCACGTCTATTTGTTTTTTTATTGAAGAAGGGACATTGATTTTATTTGTTATATTTCTCTACTAGATGGCGCTCGATACTCGATATTAGTTTCTACACTACTTGCCTCACCATAAAATATGGTTTACATATTTTTTCGTAGACAAGTATAAAAATGATCAACGACAGAACAATGTATACTCGGTTTACAGTAACATCCAGGTTACAAATGTACTTAATTTTTAAACGTGTAGTCTTTATAAATCGCAGCGGGTGTGTGGGTGAACAATGAAAATATTAATAAGAAATATTAGAACAACGTTTAGTTAACGACAGCGTTACAACCTCAATAGCTCGGGTTGTGCAATAGACCACTCCAAGGCTCCAAACATCTTTCCATTTCGTTTTACATATAACATTAATTGAGGAAATTAATTAAAAATCATGTATATATAATGCGTTTTGGTTTCTAGACCGAAAAAATATAATATGAATAAATGTTTAGACGTTGAACAAACAATTATAATAGTTTTATCTTCCGTATTATGAAAATAATAACTGAGTCAAAACAGCGGATAAACTTAGTACGTTAATGTTAACTCATAGGAGTCAAAGCTCTGCTCTGCTTAGCCTGTATTAAGGACTTTATCCCATGTCAGTACATAAACACATAAAAAACCCTTTTGCGATTAACAAACATCCATGCAACAACATGTTACCCAGACCCCAGTGATGGACCACAGTTAACCATTTTCTTGCAAAAAACTCGCACTGACCACCTGTCTAGTTGTGTTAAATTGCACTACCTCAAGATACCACTGAATACTGATACTTCTAATTTATATTTTAATCCTAGATCGGTTGACATGATTAAATTAAATTCATTAAAAATTATCAATCTTATGTATTAGGTATTTTGTTAAAAAAACATTTTCATCGTTTGCCAAATGCCCTGCACTACAAAACAAATAATGTGTTAATTGCGTTTTTGTGTTTATAATACGAACTATTACTATAATTACAATTTATAGTGTATGCCACAAATAGTTGCTTTCTACACTTTTCCATATGAATTCTAACTATGCATTAATCTCTAATATATAAAATTTCCATGTCACAATGTTAGTTACCGTACTCCTCCGAAACGGCTTCACCGATTTTTACCAAATTTTATATGCGTATTCAGTAGGTCTGAGAATCGGCTACTATCTATTTTCATACCCCTAAGTGATAAGGGTGGTCAACCCCTCAAATTTTAAAAGTTAACGCGGGCGAAGCTGCGGGCAACAGCTAGTATAATATAATATATAAATCTGAAATTATTTTATCTACAATATAGTTGTGAACAAACACTTATTTTAATCTACTAGTGCACCTATCTTTTTTTTATAATAGTGCACATTGTTTTCTATTATGAATGTAAATATTTACTTCGACTGTAATAATTATTGTCAGTCCGTGTACATTCTAGTATAGTCTTTCATTGCCAGGACGTTATCCAAATAAGACAATTATGAAGAATCATTTGGCTTCCTTTATTTTTTTTTATAGCATAGGAGGGCAAACGAGCAGTCGAAGCCGTTTGGCGACTATCGACGTCCATAGACATCCGCACAACCAGAGATTATACAGATGCATTGCCCTCCTTTTCCCTATCCCAATGGGCCACCGGAAACTCACAGACCGCACGAAACGCGACCGAATAGCTGTCACTTGACGCCGGTGTTATGTGAGCGAGAGGAACCACCCCGGTGGTGCCGGCCCAATTCGGCTGCAAAGCAGCATGGCACTACCTCTTACTACATATATGTTTTATGTATTATCATTGTGTTAGTAATCTTATAAGGATATAAATAAGTTTTTTTTAGCAATAAAAGCAATCGTAAATGATCTAAACGTTTTCTAATAATATTTGTTTACTTTTCTATCTCAGGGTATTCCCATTGTTCTCTTTACCTCTGATATTAAAAGAAATTACAGAACTGTGGGGCTTTTCATGCCGGTTATATTTGTTAAAATGAAGTTATGTGGTACAACAAAAGCTGCACTAGTGTTTGTTCATGTTCCAAGACCTTGATACATTTCTGATCTGACACGCTGGCCAATAATTTGTCGCGTAAAAAGGTATATGAAAAAGCACAGACACTTCCGTACTGTCAACTTTACACCCATATAATAAATATATCATGTTTTTTGCCCTATCTATTTTCAACTCTACAAACAATTTTTTATATGATTTCAAGGTTTATACACTTCCGTTTCTATAGTGAATTAATAAACTGGTCGTATTAAATATTGCTTATAAATAAGTAGTTAAATGTCATATTTTTATTTATGCCTTCTGAATCTAGCGTTATTTTTACCGGTGGGAGGGAAGCGCTGTGCCGCGCTCCCGGCTGCATGGGTACCACCATCTTGCTTATTTCTCCCGTGAAACAGCTTTGCTGTGTTTCGGAGAGAAGGGCAAGACAGGCAGTGTAATTACTGGCACCGAGACTTAACATCTTGTCTCAGGATAGGCAGCACATAAATGAGTTGCCTGGGCTCGTTCCAGGTAAACTGGTTTATGTTTATTTTTATGTTTACGTTTGCCAGTTTGCCTATCCAACTAACATAAAAAAAATGACATTTTTCATGCCCCAGTGTTGCAAGTTGACAGAAATACAGTTTTAGTTTATTAATGTGTAATTTTGTATATGTTTTGATATTTAGTTCGTTATGTTGCAATAAATTATGCGCCGTTTTGAAATGTCATGTCGACATTACGATTGTGTGCATAGAGGCTAAAGTTTATGTTGTGGGATTATTTTATTATTTGTGAAATATTTTGGAAATAATTTTATGTAATAGGTATATTTACATACATATATTTTAATTAACTTCTAATCTAAATTATGGCCATAGTAGTTGTTGTTATTTGCGATGCTTTTATAATACGCACTGCATGTATAGTTGAGGTTTAATGAAAAAGATGAATACTTTTATAAATTACTTTATCATTTATTCACACATCCTCGCCTTTGCATCTGTACATTTTTTTACAATTAAAAAATATTACATTCCGAACAATTGAGTATTTTTTTGGCTAAGTTATTATCACAGTTTACCATCCGTGCGCGAGTCCGTGGGCGAGTCCGGCGTGGGCGAGTCCGGCGTGGGCGAGTCCGGCGTGAGCCACACCGGCGTAGCCGAGACCGTGGGCGGCGTACGCTACTGGAGCGTGGACGATGGGCGCCGGGTGGGTCTGGGACAGGGATGAGGTGGCCACGGAGTGGCTGCCGCCGTAGCCGTTAGCGAGACCAGCGTGAGCAAGACCGGCGTGGGCGAGACCAGCGTGAGCGAGGCCGGCGTGAGCGACGACTGGAGCGTGCGCGGCGTACGCCAAGGGAGCGGCGTGGACACCGTGACCGGCCAGTTGGCGGGCTAAGATGGGAGCAACGCCGGCGGCGGCACCGTCAACTTGAGCCTGAGCGGTCTGGGCGGCGTCAACCGATTGCCATGCGTGATCTTCGGCGGCGTTGATGGCCTGGCCTTGGACTTCGCTGGCCTGGTCGTGCCATTCACGGGCGGCGTCGACTGCGGCGCGGGCGTGGTCGGAAGCGTCAACGTGAGCGTCGATGGCGGCACCTTGGAGGTCACCGGGGGGGATGGTAGGGGCGACGGCATGGGCGACCGCCAAGGGGGCGGCGTGAGCGACGGCCAGACCACCGTGGGCTAGGCCCAGGTGGGCTCCGTGGCCGATGAGGCCATGGGCGTAGGGGCCGGCCAGCAGGGCACCGGAGGGTGCGGCTGCGGCGCAGGCGAGGACGGCGGCGGCAACAATCTGCGAAAATAAATCCACATTATCGATAATCCGTTTTGGTTTTTACACAACACTAGTTGTAGCACAACACTTCACGTTACACAATTCAAACGTCTAACTAACCAGAAATCTCATCGTGCACTTCTGTTGTAGACTGCTCGAGGGCTACTGATTGCTCTCATTACGTTCCCGTCGGTATTTATACGTTTGGCGCGTGGTGTGAAACGGAACGCGCGTTAAAAAGTAAGCGGTCGAGCTCAAGGGCGGGAAGGGTGCAGGAAACGCGGCGATTTTGACAGACGCATATACATATACGAAATTTTGATTTGGAATGTGGCGGCCAATGTCAATTTTTTATGTACTTATTAATTTGATACTCAGGTACTTGATAGAGAATTCCGGTGGATATATTAAAACAATAATTGTACCGACTTGCCTATAGCAAAATTAGTATTAGAATTTAGATTAAGTTTTAAGATTTTTCTTCAGTGTCAAGACAGCTTCGCGGTGTATATCCGCGCTTGTTGAGGGTCTTTGGGATAGCTATGGGAACTATCCATTACGGGGTCCATTTCGTCTTTGATAGGCCTACTAACATACGTAATATTCTGACAGGTACGGCTGTCTGCCCCACCATGGTTCAGGCCTTGACGTGGCGGTGAGGCTCAGAAGCCTAGGGTGAGCCGCTGCACCTTGGGCGAAGCTAATTGAGCCGAGGGGGCTCTTCGTACCCAGCTTATAAGAAGAGGGGACAAAAGAGCAGGGGGCAAGGGGCGAGGACGGGAACCTCACCCCATTGCACTGTCCCGACGTTGGGAGGGGTAGTGCTGGACAACCCCTCAGTGGAGGTGGCGTCGGTCCCTTGCGTGACTGACTTTATTAGATTCGGGGCACCTCATCAAAGGCGGCTTTGGTGGCACTCGCCGGGTATTAATGGGTAGAGCTTCGTCCACTTACCAGCTTTCGGCGCAGCGAGTCCCACATACCCGCGTGAGGAGACCCACTCCCCCGCGGGATGCCTCAGAGCCTTTCCCGGCGTTAAAGAAAAAAAAAAGGTACGGCTGTCTGTGTTACGGCTTTAAAGTAGGTTAGCTGATAAGGTCCTGTGATCATCCCGAACTTTCGGTCGACTAAATGGTATAATGATGCAGCAGGAGCTTCGGCGTTATGATCTCCCGGAATTATTCGCCTGTTCAGGTTTGATTTATAAAATATAATAATTAATATTAAACATATCAAATCATATTTCGAAGGTAAGAACTTGCACGCTTTAAATACATCAAAATAAAAATGTAGGTAGGTAATAATAAAAAAAATCGTTTTTATTGCAGGCTCCCCATAAGAAAAATGACAAAGGACCTTAGGGGAGGAACCCCTAAGTTTTTTTTAAATTTTTAAAGAAATAAAAAGAGAATAAGAATGAATATACATATATATTTTGTATTGTAGATTAAAGATCATTAGGTACAAGAGTGGCGGCCACGTTTAGGTAGACGAAGTGTTGGGTCGGCCATTAACCAGGTGGGAAGACGATCTCCGTGCGTTTGATGCGAGTGGCAAGGGATCGGCTGTCTTGGCGTTCATTGAGGGAGGCCTATGTTCAACAGTAGACGGATAGAGGCTGATGATGATGATGATTGTAGAGAACCAAACTTAACTAAGCACTAAAATTATACTCCACATATCTGATAATTATTCTCATTGTGTTTTGCATGTTCCTTGTTACATCCTGTAACTGATTGTACCTACTATAGATATTTACTGTTTATACACAATAATATGGTCATTGTCTCTGTAGACTGTAGAGTATATGCATTCAAGTTTAATATGTAAAACGGGAATTAATTAGCTATACTGTTCGTGATATTATGTGAAAAATATTTACAGCGTATGTTTTTAAAAGATTGAACTGAAAAATCGGAAAGATATTGTTATCAGAAATTATTTGTGGTATATTTCGTATTAATAGCGATTTATACTGTAGTAATTGGTGGGTTTAGTAAACTATTTCTTGTGAATTTTCTGTGTTTGTACTAACTGTAACTGTAACTGTAATTTTCGCTGAAATTTCACTACGCCTAAGAAATCTGTCAGGAGGTGCTCAACGATACATACAAGTGTATCCGTATAGGATCCTAAAACTGTCGTTTATAAAAGTAAAAAGAGACTTACAGTAAATATATGTTTGTGAATCTTTAGGAACATCTGTTTACAGACTTTAACAAAAACCATTGCCAATTTGAATGTTAAGTTATCATTCCCCACTTTTGGTAAGCATAAGATGAAGGTCTCATGAGAGAATAACTGAGTTTCTTCTATCTATGTATATCTCTTTATAACTACACAACTTATACGGTATTTTTCCGGTTTTACGCGTCCGACGATTCAGATACTTTATAGCAACCATGGTCAAGGGAGGACTCGCGTAAACATTAGAAAACAATACACCCCGGGAAATGCTCCGAGGCATCCCGCCGGGGGAGTGGATCTCCCCAGGCGAGCATGTGGGACTCGCTGCGCTCGAAAGCTCACTCTAGGCTACTAAGCCCCACCGCCACGACAAGGCCTGAAACATGGTGGGGCTCCTCTCTAATCTCCTGTTATATTCAGCCCCGGGCTAAATCTCGGGCAAAGGCTATGATAAGGATATGAAATATGAATGTTGTTAATTCGTAGTAAATACATGGTCCTTTATCAGTACCTAATACTATAATTACATCCTGAATTGAAGGTTGTTTGGATATAGCAGCTGCTTTGTTAAACTCGATTTTCTCGACATTCTACAACACTGTTTCATTGAAAATATGTTGAGAAGTAAATAGGTCAGGAAGTCTTTTGCAGCCTTCTGCAGACTCTCTGACGGTCTACTTGGTCGTGTCGGTCGATTAGTCGGTCTTCTACGACGGCGGCGCAGTAAGCAACACAGGCTTGTGTTGCTTACTGCGCCGCCATTATGCCATATGAAAATGGACAACCCTCGATAATGAGTTTTTTTTAATTAGACTAATACAGACTACTCTAAGAAACCGATTTAGTTTTTTACTGGCTGGAGTGAAGTGCATTAGACCTTCGACTATTTTTTTTTATAGAAGAAGGGGCAAACGTACAGTCGGTTCACCTGATGGTAAGTGAAAAGCTACATCCACAGACATAAGGGCTAGATCCGAATAAACACATTCACCGGTGGGAGGGAAGCGCTGTGCTGCACTCCCATCTTGCTTGTTTCTCCCGTGAAGCAGCTTTGATTAGTTTCGGAGAGAAGGGCAGAACAGGCAGTGTAATTACTGGCACCGAGACTTAACATCTTATGTCTCAGGACATAAACGCCTTTCTTTTTTCTTTTGCGCCGGGAATTGCTCTGAGGCATCCCGCCTGGATAGTGGGTCTCCCCAGGTGGGTATGTGGGACTCGCTGCGCCCGAAAGATGGTAAATGGACGCAGCTCTACCCACTAAAACCCGGCGAGTGCCACCAGTGCCGCCTTGGTGAGGTGCCCCGGATCTGTTAAGCTAACAGGGCACCTCGACGGCTAGTCAGTCCCGCATGGGACCGACGCCACCTCCACAGAGGGGTTGTCCCGTATCACAGAACAACCCCTCCCAACGTACTGTCCCGAGACAGTACAATGGGGTAAGGTTCCCATCCTCACCCCTTGCCCCCTGCTCTTTTGTCCCTCTTCTTATAAGAGGAGTAAAAAGAGCCCCCTCGGCTCAATTAGCTTCGCCCAAGGTGTTGGGCTCACCCTAGGCTACTGAGCCCCACCGCCGCGTCAAGGCCTTAACCATGGTGGGGAACACACACATAAACGCCTGGGCTACACATGAGTTGCCAGGGCTAGTTCCAGGTAAACTAGTTTATTTTCAATGTTCATGGGCGACATCGATCACTTACCACCAGGTGGCTCGTTGGCCAGTTTGCCTCTCATATAAGAAGATAGTGTTGCTGGATGGCCAACCGTCTCTGTGCCCTTCTGATTGGAGTCCAGACGCCTGCTAGAAGACAGAGAAGAATTGGATCTTTTGGATAGACTAACATTGAATAGATTGCGGAAGCTTTTCTGTATATAAATAATATTTACTAACATGACATTGATTCAGTCCGCCATTTGGAAAGGTTTCGCCAAAATGACTCAATCCGAAAATGTTTGGAAAGTTATACTTTTACTCACATATACAATTTTAATGATATCATTAGCATATTGAAATGACATACACATGCAACTATTGTATTATTTTAAAATGTATCATTTGTAGTCTGTCTGTCTGTGCATTCTATTAAATCTGAAAATATACTGCTCATTAAGTTAGTACTATACTGCTTATTAAGTTAGTACTATACTGCTCATTAATGTAGTAAGTACCTGTTTCTTTATTTTATTGGTAAGGGTTAGTCAGGGATATGAAGCCTTTATCGTGGCGGTGAGGCTGAGTAGCATCACTAAGGTGAACCCTTGAAAGAGTGAAAGGGCTGCTCTTTGTACACCTTATAAGAAGGGACAAAAGAGTAGGGGGACAAGGACACCATCGGAACCCACCCAGGGCCGTTGACGGCTAGTAAAGGCGTTTCCCCGTGTTAACAAAAAAATGGACATGAAGCATAAGCTGAGGCCACTATGGAACGACGTCGCGGGGACTGCTTAGTAGCGGTCGAACAGTCCCCCTTACGAGGAGTAGTCCGGCCTTTCGCCGGGGCCAGCCTGTCGCTGAGGTGCTCCTGTTGCCTTCAAAAAGCGACTGAAGGCGCTCGCAATGGTTTTAGTTTGGGTATACACAGTCTGAGTGTGAGTCCCACATAGGATCATGAACCTACGCCGGTCCTGGCTACATGTATAAAGCATTTCCCTGAGTGAACAAAAAAAAAAGGATATGAAGCATAAGAATAATCTTTGTACTTGTACTAGCAGAAGATTCCTGAAGAACGATGCGTTGGAGTAAGATATTTGCAAGAGCCTATATTAAATGATAAAATATTGAATTTAAACATTTGAGTTTATGTATTAATTCTGAAGACTGTCCGATCTTTCGTCCATAGACTCATAGATGGTCTCCTAGATGTTTCCAGTAGCTGGATGAAGTTGGATGAGTAAGTAAATGAACCTTCATAGAAAATGGTTACTTCGAAGGACGATTTCAGGATGATGATAACATTCTATACTAGGTATACCCGACGGGATACATCAGTCACAGTCACAGATAAACCCACAGTCGTTATGCTTTGCAGTTGTCAACAGGCCTGCTTGGTATGGTAATTATGAGCAAAATATTGTGAATGTCACATTAAAAACATTGTAACTTCCTGATCGTCATCCGGGTTGTTATTTTTCATCAATCGGTCAGATTTTAGCTTTAATAAGTTGACTAAATAGGAAAAGCATCATAATATTTACTTGATGGAAAGGTCACAATGTTATGCTTTTCATTAATTTGCGGCTGGACGGCTACGGTTGACGTCGATTATGTGGAATAAAAGGGAAACGAAAGGAAAATCGCCTTATCTTATCTTTGTGGTGAAAATTATATACTGCATACTGTATTATTTTCTTTAATACCAATAAATATATCACCAATCCTCAATCGACCTCAGACAAACATTCAGATTTTAATATTATAAATGAATTGCATATCCGTCTATCTGTCTGTTTATAAGCCTGACACACTTTCATGTTCATTTGACCGGATCTCAATAAAATTGGGCAAGGAAATGGATTATATATTATGGAAGGATATAGACTATCAAAATAATCCTAAACATCCGCATATGACTTTTTAACTAAATTAAGTGCAGCCGAATTGGGCCGGCACGACCGCGGTGGTACCTCTCGCTCACATAACACCAAGTCAAGTGTTTCCGGTGGCCCATTGGGGGGATAGGGAAAAGGAGAGGAACGCATTTGCATAACTTTTGGTTGTGCGGATGTCTGTGGGCGTCGGTAGTCACCATAAGGCTCCTGCTGCTCGGTTGCCTCCTTATGACATAAAAAACACGAATAACAACTAGCAACAATTGTAATGTACGCGTTTAATATTAACTAAACTATTGTTGGATTGTTTGTTCTTCTTTTATATCGAACATCTTTTAAGCCGCGGCTGCTGAAGGACCGGAAAGTTAAGTACGCTTTGTAATTAATTAATTAAATCAGCAGTCGGCAACGCGCGGCCTCAGACGTATCGCCTTAGGGCCCGCGACTGTTTTTGTTTAACGATTGTCCCACATGCTTCATTATGAGCCTGTTGCCATTCACTGATGGACGTAGGCCTCTCTCTATAAACGCCTAGACGGCCGATCGTTTGCTGCTCCCATTCAGTTATACCGGCACTGCAGTAGCCATGAGATCGTCATGCCATCTTATTGGACTTTGTAGGTATGGTTAATCATCGTCATCATAATCATCAGCCTCTTTCGTTTCTATTAATGAACGCTAAGACGATCGATTAATTATAACATCAAAATTCTCTTCAAACTTTTCGCGGGTGAAACCGCGATATACGTGTTGTTTATAATGAATGTATGCCATGCGAAATCGCATACGTTATATGAATAATTTCGCGAATTCTGGTTTTGATAATTTGGGACATAATACGACCATGACCTTAAAAACGGTTGTGGTCTTGGAAACTCTTGATTTCCGGTAATGATAAGCACTGTAGCGATTACTTAAGCGATGACGAAAAAATTGGAGATGCATACGGATAGTATCGTAGTTTGCTTGTATGGGACAAGATATCAGTATATCATCGGGATATCCTTATTAGAATATCCACATCGAGATATGCTGGGACTTGCGCTTACGAATGCGGTGGAGATGGACAAGGATAGTCAACGTTTGCTTATCGGGTTAGAACCATGGGACGTCTTATCTTCGTCGGGGTATCCTTATTCCGCGTGCAATTCATTTTGGTTGTAAAGTACAAGAGATTGGAGTCTGATTTAAATGGTACCGCCACCCATGGTCGTGTCTGCATGGGCCTGTCTAAGTTGGAGTCACGCTATGCGTTAGATGCATCTCTTCAAACGGATTGTAGTATTCTTTAAATATAAAGTGACACTGGAGTACAATCCGTACGGCAGGTACGATCAGTGGACGCACCCTAATGCCGTTGAAGCGTCTCTTAATCATAATAAACTAATCAACTTTTTTTTTATGTGATGCAAAAAAAACTAGCTGTGAGATGCAGTGCTTTATGTGTAAAAATGTATCAAAATAAAAATTAACATCAAAATCGTTACAGTCGGAATTACCTCTTTGTTGGCTACAAAGAGTCGAGTAAAGTACGTTACGGCTGCACATCGCTAATTATGTAAATATTATGACCCAATTATAAAAATGGCTGAAATCGTGTTCGATCGGTGATGTAACATAATATTCATTATATTATCCAACCGCTTGTTATACTGATAACCAGTATCAGGAATTTTACCGACAATTTATTGTTTAATCGCATAAGGTGACGAACGCCGAACGGCTAGGTGTTCACTGTAAGTGATTACCGCTAAACATAGAAATCGGATTTTAAAGTTACCAGCGCGTCTCTCCTCGGCTTTTGAATCTGCGAGTTAAGGAAGCATTAGAAAGGCGGTAGGTAGTCAAGGATAGGAGAGTGCTGTGATACGAGAAGGATAGGGAAATGGATTGTTCACAATTAACTATTTTATGATAGTTTAAATAGGTCGAAAGTAACAGGTGGACACGCTCAGATCGGATCGGCAGTAGGAGTTGTTAAAAAACCTATATCAAAACATCCCTACCTATATCAAAGAAATTTCAAATATATTTGGGTTAAACACAGCAAAATAATGGCAAGAAAATCAGATACCTCACCAATATTTTTTATAAGGAACGAGAAAAACCTGTTACAAATTGTATTAAAGTACTAAAAATCTTATTAATATTCATATTCTATGCTTTATATTACATGTTAAAAATTAACAGTTTGAGAATCGCATGCTCTGAAGTTAACCATTTCCCTCAGTTCTCAGGCGCAACAGGTGAGGCACAAATCTATTTTCTCGATACCTTAGCCGAATGTAACTTAACACAATTCAACCACTGTCACAATCTCAACGACAGGCTTTTAGATCTTGTACTGTCTAATACTTATTGCCTGGTCTCTAACTGTGCTTCACCGTTAGTGCCTGAAGACGCGCACCATAAATCACTTGAAATCGGCATACATTTCAATTACGTTGCGCTTCTTGAAACTAATACACAATCAAGATGCATCTTTGCATCTGGGGACTATGACAGTATTAACTCGGAACTTAATAAAATTAACTGGAGTGACCATCTGAATAAGCACTCCTTGGTCTCCGTGGTCTTATAGAGAAATATATACCACAAAAAACTATCAGAGGCAGTACCAAATTTCCACCCTGGTACAGCCCTGCGCTTAAGAAACTCCTCAAGGAAAAATTTAAATATTATCGCAAATATCGAGTTTATGGCAACACCGCTGATTACGAAACTTTTTCACTACTCCGTAAGAGAGCCAAAATAATTGAAACAGATTGTTATCAGATATATATCAAAAAGTGTGAAGACTCAATAGTTAGGAACCCAAAATTCTTTTGGTCATTTGTTAAAAATCATAAAAACGGCAATAGTGGCCTTCCTTCAACCCTGTCATATAATGGACAATCAGCTAACACAGGACCAGATGCTTGCTTCCTTTTTTCAGCATACTTTAATGGTAATTTCCTTGCACCAGGTCAAAGCTTACATAGGCATCGTAAAGGATCACTTGATATTAATAACGATTCTACACTTCTATGTAATATTGAAATATTTCCGGATGAGGTGGGGAAACTACTGAAAGATATTGATCTCAAGAAGGGTATGGGTCCGGACAATTTTCCACCTCTATTCATTTCACGATGCTCCGCTTCTTTAACCGAACCTCTTACACTTTTATTTAAGCGTTCCATTACAGAAGGTGTAGTGCCCAAAATCTGGAAGTCCGCATTCATATCCCCGATTTATAAAAATGGTGATAAATGCGAAATAAAAAATTATAGGCCTATTTCAAAATTATGTATATTTGCGAAAATATTTGAGCGCAATGGTTTACAATCAAGTATACAGTATATTTTCAAACTTCTTTATTAATGAGCAACATGGATTTTTAAAGCAGCGGTCAACTGCATCTAACTTGTTAACATTTGTTGATTACGTGTCTGAAAGTATGGAATTGGGAGGACAAGTTGACGCTATATTCACAGATTACAGCAAAGCTTTTGATCGTATTGATCACTCTTTGCTTCTTGATAAGCTTTACCTGGCAGGAATCCATGGCAATCTCTATCGATGGTTTGCTTCCTATATCGAAAATAGATCTCAAGCTGTAGTCCTTATTGGCTTCTGTTCAGATTGGTGTTATATACCATCAGGTGTGCCCCAAGGATCGTTACTGGGACCCCTTCTCTTTAACATTTTTATAAATGATATATACTCATGTTTTCAGCACTCACAATTTCTTTTGTATGCTGATGACATGAAGATATATAGAATCATCAGGAATCTGAATGATTGCCACTTGCTGCAGGAGGACCTGGACAGACTCGAAGAGTATTGTCATAATAATATGTTGGAACTTAACGTATCCAAATGCTCTTCCATGACATTTAGCCGCTCATCTAAAACTGTTCAGTTCTCCTATAAATTAAAAGCACAAGAACAAATAAGGGTAACAGAAATTCGCGATCTCGGTGTCATTCATGACACAAAACTCACATACAATAAGCATTTGGACTTTACTATCAATAAGGCTACAAGGTTTTTAGGATTTATATATAGAATGAGTTCGGAATTTAGGAATACCAAAACATTAAAAATTCTCTATTGCTCCTATGTTCGTAGCTCCTTGGAGTATTGCTCTCAAATTTGGAATCCGCAATACCTCATTCATGTTAATAGGTTAGAGTCAACCCAAAAAAGATTCATTAAACATCTACAATATAAATGCCAAACATACGACCCCAGTTATGAATCGAGAGCTAGGAGATTCCATCTTCTCCCTCTTTTTGAAAGACGTCGTATAGCCGATATTATTAGCCTATTTAAGATTGCGCAGAACAAAATAGATTCACCACTATTACTGTCTACTATATTTGAAAGTCCCTTCCAGGTCCTCTAGAATTCCTACTTTATTGTATACTCCATTTAGTTACACTAATTACAGGAAAAATTCATTCCTGATCAGAACCCCCCGAGAAATTAATAAATTGAATGACATTCCGGAATTAGACTTTGATTTATTTAACACATCAGTATTTGTTCTAAAAAGAATTATGACAAAGCACTGGTTTAATGCGATTCCTAAATAAGGCACTTACAACAATGAAGTTGTTGTAAGTGCCTTATTTTTTTTTAAAACTTATTATATGGTTTCTATTAATTATTATTATATAAGTTACTAACTCATGCTCATGTTCAAGCTTTAGTTTTTTATTTAGCAACCGTTAGTGAAAACTTGTAAATGGTGTATTTTTCAATTAAAATAGATTTAATGTAAGCTTTGTAAAGTATCACTGTTTGTTTTCCAAATAAAATAAAATAAAATAAATCCCATGATCGGGGTTGATTATATGCCACCAGGTGGCTCGGTTGTTAGTTTGCCTATCTCCAAAAAAAATGACATTTTAATTTGTAACTTATACACAATATCAGAATAGTCTAATTAATATTAAAGTTTAGAAAGTAAGCATAGCTAAAGAGCAAACACTTTTGCCATTGCAAAAAGCCGAACAAACGCCCCTTCAAATAATCATACACCAATTCTGGTTCCAGGTCAGCACACGGAAACTTAGATATACAATTACTTAATCTAGAACTTGATATTACCTATAGGATATCTAAATCTGTAGATATCAAATATTTCGCTCGGCAACAGACCTAAATGTGGGTAATTCTATATTGTATTGCGATATTTGTGATACATACAAAAATAGGCTTTATGCTTAAAGAGTGCGGTTAAAAATTCAATGGAAGCTGCACAATCTCAAGCTAACCAGAGTCGTGAGGTGTACGTAGATTGTCTGTCTGTTTGTCATGCGAATTCTTACACGATGTGTATGTTTGAATCCTGGTAAAGGCAACTTGGTCATATTGTCACTAATGCTGATATTATTCCAACATGTGTGAACGAATATTTGTCATTATATGTCATATTACTTATATACGAGATGATAGTAAGGTGATAAAAAACCAAGAGGAATTTGATCTTAATTATAAATGTTGCCTTTTTATCGTCAGTATCGACAGGCTGGTGATGTATTCTGGAATAAATTATCTACTGTTATATCATCATTTCCATTGTAAAGCTACTGCTACTGCTGAGTTTCGAAAAGAAGGTTCTCAGAACAGAGAATTTTTTTTTGCCTAGATCCAGAACAATAAAGGGTAATCCCAGTTTAAATTGTTTTTCAGGATGGTGTGGTATGATCGTTGTCAAAGAGTATATCACATTGTCTTTGCTTGTGCAAGCGCGGGAGAGTTCACTGACACTGATAGGCTCCCTGTAGTTACGCACATATGAACGCATCTCTGTACGCATCACAACTACATGTATGGATCACCCGCTTTCGTGAAACAAACAACATACTAATGTAAACAAAACGTGGCGAAGCTGAAGGCATTCCTCGTGTCACGTGTGTAATATTGTTATTAATGTTTGATTGATAGGTTTAAAAAAATACAAATATTGGTTTCTCAACTTATAAAACACTCATGTACAGTATTAATGTAATGTAATGAGTTGAACAAAAATTGCTAACAAAAGAAACATTGCAAACGCCTTCACGCTGGAGGCATTGTTCCTTGACCTACCGATTATTATGTTTGATCTTAATGGCGTCACACCTTCGACACATTATCACTTCATCTGCAGCGCCGCAGATGTAGTTCACAGATAAGTGATGATAAAAGCTTGTGAGTTGTGACTCTTTTTATTAACTCCGCTATGTCGACATTGGTGAGAACCGGCTGGATAGTGGGAGTTTCTGTTATCGTCATTTTTTGCCATCGCCAGCTTAAAGAAAGTGAATCTTATACGTAGTGTCAAAAAACAGTGAAATACATAATACTTTTCTGATTTCAAATTTATTTATTAAAATAACAATAAATTTTGAATGTTTCAGACCTTGCGAACGACCTTTGTAATGAGGTTTGTTTTGTAATTAAAGAAATAAAAGGCAATAAAAAACCAAGAATGTGAAACAATAACATAATACGAGCCTCAATTTACTTACGCCCGTTGATGTCTTTTATATGTTGATAGTTCGTGTTAATGTGATATCGCGTGATAATTTCACATTCATTTGTGTTTTTTATTTGTTAATATTTTTGAAATCATCTTACTTAACAAATTTAATACTAATATGATCGTATATATTCGTATGTATGCCTGTAAAAGACTAAACATAGGTACGAAAATCTTATGACTTTTCGGTTGAAAGTGAGTGACATGTTTTGATCTTCGTTTGAGAAAGTCACACCAAAAGACTAAAATAGTAACAGGTGATAAAATGTACTTTATTTAGATGCTATTGAAATCAAATAAAGTCCGTATAATTGATAATTGCGAATAAAAACCCTTCGGTTTTATGCGAATATGGCATGGCTCTAAATGTGTCGACCTCGAGCCGAGCGGTCGTGGCAAGCTGACCTTTACACCACTATACTTGTGGTGTTATTACTGGCATAACGAAATAGATAAGGGCCTGTCCGTCTAGTAGCGGGTTAGGCGGTGCACTGCATAAGCGACTTGGCAAAGGAATTCTCGAGGATTAGACTATTGCTTGCTTATGCTCGGGCCCAACGCAAGTCAGCGAACTCATAATTTCAAGCACTTTTCCTTCTCTGTGTGGCTGCGATATTCAAAAGCGGATGCACGGCAACCCTAAGAAAACATTTTTGGCATGACGTTCAATGCAATCGAGCCAGAGATTTGAGAGACCTCGAAGCATCTAGAACTATGAACGTGCATTTTTTTACATTAGGAGGATTATTTAAATACTCACTGAAGTCGCTGAGCTTTATTACGTCTCTGATTGCAGCGTTGATCATTGCCTTTATCCCGTTGATTGTACTTCGTCCATGAAGTATCTTAGGCTCACCCTCGACGGGAGGTGGACCTCCGGCTCCCATTCCCAACAACGCGGCCAAAGGCCATAAGGTGGCCCACGGGGGCTTTGAACGAGGGGCTTAGGAGGTGCTACTTAATGCGCCTCCAGTATCGCCCCTGTACTCGTGTCGGACTTCAGGATAGGAACTTGGGTCCAGTATAGCACTAAGTCGTGGGGATTGTTTATTGGCATCCTGGGAGTCCCCCTTTAGGAGGAGTAGTCTGGCCTTTTGCCGGGGCTAGCCTGTCGCTGAGATTGATGCTCCTGTTACCTGTATATTCGTGACCCTCAAAAAGCTGCTGAAGACGCTAATAGTGGTTTTAGTTAGGGTGGGCACTCCCAGGTGCGAGTCCCACTTTGAGTCAGGATCTACCCGAAGACCCTGGCTGCATCCATAAGGATTTCCCTGCGATATAAAAAAGGCGCTTTACATTAAACTAATATTATATCCAGGTTCGTTTAACATCAGGAACTCACGCCGGTAACCTGGTTACATTCATCCCTGCGTCACCAAAAAAAGATTATACCGTTATTTAATGACAAATGGACCTAATTAAAAAATCACGCATATATTGAATAGTAACAGGTCATCAGTGTCGGAGCCAATGTTTTAAAGGCATCGTTTTATGTAGCTGTAAAATCGCTGCTAGTCGGCCGTACCTACTACAGGTATACTAGACGCAATTATAGAATTGGCGTAACGGTTATTTTATGTGCATTAGCGGCAACAATGACTAGTCTTTCTTAGCACTGCTCCCTGCTTTGCGCTATTTCTACCATCTCATCGCTACTTCTCCTTTTTCTCCTCGTTACTCTTCTCCGCTCCTTTCGATTTTCGCTATTTCTCGCCGCTTCTTTATCCTCTCTCCTCCTCCGACTGCTAGGTCGCTAATCTGCGGCACACATCGCTTTTCAAGTAATGCGATTTCACGTATATACAGCCTTACGACATTCACGTGAGAATATCTGTGACGTTTTTTGAAATAAGTTGACATAGATTTTTATTATGTTTGACATCTGAGGTCTGGTGGCAATTGTCCATTGATATGAAGTTTCCGTGGGCTTTGGTGATGATGACAATGAATGAAAAATAAAATTGCGATGATGAAATTTTCCTATAACATTACCACAATATGTCGTGATAAAATATATTAATATATGCACCATTTATTTAAATCAATTAATTGGCCTGTTTTTAGTATCGATTAATTAGTTGTTGACATTAGTTTGGCTCGCGTTAAAATATTGACATTTGTTCACACATTTTGGATTGATGGATCCTTTCAAAGAATGAACTCTAATATGAAGGCCCTTTAATGTAGTGGTCAGGTCAATGGACACAGGTTTGAATCCTAAGTGTGGTAATTCGTATGATGAATACGATAATATCTTTACCGGGTCATGGATGTTTACTTATGAAATTACTAGCAGCGCCCCGCGGTTTCACCCGCGGTATTTCCCATTCCCGTGGGAGTACAGGGATAAATTATAGTCTATGTGCTATTCTGATGTATAAGCTTTATTATTGTAAAGTTACATTAAAATCCATTCAGTAGTTTTTGCGTGTAAGAGTAACAAACTTTCGCGCTTATGGTATTAGTAGGACTAGTAGGATGTTAATTTCTACAAAATTACATTCAATTTTAATAACATTTTAATTGTTACACCCATAAGATTGTACGTGCTTACCACATACTAGGTTAACGAAGTGTAATTGTTGGTTAATATTTATATAGGTATACCAACGTAAGAAAAAACTAAGTTGAAATATCATAAGTAAATCTTAACTTTAAGTTTCATTATAATAAACATAACCGGTTTCGGTTAATTGATCCAGTAAACTTTAACTAAACATTCAATGTATATACAGATGTAGTTGAGAAACTAATGTGTGCTATAAACTTACTTACACGAACATCTACACTACTGTCATCGACATTATCATCCTTTTTCCATCCACTAGACAATCGTGTTTCAATAAACGCCAAGACTGCTGATCCCTCGCCAGTCCCATCCCTGGGACAGGTCACTCCATCCCATCATCATCGTCAGCCTTTATCCTTCCACTGCTCAACAAAGGCCTCCCTCAATGAACGTCAAGAAGGCCGATCCCTTGCCCCTCGCATACTACACGGACCGGCCACTGCACGCCGTAGTATCCTATATTACTACACTAAATAATAATAATAATAATTAATAACACACATACATTTCGGGTCTGTTTGTATTACAAATACTTTCGTGTGTGATAATTATATAAATAAATAATAAAGATAACATGACGCACTCATATATTATCTTATTTGCCATTGGTTTTTATTAGAATTTTTAACTAAATTAGCCAACATATAAACTTGTAAAGCTTTCGCTTACACTGGCTTATAAATAATTGTATACTTTAGTATACAATTATTTTTATAAAAGTATAAGATAATGAGGCAAAAAATACTTAGATATGTAAAGTGCCAAAGCCATTCTTTTTTTGTCTATCATATATAAAATTCTGCCTGGCTAGCCGAGCATGAATAAAATACATTTTCAAAAAAAAAAAAAAACTACTTTCATATCTTTGTTAAATGTTTGTAATTTGTTCTTTGTTTTTTTTTTGTAGCTATCAAGCAAACGTGTGGTGAGTGGTCTAAGGCGTAAAATATACGAGTTGTGATTAGATCAAGTTTAGTCAACGCGTGGGCCACCTTGACACACAGGTGATAAGCGCTGTACGAGCTGTCCCGCCCTTTTATCCGTGACAGAAAAAGCGCTTGGCTCTTGTCTATCTCGTATAGGGTAGGTGATAGGGATAAGGGTCCAACCTGTGACGGGTGCATGTAAACGCAAATATTATGTTCAAGACGTTTCTTATCATTCATGATGTCGTTATATTAAATTTTTAAATTCTCCGTTTTAAATAGAAAGTTTGCCCTTAAACGGATAATGTACCCGTGATCCTCAGAGTGTGGTGCCATGATTAAAAATATAAATAACTAACAATCACACCACGATAACCTAGTCCCGTGCTAAACTGCCAAAAAAAAATTACAGCTTATCCGTACAAAATAAATACAACAAACGTGGAGATTATGGTTTATTAATAATTTTAACCTTGCGATGTTATGTAATTTAATTAAAATTCGTTTTACGAAGTCACTTATATATTTCAGCATTAAATTGATCAGACCCTGGACTCTTTAACGCATTACAAAGTTTCATTGAAAATAATTTTTGTGTAGAGTTTATCGTGTTTATACAAATGGTCAAACTTTTTTATTTAGAAAATAAAAGTACTGGTAAATATGAAACAAGAATTACCTTATATCATCCCGCGGGGGAGAGGGTCTCCCCAGGCGGGTATGGGGGACTCGCTGCGCCCGAATGGTGGTAAGGTGGACGCAGCTCTACCCACGAAAACCCAGCGAGTACCACCAATGCCGCCTTTGGTGAGGTGCCCCGGATCTAATAAGCAAACAGGGCACCTCGACGGCCAGCCAGTCGTTCAAGGAACCGACACAGAGGGGTTGTTCCGCACGACAGAACAACCCCTCCAAATGTCGGGACAGTACTATGGGGTGAGGTTCCCATCCTCGCCCCTTGTCCCCCTGCTCTTTTGTCCCTTCTTCTTATAAGAGCAACTCCCTCGGCCCAATTTGCTTCGCCCAAGGTGCTGGGCACACCCTAGGCTACTGAGCCCCACCGCCACGATAAGGCTTGAACCATGGTGGTGATGTATAGACAAACTGACAGATAGGTAGGTTAACCTGAAACCAGCTCAGTATGTTCATTCATGTGCTGCCTATCCTGAGACATAGGATATTAAGTCTGTGCCAGTTCTGCGGCCTGGCTGCCCTGCCCTTCTCTCCGAAAACACCAACGCAAATAAGAGCGCGGCGCAGGGCACCCACGGTCAATTATGGTATTGATGATATTGTTCATGAACACCGTCTAATATATCTCACTTTACCTATTCGACTATGGAAACATTGTAAGACATCCTCATCCTAATTACACGTGAGTAAGAGTTGGCTAAGCGGTCTAGATACACACAATGAGTTTCGTTGTGCGCTCCTTATCGGCGGTGAGAATTTCGGCTGCTTTACGTAAACGTGTGTCAATCTTCAAAATATTGGCCCCGCAATAAACGTGTGGTTCCGTAATATGATGGTTAAAGAAATGAACATAAAACTGAAAAATAATGTCTGGTCTTTCATCTTGGTTAAACATAACAATACATTTGGAAAAGTGTATTTTCAATAATTATTTTAGTAGTCCCTTTTATTACAACAATTTAAATTGTCTAATAATTAACTACTAAAATATTCGCCATCCGTTTTAAGTACCCTTCTAATTGATTTCTTTATTTAATTGTTATTTATTTGTATACCTATGTTGTTCCCCTTATGCGTTAGTTTAGTGTACATTTCGTAAATATCCATTCATAAACGCAGTATGCTCCCTTAAATTAATTGTCCCAGTGATTAATCTAATTTATAAAGTGATTTATGTACCAGTGCACACTATTAAACTATATATTAATACATTAATAAGTGCTATTATTAACATTGCTTTAAAAAAGCTGAAAAACACGTTCCATGTAAGCCCAAAATAGAAAAGTTAAATATTTTTGCTTTATATTTGTTTGTATTGAGATTTAACTTTATTTTATTTAATATGTAAACTTTATTTATTTTTTATTAATTTATTTATTTTAAAATATGACTAAATTGCACAATATTTATTTAATAAATGCAGTCAACGACACGGACAGCAACGAGTGTTTTATTTAATAAAAATGTATGAATGTGTACATGTTAAAATTTAATTGTTAGCGCTGCGGTTCCATTGTCTAGTGTCTAGTCCTCTAGTCGCCGCTAGTGCCGACCGCCGTCCGCCTGTGGGCAGTCCAGATGTTGCTGTATCACGGTGCATGCCGTTCATTCGGCCCGGCGTGAGCCATGAGCGGAGGCGGAGACTGTTTTTTTATCGTGAGCGCTCGCAAAACAGAAGCGTATAATATGATGCCGGCATGTATGTAGGGGCAGTATACTGGCGACCATCCATAACTCATGTCTCGTCTTGATTTTCCTTCCTTTGTGCCCACAGTGAAAAAGTTGACCCAGACAACTCACTCATGCGTTCTTTATCTTCAAACGTAAGATAGTCAATCATAGCATAGTAAAGTAATTAAACTGCCTGTCCTGTCCTTTCCGAAACACAGCAGAGCGTTTTTATGGAAGAAATAAGCGGTGTAAATGGGAGCGCCGTACGTCAGTCACCGATCAACCGCTCTCTTCGCTGTAGCGGTTACCAACCGCTGGCGCTCGCTCTGCGGTTGCACCCTTACCTTTCACCCCGCATTCCTCCAACCACGGCCGCCCGGACCAACGCCGGCCAACCTCGCCGGGGACGCCGACATTGCTGACCACAAATACCAATTATATTAACGAACTCTATTATCAATCACTTAGGGTTCGAAACGGATTTGTAATAAAAATTGATTGAATGTAATTCCGGTGTGTGGTGGGTGGTTCACGAACAAAGTAGTTTATGTAGGTTTTTAATTGAATAATAACAAAGTATTATAAAACCTAGCTGTTGCCAACTTTACATAAAAGTTTGATATATGAAGTGTCATTAGATTTGCTACAGTGGTCCGGGAATAATATTATGCATTTTAACTGGCTTCAAGATGTTTTTTATTATATCAGTCATTTATTCATCTTTTAATTTAGGACAGTATTAAACTGACTTTATACCGCCAGCAACATTTTCCAATGTTAAGATAAAGAGTGTCCTATATGAGATGTATGATAAGTTACGCGCATGTGACTACATGGTTCAGTTTTGCCTTATTTGTTTTATCTTTAGCTATTAAATGCTCCAAATATAAGTTAATGGTGTACGTGTTGAGAGTGTTGTAACGAGTTTGAAAGTTTCCAGATAGAGATGTTATAATTTTTTTTTAATGAGTAACGACACGTTAAAGTAATAATTATTAATTGCTATTTTAATAATTTTTTTAATAATGAGTGTCTGGTAAACACGCCCGGCAGGTGTGAACTGTGAAACACCTATAATAATATTAAAATGCATAATTAATAAAAATCTATAACGAAAGATGGAATAAAATAGGCGCGCGTAGCGGGAAACGCGGTATGGCAGCAGCAAGATTTTTTTTCTTTTCCGCCGGGAAATGCTCTGAGGCATCCCTTGGGTGAGGGGGGACTCCCAAAGCGGGTATGTGGGACGGTAGACACTGAAAAACAGTAAATGGACGCAGCTCTACACACTAAAACTCGGCGAGTGCTACCGATGCCGCCTTTGGTGAGGTGCTCGGGATCTATTGAGCAACAGGGCACCTTGACGGCTAGTAAGTCCAGGACAGACGCCACAGAAGCGTTGTCCCGTACCACAGAACAACCTCTCCCAAACGTCGGGACAGTGCAATGGGGTGAGGTTCCCATCCTCGCCCCTTGTCCCCACTACTCTTTTGTCCCCTCTTCTCATAAGGGTTACAAAGAACAGCCCCCTCGGTTCACTCAGCTTCGCCCTAGGTGCTGGGTTCACCCTAGGCTACTGAGCTTCACGATAAGGCTTGAACCATGGCGGGGATGACAGCGTCATGCTGTCACATCATTCGAGTCATTTACATTAGTAAATAAAACACGCAGCAAAAATAAAACACAACTCGTTGAATTAAGGTCAGATTTCGAACCCGCAAATATTATTAAATACAAATCAATAGAAACCATAGGATGTTATAATTTGTGTCCGCGCTCAAAATATGTATGTTTGTGACATTTGTGAGACGGAAGCCGCAATATCCGGCGACCGTCGAGTAGCGCAGGTATATTTATATTGAGTATTGACTACTTATTGACTAGTGTTAGTAGGACACTAGTACTGGGTATTATAATGAGATTGTCAACTAGCCGATGACTGAATAAATGACGACGACTAAATGATGAAAAACACAAAAAAATATAAGCGTTTGGAATTTCCTCTTCCGTTTCTGAATGCTGTGACTATTTTGCACACTGCGATTTGCAGCATATTCGACATAATTTTAGATACTACAGATGTGTTTATATAATTCGAATATTATATTCTTTGGAGCGTTTGTAGTTCTCTATATTTTTCATACATTCAGAATGTCCAGAAGGTCGCGTGAAGGGCTTTTGTAAATCCCAGCGAAGCGGGCGGGGGCTCAGCCACATCATAAACCAATCATAACACTTCCGCATATGTCGGCCGGTCCCCGTGACTCACGCACATTCACCACCGACCACATTTGTGCAAGGTTGACGCGTTTAGACTTCCAGTTTAAAAAAACGTTATAGACGAAGGGTGGACCCTAGTATAGAGACCTTTGAGATATATATTTAAAAAATCTACCTGTTGTCTGTAAAGTCGGTTTACGGGCAATAATTATACATGATAACATCATGTTACGTCACGGGCCGAACGCTTAGGCCGATCCTGCCTCACTATTGCTTGTTCTGCTCTCTAGCTTGCACGCTCCGCTCGGGCGGAACGTGACAATGAGTCATGCGTGTGTGTAGCCAGCGTTTATCGATTTATAAGACGTTATCACGTCAAAAAGGCACATTAAACCGAGACTTCAAGGAATTACCTAGATTTTTACCTCATTCTGTGAGGTGTATTTTTTTTAATTCTTCACACTGAACATTTTCAGTGTCAATCTACTTTTATTTTTATAGCATAGGAGGGCAAACGAGCAGTCGAAGCCTTTTAGATACTATCGACGTCCATGCACATCCGCACAACCAGAGATTATGCGTTGCCTACCTTTTTCCTATACCCCGATGGGCCACCGGAAACTCACAAACCGCACGAAACGCGACAGCATAGCTGTCACTTTACGCTGGTATTTTGTAATCGAGAGGAAATTAGTGAGGTATATCAACGAGTATTTTGACTTGGGCTACTAGTCAAATTACGTCCTTAAACTTTGAACTTATGCGAGTTCGGCTTAGGAGACTTAAGAGATCGGCTGTCTTGGGATTCGTGGAAAGAGTTCATGTAGTGTGTGAAAAACGGTTGATCAAGAAGATATCAGATGAAGATAATTATTAAAGACTTTACGTCGTCACTCATAGCTAACGTCAGTCCGGCCAAGTAAAGTTGCGTGCATGTGGCGTGCACCTGCGTGTGTTTTACGCAACGGTAACGCCCCACGGTAGTGCAGCGAGAGATAATGGCTTTCTATCATTCCCAGATGAATTGTGTTAGACTTATGTACGGGTTTAATCCACGGGTTTTTGCAAGAACATAGTAATTGTTATGATTAAAGAACCAGCCAAGTGCGAGCCGATGAATAATTTCGCTCCTTTGCATAACATTTAACTAAATATTTGGATTTTCGATTCATTCATAAGGCCCAATATTGAAAAAAACATTTCTCTAAAGTATGCGTACCTGTAAACTTTCTCGCCAATTGTGTTATCTAATGTAACAAATATTTAAAGATGTGCTTTATTATACTAGTATATACTTCTGTAACTAAATAATAATAATAATAATAATTTTATTTGCCTACTAACACCTAAAATTTCAACTTTAAGTAAATCTTCTAGGATTCAAAAGATACAGCAAACATTAAATTATTGTGGGGATTGGTATGACATTTTTTTAAGTCACAAGGAGGCAACCGAGCAGTTGGAGCCTTATGGTGACTACCGACGCACATATACATCCGCACATCAAAGTTATGCAGATGTGTTGTCCTCCTTTTCCCTATACCCCCCAATGGGCCACCGGAAACTCACAAACCGCATGAAAAGCTACAGCATAGCTGTTACTTGACGCCGGTGTTATGTGAGCGAGAGTTACCACCCCGGTCGTGCCGGCCCTATTCGGCTGCAAAGCAGCATGGCACTACCTCTTACAAAACATGAGAGTTTTAGTTACTTTTTTTTTCGATTTGGCTATGCTTTTCGCCCTATTTAGACCAGGGTCGATAATTTTAGAAACCAAAAAAAATAATAGTAGATTGAAACCCATTGGAAAAGGAGGAGAATATAACAAAAATAAAAGGAAAAATAATTTACGGGCGATCTGACGGCGGGAAAGTGGAGGGGGGGGGGTCTAAGGGTAAAAAACGGTTTATCTCGATTTCCGGCAAATCTACAAGTCTCATGGAAAAAAGTTGAATAGCAAAGTTGTAGGTAATAAGAAGATCTACAACTTTTGTATTTACAATTTTTTCACATAACCTCAAAATGTATGTGAAAAATTCAAATAACCAAGTTTTTGGTTTTTTATTTTTATCTTTTACAAAAAAAAATGTTTGCTCACGAAATTTGGTGTAAACTTACCTCCTTATGTTCCAAACACACTGTATTTTTTAAAATTTAAAATATTTATTTTTTCACCTTATATCGATTTAATATCGAAAAAACAGCCTTATTATCACTTTAAAATTCTCCTGTCAAAATATCAGCTTTCTTCAAAAAGTTGGTGTGTATTCTGTTGGGTGAAATCTCTACTTTCTAATGGTGTAAAAAAAATATACATTACTGTGGTCAATTTTATCAGAAAATGCAAAAACACGAGTACGAAACGAGAGAGAGTAAGGCCCAGACCCTCCTAGCCCCTTCCCCACTTCTCTATGAAATACGTTTTGATGGGCTAAAATGTTCCGTAGGTCACTCAGGTATATAAGTTATCTCAAAATAGCAATAAATAGGCATCTACGCATATTGTTTCGTAGGGTCTAGGGCGGTCTGGACCTTATTGTCTCTGGTATCGTAGTCATTTTATTGCATTTTCTGAGAAAATTTACCATAGTAATGTATATTTTTTTTACACCATTAGAAAGTAGAGATTTCACCCAACAGAATACACACCAACTTTTTGAAGAAAGCTGATATTTTGACAGGAGAATTTTAAAGTGAAAATAAGGCTGTTTTTTCGATATTAAATCGATATAAGGTGAAAAAATAAATATTTAAAATTTAAAAAAATACAGTGTGTTTGGAACATAAGGAGGTAAGTTTACACCAAATTTCGTGAGCAAACATTTTTTTTTGTAAAAGATAAAAATAAAAAACCAAAAACTTGGTTATTTGAATTTTTCACATACATTTTGAGGTTATGTGAAAAAATTGTAAATACAAAAGTTGTAGATCTTCTTATTACCTACAACTTTGCTATTCAACTTTTTTCCATGAGACTTGTAGATTTGCCGGAAATCGAGATAAACCGTTTTTTACCCTTAGACCCCCCCCCTCCACTTTCCCGCCGTCAGATCGCCCGTAAATTATTTTTCCTTTCATTTCTGTTATATTCTCTTCCTTTTCCAATGGGTTTCATTCTACTATAATTTTGTTTCACTTTTTGCCATTGTCAAAGGCTTCGGCACTGGTCTAATTGGCCTTCTAACTTAGTCGGATCAGTAGGTGAGCTAATGGCCCACCTAAGAATACATTTCGTTGAAGACATACTGTTTCAAATACTATTTTAATACTATCTAGAATAATCCAAGACCTTTTAATAATTTACGCGTCATTCATTAATGTTTGTGAATGAGTATGTTTAATTTTTATCCGATAAATGTCAGTATTGGTGTCATTTACACGTATTGAATATCGGCTGGCCTTCGTTTATGGTCTGATTGCCGGCACCTCGTTGAATACAGAGTTATAATGAGCAAGTTATACTGGTTTTGAACACAGCCAATGTTACGGTGGAATACACAATATTAGAGGGTTGGCTGTGATAGTGATGAAGCCTGTCACATAGCCTGCACTACATGCCGGCTGTCTGCTGTCATGCCGTTTGCCACAAAAGCATTCGAATAGATTTACTTCCAAGGTGCTACAATGAAATATGTTATACAAAATATATATGTGACCACTTAAAGTGATCGGGCAAATGGCTACGGTGTCTGTTGTCGATATAACATACATATATAATATAAACACCAATTATGGATTGTAAATATTTTTTGTGCTGGATATAAATTTCTTAAATTTAATTCCGTTCCTAGTACCCGTAACACAAGTTCCTACGAACTTACCACGGGGATGGGTTAACGTGGTGTGATTGTTGTTTAATATTAATATTTACTTATTTATATTTCAGTAATATAACAAAGCAAAGCATTATCTAGGCCTCGTAGGTGATATAATTATAGGCCGGACCCAAGGCCGCGCACGGACCGCGCCCACTGCAATTGCAACATTCTTTGTTAATCATGAAGCTTTTGCAGAAAGCTCACAGTTTTGCCTTTCACTGCTCTATATTGTAATCTAAGTCCAAAAGCTTTATGAAGCTTTATTGTTCATATGTTAAGCTAGGTCGGGTCTGAAATATTTGTCGGAGATTAAATGTGTTGGTTGAATTACAATTAATTCCAGGAGTTTTAGGAATGAGGGGAACATAAATATTAAAGACATATATATATACATAAAATAGCAGACAGTTTGAGGGTTCCGTAATAAGTTATATACGTTTATTATAACAAAAAAGTGCGTGCGTACAAAATTCACACGTCAGAAGTGAAACTTATTTGGCAAACTAATTTTAAATCTCGTTTATATTTATATTAATCTAAAGTTTTAAATTTCCGAGACTTGCAAAGCGACGTTCGCTCTATTTCACTCTCTCTCTCTCTCTCTCGATCTCTCTCACTCGCTTGCTCCCTACTCTCACTCCATGACTATGTGCTTGATGCTACGTCCTCCCTTTCACACTCTCTACTAATCGGTCTCAATCACTCTCTCCCTCTTCTTGGACATAAACGTTGCACATTTTCGTGATGTTTAATCCGTAAAAAAATTACCCTCATGCACGCAAAGAAATTTCACGTTTTTCGGATTTATTCCTACACTTATGCCGTGAGACCTTGTAAATCGTCAATCCTTATACCCGTATATCTGCTGGGCACAGATCTTAAATTCGGGTTGAGGTTCATAAACATTGACCAAAATGTTGGCCCAATGCGGATTGGGGAATTTCACTTCACAACCTCAAAGTTTTGAATCTAATGTTTCATGATGATCAAAGTTTCCTCAAGATGCTTTCCTTAGTTGGTAAGTATCGACCATGGCCTTTTGTAGTCCTTGATTAAAAAGGCACAGCCGCATAGCCTAGACCTGTAATGATTAGACCATTATTCATAGATTGCTAAAGACATAACCTCTTTTTGGCTCACCGTAGTCAGCTAAGAAGCGACATGACCTATCACGGACATTAACACATTACCTCCTTTGCCCACCAGCCGGTCACGCCACCTCAATTATATCGTTACCGAGGTAATTAATTCCCAAGATAGTTTAAAAAAATGTTGAGAGAACCATCGATGTATTATCGTGGGATAAATCATCAATTATATTTTTTTTAGTATAAGGAATAAAATTTTATAATATGTAAATGGCGTTCATTGGAAGTCTTTGTCCAGCTGTTCGGATAAAGGTTGATAATGATGGCCATTCGTAAAGCATATACCTTAAGTAATAATAGCAAAAATAATCAAAATACTTAGGGCAAAGTTTTGGAGATTTCACAATAATGACATTATTATAAAGTCAATATTTATTTTCTCATATCTAAGCCCTTTCAAAACGCTTTAAAAACAACGCCATGACATCAGAAGCATTTTGATATTTTATTTGTTGTACCTACTGCAATCTGGAAATAGATTTCCGATAGACCTGTCAAATCTTGCCTTGTCTCTATAAAAGTTTACGATAGGACGTACATGCAGATGATTGGATTGCTATTGCGTCAGTGAAAAATCACTGACTAGTTTCGAAGATTTTTGGCTCATATTACTACTCTATCCGGTAATATATGCTTGACTAAAATTTAATGTTAGTATATATTATGTTATATCGCTGTCGTGATGATTGTTTATTTACCCACGTTCGCCATTTCGTGTTGCTCGTCAAAATGGCGTCAATGTCAGCCATTTTGTAATGTTTAATCATTGTGTGAACAATATAATCGTTTATTTATTAGAACCGTGCCATGGTTTGTCACACATTAATTGTATGTAATGGTCTGGTGCATAAACAGACAATGTCATACGTGGAAAAGTGTTTCCAAACAAATTTTCACGCAAAACATGCAGGTCTTCAGCCCAGGGTTGAAAAGGAACAGTTGCAGCTTGTTTAGACGTTTAGCTACATTTTATGTACAATATTAAATAAACGAATATTTTTAATAGGAACCGAAAGCACTGAGAGGCCAATCTTTGGTTCTTCTCAATCATTCACAGCCTTTACACTATTTAATCTTTCGTATTAACTAGTATTATTGTTAAAATATTAAATTGATCTGAATATTAAAATCTATTGAGTGTTTTTTGTGACATAATCTTTGTTGTACCTAGAGTCGTAGTAATTAACGGAGAATTATTTTTGACGTGACAACGTCTAATAAATCGATGATCGCCGGCTGCATTTTCGTGAAATGTCGCGTCATTGTCCCGTAACGCTCATTGTCTGATTACGCTCATTGTACGCAAGTGCGTTTTGTTATGACTTTGTCACGTTGAACGATCGTCCGTAAACCAACTTTACAGACCGGCAATTTTTTTATTGGTTTAACCTCGTCTAAAGGACTGACACTGATCGGATATAATACACATTAACTAGACTAGGGCATAGGTTCTCTAAATGCAGTTAATTTGGATTTTTGAACCTAATTGAATTTTTCATTGTAATCATTCTTCTTCCACTGTTGGACAAAGAACACCTTAAATAAAAACTAAGACGAGCGATCATATAAGTATGCGCCTGGTCAACTGACAGTTGACACTTCAGCAGCGTCCTTGCAAATTCGGCTACTTTTGTATAGGTACACAGTATGTTAAAAATAATTTGCTGTTGTTTCAGATGAGCAGGGCCAAAAGCGGCAGCGTCCGCGGGACATGTCGCTGGCGGAGCCGCCGCACACCATGGAGATCGCGCAGATCCTCATCTCCCTGCTGCACGCCTGGGGGCTGGACCCGGACCTCGACAGGGTCTGCGAGTCCAAGCTCGGCCTGCTCAGGCCCATGGTGAGTCCACGCCCTCAGACTAGATGGAGTGACGACGTATGTAAAGGGCTGGTAGATATTGACTGATAAAAATCGCCAATCGCGATGAATAGCGTGCCCTTGGAAAGGCCTATATCCAGCTAATAATGACTTATGATGATGATGATGACTGTCCGGGGGTTGAAGAACATACACTGACAGAGACAATATTCCAAATAACTACACATAAAGCAAATAAATAAATCGTGTACGCTTGTGTCTATTTCCAGGTACCGGTGTGTTTCGGTGTGGTGTCCCGTCACGGCCACATGTCCGTGCAGCTGCCCACCAGGCTGGGTGGATGGGCCGAGGCATGCGCTGCGGCACCAGACGATCCTGTCCTCGTCAATTCCAATCTTCCCGTCGAACTGTTGAGGCAGGAGAAACTCACCAGGTAATGACGACTTTAAATGGGCAGGAGTTTTGGTATAGGTGAAGGTATTGTTTTCTAATGTTTACGCGAATTTCACTCATTTTAATGAAACAACTTTAACGGATGTTCTCGTAGATTATTAAGATTTTCACGAGCCCGATGTTTTGGACACTTTACAGGAACCACGGGAGTCCTTTCGTTACCATGATACAAGTTATTTCATTATAATTTATGAGGGCTTTAGTATCATCTTACTCACGAAACATGCATACTGTAATTTTTATAAGGACAGGGTTCAAAGATAATCTGCTCCGCCAGTCAATGGATAAAATACGCCTCGAATTAAAAATCTAATAATTCGGAATTAAATGATAAAAAGCACTCTTATAAAATAAGAAACGCAATATAAACTTTTCATACGAATCCATTGGCTACTTCTAGAATTTTGTGGAAACACATTTTTTATATATAAGGATGTAGTAAATATAGCCTTGAATATATTTCACAGGCTTTTCTCTTCCAAACTGCACTGGGAGTTGAGCACGACGCTGACCACCAACCACCTCCTGTCCATCGTGGCTCTGGCCAACACACTCATGTCCATGAGCAACGCGAGCTTTGTGCCGGAGCAGGAGGTGCAGAGGAAACTACACAGGTAATTTATTTTGTATCACAACGTGATGCTATGCTACATGCATCCAATTCATTATATGGTCAATGGTATGGCCACATACCCTTTGAAATAACGGGCAATCATGTATCAAGAATGGAAAAGAAAACAAAGATGGAACGAGACCTACGAGATGGGACCAGGTGTGATTCTAAACTCGTGCCGAAAGACAGTAAACGGTGTTTCTCGGAATTTTGAAATAGATGGATATATGAGGCAATGTGATCTCTGTCAGCCCAGAATGCCATTGAAATTTGGATCACAACTTGCTTAAACGAGTAGTTGTAGTTATATAAGCTGTATTGGATTGGATTGAAGGTGGCAGTACCCTTGTATACATAACACATATGGATTACATGAGCATAACTATGTCGTTTACTAGTATAAGCCTACCGTTCACTGGACACAACACGATAAAATTGACCAACATCTCATAGACCCACCACTCGCACGGTGGGCCGGAGACGAAATAAAATTCCATAATATTGCAGGCCCACCACCCGCACGGCGTCGTGGGCCGGGGACGAGGAGCGCGAGGAACAGCTGGCGGCCCAGCAGGCCCACATCAAGCAGGGCTGGTCGCTGCTCGCGACCCTCCACTGCGTCCTGCTGCCAGACAAGGTTGTTGCTGCAGGTATGTATCCATTTTATTTTGTATTTTTTTCAAACGGGGTAACCGGACACCTGGAAAATCATTTTACCTGATGGTAAGTGATAAGTGACATCCACAGACACCCGCTGCACCAGAGGATTAACAGATGCGTTGCCGGCCTTCCAGATATGAGTATGCTCTTTTCTTGAAGGTCCCTAAGTCGTATCGGTTCGGAAACACCGTAAGTGGCAGCTGGTTCCATATAGTTGTGCAAGGCAGGAAATGCCGTAAAAATTGAATTGTGGATTTGAATATTTTTTTAATAGTAATGTTTGTCCCAAACTTGGATACCTACTTCAAACAATAGAAAACTCAAATACCATTTCAAATCACATACATTTACTTCCGAAACAAAACTATTAAAAAACTATTAGTAGGTACTCATTACGTTGATGAATTGAAATGATTGAAATATATAATGATCCATTATTTCCAATTATGGGTATGTAATAAGCATTTGCAGGTCAGGTACACATAAAGTATCAAGTAGTGACGAACTGTTCTAATTACCAGGTGCGAAGAGCTTCAAGCGTCCCCAGGTGGAGATGTTGGCGCGCCGCTGGCAGCACCACTGCCTCGAGGTGCGTGACGCGGCGCAGGCGTTGCTGCTGGCTGAACTGAGCAGGTCAGTACGATTGTCTCCCAGGGTCGCCAGTTGTGTTACATAATGTTGACAAATTCGGCATGTGCGGGGTTCTTAGCGGGTAAGTGATTTCTGACTGATGGCGTAGTAAAAACTTGACAATATGTGATGTGATGTGATATGATGTGATATGTGCGCTCCTGCTGTAATTTTCGTGAATAATATAAGATAATATGTGTATCATTTTAGCTTGTAGGGTCGTTCAGCATGATAACACCTAGGATATTGTCAAGCACCTCACAAAGTAAGAGGTAGTGCCATGCTGCATTGCAGCCAAACTGGGATGGCACGACCAGCGTCAAACCAGCGTCAACACTGGCGTCAAATTACAGCTATGCTGTCGCGTTTCGTGCGGTTTGTGAGTTTCCGGTGGCCCATTGGGAGGATAGGGAAAAGGAGGGCAATGCATCTGGATCACCTCTGGTTGTGCAGATGTGTATGGGCGTCGGTACCGTATGGCTCCGACTGCTCTTTTTCCCCCTTATGACATAAAAAAAAACAATAAGACGGTGACTGTACTAAGTTTGTCCCTTGCAGACTGGGCCCCAAAGGTCGCAAGGCGCTGGTGGACAACTGGGCGCAGTACCTGCCGCTATACACGCACACCGAGAGCATCAACCCTCACGCCGCGCAGAAGGAGCCGGCCGAGAAGGTCGCCAAAGATGTAAGATGTGTGGTAGCTTCTATAGAGATTTGTTGAGGAAGTGAACGTAACTGACACGTCACGCTGAATCGGTTCTTGTAAAATCTACTCGGGTCCTCTTGTCGTCATCCACGTCTACTGTCTTACAACCATGTCATCTCCGAACATATGATACCCAACATTAAGTAGATAGATGTGTTGCTGGGGAGATGGTTATATCACTTATTCCTAGTTGAAACTAGGAATGTCTCCATGTAATTTTTGACGTTAAAATAGTGCTGTATTTCAACCTAATTTTGATAAAGACATTAAAATTTTGAATCGGAGCAAGTGGTAAAGTAAGATCAGAACGTACCAGAATTATTCTGACGTTTCCACTATCTTAAATTTGACACAGTAATAGTAACCACGTTAAATAAAGGTTTTAAGCGATGAGTACAGATAAAATGCAAGCACTGTATTTAAATATTGCCGGTCTTGGCGTTCATTGAGGGAGGCCTATTTTCAGTAGTGGACGGATAGAGGCTGATGATGATGACAATGTAAGGTATGATGGAACATTTGAAAACATTAGTTTGTATATTACAAGATATCACGAATCATATCAAAACATAACATGAACCTATATCCTCGTTTTCAGCCAGAAGAAGAGTTTGAGGAGGAGGAAGAAGAGCTGGTGAGGAAGCCGTCCTCCAAAGCCGAGCTGAAGCGACAGCAGACCACCGCGGTGGTTCTGCTCGGGGTCATCGGCGCGGAGTTTGGACAGGACATTGCCAGTGAAGGTAAAATGGATCAGAGGACAACTTTCACACAAATACGTTAGCCACATGCGCGCTCGCTAATTTGATGTAGAACCAGTCGTTGAGGTTGAAATCGGTTAGGGTGTCTGAATTAAGATTTTATGACTTCGAGAGTGTATGAAGTTTGCAAACTCCTGGGGCAGCGAATTGGCAAACTATGGCCTAACATTCGCCAGCCAGATGTGGTGCAAGGAAGACTGCTTTCGGGGATTTCTGAGACCAACAGTTGGTCGCTTATGATATAATATGTATATTGAAGTTTTTCTTAGTACTTACGTATCTTCCCCAGGGTCTAAAGTACGATTGAGTCCATATAATTTACATTTTAAAAGGTCGTTAATAAAAAAAATGAAAATGCTATAAATATTTTAGTAATAGTGCCATGCTGCTTTGCAGTCGAATTGAGCCGGCACCACCGGGGTGTACCTCTCGCTGACATAACACCGGCGTCAAGTGACAGCTATGCTGTCGCGTTTCGTGCGGTTTGTGAGTTTCCGGTGGCATTGGGGGAGGGTGATAGAGAAAAGGAGGGCGACGCATCTGCATAAATTTTGGTTGTGCGGGGATGTCTATGGTCGTCAATAGTCGTAGTTACCATACCTAAGGCTCCGAATGCTCGGTTGCCTCCTTATGACATAAAAAAATATGTAAAATATTTATATTTATGTATACTTCAGGTGCTGCAGATAACAAGAGACGCAAAGATGGTGACAGCAGGAAGAGCTCGATCGTGGAAGGTAATGTGTTGTGAGATATATTGGACGTGTCCATATTGCAAATAAGTTTTTATCACACCTACTCGTATTTTCAGATCAACTCAAGTCAAAGAATTTTAAGTGAAATTTCCTTAGCACCGTTGTAATAAAAAAATTCGATGAAACCAAAATGAGACAATAGGTGGCGTTAAATATGTTAAAATGGCCCGGTAGTTGGCAGCAGCGTTTTATAATTTACGTCAAACTAAAATATTAGAAATTAATTAATACGGGCTATCCTAACTATGTTCTAGATAAAATGTTACATTAAAAAATGTATTGGGTATTATTTCAATACAAGAATTAAACGGATTAACAAAAAAATGATATAACCTACTTATTGTAAAAAGAATATTGAGCACCTCACATATTCATTGATAAAATCTGTATCTATTTCTAAAAGTGAAGTTAGTTTAAAAACTCGGTAGTTTGTAACTACAAAGCACCACACGCTTTTTTACAATAAGTAGGTTACCTATATCATGTTTTTTTTCTTAATCCATTTAATTCTTGTATTGAGAATTGAGATGAATTCTTACAGATGAAACTAATAGACGCATGTTAGATACATATACTAACAACGTTGCTTTCTCGTCAAAATAAGTCCATTACCGGTTGCAAGGCGTGCTCGGTCGGTTGCAGGGTTCACCCTGAGCGCGTCCAACAACCTGGCGCGTCTGACGGCGCTGGCGCTGACACACCTGCTGCTGGCGCCGGGCTGCGCGCGCCTGCCCGCGCACACGCCGCTGCGCCGCGCCGCCGTCGACCTGCTGGGCCGGGGCTTCGCCGTCTGGGAGCCCTACCTCGACGTCAGCCACGTGCTCATAGGTACGTGCGTGCACACTAACGAAGCCTTTAGCATTAGGTACATCATAGCAAAATGCCGAGGCCGATTAAGATTATTATTATTGTTGTTGTTTTTTTTTCGAATTCTCCCATTTCTAAGGCATATCCAAAGACGCAGGGTTTTGGTCAAATTTGGTTTAATAATAAAATCTGTTTTAATTATTATTTACGCGTATAGTGTATTCATTTGTAAGTGTTTCTTGTTTGTAAACTTCATTTTTATTTATCAAGAACCATATCTCCATCTTTTACGAGAAAGAGCGCAAATTGTTGGGAACATAAAATTCAAGCGAACAACTTCAAGTAGATGAGACGACGATCACTGGGTTATGGCCGGTTCTGGATGTGGCGAGAAGTCGGCCGCCGTCACGTTCTTATGTCCGGCATTGACCAAACAAAGATTGATAACGACGAAACGAAATATCTATGGGTAAGTCCAAGCCTCACCAGTTGTTCATATCCTAACAACGGACGTGCTCGGCAGGGCTGCTGGAGATGTGCTCTGACGCGGATAAGCTGGTCCCGTCCATGACATACGGGCTGCCGCTCACGCCGCAGGCCGACTCGTGCCGCACCGCTCGCCACGCGCTCACGCTCATCGCCACCGCCAGGTAAGTAACTATGCATATCTTTATCCATCTAGCTACACCTCATTTGTTTCCCCACTGGGGAGCGCCTCAACCTTACAGGTTTAATAAAAAAACTGGCTATACCGTAATTCGCATAGACATAACATTCTGAGTTCGATACCCTTTTGGTAACATTATATTACAAGTTAGGCGAGTGTTGGTTATTTTCATATCTTACTACCTGGTTCTCGCCACTTCCCCGCGTTGGCATATCATTACAGCCGTATGACTGATGATTATATTTATAAAATATGTCACTATGTAATACCGTAGCATCGTACGGGTAAATAATTTGTAAATCAGATGAATAGTTTCGAAGATTACTTTCTGCATCCAAAGTTGAAAACATTAAGCTCTTTATAATATCAGTAGATACTTCAGAATTATGAAAAAGCGCTCAAAATAGCAAATATTATTCCTCAAGAATCGCGTTATCGAAAGCAAGAATATTGTTCTAAATCCGACTGTTAGTTCCAGTGATTAGGTGTTTAAACAAGCAAATAATTGTTTTTCAGCTTTATTAAATTAGTATAGATGTTATATAATGTATAGAGTTGCTGCAAAAAATAGGTTTTCTTCTTAATTTCTACCATTTTTTCCCATCATCTAGGCCGGCGGCATTCATCACGACGATGGCGCGTGAGGTGGCGCGGGTGGCGAGTGCGCCCGCTAGTGCCCCGCCGCCGCCCGCCGCAGCGGCGCTGCAGAGGGGGCGCGCAGAGGTGCTGCGCGGCATTGAACTGCTCATAGAGCGCATGCACGCTGAGGTCGCAGAACTGCTGGTCGAGGTGACGTGATACAAACGTGATATAGCGTGATGGGATTGCTTTAGATGTAATGGGATTGGTTGATTTCAAACAGGATTATCTTTTAAGATGTCATACTATGAAGATGTCATACTGTTACTTTTTGCATGACATATTTTACGTGCATTTAAACCTTACCTAAGTATTATTATTTTTTAATTTAGATTCGTCCGATTTCTAGTCCAATTGGCTTTAGAATAAAAAAAGTTATTTAAAATGCAATTCTCAGTAGACGTATAATTTCAGGTGATGGATATAATTCTGCACTGCGTAGACCAGTCCCACTTGAAGAGTAAGGGTCTGAACGAGGTGTTCCCCGCCATCTGCAGATACAACCAGGTCTCACACTGTCCCGCCACTAGGAGGATCGCAGGTGCGTATTTGAGCGCCACACTACCTACCACTAAGTTTCATCACCTTTCATAAAATGTATCTTAGTTTATAAATTACTGAATTCTCGACTTCAATATTTCCTTCAGGGCTCGTGTTTTGTTTAAGTACAAATTAGGCATATATTTTGTTTGTTTAAAAAATGCCTATCCTGGCCACCTCTTTACGGATCGTATCGGTAAAGGGCTCTTTCCTTTTATTAGTTATTTAGCATTACGTATTGTAACGACCGGACCATCACTCTTGGCTAACTTCAGACCGCCACGTTGAATTACTCGTACTGTATATAACATGCATTTGTGTGTTTTTGAATTAGTAACGCTCTAAAGTAGCACTAAGAGATGAAAGGATCTCCTTGAATTTAGTGATGTTATCTTCGGCTCAATTACAATTGCTCGTACATGTTGCTTACTGCTAAGTACGATGGAGCTCGTCGTCTCAGTAGATCACGCTTATATTATGTGCGCTTCAACTAGGCTGAATTTAAGTCTTTATAAAACAATAACTTTGCGACGTTATCATCAGTCTCCCTAAGCTCAGAACTTTAGTACTGTACTTCTTCTTGAGCCGAACTACTAAAGAGCATGTCCTGTAGGTTGATATTATGTACTGAGTCGGTTCTGGTGTCGGCAGTGGGCTCACACACGGGGCAGCTGGCGATCTACGAGCTGCGCGCGGGGCGGTGCCAGTCGCTGGCGGCGCACGGGGGCGCGGTCACGGCGTGCGCCTTCAGCCCCGACGGCCGTTACCTCGTCTCCTACGCCACCACCGACAACCGCCTCTCCTTCTGGCAGAGCACCGCCGGTATGTACAGGATTTGATACAATCTAGTTATAGTTTTTTCTGAACACGATCTATACACGATAGTGCTAAAGGAATCCGAAGAATTGCTAAGATTTTGTCAGTCCGCTTATTATATCCGTCCATTTATTATAGTGTTGTGTATGTATATTTCTGAATAGACACTTTCTCATAGTGTTTATAATTGTAGCCAATATTAAAAGTTATTAAATTATGACACTCTTCATTCATACTTAGGCTTTTTTTAATATTGACCAATGACCATACTTAAAATGTATAATCTGTGGTGTCAAAAATTGCATGGTGGTAAATGTATAAATGATGTACTCAAACCGTCATCCATATGCGAGCAGGCATGTTCGGTCTGGGCGCGGCGCAGACCCGCTGCGTGAAGTGCTACAGCACGGCTCCCATGGCGGACGTAGCGCGGCTCAATCCGGCGCGGCTGGCGCGTCTCGTATGGAACAACGCGCGCACCGTCACGCTTATGCTCGCCGACGGCTCCGAGACACGCTTCAATGTGTAGACGTGCGCCACGCCCACACACATATGTTCACACACGCACACACCCATACACCACGCCCGCATACTAAAGTTACGATACGATACGACTACATACACACCTTCACACACACAAACACATTATACACTCATACTCATGCGTAAACATTTGCATGTGCACGCATTTACACACACTCGCACTGTACATGCCCTCAGTTACACACGCAAGAACTTCAGGTGATCGCACTTGCACACGCACGTAATTTCATACAAAAACAACACATACGCCACATAAACTACTACTAGTACTAAAAACCTGTATAAACCTAGGCGTCAAATGTTTGCATTTCATATCATTTCATGTCTGTAACTTATTTTGTATTATTCATATTTGACTTTTAGAACACTCGTTTAGAGTACATTAGAACAATATTTCTGACTACATTCCTTATAATTCACACTTTAAAAGTTTTAATCATTTTCATCTGTCTGACCAGCAATTAAGCAAGTAACTGTCGACTCGTTAGTATTTTAATATAATAATTTTCGAGTCTTAACTGACTGCTTGGATACAATTGGACAAAATCATTATTATTAGGTCTTAGTAAAATATCTTGAGCACAGTATAAGTATGCAAGAGTATAAGAAATAAATAACTACGCTTAATTGAAGCAATATCAATAGGGTTGTAACTGTTAATGATTTTGTTTTTTTTTCTATTTATTTATTAAAACATTTGGGGTCTGTAGTGAGAGTAATTTTACTTTTTTTTTTATTTTTTATTTAAACAGTTTAATATTAACACACAACAACTTCTAGAACAATAGATCTTAAAAAATAATATATATAAATAATAAATTTCATCCATATTCGGAGATACCTTGTACGTGACCATTCGTCATGACGCGGCACTCGCTACTGTCAGAACTGCGAGAAGCGCTAATAATAGGCCAATAGGGTCTCGTCGATGCGCATGTTTGTGTGCGTGTGCCGTTTCGAGCGTTTGTTCGTAGTTTACATACTGCGGCATACATATACTGTGTCTTAAGCTAGTAGAATGTAGTGTTATTAACATTTTGTTTAGTATTATTGTATAGTATCTAGGAGAATATTAATTTTAATAACCTGCTTATTTAATCTAAATTATTTTGCTCTGATAATTTTCTTTAAAATGGCACAAATTTATCATACCTAGATTTCTTAAGCTGACAGCAATTCTTAGGCATTATAACATTTGCAAAAAGCTCCAAAATTCGGTTATAAAAAGCATTTTGAAGAAACATTGTCAACAGAGCTAAACCTACTTACGCTTACTGAAAATGATTTTTTACACAAAATGTTATTATTTAAAATCACATTATTGCTTAAAATATATTATAGCAACGTATTCCATATATTTTGTTGTTACTATAATGAATTATAAAACTATTTATTGTTACCACTGTTAATAATAATAAATATTTGTTGTGATAAAGAATTGTTTTATTTAGCTTATACATTATTGGGTGTATGTCCCATTTCCCAATAATAATCATTTAAGCACACAAACCACAAAAGTTTGTTCGATGACCGAATTAATTTTTGTTCTATATTTAGAAACTACTATTGAACCTTTTTTCCAAAAAAGCTGCCAACTTCACGTGATAGCTGTGAAATTAGTACCAGCCAGTAGCCAGCAAAGAAATGTTTGCGAAAAAGAAAGTGGTCAGAAAATAAAAATACATATTTCAAATTTTTTGAGGAAAAAAATTTTTGTCTAAAAACTACAGGCATTCTGGGATAAAATAATATGGAGTATAAGCAGTGTCCCGAAATTCAACGATAAAAAACCACCAAAAGATGGATGTTTCTTCAAATCTAGTCTACTAAACTAGTCTACAAAAACCTATACTTAATATATTTGTCAAAATTTGAACACGCAGGCGAATCTGGGAGCGTCAGCTAGTTCAGATTATATACTGCAATAACAATTATCGGTTGCAAATACAATATACTATAGATAAAGATCAAAGAGGTGCGATTATCGTTTGCGATCTACGATGGTTGGAGTGGAATAGTACATACGGAACAGTAGGTACATACGGAACAGTAGGTACATACGGAACAGTAGGTACATACGGAACAGTAGGTACTAGGTTCTATGATCGTTTCAAATCAAAATATTAATCTTTATTTCCAGGAAAAAAACTTCTACATTTGTATGTACATACACGTAAAATAAAAATTTAGGTAATGAAAAACCTCGTTAATTAATACATATTACATGAACAATCATACCACGTTTCGTAAGTGGTCGTGCCATGCTGCTTTGCAGTCGAATTAGGCCGGCACGACCGGAGATAGCCTTATGGTGAAAACCGATGCCCATAAACATCCACACAATCAAAAGTTATGCATTTGTTGCCCTCCTTTTCCCTATCCCAAACTGCATGAAACGCGACAGCATAGCAGTCACTTGCCGCCAGTATCATGTGAGCGAGAGGTCCACCCCGGTCTTGCCGGCACAATTCGGCTGCAAAGCAGAATGGCACTACTTGCAAATTCCAACCAACTGTTTAATATTGTTGATGAATATTTCAACGATGCATTTTTGTCATCATCAACCTTTTTCTGTCTGTTGCTGACAAAGGCCATTAAAAAAAAGAAAAGCGAAAAATGTATTTTTTTATCTAATTACTTATATTAACGGTTTTCAGATGGTTTCGTTTACTTATGTTGTATGACCTAGCTTCTTACAAAATGTCATGTCAATGGGAAGTACCCAAAGTGTTGGTTTGACAGATAGACAGAAGGTCGATCTCCCGCCGGCCGCCGCTCGCATCCAGTATCCTATCTGGGGTTACCAACCCGCCTACTCAGCGGAGCAATTATGAGCATATTCAATCAGATATACTAAACATAATTTGTGTCATAAAAATGTATTTTACTAAGTCTAGATGTATTTATTAAAATTGCTTGTATTTATTTCCTTCTCCAGTGCCTGTGACACGAGCTTAGCAGTTAGTCTGTGGGAGGAACGCGCTGTGCCGTGGGTACTACTTTAATGCTTATAGCTTAGCTGTGTATCGGTAAAGATAGGCGTGACGGTTCAGGAGATTAATCCCTGGTAAATCCGTCTAGGTTCGTGAGCAACGTTGACCACATAGGTACCATCAGGTAGCTCGTCTGTACCTAAGATCCTGGCTGCATCCACAAGGATTTCCCTGCGATAAAAAAAGCTCGTATGTACCTATATTCAACTAACATAAATAATGTTTACTACAACTACTGTTCTACTACTAAGAAGTGCCTAGGTGGTGAACAACGTGGTCGGCTAGGGCGCCAAAGCTATCTTTCCCGCCAATTGGTTATCACACACAGATAACCTGATACAGATCTGATCCTTTAAAGATATATTTTATTAATGGAGTTTTCGTGTCGAATGATATCGCACTGATGTCATTATCAGTTTCACTAGAAAGTCGCGGTAGCTGGTCATAGTACTTACAAATTAATATAAATCAATTGTCCGTCGTTTTGTATGTGCATATAACCAGCACGCTCATGTCGGTATTTTCATTAAAACATACTTCTAAAGACCGGACTTGACCACAGAACTATATTAATCTGTATATATTAATACTTAATAGCAGCCGATATCTTGACGTAGGTATTTACATTTATTTTACAAGTAGGTATATATTTTTAACTTCCTTTTATTAGTTCCACCTGTATCTATCCATATCTAATCTGTGATCTATCTATCCATGTAATTGAATCTTTAAACGTTATTTTTACCAAGAAGAGAGTCTTCAGATTAAATTCAAAATTTACACGCTTTTTAAAGACCGACGACAACACAATAGTTAATTAAATTAGTATCCATGTTGTAGGTATATGAAATATTTCAAATATTTGCAGTATTGTGGAAATTGTGGAAATACACATCCTGCACACAGCTGCAAATATTTGAAAAATTTATTAAGTTTGTTCCAATATCCTAATCAGGCTAATCATGATACCACATCCAAGGAAGGCGCGAGGGGCGCAAGTTATCAAATTACATCACTTGTGTTGTTTTAGTCTTTCACTCATTCTCAGGTTAAAATACAAATAGAATTTATAAAAAGAAAATAAAAAGCACGCTTTAATAGCAAACCGAACTAAAAATAAAGCGTGTATTTTAGTTTTTCATTTTTTTTTATGTGATCAGGGGGCAAACGAGCAGACGGAGCCTCACGGCGCGCGGCGCCGGCGCCCATACACATACACACAACCAAGGCCACGCAGATGCGCTACCCTCCTTTTCCCTTCCCCCCCCCCCCCCCCAATGGGCCACCGGAAACTCGCAAACCGCCCGAAACGCAACAGCATAGCTGTCACTTGACGTCGGTGTTATGTGAGTGAGAGGTACCACCCCGGTCGTGCCGGATTATTTTTAATTTAAAATTTATTTTAAATACGTGCACAAAGCATGCGGTTTAAAACGACTAGGACTGGTGATTTCATTTTCCAATAATATGTTCACTATAAAACCAACCCGACGCCAGGAGGCCGTGTGGTCGCAGACTGCACGGTTGGCGTGGGGCAACCCCCCACTTTTACAAACTAAAAGTGAGCCAAATGGCCTCACTCTAATCCACCACTAATCCGATGTAGCATTAGGGCCGTCGGGCCGTTAGCATAGAAATTCCGAATCTTCCTCTTCTAAGTCGGTCAAAACATGGGCAATATCAAAGCGATTCCTATACAATAATAAACACGCTAGTATTCCCCGTTATCAGTACTAATCGGTTATCACACAATTATCGCAGATACACATACAATTCTGTGATTTACATGTATCGACTCGACTCGCCAACAACACATCTAGGTAAATTAATTCACAATTACTTTTACGAAGTTCCAAAACAGTGTGATTGCTTTTTTAAATTATAGTGAATATAGCTCAAAGTTGTGTGTTTTAGACAAAAGATGGATTTTATAAAAGACATTCGGGTTTTTATGAAAATATTTCATAAATTATATCCGACCCTGCCTTAAATTAAAACCATCCAAATTAATTTATTTTCTTAAATCCTATATACCTTTAGTGGCAAATAAACGTGAATTGAAATCTTTGCAGATATATTATGATGCGTTTACTCCCTTGCAGAAAAAACCACGACGAGAATGAATCTCACTCGAAGGAGATCGACAGAGAGATTAAAGAATGGATAAAGTCGTACAATAGCGTGAGTACCCACTGGTTTCTATAAATGTGATTCAAACAACTAACACGGGAGTTCATTTAATAATAAAAGAGTTAAAATATTATTTGGATAGCCGAACTTTTAAATGGTGAACATCGCGTAAACAAAAGGGACATGGAATAAACGGACAATCCCGTGACATTGTACTAGTCTCGAGCTGCCCATGGATATTGACGAAACTAAAACGCAACATGTTAAGTCTTGGTGCCAGTAATTACACAGCTTATCCGTCTTTACGAAACATAGCTAGCTAAGCTGTTTCGCGAACCAAATTAGCAAGACGCAGACCAAGCGGGCAAATCCTGTCAAAACAGAGTTATCAAATGTCATAAATATAAATATTCAGTGCGACGCGCATGATCTAAGCGGATGTCTGCGAGAGACATACAAATGTATAAAGCGCGTTCAGTGCGACGCGGAAGTGCTATTTGCGCGCGGATAGAAATCTCTCGTAGTTGTTCAGTGCTCGACGGACGGTTGTGCGGAGACCGTCCATGAATGTCGTGATGACCACTCTCAATCACGATCCGCGTAGCACGACAAATTCATCCGCGACGGACGCATGCGTTAATCCACGGGCGGACGACAGTCCGCGTCGCACTGTAGGTATAGCGCCTAACGCCATAGCTCCGGAACTTAGCGCCTTTACAGAATCATACAAATGTACACATTACACTGAGACAGTAGTAGGTTTATCGTAGTTTCCTAGAGTCATACAACACACTTCATATTATTTTTGATTATATATCACTGTCATCACGTTGATCCCTTTTCCGTCCACTGGAAGTATGTCTCCTTTAATGAACGCCAAGAAGTTCAATCCCTCGCCGCTTGCATCCAACTGTAAGCTCTGCATAGAGATCGTCAACCTATACAGTTAGAGAATCACTGACTTCCACTCGGCTCGAACAAGTCCTCAGTTCCGAAAGACATGCTCAATTATACCTACTAGGTGTAGTGAGTATTTGATTATTACTTGACTTTTGCAGGCAATCAAACTATTACTGCTAGGAACGGGTGAGAGTGGGAAAACAACCATATTAAAGCAAATGAGGATTCTACATGTGCAAGGATTTTCGTACAGGTAACGATTGATAAAACTAACTAGCAAATGAACAAGACATCTATGAAGAATATTTTCTATAAACCTCACATTTACCGCCTTGTGATGAGTTGTTGGTGTATATAATATAGGAGAAGCCTTTTTTATGTTACTTGGATAGGCAAACTGGCAAACGTGCCACCTGATGGTAAATTGTCGACGTCGCCCATGAACATAAACTATATAGTATACCTGAAACGAGCCCAGGCAACTCATTTATGTGTTGCCTATCCTGAGACATGAGATCTATAAAAATATTGTTTCCAGTGAGAAGGCGACGAAGGTGCGTCATATTCGTCACAACGTGCACGAGTCGATCTACGACATCGTCCACAACATGCCGGCCCTCAGCATCCCGCTTCACAACCCCAGGAACCTCGCCTCCCAGCAGTACCTGCTGAAGATTGGGCCGGACGGGCCCGACGAGTATACTGAGGTACTAATTCTACTAATATTATAAATGCGAAAGTTTGTAAGAATGTATGGATGTATGTTACTCTTACACTTAAAAACTACCGAATGGATTTTATTGAAACTTTACAATAACATAGCTTATACATCATAATAACATAAGAACGCGGCCGAAACCGCGGGGCTAGCAGTTTACAATAAACAATATTTAAAAAAAAGATACAACTTCTAATGCGACTATGGCAAAGCCAAGAAAGGAGTGGTAATTCTATATATTTACTTATACTGCATTATCCTATTGCATCATGTTTGTCATTAAAAAAGCTTTCAAAATTTTCTTTTCAACATAGTTTGTTTGCCGCTGAAGTAAAACATCATCAGATTTTCTTTTTTTTTTTTCTTTTTTTCGGAAGGGCTAGACTTTTCGGCCTGATGGCCTTTAAGCTCAATCGGTACAGTAAGTGAACAGATGGCTCACTTAAGAAATATTCGAAAGGGGGACGCCCCCCTCCGCGCCCCGCAGGGGGCGCGGTTCATCGCGCGCGCTGCTCGGGAGAGCAGGATTTGGACTAGTCAAATCCGATACGGTTGACGAATCTTTTATAGTTGAATTTAACCTATCATCATGAGGGCCGGCCCTCATCCCTCCCTCTGTAGAGGGAGGCAGGCCACGCGCGGTGCCCAAGCAATCTAGCGGTAGCGTAGTGCTACCGCTGTTAGCGCGATCTGGGTTTGTGTACCTATCTATCCTTAACCTATCTTACGTTTCAACGCAACGCACCTATCAACCCACGGGTTTTCTGAGCTCTGTGTCTACTCGTATCGGATTCGGAACATCATCAGAACAAACCTGTGTTGATAAGGAGAACATGAATTGATGAATATCGATTATCGAGTGTGGACTGTCGATTATTATATGTAGGTATCCTACTGGTCGACCAAGTTCGACGATTACGATACCTACACATAACTAAATGACGGCATATTTATCTTTTTTATTTCATCATCATCATCAGCTCCTATCCGCCCACTGCTGAATGTTATTCCTCAAAGAACGCCAAGACATTTAATTATAATTAATCTGTGAATATACATGTCTGCGTTTTAGGATTACTTTGATCACGTGCGGTCGCTGTGGAAGGACGCCGGAGTGAAGGAGTGCTACAGGAGGTCCAACGAGTATCAGCTACTGGATAGCGCTGAATAGTGAGTACTTATAATGAGCCTTGATAAATGATAAGCACTTTCAGTCTATACTTGTATACACATAGAATAGCATAGCCTTATACTTTTGTCAGCATAAAAAATTCGGACACTATTATTATATATTATACATTAACTAGCTGTTGCCCGCAGCTTCGCCTGCGTTAACTTAGATTTACAGCCATCCCCGAATTGATGATGATTATTTTTATAGTCTAAGTTACTCCACTCCACTCCAATACCAGCTATCTGCTAGTGAAAGTCCCATCAAAATCGGCCCAGCCGTTTCGGAGATTAGCCGGAACTGAGTGTTCCGGCTAATCTCCGAAACAAACATACAGACAGACAGAAATTGTAAAAAAAGTTTTTTTGGTATATGTAGTATGTACCATGTATATAGGTACATCCACAGAACTATATCAAGATATATTTCTGTGGGTACATCCATATGCATTTATTAAAAAGCGGTTATTTTAATATTACAAACAGACACTCCAATTTTATTTATCTGTATAGATAAATCATCGTCATCTTTTTTGTCAACGCGTATGCACACTGGTGGGTATGGCTTCGTTCGAAGAAAGCCAAAACTGTCGCTAATTTAATTTTATATCGGGAAAATTATTTCAGACAGTAATAAATAGAGTTATAGTAGTGATACCCTTTTCAGTTTCCTAGACAGAATTGATCTCATAGAAAAGCCAAATTACGTGCCTACAGACGCCGACATACTGAGATGTCGACAGAAAACCACCGGGATACAGAAAATTGAGTTCAAAGTCAAGGTAAAGAATTTATAGCTTTCTGGTAGATCTAGTCCTGTAACTCAATAACGGCTTGACCTATCTTGATAATAATTATATCGTGAACATGTGATTTGGAAAATGACAGGCCATATATAGATAATGGACACATACTGTTGCGGACGGCAGGGACACGTCCAGTGCCCGCACTGTCGTACCTGCAACAATCTCCCACTTATGTTTGACGTATGTGCTTACATACATTGCGCTGATCACGTACACCATCACGCACCCCTCAATGCCTAAATTGTAGCACTACAAAGCACTAGAACCCCAAGAGACGTTCTCGAGCATTTTTTTTTTTTTTCGAATGGATCTATGCTAACGGCCCGAAGGCCCTAATGCTACATCGGATTAGTGTGAGCCCATTTGGCTCACTTTTGGTTTATAAAAGTGGGGGGTTGCCCCCCGCCAACCGTGCAGTCTGTGACCACACGGACTCTTGGCGTCGGGTTGGTGTAAGTGGCGGGACTAGGCCGCGTTACCGTCGGGTGGAGCCGAGCCTTTAGCTAGGCTCGATCGATATATATATACCCCGGCAATACCATTGCGGGGTCCTGGGTTTAGGCCTTACTTTCCGTATGTGTTTTGCGTTGAGCTGAAACGGATAAAGCGTTTATTTATTTATTCCGTCATTACAATCTTTACAGATTAAATATATTTATAAAATTTACAATAAAATATATTGTTATAGATATGTACTATAAATCAAGTAAAATTTATTTTACAATAAAAAGTTACAACATAAAAATATCCGTAATATCTATGAAATTCTAACCTTTTTCGTACATTTTGGCTAATATTTCCTAAAGTATAAATGCTGGCGGCATAATTCTTTTTGTGTTATAATCTATGGATTTCTATTAATGCTAGTTTTATATTAATATTATTATAAACAAAGTCAGTTTCGTAAATATTTTCTTATAATGTATATATATAAAATAATTAGGTACAACTAAACAAAGCATTTATACCTAATAAAATTTACATCAAAACATTTATAATCATTATTTAGCCCTTGAAATCGACCAAAACCCTTTTAACTCACATATTTCTTTACATTTATCCTGTATGGATGTAACTTCTGAAACTAATAAATACTGAAATAACACTTTTTTATTTGACCCCTGCGTCAAATCCTGGCCGGCCGGCCGACCACCGGCGGCAGTGCCTACAGTCCACAATATCGATATTCGTAAGGTACGAAATAACACAATAATCTAAAAAGAATAAAATTTACATTAGGTATGGTATTAGATTCTTAGTCAGTCTTTATACAGACAACGACAGAGATAGTAAGCTATGTCATTACCTCGGTTGACGTCCTACCGAGTAGGGGTTACTCGAATTATCATGTCTAATCTTTCTCATATTCATTTTAAGCCTAACTTTCAAAATATATATTTACATCTAACTAGATTAACGGAAATACAAAATAAATTATATTCTTACTAAAATAACTAATTGGAAAATTCTTATTGGAATACAATCCTTTTTTTTATCGCAGGGAAATCCTTATGGATGCAGCCAGGATCTTCGGGTAGGTCTTGATCCAATGTGGGACTCGCACCTGGGAGTCCCCACCCTAACTAAAACCACTGCGAGCGCCTTCAGCTGCTTCCCAGATAGCATTTGACAGCTGTATAAAGGCAATGGAAATTTTGAAGGGCTTAGGCTGTACAAGTTGGCTGTATTATGGCTGTATATCCGGATATACAGCACTTATATCCGCAATTTGGGCCCCAAATTATACAGCTTTAAGTGTAGATCTAGCTGTCTAACAGCTGTATAATAGCTGCGTAATAGCTGACTTAGAGCATAATTAGATACCATTATACAGCTACTGTTCTCAAATCTTACCTATTTTATTCTTATATACAGCCTCAGGCTTGTAAACGTCTGAATATAAGAATAAAATTATCTTTGTGGTTGAATTTCCTTCCATATATACTTATTTTTAAAAGACAATTTATTCATCGGATCAATAAGTGACACACTGTGGCCATATTTTAATTTGTGAAGTGAACAAATATTATTTTGCTGTATGGTAAGTACCCATTCTTAAGTTATGGTATATTCGTTATTTTGCTTGCGGCTGCTACATCATCGTGAATATGTATACTAATAGTAAGCCAAAAACTCATGCGCTCTCGAAATAATAGATAATAACGAAAGTGTAAGTGTAATAAGAACCTTGTAAGCCAAATTCAGACTAGCTTTATTAGTCCGCAGTGCCTTAAATAGTAAAGAAATTAACTTTTGTATTGTGTACAAGTAAAATTATGTGTAAATATCGCCGAATTTTTCAAAAATATACATATAAATATGTTATAAATTATGTTACCATAATTTTTAGGTTATGGTTTAATGGCGTCTTCAATTATACAGCTGTTGCCCTTCTAGTACTCCACTATAAAGCTTTTGGCGTAACAAAGCCGTAATTAATTAAGTATATACAACAGCCTAAAGAGTAATGATGGATGTACCTTAGAGTTTAATTGCTATAGTAGCTGCTTAAAAGAGTACGTTTAGTAAATATTACAGCAATTCAGGGTTCTATTGAAAGCAAAGAAACCCATTCTGTATATCCAATGTACACTGGAGATTACATTAACTTTGGCACTTTAGATTTACAGCCGTCGTTATGACGCAATCATAATTAATTTATTAATTAGGTTTAATATGTAGGTGTATTTACAGCACATTTAATATTTAAGGTTTTGTACCTACACACTGCTGTTTGAATTTTTTAATTTAATTATAATGTTTATTCATTTCAGGTACTTCATTATTCAGGTACCTAGCTAGATATTGACAAGTTATTTTCAAACCAAAAACAAATTCTGGATAAAGAAGAGGGAGAAAAAAAGAAGATGAGAAAAACTTATAATTAGTATTAGGTACAAACAAAATTTTGTGACTGATCGTGTCATTATCGAAATAAATAACTAAAAGTATAACGCATTTTTTTTTTATACAGTACTTATGTAAGACTGGCCACAATATATATAATTAACTATGCAAAAATGTCATTTCCAGTTTGACTTAGACATTAAAATATTCGATAAGCTGCATAGTTCTCTATTTAAACACTATTAACGTAAAAGTCATCTACTGTAACACCGAGGGCTGTACAATAGATAAAAATTACGCTTATCGCGTTAGCTTTACAATAGAGTAAGACTAAACTCTTATGCAGCAGACATCATATTATTACACTCTTATACAGAAATTTGCTTTCTAAGGGTTTCCTAGATAACCATTGAACAGCTATTATCCAGCCTTATATGATGACTGTACTACAGAGTAATTATACACCAAAATCCAGAAGGTAGCAATATTCAATGCTCTTGTACAGCATTAGGCAATACAAAAGTAGATTTCTAGAGCACTATTCAGTCGATATACTGCTCTAGTCTTATAAACTTGCTGATAGTGGTTTTTTACACCATACGCTGTATTTTAGAGTTTTTCGGTGCTCTTTACAAGCTAAAAGTAATAATTTCGGCTTTATACAGCCTTAAAGCAGCTGTACTGTATTAAATAATACAATTTACCCTCTACTACAGCCTTAAGTATATTTTGACGCTTTTGTACATCGTTTATAAAGCTTCTAGCTGTTATTGCACTGGTTAAAATATCTTTTTTCAGCTTAAATGTTTATTGGGTTTTTGAGGGTCCCGGATATGCAGGCAACGGACAGGATCACCGCAGCGACAGGCTGGCCCCGGCGAAGGCCAGACTACTCCTCGTAAGGGGGGACTGCCCGACCGCTACTAAGCAGTCCCCGCGACATCGTGCCATACTAGGCCCAGGTTCCCATCCTGAAGCCTGGCACGAGCACAGGGGCGTTACTGTAGGCGCATTTAGTAGCGCCTCCTACGCACCCCCGTTCGTCGCCTGCGGGGGAGGCCTCGCGGCGGCCTCCTCTCTCACCCGCTCGTCGGTCTCCTTCTGGGACATTACTGCCTCGCAGAAGGAAACCATCGCCGTCCAGGACTCGTCGTCACCGAGCATCGCGGTGATGACGCTCGGCAGAGACAAGTCCCCTCCGATGTCTGATGTCCCCTCACCTCCGCATTAACGCCTCTTGCCATAGTAGGCGAGCCCGCAGGATCCTGTCCAGCGTTAAGCTCTCACCGAGAGACCTCCTATCCGAGACATAGGAGTGCGTCTCGGCCAGAACCTCCGCCACGAGTTCCCACGGGGGGATTGGACCACAATCCTATTATGTTCATCTCTTTCTTACATATGTAATTAGAAAGAGACAAACCTATCTTAATTGTTACTGGCTCGGTCGGCGTACAGCCGTATAGGGGTTGAACGAGTTAGCGAGAAAGATGTCTTACTTGATTTTCCATTGAATTATTGTCGTCGACACATACGAATACCAAGACACCAAGATAAATTCTAAGTCGATTCAGGTGAAATCCCAGACATAGTCTTGCCCTAAATATTGTTACAAAGAAAAAAACATTCTTTCTATTGCACGTAACATTTATATTTTATTATTATTACAGTGTGTCAATTAAATACATTAATATAAAACCATTAAAAATATCTAAAGCTTATTCGATAGTATTTTCATTGGCTGCAATACATTCCTTTATGGCTCCATACCTTCTTTATTAACCGACTTCAAAAATGAGGAGGTTATCAATTCGTCGGAATCTTTTTTTTTTTTTTTGTATGTTACCTGATTACTCGAAGATGGCTAGACCGATTTGAAAAAATATTTTTTTGTTCTAAAGGGTATACTTCCCAAATGGTCCCATGATAAGGAAACCAGGATCTGATGATGGCATCCCAGAGAAATCGAGGGGAACTTTCGAAAATCATAAGGGCGACTAGTGCCTTTGATATTTTTTTATAAAGTGTTTTGAAGGACTACAATTTAATGAAGGTCTAGAGTCGATCTGATGCTGGAGCCGAAAGACAGTCGAGGGAACTCCTCGACGATTTACATCAGTAACCTTGTGTTTGGGCTTGATTAATTTGTAATGATGAGAACTTTACACCTAGATGGGTTGTGACTGTCATTAAGGGTCTGATGATGAAGACAAATGACAGTTAAGGGAGCTCCTCAACAGTTTACAGTAGCTACCTTGTGTTTGGACTTAATTAATTTAAATTGATGAGAACTTTGCACCCATATGGGTTATAAGCGCAATTACAGGTGTGATGATGGAGACCTTACACAGTCGAGGGGAATCCTCGACGATTTACAGCTTTTATTGGGCTTAGTTCATACGGCTAAATAATATACCAAATTCATGTAATTTTGTTTAGTTAATTTAATTTAATTTTACTTGTCGTTGTTAAATGAACAAAAAACAAATGTGCTTTGGAAGCGCATCATCTTATTTCAAAGTCATCATAATATCCATTCCATACCTATATATTGGTGATGGTGATGTTCTATACCTATATATAACTAATTTTTTTAATTAATAACAGCAAATCTGCCGTGATTGCTTTCAATTACATGTATATAAAGTTTGACACAATTCCATTTCGGTTTGTTCATTTGTTATGTAATGACTTAAACCCTTTCTACGTTCATCTCATTAATACAGCGCTATCTAATCTGAGCAACGCGTTTAATAATTTTATCCATATTTCAGACAAATAAAATCAGTTATCGAATTTTGCAATCACTAAAAATTAAGAAATAAAAAATTTTTAAACAAAAATTTAAACCGACTTCAAAATGTAAAAAACTTAAAAGTAATAAAATAATTTCCTTAATCTTTGTGCCTACAATTTATAATCAACTTGTTCTTCTACTAATATACAATCTTTGCATTTACCACGTCATTATTGTTACTTTTGAAGCCGGTGTCGTATTCGTTATGTACCTACCTCCCTACCTACCTTGGTTGACACCGACCAAAAGTAACAATAATGACGTGGTAAATGCAAAGATTGTATATTAGTAGAAGAACAAGTTGATTATAAATTGTAGGCACAAAGATTAAGGAAATTATTTTATTACTTTTTAGTTTTTTTTTTAATTTTACCTATAATGCAATCTCACAGCGATTTGGTTCTCTGTATCACCCCGCTTCATTTAAAATATTTAACATGGCGCGAAAATGGGAAAACTCAAAACACAATGAACAATCATATCACAGAACAATATTACTCATAATAATTATATAAAAATTACAGATTCCAAATTCAAATGTAATATTATTATTATTTTCATTTAAAGGCATTAGCTACTAGGCTATTAGCCATACAAAATACAATTATTCGGTCTGTAATACGTAGAAATGGCGGGAAACCCCAAGGAGCGCGGCTTCGCCCCTCTAGCCCCTATCAATCAACTATCATTCCCCATTCCATCCACACAAGGCAGTCCACCACAATATTCGCCAAACAATCACATTATATATTACACAGATTAAGTTTTTAAAACAAACACTATAGAAAACCGCCAGAACAGCCCTACTAAGAAAACCACTCCCGAACGGTACTCCATAAGATTCGCCAACCAATCACAATATATAAAGATCAAGTTTTTAAAACAAACACTATAGAAAACTACTCCGAATGGACAAAACACAAAGTAACAATTAATTAACGGGAAACCAAAAAAACACAACCGCGCGTCCCGATGCTTCCCGCCATTTTTCTCAAATGTAATTTTTTTTTTTTTTTATATTTTATCGTAACAGTATTTTAATGTTTATTGCCAGACTATCATGGCGGCGGGAGGGATGCAAGTGTGTTGGATGTCCGTCAAATCAATTCCATCATCCTTCTTTTCTATCGCCTTGTACCTTGGCCGTGTCTTGCGTCACAAGATAGGCTATACGTAATTGACTTACACTGGCACTTATAATCGTTCGTCGCGTTTACGTTCTTGGACGGGTTTGAACATATGTGGTTCTTCTGTGGTCTGTGGGTGGCTCTCATGTCGGTTAGCCTATCTGATATGATTGATGATGTGATGATGTGTTTCAGGTGCCCAAATCAATGCACGGCGGTATGCAGGAGTTCTGGATGTTCGACGTCGGCGGGCAGCGGGGGGAAAGGAAAAAGTGGATACAGGTACAGTAATGTGCTCTTACAAAATATAACTTAATAATAAAAATAAAAAAAATCAAGAATTTAGAATCTAGAAGTCCAAAAGATACAGGCCCGTAACAGACGGACGAACGGAGTCCCAGTAATAGGGACTAGGGTTTCGACTTCGTATATTGACTTAGGTTTCCATCTGTTGCAGGTATTTGAAGGTATACACGCGATCTGGTTCATGGTGGCCTGCAGTGACTTCGATCAAACTCTGAGAGAAGACCAATCGCAGAACAGGCTGACCGAGTCACTGACTCTCTTTGAAGATGTTTGGCAAAGCAGGTAATTTTTTTTAACAAACCAATAACAAATCTTGTGATATTAAGTACACTTTTAATTGTAATGTCCGTTATTAAACTACCATTTCTGACAATATAATATAACAATTAAATAAGCGGCATGGATAATGCTGACGGGCGCGGCGCCTAAAGCGCCTTCGTCCACGGGTGAAAATATATTCATAATTAGCCCATTTCAGCCCACTGTTTAACATAATTCTATTTCTATAAACGTCAAAATGACCTATATTCCCTAATTCAGAGTCAGGGTCGACATTACGACAGGGTCTGTCGTAAATAATGGATAATCCGATAAGTGGAGGTAACCCCGATGTCAGGCTACAATAAAATCTAGTTTTTACGTCAGTTTTACCAACAGTGTAAAAATGATGCATACTTTTAGTTCTTTTCTAAATTTTTGCTCCTTTGATCATTCAATCGGTTGCCATTTCTTTAAAATTAGGTATTTTTGTGTATTTTTTTTTGGCATCGTACTCCTAAAGACTTGTTTTATTAAATTTAATTACATTTATAGCCGTTGTTATCGTAAAATATTATTAAAACTAACATTTTAAGTATTTTTTTCCCGTTTTTTTGTAATTACTTGTAGTTTTGACCCTTGATTGTGAAAAAAAAAGTATAGCACCTATAGCTGCCCATTATCTTAAAAATATGGCTAGTATGTGTAGATTCTAAAAAGGTATGATATGGTACCCACACCTTAGCAAATAATATTAGCTCCAGGAGCAAAAGAACTAAGCTAGGTCGGGATTTCAATTTCTCAAGTAATGTCATAATTTTCGTGATTTAAGCTATAACACATCAAGACATGATTTTATTCCATTAAGAATGCAATTTTAATCTAAATAGTCCTGCTGTCTAATTAGGATGGATGTCCTGCGCATTGCGCTGTTTCTGTGCGGAACCATTTAAACAATGAGTACCTACCCCGGTCGGTGGATAGGGCGTTTGGGTCCAATTTTATGGCCACCACGATCGCCAGACCTAAACCCATTGGACTTCTTTTACTGGGGTTGTATGAAAAAGAAAGTATACAGCCGAGAAATAAATACAATAGAAGAGTTGCGAGCGCGTATTCAAGAAGCGGCTCGTTAAATTGAAGAAGCTGACCATGGACGCCGGATTAAAAGATCCTTCATTAGGAGATGTAGAGCGTGCATTGCTGCACGCGGAGGACATTTGAACATTTAGTGTAATCGAAGCAATAAATGTTTTGACCAGAAATAACCTTGTTTTTTATTGTAATGCTTCTCTTACTAACAATAAATATCAATGTCCTTCTCGCACGCAAGGAGGCCTTTGTATAACCATCTTTGTTGTTTTTTTTACCTGAAGATCCCTTTGAATTTGGAATAAACTTGTAGTAACTGGTTACACATAGTCGCATGTATTTTTTACGAATGCAAATTAACAGATGATTAGATACTATTTAGATTAAAATTGCATTCTTAATGGAATAAAATCATGTCTTGGTGTGTTATAGCTTGAATGACGAAAATTATGACATTACTTGAGAAATTGAAATCCCGACCTAGCTTAGTTCTTTTGCTCCTTGACGAGGCTCCGGAGGTGTCGGAGACGGAGCTGGACGCGGCGTTAGCGCGCATGAGGGCGCGCAATACCGCCCCGGGTCCGGATGGTTTTCCCGGGCGGGCCTTGGTTCTGGCCCTTGGCCCGCTCCGGACACAGGTGAAGCACCTTTTTAGTGCTTGTCTGGCACAGGGTCAGTTTCCCACGGCGTGGAAGAAAGGGAAGCTGACCCTTATCCGGAAGGAGGGACGACCGGTCGACTCACCGTCGGCATACCGACCGATCGTGCTGCTCGATGAGGCGGGCAAGCTGCTGGAGCGGATCGCAGCTGCCCGTATCGTTGACCACCTGGAAGAGACAGGCCCGAACCTCAGTGCCTACCAGTTTGGCTTCCGGCGGGGTAGCTCCACCCTGGACGCTCTGACCAAGGTGAGGGCCCTTGCTGACGAGGCAGTCGAGGGGGAGAGGTGCTTTTGGCGGTGTCTGTTGACATCGCCAACGCCTTCAACACCTTACCCTTTGACACAATCCTGGAGGCGCTGAGGTTCCACGGCGTGCCGACGTATCTGCGCAGACTGGTAGGAGACTACCTGTCTGGTAGGTGCGTCGCGTACCCCACGGCCAGTGGCTGGGTGTTAAGGAGAGTGGAGTGCGGTGTTCCACAGGGCTCAGTCTTGGGCCCACTCCTGTGGAACATCGGCTACGATTGGGTCCTCCGCGGCGCGAACTTGCCGGGCGTCGGTGTTACGTGTTACGCCGACGACACCGTCATCATCGCGCGCGGAGAAACTTTTTCGGAGGCACGCATTCTGGCGGTAGCTGGAGTCGCCCAGGTGGTGGCGAGGATTCGGCGCCTTGGGCTCGAAGTGGCCCTAGAGAAGTGTGAAGCTATATGCTTCCACGGACCCCGGCGAGCCCCTCCACCCGGATCCCGCCTTGTAGTAGGGGGAACTTCCATCGCTGTCGAGCAGACCATGAGGTATTTGGGCCTTGTCCTCGACAGTCGATGGAACTTCCGAGAGCATTTCCGGCGCCTCGTCCCGAGGCTGCTCGGAACTGCACGAGCTCTAAGTCGTCTCCTTCCCAACGTGGGTGGACCAAGCGTTGGTTGCCGCCGTTTATATGCGGGCGTCTTGCAGTCCATGGGGCTGTACGGCGCGCCGATATGGGCGAGCGCCCTGAAAACGGAGAACGTGGCTCTGCTGCGACGTCCGCAGAGAGTCATGGCCATCAGGGCCATCCGTGCGTACCGTACGACCTCATATGAGGCTGCGTGCGTACTGGCGGGCTCAGCGCCGTGGGACCTGGTCGCAAGGGCCCTGGCGCAGATGTGGATGAGACGACGAGGAGAGGAAGAGGAGGAGAAGACCTCCGAACAAGAGGAGTCCTGGCGGAGCCGACTACGCAGGAAAGTGCTCCGTCAGTGGAAGGAGAGGCTGGAGGAGCCTAGTGCGGGACACCGCACCGTGTCGGCTGTCGGTCCGATCCTGGAGCAGTGGATTGACCGGCGGCACGGCAACATCACCTTCCACCTTGCGCAGATCCTGACGGGGCACGGCTGCTTCGGAAGGTATCTGTGGAAGGTGGCAGGAGCGGAGGACTCGCCAGGGTGTCATCACTGCAACAACAGTGAAGACACTGCTGACCACACCCTGGCGGAGTGCCCAGCTTGGGCGAAGGCAAGGGCGCCCCTCATCGCTGAGGTTGGCGCGGACCTGTCGCTCCCTGCGGTCATCCGAGCGATGACCGTCAGTGAGAGCGCATGGCAGGTGGTCCTCTCCTTCTGCGAGGACGTGATGTCGCAGAAGGAGGAGGCGGAGCGGGAGAGGGAGCGCACTGGCGCCTCCTCCCGCAGGAGAGCACGGAGGCGACAGGCGGTCGCACTGCCGTGAGGGACCTGTGCGTAAGGTCCGGGCTATAAGGCACCCTTATGTGTTCAGGGTGCCTTAAGCGGAAAAGGGGGGACGCTACACCCCTCCCCCCATTTTCAGAGAAGAGTGCCGGATGGCACAACGTTGTGGCCGGTGCGGATGTCCACAGCTCTCGCGCCGGGTCACCCAGACGATGAGGAGAACACCGCTGGGGTTTAGTGGGTAGAGTCTGCGTCCACCTTACCATCTTATCGGGCGCAGAGAGTCCCACATAACCACCGGGCCCCCGCGGACCCGGTAGTATGCCTAAACGCATTCCCCAGCGAGACCAAAAAGAAAAAAAGTTCTTTTGCTCCTGGAGCTAATATTATTTGCTAAGGTACCCACTATCATACCTTTTTAGAATCTACACATACTAGCCATGTTTTTAAGATAATGGGCAGTTATAGCACCATGCTTTTTTTTCACAATCAAGGGTCAAAACTACAAGTAATTACAAAAAAACGGAAAAAATTACTTAAAATGTTAGTTTTAATAATATTTTACGATAACAACGGCTATAAATGTAATTAAATTTAATAAAACAAGTCTTTAGGAGTACGATGCCAAAAAAAATACACAAAAATACCTAATTTTAAAGAAATGGCAACCGATTGAATGATCAAAGGAGCAAAAATTTAGAAAAAAACTAAAAGTATGCATCATTTTTACACTGTTGGTAAAACTGACGTAAAAACTAGATTTTATTGTAGCCTGACATCGGGGTTACCTCCACTTGTCGGATTATCCATTATTTACGACAGACCCTGTATATAAAAGTATTAAATAATAAAAGTACATATAAAGTATCCTTAATTTTTCCAACAGCAGATAAGCTTCTGCAGTCTCCTTACTAAATGCGATATGATAAAAAACAGGATCTAATAGCCTGTGAATAAACACGCTATTATTGACACATTTAATCGTTAAAACATTCTTCCAAGGTTTCTTCTAGAAGCAGGTCTGATTGTGTTCCTGAACAAACAAGACATCTTGCAAGCCAAGGTGGGGCAGGGCAGGAGCATCGCGCCCTACTTCCCCGCCTACCGCCACTTCGACGCGCCGGGGGACGAGTACACCAGGACAAAGCTGTTTATTAAAAGCCTATTCGCAGTAAGTAATATTAATAATAATAATATATTTATTAGTGTATTATCTATTTCATTAATGGGAAAGTGTGTTTACCGACTTCAAAAAAAAGAAGGTTCTCAATTCGTCTGTATGTTTTTTTTTTTTTTTTTGTATGTATGTGACACGATATCTCCGCCGTTTGTGAATGGATTTCGATGGTTATTTTTTGTTTGAAAGCTGGTGTTTCCAATTTGGTCCCATATTAATTTTATTAAGATCTGACAAGCCGTTTTTTAGTTATTCCCAATAATGCCTATTTGGTTGGTTTTGTTTACCTTGATGATATGATTATTTTATTACGTGTCGATGTAACAATTGTATAGGATGCTTTGGTAGCACACCATAATATGTCGCGGTCATCGTAATCATCATCACCATCACCATCACCATCATCATCACCATCATCATCATCATCATCATCATCCTTTATCCATCCACTGCTGAACATGCCTCCTTCAATGAACGCCAAGACGACGAATTTCGGAATCACTAAAAATTAAGAAATAAAAACATTTTACAAAAAATTTAAATCGACTTCAAAAATACTAAACTAAAAAGTAATAAAATAAAAGTTTTTTTAATTTTTGTGCTTACAACATATAATCAACTTAATCTTCTACTAATGTACAAACTTTGCGTTTACCACGTCATTATAGTTACTTTTGCTGTACATTATCTACCTACCTACCTTGGCTGACACCGACTCCAAAAGTAACTATAATGACGTGGTAAACGCAAAGTTTGTACATTAGTAGAATATTAAGTTGATTATATGTTGTAAGCACAAACATTAAAGAAACTTTTATTTTATTACTTTTTAGTTTAGTATTTTTGAAGTCGGTTTTAATTTTTTGTAAAATGTTTTTTTTGTCCTTCAAATCACATAAAATATGACTTACGATGTATAGTGGATACTGATTTTTTTTTTTGAAATTTTTAATTTTATAAAAATTGAAAGGTTGTCAAAAGAATAATCAATGATTTAGACAAATTGAAGTTAACGCGTGCGAAACTGCGGGTAATAGCTTTTTTTTTCTTCTACTCTGGGAATTGCTCTGAGGCATCCCGCGGGGGAGTGGGTCTCCCCAGGCGGGTAGGTGGGACTCGCAGCACCCGAAAGGTGGTGACTAAAACTCGTTGAGTGCCACCAATGCCGCCTTTGGTGAGGTGCCCCGGATCTGTTGAGCAAACAGGGCACCTGCACTTATCCTGCACCACAGAACAACCCTTCCCAACGTTGGGACAGTATAATGGGGGTGAGGTTGCCATCCTCGCCCCCTTGTCCCCCTGCTCTTTATTCCCCTCTTCTTATAAGAGAGGTACAAAGAATAGCTCACTCGGCTCAATTAGCTTCGCCCAAGGTGCTGGGCTCACCCGAGGCTACTGAACCCCACCGCCACGACAAGGTTTGAACCATGGTGGGGTGTGGGTAATAGCTATTAAATTAATATTTATTGAATAATTTACAGCATGCAGTAGATCAGCTTATCAGTGGGAGTGTCCATTTGCCACAGAATACACACTACGATTTTGAGTCGTCTGCATCGGTAGTCGGTACCACCATCCTGCTTGTTTCTACGTGACAGCTTCGCTTTGTAGGAAAGTAGGGCAGGACAGCAGACAGACAATGCATCGAGACCTACCGTGTACGGATTACGAATAGACAAAGCATGCGTAGATTATTTGTCTTATATTATATGAACTTTGTCAGTTTGCCTACCTATAGGTACAAGAAGTAAAAATATGTAAAAGTAGCTGTTACCCGCAGCTTTGCCCGCGTTAACTTAGATTTACGGCCTATACGCGGCTTGATGATGATTATTTTTATAGCCTAAGTTACTCCTTACAACATCAGCTATCTGCCAGTGAAAGTCCTATCAAAATCGGATTAGCCGTTTCAGAGATTAGCCGGAACAAACAGACAGACAGACAGACAGACAGACAAAAATTGTAAAAAATACTATTTTGGTACATATATTATGTACCGTGTATTTGTATATCCATCTGCATTCCATAAAAAGCTGTTATTTTAATATTACAAACAGACACTCTAATTTTATTTATCTGTATATATAGTGCGTACTTGACAACGGTGTAATATTATCTACACTACTGATTGGATATTCCTTACAGGACATAACAAGGAAGGAGAGGGACAGGCGCAAGATGACAGCGTCGGCGGAACGGTTTGTGATTCTGGAAGCTTCCAGACCTCGCGAGTGCTACTTCCACTTCACCAACGCGACAGACACCGACAACGTGCGAACTGTGTTCAGGGACGTGCACCAGATGATTCTCACTCACATACTCAGTAATATCGGTATATATTGACACGTGATATTTAGTTAAGTATTAAATAAGGCTTTTTGTTATTTTTGTAGTTTTATTTTTATATTTTGTTACACCCGGATCCTGATTGATGATGATTATTTTTATAGCCTAAGTTACTCCTTGTAACATCAGCTATCTGTCAGTGAAAATCCCATTCAAAATTGGTTCAGCCGTTTCCGAGATTAGCCGGAAGAAATAGACAGACAGACAGACAAAAAATCTGTACCGTGTATACAGTCATATGCACTTAGTAAAAAGCGGTCATTTTAATATTACAAACAGACACTCCAATTTTATTTATCTGTATAGATATATAGATGATTCTATAAGTTTACAACGGAGGATGACCTGAGACTTCGATTGGGACCAGGAATGACGATGACCGATGACCGATGACCGTGGAAGTTATAAATGAACGATCACCTCAAAGCGATTATATTACATAATTTATTATAATTGTATAGATAATATCTAACAGATCCCGTCGGTCCGACCTTTCTGGCAGGCAGGCAGGTTGTCTAGCATCGCACAGCATATCATATCATTATAAAATCGTCTTCGATATTGAAACGCAATGTTTTAGTCCTCAAAAGGACTTGTCTTTTTAACTTTGTAATCACTTAATGAAAAAATAACAAACAAATAAATAAGTTTTAAATATATTATTTCTTTTTCTTGATATTATTGCTAAAATTAAATTTAAATAATTATTTGCAAATAAATTCGATTAATGAGCCTGTGAGGATTGTGACTGGGACTGCGAGTTCATCTTCTTGACAGTCTTCTTCGGCAGCAGTTGAGGGTGGATGGAGGGGAACACGCCGCCTCTGGATATGGTAACACCGGACAGCATCCTACTCAATTCTTCGTCGTTCTTTATCGCGAACAAGATATGTCTGGGCAGGATACGATTCTTCTTACTCTGCTCAGCAACATCTGAAGCCAACTCCAGGATTTCTGCGGCCAGATACTCCAAAGCGGCTGCCAGGTACACGGGCGCCCCTCCTCCTATTCTCGGTGCGTAGTTTCCTTTCTTCAATATCTTGTGGATCCTGGCGACGGGGAAATACAAGCCTGCACGCGATGATCTTGACTTCGCTTTAGATCTTTTCACGTTTGACGCCATTTTTCATTTGTTTAAATTTTTTTCCGCGGCGCATTTTACATGTTCTTATGTCGCACAAGTAATAAGGGTGTAACAAATTACTTTGAAAGATTGGTATGGTATTGCCTACTTGTAAATCAAAAGAAGAGGATTTCAACAACGTCCGTTTGATGTATATAATCACTAATGGTACCTAACATGACATACCTACCTATATATATATATATATTCACGCATATATTCGCGACTCGACAATAAACTTTTCATTGAAAGAAGATAACCAAAAACTACTTTAAGAGTTTTGCGGTTTGTGCGAGTTTTTAAAGCTAATTATTTGTACCGATACTTATTAAGATAAACATTAAAAAAATATTATTTTCAATTAATCAATCAACTCTTTTTACTTCCTTTATCGCTTTTTTGTCTCTATCGATTTACTTAGAATTGTAAATTTATTCTTAGTGATTATATTCTCAGTCGTATATTTTTATCAGTCCTCTCGTGACACTGGTTGCTTTATGAAATCCGAATCGTGGAGGATTAAATGTTTTCATAAACCGCGATCTGTAATCTGTTTCACTATATAACCACAAGTAACGTAAACATTATTTGTATTTGACGCCCGGCTGGTCGAGTGGTCTGGGTACACTGCGCTGCGGTCGCGGGTTTCAATCTTGCCAAGTGCAGGTAATTTGTATGATGCATGTAGATGTCTGCACCGGGTTATGGATGTGTACATATATCATCATCATCATCATCAGCCTCTGTCCGTCCACTGCTGAACATAGGCCTCCCTCAATGAATGTAGGTAAATAATGTCTTATATAGATTTCTTTTTACTTCCGTTGGTTAAGATTTATTTACATAAATGATGAAACTATTTGTAATGATGTATAGAAGCAGTAATATATAAGGGTACGTTCGATCTTCGACGTGGAACAAAAACTGCAGCCCTGAGAAGGGCTTTGTTCTTTAATCAAAATACCATTCGATCCGTCCATATTATTTGTACATATAATTTATAAGATGTTCAGGTAAACATAGTATTTCCCATTATTATTAATGTTTTATCTTCGGTAACTGTCAGTGTTCATTGTCAGGTGGATGTCACCTCTTGTCCCACCGGCTCACCGGCGCTCGTAGTCTCAAGTCATTTTGGTGTGTGGCGATGACCACCACTCAACTCCTTTTATAGGAACAAGTCCTTTATTTATTTTCCAAACTACCCGCTTTTGTTCATTTTATTTCTCTCTCTTTCTAATCTTATATTAATGTATTTTTATCTTTGTCATTTTCAGTTTGTATAAATTAGCTATCATCGACTACATTTAATATCGCTATCTTTTAAGTACTCCTCGTTACTTAAATTATCGTGTAAGATTGTAGGATTGAAAGGATATTCTCGAAATAAACGTACCAAATCCAAATTATTATTATTATAATTAGCGAAATTATAACAAAAATCTAAAATCATATACAAAGTCCACAAAACTCTGATATAGCAGATTAGCACTTGGTATTTTTACACACTGTATATAGTGTGTTAACATAATATCTATTAAGAGTTTTTTATAAGTACACGTTTCATCTCAAGTTAGCAAAGGAAGAGTTAGATTCTAACACTTCTTTTGCCGAGAAAACTTAAGATTTGTTAGATTAATAAACGAGATAAGGATATTTCTTTAATACCACAGCACATAAGCTAACTTTAACGAGTATTAAATAAAGTTAAGTTAAATTTATTAGATATTATTATATATACTTATATAATAATAATGGATGCAGTGGCATGTACCCGCATAATTTGTCAGCTCCCCAAATCGCAAATTTATTGCTTACAAAAGCCATTCATAATTAAAAATCGTTAATCCTATATTGCGAGGGGGATACCATCCCTCGTACGAGCTTAGTTTGAACACGGCTAGATTATTACTGTTATTTATTACGTAAGTCGTACAGGCAAACGTCACCCGATGGTAGAGGTTGGCGCCGAGTTTACCTGGGTACAGGCACAGGTAACTCATTCATCCCCCACCATGGTTCAGGCCTTGACGTATCGGTGGGGCTCAGTAGCCTAGGGTGAGCCGCTGCACCTTGGGCGAAGCTAATTGAGCCGAGGGGGCTCTTTGTACCCCTCTTATAAGAAGAGGTGACAAAAGAGTAGGGGGCAAGGGCCGAGAACGGGAACCTCACCCCATTGTAATGTCCCGACGTTGGGGAGGTTGTTCTGTAATGCGGGACAACCCCTCTGTGGAGGTGGCGTCGGTCCCTTGCAGGACTGAATAGCAGTCAAGGTGCCCTATTAGCTTAACAGATCCGGGTCACCTCACCAAAGGCGGCACTCGCTGGGTTTTAGTGGGTAGAGCTGCGTCCACTTACCATATTCGGGCGCAGCGAGTTCCACATACCCGCCTGGGGAGACCCACTCCCGCCTGGGAAGACCCACTCCCCCGGCGGGAGTGGGACAGTTTATTTCGCGGAGCTCTATATTTTATATATTTTTCGATTTATGAAATTATAAACCATGCTAACTTAAAATCATATTATATAAAAAAAATGGTAACTCATTCATGGGCTGCCAATACTGAGACGTAATGCGATAAGTTTTTATGTCAATAATTAGGTGTGCCAGTACCGAGGGACTGCTCTTCTTCCAAGATTTCCAAGGTTCAAGACATGTCGTGGCGGTGGGGCCCAGTAGCCTAAGGTGAACCCCAGAACCTTGGGTGAAGCCAAGTGAACCGAGGGGGCTGCTCTTTGTACCAACCCCTCTTATAAGAGGGGACAAAAGTGTAGGAGGGGACAAGGGGCGAGGATAAGAACCTCACCTCATTATGCACTGTCCCGACGTTGGTAGGGGTTGTTCGGTGCTAGTTCAACCCCTCTGTGGAGGTGGCGTTGGTCCCTTGGAGGACTGACTAGCTGTCGAGGTGCCCTGGTGCTCAACAGATCCGGGGCACCTCACCAAAAGCGGCATTACTGGCACTCGCCGGGCTTTAGTGGGTAGAGCTGCGTCCACCTTACCATCGAGCGCAGCGGGTCCCGCACATACCCGCCTGGGGAGTCCCCCCTCCCCCGCGGGATGCCTAAGAGCAATTCCCAGGCGGAAAAAAAAGGAGAGCGGTAGCCATGCCGACGGGCGTGCGGCACAGGCGCATTCCTCAAGCCGATAGGAATACCTGTATGGGGTGGTTTAACTGGTACCCGCTTAAACAAACAAAACTTAAATACCTGATAAATGTTAATATGATTAACAAAAGGCCTGCACTTGCCAACGGGTGGTTATGCGTCTATATGATGTATGTCGGCGATCACTTACCGTCAGGTTACTGACCTCCCGTATGCAGACAATTATAATTTTATTCCCATGATAATACTATTTGATTTTTATATCCAGATTCCTGCGTGATAATGTAATAAAATCGATTGGAGCTTAATGAAGTACATACTAGATGTTGGCCGAAATTACGCTCTGCTGAAGATTATTTTAAATATGCCAGTTTAGTTATGAAATCAAGTTGATATTAAGTTGAATGTTTTTTGAAACAATAGAACAAGTTGCGGTCCTGAAAAGGACCATTGTCAATAACTATATAATCTTAACACACCATAATGTATATAATTTATCCCCCAAATCCGTATAAAGTTCGCCCTTGTCTCTTCAGCGCGTACACAACATCCATCGCTGTCACAGTCTTCCTCTTGGCGTGTTCTGTGTACGTCACCGCATCACGTATGACGTTTTCTAGAAAAACCTTCAACACGCCGCGGGTTTCTTCATATATAAGTCCTGATATCCGTTTTACACCGCCACGTCTAGCCAGCCTTCTGATCGCAGGCTTTGTTATCCCTTGAATGTTGTCTCTTAGAACTTTTCGATGACGTTTCGCGCCACCTTTTCCGAGACCTTTCCCGCCTTTACCGCGTCCTGTCATTTTGAGCACAGAGTAACAATATGTGAGGTTTGCTAAGCTGCGGTCGTTTATATAGCAGTCGCTTGACCACGAATTGGCTGCCAGTAAAAAAGCGCGGGTATTTGTACATATTGATAAAGAAAACAAAACCTACGCATAATATTTTAAATACTTCATATTTTATCCATCTAAATATTATTTATTATTATCAAAGAGAAATAGATTTTTTATATGTATATTAATAGTTACAACATCGTTATAATGAAACAATTTTTTACGGATTTTATCACGGTTTATTAAGTTTTTTACATGCTCGACGTTTACGAAGAAAAAAGTTACAACATCTTTGAAGAAGGTTAAGTAATGCCATTCCAACTATGACCACATCCTGGCGGAGTGCCCAGCTTGGGCAGGGGAAAGGGCGCCACTTATCACTGAAGTGGGCGCGGACCTGTCGCTCCCTGCGGTCATCCGAGCGATGAGTGACAGTGAGAACGCATGGCCGGCGGTCGTCTCCTTCTGTTAGGTAGTGATGTCGCAGAAGGAGGAGGCGGAGTGGGAGAGAGAGCGCACTGGCGCCTCTTCCCGCAGGAGAGCACGGTGGCGACAAGCAGTTGCACCGCCGTGAGGGACCTGTGCACGGCCGATCGGGGAATCAGCCGCGCGCGCTTAAGGTCCGGTCTATAAGGCACCCTTGTATGTTCCGGGTGCCTTAAGCGGAGTAGGAGGAGGAGATGTCGTTTCCCCTGCCTCCAGAGGAGAGTGCCAGATGGCACTCCGTTGTGGCCCGGTACGGACGTCCACAGCTCCCGCGCCGGGTCACCCAAGACGACAAGGAGAACACCGCTGGGGTTTAGTGGGTAGAATCTGCGTCCACCTTACCATCTTCTCGGGCGCAGAGAGTCCCACATAACCCCCGGGAGCCCCGGACCCGGTGGTATTCCCAAACGCATTCCCCAGCGAAATAAAAAAAAATGCCATTCCCAGTATGGAGATAAATAAATTTAAATATTGTAAAAAAATGTGATAGTTTAAAAACTAGTTTTACGACAATATGACCAAACAAAAGTTATGCTTTTAATTCTTATATTTGATCGGTCATCTGTGCACTTTTTCAATCTAATCCGACTTTTTATTAAGATGAAAATCACGTCCAAATATTCCGTTACATAAGTACATATAAAGGTACCTTCACGTGAAGCAAACGTAAGAGAGATAATATAAAGAAATATGTAGACGTGATGGATTTACAGAGTTTTAAAATACATAGATTGTTTTTCGTTAATTACTTAATTATCTACTTAAGTCATTTATGATTGGTTATTGTAAGCTTAAACCGTTAGACCCCATAATGCTTGTAACGCTTTCAATTCAATAAAACATATCACAAAAATTGAATGCGGAGATACATGTACATTATTATTTTTCATATTTAATTCAAATTTTAGCGTAATGGCGCCGACAAAAGTGCCCAAGAAACCTCTCAAATCGATGGAAAAACCGATAGAGAAGCCAATATCGAAAATCAAGAAGATGAAAAAGAGAAATTACCAGAGCTTCTCGATATACATCTTTAAACTATTGCGAAGTATAACGAAGGACGCATTCGGCATTTCCCGCCACTCAATGTTGATAATGAACAACTTCGTTAATGATATGCTGGAGAAGATCGCAGCTGAAGCTGGAACTTTGGTAGCCCACGGAAAGAAGAATACACTCAGCAGCCGAGAAATACAAACAGCAGTGAAACTCCTCATTCCTGGGGAGCTGGCCAAGCACGCCAACATAGAAGCTATGAAGGCGATCACAATGTACCACAAGAGTCAGGAGAAGAAAGAAACGGATAAAAATTCTTGACGGCCGCCATATTGGTTTGACATTTGAATTGTGATTATTTATTTTGTTTTTTTTTTATAATAAAGCGCTTATAATTTATTCTTTAATTTTATTTTTCCACTTTATTACTAGCCTAATTTTGTATTAAAGTATAATTTTATATTACATTGATTACAAATATAAAATAGTGAACAATCAAAAGAACACTTTTGTAAGATGTAGTGCAATGGTGCTTTGCAGCCGAATGGGGCCGGCACGACCGGCCGGTGGTACCTACCTCTCGCTCACATAACACCGGCGTCAAGTGACAGCTATGCTGTCGCATTTCCTGCGATTTTTGAGATTCCGGTGGCCCATTGGGATTGGCGAGGGGATAGGGAAAAGGAGGGCAACGCATCTCCATAATCTCTGGTTGAGCGGATGTGAATGGGTGTCGATAGTAAAATATTTTTTAAGTCTGATGATAATTTCGAAGATTACCTTATACAATTAGGTTTACAAACACTTTACTTTATTTCGGAGAAAAGGGCAAGACAGTGTTATTAATTATAAATAAATTGGCAACACATTTGACTATGTGTTGTTTATTACAATAAAATGTCATAATTCAATAATGTGTTTAAATTGAATTGTAAATAATATATAAATATTGTTCAATAATTACACCACCGTGGTAGAACTTGTGTTACGGGTACCAGGAACGGAAATAAATTCAAGAAATTTATATAAATACATATATACACGTCCATGAACCGGTGCAGACATCTACATATTATATTCGTCATACAAATTATTTGCACCTGGCGGGATTTGAACCCGCGACCGCTGCGTAAAGTGTCCAGTAGCCTGACCACTCGACCAGCCGGGCAGCATTGTCATTTAATCATAGCTATTTTGATGCCTTTTTCAAATTTTCCAACTTAAGAGATTAGATTTGAGTATTACGTAGCTTCGGACTTCAGGATGTGAACAGCATCTTCTGTCTCAGGATAGGCAACACATTTTTTTTTCATATGGCAGGGAAATCCTTTGTGGATAAAGCCGGAATCTTCGGTTAGATCTTGACCCTATGTGGGACTTGCACCTGGGAATGCCCTGCCCTAAACTAAAACAACTGCGAGCGCCTTCAGCCGCTTTTTGAGGGTCCCGGATCTGCAGGCAACAGGATCACCTCAGCGACAGACTGGCCCCGGTGAAGGCCAGACTACTCCTCATATTGTTTTCTAATGTTTACGCGAATTTCACTCATTATAATGAAACAATTTAATTTTCGTAAGGGGAGATGGTAGTCCCCGCGACCTCATGCCTAACTGGGCCAGGTTCTCATCCTGACCTGACACGAACACAAGGGGCGTTACTGGAGGCGCACCTCCTACGCACCCTCGTTCGTCGGCCGCAGGGGAGGCCTCATCAGCGACCTCTTCTCTCACCCGCTATGTATGGGCCTAAAATTAATAATAATATAATAATGTCTATGGACGCTTTCACTCCACGTCAATCTGGTCCCGTGGTAAGTTCTCGAAGAACTTGTGTTACGGGTACCAGACAACGGAAATATATTTAATACTTTTATACTATTCATATATTTAAGATTTTTATTATATAATACACATATTTAATACTCATCCATGACCCAGGAACACAGAAAATATTTTTGCTCACTGGCGGGATTCGAACCCGCAACCTACGGCTTCAGCGCCAACGCGCTTACCACTGAGGTCGTCAAAATTAAAAAAATGACCTAAGTAAGTATATATTATTATACAATACCTACATAACATTTATATAAAAATGGATTTATTTATATTATTACATAAATAGTAGATTTATTTGTATTATATTTAAAGGCAAGTTATAACTTCATAATAAATTAGTAGACGAGCGGCGAGCCACATGACGGTAAGTGGTCAACGTCGCCCATAAACAAGTTCTCCTTGGTCCCACTAGGGAGCAGGGACTACCCTGGGTAGCTCGGTTCTGATCTTCTTTCCGAAACACAGCTACCTTCCCAAACAAATAAGAAGAATGGTGGCAAATGCATGGAAGCAAATGGAACCCACTACACAGTAACACGACACAAAGCGTGTATCTTTCTGCTCTCTTTCTTGCCTTTAACTAGCCACAGTCAGTTTATATACTTATGTCATCAGTGATCAGACTATAAATCAAAATCTTTTTCATTGAAAATAGTACCAACAGAGTAGGTATCTTTATATAAATAATCGACAGTAGAAGTAATTATAGATAATAATCGACAGATGTACATTAAGTATCTATAAGCCATCAGTCATCACTACATAGTATAAAACAAAGTCGCTTTCTCTGTCCCTATGTCCCTTTGTATGCTTAAATCTTTAAAACTACGCAACGGATTTTGATGCGGTTTTTTTTATTAGATAGAGTGATTCGAGAGGAAGGTTTATATGTATAATAACATCCATTAAGTCCGCGATGGCATATGTGTATCTCTTAAGGATAACATACCTTTTTTTGATGACCTCTGTGGCTTAGTGGTAAGCGCGTTGGCGCTCAAGCCCGGAGGTTGCGGGTTCGAATCCCGCCAGGGAACAAAAATATTTTCTTGTTCCTGGGTCATGGATGTTGTATCAAATATGTATATTATATAATAAAAATCTTAAATATATGTATAATATAAGAGTATTAAATATATTTCCGTTGGCTGGTACCCGTAACACAAGTTCCTCGAGAACTTACCACGGGACCAGATTGACGTGGTGTGAAAGCGTCCATAGATATTATATTATATTATACTATATCCATTTTAATACTTAAAAAATGGGCAATTATAAAACGGTAGTTGGAAAGCTATTTACACAAATGTGGTATGTTTTATATATGTTATCCTTATCATTTTAAATATGTTAGTTAGCTTGAGCATTTCATGAAGTATGTTTTTCCCGTTTACGCTATGCAAATGAAATGCATATCTTAGAAGATATAGCAAAATCAAAATAAAGCGACACCGTGATTTCGACCGAGCCGCGCGAGCCGGGCGCTCCGTGATGCCGCGCCTCGCGTCCGAGCCGGGCCCGGCCCCGGTTCCGAAAGTTAGGATAATAATTATTATTGTATCAATGTAATATGGTAGAATTGTGTATCCTAAATATGCCTACTGAAAAGTCCGCGATGGCATAATATGTCTATATTAGTTAAATATAACATACTACCTATATCCATTTTAATACTTTAAAAATTGTCAATTATAAAGCGGTAATGTAAAAGCTATTTACAAAAATACGGTATTAATCACTTCATATTATAAAATAAAGTCCTACGCCCGTCCATAGATAAATAATCATCATCAATCCGTGTACGGCTGTACATCTAAGTTAACGCGGGCGAAGCTGCGGGCAACAGCTAGTTAAAATACTAAAATAATTCATTATAGTTAATTAACATCGATCCAAAAAAATAATCCATGACCTCTGGTTTCTGACCTTGTTCGGATGTTGACGCGGGAATCGATCGCCGTACCTACACGTGAGGTACCATACAAGTTGACAATGCTCCCTTCTATTGAGCAGAGATAGGCAACCTTTTTAAAACAATTTAGAGTAAGTAATAATTTTTGAACATAATTAGGTAAAATTATGTTCAAAAATATCTACAAGTGAGTTTATCACATTGGGCGTTTTTCCACTTACCGGCACGGCCACGGTAACGGCGACGGCGACGGCACCATGCCGTTGCCGTGGAAGCAAAAATGTATGAAAACATATGGCTCGTTTTTCCACTCACCGGCGACGGCACGGCGACGGCAACGGCACGGCGTTGCCTCCCAACGGTGCCGTGCCGTTGCCGTAGTTAGCAAGCTTCACACGGTGCCGTCCCGGTAAACTGCATGTGTATTATATATGAATTGTGCGTGTGTGAGTGCGCGGGGCGTGTAGAAGGACACGGAGCGGTCAGCTGAGAGACTCGTAGTTAATATCATCTATATATATATATATATATATATATATATATATATATATTATGATATTATGAGATATTATTATGATGATAATATATATCATCATCATCATCACTGACTGGAATGTTGGTCTAGTGGTTAGTGACCCCGGCTGCTAATCCAGAAGGTCGTTGGTTTGATTCCCACTCAGGACAAATGTTTGTGTGATGAGCATGATCATTTGTTCTGTGTCCGGGTGTAATTTATCAATAATATGTAAGTATGTATTTAGAAATATATAAACTGTATACATGTATCCGATGGCCGTATGTGAACTCACATTCCCAACATATTATAAATTATTATTATTACCTATATTATTATTATTATCATCATCATCAAGAATATATCGCCATCTATATCTTGGCAAAGATTTGGCCGTCCTGGCGTTCAGTGAGGGAGGCCTATGTTCAGCCATGGACGGATAGAGGCTAATGATGAAATATCATCATAATAATCATGTAATGTCGTGGCATGGGATCGGCCGTCTTGGCGTTCATTAAGGGAGAACTATCTTCAGCCATGTGTGGATCAATTCTGATGCTGATTTATATAATATCATCATTATCATATAATGTCGTGGCATGGGATCGGTCGTCTTGACGTTCATTAAGGGATAACTATGTTCAGCTGTGGACGGATAGAGGCCGATGATGATATACATCATCATTATCATCATTATCATGTATAAATTATAATAATATTATGATCTACGTGTCGTCTTGCTGAAGTCCGTGTCAGTACTGAACTACGAAAACGTGCGTAAACCGTCATCGACAACGGCACAGTGGAAAAACGAAGCCACGGCACTGGTGCCGGGCCGTGGCCGTGCCACCGCCGTGCCGTGACCGTGCCGGTGAGTGGAAAAACGCCCATTGGCATGAATCTATACAGATAAATAAAATTGGAGTGTCTGTTTGTAATATTAAAATTAAATGCATATGGATTACACGGTACTATACCAAAATATATATTTTTTTACAATTTTTGTATGTCTGTCTGTTAATTGTTCCGGCTAATCTCTGAATCAACTGGGCCGATTTTGATGGGACTTTCACTGGGAGATAGGTGATGTTATAAGGAGTATCTTAGAATTTTATTAAAATAATCATCAATCCGGGTACGGCTGTAAATTTAAGTTATGTACTAACTTATATATAATTTCAATAAATAATTAAGATAAAAATCACGGGTTAGAACTTTCCACTGCAGATGTTTGACCGGCAGCAGCTTGTCTCAATTTATACAAAGAAAATTATAAATCTATACAACTAATAATGATGGACTAGTCGGGAAATAAATAATATTACGTTTATTTACCCAATTTTATGTCGGTAATACCTTCATTAAAATCTGGTGGCAAGTGTATAAGTCTATTCGATGACCTAATGCGGGATAAGCTCACATTTACATATATTTAATTTCAACAGCGACGCGTGTGTCATTATTTCCTTCACTAGCAACAAAAAGACCAAGCATCCATTTGCACGATTATAAAATAACTTGTATTTGAGCCGTCAGTTGTGTACCCCTGCGCGCAGCTGTGGCGGCAGATGTTCGTAACGGTCCGGGGCACGTGCCGGCACAAGTACGTACCCTTGGCTCCCTGGCTATTGCCAGGACTGGGACCAGTTTACTGGATTGTTTGAAGACGTTACTCATACTGTCTGACGACACAATGGCTATTTCGGTTTGCCTATCTCTGGGAAATGTGATGAGACACGTAAATTAACACGTACACGTACATTTTAAACTTTATTTTCACTAATAGAACAGCTTAATTGATAATTTATGTAGTCTAATATAACCTTATCTTGAATTGTCGACCGAAAGTGCGGGTTCAAATTAATTAATTTGCATATTTCGCATGTTAATTTGTATAGGCTCTGTTTTATTATTGTTTATGTATTTTTGTAAGCTCGTAACATCAATTTTTATAACTCCGTCACATAGGTCAACATCACTATTAGATCACTTCCATATCAGCATGGCTACTTCGAAATGATATAAGGGTAAATACTAAATAGTTAATTTATACTATTAATTAATTTTAACGCTAAAACAGATGACGACCTCGGTGGCTCAATGTTAAGCGCGTTGGCGCTCAAGCCGGAGGTTGCGGGTTCGAACTCCACCAGGGAACAAAAATATTTTCTGTGTTTCTGGGACATGAATGTGTATTATATAATAAAAATCTTAAATGTAATATTTAATTATGACTAAGAGTATGAAATAAGTATATATGTATTATGTACATAGTATCTATGGACGCTTTTACACCACGTTAAACTGGTCCGGTGGTAAGTTCTCGAAGAACATGTGTTACAGGTACCACACAACGGAAATATTTTCATACTAGGTATACATATACTTATTATTTATTATACATATAATACACATATTTAATTCACATCCATGACCCAGGAACATAACAAACTTTCTGTTCCCTGGCGGGATTCTAACCCGCTACCTCCGGCTTGAGCGCCAACGCGCTAAACCATTAAGGCACAGAGGTCGTCAAATAAAAATAATGATAAACAAAAATCTTTTTTATATTATAAACAATTAAAAACTATGAACGTATAGTACAGTATTATTATCATTATACAACGGAACTCTAAATCGTACAAAAATGCCATTCTTCCGTTCCCTCCATTATTAAATAATTGCACAACATGAACTTTTAATAGATTCTAACATAAACGGTAACACAAGACACTAAAGTACAAAATGAATGCCCATTATATTTATCAATTTACGTCAAATCGCTTTTGAAAAGTGTAATCATGGCGGCCATGACAGAAAGTCGACTTTAAAGTAAGTTTAATAGGGAATAATCCTGACTGAACACAATATTTTTGAAATTGGAATTCGAATAGCGCGTGCTAACAGGGGTGCGCTCGCGCCATTTCCGACCCTAGCCTTTTTTAAAGGGATCCACCAGTTGACGGTTATATTCTGTGACGTGCACACGTAAAATATATTTACAGCACTAAATAGGTTTATAAGTTATTATAAGTGCTAAAGTTATAATTAAAATTTGTTTAAATGTGAAATTATAATTAAGTATTAAAATATTTTTGTTTATAAAACCTACCAAAGTGAACAAGTATGGGCAAACCTCAAGACAGCCATCAGACCTGATCGGTTACGCTCAGAGAGTCACCCTCCCTAGACGCCACAGGAGTAATGCACTAACACTTAGATTAAATAAGCTAGCACAGTCGGGGAAAATATACGCTTAAAATGGAGTCTCCAAAGATTGTGTACAAATACTATTCGAACCCAGCCTTCTGTGCTCAGAGTGAAGTTGTGTTTCAAAAATCGTGTTTATCTAAAATTGTTTCTCCAAACAAAAGAATGCCACCGTTAGGAGCCAATTCTCCAAGAAAAGTTGAGAATAGAATATTAAGAACGGACATATCGGACAATCCTTTAAGGATGCTACCGGCTGGAAGATGCAGAGATGAACCACCAGAGCTACCACCGAAGCCGCCAAAATATCAGAGCCAGTTCCAACGACAGTCTTCAATGATATGCAAACCAACTCGCACCATCGTGAGGTGCAGAACAAGGAGCGAGGATCTTGAAATGGCACAAATCAGACACAAACGACAAGTCAGATATGACAGAAATGCGGAAAGTGATGACGGACTAGAAGATTCTAGACAGCACAGATACGAAGTGATAGATTATGATGATGATATAGATTATTCGCCAACAAAGAAGCGGATTATTGAAGCTCATGAGAGTGAAGTAGAAGAATATAATGTAGACGGACCAGATGAAAATGAACTTAAGGAAATACCAACTGAAATCGTTAAAACTGTTAATGGAAAAGTGCACAGATACGCAATAGTTCCATCTGATGATGAGGAGAGGAAGGTCACATTCACCTCGCCAACAATGTCTAAGAAGAATTTGATAGCAACTCAGAAACTACACGAGTTGCTTTCTACACCGAGAAAGTTAAAAAGCTACGCAAGTCAGCCATCAGTACGAATAACTCCAAACAAAGCAGAAAGTCCAAGATACCCTGACACTCCTATGAAAATCATCTCTAGTACACCAACTCAGGTGACACCCTCGAAATCATGTGCTAATCTATCCTTAGTTAGAGGAAATACCACATCACCAATCTCGCCAAGAGCACAACAAAAATTGAGTTATGGATTGCCTGAGTTGGATAGAGATGTGTTCGTAACGAGCGTAAGAGAAAAGAGAGACCGAAGTTTTGAAATGGACAGAAAAGAAGTAAGCCGAGACAGAAGCTTTGAGAAGAAGAACAGCGGAAGAAAAGATAAGAACACTGCGATCATAATGCCAAGGTATTATAAACATGTGTAGATATTAATTTACAGCAAACATTGGAAATGTTTATAACTCAATAAGTACTAGATGTTAAAAGTTTACTTCATAAGATGTGTATAAACAGTCAAAAGTTAATAGATTTTATAAATTTATTAAAATATTTTTTCCCTTTTACGTTCACCGAAACACCTAAGCAAAACTAGGGGGACATTGCGTATAATCAGTAACGGGTACGTCTTCGACGACATCTGTAGCTCAATGGTTAGCGCGTTGGCGCTCGAGCCGGAGGTAGCAGGTTCGAATCCCGCCAGGGAACAAAAAGTTTCTGTGTTCGTGGGTTATGGATTTGTATTAAATATGTGCATTATATTATACTAGCTGTTGCCTGCAGCTTCGCCCGCGTTACTCAATTCCTGTAAGTCACAGCGTGATGCCGATAGCCTTCCTCGATAAATAAGCTGTCTAACACTGAAATAATTTTTCAAATCGGACCAGTAGTTCCTGAGATTAGCGCGTTCAAACAAACAAACAAACTCTTCAGCTTTATAATATTAGTATAGATAAATCTTAAATATATTATGTATAAGTATCTTTAAATTTATATATCCGTTGTCTGGTACCCGTATCTAACACAAGTTCATCGAAAACTTACCACGGGACCAGATTGACGTTGTGTAAAAGCGTCCATAGATATTATGATTACTGTTTTCTTGTGATAAGTGGTCTTTGGTCTATTTGACGGTAAATTCTGTTTATTTTATATGAGTTGGTCTCCAGAAGATTGCAGGCTTCTCGAATGGGAAGACTCGTTAGTGTAAGAATGAAGATTAGGAATGGCACAACCGACCACGTCAAAGTATCAGACCAACAATGCTAGGCGATTTTGAAAAGAAAAGTTCTCACTTGCTTCTTTACAGGGTAGCGCCGCAGTCACCGTCTGTATACTCGGAAGACACGTACAAGTCAATATCGAGTTTGAAGACCACCAGAGGAGCGGCCGCGTCCCTCACCATCGCTGCCCTCATGCTGACCCTCTGTGGTGGTCTGACCACTGGCCTCAGCTTCTACATGATGTATAGTGTGAGTAAAGCTTTCATCTTATCTGGAGAGTTAAAAGAAATAAGGTGTCATATGATATTATGTTTGGGTTGTGTGTGTGTTTTTTATTTATGTCACAAGGAGGCAACCGAGCAGTTGGAACCTTATGGTGACTACCGACGCCCATAGACATCCGCACAACCAAAAGCTATGCAAATGCGTTGCCCTCCTCTTCCCTGTCCCCCCAACGGGCTACCGGAAACTCAGAAACCGCGAAACGCGACAGCATAGCTCTCACTTGACGCCGGTGTTATGTGAGCGAGAGGTACCACCCCAGTTGTGCCGGCACAATTCGGCTGCAAAGCAGCATGGCACTACCTTTTGACGTGATATGTGTAATATATGTGATGAAATATTAATGATACTCGAAAAAAGTTGTGTTCCACTAGGCACAACGGAATATGATGCGCAAAATGGTAAAAAAGTACAAAAATACTGCACCCAAATTTAAAAAAAAAAAACGCATAAAATTTATTATATCCCTGTATTACTAATTGAGTCTCGGTTTCGTTAAAAAAATATTTATTATATCTAAGTAATCTAAATCGAATGACGATCTCCGTGAATCGAGTCAATTTATATGGGATCAGTCGTTTGCAAAAATACCGAATACGTACTGATAATTAACAAACTCTTATACTATAGAAAGAAAGAAGCATATACCATAACAACAAGTATATAATATATTTATATGCACGTCTCTGCCCTTATTACTCCACACCTGTTTGAGCTACAGGTGTACGGAATATAAAGGCGATATTTAATCAGCCTGCCCTCTGCTAAACCATTTAAAGTTTAAACCATTAGGTTCCATTTATGAGTATTTCTCTCTCAAAATGTACATAGATGTTGTCATATACATAATCATCAGCCTCTATCCGTCCACTGCTAACCATAGGCGTCCCTCAATGAATGCCAATATAACATTAATATTAATTATTATTATTCTCAAGTAAACGACATAACATATAATATGTTTTTATGTAAAGTTTACGAAAGAACTAGTTACTTGAATATATGGCCACAGATAAATGATGCGAAAATTAATAGTAACTATGAGCGCACAGTACGACCAACAGTTCCTATTTTTTTCAGGTTGGAAGACGCTATTACCTGGACTTCGGAGTACTAGCTGGATTTACATGCTTTCTTCTCGGCCTTCTAGGACTTAGGTCTAGAAGAAATCAGCTTCTACCAAACAGAAATTACATATCAGGTAAACTATGTAGTTTAATAATTAATAGTTTTATTGTTTTAAATAAATTATAGTTAGTTAGTAGTTAGTACCTACACCGAACTAAAAATTTCAAAATAATTTTTAATACTTATAAAAATTAAATGGATTAACAAAATAAATGATATTACTTATTGTAAAAAAGCGTGAGGTGCTCGATATTCATTGTTAAAATATTTCATCGGTATCTAATTGTAAGTTTTTTTTAATTTACAGTTTTTGAATTAATTTATATTACTAAACGTATGGCAATCACTTTAAAATGATTGAGATACTAAAAACCACACAAGTGATGTAGGTAACTTGTGCTCCTTGTGCCTTCCTTGAATATAACTATAACTCTTAGATTTAGGATGTACCTAAATCTATGGCTATACTAATTATTCTGTTTAGGATATTGATAAAACTTATTAAATTATCGTATCTTCGTCGTTTCTTAAAAAGTTTGCAAAGTTTCTAATTGATCTGACGTCTTAAAGTGGCTGTTCATAATTTCCGCTACATAGCTACATCGCACATACCTACATAAAAGCGTGTTATTTAACAAATAATGTTCATTTTTTAAATATAGCTATTGAGTCCTACGAAAAATTCATTTGTAAAGCAAACAATTAAATGAACTCTGTAGCCCCCATATTTTGGTGTCGTAAAGTTGAAATATTGCAGGTTTTGTTTTTATTTATTATGGGAACATATTCATGCGGGCTGGCTTCTGTTACAATGTATTTAACCACAATATAAGTCCTGTCCGCACCTGTGCCTTTGTCATTATTATCATCATCATCACTACTCGAACCTATCATCTAACTTGGATCGTCCACTGCTTGGATATCATCATCTGATTGGAATGTAGATCTATATCAGCTGTTAACTGTTTTAAATAGACTACAATATCTTTTAGTCTATTAAATAATATGACACACAAAATATACGTATTTATAAATACTTAGGCATTGCTCGTATGGGGAAAAAAATCATAGCTTAAGTTTTTTTTTTCAGGTTACATAGTTCTATCAACTTTCTCCCTTCTCAGCGCATTCGGCCTTCTGTTGATGTTGTGTGTTGAGCCGAAATCGGGCACCCCTCTGAATGACATTACATCTGGAGCGGTATGCAGCATCAGTGTCATATCACTTGGACTTGCATCGGTTGGCATTTTGGCCTCGTACTGCTGTGCCAGGGACCCGCCTGACAATAGAGTTGGAACTGCTAGATGGTATTAACAACATTTAATATAGACGCTATATCTGCAATTCATTTGTGGAATTCTAATTTCATACTTTATAAGTACAAAGAATTTTTCTTGTCGTGAAGTTAGTTTTACAGTTGTAAGAAGGCTCTTCACCATCATTGAAATTAACTTTTACGACATGAGTTTTGGCTTACTTGAGTTCAGCCAAGTTAAATTGCTTCAAGTATTAGTTGTACCATATTAAAAATCTAAATGTTTATACTGAAAGTGAAATACTACTAAAGTTCGATATCGATCGATAGATTATCTATCATTAATTTATCTACACATGAAATGATAGATGATCTAAACTTATTAAAAATACTGTAAGTGGATGCGAGGAATGTTAATTTGGATGAATATTCAAATGTTATGTCCACTTTTTAATGTCATATTTAAATGTTTTTTTTTATAAAAGATATTATAATATTATGTATAAGTTTTTGAGTTGTGTTTATGAAGTGTAAGAAGTAAGGAGTACTATAACTTCATACGAAAAAGTGTCCAGCAAAATGGCGCCACATTAGCATCAGGGTTTATTTTAAAACATTCTTCATGTTTTTTTTTTCAAAACATTTTTCGAGATCTTTCGCTAAATTATATTCATTTTCAATAGTGTATTATACTAGCGTTTACCGCGTACTGTAATTGCCAAAGATTTTATTTTTTTTACCTCTAAATCTGCTACATTCATATCATACTTTTTACCTACACCACCGCCCAGCGCCATAGTGGGCGATTTTCAAACTGTTATTTATAGCTTACAAATGATCACTTTTACAATTTTTCTCCCATTTGAGGTGGTATTCTCTGCCTCTACTCTCTAGGGCTGTAACAATTATAAGACTGAAAATTTTCTCATGTCTCATCGTTTGAAGGGCCAGTATGCCGTAAATATATTTAGGCTGAAAATAAGTAGATATTTCTTGTACGAAAAATCGAGCTATATATTTTTAAAATAACGACTAAAAATTAAAAATATAAACCCTCTTCGGAAATACCGTTTTACATTTAAGTAGGTACCAAATATATTTTTTAGCCTCACATTCATAGGATTTCTCATGACTCTACATGGAATCAGCATTACCGTCATACAAATACGTACCTATGTAAATTATTATAATATGTATAATTAATAAGGATGTACCTTATTCTTAAGCGCAAAGTGACTAAATATGCTGATTTCGCTTAGTTTCGTCAATAGTCAACACAAAGTATGAGAGTCAAGTGATACTGACTTCATTGGTTTGAAGTTAGATAAAAATGAGGTCGCAAAATGACGATTCTATTTGGAAAATACGAAATAAAAACTCAGTTAAATTAACTTTAATCCAGTTGAATGTTTACCTATATTGTACAGTACGCGCGCTTATCTAGGCTGAAATTAACAATGGGATGCGAAGCATGCGTCCCAGGTATTCTAAATACAAAATAGGTACGGTTGACGTTTGATATGTCACTTAGCTATCTTCACTCCGTTCTAGTTCACAGAGCAAGTAGGTACGTAACGTAGTGCTTATATAGTACCTATCCTATATAATCTTTGTTCTAGTTGTGGTTCTAGCAAAATCGCGCGTACTACTCCACCATCACACTCGAACCCCGCCTTCACCCCGCTCATCGCCGCACGGGGCGAAGGCGGGGTTCTGAGGGTCGCTGTCATGCGCCTAATTGTTTTGGTGGATTAGTACTTTATATTTTAGTGGTGGTAAGACTATGAAATATATGTTGTCTTATAATAATTAGGATAATGTGTATAATTATATAGCAACTTAAGAAGGCGATTAATAATGCTAGTTGTTTGTTGAATCTACTCTTAGGTTGCTTATAATTCTAAATTTTAACAAATAAATATAATACTTTATTGTATAAAAGTTTCGTAATATATTACAAAATACGCTACCTATATTATATTTTTACAAGATAGTAATTGCTTGTGATAATGTGTTTGTTAATGAATATAAATATATGTTTATATTTTAAAATATTTTATTTTTAAACTCCAATTTTTTAAACTTATGCTGTTTTTATGACAATTCAATAGCAAATTTACTGACGTGCAAAAGTGGTCAAAGTATCAACATGAACTAGTTAACGTGTAGTCTGTAAACTACCCCAGGAAACACATTTATGAGTTGTCTATCCTGAGAAGTACGACTCCGAGAGTACGACGGTAAGTCTCGGTGTCAGTTGGCAATGCCAATGACACGACCTGTCCTGTCCATCACTTCAAATTTATAGTATTTTTGTATCTACAAAGAGTCATCAAATACGCAAATTTGCTCATTCAGGTTCACAGGCGTTCCTCCGCAAGTAACTTTGGATTCTAAAGATCAATAAGTCTAGACCTTTACATTTTCATCATCATCATCGTCAGCCTGTATCCGTTCACTGCTGAACATAGGCCTCCCTCAATGAACGCCAAGACGTCGGATCCCTCGCCACTCACATCCAACATGGACCGGCCTCCGCACTGAGATCGTCTTCCCACCTGGTTCATGACCGACCATGCCCATTGCTGTTGCCCGTCATAACCTCAATCCTAAGCACGGCAAACTGTTTCACGAAAGAAATAAGCAGGATAGTGTCTGTGTTACCCATTCGAAAGGGAATCGCAGTACATTACTTCCGAATGGGTAACCACCGGATAAGTTACCCTATTTTTTGTTCGCCATAATGACACATTAGTGGAAACAATAACAAATTAGTGTTAGTGAATAATGAAAAACCAATAGAAAGTGCTTCAAAGACTCACAATAATTTATAAATTGTAAATATGTCAATTCTTTATACTTCTACTTGAGTTTCAAGTTTAACGTTACGTTTTGGATTTCTGTTTTGAATAAACACAAATGAAATATCGTGATTTCTTTTATTTTTTGAATAAATAGTCAATATTGTTTTAAACTAACGCGATCACGGGGAGACCCGTGATCTTGGCAATTGAAATATTACCCAAATACCGGGACCTCAATAAAACAATAAACGCGTTGAGCGACCGAATAAGTATTTATTGAAATATACATAGTCAATATTTAAATATATAAAAAAAACTTCATTCATACTTATATTAATTTTTTACACAGTCTGAATAAAGTATTTTTTTTCTTTAACGCGGGGAAATGCTCAGAGGGATCCCCCCTGGGGAGTGTATGTGGTATGTGGGACTCGCTGCGCCCGAAAGCTGGTAAGTGGACGCAGCTCTACCCACTAAAACCCGGCGAGTGCCACTAATGCCGCCTTTGGTGAGGTGCCCCGGATCTATTAAATGAGCAAACAGGGCACCTCGATGGCTAGTCAGTACCTCGGGGGACCGACAACACCTCCACAGAGGGGTTGTCCCGCACCACAGAACAACCCCTCCCAACGTCGGGACAGTCCAATGGGGTGAGGTTCCCGTCCTGGCCCCTTGCCACCTGGTCTTTTGTTCCCTCTTCTTATAAGAGGGGTACAAATAGCCCCCTCGGCTCAATTAGCTTCGCCCAAGGTGCTGGGCTAGCACCCTAGGCTACTGAGCCCCACCACCGCGTCAAGGCCTGAACCGTGGTGGGGAGTCTGAATAAACATTAGTCACGTCTGAGTAAACAATAATTCCTAGTGATAATATCAGTGCCGGTTTTACCCCCATCAGCGCCCTGGCCAGATTTCTGCGGCGCCCCCTAACTGCAATTTAAAGAATAATGGTGGCCCTACGGAAAAAAGGCAAAAGATATAAAGAAACTACTATTCATTTATAGAAGTAAGCATTGAATAAGAAAGAAACTAATAAAATTTTACTCTTCTAGCCTTTTTATCAGCGAACTCTTTTATTACTTATCAAAGTCGATATTTTCAGCAATTTAATTTTCGATTGTCAAAGTTTGTCAATCTAGATTGAGATAATATCGACCGTAGATAGGTTCCCAGTCAGTTGAAATGGCGCTTTTAATTTTAAAGCCTGTATTTCTATATTCTACTAATTCATTTTTTCAACATTACCGAGATCCATGTCTGTTGATTGTAGCATTTTAGGTATAAACTTGCCAAATTTGGTGATTCTAGATCAACGGGAATTACCATATACTTAGGTTTTTGATCCAAAACCTATAGGGTACTTCCGGTTGACCTAGAATTTTTAATTTTGGTTAAAAACACAAGGTCTTACAGCAAATCTTGGGCGGCAGCCACTGCCCTGGCCGTTGATCCCCCGTGGACTCGTAGGGGAGGTTTTTGCCCAGACGCACTCCTATTTCTCTGATACGAGGTCTCTCGGTGAGAGCCTTATACTGGACGAGATCCTGCGGGTTCACCGACTGGGGCAAAAGGCGTTAATGTGGAGGTGGGGGAGGATCTGGCGCGGCAACCATATGGCAAAAGCCTAACGACTGCTCTGTGTCCGGTCCTCGAGCGGTGGATGCGCCGTACGTGCAAACCGGGCATGGTTGCTATGGTGAGTACCTAAAACTACCTATGCCGGACGGCCCACAGGGACAGTGTCTCGATTCTGGTGCGGCGGTGGACTCTGCCTCACCCTTGAGTGCTGGGTGTGATGGGTGGAGCTGCGCCGCGCTCTGATGTCAGTTATCAGAGGGGAATTGTCTCTGCCGAGCGTCATCGACCCGATGCTCCGTGACGACGAGTCCTGGACGGCGATGACCCTTCTGCGAGGCAGTAATGTCAAATAAGGAGGCCGGCGAGTGGGTGAGAGAAGAGGCCGCCGATGAGGCCTCCCCACGCAGGCGACGAACGTAAGTGCTTAGGATTAATGCGCCTCCAGTAACGCCCCTGTGCTCGTGTCGGGCTTGGGAACCTGCGGTCGGCCAGTCCCCTCTTACGAAGAGTAGTCTGGCATTCACCGGGGCCAGCCTGTCGCTCAGGACCCTCATTATCCGAGACCCTCAATAAGCGGCTGAAGACGCTCGCAGTGGTTTTAATTTACGGGTAGGGCTTCCAGATGCGAGTCCCACATAAGGTCAGGATCTACCCGAGATCCTGGCTACATATGTGAAAAGCATTTCTCTGCGATAACAAAAAAAAGATATTAAACAGCAAAAGTAAGGCAGAAATCCGAAAAATAAAAAAGTTGAAAACTAAAATGACTTTAGGTACGATAAAATATATAGGCAAATTGAGATTTTCGGGAAAATCTCAATTTACCTATAATATATTTTATCGTCTTGACACAGGTCCTTAATTTATTATTATTATACACCTGTTTGATCCAGCACTCTGATCTGGACGACTGTTCCGATGGGGTTCTATAATGTTTGTTTTAAAAACTTTAACTGTATATATTGTGATTGGTTGGCGAATATTGTAGAGGACTGTTTTGGGTGGTTAGAGTGGAGGGGCGAAGCTGCTCGTCTTGGGGTTTCCCGTCCTTTTTCCACACGTTAGATTTGGCTTCGCCCTTACCAAATAAATACGGACTAAGCTAATTACTAATATTGATTACGACAGAATTGGCAGCATGGCCTCTGGTCTTAGCTTATTCTAATAGGAACCAAAAAATGACAATTGTCAGGATTTACTTTTTGCCATTGACATAATATAGAAGGACTGGGCATACCTACGAAAAAAAGGTGTAACCTACAACTCAAATTGGCACTTAACATGGCTACCATTGCTAGGGTTTTGACAGCAAAACCATAGAGAATACTACTATGAAAAGAGCACTCAAGATGGTGGATCAGGCACTCATTTACAGCTGTAAGTTTAAAGAAAGGGGCATCTCCTCTTATTTCCTAACTTCATGCTTTTTGCCTTTTGGCTTTTGCTCAAGTCAGCTCAAGTCATAAAAGTACTCTGTGGGCTGTGGCTAAAGTTTATTTTTTGGTTTATTTGATAACACGGTACACCAGTGGGAAATAAAAAGTTGATATTATCATTTTCTGTAAAATAAGTAATACCAATAAGATGACTATTTCTTTTTAAACAACCCCACCGTACAGCATTTGTGTACATTGTAATGTTGAATTTTGTTTAATTTAATGTTGTGATTAAGATAAGCAGCAAGTGTAAATTGTAAGTCTTTTGTTTCATTATTACATGATTCTTAATTGATCCAAACGTGTTTTTTTATTGTTTTTAAAATTTTCAATTCTGGTTATTGTTTTCGAAATTGTTTTAAGTTACGTAAATTTCTTTCCATAAATATTACTATTATTATTTTATTACTTCAATGTAAAGAGATACATACATACTCGATTAAAACATTAATAAAAAAATGGACGTTTAATATTATTTTCAATTAGGAGTGTAGTTTTGATGTACGAGTATATTATTGTTCAAAAGAATATAAATTCAGTTTGAATTATGTATACACAACAATGGATTCTAACATAAATTTCTTGTTAAGCAATTTGACGACGTAAACTTCAAAGGCAGACAGGAATCTAAAATGTAAACATCATTTATAGTGTTTATTTAATGGCTAAATTGTATTACTAATGGTACATACATACTCATTACTAATGGTCCACACAACAAAAAGGATCCATTGTCATACTGCAGCTATTGTTCAAGACTGTAAAACATTGTTTGATTACTATTTTATTTATTATAATGGTAAAATTGTAATAGTAGTGTTTGTGCCCTTGTCATTATGATTGCCACTTATATTGAGCTTAACCAAGTATATTATTTATTACACAAGCATTTAACCGGAATAGAGCAGTTATGTGTCCAATGTCCATATAAAATGAAAACAAAATCCACCAAATTCGCCGGTTCTGCACTCTGATTGATCGACTGATGGCCATTGATTAATGATTGGCTGATGGGACATACACAAAGATTACTGGTTGGTTGAATTGTTATTACGTCAGTGACAAATCACTGACTGGTTTCAGTATTTTATGGCTCACACTACTTCTTTATCCAGTTTTAAGCTCGATGATTTATTTCAATTATAGAAAGATGATATGATGACTGACATAATATTAGTAATATTTTATTTACTAGCTGTTGCCCCCAGCTTCGCCTGTGTTAACTTACATTTACAGCCGTACGCGGATTTATTATGATTATTTTTATAGCCTTAGTTACTCCTTATAACATCAGCTATCTGCCAGTGAAAGTCTCATCAAAATCGGCCAAGCCATTTCAGAGATTAGCCGGAACAAACAGACAGATGGACAGACAGACTAAAATTGTAAAAAAGGCAATTTTGGTATATGTACCGTGTATACATCTATATTCATTCAATAAAAAGCGGTTATTATAATATTACATACAGAAACTCCAATTTTATTTATCTGTATTGATATATTAATGAAAACTAATAACAAAAAACTGAAAAAAAAACACCTCAATTGATGGTCGCCGCCCTGAAACACCTTCAGGTGTCAGGCACAGGATGGGAACCTGGGTCTGTATGGCACGACGTCGTTGGGACTGCTTAGTAGCGGTCGGGCTGCCCTCCTTACGAGGAGTAGTCTGGCCTTCGCCAGGACCAGCCTGTCTCTGAGATGATCCCGTCAGTTGCCTGTTTATTCGGGACCCTCAAAAAAGCGGCTGAAGGCGCTCGCGGTGGTTTTAGTTAGGTTGGGCACTCCCAGGTGCAAGTCCCACATCGGTTCAGGATCTACCCCAGATCCTGCTGCATCCATAAGGACTTCCCAACAATAAAAAAAAAAATAGTATCGTGGAAGTTCGATTATCTGGCTCTCAGTTATATGGATTTGCAATTATCCAGACTGCCAACCGTGATCAAATTGTGACTTTATACAGCATTTGTAACTTTTAATCCAAGCATGCATGGAAATGTCGGAACTAACATTACAACTAACTACACAACAACAATTAGACGGGCCATATATAAATTGATAATAATTTATGCATCTGTACTCACCATAAGGCCACGACTGCTCGGTTTCCTCCTTACGGCATAAAAAAATATTCATATGCATAATAAATCAATATTTGAGGGGGCTTATTACGTACATAAATATTTAGTACACAACAATATCTGTCTATGTCATTAGTTTTTTTAAATTATTGAAATAGTCATATTCTGGGAATTATGCAGCCTTCCTTTCTTGTTGTTAATATATTTAAATATCCTCTTTCTATGAATGTGTAGTTTAAAGTTTTAATATAGTTTACAGTTCGTAAATATTGATAATAATTGATTATATATTTTGTATTTTCAGATAAAAAATGGCAGATTATCACATAAGAGAGGCTGCAGAAACTCTTCTTAGCAGTGTATCTAGCCCACCATACAGGAATTTAAGTAAATACAAAAAAGTTTTTATTTATTTATAACCCTAATAACATTTTAACATTTATATTTATACTTATCCCTATAGAATTATTTTTACTTAGATCTCATGCAAATACCACATAGAGGATTTGTTTCATAATTTAATCGAAAAATAATTATGTTATTTTGATTTATTTAGATTGCTGAGGATTTATGAATATATGATAACTTATAATTACTTAAATCCCCTTTGTTGAACAAGGAGATTTATTACTCAGAACGCCTTTTAGTTATTAAATAAAATAAAGAATATTTAAAAACCCTAAAAAATTAATATTGCTAAACCATTTTGACCTCTATGTGTCGTCGTCTGTCTGTGATTTTATCTAAGGAAAACCCTTTACTTTTAAACAGATAAAGCGATTTGGATGCACTTTTTTTTTATTGAATGTAGATTTTATATCAGTACATGGATTTATTTTATTAAAATCGGTCATTACTTGGTCATCAGCGAGGAGTTGATTGTATTAGGTGTAATTTTTAAGTATGACCTAGTTATATTTATATTAAAGTTATAATTTATATTTCAGGCTCTCTCTCTCAATCGCAGTCTGTGAATCTCGTATCGGAGGACTTGGTGGCCGGACACAGGCCACAGGGCAGTATGTCCTCCATCCGACGCTTCTTCTGTCTGTTTGTCACATTCGATCTGCTCTTCACAAGCTTGATGTGGCTTATTTGTGTTATGGTATGTTTACATGCTTATTTTAAACTGGATGGGCTGTCATATAATTAATTGATACAGAGGTGGGAGGTGTGCGTTTGTACCACCAGCATGGGTACCGCCATACTGCCTATTTCTTCAGGAATGGCAGGATAGGCAGAGTAATGACTGGCCTTGGTGCCACTACTTAACATCTTAAGTTTCAGTATAGGTAATGCATGAATGAGTTGCCTGGGCCAGTCCCAGTCCCAGGTAAACTAGTTTATGTTCTGTGTTGTTGCTGATCACTAACCATCAGGTAGCTCGTCTGCCTGGATTTAGATTGATAATGGTAATGCTGATTAAAGAGAAACCACGGAAGAAATCTATTGTCTAATACTTAATAAGCTTTAAGTGTAACGTTATCATCACAATCATCATCATCCGTTTTGTGTTCAGCCTGCAATGCTGGACAGAATTAATGTTTTTATAAATATATTATGTAAATTATTATTATTTAAGGGTGGCCAAACTGAGACACCATTCAAAGCAAAGGCAAAGCAAATTATGTTTCGAAGGTCAGTTGCATGGGTAATTCAGGTCACTTTGAGGCCAGCCCAAACCAACAACACCATGTAGACAATTTATATAGTTTCAAATAAAGCCTGTAATGTGTTGTTGTTTTATGTATCAACATTTATATACAGGGTCTGTCGTAAATAATGGATAATCCGACAAGTGGAGGTAACCCCGATGTCAGGCTACAATAAAATCTAGTTTTTACGTCAGTTTTACCAACAGTGTAAAAATGATGCATACTTTTAGTTTTTTTCAAAATTTTTGCTTCTTTGATCATTCAATCGGTTGCCATTTCTTTAAAATTAGGTATTTTTGTGTATTTTTTTTGGCATCGTACTCCTAAAGACTTGTTTTATTAAATTTAATTACATTTATAACTAACATTTTCAGTATTTTTTTTCCGTTTTTTTTGTAATTACTTGTAGTTTTGACCCTTGATTGTGAAAAAAAAAAGTATGGTGCTATAGCTGCCCATTATCTTAAAAACATGGCTAGTATGTGTAGATTCTAAAAAGGTATGATAGTGGGTACCTTAGCTCCAGGAGCAAAAGAACTAAACTAGGTCGGGATTTCAATTTCTCAAGTAATGTCATAATTTTCGTGATTTAAGCTATAACACACCAAGACATGATTTTATTCCATTAAGAATGCAATTTTAATCTAAATAGTATCTAGTCATCTGTTAATTTGCATTCGTAAAAAATACATGCGACTATGTGTAACCAGTTACTACAAGTTTATTCCAAATTCAAAGGGATCTTCAGGTAAAAAAAACAACAAAGACGGTTATACAAAGGCCTCCTTGCGTGTGAGAAGGACATTAATATTTATTGTTAGTAAGAGAAGCATTACAATAAAAAACAAGGTTATTTCTGGTCAAAACATTTATTGCTTCGATTACACTAAATGTTCAAAATGTCCTCCGCGTGCAGAAATGCACGCTCTACATCTATAGTCCATTTTTTTAGAAGTGTCCAAAATGGTAAACATATATGGCGTACTTCCGGCCACAGACAAATAGAGTCATAGTGTAGTTTAGTGAAGTGACACAAAGAGCAAAGGAATGAGAAACATTAATGAGCTATAAACAAAAGTAAAATTCATTATTATTAAAATATTTAACGATACTAAGTTGCTGGAATTATTTCTAAAACTGATAATATATTGAATATTTCTCTTAAAAAAGAAGAATGTAAAGAAAATATTAGTCGAGCATCTTTATAAAAAACAAATTTATATTTCGTAAACACAAAATACCTGTCAGAAATTAGTTCCTCTTTTAAGTCTTTCGCAATTTCTGTAAGATAAGGAAAGAAAAGTGGCCTTAGGTATTTTTGTTCATTTTAGAGTCTTAATTGTAAAATAATCGATAAAAAGACGTCACAAATAAAAATTTAACATAATAGAGCAGCCAGTGCCTAGAAAAAAAGTCGATCCTAGTATTATTGTCACCTTATTTGTATTTACTATGATCAAAAATCCTTGCGCGGGCGGCGCCCTGTCTCGAACATGATAAACAAAAATACTGATACAATTATTTTTCATGAAGTTCTCATTGAGTAATCATTTTAAAGTCCCACAAAATATTTCTGTAAACTTCAGTTGACTCTTATGCCAGTGGTATGTGCTTTTATATTATATGGGATAGTGTTGAATGTTCAGGATGAAATTGATATTCAGAAATATTCATAATAAAAATAAAATCCTTACAATAAATACTTTAGTATTATAAAAGATTGACATTTGCAATATTATATAAGCATTTTTTGCGCTCAATATAAAAAAAAAAACAATATGTAACAACTTAATAACAAAATGCATTACTGTAACATTGTTTTATAATTTACTAGTGGCACCGACAGACGTTGTCCTGTACATTTTTTTTTTTGAATCTATACCATTCTCGAATCCACTTGAACACATACAAAAAAAATCATCAAGATCGGTCCAGCCGTTTCGGAGGAGTTCAGTGACATACACACGCACAGAAGAAATATATATATATATAAAGATGAACAAAATGTAATTTATGAAATTTTTAAATAAAGGTAAAGAAATCTGTCTATTTTTATAGTTCATTTTGTTCAATCGCTTATTCACTTCACCTCTAAAAATATATTGACCACATCCCTATTGGCCTTATAAAAAAAAGATGATGAAATGTCATATTGAAAAATATTAGTTATCTGTGCTTTCGATAATCGTATTTTCTAAGTTTTTAAGTGTTTAAATGATAAAATGATGTTTGTTTTCAGTGAAATAAATAGTAAATGGAGTTTTACACATGTCCGTAAGCTAATATGTCGTGAAAGTGAGTGATAAATGCCGAAAGATCGTGAAATACGTAATAACAGCGTTTGTTTACTAAATTGGACAGTTCTAAAAAAATGGACTATACTAATGAAGGATCTTTTAATCCGGCGTCCATGGTCAGCTTCTTCAATTTTATGAGCCGCTTCTTGAATACTCGCTCGCAACTCTTCTATTGTATTTATTTCTCGGCTGTATACTTTCTCTTTCATACAACCCCAGTAAAAGAAGTCCAATGGGTTTAGGTCTGGCGATCGTGGTGGCCATAAAATTAGACCCAAACGCCCTATCCACCGACCGGGGTAGGTACTCATTGTTTAAATGGTTCCGCACAGAAACAGCGTAATGCGCAGGACATCCATCATTCTGTAACCACATCATGTTTCGAGTCTCGAGTGGCACATCTTGCAGTAACCCGGGTAACGTACTTTCTAGAAAATTTAAGTAGATTTCCGCGTTTATTGTCGCTGGCAACTCATAAGGACCTATGATTTGCCCACCAATAATACCAGTCCATAAATTAATTTTAAATTGATACTACGATCTGTCGGCGCGTATCAGTCTGGGGTTTCGTAGCTGCCAGCTGTGTAAGTTGTGGAGATTCAAAAATCCATCTTTTCGGCACGTTGACTCGTCACTCCATAAAATGTTGTTAAAGAAATTTGGATTTTCTCTAATTTTTCGTAGCATCGAACGACAAAATGTAACTCTTAATTCCGAGTCCCTTGGCAATAATGTTTGAACCCTTTGGTAATGATAAGGGTAGAGTTCGTGCCTTTTTAAAATTCGGTGCACTGATTTTTTAGGTATACCAGTACGACGCGAAATGGCACTTATGGACGTACCAGGGTCTTCCTCCACTAATTCCAACACTTCAGCTGGATTGTGTCGTTGAGGTCGTCCTCAACGACACGGAGGCAGCGGTATTGGCGGAGCCAGAGCTCCGCCAATACCGCTGCCAGAAACTCTTCCTTCTGAGAATGCATTGTGCACCCTAATGAACACTCTGTAGTCGGGATGCCGAGCATTTGGGTATATTTCACGATAAACTGCAGCTGCTCTAGTAGCGTTGCCGTTGCATTCACCGTAAATGAAATGCATGTTTGCATATTCGGCCGGAGTGTATTGTTGAGGCATTACTCCCACAAATAAACAAAAGCAAATTCAAAGTCCGTTAATAGAGCACAGTTGTCAGGGTCACACGTTAACAAGTTCAAAACAGAAGGCAAATCAAAGCCCAGTAAGAAAGCAAAAACGGTTAAATGTCAATACACAAAAACAAACGTACGCATGCGATAGTCAAAATCACACTGAGGTCTGGGAGAGATTCGCGCCTTAAGGATAAAAAACCAAAGCTGATGCGCTGTCCTTCTCACACGCAAGGAGGCCTTTGTATAACCGTCTTTGTTGTTTTTTTACCTGAAGATCCCTTTGAATTTGGAATAAACTTGTAGTAACTGGTTACACATAGTCGCATGTATTTTTTACGAATGCAAATTAACAGATGATTAGATACTATTTAGATTAAAATTGCATTCTTAATGGAATAAAATCATGTCTTGGTGTGTTATAGCTTTAATCACGAAAATTATGACATTACTTGAGAAATTGAAATCCCGACCTAGCTTAGTTCTTTTGCTCCTGGAGCTAATATTATTTGCTAAGGTACCCACTATCATACCTTTATAGAATCTACACATACTAGCCATGTTTTTAAGATAATGGTCAGCTATAGCACCATACTTTTTTTTCACAATCAAGGGTCAAACTACAAGTAATTACAAAAAAACGGAAAAAAAATACTTAAAATGTTAGTTTTAATAATATTTTACGATAACAACGGCTATAAATGTAATTAAATTTAATAAAACAAGTCTTTAGGAGTACGATGCCAAAAAAATACACAAAAATACCTAATTTTAAAGAAATGGCAACCGATTGAATGATCAAAGAAGCAAAAATTTAGAAAAAAACTAAAAGTATGCATCATTTTTACACTGTTGGTAAAACTGACGTAAAAACTAGATTTTAATGTAGCCTGACATCGGGGTTACCTCCACTTATCGGATTATCCATTATTTACGACTGACCCTGTATAATGGCTTTTTTTTCAGATGAAAGGTGAAACTCTAATACAGATTTTTGACAGAGAAATAGTACATTATGACATCAAAGTGTCCTTGTTCGACATTGTGATAGGCGCTATCCTTAGGTTTTGTGTGCTGTTGCTGTTCTATGCAATATTGTATATAAATAACTGGAGTGTTATTGCGGTAAGAAATTTACATTTTAACGACTAACTAGCTTGGTTTGTTTATGGGATTTTAAGACACAACTACCGAGTTTTGTCTTAAAATCCCATAGATGACGCTATTTCAGTAATTAATTTGATCAGATCACATATCTGATATACGTGGGGCGCACCACGTTTCCGGAATGAATAAGAAAAAAATACTATTAGAGGTCAAAAATGAATTTATTGTTTCTCAAAATATTCTCCCTTTGCGATGCACTTTTTCATTCTCTTCGACAGCCTCTTCTGGTGATGAAAATCGTTGATCGGAAATGGCAGTACATTGTATTATAAGGGAGAAAAATAATATTTTTACGGCGAGGGCGCTTTTTTGAATCCAAAGCGAAGGGATCTTGATCTTGAATTCAGGATTCAAGGGATTCTTTAGTAGAATCCTGAATGTAGCGAGGAATTCAAAGTACGTCGCTCGAGCCAAAAAAATATTTTTCATCCCAACTATTCGAAAAGGATGACTTGGTTCGCCTTTAAGTGCACCCAACGGTGGTGTTTATTTAAGGGTGGGGACACCAGCGAGGCCAGACGGGCGATCAGTCCTCATCAGCGGGACCATTTCACCCAAAACGGTGGTGTTTTCTATAAGAAACTTTTAGCGGGCAGTAATGAGTTTTTAATCCTCTTTAATCTTAATACGTGCGACGCAATTATCTTTGCTGCGCACTTTTTTAATTTGGAACATCTTAATGTCCACCTTTGGGTGCACTTAAAGGCGAACCAAGTCGTACTTTTCGAATAGATGGGATTAAAAAAAACAATTGACAGTCAGATAAATCAGACTGCATTCTACAGCCAAAGAGTTCCATTTTTTAATGTTGTAATAATTACTTTTTAAATATTGTTTATGTTACTGGCTTAGAATAATTACACTATAGAAACCTAGTCCGCGCGGCCATTTTGAAGCAACTCACATGGAGCCATTTTTGCACCAAGCGCCGGGAAGTTCCGCAGTATTCTATGTCAAACCGCACCAAACGTGTCTCCGTAAAATAAATAATTATGACGATTTGTGCAGTTAAATTGTATGACAATACATCTGAATAACAAAATAAATGTAATAACATCACTTTTCACTGGAAATCTTTCAATATTTCGTAGTATCTTGTAATTAATTAGGTTTAAATAAATACAATTTTTTTCAATGCTCAGTATTGCCCGATTGTGAAAATATTTTTACTGATTATTTTCCCCCGCTGAATAAATTTAAAACAGTTGCTACTGATATTTACGTAGGTACGTGACACGTTCTCGAATTAATGTGTTTGTGTGATTTAACGATATCAAATACAAACAATAAATCAGTAACAAATATTCATACTTCCATACATACAAACTTTCGCGTTTATATTACAAGTTACAAGTTTAAACAGTAATATGTATAACAACTTTACATTACAACTGGTGTTTCATACCAATAAAAAGAAGTAATACAAATGTATATTTTACTAATTACCCAGTGTTATATTTTCTTCGTTTCATATAAATAAACATTCTTGTTATATAACAATTATACATAATAAATAATAATATAGCTTGTGTATACATGGTTAAGTAAAGTTGTTATAAATTAATACATAAATAGATATGCCCACCTAGCTATTTATGTATTAAATATTATTGCTATAACAAATTGTTATCAGCCGCCGAATCATTTCCCGTTTTCGGGAAAACTTCACCACCACTGGCAACATTGAATCAATTTAGTGCTTCATTTTTGACAGCGCACTTGTATTGAGACTGACCTTCTATAGTGTAATTATTCTAAGGTAACTGGCAAGTTTCGGAAACTTTTAGTGCGCCCTATGTTTTTTTTTTCGGATGATCTATGCTAACGGCTCGAAGGCCCTGAAGTCTGCGACCGCACGGCCTCCTGGCGTCAGTTGTGGTTGTGGCGCCCTATGTACAAGATCATATTAACAAAGAAAAAGTACCCGCTCCTTATATCCAAACAGTTTGTAAATGTGTGTGTGCAAGTGTAATTTAAAATACAGGAGTGGACCCGCAGACATTGTCCTGTACAAAACATTTTCTAATGGACCGAATTGTCAATCTAACCCATTTTCGTCCACTTGTTTTACCAAAAATTTCATCAAAATCAGCCTAGCCGTTTAAGAGAAATTAAGTGCTATACAGACGCACAGAAAAATTATAAATAAAATTATAATATATTATATAAAGATACTTTATTTAGACCAATGATAAACAGATTTAAATTGTTTCAGCTCTCTACGTCGTGTACTTGTGCCTTCCTGATTGCTAAAGTGTTTGTTTACGACGTAAGTATAAATACTATGAATGCCCAATATTTTAAATAAGAATGTATCTTTGTCCATACTGGACCTTTTTTTTAACGCCGGGAAATGCTCTGAGGCATTCCGCGCGGAAGTGGCTCTGTGGGACTCGCTGCGCCCGAAAGCTGGTAAGTGGATGCAGCTCTACCCACTAAAACCCGGCGAGTGTCACCAATGCCGGCTTTGGTGAGGTGCCCCGGATCTGTTGAGCAAACAGGGTACCTCGACGGCTAGTCAGTCCCTCAGGAGACCAACGCCACCTACACAGAGGGGTTGTCCCGTACCACTGAACAACCCTTCCCAACGTTGGGACAGTACAATGGGGTGAGGGTCCCGTCCTCGTCCCTTGCCCCCTGCTCTTTTGTCCCCTCTTTTTATAAGAGGGGCACCAAGAGCCCCCTCGGTTCAATTCGCTTCGCCCAAGGTTCGCCTCACCCTAGGCTACTGAGCCCCACAGCCACGACAAGGCCTGAACCACAACCATACTGTACCTAACTTTCTGTACCGCAAAGTAGAAATTCTTTTGTTTACGTAGGTACGGACGTTTCAAGTTGTCTGGGACTGCAGTAAGAGTTACTTTAGTAAGAGGTAGTGCCATGGTACATTGCAGCCAAAATGGGCCGGCACGACCGGGGTGGTACCTCTCGCTCACATAACACAGGCGTCAAGTGGCAGGTACCTATGTTGTCGCGTTTCGTGTGAGTTTCCGGTGGCCCCAATGGGGGGATAGGGAAAAGGAGGGCAACGCATCTACATACCATCTTTTTTTGCGGATGTCTATGGGCGTCGGTAGTCACCATAAGGCTCCGACTGTTCGTTTGCTTCCTTATACCATAATAAAAACACTAATCATCACTTGATATTATACCATAACAATCTAGAACAACCATCATTATTTAGTGACAGTCAGGTTCTCCTGTATTAACTACATTATTATGCTTTGCCACTATTGCATAATTGCATTACCGTGATTTTTTTGTTTAAGTGGCCTAACGCGGCGCAGCCGGTGTACCAAGTATTTTTAATATTGACCTCCTTCACTCTCTCCTGGGTGGAGGCATGGTTTTTGGACTTCAGGGTCCTTCCTCAAGAGTTACAGGCCAAGCAGATTCTAGAGGCTATTGGTGAGTACAAAACATTATCTATCACAAAACTGTCATAAGCTTCTCGATTGAATGTGGTTAAAGTTCCGCTTGAATGTAGAGTTCATAGAGACTAGCCCTATATCTGCCAAGCCCATGGAGCAATTATTGTAATTGCTCCGTGGCCAAGCCATAGACATAAATAAGATGGTTTTGGTGCCAGTAATTACAATGCCTGTCCAACCCTTTTTAAAACAGCAATGCTCTTTCACGGGAGAAATAAGCAGAATGGCATGGCAAGGTGTCAATGAAGAAAAAAAAGATGCAAAAACGCATCCCTCCCACCAGTATAGCTAAATGAAAATTAATCGTACAATATAACAGAACTAAGCTAAACTTATTTTACTACTGCCACAGCCTCGCGGTTTCCCGAGTACCCCCGCACCCGCGTACTTCCCATTCCCGTGGAAGTACAGGGATAAATTATAGTCCATATATTATTCTGATGTATAAGCTATGTTATTGTAAAGTTTCATTAAAATCCATTCAGTCGTTTTTATGTGAAAAGGTAACACAAACATACATATGGAAGAATGTATGGACATTCTTACAAGATATGCGTTTATAATATTAGTAGGATATTTACTATATCAGTTTACATAAAGTGAAACTACGTATCCCGTCTACCAGTTCTTGTATTTGTGTGTATGTTTGTCAGTATCATCATGCTCTTTCTTCTCGCTGTAATATTTTTTCAAATAACTTCGTTTTAAACAAACTCATCCTGCACAGTTCACCACGGCCCCACCGAGCGAACTCCGCTGATACCAAGCCAGAGGCATCTCAGGCCGCAGTCTAGCCACGGGGAGTCCACCGTCAATTGGTTCTCTCCGGTAGAGACCCCAGAGTCCAGCCCCAGACCCAGGAGATTAGGAGGGGGTCAGATCATACTGACGCAAGATCAGGTAAGTCACCAACCCAAACCTATTTGACAATTGTAAAAAAATAATGACTAACTTCTACTAACAAAGAACAGGAATACAAGTGCTATACGGACATATTTAACTGAACTTACTTTATGTTTGTTTCTGTTATTTCGTTTTTTTATTATATAAATAATCGAAGATATAACAAGAGAAGAAAACGTTAAGAACTTACTTACATGTTATTGTTACTTTTAAGCCAAACTGACTACTACTACTTAACAGTGCGGGATCGCGTCATGACGGATATGAGATATCTATATAGCGGTGCGGCGGACATGTATTTTTTTTTTCTTTTTTTTATGTTACTTGGATAGGCAAACTGGCAAACGTACCACCTGATGTTAAGTGGTCGACGTCGCCCATGAACATAAACTAGTTTACCTGGAACTAGCCCAGGCAACTCATTTATGTGTTGCCTATCCTGAGACATAAGATGTTAAGTCTCGGTGTCAGTAATTACACTGCCTGTCTTGCCCTTCTCTCCTAAACACAGCGAAGTTGTTTCACGGGAGAAATAAGCAAGTATATATATTCGTGTACACTTAAAATACATGAACTACATTTTCTATGTTATTACTTAGTTTTGTCCTTTCGTGGTAATTTGTCACTAGATGGCGTTGTAATTAACATTCATACAGTACCCATCGCAATAAGAATGGGTATACATAGGTTATTAAACACGTTCAATGTACGTAATATAGTGTCGGTAATATACCAAATTATCGGGTTGAGCTAGGTGCTTGTTTTAGAAGATCGAAGATTTGTATCGATGCTTGTTTCATATCATCATTTTGTGGGCACCTTTAATATCCAAGTATATATTGTTTTCTAATGTTTACGCGAATTTCACTCATTTTAATGAAACAATTTATACGGATTTTGTCGCGAAGTTATTTGAAACTACCTTAAGATACATATTGAAATTAAAAATCATCCTAATTTCAATAGAGAAGATGGCTGGCTCTTACCACCTGCTTGGGATCCCATTATTAATATTATCAAATCAAAATCCAAGCATAATGTCACAGTTTTTTTTTTAATATAAATTTTTTTTCTTCCACAAAGTTTTACATACTCATTAAATCAAACACATTTAATCCTGTCGCTTAGTCACAAATTCATGTACATCCTTTGTGAGAAACTGGAGTCCGTACTAGATTAAGTAAGCTGTGCTACAGAACCCCAGGATTAAAGATACAGTTAGCAATTTCTGCGTAGATAAGACTAACCAAAATATTAATGTATCATAGGGTAGTTTCGAATAACTTTGTAACATTAGGACGTATGACACCTCAGTCCTCCCGTGACCATGGTTGCTGTAAAGTATCCGAAACGTCGTGCTTGTAAAAATCTTAATAAACCGCGATAGAATCCGTAAAAATTGTTTCATTATAATGCAAGTATATGGTGCATAAGTATACAACAGTATGGAACTACTAACAATCGCTTGAAACGGCACACTCACACAAACATGGGCATATACTGTCTCAGATATCACAATAAAATTGTTACAAAATGAGTAAGTAAACGGAATTCCGTTTATTTACTCATGTGCTTCAGTCATGATAGATCTATTATAATTCCTTCCACCGGGTCTTTCAAGTTCCACGGCCGTAGTTGGATGCGGCACTTTGGATCTCGATTGCGTTGGAAAATTGAAAAGTTACCAAAGATAGCCGATGCCTGCCGGCCTACTCTTGACTGTAGTTCCAATCTCACAACAATACGAATTCAATCCAGTTCCAGTTCCAATCTGGAGTATATTGGTACTCTTGAACAAATCGAGTTTACGATTGAATTGAAATTGGAATCGACGACCGATGTGGCCATTATAATAAAATATAATAACAAAATAAAATTCAACACATGATGTTTTATGTTTTTTTTAATTAAAATATGTCTCCATTATTGAATCTATTATAATGTAGTTCCTTAAATTAAACCTAAACTTATTTTTAAAAACATTAAACGCAAAATAAATTATACATTCTGGCGTAATGTGTATTGCTGCTATAAAAAAAAAAGCTTACGCGCAATTTTGAATAGACGTCAAATTTCAAAATAGCTCAAAATATAGTACCTACCTAAACAAAAAAAAAATCAAGCTTGCTTCATTACAAATATTGTGTAAAACACAACAAGCATTTATAATTCTAAGAACTGTAAGAGAGTCCCACATACCCCCCTGGGCAGACCCACTCCCCCGCGGGATACCCCTCTGGGGTTTCGCACTCACTCGCGGGATGCCTCCGAGCATTACCCGGCGTAAAAAAAAGTTTTTACAATAAAACATGTTTTTTAAAACTTTATCGCGGTTTATTAAGATTTTTACATTAGAAGGGATTTATAGGATTGATTTGGGAGTCCTTCCGTGACCATGTTAGCTGTAAAGTATTCGAAACGTCGGCAATGTGAGAAAATCTTAATAAACCGCGATAAAATCCTGTAACTTCAATACGGTTAATGCGGTAGTACTGGTATAAAATGGTATAATAATAAGAACCGTAAAAATTTTTTTCATTGTGATGAGCGAAATTCCTGTACATTAGAAGGCAATATGGACTCGATGTTAAAATTAGTTAAAAACATGTCGATGCCAATAATAAAACTGTAACAATTATGTTGACACGGCATAGCTGCTTGGGAGAAGATATAGCAATATTCAAATATACCTTGAGATTATGCTACCATAGAGATATTTGATGTGACACTGTACAGACTAGAAACGGCATTACCTGTCAGTTCTCTCCTCCTGCGGCGTTGTACTAGTTGCCCGCTGCTGTGTTCTTTGTTTCTTCTAAGAGGTGCACAAGATTTGTGACGTTTATAAGGCCAAGACTCAGTAGCTAGAAACTATCACCTCTATCATGAATACCCTGCATGGGTATAAAATTATATAATATTAAGGACTATAATATTGATAATTTGGCCCAGATTATTATTTGATTATGTCATGATATTGTAATTATAGATAATTGATGGGCAATCGATCAATTTATTTCGCATTAACTCGGCCTACATGATTAAGGCTTCACATGATAAAATGTTTATATCACATTGGTATTGGACATTGACCGCGTTTCGTGCGGTTTGTGAGTTTCCGGTGGCCCTTGGTAAAGGGAGGGCAACGGATCTGTATAACTTTTGGTTGTACGGATGTCTATGGGCGCCATAAGGCTCCAAACGTTCGGTTGCCTCTTAATGACATAAAAAAAAACCAACCGGTTTAGAAAATGGATTATTGAAATCTGCGATGCATTGTTTGATGTGATCTGATACATTGTATAATGCACCATGATATTGAAACAGATTTTACGGATTTTATAGCAGTTTGTAACGATTTCCACATGCCCGACGTTTTGGATATTCCCAGCAACCATGGTCACGGGAAGACTGAGGTGTCCCCACCATGGTTCAGAGCTTGACGTGGCGGTGGGGCTCAGTAGCTTTGGGTGAGCCCAGCACCTTGGGCGAAGCTAATTGACGAGGAAGGAAGACGAGGGGGCTCTTTGTATGAAGAGGGGACAAAAGAGCAGAGGGCAAAGGGCGAGGACGGGAACCTCACCCCATTGTCCCGACGCTGGGAGGGGTTAATGTTCTGTGGTGCGGGACAACCCCTCTGTGGAGGTGGCCTTGGTCCCCTGAGGGGCTGACTAGCCGTCGGGGTGCCCTGTTTGCTCATTAGATCCGGGGCACCTCACCAAAGCGGCATTGGTGGCAGTCGCCGGGTTCTAGTGGGTAGAGCTGCGTCCACTTACCAGCTTTCGGGCGCAGCGAGTCCCACATACCCGCGTGGGGAGACCCACTCCCCCGCGGGATGGCTCAGAGATTTCCCGGCGTTAAAGAAAAACAATAAAAAAAAGGACTGAGGTATCATAAGTGGACAAAATCCGTAAAAATTGATTCATCATAATGAGTGAAATTCGCGTAAACTTTAAAAACTATATCATCATGAAATCAATTTTAAAAGATAAAAAAGATTCATGAATCTTTAATAGATTTTATAACAAATACAGGTATTTGAATCTATTGAGATGGATGTTAATTACCAATTCGCCAGAACCCGAGGAACATTCTGGAGACATTAATTACCGATGATTAAAGCCATGATTAATGTGACCTGGTACAGTCGGTTAATTATTGGCGGTGCAGTTAAAGGGATTATAATATGAATAACATAGGTATGTTTTTTAAAGAAATTAATCGAGTAATATAGAGATGACGGCAATTTAAACTAAAACCTAGCGTTCTTTCATTCTTATATTATTTTTCAGTTATGGAGTAGTAGTAGTAGTGGTATAATGAAGTCAAGCTTAAAAAGAATTTAAAAAACATACAATAAAAATAAAAACAATTTAGAAATATTTAACTCAGAATACAGACACATTTTAATCTTCTGAAAACATAATAACTATATAATTAAGTTAATATAAAATTGAAATAAAATACTAAATACTATTTATAGGATGTGCTTATAATAATTTCCTTCTAAAAATCTCTCGACTGCGTTCAAATAAGGCCGAACTGACTGCATTTTTGTGACTAAAACATTGAGCTAAACTTCGCCTGTTCTCCATTTGTCTTACAGAGTTTAGAAAATAGAAATTCATGTGAGGTAAGACAAACTACAACTAACTTACATATGGCCAAAATATGGATTTTTGAGACGGGCCAATAAGGACAGGTACCTTAACCGTTCCTAGCATATATTCGTAACTTTTTAAGATATTCTGAACTGCATTCACAGATTTTTGAGAAAATATACGGCCAGCAAAAAAAATGCTGAAATCCAATATATATATATATATACATACATACTTATGCTTATCGATCCTACTTCGCATGGAGATCAAAATACTATGGAACCGTTTAAGGTATAAATACTAGAAATGCCCTTACTGACCCGTATCAAAAATCCATCCTGTATACACAACACAGTGGAGGGACACATGATGACCATAATACTTAGAACATCAACTAACATCTTAATTTATAAATAATGGACGGATGCGTGTCATCTCAAGGCCAAGGTCATCTATAGATGTTTATGTAATGATTATAATCTCAAATTGAAATGCTACTTTTGCGTACGGTACGAGCAATTTTCGTTGGCCTTTACGTAGAACTTTACGTTTACGCGAATTTCACTCATTATAATGAAACAACTTTTACGGATTTTATCGCATTGTGTGGAATACACACTAACTACTAATACATACTAGTAAACTGTAAAGTATCCGAAACGTCGGGAATGTAAAAATCTTAATAAATCGCGATAAAATCCGGTAACTTCAATACGGTTAAAGCGGTAGTACTGGTATAAAATGGTATAAAAATTTCTAATGCCTGTTGATATATGTATTATGTACTATGTACCATTTAAAAGTAATTCTAAATATGATCAATTTAAGATCATGTGGTAATCTTGCAAAACTGCTTCTAATCATACACATGTACACATGATCATTTAATTTTTATTATTTTCATTCTTTTTAACCCGCATCTTTTATTTTTTAAATCCGGAAAGCCTATGTTCAGCAGTGGACGAATAGAGGCCTTATGATGATGATCTTTTGGAAAGACAACCACAGTCCCAAAGAGGTAATATGCATTAAAATAATGATATAGGTAGGGCACAAAGGCTAGACAAACATGTTTACAGTTAGACAGGCCAATGGTCATCACTTAATTAATTTAAAGAACTTTGATAAGATTAGAACATAGAAATGATGAGACCAAAGTTTACAAATATTGATGAACGAATAAAGAACAGTCCGAACCGATTTTTGTGAAATTAGTATAATTGGTACACTTACGTTCAAAAGAAATCTTTTTACGGCTTATATTTAAAATACTGGAATAGTAAATCGTATTTTGTTTTACAAGTTTGCATAATATTAGGTATATAACTTTGCTTCCGCCGTTTTTTTTTTTCAATTTTTTTTTTTTAGATTTTAAATAGGTATTTTATATTTCAAAGTATTGTCCATTGTTTTCCGCTACTTTCTTTCACCTTTCTGACAGCAATCGGATCCCAGGTTGAAAGAACTGTCCATCTTTTAAAACGTTCCACGATTTGATCCAATTTTGGATTTGCTCATAAAACCTGAAGAGCTGGTCCGTTAGGCTTCGTGCCATTGGATCGAAATAGGTGATAGTCATAGGGAGCAATGTCTGAAGAATACGGTGGGTGCGGGAAGACTTCCCATTTCAACGTTTCTAAGTATATTTTGACAACTTTTGCAACGCGAGGCCGAGCATTTTCATGTTGCAAAATAACTTTATCGTGCCTTTCAAAGTATAGCAGACATTTTTCTTTCAAAACTTGGCTCAAACGGATTAATTGCGTTCGATGAAGATTTCCTGTTTTAACAACTCATAATATTATACACATACTCATATATAACATCAAGCTGATCCCACCAAATACAGAGCATGACCTTGGAGCCGTGAATATTAGTTTAGTTGCAAGCGCAGAAGCGTGGCTGGGGTATCTCCATGATTTTCGGCGCTTGGGGTTATCGTAAAAACCCCATTTTTCGTCACCAATCACAACACGATGCAAAAATCCTTTCCGTTCTTGTCTTGCAAGCAGCAGTTCATAAACACAGGAACGCCGTTCAACATCTCTAGGCTTCAACTCGTATGGCACACAAACCCCCGCTCTTCATCATTCCCCTTTCTTTTTCTTTCACGATCTTTCAGACGTTTTGAAACTGCTTGTTGGCTCACTTGCAATGATATTGAAAACTCCATTTGACTTTGACACGCGTCTTCATTGAGAAATTCCTCTAATTCTTCATCTTCAAAAGCTTTTGATCTTTCACAACTATGCCGGTTTTCTATACAAAAGTCACCGTTCTTAAAGCGTTGAAACCACTCACGACATGTCCTTGCACTCACCACACCATAAGCGTCTGAGTACCATAGTCACCATAAGAGCATTCAGTGAGCTCCATCAGCAGATTTTTTATATTAAAAACATAAATTAACAAACACTTTCCGCAAATGTGACGAATTCGGTTCATAAATTGGCATTTTTATTCGAGAATAACTATATGACGTGAACACAAATAAACTACTGACGTTATCTGGTTACAAGATACTAAAAAGTATTGTAAATCGGCTATATTGTATTAACTTGACGTTTACTTGTCGCAAACACCATCTGAACGGAAAGACGCCAGAAAAACGACGGGAGCAAAGTTGTATACCTTAATATATCTTCTTGATAATTAAAACTATAGACGATTTTCATTAAAGTAGACAATATTGTATTACAAATATCTACTAATTTTTTTAAGCATAATCTCATTTAGTTTGTTTTTATCGTTTTTCTTTATTTGTGCTGTTGAAGGGTTAAAAAAGTGCTGAAATCAATTTTATTTAAAAAGGTCTTTGCGTCATATATCGTAAGTGTATCCTTAACAAACAATTACTCTAGTAATGGGTCAGAGTAACAAAAATTACAAAACCGAAACTAACAGATAATTTTTCCAAAGCCAAAAATTTAATCGCGCGTATTGTCCACCGATAGTTTTTGTGCACCGAAGTGTACACTAACGCGTGTCGCTTACATAAACGAGTAATATGGAGTATGGAGTATGGTAAATTGTAAAATGATTCAGTTGGCCTCTTGGATCGGGAGCGTGCGCACCTCGCACAGACACGTGTTACGAGTTTTGGTTATTTGTGTTTTATATTTAATTGCTGTAATTTGTCGCTGTGATTAAAAACTACTTTGTCCATTTGATGGAAGTGACCACTTTTCGTTTTATACAACTACTCATGAGTTACGTTTTAGTCAATTTGTTGTTGTTTATGATATAAGATTAAATATATTAATTAGCATTCGATGGAATATGTTAGTCTACATCGTAGATAACATGTTTTATGACGACAGTCATAGTTATAATGAAATAAGCTTTTGTGTACGATCTTTTAACATTATTGATCCTATATATTTGAATTTAATTCTGAACTTGTTTGGGAACGATGTTTTATTCAAAATACTAAACTGGTTTTGTGAAATTCGCAAATTTTAGGCCAATTTAAAAATTAAGACTTAATTTTGTATATTAACAAAATTAAGCTTTTTATCTTGCCTCACTTTGCCAACAAAAATCAACTTTTCACTCCAAATTAATTATTTTCGCATTTACACTGAGATGTTTATTCTGTTAATTAATTGACCTTGACTTTTTCATTAGAGTTCGGAAAAATAATTCACCCGACGGTGAGTGGTTAAAGTGGCCTCTGAACATAAACCAGTGAAGCCGGGTCTATCCCAGGCCAAACATTTACGCCTTGCTTATCCTAAGAAGTAGAATAGGCAATGTAGGTGACAGTTACCTACACTTTTTTTACGCCGGGAAATGCTCTAAGGCATCCCGCGAGGCGGCGTAAGGCGGGTAATGTGGGACTCGCTGCGCCCGAAAGATGGTAAGGTGGACGCAGCTCTAGATACCCACTAAAACCCGGCGAGTGCCATCAATGCCGCATTTGGTGAGGTGCCCCGGATTTGTTGAGTAAACAGGGCGCCTCGACGGCTAGTCAGTCCTGAAGGAACCGACACCACCTCCACAGAGGGGTTGTCCTGCACCACAGAACAACCCCTTCCAACATCGGACAGTACAATGGGGTGAGGTTCCCATCCTCGCCCCTTGTCCCCCCTGCTCTTTTGTCCCCTCTTATAAGAGGGGTACAAAAAGCAGTTCCCTCGGCTTAATTTGCTTCGCCCAAGGTGCTGACCCTACCTTAGTGGGGATAGTTACACTTTTTTTTTTCTTTCACGCCGGGAAATGCTCTGAGGCATCCCGCATGGGGAGTGGGTCCCCCAGGTGGGTATGTGGGACTCGCTGCGCCCGAAAATGGTAAATGGACGCATCTACCCACTAAAACCCGGCGAGTGCCACCAGTGCCGCCTTGGTGAGGTGCCCCGGATCTGTTAAGCTAACAGGGCACCTCGACGGCTAGTCAGTTCCGCAAGGGACCGACGCCACCTCCACAGAGCGGTTGTCCCGCACCACAGAACAACCCCTCCTAACGTCGGGACATTACAATGGGTTGAGGTTCCCATCCTTACCCCTTGCCCCCTGCTCTTTTTTCCCCTCTTCTTATAAGAGGAGTACAAAGAGCCCCCTCGGCTCAATTAGCTTCGCCCAAGGTGTTGGGCTCACCCTAGGCTACTGAGCCCCACCGCCACGTCAAGGCCTGAACCATGGTGGGGGGGACAGTTACACTACCTTAACCCAAGGTAAGCAGTTTCACGTAATAAATAAACAGGATAGTACTAGTACAGGAGGAACTCTATATTTCTTTACACAATTCTCTTCTATTTCAAACCTACTGATCGTATAAATGTAGCATTGGCTATGTTGTTTAAAAAATTGGTAGGAATTGGTATTTCCAAACTCGATTTTGCGGTGAATGCGCTGTAAGAGCAAATCCTTCCATGTGACACAGATGCTCACCTGGCGCGGTTGCTTTGGTAAGTATCTGTGCCGGACGGACGGCCCGCAGGGAGCCGTTGACAGTGGTCACAATTGTCTTGATGGGTGGCGCTGCGTCACGGTTTGACATTCGGTTCGGACACGGTTAGAATATTCCGTAGTACGGGTGTTCAAAATTGGTCAAACGTGGTAGAATATTCTTTTTACGATCGGTCGCATCACCAAATGTGGATACAGGCAAAACAGGTCACAAAAACGAAAAATATGACCTCGGACCACACGCATACTTAAAAACAAAAAAATGTAGGTACCACAAGAGAACATACTATCTTAATATGTACTGGTTAGTAACTTCCGAAAAAAAGTAAAGACAAAAATAAGTTAAATAAATTATTATGAATGAGGAAAACAGACGTATTGTATGGTAATTGTGTCGATGGCAACGCAAATTGAATAAATAAAATCATACTAAAATGAAAGAAAAGGTTTGAGGTGGGAATTCGACAGATAAATAATTTGCGTAAATGGATACCACTACACCCTGGGTAAGGTAGGTACTCAAAGGCCCGTGGAAGCCTTTAGCCGCTTCTCAGGCCTCTGATCTATCAACTACAGAGTACCGGCGACCGACGGTTCCTCAGAGGGATTGGGCACCTTTATATTATAGGCGAACTATAAAAAAAATCGAAAGTCTCGTCCAGAATGACTTCGAGCTTAGGAGCTATGCAGGACCGTTCCTTTGGGCAGGTGCCCAGGGTCCACGGGCCCCATTATTTCTATGAGAATACGATTGAGTGACGATTTTAAGAAAATGAAAGAATGATTGCTGATTAGCATACCTAGAACTGCCCTAATAGTAATTAGGGCAGTTCTAGGTTTTGTACTTGTATGTAGGTATGTTTACTATTCTCTAGTCCAAAATTCACGCACACAGATCTCAAAATCGTCGATTTCGTCGGGTGCCCATTATCCTGGTGCCTAACCGTTGAAGCGGCCATAGGAACTATTTTTTACGCCTTTACGCGCCGTCAATGGCCCACGGTGAAGTCCAATGGTGTGTGGCACTCGGCACATACCCGTGCCGAACGCCACCATTGCTGCCTTTGGTGAGGTGCCCCGGATCTGTTGTGCAACAGGGACCTCGACGACTAGTCAGTTCACCAGGGGACCGACGCCACCTCCACAGAGGTGTTGTTTCGCACCACAGAACAACCCCTCCCAACGTCGGGACAGTGCAATGGAGTGCAAGGGGTGAGGTTCCCTTGTCCGCCCCCTACTCTTTTGTTTCCTCTTCTAGAGGGGTGCTGGGTTCATCTGGCTACTGAGCCCCACCGCTACGAAAACTACGAGGTTTAACCTAACCTAACCTAAGTATATATTTTGACAAAAAGTATGGCTTTTATATCGCCAGTGACACAAATATCGAATATTTCATGACGAAACAAGATTATTACTCACAAATATCTTATATATTATCAGTACTCGTACTTACAGTATTTGTGTTGAGGCGCGGCTAACAATTCCTGTCGATAACTTTATCTGTGAGTGACAACTTTCAGCTGCAAGGACGAATCTCTATATATATTATTATTGCTATATCTACGGCAATAATAATATATATAGATATGTTAGTCACCATTAAACAGACAGAAGACATATTTTTAGGGTTCCGAACCTCAAAAAGCGAAAAGGAACCCTTATAAGGTCACTTTCTTGTACGTCTGTCTGTCTGTCTGTCCGTGTGTCACCACCGATTTTCTCAGGAACGGGTGGACTGGACCATCTGACGCGGCCACAAGCGGGACTTAGGTACTAGTGAGTAGTAACACTACTGACAGCACTCATAGTCTTAAGATGTGGCTACAAAATCCATACGTTTATCACGAAGATTATTATTTATTATTTAAGGGTGGGGACACCAGCAAGGCCAGACGGGTGATCAGTCCTCATTAACGGGACCATTTCACCCAATTCCCCAGGCTAACTTATCACGAAGATACTCAAACTCAAATTTCTACATTCATTTTTGAATAGGACATAGGTACATTGATAACAGGTTTTTTGGGGTTGTCTAGATAAGGGATGTGGGTTAACTTATAATTTTTGGATAAGATAACTTACGACTTAATGTTTTTGTGTGTTATGATTTTATTCTTTTCTAAATGTTCCTTGTGTCATCTGAAACCATATATAAACTAATATTATAAAGAGGAAAGATATGATTTTTTGTTTGTTTGGTACGAATTAACGCAAAAACGACTCAACCGAGGATTTTATTCCCGTATTTCTGTGGTAACGAGAACTATCGCAGGGTGCTGCTAGTGTTCTTATGTTTAATTTCTTTCGAAGGTTGTTGTTCGAAGTGATTATATCAGGACCGATCTAACTAAAACTAAAAAGGTATATATCGATTATAGATTAGTGGGTGGCGCAATATTGTAATCAGGCTAATACTAATTAGGAGATATCTAACTTTTCGGTGGTGTATGTAGGTAGCCTAGCATTCTCTGTAACGACAAGACCAGTAACTAGTACATTTTCATGGACAAAGGTAATTTAGGTAATATGTTACCTAAATTACGCTATGTACACTTGTTGCTTAGGGTTGCAGAATTAAAACAAGAATTTTCTTCAGAATTTATCCTTTTATTCCTCTTCTTAGTATTTCTTCATTATTTACTATTAGTAGTGGTAGCCGAATACCGAACTGACGAGCGTAAAATCGGCCCGGTATTCATATAAATCTTGCCACAAATTTTATTGCCGATTGACCAATCAGAGCTCGGTTGGCGTACAGCCGGGTTGGGGTGAATCAATTACACGACACTTACAAAAGTGAGCCAAATGGGCTCACACTAATCCGATGTAGCATTAGGGCCTTCGGGCCGTTAGCATAGATCCATCCGAAAAAAAAATGTATTAGCCTATTCTAATTAGATTGTTACGTGGTATGTTGCGTCGTCCTGCAAAAATATTTTTTATCTAATCGTGTTGCTAGGTTTAGTTTTATGCCTATTGCCGATAAACGCTAAGATATGATAATAATATAATTAGTAATGCACTCATTATGAATCTACTTCCTACATTTTATAGTGGTTAAAGACGACACGAAATTCGGAAAAACCTTAAAGAATAATGAGATATGTACTTGAGATACACTAATTAATAATACATATTTTATTAAGGATTCAATTGGTTTTATTGAAAAATTAACTTCTTAAACGGTTATCTAATTTTAACCTAACCTAATTTTAAAAATATATAAATTTGGAAGATTTAAACAAAAAAAATTATAGCAACTTCGTTTTCATAAATTGATAGAAGTTTAGAATTGTTAACTGAATTGTAAAAAAAAGTTGAAATCGGAAAATGGCATCAAGATCAATCGAAGGCACGGAAGTCGATCAACATGAGATTGAGAAACAAGTGGGAGAGTTGGCGAAAGAGGGAACAGAAGAGAAGGTGGAGAACATGGGTTTGTTTGGTTTTTCCTTCGGCAGTTGGATGAAGAGTATAATGAATAAAGATGTCAATGAACCTTTTAAGGCAGAATGGTTGAGCGTAAGTTGTTTCACTGTACCGAATTAAATGCAAAAAGATGGGATTCATTTTCAAAAGTAATATGGTGATGGCAATAACAATATTACATTTAATTTAATGGTGCTAAAAATAACTTGGTGAGAGACTGGGGACCGGAATAAGTACCACGCGTTGATTATCAAAAGCTTTACATCTATAATATTACCCTTGGCAGATTGAAATAAGAGGCACACATATGACAAAAGCGAAATTGCGTGTAAGGTGATGGTGTCTGAGAAAGTCTATGCATCACATAAATGTGATTATTCAACATTTCTCGGAATCTTTCTTAATTTTCTTGAACGGCTCGAAAGATTTTCATGAAATTTTGTATGCGAGCGGTTTCGGGAACGATAAATCGATAATATGCCTTTCATTTTTAGATAATGTCGCTTCATGTTTCATCCGTGTTTTCAGGCAACAAAAATGCTATAATATCATTAGAATACGGCGGACGGTTCCGAATCCAGAAGACCCTGATTCGGGTCTCCTGCCCGATTATTTCTTTCTTTTTTTTCAAGTTCCTCCCTTTGTGAGGAAAACCTATTATTTGGAGCCCCTGATTACCACATCTCATTCTTATATCTAATTATATTTTATGAGATAAAAGTAAAATCAATAACTCCTTATTGATAATAAACAAAAATATGTCCTGGCTATTGTTGAGTAGTACCTAATACTATTTTTTAATTGGAAGCAACTAACTGCTTTACCGACACAGCAACACTAAAGCTACTTCAGTTGATGGCGTTAAGAAACACGTCCAGTTACTTTTTATAAATCAGAAAAAGTGGAGAAAACAATATTTTAAATCATTATAGTAAAAAGAGTTATCCCTTAGGGGCCATCCATAAATTACGTCACACGAATTTCATGATATTTGGACCCCTCCCCCGTAGTTGTCACAGATGGTCACATTTATAAGACCGCCCTAGTGTGACGTCACATATTTTGCAATTTTTACATAAATAAATTGATAAATCAAAACAGCTGTTCCGTAATTAGTTTTATTTTGGTTTAAATTGTTTTTTAATTTCGTTTTTTTAATTAGTTCACAGTACCTAGTCTTATGTGACGTCACAAAATCTGGGAGCCCTCCAACCCCCTTGTCACATAATGTCACACTTCGTCGGACGCCCCCCTACCCCTTAACGTATGACGTAATTTATGGACGCCCCTTATACGACTACTGCAGATCAGTTATACAGGCTACAGCGGTTATTAATTAAATATTAACAGAGATAACAATATCATAACAAAAAGCGTTTTATTAATTGAAATAAAAATAAATATTTTTATTAAATCAATTGCATCGTGAACTTTGTGCAAGCTTTATCAAAATTAAACATATTCTCGGCAACCATGTTATCGCCACGAATAGCTTTCTAGGTCTGTTATCAATAGGTATGTTGAACTCTCGCTGGCCGATTATTTGAAGTACCGAAAATGATAAGGCCATAAGTTAGTTTCTATTGATACCCTTTTTAATAATGACCCGTAAAGTAAGAACAGACATCGTTGCTGTTATGTGTGGCTCTCATTAGTTAGATATCTTATATTATGTTTTTTTTTCTTTAACGCCGGGAAATGCTCTGAGGCATCCCGCGGGGGAGTGGGTCTCTCCACGCGGGTATGTGGGACTCGCTGCGCCTGACAGCTGGTAAGTGGACGCAGCTCTACCCACTAAAACCCGGCGAGTGCCACCAATGCCGCCTTTGGTGAGGTGCCCCGAATCTAGAAAACAAACAGGGCACCTCGACGGCTAGTCAGTCCCTCAAGGGGCCGACGCCACCTCCACAGAGGGGTTGTCCCGCACCACAGAACAACCCCTCCCAACGTCGGGACAGTACAGTGGGGTGAGGTTCCCATCCTCACCCCTTGTCCCCTGCTCTTTTGGCCCCTCTTCTTATAAGAGCCCCTCGGCCCAATTCGCTTCGCCCAAGGTGCAGCGGCTTACCCTAGGTTACTGAGCCCCACCGCCACGACAAGGCCTGAACCGTGGTGGGGATATTATGTATTATAAAACAACTAAAATTAAAAAGAAACCCAAACAAACGGGAGTGTGATGATTGCGAAAATTGCTGATGGTTTTCACATTTTTCCTTATGTTGTGAGACCTTTTAGCTTCTTACAAAATTTCATGATTATATGTCAATGGGAAGAAGTACCCTGTGAGTTTTGGTTTGCTGACAGACTGACAACGAAATGATCATATCATTTTGCGGAGTGAAATCCTAAAAAAGAAAAGCTTATAGGTTAAGAAACAAATATGTACCTACAGTGTAAAAAACAATGATAATAATAATAAGCTTTAAACTTTTTCACCGTAGGTTATATTAAAGATCTCGCATACGTAACGGAAGCGTAGGTGATCTTAGCTCCTACAGATTATATGAGCACGCCATCAATGATCTAGATCCACGTGGATTGCCAACAGCTTTAGTCTAATAACAAGAAATTAGCTCTTATTTATGTATTTACCAGAAATAAGATGCATTGAACATTGAATTATGTGAAATTTTGTATTTAAAGCTTCTGAGGGCCGATTTCACCAACATTGAATTTACACTAGAGTAGCTATCCCAGTATAACTTTACTCTGTCGATTTATTCGAGGATTAACTTCAATTTTGTTTCATCACGTTATTCTATAGATATCTTATTCTCGCATAGTTACTCTGTGACGTTGACCGAAAGAATTGATGAATGCGTAATGCGCCCAAGTAAAATAGACAGTTTGACGTATACTTGCGCAATAGCGTTGCGTATTCTTTTATTTGTTCGGATAATACCTCACAGTTGAATTGACACTGACAGTGATCCCGCGCGCTTTTTAATATGGTTTGGTTTTGTTGTGTTTTGAAACTTTTGCACTTTTTTAACCGGTGTATACAAGTCTATAATATTGTTTTATACAAATCGTTGATTGTAAACAATTACAAATTAAAATAAAAGACCGGATAGAGTATCAATGAAGCAAAATTTTTATACCACAATTTATAATAACAAAAAAGTGAAATAGCTAACTAATATGTATTTATAAATAATGGCATGTACATATCGATGCTGATTAATATTTTTTTTATTAATAAAATTTAATTTTAAATCTATTACAATTATAATATGACATATTTAATTAATTATAATGTGACAATATTTGAGAGAATAATAATAATTAATAATATACCATAACATTAAATAACCCACAATATTACTGTCCTATTATAAAATTGAAATGTTATATAAAATGCTGTAGTAAACAGTATGTACAACTGTACAACACATGGCAGAGACACTACTAATCTCGGAATAGCAGCTTACTCGGCCGAAATCGGTGGTATAAGGTTTTACTCTAGTATAGAGATTTTATCCCTAGGTTAAATGTTGGTGAAACGTAAAATGGGCTTACTCGCGAGTGATTAACAACTTAATCCGGGAATAAGATTTATACGACATTGGTGAAATCGGCCCTTAGTAACGAGGTGAAACAAATGTGTTGACTAAATTCGCATTGTTAACTTTATCTAATATGCATTACACAAATATTAAATAAAGTCATATACTAAAGGCTATTATTATGTTATACCTGGGAAGTAGGTATCTACTAATAGTTTTAACTACCCTTAAAGCTTCAAATTCTTATATTTCATACATACTATGTTTCTTATAGTGACAGTAGACTGCCATCTGCCTACAATACTTTATCACCAGAAATAAATCACAAATTATTTTATTCAGTGTAATTTGATAAAAATAGTGGTGTAGTGTAATATCGTGAAAGAACAAAATGGCGTCGAAACCTATCGAAAATGGGAAAGTCGATGAGCAAGAGATTGAGAGTCACTTGGAGGAACTAGAGAATGTTGGCACTGAGGAGGAACTGGAGAGGAAGTTGAACAGCATGAGTTTGTTCGGATTCTCCATCGCCAACTGGATGAAGTCCATATTCAATAAGGATACCAACGAACCGTTCAAGGCAGAGTGGCTAAGTGTAAGTTTTGAGTTGATAATATTAGTCTGTGTTATTAAATTCGTACGGTACGGGTACTACGGTAGGTTTTAGTATAGGAATTGTTCGGTCTAATACTTGCAGCAGTATTCCGCCACCGGACAAAGTGTCAAAATTCTTAATTTCATCCACACCACCTCCATGTCCGGTAGTCCACAACAACTCTATTTTTACCGCATTTCCTACGGTACTTCCGAACCGATACGACTTAGGGACCTTTAATGAGGGCTCATGTCCGAAAGCCGGCAACTTGATAATTATCCGGTGTAGTGGGGGTGTCTATGGATGTCGGGCTGCTGTGACTGTCCGTTTGCCCCCTCTTTATAAAATAAATATAGTCATTTCATTTTGCCTTTAGGATGGGTTACCAGTAAGGTAATTCTAACATGTAATGCAACAACTTTTAACGTATTTTATCGCAATATAAGTATTAAGATTTTTATAAGATCAGGTAACCCGTGAGCATGGTTTCTATAAAATATGCGAAAGGTCGGAAATGTGAAAATCTTAAACCGCGATTAAATCCTTTTTTTCTTTAAATTATAATTAGTGAAATTCGCGTAAATATTAAAAAAGGAATGTTGTTTTGTGTATGTACCTTAAAATATGCAAAATCACTAAAAAGTAAATCAAGTACCTACCGTTGTTATCGTAATGATAAGATAATGATATTGTTAAATCCTTGTGATTTATGCAATGAAAATTAATGGCTATCGTAAGTCTGTTTATTTGTCATATTTTATACCTACAACTGCAAGTTAGGCGAAAATCCGTGCCATACTCGTACGTACATAGAGTACCTAACAATAAAGAAAGGACACTTTGTTAGTCGATCACTCTTTTTTTTTTTTTTTTTTATCGCTGGGAAATCCTTATGGATGCAGACAGGATCTTGGGGAGATCGTGACCCAATGTGGGACTCGCACCTGGGAGTGCCCACCCTAACTAAAACCACTGCGAGCGCCTTCAGCCGCTTATTGAGGGTCCCGGATATGCAGGCAACAGACAGGATCACCTCAGCGACAGGCTGGCCCCGGCGAAGGCCAGACTACTCCTCGTAAGAGGGGACTACCCGACCGCTACAAAGCAGTCCCCACGACGTCGTGCCATACTGGGCCCAGGTTCCCATCCTGAACACGAGCACAGGGGCGTTACTGGAGGCGCATTAAGTAGCGCCTCCTACGCACCCCCGTTCGTCGCCCGCGGGGAAAGGCCTCGTCGGCGGCCTCCTCTCTCACCCGCTCGTCGGCCTCCTTCTGGGACATTACTGCCTCGCAGAAGGAGACCATCGCCGTCCAGGACTCGTCGTCACCGAGCATCGCGGTGATGACGCTCGGCAGAGACAAGTCCCCTCCGATGACTGATGTCAGATCATGAAGCAGCGCCGCCCATCTCGGGCACACCTCGAGGGTGTGCTGGGCCGAGTCCACCGCCGCGCCACAATCGTGACAGACTGTCAACGGCTCCCTGTGGGTCTTCCACAGGCACAGGTACTCACCAAAGCAACCGTGCTCGGTGAGCACCTGTGTCAGACGGAAGGTGAGGGGTTTGCGCTTACGAAGCATCCACCGCTCGAGGACCGGACGCAGAGCAACCGTTAGGCTTTTTCCATACGGCTGCCGCGCCAGGTCCTCCCCCCACCTCCGCATTAATGCCTCTTGCCCTAGTCGGCGAACCCGCAAGATCCCATCCAGCGTAAGGCTCTCACCGAGAGACCTCCTATCCGAGACATAGGAGTGCGTCTCGGCAAGAATCTCCGCCACGAGCTCCCACAGGGGACCGCGGGCCAGGGCAGTGGCTGCCGCCCACGATACCGTACGGTACCCCCGAATCACCCTTACCGCGATGACCCGCTGCGCCGCGCGCAACTGGGCCTTATTCCTCGCGGTAAGGGGGCACCGTACGTCGCCATACTCCGGAAGACTCCAGCAGACTCCAGAGTATAGCTGCCTGCAGGCGGCGCTGGGTCCTCCGAGGTTCGGGAGGAGTCTGCCCAGCGCACTTGCCGCCTTAGTCGATAACTCTTGTATCATCTATTCCATTGGCAGCGTGAATTTATACAACATTTATTTACTAACACTATACAAATATAGTATCATCATCATCAGCCTCTATACGTCCACTGCTGAACGTAGGCCTCCCTCAGCACGGACCGGCCACTGCACGGAGATCGTCTTCCCACCTTGTTAATGGTCGACCAACACTTCGTCAACCTAAATGTGGCCTCCACTCTAGAACCTTATTGGCCCATCGGCCATCTATTTTCCTGAGTGAGAAGTGAGAACCAACATTACCAATATCACGCGAAGAATAAGCACGTTTAAGTGGCAGTGGGCTGGTCACACACTCAGGAGTATAGTATATGTGTAATACCTAATTCGTTTATACTAAAAAAAGTTAAACAAAAAACACCTACTTAACAGGTTTGTTTGTGGCCATTGATGTTTAAAGGAAAATACCAAAATTTAATGATAATTATTATTTATGAATATTACATTTTATACGTTAACTTGCTTGTAGCTTGTACTAACAATACTAAATATGCTTTCAATTCATCAATTCTTACTAACAAATTAAACCGGTAAGAGCCGTGGTCGAGGAAAACTTACTCGCTTGAAGGTTAAGAAAACTGGTACGCCTGACAAGGAGGAAAGTCTTTGGGGTGTGTGAAGTTTGCTATCGTCTTGGGCGATACATACAATTTGATCTGATAATGGTATCACCTCGCCTAAAAACCAGTTCCTAGCAGTGCAGGACTTCTTCTGCTGCAGCCCAGGGCCTGTAGTTTTAGAGGGCCCGCAGTCAGTCAGTTTTGAAGAACAATTATATAATATATAAACTAAATTTACAAAAAAATATCTTGCTAATTACTAATAGGTAATATACCTACACGGTCCGCCCCAGCATTTAAGGATGTAAGGTTTATGCTTATTCTTAGCCAAAATCGTTTAAATTCCAGATAGATGAGTACAAGGAAATGGCGGAGAAGAGCATGGAGAACGCGTTCAGGACCATCAACCTGCCGCAGGCGAGCTGGAAGCTGGAGAAGAGAGGCTCACAGAAGGACGACCGCGTCGAGTCCACGCACACCGACGACTTCGGGAAGGTCTACAGGCTCACGGTAAAGTTCCACGGGAGAAGGGGATTTTGCCACCTGGTTGCAAGTGGTCAGCGTCGTCCATGAACATAAACACGTTTACCACACGTTTCTTGGATATTTTTATTGTTTTGCTTACATAAAAATGAGCCCTTCAAGTTTTGATAGCATACCAGATACATATTTTAAACGCTGCAAAAAAAAATTCCAACAAACTACTACCGGAAAAATCATTTTGAAACCATTTAGAAAAAGCGTTACAAGATTTTATCAATTGGAATATATCAAAGGGTAGTAAATAATTGCGATATAGAAAATGTTAATTACTACTACAATAAATAATTATTTAATTAAAACTTAGTTTATATGTTATTCAGTAATGGATGATATTGGGTTACTAGGACCGGCTGTTTTAATGTTAGTAGTAAGCTTAACTGTTTTAGAATCTTTTATAGAGGATTCATACGTCTTTTAATAATTAGGGCTTCGCCTCGTGGTGGTGATAAACCCATATTCGTGTTTTAATACCCCTTATTATACAACAGTTGTATAAATAACTTATATATATTAAATATATTCTAAAATGTAGTGTTTCGAATTAGTATTTTTTAAATATATCTTATCTTACCGACATACATTGTTTATTTATCATCTAAACATGAGATTCGTATTAATCAGAGGCACATGTTTCAGACGATCGTGGACAGCCCGGCGAAATTCCTGTACGATGAGTTCAAGGACAACATCACCAAACTGCCCGAGTGGAACCCCACCATACTGAAGAGTGAACTTATCAAGGTATACATGACGTCTCGTTAAGATTTATACAGAATTACTGCAGTCGCTGCTTATTGGACCTCTTAAATATATTTTGTCCCCAATATCCATGGTAGACATAGACAATTTGTCAAAATTTATGTTCTATTAAGTAAGCTGCATAGGTAGACTTGCAGACGTAGCCCAGGCAACTCATTCATGTGTTGCCTATCCTGGGAGGTAAGATGGTAAGTCTCGGTGCCAGTAATTAAACTTCCTGCCTATCAAGGCTGTTTCACGGAAGACACACGCAAGAGGTGGTACACATGCAACCGGGAACGCGGCACGGCGCATCCTCCCACCGGTATGCAAAAAATCTAACTAAAATCCACCAATGGGTGGGAAGCGCTCCCGTCTGCATGGGTACCACAATCATGCTTATTTCTTCCGTCAAACAGCTCTGGCTTGTTTCGGGAAAGAGTGCAGAGCAGACCGACACCGAGACTTATCTTACGTTTTAGGATGATATGCAACACTCGAATGAATTGCCTTCAACTTGGCAAATCCCGGATGAACAGCCGGGTATTTTTATTTTCATGGGCTAGTGCTAGTATGATGGAGCTCTTAGCAGAGGCTCTAAGGCCTAACCATCGCTTATCCTCTCTAAGTTTTTGGATGTCATGTTAAAAAAAACATTTTAATATATGACACAGAGACTCAGTATACAGCAGCGTGCATACAAAGCTGCGTCTGCGCTGCATATACGTTTATCAAACGCCGACGCTGGACAATCGCTTCTGTGAAAGGGCTCTATCACGTGGCTCATCTGTTTGTCTTCAACGGGAATAGTATGAAAGATGATGTTATTCCCATTATTCCCTAGGAAATAGGTCCGGGTGTAGACCTGTCGTATCAAGTGACGGCGGGCGGCGGCAAAGGCATCATCGCGGCGCGCGACTTCGTGATCCTGCGGCGGATGGCGGCGGTGGGGCGGGACGGGCGCGAGACGACGGCCACGCCCCACGCCTACATCGCCGCCGGCGTCAGCGTGCAGGTGCCGGGATATCCGCCCTTCAGGGACTACGTCAGGTGACACATTAAGTTTTAAACTTATAAAAAACCGGGGAAAGGAAGGAATGCAGTCAACATCAAGGCCAACGTCGTTACCGAGCATCACGGTGATGATTGATGTCAGATAGTAACGCAGCGCAGCCCATCTCGGGCACACCTCGAAGGTGTGCTGGACCGAGTACACCGCCGCGCCACAATCGTGACATATTGTCATCAGCCATGGGGCCGTGGGCCATCCGGCACAGGTACTCACAGCCGTTAGGTGTTTTCCATACGGATGCCGCGCCAGGTCAACCCACCACGCTGAGAGACCTCCTATCCGAGACAGGGGTGCGTCTCAGCAAGAATCTCCGCCACAAGTTCCCACAGGGGATCACCGGCCAGGGCAGTGGCTGTGGGTCCTCCGAGATTCGGGAGGAGTCTGCTATTACCATTATTCATTTTTGTTTGTCTTTTTAATCGTTGTGAAGTATGGCTAATATCCAAAAACTTTAAACCATGAAAATATGAAGAAAATCACATTCAAATAGAGGAGGAGTCCATCCATCCATCCATATCAAAATCCGTTATGTAATTTCTATCAAAATAATATATTATTATCAGTCCAGATGCGGTTGTTATTTAAGCTAACACAAAAAGCGGGATTGGAATGAATGGATCATTCCAGTCATTTGAGCGTATTATTTACTATGCGTTTCAAATGAGAATAGGACGGACTTAGCGCCATATTGTGACGTCATAGCTGTCAATTCAAAACAGTTAGATAGGGTGGACAAAAAAAAATATTTTAATTAAATTTATTTACAGAGATTTAAGTGAAAAAAAATCAATCAGAATCAAGCTCTTCAATTCCGCTCATCTCTGCATTTCTGTCTGAGTGCGCGTCGGATACATGTTAACGTGTTTTTATTTATCCCCGTACCCATATGAACTCGCTTGGTCACTTTACTTGCATTTTGCAGTGTTTTCAAAATTGTAGCGTACATTTCACGTGTCAAACTTATATTTCCTTCAGATCCTCACGACGGAGCACACTAATAACGGCAAGATGGCGACCGGCGTACTTATTTTCTTTAATAATTTTGGTATGGCTCCAGGGTCTTTGCGGCAACAATCAAATAAAAAAATGTTATTGTATGGTTTTAAAAACGAATTATGTCTTCAATTCTTTTAATAATTTACGACTATTCGAGGTTTTCATTTGAATTCGATTTAAAACTATTAATTATGCAAATAAGTTTTTGTGCTAACCATACTTTTCAAGTGATATTCGACAGATAGATGTCATTGACGTTCCTATTCTTATTTGAAACGCATAATACTTTCTCTTACCAACGATAAATTTAATTCCAGAGGTCATAACAAAGTAGGATGCTGGTACCTGAGGCCCAAGATGGTAGACGTGGGCGGTAAGATGGTCGAGAAGAGTGTCTTCCAGTGGCTCATGTGCTGTGATCTTAAAGGTAACCCAGATCTTGTGATATTATAAAGTAAAGGAAGCGAAGTGAATGAAGACTGCCTGACTGAAGATGTCGGGAATGTAAATAAATTATAGTTTAAAAAAATACTAAAAATCGCTTTAATAGCAAACCGAACTAAAAATTTGAAAATAATTTTTAATAGAAGAATTAAATGGGTCAACAAAATAAATGATATTACCTATTGTAAAATAGCGTAGAACTAGCCCAGGCAACTCATGAATTTCATGTGTTGCCTGTCCTTAGGCATAAGATGTTAAGTCTCGGTGCCAGTAATTACACTGCCTGTCTTGCCCTTCTCTCCGAAACACAGCAAAGCTGTTTCACGGGAGAAACAAGCAGGATGGTGGTACCCATGCAGCCGGGAGCGCGACACAGCGTAACCCTCCCACCGGTAGTTTCTTGTAAACGAATGCCCCGTCATTTATGTCCGGCCAAGTTAAATTTCGCGTAATGTTATTGGCAATTAAAATGTATGATAAATATTTTATAGTATTTCAGTATTACAGTGTCATGTAGGACGAAGGTACGTAGGCCACTCACACCACTTTTAGGAGTTTTCTCCTCCCGATACATTAATCATCAAATTTCCTTATTCCAGGTAAAATTCCTCAATTCGTCCTGGACGCGGCGTTCGCTACTGTGATGTTAGACTACGTTGTGCATGTAAGGAAGTTCATCGCCGACAGCCGCGCCAAGGGGCTTATATAACGTGTATGCTAGTATGTGCACGTAACTTGACCGACCTGAAGTTGGCTGCAAGTGGCAAAGTTTTGTATGCGCGTGCTCAACTGCAACTAACTTAATACCGGCGAAGACGCGTGCTTTCACTGTATATATACTTGTTTGTGTACATTCACTGTATAATACGATTTGTATAAATACATTCCCTATAATTCTCCTTTAGGCCAGAAACACGGTAATGTGAGTGGAATGTGCTATAATTATCATCGGAATGTTAGGGCTCACCCGATACACACCAGAACTGATTGTACAGTTCAAGTATGTTGGCAAATTATATTAAATCAAGGGTAGGTCGGTCTTGGCGTTTATTGGAAGAGGCCTGTGTCCAGGATGGATACAACGTGATGATATTTATTGATAATGTTTTGTTTTCACTCACTCCTCGGTCCTCTTAATTCTGCGCTTTGAACATTTTTGTTTCTGTATTATTTAAGTTCCTTTTTATATTGTATTGACAATGTCAACTGTAAGTGTAATTTTTCATATATATTTTATAGTGCTCAGATGAAATCTATACAAATGTATAAAGAAAAGTTTTTTTTGTATGTAATGGATAACTGAAACTACGGTCCCGATTTTTATTATTTCACAATTAAAGCTATATAATACAGAAGTAAGCGAAGTTACAGGACACAGCTATTTTTTACAAATTATGTAGTATGTAAAAACTGATAAAAGTATAAGAATCTGATTGATAAGAGTCTGTGGTTGGCAGGAAGGTTGTAAGACCTTACTGCCACCAGGCAACAGGATTCACAAAAATGACGCTCCGTGATCCTCATCAGTATATTATTGGTTCATGTATGATCGTGTATCTCGTATAAGTTAGAATTAGACTGAATATGTATAGCTTTTATAAGACCAAATTTGTATACAAATATAAATATATCATGTACTGAAGCTTCAATATTTTGGTCAGTCCTATCTAAGCAGAAAGTGCTAACTGTATCTTTAATCTGTGACATCCCAAGCACCAAGGTGCTTGGGATCCCATTATTAAAATTATCAAATCAAAATCCAAGCATAATATGTCACAGATTAAAGATACAGTTAGCACTTTCTGCGTAGATAGGACTGACCAAAATATTGATGTATCATAGGGTAGTTTCGAATAACTTGTAATAATAGGACGTATGACACCTCAGTCCTCCCGTGACCATGGTTGCTGTAAAGTATCCGAAACGTCGGGCTTGTAAAAATCTTAATAAACCGCGATAAAATTCGTAAAAAAAAATTGTTTTATTATAATGAGTGAAATTCGCGTAAACATTAGAAAACAATATATTTTTATTCATACGAAATGCCTGATGTATGTTTATTTTAAGTGATAACGATAATGCGATGTGTATATTCTTAAATGTTTTAAAACATCTCTTATCACTTTCTTCGTTTCTAGTAAAGTACAAATTAATAAAAAATATCAAATGTTAAATACGATCCAGGGGAATAAATGTCACAAATACAAGTATCATGATTTATAACAACCATAAAAATATTAGGTATATTTTTGATTATAAAAAAGTATGCAACATTAACATGGATCAAAATTTTGGCTAAAATATAAGATTCTTTCAAATAAAAACTTTTTTTTGTTTAATTATAGATTTTCTAGATCTTCTAGATTTTTTGAGGTTTAAATTTTAAGCTCGCGTTGCCACTCAAGTGTTGTCAATTATTTAGCGAAGAACTTTTGCTAGTCTTAGCAATTTAAAATGTTTTGATGCCAAATATAACATGTCCTGATTATCTGACCTCTTGGATTAAAATCCGAAGTCCGCTACTAAAGAATCAGTTTTAGTGACCTTTTGTGACTTTAAAGTGTAAAAAAAATACGGAGTTGGCAACACTGGTTATGTCATGTAACTTGGCAATCATCTTTCCACGGTAAATCTTAAGATACACTTCAAACTGTTTTAAGTAAGTCAAGACCAATCTAAAATGTATTAATACCATCTACATCGTATGATCGTTTCCACTAAACATTTCTAGTCTACCGGCTCTGTTCAAACGTATCCTCTCCACAAACAACTTTGTTAGGTGTACATTACATTGAACACCTAACAAAGTTGTAAGTGAAGAGGATGCTATTTTAGCTTATCGGTGTAGCATTTAAACACAGTAAAAAATCTAATAAGATATATCACACATTTGTTAATCGATTTTATACTTTTCTTTATATTTTCTAATGTAGGTAATTAATAAAATAGTGAGACATTTAATTTTAAAAAGTTCAAAGCTTTTGATAAATGTTTAAACCATTTGTGGATTTACTGTAAAAAACTAATTCTTGCTGCAAAGTTTTTCTGTTACTTTATAAAAACATCAAGTGCTAGCGGCGCTAGTCATTTTCTATTAAATATAAGATACAGTCGCCAGCAATACTACCCAAAATTGTCAAATAATGTATTAATAATGACTATTCTAAAACATAAGAGACAAGACATTCTTAGACAATGTCGAAATATCGAGCTCCGACAAATAGAAGAGAAAAACATAAATATCCCGTTTAAACGGGATATTTATGTTTCTCTCTTCATTTTAATATTGAATATTCTATTTCGAACAGTACATGCAATTTAACTTGGCCGGACTAAAGTTTGTAGGCAGCTTCATACATCGCGCGTTTTGCAATTCGTGACGTCATTCTTTACTGGCTTCACTACGGCCAAGACAAGTTGCGCGTCTGTGTATTATTGCAGGCGACTTGTACCGCAAATGTGTGATCAGCCTTAATGCATTTTACTCACAGATGTATTTCCTTATATTATATTTTAGTTAATTTTAAGAAAAAGATGTTAAAGGTCCGTATAAATGTTACTATTTTTTATTTAAGAATTTTCAATTTGTCTAAATCAATAAACTGTTTTTTTTTTCTATTAATCAACTTTTTATTACCGAAATGAAACCATGCCTTTAAAATTGTGTTGAATTTAAACTGATATTTTTCCGTAGAATTCCGACAGCTGTCTGGCAGCTAATACACCTGAATTAGTACGGAGTGATGCCAGCTAAAGAATAAAATAAAGTAATTAAAATTAGTTCGATATATTGAAATATTTGTTATTTTTGTATAAAAGAAAGAAAGAAAAACGAGTTCAATTGAGTAAGTAAATATTTAGATTTATCTTTTTCTAGGTAAAACAAACAAATATCTAGCATTTTATTTTTTATTGCCCTCAAGTTAGTCAAAATTTTCCCTTTTTCGGTGGAGAACTTTACTAGTAGGTAGTAACACTTATTCATGTCAGAATTCTTACGTCTTACTGCGTGGAGAAGGAATAAGCATGTTGAAGTGGGCCGCGGCCAATCACATACGCCGAAGAACTGATAGTGCGCTGGTTCATAGAGTTGTGGAAAGGTCGTTCGGGAAGATGGGACGATCACCGTGCCCGTTCCTGGTTGGACGTGAGTGGCGGGAGATCCGCCGTCTTGGTGTTCGTTAAAGTAATGTCAAGCTGAAAACGGCTACAGGCTTATATTGACGATGGTGATGGTGAGCCTATATAGCATACATGATACATAGATGGCAGAGGAGACCACTCCAAATCCTTTGAAAACTGAAAAAACTTAAGTTTTGTTTTTATGCCAATTTTTTATATGTAATTGTATTTAATTATTGTATGTAATTAATTATTTTATTAAAACTTTTAAATAACTAGGAGCGAACGTCTTCTAAAAGTCTCTTCTATCCTCAGTAATAATAAATTTTATATTTAATTGTTAATTCCAAGTGAAAACTAAAATAATAATAATAAAAAAATTGCACAAATTTAATTTATACATCTGGCTTGTTTCTCCCGTCAAACAGCTTTGAAGCTTTGAGAAGGGCAAGACAGGCAGTGTAATTATTGGCACCGAGACTTAACATCTTATGTCTCAGGATAGGCAACACATAGATGAGTTGTCTGGGCTCGTTCCAGGTAAACTAGTTTATGTTCATGGGCGACGTCGACCACTTACCATCAGGTGGCACGTTTGCCAGTTTGCCTATCCAACTAACACAAAAAAAAACTAACATAAAAAAATGCAGTAAATAGGTACAATTGGCAAACACTATCTCGATCAAGTCTAAACAATGGTATGTCCTATATTAATTCCAGAGTATCTATAGTCGTTTGCTTATTAACCTAAGCAGGACACAGGTAGAGGTACCTATCCAAGCGGATGGGCGCGCGGCACACTCATGAAGTTAGGAAATAAGAGGAGATGCCCCTTTCTTTAAACTGACAGCTGTAAGTGAGTGCCTGATCCGTCATATGGAGTGCCCTTTTCATAGTTGCATCCTCTATATTGTTTGTGGTTTAGCTGTCAAAACCCTAGCAATGGTAGCCATGTTAAGTGCCGATTTGATTGTTGGTATATACACCTGTTTTTCGTAGGTATGCCCAGTCCTATATTATGTCTATGGGCACACTGTATTTGTTACACTGTAAAAACGATCTAACAATGCAGTGGTCTAAGTCTCTCCGCTCCTGTTGGAGTGGCGGTAATATCTAATGTAAAAAGTAGAAGAACAAGAACACCCAAAAAGCAAATGAAATCTTACAACCTTTGATAACTTACCTACACCACCTATTATTATCAAGAGGAAAGATTTGTATACTTACATGTAACGAATAAACTCAAAAACACTGGACCGATTTCAAAAATTATTTCATCATTAGAATGCTACATTATCCCTTTTCCCGCCGGGAAATGCTCTTAAGCATCCCGCGGGGGAGGGGGGACTCCAGGCGGGTCTGTGAGACTCGCTGCGCCCGAAAAATCGTAAGGTGGTCGCAGCTCTACCCACTAAAACCCCACGAGTGTCATCAATGCCTTTGGTGAAGTGCCCCGGGTCTGTTGAGCAAGAGGGCACCACGACGGCTTGTCGGTCTCCCAAAGGACCGACGCTACCTCCATAGAGGGGTTGTCCTGCACCACAGAACAACCTCTCCTAACGTCGGGACAGTAAAATGGGGTGAGGTTCCCATCCTCGCCCCTTGTCCCCCCTTCTTATAAGAGGGGTACAAAGAGCAGCCCTCTCGGTCCACTTAACTTCGCCCTAGGTGCTGGGTTCACCTTAGGCTATTGAGCCCCACCGCCACGACAAGGCTTGAAGCATGGTGGTGATGCTACATTATCCCTGATTAACATAGGCTATAAAAATAATCGTTATCAAAAGCAAAATAAGCAGCTAAATCGCGTACTTAGCTGCACCCGCGGGAAACAGATGAACGAAAAGAGGAAAGTATAAATAAATAAATACGAAGAAATAAAGCGCAATGAATTATGGTTTAAAAGAAGTCAAGCAAAAAAGAATAACAACTGAATATAGGTAGGTATCTATACGAAGATGACTGCCCTTTAATTAGGTACCTACATTAAAATTACTTTCGAAAGGGTCAATATTATCTAGGTACAGCAGGTTCATTAAATTTGATTCTACCTACGCACCGATTTGGCTTGCATTCCTGTAAGAACTACTTAGGTACCTACATTAAAAATTTGGGAAAAACACTCTTACTTAGATAGGTATCGGTACACATACGCGATCATCATCATCTCTATTTAACATAAGCAACCTTTGTGACCTGCACTGCCCGGCACGGGCCTCCTCAACATTAGCATCTTATTTACTTGTGGACTTGGTGAAAAGACTCCAAGAAGAAATGTTAGTATTGGAATATATTAAATATTTATAGCTATAAAATGGGTGTTATATGAACAAAATAAAATAGACGATATGTACAGGGGTATAACAACAATAACAGTATAGGGGTTGCGTGGCACACCGCACCACACGTGAGGGCGGCGGTACCTAGGTGAGACAGCGAACTTAATGCTATCTCACCACTTGAGTGTGTAGCGCGAGTTGCCTGTGATGATGATGTATGCTGCTACAACCTATACGCAACCCAGTGTAAAGTATGTCGTCCTTATCCGGTGCACAAGGAGATTTAGAAAAATTACCTAGGTACTATTTTAGGTGCATCAGTTCAGGATCAAATTAACCCAGACCTCTCACATCTAGGCCGAGCTGTATTAGACCATCGTCACTCACAGATTTGCAATGTGTAAAAATGTCAACTCCATCAGTTTTGAGATTTGCACAAACATACGGGACCATAAAAATAACCAAGTACCGTTGATTATCTTCCACATCTAAACTCACAGATATTAGGTACTTACTTACCTCTTTATTATTTGCATAAGTTTATACGCAGGTAGGAACTCCTTTCCCTTAAGGCATTATTACCTACGTGGTTACACTGGTTACACCATCCATATCTATTATTTCATCAAACACCCAATAAACATAGTATAGTTAATTACCTACAAGTTCTCACTTCATACATAGGTATTAGTCATATAAATCTTAATAGCTCAGAATCAGTAGTGGCCGTACGCATTTTTTGTTACTCATAAGTCATAACATAATCTTACCCTCTCACTCACACTACCTTACTGACAATAAGTGCGAGCGAGAGCTACAATTCTTAAGACCTGTTTAGTTATTCAAAAAAATATTGAATCTTTCAACAATATTTATGAGCAATAAGAATATATAAAATTGAGAAAGAGTTTTTTAACACTGTATTTGTATAAAAAAACAAATGCTTCGTATCATATATAAACAACAAGCCTTTTGGTATAGGTAAGTTATTTGCAATGGTTATCTGATGTACCTATGTCCTATAGGTATTGACCAATAATACCTAATCACTTTTTTACTTTAGTCGGTCTATAATAAGCGGGCATCGTAATAAAACAAAATTAAAAATATGTACCTATACCACCATTTAATTTGCAAAAAAAAAAAGAAAAACGTCACCTCTTTCACATCGTTTGGAGCCTATACCTACCTTAAACTTGTATTCAAAACCGGAATAACCGGAACACGTATGCAGAATTCGCTACTCTTACGTGTGTGTTTGTTTGTCTGAGGATTAGATAAAAGGCTTAAAATTGGGAGGGTCAAAAGTTAGTTTATTGCCATTGCTCCTAAGAAGAAAACGAGGTATGAACTTAAGAAGAATAACTTTTTGATGCTAGTTATGATGACGAATTATAAAATTACCGGATTGTATCTTGATTGTATCTAAGTGCACACCCATAGACAAGATTGAATATATTAATGTGCCAGATTCCGGCTATACCTACAGTTTATACTGATTTCTGAATCAACTGTTTTAGGAGGAAATAAACTAGATTCATTGATATCATGTATGACTGACAAATCAGTCTTAAAGTTTTTCTCATCCGTCCATGCTGTCAAGCTTTTTTTTCTCTAACGCCGGCAAATGCTCTGAGGCATCCCGCGGGGGAGTCGATCTCCCCAGGCGGGAATGTGGGACTCGCTGCGCCCGAAACCTGGTAAGTGGCAGCTCTACCCACTAAAACCCGGCGAGTGCCACCAATGCCGCCTTTAGTGAGGTGCCCCGGATCTAATGAGCAAAACGGCACCTCGACGACTAGTCAATCACTCAGGATACCGACGCCATCTCCACACCACGTCAAGGCCAGAACCATGATGGGGATGCTGTCAAGCCTACCGATCCATTTCTTATTTGTAAATTGATTTTTTTTATGTCATTATGCCCATACACATCCGCACATTCAGAGGTTATGCAGATGTGTCCTCCTTCTCCCTATCCCCCCAATGGGCTACCGGAAACTCACAAAACGCACGAAACGCGACAGCATAGTGTCACTTGACGCTTATATAGTCAATGCTTGACGCTGGTGTTATGTGTGCGAGTGGTACCACCCCGGTCGTGCCGGTCCAGTTTGGCTGCAATGCACTACCTCTTACTAATGGATATGAATATTTTATTTTAATAAAATACATTATTGGAATATTATTTTTAATATAAAATATAATTAACAAAAACAAGTTACATCTCATTTATTCGTCAAGCTTTAGCCTTCGGTCTCATTTTTGGTGGCTTAATAATCGATCCGATGCTTTTCCTTTTCATCATGGCCGCCTTTTTCTTGGCGGGAGTCTGTAAGCCTTTTGCAATTTTAGTCACCTTTTTAGTTTTCTCCTTCTGGCCTGTTTGCTTATCTTTTACTTTCTTTTCCATTTTATCTAATGGTTTTTCCTTTTTCGTATCTCCTTTTTTCTTCGGTTCTGTTTTATTTTCTGTCGGTTTCTGTTTTGGTTTCTTTTCTTTTTTCGCTTTTGGTTTTTTCTCCAATTTCGCTTTAGCAGCGAGTCTGAACGATCCGGAAGCGCCCATGCCCTTCGTTTGCACTATGGAACCTCCTTCGACGCCGTCTTTCAAGGATTTCTTTATTAAATAATTTAACTTTTCAACGTCGACGTAAAATGTTCCTTCGATGTATTTCTTAATGGCATACAAAGAAATACCTTTTCTGCTCTTCATATCGGTCAAAGCTTGGTTGATCATTTCTTTCGTACTCGGTTTCCTTGCGTCTTGGTTTTTACTCAACGTTCCATGTGTTGGACTTTTTGGCGGTTTCTTCGCCTTCTTTTTCGGCAAGACAGTTTGTATTTCAATATCTGATTCTTCTGACATTTTAAAAAACAACGACTTGGAATTTCTATTACCTTACTAAGGCTTTGGCAATGCCGTATAGAAAGCGGCATAGGTATTGTAATATATAATGAGGGTATTCCAAATTACTATAAATTAAGGAATTAGAAAGTTTTATCGGTAACAATACGTGACAATACCTACGTATTTTGTCATTTATAAAACTAGTATACCTAAATACCTAGAAGAAACCCACTCACACTCACACGACTGAAACACCTAGATGTTGTCTGTGGTGTCTATCGGTCTTTTATTTAAAAAAACCTTCTATCGCCCGTAGACTACGGGATAATAGGTAATGATGTAATAATTATATAATATAAATAATATGAATAAACAATTCCTTGCCTGCTTGGTGATGACTATTGTAGATATTGAGGCATATTTTTACGTGTTTTTATTTTTACGACAATGATGTATAAGTTTGTATGTATGGATAGGTATGTATGTAGTACCTATCATCATCATCACCATCATCAGCCCCTATCGGTACACTGCTGAACATAAGGCTCCCTCAATGAACGCCAAGGCGACCGATCCCTTGCCACTCCCATCCAACACGGATATATGTGAGATACCTAGACTTGCTCATTAAGCATCGATCGCACCGAGTGATGGCGGTGCCATCATCCTCTATGACTGCTAACACGCCTGCTCAGCATGGCATATACGAGTAGGTATTTCCCCTCGAATGATACCTATGTATTGACATAATCTAAAGATAAACCTATCATTTATATAAATGGGCGACGCAGACCACTTACTATGAAGTGGCTCGTTTGACAGTTTGCAATTCAACTAACAACAATATTCCAAATTTTCAAACGTATTTTAATTTAATTTTCCATACTATTCGCGGATAAACAATTCTAGTCCGCAACCTCTCGCAATGCTATCGATGCTGAAGAAGCTCATGATAGTACGTACGGTATAGAAAAATTGATTTACTTCTTAGTTTTTTTAGCTTGTTTTTAAGAATTACCTTCTTTTTACATTGTTCTCTTTATGGCACTGCTCCTTGATACGAAAACTACCTATTATCTACAGAATAGAATAAGGCAAAAACTCAATATTGGTTCCTTTTAAGCAATTATAATGAATGAATTTCAATTATATAGGTAGATACATATGTACCTAATTTATTTGGTAATTATCAAATCGCCTCAATTAATATGCGTATTCAAATGAAGCCGGGAACAAACTTTTATCCTACAGGAGTATTCTTAGAATACCCACGTATTTCTCCTTAGGTACCTACTAAGTCACTACTACCTATATAGGTAGGTACATAGATACTATGATGAAGACAAATAAAAAAAATATAGGTACTTAGTAGATATACGTAGGTCCCCACCATGGTTCAGGCCTTGTCGTGGCGGTGGGGCTTAGTAACCTAGGGTGAGCCGCTGCACCTTGGGCGAAGCGAATTGGGCCAAGGGGGCTCTTTGTACCCCTCCTCAGAGCATTTCCCGGCGTTAAAGAAAGAAAAAAAAAAGATATACATAGGTAAATACCTACATTCGTTCCAAATATTAATAAATAAAGTCGTATTCGTATGACAGTCACAACCCATCTAAGTGTAAAGTTCTCATCATCACAAATTAATCAAGCCCAAACACAAGGTTACTGATGTAAATAGTTGAGGAGTTCCCTCGATTGTCTTTCGGCTCCAGCATCAGATCAACTCTAGACCTTCATTAAATTGTAGTCCTTCAAAACACTTTATAAAAAAAAAATCAAACGCACTAGTCACCCCTATGATTTTTAAAAGTTCCCCTAGATTTCTCTGGGATGCCATCATCAGATCCTGATTTCCTTATCATGGGACCGTTCAGAGTAATCAGGTAACATACATAAAAAAACAAAAGATTCCGACGAATTGATAACCTCCTCCTTTTTGAAGTCGGTTAAAAAAAGGTAATAGGTATATTAATATCCATACTTCCATACTATTATGGTAGGTACTATTTTTTAACAAAAAGCGACCTGCTCGAGTGTTCATTTGACTAGACCAAAGCTGCTCAACCTTTTTAACAATCAGGCCAAATGGATGCTTCAGTCATTTTGTTTTTGGTGGGTTACTGACGATTATTATTTAAGTTACACTCGCGCTAAGACCATCCCGTCTTCCATTTTGCAGGAATGTGTGGACTTGCTTACGAGAGCGGCTTTCTTCGGCGGGCCACATTATGGGTCACAGGCACAGGGTTGAGCAGTTTTGGACTGGACCCTAGATGCAGAGGTACCGATAGAACGCCATAGTTTATACTGGAGATATTCTTTTAGGTGACACGGAGCAATGCCATATTTAGAGCATTGTATTAACAAAAAAAATGAGGGTAGTTGTTAAAAATACATGTTATAAATATGAGCGACGAACGGTCCATATACCTAATAGGTTTAGGTCTACGCGAGCGGCAAACCGCATCACTTAGGTGCATCAACTGGTTTTTAACCGACTTCAAAAAGGAGAAGGTTATCAATTCGTCGGAATCTTTTTTTTTTTTTTTAATATATGTTACCCGATTACTCGAAGATGGCTAGACCGATTTGAAAAAATATTTTTTTGTTCTAAATGGTATACTTCCCAAATGGTCCCATGATAAGAAAACCAGGATCTGATGATGGCATCCCAGACAAATCGAGGGGAACTTTCGAAAATCATAGGGGCGACTAGTGCGTTTGATATTTTTTTATAAAGTGTTTTGAAGGACTACAATTTAATGAAGGTCTAGAGTCGATCTGATGCTGGAGCCGAAAGACAGTCGAGGGAACTCCTCGACGATTTACATCAGTAACCTTGTGTTTGGGCTTGATTAATTTGTAATGATGAGAACTTTGCACTTAGATGGGTTGTGACTGTCATTAAGGGTCTGATGATGAAGACAACTGACAGTTAAGGGAACTCCTCAACAGTTTACAGTAGCTACCTTGTGTTTGGACTTAATTAATTTAAATTAATGAGAACTTTGCACCCATATGGGTTATAAGCGCCATTACAGGTGTGATGATGGAGACCTTACACAGTCGAGGGGAATCCTCGACGATTTACAGCTTTTATTGGGCTTAGTTCATACGGCTAAATAATATACCAAAATCATGTAATTTTGTTTAATTAATTTAATTTAATTTTACTTGTCGTTGTTAAATGAACAAAAAACAAATGTTTTTTGAGGATAGATGCCTACCTATATGGATAGTTGCCCCACCATGAAAATACTGAGAAGGATAGATGCCCTTTATACCGTGTTAACGAAAAACCAAAACCAAATGCTAGATAGTTCTCATCGAGAACCTCAACCGGAATACAGGGGTAATGTTATGTGTTTTGTATGAAAACAAATTCGGCCAAATTTGTGCTCCGACGCTGCGCTGCGCCGTTCTGCGTTCTGATTAGCCGACTGATGACCATTGATGGATAATTGGACGTACATACAGATCACTGGTTGGCTGAATTGCTATTACGTCAGTGACTAATCACTGACAAGTTTCGAAATTTTATGGCTTACATTACTACTCCATCCGGTTATAATTTTCTTTATCACACAAGTCAGCGAGGTTGTCATTGTCATTTTCAATAGAAGAATTATTTTTTTGTCTTGTTCTTTATTTGTGGTTTTTTTCTTTATTATCTTAAGTCCATTGCTTGTTCCAGTCTTGTTTTTCTTGTGTAACTTAGTTTTAATTTGTTTTTGTGGCATAGTTCTGCTACAATCATTAAAAAGCCCAAATATAAATATAGGTAGGTACATATTATACCTATACTTAAAAAATATAACAGGTACCTACTGAAAATGTTTTAAAAATATACACCTACTGCGTATATGTACGTATGGAGGGATAGATGCCCCTAAGGGCACCTATACCTCGAAAAATCAGGGCAACTATCCTTTTTGATATGGATAGATGCCCACGTATTTTTTAAATAAATTATATACAAAATAGCATCTATTTACACTTAGACGCAGACTCAATGAACCAATATATTAGCTTAATACGAAATAGCACTAAATTTATTATTAATTAAAAAGTTATACAACGCGAAATAGTAACATTTAAATCTTTGACGTGTTTGTGAATTTCGCCGCGGATATAATTACACACACGAGCTGAATGCGTTCTTTTTCGTGGGTTTTCCGTGGGTAACTTAGGTACGTGGTGACTGCGGCTCCTGCTTATGCGATTAATTTTTAATTGCGAGTTCGGGAAGTTGGGTTTTCATCCCAACAGTTGGGCATCTATCCCGCTGCGGCATCTATCCCGGTTTTACCCTACTCATACTAATATTACACTAGATACCCAGCGTAGGAGGTACCCAATAGGTATTAGAAATTACTCAACCGATTACATAGGCTGTACAAACAGCATAGTCATTAAATCTACTAAAGGAACAAGCTGATAATCATATTTTAACTACATTGAATGGTAAAAATAGTGCTAATTCATATACTAGCGCCCCGCGGTTTCTAATCCCCGGGGAGTATCTCCAGGAATAAATTATAGCCATTGTGTTATTCTGATGTATAAGCTATGTTATTGTAAAGTTTCATTAAAATCCATTCAGTAGTTTTTGCGTCAAAGAGTAACAAGCATGGCCGGTCCGTGTTGATGCGAGTGGCAAGAGATCGGCCGTCTTGGCGTTCATTGAGAGAGGCCTTTGTTCAGCAGTGGACGGATAGAGGCTGATGATGATGATGATACAAACATTTTTTCACACTTAGGTTTATAATATTAGTTAGTACCTACACCTACACGTTTATACCCAATAATTAATATTATTAGGATTAGTAGGATCTGTGTAATCTTTGAGTTTAGTTTGTAACGTGGAAAAGACATCTAACTTTAAAAACACACTGTAAGCAAATCAACAATTTTCTATTTTTTTGGAACGTAGTTCCTTATTGCGCGTAACCAAAGAGGGCTAGACGGAAAAAAATAAGACGAAAAGTTGGCACGACACTTTTTGCTATAGTGTGTGTGTATAAACACACACACACACACACACGCACGCACGCACGCAACACACACACACACACACACACACACACACACACACGCACACACGCAAATACACATTTTCGAATAACATCAGCTATTAAGTTCCCACGACGTCATGCCATAGGTAGATAATGGGCCCAGGTTTCCATACTGAAGCCCAACACGAGCATAGGAATTATAATGAAACAATTTTTACGGATTTTATCGCGGTTTATTAAGATTTTTACAAGCCCGACGTTTCGGATACTTTACAGCAACCATGGTCACGGGATGACTCAGTCCTAAATTCCTTTAGTAGATTTAATGACTATGCTGTTTGTACAGCCTATGTAATCGGTTGAGTAATTTCTAATACCTATTGGGTACCTCCTACGCTGGGTATCTAGTGTAATATTAGTAAAAATCTTAATAAACCGCGATAAAATCCGTAAAAATTGTTTCATTATAATGAGTGAAATTCGCGCAAACATTAGAAAAAAATACGAGCATAGGAACTTTACTGGAGGTGCATTAAGTAGCACCTCCTACACACTTCCGTTCATCACCCGCGGTCCTCTCTTACCTTCTCATCGGCCTCCTTCTGGGACATTACTGCCTCACATAAGGAAACCGTCGCCGTCCAGGACTCCTCGTCACCGACAATCGCGTTAATAACGCTCGGCAGAGAGAAGTTCCCTCCGATGACTGATTTCAGACCGTGACGCAGCACCACTCATCTCGGGCACACCTTGAGGGTGTGCTGGGCTGAGTCCACCGCCGCGCCACAATCGTGAGACACTGTCTACGGCTCCCTACGGCTCCCTACGGCTCCCTACGGCCGTCAGGCACAGGTCTCTACTCACCAAAGCAACCATGCCCGGTGAGCACTTGTGTCAGATGGAAGGTTTCATCCGCGTTAACTTTTGTCCAAAAAATGAAACAAAAAATTTGGGGTGAGCCATCGTTAACACTAAAAATGAGTTATAAACCTATTCTTATACCTCGTGAATACCTACATATATAAAGTAAGTATAAACACTAAAACATTGACACAATAATTTTATATAGGTAGGTATATAGGATACTCATTAGATAAAGATAGTCAATATCCAACATTGACTCTACCTACTCTCTTATGAGAAGATTCTTCTTTTTAGTTCAATAACGTCTTTGATCTTACTTAGTCCTAAAAAAATGGCGAAATGGTGGTTCCATTACATCGAAATGTTTTAGCACACGCGAGCAAAACCGCGGGTAGCATATAGTAAACAATACCTATAGGTACCTATTAGGTTGTATTTATAAAATGTAAATTATAAGGCGTACTTAAATATATCTGCCCAAGATTTAGATATGATCTGCTGTTTTTCTTTATCTAAATGCTTGAGTCGAAATCGCCTTTGCCTATCTCGTAAAAAACTATACTTACCTACTTACTAACACTAATACCTATGTACAAGTACCTAACAAGAAAAATATGGACGCCGCGCAGGCTCGAAGGACCACAAGGTGACTGGTGAGTAATGAAATTATGAACTATAACCATCATTTCATATAGGTAAATGTTTAATGTTAATTCCATAACCTTGTTCCAAACTTGTATTTTTGAGTAAATATTAGATACTATAAAACACTAAATTCATTAACACACAATTGAATGCGAAGTTATCGGTATATATTGTATAAAATAAATAATATCTTGTTCGCCATTAAAATGCAAGATAAGAGTTAATAGAATGTGTCATTTTTTATTAGCATCGGCCATTCCGTATTGATGATGTCAACAGTTTTAATGATCGCCAACATTCAATGAAATTTGAGCCATAGATCAACGGCAAAAAGTTTATTATGGTTAGCAATGAATAAACAAAGACACTTTAATATTCAATATTCAGCCATTCTTTGAAGTTGAAAAAAAGTCAACGTACCTTTCAATTGGCAGAAGAAAGAAGTTGATGTTAGAGGGAGACAAATATATATCAACCGCGTCCCTCCGGTTACCGAAGCGAAACGGGGTCATGGCACGTGTTTGAATTTCGAAACACGTAGCACCAATGCGATCCGTTCGTACTCTCAACACTATCATTGGTTACGACGCCCTTGTACCAAGTCGCAGAGCGTCATAAAATCGATACTGCTTTTGAAATTTTCGTTCGGGAGAAAGCGACGGTGTCGCTATTTTAGTACTTTTTGGTCGCACGTGGTAGAGAGGCGGTTGAATGTAGGATGGTTGTATTGTATTATCGGAGCAGCCATTTCGTCGGGTAAGATGTCCGAAGCAACCGCGTTTAGAACGTTGTGATTTGATTACAGCTGTTTATACACAGTTTTGAAGTGATATCTACAAAAAATAAAGATGGTGAGACTATTTTATGTTTTTATTTGTATTTTGACTAAGTGTTTTAGTATAATAATCATGTGTTTTGTAGTTTAATATGATTTTGTGTTTTGTTTGTGTGCCTTATCTCGAATACGTATTCGGGGTTCGAGTGACGTCACGGGACGGAACTTTGGACGACATGTTTTTTTTTTTTTTGGTATTTTATGGTGCTATTGAATTATGTATAAATTCGACATTTGTAATGCTTGTGATATTTTTATTGACATTATATAATGTGGTATTTTAATACTTTACAAATTATTTGAAAAGTAATATAAAATATCAAAATTAAAAAAATTAAAAAAAAAATCATAGAGTATTGCCAAAAGCATACTCGTTCTTCTAATAACTTTTTCATATCATTAAACAAACACGTTCAAAATGTTGAATTAAGTTATAAAATCTAAAATCCATTTCTGAACGCATATCACGAAATTAGGACACTATCTGTCTCTTTCCAATCCCAAATCCTTCGCATAAGTTCGTCTCTCTCACTCTTTTAACTTATTTATAGTGTCTGCATGAGATTTGATGCGCCCCCGGAGCGCTCTATATTTGCTGTAAGGCTGTTTTCATCGATATCGATACGATTATAATAATTTAAATGTTTAATATCTCATTATATGAAAATTTAGATAGTACCTATGCTTTTTAGTTTGTTTTGAAGTAAAACTTCTTTAGGCGCGACTAGGGACCAACTCGGTTTTTTTTCTGACGGAAGTAACGCTCAGTATTCTAAACACACCGGCATATTTAGTGGAACACAAAAAAAAGTCCATAATTAAAAAAATATGGTTTTATTTTAAAATCTACTTACTACACTTCTTTTGTTATTTAAAGTTTCATTTATTTTACTTAAAATGAGATCACATTAAGAATAGATTTTGCAAGTAAAGGCTATTTGTGAAAAATGGTACATTTTTGAACTTTTCATTAACCGGGAAAAGTGAAAATTAATATTAAAATAACAATTAATTAAATTAGAAAAATGGTGATTAATATCGCCTATTTCCTCCATGTGCTCTTATTAAAGTTTCTACCCGCCTATGCATACTGAGAATGACGTTATCGATGGTCTCCTGGGATAGTCTCCGCCATTCCTCAACAACGGCAATTTGCAGTTCACCCTCGTTGGCAGGAGCTGGAATTCTGGACTTAACTTTTCTTTTCACTAAGTCCCAAACGTGCTCTATTGGGTTCATATCCTGTGATCTCGCCGGCCACTCCATAACAGTGATATTCATATCATTAAAATAAGCTTGAGTTACCCGAGCGGTATGCGGCCGAGCATTATCCTGCATAAAAACAAAATCATCACTGATATATGGGACAAACGATACGACATTTTCTTCTAAAACTTCTCTGATATAGCGGTCTGCAGTCAGACTCCCTCTGTCAATCACTACCAAGTCTGTGCGAGCTCCCAAACAAATGCCCGCCCAAACCATTATTGATCCATCACCGTATGCAACTGTAGTTTCAAAATTTGTCTGAATGTATCGTTCTCCTTTGCGTCTGTATATTCTTTGCCTGCCGTCAATTTGATTTAAGAGAATTCTGCACTCATCATTCAACAATACCTTACTCCATTGGTCCGCGTTCCAAAGTCGATGTTCCTGAGCAAAAGTTAACCTGTTTCTACGATGCTTTACCTCGAGCCTTGGAGCCTTGGCGGACACAAATGAACCCAAACCAGCTTCTTCGAACCTTCTTCGTACCGTACGCTCACTTACGGTTACACCCCGCACTGCTTCTAACTCATGTCGGGCTTGGACGGCCGTCAAACGGGGGTTCCTACGTACACGAAGCCGAATGAAACGATCATCCCTACTCGAAATGCGTCTTTTTCTGCCTTGTCCTGCTCTTCTCACATAAGTACCGGTCTCCCTGAACCGTTGGATACTGCGATGGATCGTTGAAAATGGTCGACGAAGATCTCTGGATATCACTCTGTAGGTTTGAACATTTCTTCGCATTTCGAGTGCCCTGGCAATCTCCGTTGGGGCTAAGTCAGACATAATTCAGTCCTCAACTCCAAACTTTAAATCAAACTCAGAAGGAAGAAATGCTCGAAGTTCTCTCCAGATAAGGTGTATTTGAAGAAAATTAAAACAATTGCATAAAATGTGATGTTCAGTTGTTTTCTTAATTTGAAAATATTTCTAAATTAAATGACGTATAAACCAGCCAGCAACCTTATATGATACTGATATCAAACCTTTATTTTCTGTTCCGCTAAATATGTCCGTGTGTGTTTATCGAAAATAGTAACTTGCATTGATCGTGAGTACCTATATGACCTCGACTTAAACGCCAACTAGTGGCAAAAATCATAATAAATAAGGATTTCATTTAAGAAAGAAAGATTACACGCACATACTTTATTATTATTATTTTAAATAAGAAAATATGAGTATATAATTCACTAAATGGAACACAAAAATGAGCAAAATAAAATTAATCCAACTTTTATTTAGAATGTTGGTAGGTCCCTACAATAATACGTATACACAAATACATGTGTTTTATTTTTATGTAGGTACTTACTGTAGGTACGTAAATTGATTTGTTTTAATTTTAATTAAAAAAACGTGGTCCTACAAGTAACAATTGATGAAAGTTTTTAAAGTGTCCCGAATCTTAAATGTTCAAATTTAATAATTAAGATAAATGTTACGCCAAATTTGTTTTTGTTGTGTTGATGAGAACTATCAGACGTAATACACATAAAAAATCGTATACTGATTACTGACACGTGCTATAAAATATGTACCCAATTATTGTTTCTACTTTCTATTACTAAATAAACATCGACACATATCAACGTACCATCACTATCAAAAAAGAAAAATGTCCGCCATCGGAGGGGAACAGACCGCTAGGTATACAATCTAAACTCAAGCCTATCCTTTTTACATATGTTTTAATTTACCTTGGCACATAATAACCTCAACTGAAGGTACAAAACTCAGCCCTAACCACATTGTAACAAGGGCTCCGAGTTATCGATCAAGATGTCGGCGGGAATGTTACAAATTCAAAATGGACTTTCGAAGGGTGAGAGAGCGAGACGTGTAGAAAGAGACGGACGACTTTTTTTTAAATGTCATTGAAGCAAGGATATAAACTATCTTACCTATCTAAAGTTGTGCATTAACACATTAACAGGTTTAGATACATATAATTTTATGTGGATCCATACCTACTACATATTGGTTTTATGAATCCGTCTATAATAAAACATCATCAGCATCGATTGATGTGGTTCTGTAAAAGTCTGCCAAAGCCATGAGATAAGAAATTCATGAATTTGTATAGGTATGTTACAGTAAATGCATGAAACCTAGGAATTGTAGGCACACAATTGCTAATAAAAATATAGGTAGGTACCTACAGTGTCGAGAATATTTAGGAAGTGTGTAAAATAATGATTTGAAGATTCTGTAATACAAACATTTTGTTGAAGATTATGTAATAAAAAATATTGTTATAAGTTATAATTTTGACCATAGCACGCTATGATGACGTAGCGTTATGGCAGTGAATCCATTTTTGAAATATAAGTAGGTTCAGAAATTGCTTTCTACGTCTGAACTAAAAACATTAGGTACCTACATCTGTAGGTCATTATTAATAATTTTTATAATTCATGTTGAGTCTGGTCGATTCTGACCGGATAGAGTTTTTCTAAATGTAAACCTGAACATCGCTCGCTCACCGGAGAAGAGACACATCGTGAGGAAACCTGCGTGCCTGTTGAGAAAGTCTTTGAAGGTGTGTGAAGTTCACCAACCGTATTGAGCTGATAGGTTAACCATCTCCCAATAACCTCTTCGTTAATTTCGAGGAGGAGACTCGGACCTAGCAGTGAGACAAGGGTATGAAGGTCATTGATGACAAAAAAGATTACGAGATGTGTTTTTTTTAGCATAGGTACCTAAATGGCGAATGAATTATGATATCTAAGTATTATCCATTAATTAAATTAATTGCGGTAGATACTAGATAATAGTTTTCCTTATGATAGATCATCTTAAACATCAGCCTTTATCCGTCCCCACCAAGGTTCAAGCTTTGTCGTGGCTGTGGGGCCCAGCACCTTGGGTGAAGCAAATTGAACCGAGAGAGCTGTTCTTTGTACCCCTCTTATAAGAAGAGGGGACAAGGGAAAAGATGGGAAGCTCACCCCATTGCACTGTCCCGACGTTGGGAGGGGTTGTTTTGTGGTGCGGGACGACCCCTCTGTGGAGGTGATGTCGGTGTCGGCGCTGTCGAGGTGCCCTATTTGCTCAATAGATCCGGGGCACCTCACCAAAGGCGACATAGGTTGCACTCGCCGGGTTTTAGTGGGTAGAGCTGCGTCTACCTTACCATCTTTCGGGTGCAACGAGTATGACATGCCTCAGAGCATTTCCCGGCGTGAAAGATAGAAATAACCGGTTAGAGTAGTAGGTAATGTGAGCCACATAATTCCGAAACTGTACAGTGATTTGTCACTGACGTAATAGCAATTCAACCAACCAGTAATCTGTATGTAGGTCCCATTGGTCAATCAGAGCGCGTAACCGGCGAAGCATCGCAGCACAAATTTGGAGTAATTTGTTTTCATACAAAACACATAACATTACCGCTCTATCATACACCTTACCGCTTACACATTTGTGATATTTATACATTAGGTATGTATTTAATTATTATTGTTTTGTTTCAGATACAACAACCGATCTACCAGGATCTGTCAGAGTAAGAATTTTACACTTATATTGATAAGTTGGACTTAGGATACTCTCTTTAAGAAAAAGAAGGGTTAATCTAGATTAGGGTTAAGGATAAATCTAGTCAGTGCTTGTTTTTTATGTGTGAACGGGCAGACGAACCACATTATGGTAAGTGGTCAACATCGGCCATGAACGTAACTTGTCACATATGTATTCTCAAGCCGTCTAGACTCCACAACTTTCGGCCTCGTAGATACTTCATATGAACCGAATTAGACATTTTCTTTATAATCGTTATCAGCTTTTATCCATTCATAGCTCGCTCAATGCACGACAAGACTTCATTAAAACCTGTCCACCGTCGAATGAGACGCGCGCCAGGGCTTACATAACAGCTAATCACGAGCCCTTCTCAGTTCTCACTGAACTCAGATCCCTCGGAAGCCTTAGGTATGATGGAAGTCTAACCCTTTACACGGTCTGGTTCTTAGTGGTCTAGATTTGATGCCGGTAGTAGACTCAATTTGACATTTAATAAGATACTTGATCGATAGAATGTTAATAGTTATTCCTTGATCCTTGACTTTGTTTAAGTTCGGTAGAATTAAAAGCCTCAAGGTTTTACCTAGTTATTGATTTTGGGGCAATAGCCGAAGACTATTGCCCGTTTAGTGTGTACTGTGTACATGACCGATGATGATTTAACATTTATCATAGGCAGAGCATTTGATATATTTTTATGTTAGGAAGAGATAATAGGCAAAATGGCAGATAGCTTGCCTAGTGTCTATGCTTGGATAACATAATTGGTACACCCGAGCTCTACTGTAGGTACTCGGCCCTGGCAATTCCCTCAACGTCGGCTATCATGAGACGTACCCTGTGCCAGTTATTGTACCGGTCCTGCCCTTCTTTCAGTCAGAGTTTGTTGATAGAAATAAAAAGGATGGCATTGCGTGTGACACAGTTTGTGCCCACGTAGGTAAGTGGTAGTGCCATGCTACTTTGCATCCGGAATTGGCCGGCACTACCGGGGTGGTAGGTACCTGTCGCTCACATAACATCGGCGTCAAGTGACAGCTATGCCGTTCGTTTGATGCGGTTTGTGAGTTTCCTGTGGCCCATTTGGGGGATGGAGAAAAGGAGGGTAACGCATCTGCATAACTTTTGGTTGTGCGGATGTCTATGGACGTCGGTAGTGCTCCAATTGCTCGGTTGCCTTCCTCCCCTCTACCTACTACTAGGGAGCAGAGCCAGTATACCTACATATGACCTTTTTAACCTTTTTTTCCAGGACACCTGATTTCCAACAGCAGATGATGTTGTGTCCGGTACGAGTTGTATACGACACGCAGATGTTCTTGCAACAAGGTAAGAAGTACAAACACATAGCGTAAGCAACCATTGTATCTCCACTGCTGGGCACTTGCCTCCTCCTTGAAATTTGGTGAGGTGAGGTGATTAAGTCTATGAGGCCATGTTCACACAGCCTCATAGACTTTATATCTTAATAGGCAGGATTCACGATGTTTTCTTTCACCCGGTGAACAAGCTATGTTGATAAGGTAATGCGTCGGTCACACAGGCAATATTGATGACTTTATGTTTTTTTTTTCTAATGTTTACGCGAATTTCACTCATTAGGTATAATGAAACTTTTACGGATTTTATTACGGTTTATTAAGATTTTTACAAGCCCGACGTTTCGGATATTTTACAACAACCATGGTCACGGGAGGACTGACGAATCTAACTTATCAAAATTAGTTAATTTACTTATCAAATTAACGGCCAGATCATGTATTGATAGTTTCTCTTGTATTTATATAAGTACCTCAAATACTTTATACAAAGAAAGCTCGTCAAAAGATCTCATATTTTCATCATAATCATCGTTTTCTGCCCGTACCTATTTATCCACTGTTGAAGGCGTTTACGCCGGGAAATGCTCTGAGGCATCCCGTGGGGGAGTGGGTCTCCTCAGGCAGGTATGTGGGACTCGCTCTACCCACTAAAACCCGGCGAGTGCCACCAATGCCGCCTTTGGTGAGGTGCCCCGGATCTGATAAGCAAACAGGGCACCTCGACGGCTAGTCAGTCCCCCAAGGGACCGACGCCACCTCCACAGAGCGGTTTCCCGCACCACAGAACAAACCCTCCCAACGTCGGGACAGTACAAACAGGGCGAGGTTCCCGTTCTCGTCCCTGGCCCCCTGCTCTTTTGTCCCCTCTTCTTATAAGAGGAATACAAAGAGCCCTCTCGGCTCAATTAGCTTCGCCCAAGGTGGCTACTGAGCCCCACCGTCACGTCAAGGCTTGAACCATGGTGGGGTCAAAAGATATGTTATATTTACATCATGATCACCATTTTCTGTCCCTATTTATTCAATGTTGGAGAAAGGCCTCCATTAATGAATGCCAAGATATTCGATACTCCGCTCTCCGCATCCAACGTTCATTTTACAAAGGTAGGGCATCCAGTTGACCAGCTCATTACTACCACACATATACTACCACACAGTATAGGATATATCAGCAATATGTAATCTGAGTAACATGAGAAATACTTATAATTATAACAATTGTTCAAACAACAATACGATTTTTGAAACCTGATTCTTCGCTGATTTATGTCAAATAAACGTTTGTTTTCACTTTATAAGCGCTAATTGTGGCTAAAAATAATAATTTACCGGTGGGAGGGAAGCGCTGTGCCGCGCTCCCGGCTGCATGGGTACCACCATCTTGCTTGTTTCTCCCGTGAAACAGCTTTGCTGTGTTTCGGAGAGAAGGTCAAGACAGGCAGTGTAATTACTGGCACGGAGACTTAACATCTTATGTCTCAGGATAGGCAACACATAGATGAATTGCCTGGGCTCGTTCCAGGTAAACTAGTTTATGTTCATGGGCGACGTCGACCACTTACCATCAGGTGGCACGTTTGCCAGTTTGCCTATCCAACTAACATAAAAAAAACCTAGTATATTCAGAAAAAGTTATTTTTTTTTATAAATGAAGTATTAGCCTCTTGAATTATTGACTATCCTTCCAAAGGTGGGAAGACGATCACCGTGCCGGTTCGTGTTGAATGCGAGTGGCAAGGGATCGGCCGTCTTAGCGTTCATTGAAGAAGGCCTATGTTCAGAAGTGGACGGATAGAAGCTGATGATCCTTCCAAATGTATGGATATTGCGTCCAACGTGATTCCCGCGGCAGGGGCTCGTCGTCTTGACGTTCTTTGCAAGGGGCCTATGTCTAGCATTGAAAGGATACAAGTCGATAATGATATGAAAATGAAATGATGAATTTCCATCAAGAACCATCAGTACATTCAATCAGTTATATCACGATGGTCTATGTAAATTTGCTACGTTATCGGTGATTTAAATAGTTTGGGTTGTATGGAAATGATAAGCCGGGGCCAGAGACTATAAAAAACATTATCTATATATTATGTTCATTGTTCATGCTACGCGATGAACCAACGGTGGGACTTATCTAGAAGACCGAACAAGGGTTGATAGGATCGGTCACACATAATTTGAACATGCTATTATGGCACTTCCAATTTATTTTTTATATATACAACGTATATGTTTTACATAATATGAAGTAAATGTTCCAAGCTATAAAAACAATTACAAATACTATTACTTACATTAAAAGAGTATCACAAAACAATAAAAATAATTTATGATTAGCTTACGGTACATGACTTTTCATTGCGATCATCGAAGTAATAATAATGTGTAAATTGTTTTAGGTGAACAGCTGCAACCGAATCAATATGTCATCAACCCGCAAAACCCCCCACCGTGGATACAAAACCAAGTACAAAACCAAGTGATATACGTACAAAATGTGCCAAACAATTACATGCAAGCGTACCAACAGCCCATGGATCCCAATCAATACCAAAATTATGGGTACAATATACCGCAAATGTTGGTACCAGCTGCCCAAGACCCACGCCACATACAAATGATACCTGCCAACTTAGTGCCAAATATAAACGTTAATCAGAGAACGGTACCGCAAAATATTGCAATGCCAAATCAAATAATGGTAAACGAAGTACAAAACCAGATCGGACAGAATCAAACAGAGGCGTTGCAAAGCAATTTAGCAAACGAAATAAAACCTCAAGACATATCAAATCAAGCAATACATCAAATGCCCATATTCCAAGCGGAACAAAAATTACCGATGCAACAAGCGTTACCAGTTATGTCGAATCTTCAACCACGACTGCCACAGTTCGATCATAATCACGTTCGTCAAGTACATCCACAAGTGATTGGTTCTAATGTACGACCAAACTATCAGATCATTTCACAAAATGTCCCTCCGAATATACAACCAAATTACCAAACAGTAGTTATACAGACACAGAAGGTTCCATCCAACGTGCAACAAAATTATCAACCCATTGTGACGCAAAAGGTTCCTCCTATCAATAAGACTAACTACCAAGTTGTGAGTGGTAATAGCCAACCAATTTACAAAGCGATACAACCAAGACCCAACCAAGTTAATAATCAACAGATAAAACAATTGCCAACTCAAAATATTGTATACATGAATAACATCAGAAGAAATAACACAAATAATGCAGTTAGTGGACAAAACATAATATCTAATTTTGTAAAAATAGACAGTAGTAGAAAAAGAAAAAGTGAATCTCCAGAAGAAATACATAATAAAGTAGTTATTCAGAACCAAAACAATATTGTTATAAAGCAGGAACCTATGTCAAAGCCTGCAGTAGAAATCATTTCAAATCCTACGCCCGTTATGAAAAGTGAAAATAAAATTGTAGTCAACAGTTTACAAATAACCCCAATAGACACCCAAAATGTTAAGATTAAAGAGGAATTAGCAAAGCCCGTTCGAAATATATCATTCATGGAACCAAAACAAATGATTAGGAAAAAAATGATGAACAATTTTGAAGCGGTACAAAGTTTATCGCCTACAAGTGTTCAAGACAAGCTTGTTAGAAATACCGTTTACATGCAAGCAAGAGGACGATTGATAAGCGAACAGCAAGAAAAAAGTAAAAATGTATTACCACATTCGACACAGACGGAAAACGTTAATAGTAAATTAAGTGAAAACGATAAGACTGAAATATTAGACAAAAATATTGAAGAAAAGAAACACACAGAAGATAACGTTAAAGAAATTAAGACTGAATGTTTAGATAGTACCAGAGAAAAAGATGAGAAAAGCTTTCTACTAACTCATGTGTTAGATGGATATGTGATACAGGAATCAAATATGGCATTTCCTGTAAGTAAGATTATTTGAATATAATCTTAACAATAAAAATAACAATTGTTATTAAAGTAATGATCTATTGATTAGAGTGAGTTGAGATATATTTAATCTTTAATGTCCCTCTCTATTTACAGATTCGTAGGCCGTTGAAGGAAAAGACTTTGCGTATGAGTACTGAAGCAATAGATCCTTTAAGGGAATTTAAAGAGAAGACACTTGAAACGAAAGTGGAGAATGAAAGACTGTTGGATATATCTCAAATCAATTTAAAAGAGAGTAAAAGTAAAGAAGAACATGATACTAAGGACCAAGGTAATAAGCACTAAATACTACTTACTTTTTATAGAAGTGTGAATAACAAAAGACACTAACTACTTTTACCTTTGAATTGGGATGTAATGAGGATGGGATTTAAATTTGGGATGTTGACTAATTCTTTTAATTGTTTTTATTTAATAGCCTATAAAAACACCAAAAAATACTAATATGAAGAAATATATCAAATTTTAACAAAAAAAGACATAAATAAAACTAGTTTTTAAAATTATCGCTAAAATGCTCCAAACATGATACGTCACAGACCGATAAACATACTCGCGCTCTGTCAAGGCACACAACTCGTGCGCCTTGCAGTTCGCCGGTGATACTTATATAATACTTGTACATAACAGTTATGACAGCTTGTTTACCGATCAGTGACGTCATCGCGCATAATGGCGTTCGCAGTCACGTGATAATAGGTGATAAATAACGCATTTTAAATTAATTTTCTTTAACTTAAGACCAATAATATAGACTCTTAAAATGTTATTTTAGGTTTTCAAATACATACTTACTGTTTAAAACATAACTTTACATGAATTTGTCACATGTGTCAACATCCCTATTATATGGCTTACTCGTATTTTATCCAAACATTTACAAAATGCAAATTTGAATATCCCTACTGTTTGTCTGGCTCATCGAGCATAAAACCGGATAGAGTAGTAATGCGAGTCATAAAATTCCGAAACTGGTCAGTGATTTGTCACTGTCATCCATCAATGGCCATCAGTCGGCCAATCAGAGCGCAGAACCAGCGCAGCGTCGCAGCACAAATTTGTCGGAATTTGTTTTCATACAAAACACATAACATTATCGCTCTATTTCGGTTATATGCTCGATGGTTTGGCTTTACCAATATCGTAGTGTAGGTATATTTATGACATTTATTTTTGTATTCATGTTTTTCTCTGCCTTGTTAGGACAAGCTTACTTTAGGTTCTTCAGATGACTGACGAATTTTAAAAGTGAATGTCTTTTTTTTGTTTAATAATTATCTAAATTGTATCTGATTATATATTCTTTTACAGATAACCCGTTCAAACATATCGACCCAAGTGATATCAAGACGTGGTCTGTAGAGCAACTGTCGGAATATTTGAAGACATTTGGATGGGACGAAACCATATCACTGTTACAGGACCACGAAATAGATGGAGAGTCTCTGTGTCTCGTCTCCAAAGCTCAGCTCATGAAGATTGGGATCAGCGAAGAACACGCTTCGACTATTTGTGATTTCATTAAAAGCTGATAGAATCGTGTTTAAACTGAGAAAATGAGTCAATTTTAGAAAATACGTAAATCCTAGGATGCTTTAATTGGTGTATCATCTTATCTATTGGGCTTTCATAGGGTCTTCGAATGAAGTTTGAATATTGTTGATAATTTGATGGCGCCAATTTTTTTAAACTATATGACGTTAATAACAAGTTGCGACGCGTATGTGTAGCTGACTTAAGGCAAGAACTTTGCACGTACCTACATACTTACGTCATAAGTTGTGCGTTACATACGAATTAGTTAAACAAATAATTCATGATAAGTGTAGATGTACACTGGTTGAGTTTAAATTTTATCTCAAACGTCGGCCTGAATTGCAATATTTCTATTAGTGTTATGTCGCTTGATATAAGTAGTTATTTTATCTTCTCTTATTTAAAAAAGTTAAAACCATGATTCAATTGAAGGAGAATCCTTGTCTTTGATTTATTTTAACTTGTTCCTGAGAGCTTGATTTATTATTAGAATTTAGAGGCAATTTATAGTTACTATTATAAGTGTTATTATTTAAATGGGAGTTGTTTTTGTCTTCCAATTATTGTAAATAAGTTATTATATTATTGCTATGTGCATTATTAGGTACTTGTATGTCATATGTAATAAAACTTTAAATATATTTCTTCATTTTATTGAAACCTATACCGCGGTCTTTTACGACTTTCAAAATTGCAGTTACAAAATAGAATTTAGTTAGATAAATAGGGTAGGACTTTTATTAGTGTTGGCCTAGGACCCCACTAATTCTCGGGCCGCCCCTGACAATCATGCATGGGAAATCTATCTCTCGTTTATAAAGATATTTCAGACATAGACATATGACCATAGTAATGTGAAAATATGACGCCCGTTGAACATCTCTATCCTTGTTATGCTAGTTTTGACGTAGGAAGATTAACGCCCGAATACTCAAACGCATCTCAAATTTAAGACGTACTTAAACTCGTGTTGTCCCTCTTTTTTTCTTTGAATCTGACTGAGTATTAGGGCGTAAGCCCTCTAATTGATTTAATAAAAATATGGACGGCGGGAGGTATCATGGTGTGCGGTTGTGTTTTGTTTAGTTTCCCCTTAATTTTTTTTGTGTTTTATTCATTCAGAGCGGGTTTCTATAGTATTTGTTTTAAAACTTAATCTGTGTAATAATATAATATAATGTGATTGGTTGGCGAATATTATGGTGGATTGTTCTGGGTGAATAGAATGGGAAGTGATAGTTAATTGATGGGGTTAGGGCATTGAGGTATAATGTAAGTATTACATTATACTTCAATGGGCTAGGGAGGCGCAGCCACGCTCCTTGACATTTCCCGCCGTTTCTCCAAAGCACAGACAAAATATTGTTAACACGACAGTCTTGGCAGCATGGCCTCTGGTCTTAGCCGGTTCCAACAGGAACAAAAATAACATAAAAAAAGCAAATATACTAGAACGACAGAGAGCATCGGGGCGTGCGGTTATGTTTTTTTTGGTTTCCCGTAAATTAATTGTTATTTGGTGTTTTGTTCATTTGGAGTGGTTTTCTATAGTGTTTGTTTGAAAAACTTGATCTGTATATTATATTGTGATTGGTTAACGAATCTTGTGGAGGACTGTTCTGAAGTGGTTTCTATAGTAAGACTGTTCTGGCGGTTTGCTTCATAAACTTTATCTTTGTAATATATAATGTGATTGGTTGGCGAATATTGTGGTGGACTGTTCTGGGTGGATGGAATAGGAAGTGATAGTTGATTAATGGGGAGTAGAGGGGCGAGGCCGTGATACTTGCGGTTTGCCGCCGTTTCTCCATATTACAGACTTAATATTGTGTTTTGTATGGCTAATGCCTTTGAATAGAAAAAAAAGAAATGTCAAATGTATTACAAGTAGCTATTTATTTTAAATTTGCTTAAACAAAAATCACAATAAAAGATTAAATAAAAATAATAAATTATATAAATACACAAATAATAAAAAATAAATAAATGAGATCGTGCTAATTTTTCTTTCTAGATTTTTCCATAAAATTCACAACATGTGCGAATGGCGCAAATTTTCCACGCCGCATTCTTTTTTTTAATTCAGGGATAGCATCCTCCGATTCTGCCAGAGACGAATCTATATTTCCGGACACATCTTCCGATAAATCCGATTCATTCTTTTCTGTATCCGTATCTCTATACTTTTTATATGCTTCTGCTTTTCCACCCCCAGCACTGTGTTCTCTTCTACATATCAATGATTGTGGAGAGCCACATCTTTTTTCTGGCTGTTGACACATAAGACTATCGTAAAAGTATCTATCAGCGTGACCTGCTCGTGTTTTTTCGTCGTCATCAGAACTTTCATTTGAGGAGGGCACAGCACCTACTACTGTCTTTTTTGGTATCCGCGAACTTAAAAAATGTAAACAAATGTTAAATATCCTAAATGAACAAAATAAGCTAAACTTTAAAATGTTGCATGTGGTATATAATTTAGATTATTAAATTATAGGTGGATGGTATTTAGACATCAAGCATATAACCGGATAGAGTAGTAATGTGAGCCATAAAATTCCAAAACTGATCAGTGATTTGTCACTGACGTAATAGCAATTCAACCAACCAGTGATCTGTATGTACGTCCCATCGACCAATTATCTATCAAAGGCTATGAGTCGGCCAATCAGAGTGCAGAACCAGCGCAGTGCAGCAGCATAAATTTAGCGGAATTTGTTTTCATACAAAACAACATACTCCTGTTGCATTTAGATTGATCCTATTTTATGAAGGGAAGTACACGTATGTATTGTCTTCATAATAAACGGCTTGCGTAATCTGCGTAATTCTAATATCGAATCTCCAGATATCGTTCTTAAAATCATTATTCATTGAATGAATATCAAAAGTGACAGGTATGAAGATTTATTCTATGAAATACCAACTTATATTTTATTTAATGTAGCTCAACGAACGTCAATTGAATGTACCACTGGTTCCAAAGCTTTCACTTAAAAGAACCGACTAAACAATCTCAGTAGAGACCAGTGGTGCTGATAACTCTCTTTCTATTCCAAACCATGTCTGGTCCTATATGTGACTGGCACTCTAAGCCCAAAAACATTTACATTAAATCATTACCATCGTTTGGTCTGAACAGCTGCCACGGGCGTAACACCGAGACGAGGTGAAAGTGGTGCTGCCCCATCCTGAACATCTCCAAGACCCTAATAACAGATATTCAGAAATTTGCATCTACCTTATTAAAACATTTAAATAATAGGTCTTTACCTATGAAATTGCCGTTCTGCAGTACTGGCCATTTCAAATCAAAATAATTTTTGTTTGGCTAAGAATTCTAATTTCAAATTAATTTTATTTTAAAAACATGGAATTCTTTTTCCAAAAGTAGTCATTTGTTTATTGATTAGTGTTACATTTTCATCATCATGGATACGTAAAAAAATCGAGTAATTGGTTTGCTCGCTTCCGTTCTGGAAATTACAACCTGAAAAATGAACCTCGCGGTTGTCCGAAGACTTTGGTCGACAAAGGCGATCGTGGAAGCTGATGATACACAATCTACGGCTGAATTAGCAGCAGCTTTCGACGTTAGTGTCAAAACAATATTAGTCCATTTGCGTCAAACTGGCAAGGTAAAAAAGCTTGACAAATGGGTGCCCCACGAACATGAGCTCGTGGGGCACCCATTTGTCAAGCTTTTTTGACCACCCAAACACAATGATCGCCAGCGCGAAGTGCGCGTCGAAACGAGCCTTGTACTGCTCAACAGACACACAAATGATCCTTTTTGAACCGCATTGCTACCTGCGATGAAAAATGGATTCTGTTTGATAACGACAAGCGCTCAACAAGTTGGTTCAAGTAAACGAAAACTTACCCCTAGAAAAGTGATGGTCACTGTTTGGTGGTCTAGCGCCGGTGTGATTCATCACAGCTTTTTACCAAAGGAGGTGAGCATTACTGCAGATGTGTACTGTGAAGAACTGAACACAATGATGGAGAAGCTGGCACATCTCCAACCAGCATCGGTGAATCGCTCGTCTCCGCTGCTCCTGCACGACAACACGCCACCTCATACTGCACGGCAGACGGTCTCCAAGTTGCAAGAACTGGGGTTGGAAGCTCTCCGTCATCCGTCCTACTCACCAGACCATGCGCCTACAGACTACTACTTTTTCCAGAATTTGGATAACTTCTTGGCGGGAAAAAAATTCAATACCCGAGAAATAGTACAAAGTGCTTTTGAAGAATTTGTTGCCTCCCGTCCAGCTGATTTCTTTAAGAAGGGCATCAATAAACAGCGTAATGCGTTGGCAAAGATGCATTAATTGCATGGGTGATTACTTCGATTAATACAAATAAAAAATACATGAAAAAATCGTTTAATTTTTTTCATACAAAACGGCAATTTCATAGGTAAAGACCTAATATTAATATGCCTTTAGTGGATAGGTATTTTATTTAGTCTCGCGATGACGAATGATATATGTCAGACCTCCACCGTGATGAGTTGTTTATCGTTGTGCCTAGGGCCAAACTGGTCCGGTGTAAACACGATTGAGGGAAACGGTCATAAAAAGGCCGTACGTCCGTCTGTGTACCTACGTACATCTGTCCGTTTATAAAGCTCTTATTATATGTACAGAGAACACTCGAATGATTACTAGTATACCTAGTATTAGGTACGGAGGTACCTTAGTGCAAACACATACAGTTATGTAAAATAAAATGACGAAAAAGTTAAGTGAACATGAAAATGGTGGTTCCTCTATTTCACGTCATTCCAACTAACCAAACGACTTACATTGTCTCCTAAATGGAAATAGCAGTGTGTGACCCTTTCCACGTCTGCCCACGCCACCAGAAACTTGGCCATTGTGAGGGGTATCTTTGGCAGGAAATTGGAGTGGAACTTTCCCTGGCAGTAGATCGTGATAACGTCGGTGTCCTTCACTTCGAATATTATTCGGAAGATCGTTCCTGGCAAACATTTAATCGTTGTCATGATGATCAATATTCTCGTCAATTCTCCGTCCGACTTTTAATCACAGGCTGATGCGTCTTTGTATGTCACAAAGACGCATCAGCCTGTGATTAAAAGTCGGACGTATTCATGGGTCAGTGTCCTCGTACCATCAACGGAATATGTTTCTAACTTGTCCCCTGTGTGTGAATGTTGCTCTGGTCCCATGCTACTTACACACTGGCGTGGCTATGGAGATCATCATGTCATATTGATCTGGTTTCAGCACTTAAAATTCCAATAGCAAATATGAAAAGAAAGTATGACGTAGCCCGTGTTGAATACGGGGTAGGAGATTAATAATTTGTTGTTTATATAGAACTTCAATAGAAACTGTCAGAAAAAGAAGTCATATCTTCTATATGGAGCGCACATAAGCATAAAATGGGGATCTAATGGTTACTAGCGCTCTTTTTATTTGTATCCAAATTATACTCACCAGGGACAAACATATTATAATTAGTGTCGAGGTTGCCACTCCCAATCCAGACTCCATTTTTTCTAGACAATGATATAATATTATCTCGATGGAAGCGTACATCAAAATGGAGAACTACATCTCGTGGCTCTTCTCCTTCTTGAGCGCAGAGGTTAACTGACATTCTAGAAAAAAATCATGGTCATGGTCAACACTGCTAAACAATTTCTATTGTTAATGAAAGGCAATATACAATTCGGTGACGACATAACTACAAATCTCCGTCGTATACGTATATGTAAGTCGACAGAAACTCCGTATAAGAAATATTTTTTTCAGTATTACTTTAGCTTGCTTTTAGCTTTAGTTTCAAACTCGGATACTTCGATTCTAAAACGGGATTCTAAAACTATTAAGCCAGAGCCCAGAGCTTAGTATAAAACAGCTCTTATACTAAATTACAATCTGTGGAACAACTTAGGTAGTTGTAATTTTACATAAATTCTTACTTTCTGGCATTTTCTTTTATTTTACCTCCAATTTCAATTTTATCTCCTATTTTGAGAACTCCGGGTATGTTAGCCGTAAACACAGGCATTTTGTTTGCAAATTAATTAATATATAATTGATACTTGGCCCACGCTTTTGTAAGTCAGGACCAGTTATGTCTTTGATCATTTTGAACAGAAAATTTAAACATTGCACAATAACTTAAGTATATTTGTTGCAATTTGGTTACAATATTGATCTATTGTCAGAATAATTTGACTAGGAAGACAAATCTGTCAAGTAGTTATTTTAGTTGTGTATCAAATGGCCTCGCTGTGATTGTTTCTGGAAAAAATATTAATCAAGGGCTCGCAAAACCAAAGAAAGGAATATCTTAATATTATAGTAAAATAACGTTTCTTCGTAGATAAATAAGGATGTAGCCTGAACTGGAGAGCATGAAGGCTACATTATATATATTATAGTGATAGAGAGATTCGATGGGCTACCCCGGAATCGTTGACCGATAACGCTAATTTCTCGTTAACAATATAAAATGACCAAAATACTTATTTGTGCACTATAAATTTATTAAGTGTAGGTCAAATAAATATCATATTATTCATCATCATCATATCATAATATTTTGGTCTACTGTGGGAAATAAACCTGTTTTAATGAACGCTGTATAAAACGAGCGAACCTCCGCATCTCTCCTTCTTTCAATATAATATAATATCTATGGACGCTTTCACACCACGTCAATCCGGTCCCGTGGTAAGTTCTTGAAGAACATGTGTTACGGGTACCAGATAACAGGAATCTATTTAATAATTTTATACTATACATATATTTAAGATTTTTATTATATAATACACATATTTAATACACAGCCATGACCCAGGAACACAGAAAATATTTTTGTTCCCTGGCGGGATTCGAACCCGCAACCTCCGTCTTGAGTGACTGCCCGTAGTCTTCTTCGAGCCCCGCAAGGGGCTCGGAGGATGCTGAATCGGGGCTTATGGGCCCCCTGTCAGCGGCTTCAATCGCACCCCATCAATATGGGGCGGTCCTTGGGGCGGCCATTTGGCCTATGCGCTGTGCTGCATCTACAAGCAGGCGCGTCACAAACTCCGTCAGGTGGCACCGCAGGCGGTCAGTTCCTACCGAGTAAATTCACCGAGGTGAAAGCCCAGCAGAGAGCGACCAGCGACACGGGGCGCCTCCCGGCAGAGGTAGCTTGCAGCGCCCGCCAGCTGATGCGATGGTGTGATGAGCGAAGATGAGATGAGACGAGGTGGAGTGAACTTGATGTGGTGAGGTTCTTGGCTGATGGTTTTCATGGTTGATATTGACTTCGGTAACCTTTTCAGGGCCCGGACAGAAGAAGGCAAGTTGGAGAGATGGAAGCAGGATTAGTTTAGAGGAGGGAAATAGATAGATGGAGAGTTATATTCGGTGATGGCCGAAGCCGATTGGGGATTGACCGAATCAAGCAAGAACAGGACACAAGACACAACAATCACGTAGAGAGCAGCGACTGTGAGTAGCCTATGCCGGAACGGAAGAAAGAAAAGAAAAGAAAAGAGAAGCTCCCGTCTTGAGCGCCAACGCTTATCACCTGTATGTTACAATGTACTTACCACTCTGTGCTTACCACTGAGCCACAGAGGTCGTCGATATAAACCTAAAATGTCAACGGAAATCTCTCAATTCCTTGTAAATAAAACAGGTGTATACCATGGAGATTTGACTGATGCTAAAATATATGAAATCTTATTGAAATACATAATAATGTTAAATGTGCATAGTGCATTACTAAACTGAAAACGTCAAATAAAAATGAGTTGTCTCTTATGAGTTGTCAGTGTCAACTTGTCATCTATGTTAATTAAAATATGACCGCTAGGCGCTATTGCTGTGCACTGTGTAGTGAAAACCCTAACCTATTTAAATCAGGAATTCTGTAGTATAAATAGCTATTATCTTTAACAAGCCTTTATAGCTATAGTAGACTACACACAGGCTCAAGTTACTATAACTCAAGGTAATAATAAAAATTTATTGTTGTTTAATTATCAAGAAGTATTGTTGTATTAAATATATCATAATTAAGTTTTAGTCTTTAGAAATAGTTTACAAAAACATTTAAAAAGTGTCTTAAACTTTAAACTATATATAAAAACACAATCCTTGTGAAATAACGTAATTTCCCTTGGTTGCCGCACTATTTCAAATGGACGTAAAACTTTCCTATAAACTAAAAGTCTTGAGTATGTGTATACATATCACTAGTAATTCATCATCATCATCATATGAAACTCTAAAACTTAATAAGTACTACCTGAAATATTTATTGTACTTGTAAAATTGTTTTGTTCTGTGATAACCTGTAATTTGGGGTCAGTATGATATACACTGATAATAATGTGCAATGAAAGCAATACAAGAAGTATATACCTTCCGATTATGAATGTTATAAAGTCAAAGTAACTTAAATAACTTTTATTATTTTGAAAGTAATATAACACAAAAGGTTTATTCAATGTGGTAAAATTACGAGCATACTCTTCATTCTGTTACAATACAGTGTTAACACTTTATAATGTAGTGTATTTATTTGAATAACTACTAAGGCATTAGATAGACATAAGGCTTTGGCAAATCAACTAAAACAAGGATTTTTGCCATTTCCCCATCTTATACTTAAAATAATATATTAAACTACTTAGTATGTAATGCTACTACTTATTACTATTTTAAATAAACCATTACACCTAACATAAGTAAACACAGACATAATCATTAAGAGTCATAAATCATTAAAATTGGTTTTAGCAACATGGTAGTGTCAGAAGAGTCTCAGCCGCCAGTGGAGGGGGATGCAGCTCAAAGTAAAAAAGCAGCAAAGAAAGCTGCAAAGGCAGCAGAGAAGCAACAGAAAAAAGCAGAACACAAGGTACTAATAAGATCAATGTATCTTCAAAACTAACATTGTTGAGTAATGTATTGAGAATTAATATGTTAATCTTTATTATTCATATGTCAAATCATCAAATATTTTATATCCATTATTGTTCACAGCTTGCTGATTGTAAGCTACACAGTTAACAATGATTGTCATATCACACAACACATGTGTTATATATTAAGTTACTGTGTACCTATTGTGTACTTTCCGCTGTAAACAACTAATATTCAATACAATGGAGGCTTTATTACATAGTTTTATCAAATGTTTACCAAAAGTAGAATATTCTTTCAGTACAATAAAAGATTGGCATAATTTTAAACTTAGTTATTCAAGTTGGGCCAATGAATTAAATTATGCCATACATTCCTCCTTATCGCCATAATCATTATTCATGACTAACATTACAGGGAGCAAATCCAGTTCAAAGTGAAACATCTGAGCCAGACACGTCTGAAGGAAGATATGGTGTACATAAATTGATTCAATCTTCTGGTGAAAACCGTGACAGAGTGTACACTGATGTTGGAGACTTGAATGTGAAGATGGATTCAAAGATTGTATGGATTAGAGGTTATTATTATTTGTTAATTATCTATACATCTACACAGATATATATAATTGGAGTGTCTGTTTGTAATATTAAAATAAATGCTTTTTATAAATGCATGGATATATACACAGTATATATAACAAAATTACACTTTTTACAAGTTTTGTCTGCCTGTCAGTCTGTTTGTTCCGGCTAATCTCTGAAACACCGATTTTGATAGGACTTTCACTGGCAGATAGCTGATGTTATAAGGAGTAACTTGGGCTATAAAAATAATCATCAAATATCTGAGTTGAAATGGGTGAAGCTGCAGGCAACAGCTAGTTAATATTTTTAGGACTAGTACTAGAGGTAAATAGTTTGGCTATACAAGCCTTTACTTGATTAACATAATGGTAAGATTCCAATAATAAATTCAATCCAAAAAGTTTGGGTCAATTGATGTCAGTCAGATCAGCCGGCCTACTCTTGACACTTGATCCTATCGAAATTTAGGATTGGGTTCGAAAAGACGCTACAACTAGCGCACAATTTGACTCGATTACAGTGAAATTTTATGTAACTAATTAAAATCGGGATTTCTCGATCTTGTTCATACATATTTCCATAATTCGTACTCTTGACAACATTTTGACGTTGACGTATCGACTTCGAAATTGAAATTGGGTTCGAATTTACACAGTTCAATGTTCAACAAAACTTAAGTTTTTAGTGTTCGATTGCGTTGTTTAAAGTGTTTTTTATTAAAATTATGGCACGATTGGCACTTCTTTTTGGATATATTAGGATAGATCTAAGACAAAGGCGAAATCTAAGAAGAATGGCGCGTTATATGCCAATAATGCGTTCACTATGAGTGATGTATTGCCTCAGCAAGGAGCTTTGAAGTTGTTCATAGCGATTTGGATTTGTATCTACTATCTAGTATCTACGCGTTATAAGGTATGTCAATAGAAATATCTATAATCTAACCTCTTCTATAGTTCATCTTTTCTCTTTATTTACGGCCTATGTAGGATACATAAAAAATATATCTCAAATTATTTTATTATTGATTGGTTCTACAATGTTCTTCATATTATGTGATACCTATCTATTAGACAAATCAAAGTGCTAATTATAATAATCTATTTGACTTATTGAGTTACATATATTTGCATTATTTTATGAAAACTTCCAAATAACATCCGTACTTAGTAAGTGCTATTGATGGTACTCATATGGCTATCATACGTCCAGCCCAAAATGAGAGGTTTTATGATAGAAAAGGATTTCACTTAAGAAATGTTTTAATTATAAGTTGACTCCTGCATTCTGTAATTGTATAATTTAGTTTTAATAATGTCTTTTCTTTTATTAGTAATACCTTTAAATTGTATATATTATATTGATATAATATATTATACAATTTAAACAAATTAATTATATATATTAATAGGTATATTCTTTTAGTAATACCTTTAATTTGGCAAATAACATAAACATTATAAAGGAATCTTAAAATGTGTTCATTCCTTTTAAAATTTTGGGGAACTTGTTTATTTACTTGTTAATTCTAAGTTAAAATCATAAGAAAGTGATCATTTGTTTCATACATAAATATTATATTGCAATAATTATATGTTTTAGGAGACTCGGGCTATGGCCAAAGAACTATTATGATGACACCTATTTGGATGCTCCGGCTGGCTCACCTGAAGAACACTACACCAAGTTTCATTGCGTGGCACGCAATACAGTAAAGCATACTATTGATGTTCTGAAGAATAGGTGGCGTTGTCTCCTAGGCCACAGGGTCCTTCACTATAAGAAAGTGATCATTTGTTCCATACATAAATATTATATTGCAATAATTATATGTTTTTAGGAGACTCGGGCTATGCCCAAAGAACTATTATGATGACACCTATTTGGATGCTCCGGCTGGCTCACCTGAAGAACACTACACCAAATTTAATTGTGTGGCATGCTATACAGTAAGCATACTATGGGTGTTCTGAAGAATCGGTGACGATGTCTCCTAGGCCACAGTGTTTTTAATGCTTTCATTAAACTCTTGTTAAACTACTATTTGTTTTTATTTGCCTATCTATATTTTTGGATATTGATTGATATAATCTATATTACAATCACAGTATTTATAAAAATAAGTACTAAAATACTTAACAATTGGTCTTTTATTATCTTTAACCCAAGAAAGCAATATTTAAATAAATCACAGTATTTTGTAAACATATTAAGCCTATGTTTATGAGTAAAATACTTCATTTTCAATAAATAAACACCAAGATGACCAATCACTAAAATACATAACAATAATAATTTGTATGTTGTCTGTCAGAACTTCAGTTATTATTTTGGAAAGCCTTGGCACCAGCATTACTGGTAAATTAAGAAAGAAGATGATTTCTATTTTATTTTTTTGTTTACTATATTTTGAGCTATTTTGAAATTTGATGTCTATTCAAAATTGCGCGTAAGCTTTTTTTTATAGCAGCAATACACATTATGCCAGAATGTATAATAATTTATTTTGCTTTTAATGCTTTAAAAAATAAGTTTAGGTTTAATTTAAGGAACTACATTATAATAGATAATAATTAATTATTGGAGACATAATTAAAAAACAAACATAAAATATAATAACAAAATAAAATTCAACATAATATGTTGAATTTTATTTTGTTATTATATTTTATTATAATGGCCACATCGGTCGTCGATTCCAATTTCAATTCAATCGTAAACAAGATTTGTTCAAGAGTACCAATATACTCCAGATTGGAACTGGAACTGGATTGAATTCGTATTGTTGTGAGATTGGAACTGCAGTCAAGAGTAGGCCGGCTGATCAGGAAAATTGTTTCATTAATTTAAATCATTAATGTGTTTAGTGTTGTATGAAAATTATACATGTAATTCACATTTTGCCCTGAATTGTTTGTCATCAGTGTTTCGTGTGAGTTACATATTAATGTGATATAGCAAGGGAAAAACAATATTAACTAATCCTTTAGATGTCTATTGGATATTGATGGCTTTAAAATTTGATGAAAAAGTTTTATATTTACTCATAAAAGATAGCATGTTAGGTAAAAAAAAATAACCTGCAGAGTTAAATATATCTATTTGATGGCAAACAGACTTATCATAATTTTTAACTTATAATTTCAGCTCGTCTACAAACTTCAAGGGCCAAAGGAAAACAATGCTTCGCAGTGTTAAGGCAAAGTTCAAGCACAGTGCAGCTGCTAGTGAGTGTGAACGATGAGAGGAAAGTCAGCAAACAGATGGTGAAATTCACTGGCAAGTTCGTATTTACACTAAAAAGATTATAACTATACACTGAACTTCAAGTGATTATTAAAATACTAATTATTAGAACAAAGTAAATATTAACTATCAACTATTGCATGTCAACGAACTCTCGTGGTAACCTACCAACTTGTTTTACTTATTCATTTTACTAATGAGTATGAGCAATTAAACCTTGTTGTAATGACATAGGCAAATACTGACGTCACTAAGTGCCCCGCATGCTCAAAATTCTGTAAAATTTTAATTACTTGTATTTTACTAGCACCAGTAAGGAATTATATCCATGACTATTGGTGAGCTTATGGCCTTTTGAGTACCATGCCCAGTACCTGGATATGTAAAAGTTGATGATGATGATGATATCCATGACTGATATCTATCCCTGGCAGACTTTATTTATAGAAATTATCTGCACTTGTGGAGACTCAAACCTACAATTGTTGGTGTCCATTCACCTGATCACTACATTTCTGATAATATTTCCAGCATCACAAAGGAATCGATAATCGACGTGCAAGCGACGGTGGTGAAGACGACCTCGCCGGTGGAGTCCTGCACGGTGCAGCACGTGGAGCTGCTGGGGTCAGAGGTGTGGGTGGTGTCCGCAGCCAGAGCGCAACTGCCGCTGCAGATTGAAGACGCGGCCAGACCTGAGAAGAATGATGTGAGTGTGAAGTGTTTCCATCATTATGGATCATAATCTTAACATATTATGGGACATAAAATGATCAAAAACATTTAGGGCCGTATTAATAAATCGAACTCAGCTCTGAGAGCGATCTCAATCACGCTCTTGAGATGTTGTTCTAATTAATAAACCGAACCTGAGTTCACATTGTAAGACCCCGTAATCACTTGAGTGATGTCATATTAATAAATCAAACTCGGCACTTAAGAGAACTCTCGAGATCGCGCTCAGGTGCGTCTTTGCTGAGTGCAGTCCGATGGTGACTTGAGTGCATGCATTGTCAAGGTTCTTGTTCAATTTATGCTAACTATGCAAATATGGAAAATATTATAAACGAAATTAATTACTACGAAGCTATCGATCACTACGATGATATTAATTTATGGCCCAGCAGAATTCGTTTTCCAAAAATTTACATAAGGGACGCCCAAAATCCCATTCAAACACCTACTGAAAATTTCAAGAAAAGGTACAGATTCAGTCAAGAATCTGTTTTATTTAAAATAATAATAATATGTAGGGATAACTCGCACACGGCCATCTGATCCCAAACTAGGCAGAGTCTGTTCTTATGTCAACCAGGCAACTGATATATACTTGCATATTTCTAAATACATACATATTATAGAAAAATTACACCCAGACACAGAACAAAATATAATCATGCTCATCAGTCATTACACAAACATTTGTCCCCGGTGGGAATCGAACCCACGACCTTCTAGTTTAGCAGTGAGGGTCACTAACCACTAGACCAACGGGCCAGTCAATAACATCTTTAATTAGAGGACACCTGCAAAAAGTCGACAACAGAGGTCTTCCAATAGCACCAGAAATGGCAGTGCTCTTGACATTAAGGTTCTATGCATTGACTATAGATATTTAACCAATTAGTTATGAGCTCTCTGGTTTTATGCAACAGGATCATTTCAGGTAAGGCTCAAATAGTTTTGAGATTCTTTTTTTTTCTTTTACATGACTACAAAATTATTTAATCTACAATAATTACTTCTATATTTGTTATACATAATAGTTTCCAAGCCAACGTTTGACAGCGGATCAATTTATAAGACGTTATCACGTCAAAATGACGCTTACTTGAGCGCAGAATCTCAAAATCTTGAGATGGTGAACTTGAAACCGATCTCAAGTGATACGCGCTCAAAATACGTCTATTAATTAGCCACGAACTTAAGATGCTGTCCGAATCTTGAGTGTAACTCAGGTGAGATCGATCTTGAGAGCAATATTGAGGTCGAACTATTAATACGGCCCTTAGTTGTGTTGAACTGTCATATTGACCATATATCCAAATATGGATGTTTTTAGAAACAGTTCGTAAAGCCTATACTGAACATCGCTGTATATGCACGTGTTTAGGATCAGATTTCATCTTATCAATTCAATTTCCGTTTTTCTTTCTGCTTACTTAATAGGTAAAAAAGTATGAAAAAAAGCTTAATTCTAAGGCGCATAATCTGAAAAAATCGAGAAGGAGAACACATTGAGAGTTCTCAGGGAATTTTGATACTACCAATGGCTTACTACCAGCTCTTTTATTATAATATTATTTCTAGGACCCAACCTCAAAAATTTTACAGACCACCATAGAGTAATGAAAGAGGCCAATTTTGAAGCGGACAATCCTAAAATTATTCTGATATGACGTTCTCTTATCCCATCTGCCCCAGGACCCGGAGGCGCTGCGGATCCGCGTGAACCAAGACACGCGCCTCGACAACCGCGTGTTGGACCTGCGCACTCCAGCCAACCAGGCCATCTTCCGCATCGAGGCGGGCGTCTGCCGGCTCTTCAGGGACATACTCACCAAACGAGGTTCATTTACGGGAATACACAGGCATGGATAGACACGCACAGACACGTACACGCACTCACAGACACGTACACGCACTCACAGACAGGTACACGCACGCACACAAACGTACGAACACACACGCACGCATGTACGCATTTTTGTATAAAAACTTAGCTCTAGACTTGTTTGAACTATATGTACTTGGACTTAATACATTCTGCCTAAATGTCCTACGGATGTTACGACATTAAATGATAACAAAACGTATGCTGTAATAATATTAGAATTAGTTAAGTCACCTGGCACAACCAAAACAAAATATAACAACAGCCGGGAGCGTGGCACAGCGCTTCCCTCCCACCGGATGGGATGGGGACATTGATTGGAGATCAACGGTGCGAAATAACGAAAGATAAAAACTATAGTGATAGCATAGGAGGGCAAACGAGCAGTCGAATTAGGGGGTACCCCCAATGGGGGTCCCACAAACCTCACAAACCACGCGAAACGCGACAGCATAGCTGTCACTTCACGCCGGTGTTATGTGAACGAGAGGTACCACCCCGGTCGTGCCGGCCCAAGTCGGCTGCATAGCAGCATGGCACTACCTCGTTTATCCCCGTTTAAATGCGTTAATCCCCGAAAATACCAGTCCGATTTGAAAATTTATTTTGGCACATGATAGTACTAAGGCTGATATAGGCAGTTTATTTTAGAGGTTTTACGAACCAGCTAGTTTGATATAACCGCGATATTTGCAGGTTTCGTGGAGATCCATACGCCGAAGATAATCTCGGCGGCGTCGGAGGGCGGCGCCAACGTGTTCACGGTGTCGTACTTCAAGTCGTCCGCCTACCTGGCGCAGAGCCCGCAGCTCTACAAACAGATGGCCATTGCTGCTGACTTCGATAAGGTCATTTTTTTTTTTTTTTTCGGATGGATCTATGCTAATGGCCCGAAGGCCCTAATGCTTCAACGGATTAGTGTGAGCCCATTCGGCTTACTTTTGATTGGGGGGTTGCCCCCCGCCTACCGTGCAGTCTGTGACCACACGGCCTCCTGGCGTCGGTTGTGAACTCGATAAGGTCAACTTTTGTACTACTTTTTTATAGTTCGGGCTGAGCCCCCCCCCCCCCTCCCGCCTACTCCTGTGTAGCCTCGACTGTAACCACCAAATAACCCTTTCATACGGTCTCAGGGCGCCCGAGGGATACGTCAAAAGAACATAGGGAACCGTAACGAATTTAATCAGAAGAATTCAGGAGGAATAGGAATCTTTACTATCGCCTGATACCCCCACTACCCAATAGGTTAAAGACGTCATTGTTCACAGTCTCCATGCCTCCCGAGACGGACAACTTTTCTTTGACCTTTTGGTATTGCAGATGCTCATGGTACTTATTTTTATAGAAGAGAGGACAAACGGTGAGTGATCAGCGACATCCATAGACACCCGCTCCACCACAGGATTGCAGAGCAGCTGCGTTGCCGACCTTTTAAATATGAGTATGTGCGTTCAAATATAAGTGATATCGATTGGGTGGGTGACTTTTGAATTTGGAATACCTACTGTCTTCCAGGTGTTCACTGTGGGAGCCGTATTCCGTGCGGAGGACTCCAACACGCACCGCCACCTCACCGAGTTCGTGGGGCTGGACCTGGAGATGGCCTTCCGCCACCACTACCACGAGGTGCTGGATACCATCGGACAAACCTTCACCGACATGTTCCGCGGACTACAGGAACAGTAAGTGATATACACGTCCAGCTGCGCACGGGTCCCCTCGAAAAAGTCGTGGAGGGTATTAGGTTATGGTTCGTCAATGCGACGCGAAGCTGCGTTACTGCGGCGTTCATGGACAGTAAACGCAAAAGACTGAACAAGATTTTATGGACATAAATTCAATATAATGTGAGCATTCAGAGTTATCAACATATTTGCGCAACACATTTTGCAATGCCATTGAGCTAATGTTCATAAATATCTTAGTAAACACACTTCAATGGTACCTATCTAAGTAATAATGTAACATTAACCCGTGTGGTCAGGTACGCGGCGGAGATAGCGACGGTGGGGCAGCAGTACCGCGTGGAGCCGTTCCGGTTCCTAGACCCGCCGCTGAGGCTAGAGTTCCCCCAGGCCATACAGATGTTGAAGGAAGCTGGTGAGGGCTCTATTGTCCATGTATTGAATATTGATGACCCGATGGGCCAGTGCCTAGCAGCGGTCGCGGGTTCAAATCCTCTGTGGATCAGACCACTGATCCACAGAGGATTTGAACCCGCGACCGCTGCTAGGCAAAAGCGCGTTGGCGCTCAAGCCGGAGGTTGCGGGTTCGAATCCCGCCAGGGAACAAAAATATTTTCTGTGTTTTGTATTATACTGGGTGTATTTGGAACGCTTGCGAAAACGAAGAGGTATGATAGTGTTGGCATAGCCTGACATGATACAAGTGAGAAAAACGCGTTTTCTTTTTTTTTTGGTTGCTTTTTTTTGTATAATCCGGTTTAGTAAACATAATGTTACAGGAATTTGATGATAATGCTTTAAAATAATGTTTTTTTGTTTTTTTTGGAAAAAAAACGGCAATGTAATAAACTTAAATAAACAGCTAGCGGGCTGAATCAGCTGATAGCGTTACACGAGGTCGCCGCATGCACGAGGTGAACGAACTCCCGCGCGCGTCTTCAGCGCGATTTATCGCTTTAGTCGTTTATCGTTTTAGTTTTTACTTATTTTTTTTTGCGGGTTTGCATAATACACAAGTCCTAAAATATTCTTTAAAAACCGTTTCTGACATAAATGGTTATATGCATTATATAGTATATAAATAGTATATTATTAGGGTTTAATCTTCGCAAGCGTTCTTCTTCTATCTTAAATATATGTATAGTATAAAAGTATTAAATATATTTCCCTTGTCTGGTACCCGCATCTAACACAAGTTCTTCGAGAACTTACCACGGGACCAGACTGACGTGGTGTGAAAGCGTCCATAAATATTTAAAAAAAAAACCCGCCGAGTGTAATTTATAAGATGGTAGATGTCTGCATCGGATCATGGACGAACGACCCCACCATGGTTCAAGCCTTGTCGTGGCGGTGGGGCTTAGTAGCCTAAGAAGAACCCAGCACCTTGGGCGAAGCAAATTGAGACAAGGGAGCTACTCTTATAAGAATAGGGGACAAAAGAGCAGAGGGACAAGGGGTAATGATGGGAACCTCACCCCATTGTACTGTCCCGACGTTGGGAGGGGTTCTTCTGTGGTGCGGGACAACCCCTCTGTGGAGATGTGGCCGTCGAGGTGCCCTGTTTTCTCGACAAATCCGGGGCACCTCACCAAAGACGGCATTGATGGCACTCATCGGGTTTTAGTGGGTAGAGCTGCGTCCACTTTACCACCTTTAGGGCGCAGCGAGTCCCACATACCCGCTTGGGGAGACCCACTACCCGGCGAAATGCCTCAGAGCGTTTCCCGGCGTAAAAGAAAAAAAAGGATCATGGACGTACATGTGTATTTATCTAAATTTCTTAAGTTCCCGTAACCTTGTAACTGGTGGTTATCGTGGTGTAATTGTTGGTTTATTTACCGAATATGTCTAAACCGTTAAGGCGATGAAAAGTTAGACTCCGGATATCTCAACACTACCATAGGAGGCGAAAACCATTGCGCCGCGGGCGACGAACAGGGGCGCGTAGGAGGCGCTACTTAATGCGCCTCCAGTAAGTAACGCCCCTGTGGTCGTGTCGGGCTTCAGAATTGGAACTTGGGCTCAATATAGCACGACGTCGCGGGGACTGGTTAGTAGCGGCCCTTACGAGGAGTAGTCTGGCCTTCGCCGGAGCCAGCCTGTCGCTGAGATGCTCCTGTTGTCTGCAGATCCGGGAGCCACAAAAAGCCTTGCAGTGGTTTTAGTTTAGGGTAGGGCACTCCCGGGTGCAAATCCCACAGAGGGTCAGGATCTACCCAAAGATCCTGGCTATACCCATGAAAGGAATTTCCCTGCGATGTCAAAAACAAAGGAGGCAAAGACCAATCCGATTGTCAGTCCCGTTATCCACACGAAGGAAAAGTCACTAAACTGAAATTCGAGATTGTCATTGATCATATTTAAGATCCCAAGTCAAATAACTTAGGTCCATTAAGAATAAAAAATTCTGGATCTTACGAAGTCCGAAAAAACTGGGCACATTCTGTTCTTGACAGTCGGTCGTGATAGACGTGTTTCGGGGACGGCACACCAGTTCATCAATTTTATAGTTTTATTCGTAATGTTGTAATTACTGTCTATTATAAACTGTTTGCAGGCGTGACACTGGGCGAGGAGGATGACCTGTCGACCCCCGACGAGAAGCTGCTGGGCCGGCTGGTGCGAGCCAAGTACGACACGGACTTCTACATCCTGGACAAGTACCCGCTCGCCGTGCGACCGTTCTACACCATGCCCGACCCTAACAACTCAGTGAGTATATTCGGTAGAAAACCTCTCGCCAACTTATTGTGTACTTATATTAGGTACCAACAGATGGCTGAACATGGACACCCGGTAAAAAAATATAGTGTATTTGGCATCTCTTAATTGGATTTAATTTCCTAAAACTATTTTAAACGGGATATTTACCGTGATTTTTACGTTAACTTCGACGATTACGTCACGGGCACTTCCAAAACCGTTAAAATCTACGTGCATACTTCAGCCTCGTTTTTTTTTATGTTAGTTGAATAGGTAAACTGGCAAATGTACCACCTGATGGTAAGTGGTCGACGTCGCCCATGAACATAAACTAGTATACCTGGAACGACCCCAGGCAACTCATTTATGTGTTGCCTATCCTGAGACATAAGATGTTAAGTCTCCGTGCCAGTAATTACACTGCCTGTCTTGACCTTCTCTCCGAAACACAGCAAAGCTGTTTCACGGGAGAAACAAGCAAGATGGTGGTACCCATGCAGCCGGGAGCGCGGCACAGCGCTTCCCTCCCACCGCAAGACATGCGCGAAAAAAGTGAAAATAACTGTATTTATTTTACAAAGATTTAAAGTTTATTTGTAATAGTAAAGTGAGTTAAAAGGTATGAGTGTGTTTTTAGTACCACCACGCTGTTTATTTCCCACGTAAAACATTGCTGATATCAAGAAGGACCGGTGGCGTAATTATGGGCACTGATATTCCGTCACAGAACGGGCACGATAAGGGGCGGTCCCGAAGAAGTTCATCATAGACGATTTCACCTAAGTAAAGCATGGCTCGTCCGCTAGTTTGCCTATCTATGGAACATAACAAGTTGTTATAAATGGTAATGTTTTTAGGAATAGATTGGTAATGTTATGTGCTTTGTATGAAAACAAATACCGCCAAATCTGTGCTGCGACTGCGCCATTGACAGGTTGACCGATGAGACGTACATACAGATCACTGGTTGGTTGAATTGCTATTATGTCAGTGACAAATCACTGATCAGTTTCCTAATTTTATGGCTCACATTACTTTACCTATATGCTCGATGTTGTAAAGGAGATGGCTAAACGACTGCCCTTAACATGTATAGATATTGCATATTCACTCCTAACAATTAAAAATTAATTCATGAATTATTTCATATACAATATACTTATAGAACTTTCAAGAACTTATTTAATACATAAAAGTATATCAATTGTTATCCTATTTTTTTCAAGACAACATGTAGTGCTGCAAGCATCTCCGGACAAAGTAATCGAGATTGACGATTCTTTTCGATAAAACTTAATAATCGAAAAAAAAATTGCTGAAAATACTTCGAGAATGTATTACCTAATTAATAGATGACTACCATAACAATCTATTAACACTTTTCAGTCGAATTGTCAGTTGATTGAGCAATATAATAAGGAAGTATTATTCATATAGTTGATCAGGCGATGCATTCAGGATGGTCATGGCTATTCAGAATTGCCCACGGGTCTACGGCTACGAGCAGTAGTTGTAAAAGATAACGTATACTACACGTGGGATATTATCGACATCGCCCACTCGTTTTCATATGAATGCCCCATAAACCTAACAGACAGAATGTCGCAATCACACCTGTCATATTATTTGCTATTTATCCCAATTGTAGCATTAATAAGTATGTATATTCACTCATACTTATTAATGCTACAATCAATAAGTCAATTTATTATATCACTTGTTATCATTTCTCCTCAATTTAAAATTAATATTTTTTGACACTTCGATTATTTAATCGATTCTGTTATGGTCCCGAGTTCAATCATTCATCTCTATGAGCATGCAATAAGCCAAATAAATTAAATATGTAATAGAATAAAATAAAATCAGTGAAGTGTAATTGATACATTAAAGGATAAAAGTTTGTGCCCAAAAATCTGACTTGGCTTAAAGGTCTCGTAACCAGGCCATAAAATATTAATAAAAAAAAAAGCCAAATAAACGTCAACATCAAACGTCATCTGTTCACTTCTGCAAAGAGTATGTACTCCATGCACTGCTGTTCGTTAGTTGCGCAAAATTGTTTTTGATTTTTGGTACTGACCTTCGTTTGGATTTTGGACTAAACTTTTTTTGGCGAGCACTTTGTTTGTGCTCGCCTATCATATTGACCCCTTGCTCCGTTAACTGACATTTTTAAAGTCTTTAAAAATTGATTTATCAGAAAATCATAAGTTTTAAGTTTAGCATACTTATTGCATAGGCATTTCTATTTTTTATTTTTTAGATTGTAATAAAACTATAAGTTCCTGAAATATTTTTGATACGAAAAGCTAATGCTAGATTATTTTGCAATATTAAAAGATAGGTCTTGTGTTTATACATGGTAAGGGCAGACGCCCATACTTCAATTTGGCCATGTCATTTACTGTAGAATAATTTTGTATTAGCGACATAATTTATTAACCGATTAAAATCAATCAATCACGAGAGCGTATGATTAATTTGACTGCACTGTAAATCCATAGTCTTACCCTCGGCGCTGGTACCCAGTTACCATGTCGTAATCACGTCGCTCATCATACACGATATTGTTACAGAAAGTGTCCAACTCGTACGACATGTTCATGCGCGGGGAGGAGATCCTGAGCGGAGCGCAGAGGATACACGACCCCGAGTTCCTCACGCAGCGGGCCAAGCACCACGGGATAGGTGAGATACATTATAGTTTAGCTAATTAAATATTGGGTGTTGAATATTGAATGTATAGTATCATGTATGTGCATCATGATTTAGTAGTACTAGTAAAATTTACATGGACTTACTAAGCTAGGCACTAGCTTAGTTTAATGGTTGCTCAAATTCCTATAATTTAAGAAAGCGAGTAAAAAAATTATGACCGTTATGATGATACATTAAAAACAACAAGACTGTTAATTAGGGTTCTGTACCCAAGGGGTTAAACGGGAACCTGTCAGTCTGTCACCAGACTGTATCTCATGAACCGTGATAGTCAGACATTTTAAATTTTTACAGATGATGTATTGCTGTATAACAACACATACTAATCTATACTAATATAAAGCTGAAGATTTTGTTTGTTTGTTTGAACGCGCTAATCGCAGGAACTACTGGTCCAATTTGAAAAATTCTTTAAACACAGAAAGCTTATTTATCGAGGAAGGCTATAAAACATCACGCTGTGACGTATAGGAGTTAAGTAACGCGGGCGAAGCTGCAGGCAACAACTACTAACAGAATAAAATCAATATTTAAGGGGGCTGCCATACAACAAACGTGATTTTTTGTTCATGTCGAATGTTGTATATATAATTTTACGGAACTTTTCGTGCGTGAGACCAAGTCTCACTTGTTCACACTTCTCAACCATAAGTATATTGTTTCAGATATCAGCAAGATAGCGGCATATATTGAATCGTTCAGACTGGGCTGCCCGCCGCATGCAGGTATTATATTATTTGCTGTCTTTATAATAATGGATGAATGGATAAGTTAAGCGGGACCCAAGAAAGTATATTTATATAAAAAGATGGAAATTAAGAACAGTTTTGTAGCTTAGATGTATATTTATATAAAAAGATGGAAATTAAGAATAGTTTTGTAGCTTAGAAGTATATTTATATAAAAAGATGGAAATTAAGAACAGTTTTGTAGCTTAGAAGTATATTTATATAAAAAGATGGAAATTAAGAATAGTTTTGTAGCTTAGAAGTATATTTATATAAAAAGATGGAAATTAAGAACAGTTTTGTAGCTTAGATGTATATTTATATAAAAAGATGGAAATTAAGAACAGTTTTGTAGCTTTGATGTATATTTATATAAAAAGATAGAAATTAAGAATAGTTTTGTAGCTTAGAAGTATATTTATATAAAAAGATGGAAATTAAGAATAGTTTTGTAGCTTAGAAGTATATTGATATAAAAAGATGGAAATTAAGAATAGTTTTGTAGCTTAGAAGTATATTTATATAAAACTATCTGTTGAAATCACGGTGTCGCATTATTTTTATTTTGCTATATCTTCTAAGATATGCATTTCAATTGCATGGTGTAAACGGGAAAAACGTACTTCATGAAATGCTCAAGCTAACTAACATATTTAAAATGATAAGGATTAATACCACATTTGTGTATTACAGCTTTCCAACTACCGTTATATAATTGCCCATTTTTTAAGAATAAAAATGGATATAGTATGTTATCCTTAAGAGATACACATATGCCATCGCGGACTTTTTTGTAGATCTTTCTAAGGTGTACAAAAATGTAGTACATTATTTTGATCTATCTGTTAGTGTTCATCCAGCGTTTGCAATGTAAGTGCAAAAAATTTGTTTATTTACGACATCACATTAGAAACCTCAAAAATAACAGTATTTCTCCACTATTAAATGGATGTTATTATACATATAAACCTTCCTCTCGGATCACTCTATCTAATAAAAAAAACCGCATCAAAATCCGTTGCGTAGTTTTAAAGATTTAAGCATACAAAGGGACATAGGGACAGAGAAAGCGACTTTGTTTTATACTATGTAGTGAAGATGGAAATTAAGAATAGTTTTGTGGCTTAGCCGTTCCTATAAACAATATAAGTCCAGCAATGATTTCTCAATGCATCCTCACTGCTATATGTATGTATATGTATGTAGTAAATATATACTTTTCGCACTTAATATTTATGGTGATGTTTCCCAGGCGGTGGTATCGGGCTGGAGCGCGTGGTGATGCTGTACCTGGGTCTGGACAACATCCGCAAGACCTCCATGTTCCCGCGGGACCCCAAGCGGGTCACCCCCTAAATATAACAAGTTGACAACTGACGTTACACAAATGTTTATATCACCTTTATAAATATACATATTGATTACATTTTTTTGGTTTTTATTGTTTAGTCAGACAAACTGGCAGATAAGCCATCTCACGAGACTAGCGACCTTAATCCTGAGATGGTAAGACTTTGTGACAGTAATTACACTGTGTCCTGTCCTTCTTTCTGAATCAGTCGTTTGACGGGAGAAATATATTATAGGATGGTGGTACAGACTGGCGCAGCACGCCTCCCTCGCACCACTAACACGTCTCTATGTTTAAAAATCCATGTCACATTGGACCCGGTTAAATTCTAAACTACTTTTTACCGATTTTAATGAATATGTATCATTGAAATGGGTTAAATAGTAGTAATGAAGTTTCATGCATGGTTGTACTGTCTGGCAGGACATCTGCCCGGGCAGTAAAAAAATTATTTCTATATTATATGTAGTTGCTAATTTATTTAAGGAATAAAATTCCAACTTCCGAATTCAATGAACACTAGATTGATCAATCAATTTTTAGGTAAAAATCAATGACTCTTCAGAGTAGCTTAAGATTAACAGTAAATGAAACTACAATTTATTGTTAAAGAAATAATATTTTATAGCATGGTTCGGACAAATTGATACATTATAAATATTCGAGTTACAAAGAAATGCAATAAGTACTGTTATTTACACATTCTCTGAGTTTAAAATATTAAAGACGATACATCGAAATCTATATTTTAATGTAGTGTTATAAAATACTAAAACATTTTCTAAACCGTTCAACGCCCACTCTGACAAACATGACATAGTATTTTCATTCCATTACATTGTCTATCAAATGCAATCATTCTTATTATCAAATACTTCATTATGATATTATTAACAGTAAAATTTCAGTTCGATATAAACAACCAGTCATAAATAATTATTTAGGTAAAGTTGTCAATGTTTCAGAATTTTATACCAAATCAGAGGTGAATAAAGAATGATATATGTAACTAGCCAAATTACATAAATGTAGTAACGGAAGTGTAAACAAAAAATAAAATATGAGTTTCAATAGAGATTTTTGACTGCTCCATAATTACATTGAAATTTTAATAATTATAATTTAAAAACATTAAATACATCACTTTAATTGCCTCCACAAGGTAGATGTTTTTCAAAAATTTCAATAAGTACTGATTAGAATTACCAATGTTTAGCTGTTAAATCTCATATGGTATGTACAACAATGGTATTTAGTAGTAAAACCACCGGGCTGAGTCATGTATATTTTTTTAATTGAAGTATTACTTTCATTTTGTTACCAAATAAATAAAATCTGAATGTGTAAAATTCCATAAAATTTTAAATGCATTAATTTGTTATTTTAAGAATTATAAATACATTGTCTGTTATTTCCTCAGGTAAAAAGAAAGAATATCTATTAGAAACCATTGTATTCTAAATATTCTTATTCTGAGTTAAGATAACTCATACCTCTTCAATGTTCATTAACTGTTGTGACTGTTGTTGTAACTGTTGTGTCAATCAAGTAGTGTTGAAACGGATAGTAGTTTGCCAGATACCGGATATTCGGCCTTTTATCGAGATAATAACTAGTAACTACTAGATCCAACTTCACACATGATGCTCATGATACTTTTTGGGACTGCAATGAAGTGGCAAAGGATTATAGTAGTAGTGATCTTTATGATGAAGAAATCCAATTACTAAGGCGATTGACTGTTTCTTAAAGACATCAAATCAATCATTATTACGACCCATACATTTCGTGGTCAGTTAATTTGGATCAGTACCCGCAGTTGTCAAGGTTTGCTAGAATTTATCTTTCAGCACTTGGCAGTAGCATTTACAATGAAAGGTTATTTTCAGAAGCTGGTCTGGTATACAAAGCCAAGCGGAGTCGCCTCATACCAACAAATGCGGAACATTTGGCTTCATTAACCACAATTTGTCACTTGTTAATTTGGAGCATAAACTAATTTATAGAACAAAAATTTTGACGTGCGATAAATAAAAAAATGGTGTCCATAGACCGGATAGTGAAATACCGGATATCTGTTTCATCTCTACTATCAAGACGTAAAGGAATATGTACATATAGATTGGTAGATGTATGTCTTCAATTAAATGCTCAGTAATAGTGTATAATATATATTAGGGATTAAGTAGGCTTATAATTAAGCAGGAACATAAGAATTCGTATAGTGTTAAAAATGAAGGCAACAGGGAGGGTAGGATGCATAAAATCTCATGTCTAAATCATTGTACAGAATGATCACAAAATGTGTGACAAATATATCATGACAAATAAACCTGGTAAATACAAAATATATGTGACATTTGCCGGAACAACACTTTTCCTTCTCTGTTACCTTCGACACTAAATCTTAACCGTAAGTAGAAATTCTATAGGTATACTGCCACAGATAGTCGAGTACGAAGTCTAAGAAAATATTCATTTGAGCGTTACCTAAGTACATCACATTTTATTCAATATATGTCGTTATAATTTGAATGGGGTCAATATGACCCCGAGTGTAGTTATACTTCACTTTATCACTTAATACACTTAACACTTAGTAATTTACACTTGTCACTTAACACTTATCCAAATAAGTTTTTCAGGTCATGCTCGTAAAGGGCAATGACCAACATGATGCCGATGCCGGTGGCCAGCCCCATCAGCTGGAGGATGCACTGGCACAGCGTCCCCTCGTTGCTGTGGGACGAACTCAATTCCGGTATCTGTAAATGTCAAGTATAGAGTAAGAACCTGCACTTGCTGACTTTTATTTGCACAAGCATAAAGCTATAAGTGCATTGGGGACTCGATCTAGCTATACTATATCGATCTATCTGTACTGTGTATATTAGCTTGATGCAAATTTAAACTCTGTCACATAAGCGCGAAGATATAATTATTAGCGCGAGAAGCAGTACAAATCTAAGTTTTGTTTTTTTTCGAAGCATCCCGACCTACGCAGAAGTATACTAACAAACGAAGTAACTATACAAACGATAGTCAGCAAATCATCCGTTTTTATAAGATCAATACAAGTCCACATGCACTATTCATCAGAATTTATCACCACGCAAAAAAGGTACGACATAATATGCGTGTACGTGCTTGCGCGTGATCTATGCGAGTAAGTCCACATATTTTAATATCAGTGTATTTATATGTGTACGTGCATTACACACGTGCTTGCAAATATTAATGTGTGTATGCGTGTGCGTGTACGTACCATGTCGACGAGCGCGATGTAGAGGAACATGCCGGCGGCGACGGCAAACAGCCAGCGGGTGGCGCTCGGCGCGTGTCCGGCCAGCACGCCGCACACCATTCCGGCCAGGCACAGCACCGACGACAGCGCGTTGTAGTACACCGCGCGCCGCACCGACATACCCGCCTTCAGCAGCACCGCGAAGTCGCCTGGAATACAACATCCAAAATTAATATTATTATTTACTATACTATAGACAATTACGCTGGGGGGATGCCATCCGGGAAGAATTACCATCTAACGTCTCGGGATCATGAGTAAGTTGCCTGGGCCAGTCCTAGATAAACTGATTGGCATAGTCATGGGCGACGGTAAACGCTTACCATCAGGTAGCTGGTCTGCCCGATTGATTACTCAGACACAAAAAACTCAATCATAAAAAACCGGCACATGGTACGCTAGAGCAAGACCGATAGAGAGAGAAGATAGATAGAAACCAATTTTTGGACATGTTAACGGCCCGCGGGCCCATAGAGTTAGTGATAATTATTAATTACCCAGCTCGTGAGGTAGTTCGTGACACAGCACGGCAATAGCTGTAGAGAACCCTCCAGCGATGTTCGATGCGAATGCAGCTCCTGAAATAGTAAGTTAATGAAATGTTAAACGCCGTCGACACTGAGATAATGTTACTCTAAACACCGACATCTCTAAACGTATTACCCATTTTAAGGTGGGCGAAGTAGCTGTTCCTATTAAAATGAATCTATCTGGGATTAATTTCAATATAATTCTAATACTGCCGTATGTGAAACAGCCGATGAGATCGACTCAGCCTTGACTCCGATTTGCGTGACAAGTTTCCATTACCTCTAACCATCGAGCATAGATAGAGAGTAGTGTGAGCCTTAACATTCCGAAATTAGTAAGTGTTGTCACTGATGTAATAGCAATTCAACCAACCAGTGCATTCAAGCAACATGTGAATGGCCATCAGTCGGCCAATCAGAGAATTTATTTTCATACAAAACACATAACATTACCGTTCTATTCTGGTTATATGCTCGATGCCTCTAACACAAAATATCAGTACACGTTATCATGCGTCAGATGTTTTCAGGTGGATATATCTTTATAGAAGAAAGAGCAAAGGTGATCGCTTATCAGTGGTACTCACCAATGGCCATTCCGTCGGCGAAGTTGTGGAGACCGTCGCCCATGATGACCATCCAGGCCACCGACGACATGCTGGAGGGCGGCGCGTGTACGTGCCCGTGCGCGTGCGAGTGGCCGTGGTGAGCTCGGGAATGTTCCCTGCAAATGAGTTTGTTACACTCCGATGCAAATGGGTGTAATAAGTTTGACCGCATGTGTAGTGGGGCCGTAGCCTGAGGGTATACATAATATAATATGTCACGCCGCTTCATTGTGCCGATCGTAAGCAGATGCATTATATAGATATTGATAGGGCAACCCCCCACTTTAACAAACCAATAGTGAGCCAAATGTGCTCACACTAATTCGACGAAGCATTAGGGCCTTTGGGTTATTAGCATAGATCCCTCCGAAAAAAAAAGAAAAAGATATTTATCTATAGTAAAGCGCTGTGAGAGTGACGTTCCATGCGTATAATATTAAAATATCTATATTTTAAATTAGGACATTGATCATCATCAGCCTCTATCAATCCACTGCTGAACACAGGCATCCCTCAATGAACGTCAAGACTTTGAATGTTATTGCTTTCTTTTATTTTCCTTTCAGGCATCATTCTTACATATTGGCACTTCATATTACACCATTTTAACATAAAAACAAATATGATGAAAAGCGCGTGTAGTATTGACAATGATTGAACGTTTCGTCTATGTTCATACCTGTGCTTACATAATATATATACCCACTTCATACTTAGTGACGCGCGCTCTGTATATTATGTATACTCTAAAGCCGTAGCTCTTAAACAGGCCAACAGATTAGAATGCGGTTTTTTATATATTTGAAATATTGCAGTTCATATACATGTTTTATAAAAATCGGTTTAGACATTTTAAAGTCATAAGCATTTGTTATTGCGTTGGGTTTTCTAGGTTTGTTTAACCTTTAAGTTTTGTAGGCTACGGTGAATAAACAAGCGAAATGTGTGAAAAAAAATATAACAAAATATTCGCGAAAAAGTTTTACCATCTAGGCCTACTAGCGAGACAGCAATAAAGTTGTTTCGAGTAATATACATATCAAGGCATTCGACATCATATTATTTGACGACACGTATTAACTCATAAAGTTGACATGGGCTGTATGACTGACCTTTCATCCACCGAGTCCTAAATCTCAAGAGTACCTTGTTCTATAAGCAAACTCTTACTAGCATACTCACTCCATTTTCTGTTGTGGTAATAAATGTACTAACCTCAATATAACTGTATAGCTGTCACCATCCTTGGCATCTTTCGCGCCATCTTCCTTGTGCTTAATGTTGTTCATCTCCACAACTGCAGGCGTTTCAGCTTTAAGGAGCCAATCCTTAGCGGTTGGCTCATTTTCTTTACCCTCCGAGTTCAAAGCATTGGAAGACACTACGCTCACGGAGTTGTTGTGTTTCTTGGCGTCTTTCGGACTCGGCGGCACGCCATCTCTCAAATGATGATCATCGTGCGTGTCTGTGTCTATCTCGTCGTAGCAGTACGGGTATTCCGAATACTTATGTTTGCACGTCTTCGTTGTGGGATCATTTTTCTCGTCCCTCTTAAATATCTTCATCAATGCATTGGAGGTGGGGGACTTTGATTCCGAACAGCCCCCCGTTTCGTCTTTCAGTACCCTGACGCGGGATGGAAGTTTGTCATCTTCGAGTTTCTGACGTCTTTTCCTCCATTCGGCGACAACGGTCAGACCCTTTTCTGTGAAGTAGAAGAACACGACTCCGAACATGGCCGCGAGTCCCTTCCACATGCCATCGTCGTGCGATGCTCTCGCCTCTAGCGCTGTTTCACTGTCGTGATCGTGTTCTATGGGGCTCATAGCGTGGGGCAGTAGGTGGAGCAACGCGTCTCCGGAAAGCGTCCCAACCGCCAACGCAACCAGAAACTGCAGCATGTGGTTGTAGTACGTCTTGTCCATGATCGGTATCACAGCCACTCCTAGCAGCCCACAAGCGCTGATCGCCGTTATACTTAATGACGAATACATCCAAACCCAGAACATACTTTTCGTATTCGCGTTCTCTTTTTTATCCTTTCGACTCGGCAAGAACATTTCTTTGACACACCCGTTCCTTTCCACGGAGGTGTTGGCTAGTTTTTGATACAGTAATATAGGGCATATAGCTTGGAGAGTGTTCTCCGATATTAGGTTCTCTGACTCGTGATCACTCAGACTGTGGTCGTCGTGATCGTGGCCGTGGGGTTTTAATCTCGTATTCACTGTTGTGATAAGTTCCTCGCTGCTTACACACTGGAATTATAAACGATTGTTTGTGTGAGTGAACGTTGTAATTGATATATCTAGCACCGAATCCTACCAACTTGAGACTTAGTTAAGGCAAAGGACCATATATAGGCCTGGATTTGGCTTAAAGTTAATAAACATGGACAATTGTATCATATTCATGAGCGAAGCAGGCCACATATCATTAGACAGTTTCATCATCATCAGCCTCTATCCGTCCACTTCTGAAAATAACAGTTAGACAGTTTATCTTCTAATTTCCCAACTTTAAATGATCATTACTTTGTACATCACTCATTTCTTTAAAAGATTAATTCGCAAATTAAATGTAAAAGAAATATTCTCGTCATAATATACACGAGGCACCAATCACCATCGACATTACTTACTTTGACAACCTCCTCCTCCTTAGCACCAGTCTGCTTATACATATAATCCTTCCTCTCGGTCCTCTGTACGCCACCCTCGATGAGCTTGTCCAGCTCCAGCCCTTGCAGCATTCTGTTGAACCCCGTCAAGGTCATCGTCATCGTACTTGCGTCTCCGTACAACCTGAATATCTGCTCCACGTACGAGCTAGGGTTGACATTCTTCACGTCCCTTTTGCTGCGTATCTTCTGCAATCTGTGATGGTACCTCAGTTTGGACTCTATTTTCCGCTTGTCCAGATGGAAGGAGGTCTGGTCCAGTTGCAGGGTGGGGTCGGCCACATGCAGGTCGTTGTCCACGCTGACGTGCGAGCCGCAGGTGTGGGCCGCACACAGGAGACAGAACATGCACACCGTTACCAGGTGACGCGACATTTTCGCTTACTGTCACTCGCTATGGTTATCGCATTGGCTTCTGCTCGCGTTCGATGATGATATCCCGAATCTGTGGAAAAAAAGACAAACTTATTAGTTTAGAAGCTATTATCTGACTATAAAACTTGAAGCTTATGTCGCCCAGACCGTAACAACCAATACTATTATACATATAATTTATAAACGATTGACACCTCAATTATAAAAACCGGATAAGTTGTTAAGGCGTTTGGGATTATTATTCTTGACTTAAGTCTGAAATACTACGTTTAAAATTGAAGGACATGGTTTTTAATAGTTTTTTTTTTTAAATATTTACACGAATTTCATTAATTTATTCATATTGTTTAGGTAGACGAAGTGTCGGTCGGCCATTAACCAGGTAGGAAGATACCTCCATACAGTGGCCGGTCCGTGTTGGATGCAAGTCGAGACGAGGTCGTAGTAAATCGGTCGTCTTTCCGTTCTAGGGGGTGTTCAGCAGTGGACGGATAGGGGCCATTTATCAATTCTATCGCGGTTCATTAAGATTGTTACATCGACGATTGGGACAGTTCACAGGATGACCGTTACCTTCATTATAAGCAATGTTTATATCACAAAAAGTAAAGTAGTCATATATGATATAAGTGTAATAGTCTAAGTGAACCCGCGTTTACTTTAGACCTTTAGCATGTTAGTGTCATCAGTACAGGGTGACCGGTCACCGGTCACGTCACCTTTCCTCGTCTCAACCTCGTCCCACATAACACGCCATTCAACTTTACTCCGGAACGCTGCTTGTTTCGCTCCGCACTTGTCATTGTAGTTAGTAAGGATTTGTTATTTATACGAAATAAGAATATTCATTAACTACGTATCACATATAATATGTGTGTGTGTTTATTTTTTTTAGAATCATAAACAAAAATGATTGATATCAAGATGAAACTTTACTTAGCTTTCATGGAATGCTTATGTCTCTCATGTATTATGTATAATCATCTTCATTATCATCTGTTTTTATATATGCAGATGCGTTGCCCTCCTTTTGCCTATGACCCCCCCCCCCCCCATAGGCCACCAGAAACTCACAAACCGCACGAAACGCAACATCATAGCTGTCACTTGACGCCGGTGTTATGTGAGCGAGAGGGTAAAGCAACATGACACTACCTCTTACAAAACTACTTTTTGAAAGTAAGAACATACAGACTGAGGATAAGGTGAAATTACCTACAGTTAGGGATGTGATAAACGGCTTTTTATTTTCAACACGCTTAAGCCTTTGGCTTTTATTTTTCAGCGCGCTTAAAAAAGCCGGCCGAGCTTTTTATTGTAACGCATTATGCAGGCAACAGACAGGATCACCTCAGCGACAGGCTGGCCCCGGCGAAGGCCAGATACTCCTTGTAGGGGGGGAATGCCCGGCTGCTACTAAGCAGTCCCCACGACGTCGTGCCATACAGACCCAGGTTCCCATCCTGAGTCCGACACGAGCACAGGGGCGTTACTGGAGGCGCATTAAATAGCGCCTCCTACGCCCGCGGGAGAAGGCTTCGTCGGCGGCCTCCTCTCTCACCCGCTCGTCGACCTCCTTCTGGGACATTACTGCCTCACAGAAGGAGACCATCACCGTCCAGGACTCGTCGTCACCAAGCATCGCGGTGATGACGCTCGGCAGAGACAAGTCCCCTCCGATGACTGATGTCAGGATTGGGATTGATTTTTAAATTTCTCTTAATAAATAATTCATTCAACATGATGATGATAATGAATATAATATATACTTTTAAAATTATTACGTTGGGACATCCCACACAAGACCATCTGATCCCAAACTAGGCAGATCCTGTTCTTATGGCAACCAGACAACTGATGTATACTTATATTATATTTCTAAATACATACATGATATAGATAAAACTACACCCAGACACAGAAAAAATGATCATGCTCGTCACACAAACATTCATCCTGGGTGGGAATCGAACCCACGACCTTCCGGTTTAGTAGACAGGGTCACGAACCACTAGATCAATAGGCCAGTCCAAGACAAAAGGCAAGTGCTTTTAATAACCTTCACCATTAGAGCCACATGCATTGTTAGAATTATTAGTATTCTCCTCACCATTTTCTCCACTAGTCCAACCACCACCGCCATTATTCTCGTAACCCTGCCGTTGAGAAGAAGTCGGCCGTGATAAGTCACGCGAAAGTAAATAATTGAAAACACCCAAATGTTTCAGTTTCAAATGTTGTTTCAAATTACTTATAGTTGTTCTATAAGATATTTGTTTTTGACAAGTATTACACACAGCAACTATCGGTCTGGTTTTTTTTAAAGTAGTCCCAGATTAAAACGCTGCTCGACATTTTCACTACACTAATAATTATTAATTATTCACAACACTTACACCCTATAACTAATGTAATATATAATAACAACACAAAAATCATAATATGCAGACTAGGCTGTATGGACTATTATTATTTAATCTAAGTATTTTCGCTTTCCCTATTGGGTTTATAAATAATAAATATTATTTATAACAACAAAAAAAATCACAACACGAATTTACTTATTTGTAACTATAATATACTTAATTCCTAATAAAAATATCAGTTTACTATTGACAATTATTATTTACATTAACCAATATCAAATAAAACATTTAAGTCACTCAATTCACACTAATTCAAATAACGGCTACGCGCACGCAAAGTAAAAATTAACATCTAAGCTCATCGACATTGACAAGCGTACTGAGTTTAAAAAATTAAAATCAGTTAAAAATTAAAATCAAAAATCATAAATCATAATAAAAGTTCCTAAGCTGTAAAAAGTTTGTAACCAACCAAAAACGGAGCGTTGTCAGTCTGATAGAAATGTTATGTAAACAGGCAGAATGTATTTTAGCCGTTTAATACGTAACCAATCGAATCTAATATTGATTCTTAAAGGTATAGGGATAAGGTTTTAATCCAATAAAATGAAAAAATCTTTATATTGCGTCATATCACCCACAGCGTATAGAAGTATGGCTCCTTATTCACATTATATTTTGAGTTTTAAACTTATCGGAATAAGGTTACTTTCCTTTAATCATGATAATATAGTATTGAATTTTTTAAAATTTTATCCTTGACGATTAATCGAAATCAGCTTGATTTTATTAACGCGCTTGAATGATTTTTTCAAAAAGCGGAATTTTTACAGCTCTAATTGATTAAGCGCCCATCTTTACCTACAGTTACAATAGCTCTTGACATGTAGCCAGTTGCAACATAATACACATACAAAAATTAAGCCTTCAAGACGGATTATCGCGCCCTACAATGAAAATCGAACACGGTCTTACTTTATATGCAAAGATAAGACAAAATGAAGGTGCCGGTTGCAATCTTCACAAGTGGAACAGACCACGGTTCAAGAGCAGTCTCATCGAACGCCCCAGCAGACATCTAATGGGACGGAACGACGGACAAATCGCCATGCAAATATAATTCGCACATTTTTTGTTCACTTGTTTGTACTTCATAGATAATAGAGAAATGAGTCATCAAAGAGCCTCATACTACCTTAGGCTACTGCGTGAATATATTAGTACCCTAATAGTAGACTAGAAGAGTATTTGAATATCAAGCACATTTTGCCCTATAATCCATGATTTCCACAAGTTAACGCTTGGTCACGGGAGGACTCTGGTCCTAGTTTAAAAGTTGTAAAGTTGTAAAGTATCCGAAACGTGGTCATGTAAAAATCTAAGCCGCGATAAAATCGGTAAAAATTATTTCATTATAATGAGCAAAATTCGCGTAGGCATTAGAAAACAATAATACCAATAAACCATTTTGACGTCAAGCAAGAAAGTCTTAGACGAATCAACATCTCTCAGGCAAAAATTCACGAAGGCGTTCAAGTTACAGAGCGTGCCAAACCAATAACATACATGCATGTGAAAAACATAACAGCGAGGTAAAAACGTGAACAAACTTAGAGTACCGAGCGATCAAAAAAATGACATAAAAGATTACCTCATCAAAGCACCTCAGGTCAGTGGCACACAAAAATTTATCTACATCCGCTATTTTGAGTGTTTACGGTGCGAAAAACATTTCGCAATGAATGATAACATTTTTATCAATTCGATTATAATCGGGATGGGTAACGATAAAATTAGTCGGTCATGTGGACAAGACACCAATGGACGACAGCACTCGTTAGTACATCCAATTTAGCTAATCCACTTTCAAATTAATGTACAACTTTTACAGAGCATGCAAGTTTAGTAAGTGGTGGTGCCGGCACGACCGGGGTGGTACCTCTCGCACAATACCGGCGTAGAGTGACAGCTATGCTGTCGCGTTTCGTACGACTTGTGAGATTCCGGTGGGAAAGAGGGATATGGAAAATGAGTGCAACGCATCTGCATAAACTCTGGCTGTACGGATGTGTATGGGCGACGGTAGTCTCCATAAGGCTCCGATTGCCCGCATGCTTCCTTTTGCCATAAAAAACTGCGCAAAACTTCTGTAAAATGCATATACTGATGACAAGAATGCGCTATGCCACGCGCACGTCTGCATGAGTACCACCAACCAGCTTATTCTTTCCGTGAAACAGCTCTGCTGTTTTTTGGAAAGAAACTCACGATCAGAGACTTACGATCTTACGAGTCACGACTAAAGATAAGCGACCTAGTATGTTCAAGTCCCGGGTTACCTCGTTACTATGGGCGAGGTTTACTACTGACCAATTTCTATACCAGTGACATTAAAAAGACGCATCACGCATTTCAATAGCGAAATCAAATTGCGACGTCAGTATTAGATAACTTCGGTTTAATTCAAATCGTATAAGTATTACTTCAGGTGGAAGAATGCGATCGGCGATCCAAATCGCGGGCTTCCAAAGGCAATCACGGTTCCACGTTATCTAGTCGCATTATGCTATGCTTGACCTTCGGAGCCGAGACATCTCCAACAGTCCTGACCTTTGGCTTTCACTTATGTAAGTATCAAGGTAGCTTATACAAAGTTTAAATGACGATTCGCTGTTTCTAAATTTTGCTGCTGAAGTTTCGGTAGTTTTACCTGTCAAGACTAATCTTTATCGATTTTAGTTCTTCACACGTTGCTATTTATATTATTGATTCGCTTCGTCAGCCCGAACCCAAAAACTACTGAACAGCTAGTATTCAACTTCACTACACTGGAGGTCACATAGCCGAAGAACTAGCGGCCAATGGTCTAATATGGTCCTAAAATCTGGAGTGAAGCCGCGTTTGGGACGAGTGACGGTCGGTTGAACTATATGCAATCATGATTTCCGTGTAAGTCTGGAAACGGACTGAGAATAATGGTCAGAAATTACAATTAGCCAATTTCTTAGGAGCATTATTATTCTTCAAAAAATAATTATAACCAATGTCCTTGTAACATTGGATTCCGTAAGCTCGATATTTCTGCATTGTCTTCGAATTCCTTCCTTTGACGGTATTAAAAGACGTCTTACATTTCCCCATAGACTTATAATATACTGTATTATATAATGTACAGTATAATAAGTCTATGGTTTACCCAGATAGATACCGCTACTGAGAAAATACCCGTTGAAATGACGTCTTTTGTCCGAAGATTTCCACTTCTTCTAGACCTTTCTTTTTTCGACGTCTTACGTCTAACCTCGTCTAAATATACGCTAGGCTCGCTCGAGAACACCGACGCACGTGCGTTATAAATAGAAGAGCAGTAGATCGTCGAGCAACCTTCGACAAGTTCTCTCCATCACTAAGCCTGTACACAAATACTTTGAAGTTTGAACACATATTGTATAATATTAAGCGATGTTAAGTTCATCAACCATAGGTGAACTATGGCTCCCCCTCCCCTCCTCCGGCCCATAGACATCTGCACACCCAAAAGTTATGCAGATGCGTTGCCCTCCTTTTCTCTATCCCCCCCAATGGGCCACCGGAAACTCACAAACCGCACGAAATGCGACAGCTTAGCAGTCACTTGACGCCGGTGTTATGTGAGCGAGAGGTACCACCCCGTTCGTGCCGGCTCAATTCGGCTACAAAGCAGCATGGCACTATCTCTTGACAAATTCCTGTTTTAATCCCACCACAGTCATTAAGGTAGGTCCTACTCTCAACTTTTAAGTCACGGGCGTCATAACTTCATAATATATGTATATGCTTAGCAATATTAGACCGATGTTCCTATTGATTTAGCAAAAACCACACATACATAACGATTACATGTAATACGTACACTATATTACATATAGCTTAAACCTTAATTCGTTTATTAGGTACATAAACCGACATACCAAACTTATTTTTATTAAAAAACCTATACCGAACCTCATCTTTTTTTAAGTCCCTTACAAAATACCTTCGTCAAGATACCTTCTGAGAAACAATTAGAATTATGTTAAGAACACAAAAAAATAAAAGGCTTTTGTGTAGGTATTGGGAAAAATAACAATCGTAGTTTGTTATCTACATATACCTACCATATACCTACTTAATATAAAAGAAGTGAAGAGTTTGTTTGAATGCGCTAATCTCCAGTCGGATTTAAGAAATTATGTTTGCTTATGATTGCTTAATTATTATTGACAAAGGTTATAGACATTTTAGAGAGTAAATATTATTTTATATTAAATTGGGGAACGGTCAATCCTTACTAATATTATAAATGCGAAAGTAACTCTGTCTGTCTGTCTGAACCTATGCGGGTAATACCCCGAGACAGACTATCTTCTAAACCACGGAACAGATTTGGGTGAATATGAAGGTACTTCGAAACAATACTTCTTATACGCGGACGAAGTCGCGGTTAAAATCTATGAAATATACTGCACTTACATTAAGAAAAACCATTTTTGTCCGTCTGTTTGTTCCGGTTACTGAAACGGCTAAGCCGATTTTGACGAGGCTTTTACTGGCAGATAGCTGACGTTATAAGGCGTAACTTTGGCCATAAAAATAATCATCATCAATCCGAACGGCTGTAAATCTAAGTAAACGCGGGCGAAGCTGCGGGCAACAGCTAGTTAAAGATAAAACGAAGTACGCTAATAAAGTATGATATGCTAATGCACAAATCACGAACAACTACAATTTCTAACTTGTTTTTTTTTTATAAATTTTTTATTAATTAAAAAGAACAATTTAATAAAAAATATCATAGCCATATCGCAAAAAGGTTATTTCATGCCTATGAGGAAGTTGGAGTACTTATAAATAAAGCTGATAATAATTATCACCTGATGCTATTTCTGAATTACAATCTCACACTACTTAACACTTAGGAAGGTAATTAATTATATTAACGGTAATATGATAAAAGAGAAATTATTAACAATAATTTAGAGAAATGCAAGAGGAACAAATTATTAATTATTTCACTAGATACCACTTTATGGCCCAACTTTTTTGTATAGGTACTACTAGAAATTTCACTATTAACAACAACTATTTATTTTTTAACTGACATTTCGAGCAAACTTCGTCCTAGTCTATCTTATTTCTCGATTGCACAATAAGCAAAGCTTCATTAAAATAGTTCCAGCTATACTCCTGACAATGTGACATGAAATGTTAAAGCAAACTTACGTGGCAGTAACGTAATATAGTAATATTGACGTACCGACGTTAATGGACAATGCCAACTGATGTTTTGGACATGGCGTCACCCGCACGTAACGCGGACACAATTCATTATTCACAATTATTGTTATCACATACGTGGAGAATCGCAGAACACGGGACGGTACGTATACACGAGCCCGAACATTAGATTAGACGTGGAAGTTATTAAAAAACATCAAGTAAGTCATATGAGTGAAACGGAGACTGAACATGACCGAGGCTCAATAAGTAAGAACGAGGCTCAATAAGTAAGACCGAGGCTGAATAAGTAAGACCGAGGCTGAATAAGTAAGACCGAGGCTGAATAAGTAAGACCGATGCTCAATAACTAAGACCAAGGCTCAATAAGTAAGACCGAGGCTCAATAAGTAAAACCGAGGCTCAATAAGTAAGACCGAGGCTCAATAAGTAAGACCGAGGCTCAATAAGTAAGACCGAGGCTCAATAAGTAAGACCGAGACTCAATAAGTAAGACCGAGGCTCAATAAGCAAGACCAAGGCCGGACATGCAAGACCAAGATTTTTATCATAGTGCTGTCGAATCGTTGACTTGTTTGGGGTACTAGGTTCCATCATGTTGTATATATTAACCCTTATATGCTCCACTGCTGGTTGGTGAACTTCACACACCTTCAAAGACAAAATCTCATCAGGCATGCAGGTTTCCTCACGATGTTTCCAAGCAAGCGATGGTCTCATATTCAGGTGTACGTAGAAATGTAGAAAAGTCCATTTCTAGGCATCACAGAGGGGAGGGGTCAGGATCGAATCCGGACCTCTCGGCTCTCACATATTTGTTGTATGATTTGTCGCGTTGTATATGATCAGTTATTATTAGAAGAATGTAAATTACACCATAATTATCCTGTTTTGACGGGATAAAGTATTTTATATACCTGTGGGGCTAGCATGCGCGCACGACAAAATTTTGTCTACGCCTTTTCTCGTATTATATCATATAAGTAATACCTACGAGAAAAGGGGTACACAAAATTTTGGCGTGCGCGCATGCTACCACAGGATAGCTCATTCTACTACTTATTCTACTAACTGTTGTCTATTTTTCACAACGAAACAACTGATATTTATTTATATTTCGTATACATAACTTCGTTAGTACAAGCAAAGTCGCGTGTTCCAGCTAGTAGTCTATATATTATATGCAAAATTTCATGCAAATTTGTTTCGATTGATAATTACATTTAATTTCCACGTGTGTAGAAGCAATATTATAGGAGTATATACGTACGTACGGGGTTCGACCGTCTTGATGTTCATTGAAAAAGACCTTTGCCCAATGAACGGATGAAGATGATAATGATGATACGTACGGCGCGGCAACAATGACTTCCATCACATAATGACATAACGAACATGGTTCATGATGTAAACAAATACATCAACCATATTTTAGTGTCGGCGTAGCCTTGGCCGTCGCTTTCAGTCTGCATTCATTTTAATGTATATAATAATACATACTCTCCACCCAGTATACATACATGTATAATATGGCCCGGCAGACTGTATTCATGTAAATGCACTTGGCGAATACGAACCCGAGACTTCTATGTAGTATCTGTCACTTGACCTTGTACTTTCAATTAATATCACATTTGATATATGTATATAGTAGATACATTCTTTATGGGTTTAACAACGGCTTAACTGATTGTTAGGAATTTTTTAGGGTTTTCTTATAAAGATCAAGCTAGTCACCGCAGGCGAAACGGGAAAAAGGGTTTGACAAATCAAATAACGGTCTCACAAAAGATATCAGAGACACCTAAAGATATTGTCTAAACTCTAATGGATGTGCTGGTTGGTTACACGCACGATTGTTCACCACGAGTATAGTGTGTCGTGGTGAACAAGTGCGTCCGTGTGCCAAAACTAGTCGTCCGAAACGAAGAAGAAAGACGGTAGACAGATTTTTCTGATCTGTCACCATCTACCAGCGCCGTACGTCAGTCTCCCCGTGATCACGGCGATTGAAACATTGCCGAAATATCGAGAACTCAATAAATCTTTAAACGCGGTAAGCACCCGTTATAATATTAATATAAATATGAATAGTGATCGCGTTAGTTTAAAACAATATATTACGAATAATTTACTAATAAAATATGTAAGTTTGCACATCATTTTTATATGGAAATATTTAATTTTCAATACTACAGAGAACGTGCTATTTTTTTAATTTCCAGTCCTATACTTTTATTCAGATTTATCCCAAAACTTGAATAATGCTATCCAGCGTTTTCACGAGACGCCGCTACTCCGCCAGTCCCGGTGAGAGATCCTTTACCGCCTTATTCCAAAACGAAGACTAATTAATATAGTACCGAGTTTAATACCAGCTTTAAACCATGGTCTAATATAAATGTTATTACAAAAACTAGTTTAACGCTAGTACCAGGACTATCTATGGTACTAAAGTTAGACCACCGTGACCCCTAGTTTAACTTCGGTACTAACCTCAAACTTTAAATTATTATCAGATGTCTTATGCGTTGAATTTGCGTTTTTTCGTATTAATTGTATTGAAAGGTAATTAAATGAACTCGATATAGACAAAATTATTGAATTGGACTAACATTTAAAATAATTATTCTGACATCCTTATATAATTTAACATTCTATTTCTGTAATTTTGTTGTATTGTATTTTGTCATTGATATACATACCTATTTTATATCATATGTAATAATTCTAATTAACTCTGATATTTTTCATGGATGTTTGGATTAAATAAACACTAACCTTTTCTTGAGAAGTCCAATTATCATCCCTTTTTTCTTTTGTTGATACATTTTACAACATAAGTAATGTTCGTGGCACACAAATTCACAACAAAAAATATTATACTATTCTTATTACAACATACCGTCTATTTAGAATCAAAGAACAATAATGGCTGTATTGTAACTATTGGTAAGTGGTAACTCGACTTACATTGCAATAACTAAACATTAAACAATAAACATTTCGATGACATTAGAACTACGCGCGCTTTGTATTTCATTCCCTTATACGTTAGCTATATAAACAACTTAACAGCGAAATATTACAATATTTGTGTGTAATAAACAATAATTTAAATCACACTACCTCAAAGTACAAAGTAGTAAAGATTTCAGATATTTTATATAATACAATAAATTTTATTATCAAAATATTGATGTATTTTCCACATTATATTTAATTATAAATTAGCGAGCTTTGCATAAAAAGGAACGGTGTACCGAACTAATCAAATATTGAACGAACAAAATGAATGATATGTTGCTCAATAATCTGTGGATACAATTAAACCAGGGACGATCTTTGGTACTACCTAGACCCCGGTTGGTCCTCGATTTGTAATAAGAATGAATTTTAGTCCATGGACTAACGTTAATACCGTAACAAACCTGGACTTTTCAGTCTTGGTTTAATCCCGGTACTAGATAAGTTTTTTGTAATAGGGCGGTTAAAGTTTAGAAGCAATTGAATTTATCATGGGTCTTAAAAAAAAGTGCCAAAGTGAGTTATTTTTGCTACGCTTGACGCCTAAACCGCTGATTGGATTTTGATAAGATTTGACAATAAGGAAGAATACAAGTTGTAAACTATAAAATAATGGCAGTAAAGCGAGCGAATCGGCGGGCAACAATTAGTTACATTTACCAATCTTACGTTTGTTCGTTGTTTCATTTCACCATTACACATCCCGTTATCTTTATCGATCCGTAAGATAAAGCCTCTCTTTGATATCTTCACTGATAAACGAATCAACAATCCTTGAGAATCCGTTAAGCGACGTTATTGCCGTGAACAGATAAAGGAAGTTATGAACGGATATTATCGCCAAGATTTTTAAATGTATGTTTTAATTGGGAAATCTTATGGTATAGGTGTCTTTTAAAGGGTAGGTACTGTAATGGGGACTTAGTACTTTGATATTTTTTTATAGCATAGGGGGGCAAACGAGCAGTCGAAGCTTTAAATTACTGACGCCCATACACAAACCACCGAAAACTCACGAACCGCACGAAACACGACAGCATATCTGTCACTTGACGCCGGTGATAAGTGAGCGAGAGGACTTTGGGACGTTTAATTAAGTTGATCCGTCAGTCGTTATAGTTTTTGGAAGTGTTTGGTTTCCAAGGATGTTCCATACTGCTGACGCTAGTCGTGTTACGAGACTATTGCTAGAGCTTAGTCTATGGCGTTTGAGACTATAAAAAAAAATGTGATTTTTTAAGAATCTGTTAAGATTTATTTTATCTATGGGTAACTAGTCGATAGGTTCGATTACCATCGAGTAAATTACTCGAAGGTAATCTATAGACAAAACTTATTGTTTCGTGTAGAGTATTAAGTCTATCACGATAATCTACATAATTTCTATCAATTGATACCTAATATTATGAAATTAACCTTGTTACAAATAAGACATGCTCAATTGTCTGTTACATCTAATGTACACGTAGAGAAATAAATATTATATATAATTTACAGTAGGTCTTCATTCTCTATACTCGATATAGTCATTTTGAGGAAAATATATGTACATAAGTAGTAGATTCACTAAGATAATGTTTAAAAATAACTCTATAACTATTACATTTATTATAACGGCGCGGCGGTAAATTGAGTCAGGTTTTTTCTCTATACATTCATATATTTTACGTATAAATACATATACCGGTGGGAGTTGGGTGAAATGGTCCCGTTAATGAGGACTGATCACCCGTCTGGCCTTGCTGGTGTCCCCACCCTTAAATAATAATATACCGGTGGGAGAGAAGCGCTGTGCTGCGCTCCCGGCTGCATGGGTACCACCATCTTGCTTGTTGACGTTGGGAGGTGTTGTTATGTGGTGCGGGACCGCCCCTCTGTGGAGGTGGCATCGGTCCCCTGAGGGACTGACTAGCCGTCAAGGTGTCCTGTTGGCTCAACAGATGCGGGGCATCTCACCAAAGGCGGCATTGGTGGCACTCGCCGGGTTTTAGTGGGTAGAGCTGCGTCCACTTACTAGCTTTTGGGCGCAGCGAGTCCCACATACCCGCCTGGGGAGACCCACTCCCCCGCGGGGTGCCTCAGAGCATTTTCCGACGTAAAAGAAAAAAAAGGTAAGTAATGCTGTCGTCTATAATTTATAGATTTGAGACGTGTTATAACTTCAGTTGGCACAATGTTAGTGTAAATTTGTATTGTATTTCATAAGCCAAGTGTCATCAATTCTCTTGTTGATGATATCTAAGTAACCCATCTTATCTGTCTTATCATTAGATACGCACAGCCTCATTTCGCGAACTTCTAGACTTTTTCAATTACAATTGCCTAATTACTGTCAAAAATAACTTTTTATTTAACATATACATAAGTTAGAGCGAATTCAAAATAGTTTCTTGCCAAAGAAATAAGCTAATCGTTCTCAATTAATTTATGGGAGGAAGGGCACGGACTCCGGCGCCGATCTAGTGTCTGACTGGTCTCGATACCTCCGCTTCACTTGGAATTGTCGTGAAAATGAGTACGCTGTTTTTTTCTTGAGATAATCAATATTGTCTTGCCTGTCTTCTTATTCGATAAAGAATTGGTTCAAGACCTTTTTTTATTTTACGCCGGGAAATGCTCTGAGGCATCCCGCGAGTGGGGACTCCCCAGGCGGGTATGTGGGACTCGCTGCGCCCGAAAGATGGTAAGTGGACGTTCGCCCAAGATGCTGAGTTCACCTTAGGCTACTGAGCCTCACCGCCACGACAAGGCTTGAACCATGGTGGGGATTGGTTCAAGATCTTAATAACTTGCTCAAAGGCTATATCTGTAACTCATTTTACATCCTGGTACTTGTAAGCGTGTAGGTACTCTATATGCACGGAAACCCCTAAAACCCTTTGAGTTACACAATCGATTTCATACTCACAAAACCTCACCGAGCCTATCGTCGAGCCTATCGTTGGTTCAAGTCAACAGTTATGCAACTACACGTCAACGCATACGACCGATTTTCGCTCGGCCAAATAACGCATTGTTCCATTAATGATTAAAACAATAAAGATTAATTTACGCAAATAATCACAGGCTCGATATCGACTGTATGTATATATTGATACAGTTCCAAGTCGATCGACCGTGTGTTTCCCATGTACCCACATGATCAATATTGGAAATAATCTAGAATACAAAACTTGGTTATCTATGTGGGCGAGTACAAGCAGGCTAGGATATTATTATTAAGTCTGAAGGTTAGTTTAATTAAGCATAAGACGAGCAAGCGGCTCGTAATGGTAAGTGATCACCGCCGCCCACACGCTGCCAACTTGTGATGATGAGACCGCATCTTATCTACATATCATCTTCGTATTACAAAAACTAAGAAAATCAACAATAGGACAATCGTTTTGAGATAAACTAGGGCAATGGGTTCTAGTCTTTTTTTATTTTACGCCGGGAAATTCTCTGAGGCATCCCGCCTGGGGAGTGGGTCTCGCCAGGTGGGTGTGTGGAACTCACTGCGCCCGAAAGGTGGTATTAGGTGGACGCAGCTCTACCCACTAAAACCCGGCGAGTGCCACCAATGCCGCCTTTGGTGAGGTGCATCGGATCAATAGATTGCGCAATAGCGCAAACAGGGCACTTCGACGGCTAGTCAGTCCCTCAAGGGACCGACGCCTCCTCCACAGAGTGGTTGTCCCGCACCACAGAACAACGCCCTCCCAACGTCGGGACAGTGCAATGGAGCGAGGTTCCCATCCTCGCTCCTTGTCCCTGCTCTTTTGTCTCCTCTTTTTATAAGAGGGGTACAAGGAACACCTCCCTCGGCTCAATTCCCTTCGCCTAAGGTGCTGGGCACACCCTAGGGTACTGAGCCCCACCGCCACGACAAGGCTTGAACCAAGGTGGGGATGGGTGGGTTCTAGTCTGGTTTTGAGTGGCGTTTATACAAATATTTGATTCCAAATTCAACAATAAAACACCGCTTACAAGCTAATCAATAAAGTAAATTATTTATTCTACCGATATGTCCTACCCTCATTCCCCACTCACCCAAACGTTTATCAAACGTTCGCTTGACGCCGGAACAAACAAACAAGTTACGAACATAACAGATAACGCAGAGACCTCACCAGCCAAAAAACTCGGGAACTATTTGCGAAGCTCATTCGCAGCCGTACAAAAAAACAGTCTGTACGTCCTTTAAAAGAACGTTGAACTTTTAGGCGTATTTGATATTATGGTGCGGTGAGCCGCCACGCCGTGCCTAAGATACGTAGTTTGTATATAAAATATCTAAGATTGCGTTTAGTATCTTTCATGATATTATGATTTTCATTGATATCTTTTTGCTGCACCGTCACTTGACGCTGGTGTTATGTGAGCGAGAGGTACCACCCCTATCGTGCCGGCCCAATCCGGCTGCAATGCAGCATGGCACTACCTCTTACTGTTTTCTTAGGGTATAAGAGTATAAAAGCGTAGCGTATTTATGTAAGTGGCTCAGGCAGACGCCTTCTTGCAACAAAGTACAGCGCTACTTACAGTGTCTAAAACTAACATATCTTTTTAATTGGACAACATTGCATACAGTTGCGATGTTTTATACTGTCAGGCCTGTGCGAAAACTTCATAATGTGCGAAAATATCATAATAATAATTAATAAACCAATTTTTCGTCAATAGCCCGGAACACAAGCTTTCCCCACCATGATTCAGGCCTTGGCGTGGCGCCTGGCGGTGGGGCTCAGTAGCCTAAGGTGTGCCCAGCACCTTGGGCGAAGCTAATTGAGCCGAGGGGGCCCTTTGTACCCCTCTTATAAGAAGAGGGGACAAAAGAGCAGGGGGCAAGGGGCTAGGACTATGCTATATTATTATCTACTATTCCCAAAAATTGCGAGTCTGCATCGGAAAAATGCATGTTCCTTGTTTTCTTTCCTCAAAACATCGACCATATAACCGGGTGGAGTAGTAATGTGAAATGCGAGTCATAAAATTCCGAAACTGCCGGCTTACTCTTGACACTCGATCCTATTGAAATTTAGGATTGGGATCGAGAAGTTGTCAATCGGTACTCTTGTACGCTACACTAGCTCACGATTTGACTCGATCACAGTGGAATTGTATGTAACTAATTGATATTGGTATTTCTCAATCTCTTACATTTTTCGCATTCTTGACAATATTTTGACGTTGAACTGTAAATGTAAATGACAGGGATAACCCTCACGGGTTTGATATTCCAAACTGTAATTTACAACCTAATATCGGATGGCTTATCAGTTTGCATTTACCAGTAATATTAATAAAACTACTGAATATGTTATTTCCTTCCTATATTCAAAATAAAACATATTTTTGCTTTACAAATATAACAGATCGGTTTATTGCGATGCATTTGTTTTCATTGTAAATATTGATACCAAACAAATCGTATAAAAATGTTATAATCGATTTAATAATATTGGCATATCGATATGAGGTCACAGGATATATTAAATCCCCTGGGATTTGTTCCCTTATAAGGTTTTGAGTTGAGAATTCTAGAAACAGTTTTACTGCCGACTAGATTTAGAATTAGAACCAATAAGTAGCGAGAAAAACATCAACTCAACCTTACCGTTTTTGATTGATTGAAAGAAGAATTTAGTTAATGAATGGTTTGTTTTATTTTATATACTTCTAGTATTCTATCACCTCAAAATACACTCAACCGATAACATCTAGAAGCTAGTTTTTTTTAATATCGATTATATTTTGGTGGATCCAAAGAAGCAATGAAAAAAATATTTAAAAAAGTGCAAATAAATTTCGTCTATCTGATATCCTAATTATTTACCAGTACCTAGTACAACTACAGGCAACAATTTTACAACTAGACCTTTCAAAACACTAAATTCTAATTTAGTCAGTCAATGCCCAAATATCGTGTAATATAAAGTGATCACTTAAATGAACGAATCTTCTCTCAGTCAAATAGAAATGCTTTGTTTGATCGTCAAACATTTTCACAACGTGAAGCGTAACCGCTTCTCCCATCGCTACCGAAACAGTATTTGACACTGACACATCTTTTACAATCAAATAAAATTGCATCATTAACGTAAGCTACTCTGTAACATCACTATTGAAGCAATAAAATATGGTTCATCCATACATCGGTCCAAGTTATATCCGACTGCGCTGCTCTATTATATCTGTTATATTGATAGAGAAAGACGAAGCGACAGGCCAAGTTATGATCTCCAACGAACAACAATTCCATCAAACCCTCTTTAAAAAAAAGAAAAAAAAAGACCTTGCCCGGTGTGGGTTTTCCCTATGAAAATAGAAAGTAAATTTCAGTACCGGCAGCAAACAAAGAGGCTATTAATTGACAGACAAGAAATGGAGACGAAAATCTACTAAAGATGTAGCTGATGTACCGGTGGTTTCAGATTTTTTTGTTAACAATTTTTGACATATTTCAAGTACTGTTTTAAACTAATATTAATAAAAATATTTCAAGTACGTCTTTGATGCTCATAAAATAATTATAATTTTGATCTCATTTAAAGATGTCTTATGTGAAGATCTTACACACAAGTTGAACACAAAAGTGTGAACGGAGCTCTATGCTCAAGAACCTTACTCTCATACAAGGTTTCTCTTGTAATGTATTCAAGCGAGAATGGAGTCTATGCAGATCTATTAAGTTTCAAATCCGATTCGCGGGTAGATATCGGTAATGTTCAAATCATTTTATCCTTTGTTTATATTAACATAAGGGATATTTTGTTAAAACAACGAAACGTATAAATTTCTCAGAACGCCGTAATATGATTTAGTGATAGGGAGAAACGAGAAAAGTGAGTCGACATGTTTATATATAGAAACATTTCAGGTGCATGTGTTTAAACAGCATTATGTTTATTGTATGTTTTAAATCTCTCATATTAGTATATATCTCATTTAATGTATAACATTCATAAACTATAAATAAGAAAAGATCTCTGTATGTCTGTATATGTGTTCAACTTTAAGGATGTGTGAAGAAAGCTCAGTGGGACCTATATGAGTAATTTATACTCATAGAGTAAATCGGTTAGTTATATAAAAATATCCCTCTTTACTATCTGATAAATGATGTATTTTGCAAAAATGTAATAATGCAAAACAAATTTGAACCTGTAATCTTAAGCAATACATACGTCACGCAAACACAATATGTAGCAGTGTTGTGATGAAGCCAACGCGGGTCATTACTTTAATCCAATTTATATGCACACTGTTTTATTAATAAAAATGACATTTAAGATTTTTTCTATGTTAATATATAAACAAACGGACAAGAGTAAGTGGTAAACGTCGGACAAGAGCTTAAACGAGTTCCAAGGATCAGGAGTACCAGACAAACCGTATGTATGAAGGTGCCGTACCTATGCAGATGCCGGCACCCTAATTACGTATTTCAAAGCAACCGCAGCGCGACAGCCACGCGATAGCAACGCAACAGCAGAGCGACAGCGACCGGTCGAGAGGTTGCAAAAAGAAACGTATTATCTAAGTTTATCGTCTGCTATCTGCTCACTAGCCGCTAATGCCTAGCTAATGCACTTTTACTAGCGCCACCAGCAGCCAGGTAGCAATGGATGGAACTACAAAACGTCAAACACTTAACACACTTCAAATACTTTTAAATTTTAATCAATTTTAATGTAAATACTAAATATGGGGTACATACATATGTAATAACTAATAAGTAATAACTAATATTCAAAGAGTATATAAACACTATGCTAATATTATTCTGTGATCTGCCGGCCCACTCTTGACACTCGATCCTATCGAAATTTAGGATTGGGATCGAAAATATGCTACAATAGCGCACAATTACAGTGAAATTTAATGTGATGAGGAGTTTAAGAGATATTATCGCCTCAGCAAGGAGCTTTGAAGTTATTCATAGCGATTTGGATTTGTATCTACTATCTAGTATCTGCGGGTTATAAGGTATGTCAATAGAAATATCTATAATGAATCTAACCTCTTCTATAGTTCATATTTTCTCTTTATTTACGGCCTATGTACAGTGAGTTGTAATTACTACAGTAATAATAGTTCAATGCATATGTAGGATACTTGAAAAATATATCTCAAATTATTTTATTATTGATTGGTTCTACATTGTTCTTCATATTATGTGATACCTATCTATTAATATAAATAAAATAAGTGCTAATTATAATAATGTATTTGACTTATTGAGCTACATAATAATATTTGCATTAATTTCAGATTTTATGAAAACTTCCATATGACATAGTAAGTGCTATTGTTGGTACTCATATGGCTCTCATACGTCCAGCCCAAAATGAGAGGTTTTATAATAGAAAAGGATTTCACTTAAGAAATGTTTTAAATGTAAGTTGACTCTTGGATTCTGTAATTGTATAAGTTAGTTTTAATAATGCCTTTTGTTTTATAAATACCTTTAAATTTTATATAGGTATTATATTGATATAATATATTATACAATTTAAACAAATTAATTATATATGTTAATAGATATAATATTCTTTTAGTAATACCACAGTATAAGAAGTCATAATACCTTTAAATTGGCAAATAACATAAAAATTATAAAGGAATCTTAGAATGTGTTCTTTCCTTTTTAAATTTTGGGGAAGTTGTTTATTCACTTGTTAAGTCTAAGTTAAAATCATAATAAAGTGAGCATTTGTTTCATACATGAATATTATAATGCAATAATTATTTATTATGTTTTAGGAGACTCGGGCTATGCCCAAAGAACTATTGTGATGAAACATATTTGGATGCTCCGGCTGGCTCACCTGAAGAACACTACACCAAATTTAATTGTGTGGGACACTATACAGTAAAGCATACTATGGGTGTTCTGAAGTATAGGTGGCAATGTCTCCTAGGCCACAGGGTCCTTCTCTATCATCTGGACACAGTTATTAGAATTATAAATGCTTGTTGTGTTTTACACAACATTTGTAATGAAGCAAGCTTGAGTCAAAAAGACAGTGAGGATACCATACCACCTACTTAGTAGCACAGACAGCACCCAGGAAACAAGTAGGCAGGAACTTCCAGAGTTAGTGTGCGTGAGCTATAATAGGCTGCTATAATAGCTATAAGTGTTTTTAATGTTTTCATTAAACTCTTGTTAAACTATTATTTGTTTTTTTTAACTATATTCTATATTTTTGGTCATTGATTGATATAATCAATATTACAATCACAGTATTTATAAAAATAAGTAAGTAACTAAAATACTTAACAATAACCCTTTTATTCTCTTTTAACCTAAGGTAGCAATATTTAAATAAAGCACAATATTTAGCTTCTAATATTTAAATGTAACACAGTTTTTATTTCCATGTGTATATTAAATTTTTGGTCATTGATCGATATGGTAATCATACCTACAATCACGGTATTATAAAAATAAGTACTAAAATACTTAGTAACAATCAGTCTTTTATTATCTTTTAACCCAAGGTAGCAATATTTAAATAAATCACAGTATTCTGTAAACAAATTAAGCCTATGTTTATGAGTAAAATACCTCATTTTCAATAAGACCAATCACTAAAATACATAACAATAATAATTTGTATGTGGTCTGTCAGAACTTAGGTGTTATTTTGGAAAGCCTTGGCACCAGCATTACTGGTAAATTAAGAAAGAAGATGATTTCTAATTTTTTTTGTTTACTTTGTTTTGAGCTATTTTGAAATTTGATGTCTATTCAAAATTGCACGTAAGATTTTTTTATAACAGCAATACACATTATGCCAGAATGTATAATTTATTTGCCGTTTAATGCTTTACAAAATAAGTTTAGGTTTAATTTAAGGAACTAGGTACATTATAAAAGATAATAATTCATTATTGGAGACATATTTTAATTAAAAAAAAACATAAAACATCATATTGTGTTGAATTTTATTTTGTTATTATATTTTATTATACACATCACATCGGTCATTGCTTCCAATTTCAAAATCAATCGTAAACTCGATTTGTTCAAGAGTACCAATATACTCCAGATTGGAACTGGAACTGGATTGAATTCATATTGTTGTGAGATTGGAATTGTAGTCAAGAGTAGGCCGGCAGGGATCCTACTGTTAAGTCGCAAAACTCTTGACTTTTATATAGTACTTAGATCAATTTAATTTCATAAGTTAAAATCCTTTGAATGTCTGTTAAGAGATTGAAATTCCCAGTCGGACAAGTTGAATGCTTTGGCTTCCTCACGTAGTCGACGTCTCAGTGAGGCTGTGCTCCTGGTCTCCTGTCTTATCTCCTCAGCCTCTAATGCAACCATCAAAAGAAGTGCACGAGCCATTGTTTTAAAATTATAGTTTCTTTTTCAATAACACTGGCACTTAAAATCGAATAGGGTAAGTTCAATAAGAGTCACACAAGATAATATTACGCCTAAAATGTCTCTAACAGTCTTTTTCGATCACTAACCAAGTATTTTAAACAGTTTATATAGTAAGCAGACGAATAGCAACAGGCTTGCAGACACTACTTTAGTTGTTGTAAAAAAATCGCTGTTTGACATTTCAATCTGCTGTCGCGGGCTGCTAAATAGTTTACGTAATACCAAACCGTCAGCCAAACATACCAAAAAATGCATTTTTAGTTCCTCGGTCGCTGTCGCTTTGCAGATGGCGTTGCGGTCGATTATTTGAGCTTGTTGCTGTCGCGTTGCTAATAGGTAATACAAAATATGATTTTGACAGCAGATATTGTGCAATTTTTGCCTGTTGCTTGTAATTTCAAGATACGTAATTAGCCTGCGGGTTATAGGTTGCCTGTAATAAGTAATCTATACTGTCTGCATTATCCTTCTATCAAATCTGCTTTAGGAAGATATGGCAGTACATATACATGCACATAAGCAGAAAGACACAAAAATAATGCAGCTTGATGACAGACATAATATGTTACCATATAATAAAACGGTGCCTGTTAAACTATTTAACAAATACAAATAATATGCAAATACTTCGAAACTTGAGCGTCGTTATCTTACGAAAATAACTTTTTTTCGTTCAACATTCGAGTGCAGCGTCTTATCTTATTAAGAATTCAAAGAACTATAAATAACAAACAATACTATCAAACAAAAATATTGATAAATCTTTAAATATTTTATCACTTTGTTTGCCTGCGGTGAATTTCTACGATTTTAATGTATTGCATGCTGTATAGTTTGATCCATCTAGTTCCGATACGGTAAGCTACCGCGGTTCTAAATTGTAGTCATTTATGGAACTATGTACTTATAACGATTATTTTTACCATAACTCCTGTTCTGGATAATAAACTAAGTATACTTATAAAATTCACCAAAATCTACTGTTTTTTTTTTCACCTGAATGCCTAGCAAACTTTTTTATAGTAGACTAGCAGACCCGGCCACGCGTGGCAGTGGCTAAGGTATAAAAAGTTTGTAAGGTATTATACTTAACAAACGTCAAACAATAATGAAGTTCTAATACATCTTTCTGTCTAAATGAGTTTTGGATTTGACATCATCTTGAGAATTTGACATCTGCATACAGTAACAAAATGTAAACAAATAATTTGAAATAATTAAATATTGCGATTATAAATTGAGATTTAAACTACCCTATCTCCCAAGTTGGAAATTTATATATATATAAGACAAGGATTGACAGGTTTATACAGAAGTAGTTCTAAGCAGCGATAATTAATTGGAAATACGGGCCACGCCACCGTGCTAATCTATAAATCTAACTGAAGGATAATTTGCCATCATTCAAGAGACAAGTGAAGACAGGACAAGATCGCAATGCTCGGTGACGTAGAGTCCTGGACGGAGAAGGTCTCCTTCTGCGAGGCAGTAATGTCCCAGGAGAAGGCCGACGAGCTGGTGAGAGAGGAGACCGCCAATGAGGCCTCACCCCGCGGGCGAAGAACAGGGGTGCGTAAGTACAGTAACGCTCCTGTGGCCGTGTCGGGCTTCAGGATGGGAACCTGGGCCCAATATGTCACGACGTCGTGGAGATTGCTTAGTAGCGGCCGGGCAGTCCCCCTTTACGAAGAGTAGTCTGGCCTTCGCCGGGTCCAGCCTGTCGCTGAGGGACTGCAGATCTAGGACCCTCAAAAGGCGGCTGACGGCGCTCGCAGAGGTTTTAGTTTAGGGTAGGGCACTCCCAGGTGCAAGTCCCACATAGGGTCAGGATCCACTCGAAGATCCAGGCTACATCCAAAAGGATATCCCTGCAGTATAAAAAAGGGACAAGGCAAGACGAGATTAGACGAGACAGGACTAGATCACATGTTCTCTTACGACTTAAAATACTTAATTAGCAAGCTCCCCTTTAATTCGGGTCGACGGCGTCACCGTGAACGAACAAGTTAACGACCTCACACTAACTAACGAGGTAAGCGTTAGTAACGAGCGGTTGAGAAAACCACTTTACTCTACTTATAGGCTTTGTAGACCACAAAACGAAACACGTGGTTATATATTTTCCCTTATGTACAAGGAAAAAAATGTAAAATTCGTATCCACATAACTCGAAAACTAGTCCGAGTATTCACTTAAAATTATTATTATTAGTTACATTTTATAAAAAGGTTTTTTTTACTTGAAAACGGAAAAGAGAGTTGCAAAAGTCTAGCTCTACATGAATTATAAAAGGTTTCGTTGTAATACATATATATATTACATAAAAATATGTAACGTAACGAAGCCCTAACTCTACCTTACTTGATAAAAGCCTACATAAAACAAAGTAGAGTAAAACTATATGCCCTACCCTATAAATTATATAAAATACTCACAAATGTATTTCAAAGTCGTATATGGTATGGAGCGCGTGCGCAGCGGCGTTTCGTAACGATAAGCTATCGCGACTGCCGCCGTTACAGGACTAACGACGAGTCGCGTTACACGCCAAAGAGTAATTACATATGTAGAGGCGTTACAATAGCGGAAAAGCTAAAAATATTGCAGTGATGTCATATTATGCGTGAACTTTTCACAAAGGTTACATACATAATTACTAATATTAAATAACTTGTTCCTGCATGTTTTCGTATTGGTTTAGGAAATATGTTCTTTATGGGACTGAATAAATACATTTATCGTTACCAGGTTATTGTGAGATATTTAAGTTGAAAGTTTTTGGTAAACATTAAACTATGGATATTTAAAGGTGATATGTTAAATACATAAGACCCAAGGGCTAAGTATTAAAAGGCTATCATCGCACGTGTTAACTAGTGTAGTCATTTTATGTTATAAGGAATTAACAATAACTATGCAATGATCTATATATGTATTATATATTTTTCTAAATGAAAAAAAACTTAACCATTGTTACTTTATAAAAAACAATATGTTTTTTACAGCAATAAACTTGCAACGAAAAAATTGGTACCTAAGATAAATGGAAAAATACATGATCTAAGAGAAAAATTAGAATTAGTAATTTTAAAAGCATATTATGTATGTAAGTTTTGTCAGTGCGGAGAGACATGTTTTTAAACGACTTCAAAAAAGGAGGAGGTTCGTGTGTATTTTTTTTAATGTAACATACACCGATTTTCCGTCAATTGTGGACCGATTTTCAAAATTCTTTTTTATTCGAAAGAGTGCACTTCCGATGTGGTCCCATAATAAGGAAACCAGGATCTGATGATGGCATCCCAGAGAAATCGAGGGGAACTTTCGAAAATTGTAGGAGCGACTAGTGTGTTTAATAATTTTTTAATTAAGTATTTTCAAGCACTACAATTTAATGAAGGTCTAGAGTCGATCTGATGTTGGATCTGGAAGCCAGTCAAGGGAACTCCTTAACTATTTACAGCAGTAACCTTGTGTTTGGGCTTGATTAATTTTTATTGATGAGGACTTTACACCTAGATGGGTTGTGACTTATTAGGGGTCTTATGATGAAGACGAAAGACAGTTAAGGGAACTCCTCAACAGTTTACAGTAGCTACCTTGTGTTTGGACTTAATTAATTTATACTGATGCGAACTTTGCACCCATATGGGTTATAAGAGCCGTCACAGGTCTGATCGGCAAAGTTAAATAGGTACACCACCAAAACCGTCGTCCGTCACCGGTGTGTCAAATTTTGTTGCTGTACCTACCTTGGCTGACACCGACTCCAAAAGTAACAGTAGGTAACGACGTAGTAAACGCAAAGATTGTACATTAGTAGAAGAGCAAGTCGATTATAAGTTGTAGGTACTATTAAATTAACGAAACGCGATTATTTTAGTTTTTGGTTTTTTTTAAGTCGGTTTTAATTTTTGTTTAAATTTTTTATCTGTCATTAGTCATTCCTAAAAAACCAGTAAAGTAGGCTAATCATGTTAATCAATTTCCTTCAAGCTTTGTGATAATTTTAAACAAACAGACTCTGAGAGACAGCTATAAGTGTTTTATACCTATTTCCTTACTCATGATCACATGACGTATGACGAAGAGGAAAACTCAGCGAGGCTCTGCCGTTGCGGCGTAATACAATTTCACGGTTTAGCTAACGACGTTGTTTATTCGTTACGAATTACTCATAACTCCACACGTAGAAATGATTGCGTTCTAACAATCACAGCACGTTAACTTAGTCCTTTTTTTTCTTTATTCAGATATTCTTTGAAAGAACTCATCACTCTATAAAAAAATTAAATATCTGTCAGCATTAGAACGTTATTAAAAGTCATCAATTTACAGGTGAGGTTCTAGCTATTCTTGAGGCCCTTAGATTTGTTGAGTATCATAGTCTTGATAAATCTATTATTATATCTGACTCAAGAAGTGCCCTTCAGGCAATTTTATCCAATCAATTTCGATCTAAATCAAGGTTTTCGTTAATCCTAAAAATTAAACAATTACTCCACAAATTTTATATTAATAATTATCAAGTTGTGCTGGCTTGGGTTCCAAGTCACTGTGGTATATGTGGTAACGAAAATGCTGACCATTATGCTAAGGAGGCGACTAGGTCTGGAGGGCTTAGTCAATTTAAGGTGTATTGCCAGGACCTTATTCCACTAGCAAAAACCCATTTGTCTATAGACTGGAATGACCTGTGGATGCAGTCGAGCAGAACAAAGGGAAGGCATTATGCTGACATACAAAATTTTATACCTATTAAACCTTGGTTTTTTAAATATTATAATGTAAATAAGTCTGTTTGTTCCACAATATGTCGCCTTCGTCTTGGACACTCTTGCAGCCCTGTCTTTCTAGCCAAAATAAGAATTAGAGATAGTTCTTTGTGTGAGTGTGGACTTGACGAAGGCACTCCCGATCACATTTTTTTTAACTGTACTCGTAATATATCATCACTCTATGACTCTCTTCCCCCGAACATTCCACGCCCTGTTGATTTTAAATCTGTGCTGTCCTATGTATATACACCATTTGTAGATACTTTATGTTCCTTTATTGTAGCAAATAACATTAGAATGTAGAATAGTGTCATACTAACCAATGTTTGTTTTGTTTTAGGTGGAGCAACAGTTTTTTATTTTTTTTTTAATTATTATTTTCTTTAATTTTATACTTATACCTCCACAAAAACATCGAAATAGCAGAGTCAGATAAGCCAGCAAAGTATTAACTGAACATGGGCTTTAGTCACCGAACAATATAACATCCACTCTGACACTGGCAATTCCATTTGGGAGCTAAGTCAAAAAAGAAGAAGAAGAAGAAAAGTCATCAAAATAATCATCATCAGACAGGATATGGTTGTAACTCGTAAGTTAATGAAGCTGCGGGCAACAGCTAGTGATCATACAAATCCCGTATTGACGTGGGATTCAAATCCACAACTTGGTTTGAATGGCCAAAGTCAAAAGACATGTTTCATTAAAATTATCATACTTATAATTATGAGTGAAATTTGAACCTTTAAAATGTACCATGCAATTATGATTTAGAAATTACCCCTAATTATTACTTCGTTAAAATATAACTTTTCTGGTGTAATGTTATAAAAGAGAAAGCCTCATTTATAAAGCTATAGCTTGGTTTTCCTGACATTTTTCGATTAAAATATTCAGCTATTTAGAAGTAACCCATTGTATGTAGACAGTTCATAGGAACGAAGGGTTTTAATTTTTTTTTTATTCGTTGCTAAAATTAGCTCTGATAATTCAAAAAAGCCATTTGATACTAAATAAGTTTTTAGAAGACATCCAACCAACCTGTATAAGACATCGCATGTCTTGTTACAATACTTGATCATATTTCTATACAACCATATATATTGATGCCACCTGACTCTTAATGCGTCACTTGCATCACTTACCAGGTAAAACAAAACCACAACGTGGACACCATGTATAATAATCGTTTAGATGCACCCGAGCATCATGTATCACCTTGCATTTGCTTCAGTGAGGTTTTTCCGTGTCGTAAAGTAAAAAGTACCTAGTAAGCTTCAAAAATACTATCATAAAGTATGAAAACTGTGACATAGTTCCAGAACAAATTTATTTCATCTCTGAAGCCTAACTGGGTCATAAAATTAGAGAATGGTAAAAAGTTTACAAACGTAGTAGATTATATTTACAAAAAAAAATTAAGATATAAAAAAAAACTGGAGACTGTCGGCAGGAGTGAAAACAATGTTTTTTTACGGTGACAGTATTAAGTATATAGATATTAGTTTAAAATCGTTATTAGTTTAAAAAATCTCATTTGCTAGGTGCATTGAATACAATGTAAGATATAATAATTGAAAGGTAAATAAAAACTTACCGATGTCAACACAATCAATTGGCAAATCCGTGAGCTGGGGGTGACGCTCACCCCAAAACTGACCGAGATCACAGACAAACCACTTTATATAGAAAAATACAGATAAACGCGGAAACAGGAAGGATGCGTTTTTGTTACCTATCCAAATTACGCTCCATTAGATAGATTGTTTGTGCCCTTTTGTTAGACGCTGATTGTTTTTTTTATTCAATTAGAATTTAGAGTTTAGACCAAGGAATAGATTGTTGGAATTCCTTAAATGATTTCAATACAGATAATAAAAGAGAAGAGCTCTTCTCTTAGCGCTCCATTTCACGTTTGTAAGTCGTTGATGATTTTTTTTTATTTTTGTTACATGTAACATATTTGTAATGACAAAAACAAGTGAATAAAAAATTGTGAAAATAAAGGTGAGCTATAGTTGCAAATTTTCAATACGCCCCTTATAATTAGATTACAGAAAGACAAATCAGTGACATTGTTACGACTGTAGTCAGCGGCAATGGGCCACAACCTTGGTTCGTGGTTGTGGTCCACAATGTTTCTAAAAGTAATGGAGAGACATCACCAATATCCGAATGGCGTAGGCTAGTAATTTATCACTACAGACTCCGTAGTTTACTCCGTAGTACAGAAGTTTTTATTAACAAAGTTACTAGTTTCAATTAGTCAGTCCGTCTATTACAAAATAAAAAAGGAAGACGATGTGCTGCGCGCCCGTTCCACCTATTTCTTACCTGTGTTTCGGATAAGAGAGCGGCACACGTAGCGTAATTACTGGCACCGAGACTTACCATCGTTGTCTATCCTGAGACGTATCGGGGTAGACAACGCCCAGGCTAGTCCCGACTCCCGGTGAACACACCGGAGAAGGGCAACGTTGAGCACCTTCGTTGCTGATCTACAAGTTTGCCAATCCAACTAGCATAAAAAACTGGTGTCGTCTAAACATAATCAACGCATAGAGTATACCGCTCAAAGTATAATAACCTACAAACAGATAAACTCTCAATTACACTTTTAAATTACTCATACAATCTTCATGATTGAGCTTATTAACTCCAATAACCACTTTAAGTTGCCCTATTTAATTTATGCAACAACTAGTTTTTTTTTTCCACTACCTGAGTGGTAATATCTAATTTGTATTTAGTCGCTTTGAGAATCTTTTATAATTTAAATTTATATTTAACTAGCGCACCCGACAGACGTCCCGTACAAGAAATATTCACCAAATGGTGAGTCTAAACCATTCTCGAATCTACTTGAACAAACACAAAAACATCATCAAAATTGGTCCAGTAATTTAGGAGATCAATAACATTGCACAGGAGAAATATATATAGATACATCAAGATTAGCATCTCTTATTTTCTGGTGAAATGTATGGACCATTTCGAAACCTAAACAATCTGTGAAAACTTGTACCGAGAATGTTGAAAACCTAATATCAAAATTTAGATCTACATTTACAGAGGTTTGCTATTAACCAAACGTAGGCAAAACACAGTAGCTCAATCAACTTCCAATTGACTAATTAAAATTTTCTCTTCAAAGAAATCGTGAGAAAATCACTTGTATGGCGGATGATTAAAAACATATTTACCCGAAACATTAAACGGAGTAGAAAGGGCAAAGTAAATTACAAAATCTATCGTGGGTCTCTTGCTAGTAAATTTTCTAGATCGTTAAGTGGTAACCTCAACAGCTTTCACACAGACAAGTAGATTCTAGTGGTGAGATATCGTAGTACCACAATGATATATTAAAACTGTAAACGGGATATCTACCATATTTTTCACTTTTGAGCACGAGACAGTCAGTGCCGAAAACGGGCTGCTCTAAGTAAAAATACGTTAAAAAGTGTTTTAATAGTGGAAATATCCATGTTAGTTTAAAGGCTCACAAAGACACAGATATCGAATAGGCCTTCTCAATATCTATGCACAAATAGTTTTTTTTTTCGGATGGATCTATGCTAACGGCCCGAAGGCCCTAATGCTACATCGGATTAGTGTGAGCCCATTTGGCTCACTTTAGGTTTGTAAAAGTGGGGGGTTACCCCCCGCCAACCGTGCAGTCTTCGACCACACGGTCTCCTGGCGTCGGGTTGGAGCACAAAAGGAGCATTTCTAAAAAGCGCTATCGCCATTGCTCTGTTTCTTGTGTTCCAAATCGGCTAAAGAATCTAAAGAAATCTGCTATAAATAAATCTAATATATGAATCATAATATTATAGAATCATAAGATATGAATTTTAACGAATCAGAAAAATAATAATACTTACTACTTAATAAAGTTAAAGATACCTTGTCATATGCACATGCGTCGATTTTAAAAAAATGAATGATTCATTACTAAATCAGTCACTTATCTATAAAAATAAATTAGATAAAAATAGATCATGACACATCTATCTAAGCTTCAGGATCTCCCACTATGCAGAGGTAAAAAACTATTTTAATACACAATTTAAGTGCGCAGAATTTTTGTAGATAAAATCAATCATGAAACACGTCCAATGAAATTTTATCAGAGGATCAAAAACAGAATATTCGGCGTGTTCATTTATATTTAGTTTTGTTTGTATTGCGTATTTTTTTGTCGTAATTACATCTAACTATTGTTGATGTAAATCAGACCCAGGTGGACCATAAAAGTATGCGAATTCCACGGAAGAAATGAAAATGCTAAAACGTTAGAAAAAATAATTGGATAATGTGTTTTTCGAACATAGCTTTCAAACATTTTCATAACAGTATTATGTCCCCGTTCCAAGGAACTTTTCATTCCATTACAACAAATCCACACTAAGCAATTGTGCTTCCTGAGAATTTCGTACCTATTTGAATCACTCAGGAAAATCACCGAATTCGAGGCTAATGTTATTGGAAAGAATTAAACGTAATAAGGAGACATCATGAATCGTGATGTTAGTTTTAAATAATTCTATATCTATTTTCATACAACAACAGATTCAATTGGAAATTCGTCCAAATTATTTTTTTCTATAATATACTAAACTATACTTAATATATATATTTTTCATTTTAATAGAAACATGAATCGACAATAATTAAGAATGTAACTCTTTTTTATTATTAATATAAAAGATTACGCATCGCTGTGCTGTAGTTTGGCAGCAAATAGAAGACGCGTAAGTTTGGCAGATTGCCTATTGGGCTCAACTATCCATATAGTAAAAATCTTACAGTCTGTCCGATTCGTAAATTTAATTATATCATACTGAATCAGCCATTGACACACTTCTCCAGTTCTCATACCACGTAACCTTATGTTACGGATACAATATTAAATATTCTTAGTTAAACTTATGCATTGATGAGTAAATGACAAATTTCAAGAGGGACTAAGATACTTTTGGACTTACCAGAAATAGCTAATGTAGTGCCCCACCATGGTTCAGGCCTTGTCGTGGCGGTGGGGCTCAGTAACCTAGGGTGAGCCACTGCACCTTGGGCGAATCTAATTCGGCCAAGAGGGCTCTTTGTACCCCTCTTATAAGAAGAGGGGACATATGAGCAGGGGGCAAGGGGTGAGGATGGGAACCTCACCCCATTGTACTGTCTCGACGTTGGGAGGGGTTTTTCCGTGGTGCGGGAAAACCTCTCTGTGGAGGTGGCGTCGGTCCCTTGCGGTACTGACTAGCCGTCGAAGTCCCTGTTTGTTTACTAGATCTGGGGCACCTCACCAACGGCGACATTGGTGGCACTCGCCGGGTTTTAGTGGGTAGTACTGCGTCCACTTACCAGCTGTCGGGCGCAGAGAGTCCCACATACCCGCGTGGGGAGACCCACTCCCCCACGGGATGCCTCAGAGTATTTCCCGGCGTTAAAGGAAAAAAAAAAGTTAATGTAGTGCGAATTTAATTAATTCATGGGAAAAAGTTTACGTTCTACTCCGCGAATGTTAAAGAGCAGCCAAAAACATCATACAGCTATTTGCAAGTTTCGGCGCGCGTGTGATCATACATGATACATGATAAGATTTAGATGTCGCAGGAAACTACGTAGAAATTTTAACTCTCTGGGAAAAAAATGTTTGTAATATAAATATAGGGATAAAATAAGCTTCGTTTGGAGAGAGAGAATACGATGCTTTACCTGAGGTTAAAGAATGTATTGTGAGTACATTTTGAACACCATATTTTAAAACTAAAGCCATAATATTATTTTTGAATATATTTTTTTATGTCATAAGGAGGCATATGAGCAGTCAGAGCCTTATGGTGACCACCGACGCCCATAGACATTCGCATAACCAAAAGAGATGCGTTTTCCTATCCCCCCAATGGGTCACATGAAACGCGACAGCTTGGTGGCGCCGGCACAATTCGGCTGCAAAGCAGCATGGCGCTTTTTTGTCGCAGGAAAATCCTTATGGATGCAGCCAGGACCTTCGGGTAGATCCTGACCCAATGTGGGACTCGCACCTGGGAGAGCAGCATAGCAACCTCTAACTAAAACTACAGTTAACTAAAATAATTACATATTTACACAACCGTCGCAAGAAATGTTTCCTTCAGTAGAACAAATATTTTCATTATCATGTCTAGACAAATAATAACAGAGTAGCTTGAAAAGTATCTGGTTAACGAAATAGTGCCGATAGTGAATTGAAGATGGAACTTAGTTACGAAACAACTGGAAGGAGGGATGCGTTGTGCCGCACTCCCGTCTGCATAGGTACCACCATCCTGCTTGTTTCTTTTGTCAAACAGCTTCACTGTCATTCGAAAAAAGGCAGGACAGTCAGTATCTTACGCCTCGGAATAGCAATGCATGTATAAGTTGCCTTGGCGAGTCCCAGATTAATTCGTTCATGTTGATAAGCGACGCCGTCTACCATCAGGTGAGACGTCAATTTTGCCCATACAACATAAAATGATCTATCAAGGAAGTACGCATCAATTTTCCGGCCAAGCCTTATACATACTTGGGATAGGCTGGACATTACGTGATACACTGAGACATGAACGTAATGAATTATAAACGAGCTATAAGACCGTGACCTCGAGTGGTCGATCTGAATTTATATTAGGACGCGGTCAAATAAGTTGATGTCTCCAAGGCTGTTACAAAATCGATCGGAAATGTCTGTGAAACGCTAAACGGTACGCAAATAATTTAGAGATAGTAGCACTGGTATGTTCTCAAAGATTTTATTACATTTTTGACGGCCTGTGAATATTTTTATCGTGACTTTTTCATGTGTATTTTTGGTGTACAATAATATAATATTATATACATTCCTGACTGCAATAATGTGCATCTTTTTTTGTATCTCAATATACTGTCTCTATGTATAACGGTAGTGCATTTCTAAAATTGTGTATTCTAATAACCATCAACTTGTGTTACTCGTATATTTTGATATCTTTATATATAGATACATTTTGGGAAAATTGATACTGCGAAAATTTTAGAACGTTACGTAGCAACGACTAACGACAGCCCTAGTTGAACATAAGCCTTATGCCATCAATTATAGAACTCTAAACAACAAATCTATAGAATGACCTACTATAATTTATTATAGTTACTATAATTTACTATTAATACCTCCATACCAAAACCATATCGGCCTACGGCCTACCGGACCTCTTGTGAGTCTGTCTTTGTCATTACCGACTTCAGGCCCGCCATCTTGTGTGTCTCTGTCACATTACCGGCGTCAAGCCCGCCTCTTGTGTGTCTGTCTTCTCATTACCAGCGTCAAGCCCAACATTTGTGTGTATGTCTTTCTCAATACCGGCGTCAGGCCCACCATCTTATGTGTCTGTCTGTCTCATTACCGGCGTCAGGCCCACCATGTGTGTGTCTGTCTGTCTCATTACCGGCGTCAGTCCAGCCATCTTGTGTGTCTGCCAATCTCATTATCGATGTCACGTACACAAATTCTTCACGTACAATCAGTGTCACCTTGAGTTTTGTTATCGACTCATTTACAATACACAACAATCATTGTTAATTTCTCTCTTCGACATTGGTGTTTAAACAATACTATAACAAAAAGAAAAAGAAACCAGCCTAGTTTGTCTCTATCTCCGTGCAGCTATTCGGTTATTTACATTCTTGATTCTTTTGTTTATTGTTTTGTTTTATTGCAAAACTATTGCTAGGTTTTATTGCTGTACCAGTTTAGAATGTTTTTCTATGTAACGGTTAGTGTCAGTTTAATTGGCATTTTATAACAAACAAAAGCCCTCGTGTTGAATCATTTTGACCGTTTCAATAAAACGCGTTAACAAGCATTGTTAGCTGCACAGCTGCATAGCTTGGGATTGAATAATTTAAGTATTTATTTATATTACTAAAGAACACGTTAAGTTTTTTTTTTTTAATTCATACCACATATTTTGTATTCTCTCCATTTTCAAAACACGAACGGTTTCCATCCTGAATAATTAGACTATCGTCTCTTCAATAGATATAACAAAATGACACTATAAGTAATTTTCCGGTCCACATGTGGACATGTGCGAGCCGTTTATAATCCGAACTCGTACGTATCTCCAGTTTTTGTCCGTTGCTCTGATATTAAAATATACATTGACGTCATTAGATGATGCGACGCGCAAAAACGCGTGACGCCAAATCACCCACTGACCTACACATACACTTATCGCCTCACACGACACACCCACTGAGACATCACTTACTCTAGTCACTAGTGGGTACTTATTTTGGGCTTTACATCTTTCATCCTGCCCCAAAGGGATTATTTCTTCTGTAGCAGCTATACTCAACATTTTTAAGGGGCTAAAGTATTTTTTGCATCCGGCGCGACGCAATGACATTAATTGAAGGGAAAAACATTTCTAAACCGCACACAATCCCGGCGCAACGTAGGTTGAGAATCTAAGGCCTTAGTTAATATTTTGTTGGAATTCATAAATTATTATTACTTTAATTTTTAAAGCTTATTTTTAAAATAAAATCAGCTAAAATATTTGGTAGTAATTAATGCTTTGACAGTGTTTCTAATGCCTAATACTCTCAGACCAGACATTCATGTAAATGTCTACTTAAAAAAATAAAGTTAATTTCTTAAAAATATTTTCCTATGTACGAAGGAGTATGGACCTTACACGACGTAACCTGACCTTACTACAGCACGGGTATAGTCCTGCCCTTGCAGCACCATTGTCTTATCTATTGTAGGACATGTCAAGGCAAGGTCTGACAGCCATAAGCCATTGAACTCAGTGCTTCGACTATCTAATGTACACGAAGTGTTTTGGACGTCAACAATCTCCATGGCGATCCAAGGTATACCACCTTGGATCGCCATGGAGATGTTTGTATTGTTTCTGTGTTTACTAATTTATATTGCATTTTATCTTAAACTAGCTGTTGCCTGCAGCTTCGCCCGCGTTACTCAACTCCTATAAGTCACAGCGTGATGTTTTATAGCCTATAGCCTTCCTCGATAAATAATCTGTCTATCACTGAAAGAATTTTTCAAATCGGACCAGTAGTTCCTGAGGTTAGCGCGTTCAAACAAACAAACAAACTCTTCAGCTTTATAATATTAGTATAGACTACACCAAACGTTTTGTTAAAAAAAACGCTTTAAAAACGCTTCACACTTGTGTGTGTTGAACTTGAGTTCACTTCTTAGAATAATATTATTCTAAAGTTCTCTTTGTACTTATGGCAAAGACCCAAGATTTAACTCTAGCAGGGTAATTAGCCGAGTAAGAAGTAGTGCCATGCTGGTTTGCAGCCGAATAGGGCCGGCACGACCGAGGTGGTACCTCTCGCTCACATAACACCGGCGTCAAGTGACAGCTATGCTTTATATTTCGTGCGGTTTGTGAGTTTCCGGTGGCCCATTGGGGGGTATAGGGAAAGGAGAACAACACATCTGCATAACTTTTCGTAGTGTGGATGTCTATGGGCGTAAGTAGTCACCGTAAGGCTCCGACTGCTCGGTGGCCTCCTTGTGACATAAAAAAATGTCCGTTCAGTAAGAAGAAATAATTAATCGATTAAACTATTCAGCTTCTTCCAAGATCTCGTCTAACGACGACGACGTCGATCTACGAAATCCCATATATCATCATTTCTCTGTGGCATACAGCATACTCCAGTTTTTATTTAGGGCTGTATTCATTACGCATCGAGCATATTATAACCGGATAGAGTAGTAATGTAAGTCATAAAATTCCGAAACTGGTCAGTGATTTGTCACTAACATAATATTAATTCAACCCGTGATCTGTATGTACGTCGCTCAGTCGATCAATCAGAGCGCAGAACCAGCGCAGCATTGCAACACAAATTTGGCGGAGTTTGTTTTCATACAAAACACTAGGGTACCTAGGTGGGGTGGAGAAAGGGCTGATAGGTATATGACGATTCTTTGGTATTTATGTGAAATGGCACACTGCACTCAGCAGTTCATCTACTACCTATGCCACTTTAGTGTTTGATATAGTTAATCAGTTCAATCACAAATATATTATTTTATTATAACAATGCACTGAGAAACATTGATGTGTAATTATGTAATATTTGATTATTACAGATATTCATTCATCTCTAATCAATCTAGGTTATTATAGTAACTAATTTTCAAATATAAAAAAACACAAGCAGAGATTACTTAGTTAAATATTTTATATAGCCTTTGCATTAAACCTTTAAACTTTCACATTACTTTCTATAGCTAAATAAAAATGTAAATATAAAAATTTGACACACATTATTATGTATGCAATGTCCTGTTTTTGGTTTGTTAGCTATTTATATTATATTATTTTTAAGTGTTATTAATCACTAATTATTTCTTTAAAATATTTTATCCCTTATCCATTTATTATACCTCCCTATCCCTGGGGACTGCCCAAGCAGCCGGGCAGCCCCTCTTAAGAGGAGTAGCCTGGCCTTCGCCGGGGCTGGCCTTCGCCGGGGCCAGCCTGTCGCTGAGGTGATCCTGTTGAATGCCTATCCGGGACCCTCAAATTAAAGCGGCTGAAAGCGCTCGCAGTGGTTTTAGTTTACGGGTAGGGCACTCCCAGGTGTGAGTCCCACATAGGGTCAGGATCTACCCGAGATCCTAGCTACATGCGTAAAAAGCATTTCCCTGCGCTAACAAAAAAAAAACCCTCCCTATCCCTCTAGTTACAAACACAAGAACGCATGTCTGTATGCTTCACAACTACAAGTATGACCCACCCACTTTTGTGAAATAAAAAAACTGTACCAAGTGGCATGGCTACATTTTATCTCTGTATTCTCACGGAAAAGGGAACTACGAGGGTAAAACTGCCAGGCGCTCTAGTATCATATATTAATCATATCATATTATCATAGATATGATATTTAATGTTATATCGTTTATCAGCGATGAAATCCTAGAGAATGTTAGTAAAATTTTTCACACAGTGTTCAATTTCACACAACTTGAGAGAAGTCTCTAGCAGGATGAAGATATGATTACAATTCCATTACTTTTTTTGACAGACTATGTATAATAACACTCCTTGTTAGGAAGTACAAATTAATTTTCACTGGGGGGGACAACCCCCACCCCCTGGTGTTTGCCCCCTGATAACATAAAAAAAACAGTGTTGACAGTTGCTGGTATTGTGGGCAGGTAGGTTAGTATGTATCTTTACTATCATTATTATAATAAGGGGTGCATCCAATCAAAATAAACCGATATAATATCGGCATCAACATTATTTTTATTGTCAATTCAATGATACTTTTTCTTGAAATATTTATAATAGATTGGTACTAAGATTATACATGAGCATAGGATAAATATATTTTTTATGTTTTACAAGGAGGCAATCAAGCAGTCTGAGCCTTATGGTGACAACCAACACCCATAGACATTCGCACAACTAAGTTATGCAAAGGTGTTACCCTCCTTTTCCCTATCCCCCCCAATGTGCCACTGAAAAATCTCAAACCGCATGAAACCCAGGTCGTGCCGGCCCAATTCTGCTGCAAAGCAGCATGCCACTGCCTCTTACAATTTTACTGTTTATTTATGAGACCAAATTTTTCCATCTGACCCAGGTACTGCACATACACCTTTTTTTTTAATAACACAACAGAGCACCCACCGTTAAAAACTAAATAAATAATAAATTACTTAAATCTTTTATTTATGTTGGTGTTTATTTTTCATCAAGGTAATATTTTTAAGAATGTTTGTTGACTTAGTCTAAGCAAGAGTTTCATAGTAAAGTAAGTAAAATAAGATAGCTTGTAAAAAATACCAAGTCTCACCACTCAGTTCTTCTACCATAAAAAGTTGGCATACATAAAAATTCCAATTAAATAAATTAACCAACTTGGTATTACATGGATGTCAGTTTTTCGGTAGAAATTCTGAGTGGCGAGACTTGGTGTTTTTTACAAGTTGTTTTTGATGGCATCTCATTTCTATCTACACCTATTTTTTCCATTATATTATACATATAATATAAGGAATACCAATTCATTACTAATTTTTATAATTCTTAAACTACCAATTTAAATTCAATGAAATTTGAAAAATATAGTATTTAAGCAATGCCTGCTTGATTGCTAAAAATTCAGGCTTCTAGTTTTATTCACAACAAATTTATGGGGGTTGAAAATGACCTGAAATGCTTCGGAAAAGGATGGTACATCTGTGTCGCTTTTTTTCTCGACTTGGAGGGGACACCACCATGCCCCCAGATTTCAGTTATTTCCAGAAGCTATATTTTATTCTATTAAATTTAACATTACCAAAACAATAAATTTATTACTTAATAATATATTGTTTTTAGTCATATTTAATGCGATAAAGTTTCTTGGAGCTCGTTAATTTTCCGCGCGTTTTTTTTATTTTAGTGCTATCTGACACATTTCATGGATGGGTCCATACAATATGGTTATATTTTTTACCAAAACACAAATTTAAAGCTTATTATTTTATTTATACTAGCAGGTAATATGCTGTTAGTATTTATTACTAGTATAAATACAGACGTGAGACACAAATTGACATATAAACACGCGGATTATACGATAAACAATACGTACGTGTTAATTTCGCAATTTCAAAACCACATAGGTTCAAATATTTAGTTTAACGCAAAGCGAACTGGCGAAGTAATAAATAGACGTGTTATTAGCCAACTGACACCGCTGGAGCGCGACCCGGTATCCAAATAAAGACAAATGTGACATGAACACTACACATTTTAGACTGACCTGTATTTTAAAACATCCACTTCGACAACTCCTCGATTAAAATCCATTCAAAAGTTTATCCATGGATAAGCACTGACGAAAACAAAAATAGTCTTTTTCACACAATACTCCTAATTTTTTAGTATTTCTTTTTGCGACAGCCGACACTCGATAAACACACTTCGGCGACCGCTAGAGCGCGAGGCATAGACATTAGACAATAAAGCAAAGAGTATGTATATATTAAAATTTATAATATGCAATAAAGAAAGGGGCATCTCCTCTTAGTTACTAACTTCATGTCAATAACTTATAAGTATAAAAATTAGAAACTTTATAGGTAATTAACTCAATTGAGCAAATATATTTTTATGTTGAGTTATAATATATTTGGATTTTTTTATCAATAGTTTTCTAATGTTTACGTGAATTACACTCATTACCTATAATAGGTACCTAATGAAATAACTGTTACGGATTCTATCGCGGTTTACGTGCGGGTTGTATCAATATATATTTTGTACACTATTTGTAGCCTACCTGCTTTTAAAAAATGCAGTGCCATATTTGTTTAACCAATTATCAACGATAAAAACCACTAAATGCTTTGGTATTAACCACTAAATGGGCACACTATGCGGCAGTAAAATCTCTGATTCAAGCATAGAGTTAGAATATACTGTCATAAACATTTAACCTCCTCCTTTTCGAAGTCGTTTAGAAAAGAATAATTTCATCGTTTAATTTAAGTTAAGAATATATTTTGTAAATATCTCTCTCTCTCAATTTAAGAGCCTTGCTCTTGTTGGTGGAGCAGTCACCAATCCTTCCTTCTCTCCGCCAACAACTTCACCTCCTGATACCATATGACCTGTAACTTCTCCTTTATCTGTTCCATTTATGTTCTCCTCGGTCTATCTCTTCCTATCTTTCCCTCAATCCTTCCTTCTATAATATTTTTGAAAAAACGGGTCATGTCAGATCAGGCTAGAACAAACATAATAATAATTATATATTTTTTTCTCCAGGATTGAAGAATAAAGAAATAGCATTTTATTTTAGCCACTTCATAATTTTGAAACGTCAATTATTTAAAAAGTTTTGAAAAGGTTAGAATCAAAAATAACTGAATTTTTTTGAATAAATTTTCTTTTGGACTTTATAGCTTTTTTCTGATCATTTCTCAAAATGGTGGCCACTGGCCAGGTGCAGTAGCAACTTTGACGTAGGAATTATAATAGCAATTTGCGGGGATTATATCGATGGGTCCTATGTATATGGGCCAAAATGCAAAATTACAACTTTACAGGAGAGGCTTCCAAAGTTAAATTTGCTATAATTGTCGATTGATAAAACCGAAGTTTGCGAAACTTTGCTCGTTATCTAAGACAACTATCCTCCTCATTTGCACTACACTATTTTATTTATACATTTATCGGTTATTTTTTTACGTCACATTGGCCCTTCTACATTAGTTTATGTTAAAAATATTTTTTGTTTAAAACACCCTAAAAGGTCCAATGTGCCATATTGGCCTCTATACGCGTATTATGCTAAGTAGCATAAAGTAAATCTTTATATCATTTTCTACTTATAAAATCTATCAAAAATTAAAGTAGTTGATTATTCTATTCCGTAATTAAAATAAAATATATTTAGATAATAAGCTGAATAAGTCACATTGACCCTTATACGTTTTACTATTTGCTAACTGGCTAACTTGAGTTTTCAGTTAGCCCATTTAAATAATAAATAAATTATAGTTAAAAAAAAACTAAAAAACACGCAAACCCAACTAAAAATTTGAAAATAATTTTTAATGGATGAATTGAAATGAATGAAATGGGTTAACAAAATTACTTATTGTAAAAAAGCGTGGTGCTTGTAACTAAGTTTTTATTATAAATAGGTACCGATGAAATATTTTTAATAATGAATATTGAGCACCTCACGCTTTTTTACAATAATTAATTTTGTTAACCCATTTAATTCATCCATTAAAAATTATTATAAAATTTTTAGTTGGGTTTGCTATTAATGCGTGTTTTTTTGTTTTTTTAACTATAATTTATTTTTTACTTTTTAGTGTCGATTTTTTTAATTAAAAACTTTCTTAATTTAAGGTACTTAACTAATAACAATCACTTTAGAAATGAGTGAGACTAAAAACAACATAAGTGATGTAGGTAACTTGCGCGTCTTACGCCTTCCTATCTATGATGTGCTATCCTGATCAGGATGATCAGGATATTGGAATAATTTTATCAAATTATTGTATTGTCATCGGTCCTCGATAAATCTACAAAGTTTGAACAAAATCTGGTCGTTAGAAGTGAGTCAAAATCAATTCTCCTTTAGACTTGATTTTGACTCGAATTGGTAGTTTCTATGATAGAATTCTGAAAAAATACAATATTTTCCCTTATTTTTATTTGAATAAATTAATATTTAACAAATAAAATGTAACAAAATTTAAAATAGTTCACGTGATAATAATCGGAAATGACGTCACCTGTTCCTATTTAGCGGAAGCGGAAGAATATTGACATACTTTTATACACCATTTTCCGTACGCAGTACATATTGTAAAAACTAATTTTCAGGCGTTTTGACAGTGTACACACACATAGGCACCGTACAACACTTATAAAACTTAGAAGCCCTTTTTTACTAACGGCAACTAGAATCATTTTATCACTTTTATGATGTTTAACAACATATGACGTCACGTGATAAATGTTAGCGTTTTGGAACGAAATTTAAAATGCATTATAAAATGCAAGATTTTATAGGCATTAGACGTATTTAAGCAAAAGTTGATAATATTTAGGCCTCCATTAGATATTTATAAATGATTTAAAAACATTTCTGAAAAATGTCAACATCCCTATTGCTGCAATTGAAATATAAACACTGAGCACCATGCAGTATATTGCACGTTCGTGCTGTAATTGGAAAACACAATTGTTAATTTATATATATACATTTTGTGTGCATAATGTTTTTTCATTATATGCAACAACATAGGCGGGAAATATCCGGGCGTGCGGTTGTGTATTTTTGTTCGGAGCAGTTTTCTATAGTGTTTGTTTTAGAAACTTAATGTGTATATATATTGTGACTGATTGGCGAATATTGTGGTGGAATTATATGGGTGAGTGGAGTGGGAAGTGATAGTTGAATGATTGGTACTAGAAGGGTGAAGCCTCGCTCCTTGGGGTTTCCCGCCGTTTCTCCATATTCCAGACTAATATTAACTCATTGGCAATTCACTAATTGCAGTCCATAAAAAAGGGGCTGTCAATGTCACATATCGTACACATATGACGTAGGTATCCCAAATGCCAATGTACATCGATATTCGATATTCGATACTCGTTATTCTATAGTCGATTCACGATTGTACTTGTACTCTATACGTTAATTTATAATTATTATTAATAAATAACCACTAATGACTATCGTACATTCATATTTCATACTACTTTTAGAAATTTTATTTATTTAGAAGGAATAGAAAATAATAATACATTTTAACTTATAGTTTTTAGTTCACACTACTTACACTTCTACTGAGTGCTTATGTGAAAAAATGATTAAAGCTATTCTTGTGTTTAATAATCATGGAAAGCCAAGATTGTCAAAATTTTATCAATACTTCGTGAGTAAAAACAGTATATTATGTTAATAGTTAATTGATAATTTGCGCATGCATCGTCATAGTAAACGTTAAAATAAAAGAGACTTCTGATTGCGCATCACCCTACAATCAAAGAGAAATTAAAGTAATTAGTAAAGTAGCTCAAATCAACTAATCGGCATGTAACATAAAATTGAAACCTTTTTACTGAAATGTATAAAAAATCACTCAATATAGAAATCAACAAAATGAATGCAATAAAATACTGTCCTAATTATAACAAAGAAGCTTATTTTTGTTTTGTTTCAGAATGAGGACATGCAACAACAGATAATAAAAGAAACATTCCAATTGGTTTCTAAAAGAGATGACAATGTTTGTAATTTTCTAGAGGGAGGAAGGTAATATTTATTTGTCTTTAAATTGGATATTCATTATTACTTTCTAACCTTCAACACTTTCTTTGAGTGTGTGTAGCCTTAGGGGCATTATGGAGCGGAGATGTAGAAATTTTTTATCTTTTGAAAACTTTTGATGTCATGATAATCCCCAATTTTTTATGCTTATCATACAGAAGCAAAAAATTGGTGGTAGTCATAATCACGTAAATTGTCTCTCTAAAGTGTAACTTCCGGTACATACAAATTCGCAGCGGTAGCCTGGACTACAAAATTTCTAATCACTTATTTCGCTTCTTACAACAAAGCCTACAAAATGGGTATATAAAATTAGGGGATTATACTAGATAAATATTCAGGAAAACTTTAATTTTAGAAATGAATAACTTTTTTAATAAATCCTGGAAAAATATACATATAATTAGAAAAATGATTATTAGTTTTAGCTTCTTCTATAGCGCCCTTAGACAACACCTCAACCCTTTTTTCTACTTATTTCTTAATTTGAATAATTTTATCTGTTTATTATAACAACTTGTTAACTGAGTGTCTACGATAATAAAAAATATATTTTCAATAGTTTGTTTTCCAAAAATATTGCTCAATGTGATAGACACTATATGATATACAAATTGTAATATGCATGATTTTTTTTCAGTCTCATTGGTGGGTCAGACTATAAGCTTATTTATAGACATTATGCCACCCTATATTTTGTATTCTGTGTTGACTCTTCGGAAAGTGAACTGGGAATTCTTGACTTAATACAGGTATGTATAAACCTACTTGAATGAAGTCTAATAAACATGCACCTGGACAGGACTAAACTCTAGATCTATAAGGCCTTACCTTTAATGTTTGATTATACATATATGGTTTGCAATATGTAATATAGATGTTTAATAAAGTTGTGTACAAGATGTAAATCAATCTTCTTTAATGAAAGAATGTATAGTCAAGTGACAGGTTGATTTATTAACCCTTGACGACAAAAGTGGGTAGTTGGAAGACTGGTACAGTTAGCTCTTAAATGGGTGAACCAATTAGGATGCATTTTTAATTGACAGTTGTTCATAGATATTATATTATTTCAAAGTAATGTTTTTATAATATTTAATGGAATTTATTATTATATCTCACAGCCCAAGATATCTGTAAAATAATATCTGTAATAAAACTATAATCAAAGTAACTTGGTTACAGGTGTTTGTAGAAACATTAGATAAGTGTTTTGAGAATGTGTGCGAATTGGACCTGATCTTCCATGCTGATGCGGCTCACCAGGTTTTAGACGAGCTGGTGATGGGTGGCATGGTGCTACAGACAAACATGGCTGACATTCTCAGCAGGTTACATGAACAAAACAAGATGCAGAAAGCTGAGGTATACTTGTATAGAATTGTTCTCAAATACATTTACATAAAACCTGTATCTCAAGTATAAAATTAATTCAATTGTGAGTGGTATTGCTTATATGATATGCAACATTCCTTGCTCTGTGAGAGAAGTCTGCCTGCTTGATAACATTTTATAAACAACTTTAAATGCACTAATTTGAATCATATAGGTGTTTACATAGGCAAACCCAAAAGAAAATCCCAGCCATTCAAATTGGGCATGTACGTAGGCAAACCTGTGTGATATACCTAAACTATAAAAGTAGAACTGTTACCAAAATGTGAATTATGTAATAGTTTTAAATTCTTCCTCAGGCTGGCATATCGGCGGCTCCAGCGAGAGCAGTTTCTGCAGTAAAAAGCATGAATCTGCCTCAGCAGCTCCGGGATATGAAATTGCCCGACTTGCCGCAAGCTATTAAGGTAATCCATTACATCCATGTGCCTACACATTTACTATCATTATATTTTAAAATACATTAGGGTTTGAATTAAAAGATTTTAATTTAATAATATATATTAAATACAGGCATATAAACAGGTATATTTCTATTTTAATTGTTTGTAGAAGTAGTACCTACTACCGGGTTTGAATAGCAATAGGTCTTAAGTGCATCCCTAGTGGTAACTAAACATAGCTTACATAAAATATCTTAAGATATTTGAGCCTGATGAACCTGATATACTGACGAAGACAAGCTACATAAATACATAATTTAGTTAGTGTTGAGTGTTTTTTTTTATGTTAGTTGGATAGGCAAACTGGCAAACGTACCACCTGATGTTAAGTGGTCGACGTCGCCCATGAACATAAATTAGTATACCTGGAACGAGCCCAGGCAACTCATTTATGTGTTGCCTATCCTGAGACATAAGATGTTAAGTCTCGGTGCCAGTAATTACACTGCCTGTCTTGCCCTTCTCTCCGAAACACAGCAAAGCTGTTTCACGGGAGAAATAAGCAAGATGGTGGTACCCATGCAGCCGGGAGCGCGGCACAGCGCTTCCCTCCCACCGGTGTGATCTATTAGTTACATTGCTTTGTAACACTGAAAAGTAACTCTCTCTCTGTGTTTCATTTTTATGTTATCATCCTTAATAATCGAAATTTATTAATATTATCATCTTTCAGGATCTGAAATTCTGACCAATACAACAGGCGTATCCGGCCTCTCCCGTCACGATCGCCACAAATATTTTGAACACCATATACCCTGACAATGAAAAATATCAAAACCTCCAACGTACAGAGATCGGGAACAAGTTCTTTGGGTCGGAATCTTTGAGCACCAAGTTCTCAGAGACCTTCTCTGAAAACTATCAACAGACAGAAGGCATTAATTTTCCGAATTATGAAACTCATAAGTCAGATGGCTATCAGGATTTGAGCGGGACTGTTTGTGAATATGACATAAAGAAGAGGAAGAAAAAAAAGAAGGGGAAACATTAAAATTGCTGCTCTATCAAAATAAGACTTGGGCGAATTTAATGTAATGTTGTTTTTTTTTCAATTGGATGCACATTTTATTTGTCGTCAAATTAATTAGTAATAACTTGCAACATTAATATCATTTGTATATAAGTCCTAACATTTTCTTGTATCAAAAACTTGATGTCATCCCAAGCTTTAGCTTATATAGATGGATGTGAATCTTTTTAAATTAAGTATCTTCTGAAGTAAAACATCCAACTATTTAACTTAAAAAAACAAATACTAGACATCTCCTATTATTACTTTGTTGTTTAGTTCAAATTGTATAAAACTCCTCTTAAAAAAACGCAAACACGGTAGTCATTTTTGAATAAAAACTCTAAAGGTTTATAACTTCATTCAAAATGCCTTAAAATTTCAAAATTGCATTCCTAACTATTGTTGAATACATTTTTAATTGTACTTTACTTGTATAGGCTATAAGAAAACTATATTATGTTAAAGTATTTCGTTTTATTTATCTCCTACGTACATGTCTTGTCCCACAACGTAGGGTAGTAACTAGTAGTCAATTTATGTTGCACATTTTTTCTAATTTTTTTTTTGCCACATTAAATAGCGCCATCTTAAATGCTTAGCGAAAACTATTCAGTAAAGTATTAGTTTTGCTACTTGGCGATAGAGTACACTAATATGGTCATAGTACATTTTTTTTACAATAGATGTCAGTATTTATATGATGACAATAGATATTAGTTTTCATAGTTTCTCACAAGATGTCGTTACTCAACAAGAAAATTTTTATTACTGTTTTATAAATAACTATAAAACTGAATGTTATAATCTAGGGTAATATTGTTCTGTGGTTATAATAAAACTTTATTATAAATTATAGTCTAATAATAACTACTAACTTAAACAGATGCATACTTTATAATATTCTCAAACAATCTTTTAATATTTTTTGGGATATTATGCTCTTGGTATGAAAGATGGGAAAAAATATTCTTGCCACATGCCACGGGAAAATAAAATTAGCTCTCAAGTATACCTAAATTTTTCCCTCAATTTCATCCGTTCCAAATATGAAACAAAAAGTTGGCTATCAGTATTTACGGGACCGGGGATGCCCGGCAGACACAATATGAAATGAATGAAACATGATTTTAGAATTCATAATAAAATTTATAACAAAAGATATAATAAAAGAAAGAAATGGCAGCGTCATGCGGTTTACTGTCACGACATTCAAGTCGATTTTACAGGCACACCACCTAGATGTTTAACAACACAAACAGAAAATATAGGAATAAATAATCATAAATACCCAACAACATAATAATCTGAAATAAACCTTTCTCATAATTGGGCTACCAAAACTAATAAGTTTTATAAAAATAAATTCTTCAGATTTATCGTGTAAAAAACTTTTTTCCAAACAAATTGCCTATTCGTCAGTAATTGACTATGAAAAATTGATTTTTTTCCCTATTAGTAAGCAATTCCTAGATAAGCGCTTCAAACAATCACATTCGCTTTATTAATATATTCTTTGTATTATGTAAGTATCTATATTGTAATCTCAATTCTCAATGTTATATCTCAAAACAGGAACAACATACGAAGCGAAATGAATAAAAGTTTTTTTCATTGTAGCGATATAAAAAACAAACTTTTTACCGCGCTTAATAATTTGCGGCACCAAATTGTGTGTTTTTAACAATAAAATATTTGTAGTGCGGTTTGGCTCGAGACTACACACGCAGCATACTTACAATGTTAGTGTAAGATTTAAATAATTTTTTGTTGGAATATTTTAGCAAGGTTTTCTTGATTATTTACAATTATTGTATTATAATATTATTATCGTCTTCATTTATCTACCATTTTCTTTTCCGTCGATTGCCAGCATCAAGCACATAACCGGAATAGAGCGGTAATGTTGTGTTTTGTAAGAAAACAAATTCCGCCTTGTGCTGCGACGCTGCGCCGGGTCTGCACTTTGATTGGCCGACTCATGGCGATTGATCGATGATTGGCCGATGGTATATACACACAGATTACTGGTAGGTTGAATTGCTATTACGTCAGTGACAATTCACTGACCAGTTTCGGAGTTTTATGGCTCACATTACTACTCTATCCGGTTAAATGCTCGATGATTGCTAGACACTGAATACGTACAACTGGTGCGAGGGATGCGCTAGCGCTCGCATGCGCGTCACCACTATTTTGATATTTTCTTCCGTCAAACACTTTTGCTATGTTTCGGAAAAGATGGTTACAGGCTGTGTATTTTCATTACTGACTCCAAGATTCCATCTTACATCTCACTATAGGCAACACGATATGTTTACGACTGAGACCACTTACCAACATGTGGCTACCCGTTTGCCTATCCAACTATCATAAAAAATATATAATTATAATAACTAAAATGCATGTGGTGTGCTTCTCTATAAGGTATACGAGTATAAAAGTTATTTAATTAAGTGTTTTACATTATTAACACAGCACCCAAATGTCTCATAACCATGTGTTATAAACGATGGTATGCAGGTAGCACGACGGTATGGTGGTAGTAATACTCAATAAGGCGTGTTATTTGTCACCACATGCTCACAACAACAATTAGCTTCACTTGAAATGGTTTCTAAGAAGTGCAAAGGTGACATGTAAAGCCACTTATGAGTGCAACATCAACAGGGCGTAGCCGTCCACAGAATTGAATTTAATGAATACCCAGATAGCTTGGGTACCATCTTGCTTGTTTCTCCCGTGAAACAGCTTTGCTGTGTTTCGGAGAGAAGGTCAAGACAGGCAGTGTAATTACTGGCACCGAGACTTAACATCTTATGTCTCAGGATAGGAAACGCATCAATACCAGTACTAGTCCCAGGAAAATTGTTGTGTTCACAGGCGCCGTTGACGTTTTACAGTACCTAGAGAGATGTATACTGTAGAACATGATTCTACTTGCAGCAAAAGGGTACTGTATCCATTAACTACTTGAGCATTTAAAGGAGGGTTTAATTATCGCCTCAGCAAAACAAGGAGTCTTAGATTTATCTCTAAACCAATATAAAGTTGTTCTATTTCCTTAGTATTTTAATGAAACAATTTTTATTTTTTACGTATTTTATCGCGTAAAAATTGTTTCATTAATATAATGAGTGAAATTCGCGTAAACATTAGAAAACAATATTTCCTTGGTATTATCGTAATTTCGCTAATGTTAATCTACTAAGATTTAGCCTAGGTTTATATTCTCAAAGACAACCGTATCAGAATATTTGACAATCATTTTTTTGACACAGCGCAATCTTTATGGATGTACCTCGGAGGTTCCTAACTCTATGTGGGAATCAGACTTGGGCAGTGCATACCCAAACTAAAACCACTGCGAGCACCATCAGCCGCTTTTTGAGAGTCCAGGATCTGCAGGCATCAGGATTCAGGAGCACCTCAGCGAAAACAATTACAATGTTAGTGCTTCCTTACATTCTCGTTTCGGAAACACAAAAAAAGCTTATTATCCCGCTTTCTGGAAGTCGGTTAAAATTGTTCTCCCATGTCTTGACCAGTGTGTTATTACAACAAATTATATATTAAACAAATATCGTCTGCCTGTCCGTAATACCCGCGTGACCACACGACCAGGTGTCTTCCTGGCTCCTGTGGTCACCGCCGGCCCCTAATGACAGATTCCATGAATCCTGAATGTAATGATGACTCAAATTACTATAATCATTTTCTTAAGAAACTTTGACTTAAGAATTTTTTTTTCAAGAAAATTCTATATCTATTCATATATCGATGCTTAAATGTTAGAGAAAATATTTATCTTTTACTAGAAGACAATAAATAGATGAAGAATAAAAAAAAACGACATTTATCTTGAATGTAAGTGACGATGGTCTAGTCACTAGTGGGTATAGCCTTGGCCTCTTGATTGAGAGGTCCGGGATCCCGACCCCTGTGATGCCTTGAAATTGTTTTTTCTATATTTCTATGTGCACCTGAACATGAGGCCATCGCTTGCTCACACCAACCCGCATTGGGCCTACCCGCCTGGGGAGTCCCCCCTCCTATATAGGGATTACTAAGAGCATTTCCCGGCGCAAAAGAAAAAACGGAAACCCAATGATTATTTTTTAATAATATAATATAAACGATCACTAGTCTAGTTTGAAGCTCGTTAGAACTTCTGGGTATCAACGGAAATAAATTCAAGATTTATTTTTAATGTATTATTATTATTTTTAATGTATATTTGATATATTATGTATGTAAACGGTTATACAAATTGTCGACACGGCGACCGCTGCCTGTCACCGAGTCCTGACCAGTGACCACTGAAGGGTTTATCGTGTTCATAGTCACGTGGGTTTTGCCGCTTCCCGTCTGAATGGCCCAGTGTCGATGATATCTAAGATTGTGAACTCATTTACCATAATATATGCTGATCTATGCAAATATATTTAATTTCTTTATTTCCATACAAATATAAAATTTTATCTGAAATCCTAAATGTATGTTAATTTGTATCGAGGAGTGATGATAAATTGTTTTTTCTGAGCTTCATGACAAATACTGGATAGTTGTGTAGATTTATTATACATATTATGTTCAATGTCTCTACCGATATATAACTTTTATGAGGTTGGATTTAAGAAGAATCTTTGTAATTTTTTTTTATCGCAGGGAAATCCTTATGGATGCAGCCAGGATCTTTGGGTAGACCCGGACCCAATGTGGGACTCGCACCTGGGAGTGCCCACCCTAACTAAAACCACTACGAGCGCCTTCAGCCGCTTTTTGAGGATCCCGGATATGCAGGCAACAGACAGGATCACCTCAGCGACAGGCTGGCCCCGGCGAAGGCCAGACCACTCCTCGTAAGGGGGGACTGCCCGACCGCTACTAAGCAGTCCCCGTGACGTCGTGCCATACTGGGCTCAGGTTCCCATCCTAAAGCCTGACACGAGCACAGGGGCCTTACTGGAGGCGCATTAAGTAGCGCCTCCTACGCACCCCCGTTCGTCGCCCGCGGGGGGAGGCCTCGTCGGCGGCCTCCTCTTTCACCCGCTCGTCGGCCTCCTTCTGGGTCATTACTGGCTCGCAGAAGGAGACCATCGCCGTCCAGGAATCTTCGTAATCGCTCAACTGGTTTTAATTGTTTTTTCACCAGTGTAATGCTATGGTATCATTGAGTGAAATAATCTAAAAATAATAATCATCAACCTGGACGTTTGTAAATCTGCGAGCAAAGACGCGGGCAACAGATAGCTTGTTTATTACAATGACCGATCAGAAATGACATTGAACATCGATAAATCACGTGGTCTTGATTTAAAATGTCATTCCATACATTTATTAGTTCTCTACTGGCGTTTACGATTGTAGAATGGCATCTTGGCTAACCCATCAGAAGTCTTTGTACCTTATAGCTTAAAGCCACGGAGTGTGAGATTTGGCATAGATTATATAAAGTAAAATTTATAAGCTTTTTTATGTTAGTTGGATAGGCAAACGGGCAGACGAGCGATGGTATGTGGATGGCGTCGCCCATGAACATAAAAAGTTAACTTGGAACTGGCTCAGGCAACTCATTCATGTGTTGCCTAGGTATTTTAAATCATAAGATGTTAAGTCTCGGTGCTAGTAATTACACTGCCTGTCTTGCCCTTCTCTCCGAAACACAGCAAAGCTGTTTCACGGGAGAAACAAGCAAGATAGTGGTACCCATGCAGCCGGGAGCGCGGCACAGCACATCCCTCCCACCGGTAGATGGTGGTACCCATGCAGCCGGGAGCGCGGCACAGCACATCCCTCCCACCGGTAGATGGTGGTACCCATGCAGCCGGGAGCGCGGCACAGCACATCCCTCCCACCGGTAGATGGTGGTACCCATGCAGCCGGGAGCGCGGCACAGCACATCCCTCCCACCGGTAGATGGTGGTACCCATGCAGCCGGGAGCGCGGCACAGCACATCCCTCCCACCGGTAGATGGTGGTACCCATGCAGCCGGGAGCGCGGCACGGCACATCCCTCCCACCGGTAGATGGTGGTACCCATGCAGCCGGGAGCGCGGCACAGCACATCCCTCCCACCGGTAGATGGTGGTACCCATGCAGCCGGGAGCGCGGCACAGCACATCCATCCCACCGGTAGATGGTGGTACCCATGCAGCCGGGAGCGCGGCACAGCACATCCCTCCCACCGGTAGATGGTGGTACCCATGCAGCCGGGAGCGCGGCACAGCGCTTCCCTCCCACCGGTAAGCTTATGATTAGGCATTATACGCTTTACATTACTAACTACAAAATGGTAAATTACACACTTTCACGAACTACTGTCGAAATCAGTTTTTGACAATTTCTTATTTTTCATTACCTGGTTGGTAACGCAAGATCTTGTGAGGGGTGATTGTTTGTAATATTAGGTACCTAATTGATCTTTGCTCTTCGTGGTTGTTCATAAGAGTTGTTATTATATAAAAGACGTTTTCAAAGAACTAAAAAGTTATAAAATCAATTTAGACGTTCTATATTTTATATCTAGCTGTGCTTTTTGTGTTGTAATATTTTAATTATTAAACAAAAAGTAGTTTCTCGATTATTATGTATTTTAAAATAAGCATTTTTTCACTTGCATTTTTAGTTACATTTTTAGTTACTTCACTGGCGCATTATTCCTACTCTAGGTTTTTTTTTCTTTTTTATATTAATAATGTGTAAATTATAAAATTATTATAATCTTATGTGTTTTATCTGTATATTTTTTAACTCACTTAATTCAATTTAGTGTATTTGATATTTTTGAGTAAGCTCGTGTTTTGTGTATTGTGTGTATGTCACCGTCGCCCGTAAATCTTGTTAACGGCCCGTCTCACATCACCTCGTGTTTTGACAACTCACATCGTCTATTACAATAATTTATGGGGGGCGGTGTCTTTAGGTTTTTTTTTGGAAAGGTAAGTCGGTCTGTTTGTACATGGGTGGTCTCTGTGATATATTAATTTTTGACTTTTCATTTGCAACCATTGAGATAAGCGGCTGAATAGGACAGGTCTCGGCGTGCATTGAGTAAGGTTTTTTGTAACACCATTTTTTTGATACTTTGAGGTTGCATTAGGGACATTGTGTACTAGAGTGCTGTGATTTCTGTGGGAGTGAAGGAAGAAGTTTTTTTTATGTCATAAGAAGGGAACCGAGCAGTTGGAGCCCCATGGTAACTACCGCGCCCATAGACATCCGCACTATCAAAGGTCATGCAGGTACGCTGCCTTCCCCTTCCATATCCTCCCCCAATGAGGCCACCGGAAACTCACAAACCACACGAAACGCGACAGCATAGCTGTCAGCTGTCCACTCGACGCCTGTATTATGTGAGCGAGAGGTACCACTCCGGTTTCTAAAATTTTACTTAAGCCTGCAAACCTCGTGTTTAATGAAGCCGAGGCTACAATTTTGTCCGTTTTTGGAAACTGTTCATCAATGTTTAATAACATTTTATCTTTTAATATCAACCTACTACAAACACGATTCGAACAAATGAAAAAAAAACATTACTTGTTACAATGTTTTTGGTGTAGACGTACTAAGGTAGGTAGGTACCTACTAACGTATAGTAGGCTACACGTTCATAAGTTAGTGAATTAAAGCAGATTGGCATGTCTATTGTTTTGTAGTTTTGACGTGACAAAGTCTTATAATTCGATGGAGCCGGCTGCAAGAACGAAAAAACATGACGCATGCGGCTTTACCTCGCTCTGAGGTGTTCCATTTTCTTATGACGTTGTCACGTTCAACTATCGTCAGTAAACCGACTTTACGGTCAACCGATTTTTTAATCTTACAGTTCTGTATAATTTTATTTAAATTAATATGCCCAAAAATAATTTTAGAGGCAATGCCAATGTACGCCATGTTGGAATCCATAATAAGAATGCTCTATCACTAATGGTTATGAGGTAATTTAAAAAGGAACAGATAATATAAAGTCATAGAGCCCATAGATTATATGAAGTCATCCCGCCATTATTATGTAATCCAGCATGGCGGCCGATTTTGATAATAGGGTGTATATATTGTCATTAATGTAGAGACTTTTAAATTTTATTATATTCACAGAAATGTGTGTAAGGTAGTAGAAAAATTCACGCTGTAAGTTACTTAAAGTATTTTGTTTCAATATGTATGTGTATGTATGTAAGCGTGTTTAACGAAATCAACAAAAGTGACTAACTTTTCATCACACCCATCCATTTTTATTCGATAAATGTTTGTCAGTAGGCTCTAGAACATATTCTTAAAACAACCCTACCATGGTTCAGGCCTAGACGTGCGGTGGGGCTCAGTAGCCTAGGGTGAGTCCAGCACCTTGGGCAAAGCTAATCGAGCCGAGGGGGCTCTTTGTATCCCTCTTATAAGAAGAGGTGACAAAAGAGCAGGGGGCAAGGGGCGAGGACCTCACCCCATTGTACTGTCCCGACGTTAGGAGGGGTTGTTCTGTGGCCGCACCATAACAGTCAATTTACTTATAAATAAATATTGAACAAATTACGTCTTGAATTTAGCAAGAATTTAAAAAGACTGATAAGAAGAAGATCATGGATAATATACCAATACATACTTTTCCACTAGACTCGTCAAAACTTGAACTAGTTCATGGTTCCTTATCAACATTGATATTCGTATGGGGTATATTTAAGGCAGCCTGACCAAAGTCCAGCTTTCTCCCTTAAAGGAAATCCGTTAAAAAGTAGGTTAATCTTTAAAAATACAACGCAAACACAAATTACAGTGTACTTCAATGGTTAAACAGGTTAACCGCTTACTAAATATCGTATTTATCTTCACGGCTATTTTTAGTACTTTATAATTTTCGTTTATTGAAATACGTGTAATTTTAGCTGGGAATAAAAGCGTATTTATTTTAATGCTATGTTGATATGCTCGCGGTAAACGATATTATTGTTAGCGTAAGTTTTGGTCTAATAAACTTTCGCAACGTCTATAATTTTACATATTATAGATAACGTTAGTCTATACCTATATGTATGAGCTGTTTATACAGGTTGGTGTATATGTGAAAAATATGTCATTCTTCATAAAAATTTAACGTCTTTTGACTTTCTTTAATTTCTGTCCTCATAGCACGGATATCACATACGCTAAAGATGCTTTTCTTTTTCTTCAACGCCGGGAAATGTTCTGAGGCATCGCGCGGGGGAGTGGGTCTTCCCACGCGGGTATGTGGGACTTGCTGCGTCCGAAAGGTAAGTGGACGCAGCCCTACCCACTAAAACTCGGCGAGTGCCACCAATGCCGCCTTTGGTGAGGTGCCCCGGATCTGTTGAGGAAACAGTGTACCTCGAAGGCTAGTCAGTCCCTCAGGGGACCGACGCCACTTCCACAGAGGGGTTGTCCCGCACCACAGAATGACCCCTCCCAGCGTCGGGATAGTACAATGGGGTTCCCGTTTTTTTCTCGTATCTTTTTACAATAATTTGATGAATATCGGAGTGTATTCAATTACTTATACAAATATATTTTAACTGGTATTGGTTCAAGAAACGTAGGATTTTTTTTGATTTGTTTACTTTTCCTAATAATGATTGTAGCTCTATCCTTTTACTTGCAATAATTGTTTCAATGGGCTACCTATAATGACTTGGATTCATGTTATTTATTAATTATTAGATTCGATTCTTATAATATACTAGCTGTTGCCTGCAGCTTCGCCCGCGTTACGCAACTCCTATAAGTCACAGCGTGATGTTATATAGCCTATAGCCTTCCTCAATAAATGGACTATCTGTTACATAAGTTGGAATATTTGTTTTTTTTTAATGTACATAAAGAATAAATAAATAAACTATCTAACACTGAAATAATTTTTCAAATCGGACCAGTAGTTCCTGAGATTAGCACGTTCAAACAAACTAACAAACTCTTCAGCTTTATAATATTAGTATAGATTTTATATTTCTATTCATTTAGCCCATTCTAATTAAATGATGGAAGAAAAAAAAATTTTTAAATAAGATTTTGTGTGATTTTTATTTGTTTCCGATAATATTGATGGGTTTGAAATCTTCATATTAGAATAATACGTACCTATACCTAATATGTTGTTTAATATATTGAATATTTAAAAATTAAATCTAAGTCTTAATAAAATAATAATAATAACATTTTAATCCGTTATTTCGGTCAAATAATGGTCACTCTACATCCCTTTGACAGAACCGAAAACTATAGTTAATTATTATTTTACGGTGCGCGAGTAAATTACATGTTTCTGATGGGATCTAGCACAGACCGGATTCCTCTGACCCCAGCTCCCATTTATTTATTTTATGTATTAAGGTCATGTTATATTGGATCTATCATTATTATTTCAACCATTTTGGATGTGGGAGAAGGAAGGCTATAACCATTATATAATGTTAGAAAGAGATATAGAGTTTGTGGATTATACTTTTTTACGTCGGATGGTTTCTTTTTTAAAATTCGTTTCGTCTGTCTGTCTATCGGTGTATAAAGAGATTAAAAAGGTATATCTAAAGAAGGTATTGAATAATTTTCACCATGACAAAGAAATCCTTTTCAGTTTATACCTTGAGAACAGTGATGGCTCAACATTTGATCTTTATTTCTTTCATTTTCTTTGGTACTTTTAGATTTTTTTATGCCTTCCATTGGATTAAGCCTGTAAAAGATATTATGGAGCTTTACTATTACAGATTCAAATTGAATTTAGACTCCTAATACCATTATGTATATATTCGATGTTTATGTGATGTGTATAGCTTAATTAAAATGAAAATTTATGTGAAAAGATTAAATTGGTGGCAGTAAATTAACAGTATTTGATAAACAAAGATGAAACACATTTTAAAGTTATAAAATCATTCAATTTTAAGACGTATATATACCGTATATAACCGACGTATACCTTCGAGCGAGTGCCTCCTGTGCTACCGTTTATGAAAGGCGTCACTGACAAGATTGGCTTCATCCTAAAGCGAGTTCATCAATCAAGCCGCCTATATACCATAAATTTAAGGGTATATGACACTTGACAGATGGTAAGAATTGACTTTCTTCTTCTACAAGCTTGATAGTGATTGTGGTCCCTCTGATATAGGCCAAACCAAAATATCAATTAAAACTCGCGTTAAAGAACATATAGCTGACTTAAAACACCGCCGCTACACTAAGTCTGCAATTTGTGAACATAGTCTAGACAAAGCTCGCCATTATATTAGATTTAATAAGCCACAGATACTCGCAAAAGAACACCGATTCCAACCAAGGATGATCCGCGAGGCTATTGAAATTAAAAAAAAAAACATCCTAATTTCAATAGAGAAGATGGCTGGCTCTTACCACCTGCTTGGGATCCCATTATTAAAATAATTAAATCAAAAACTAAGCATACTTAATATACCGCAGATTAAAGATGCAGTTAGCACTTTCTGCATATAGAGGACTTATTAAAATAATGATGTATATTAGGGTAGTTACAAATAATTTTGTAACGTTAGGACATCTGTCATCTCAGTCCTTCCGTGACCATGGTTGCTGTAAAGTATCCGAAACGTCGGGCTTGTAAAAATCTTAATAAACCGCGATAAAATCCGTAAAAATTGTTTCATTATAATGACATCAAAGGTGTCACAGGAATGAAAAAATAGACTTTAAGCATAGAAATAGTACAGGAAAGAAGCGTCATCTAAATAAATAGTTATAAAGAGTAGGATGCGCTTCCAATGGATGCGCTTCTAGATACTGGGTTGATAGGATTATAAGAAGGATGGTGGGATTAATCTTTCGTTCCACGAACCTTACTTTGTGACAAGAACAACAAGAGAGAAACGTATTATATACCATAATATATAATTTACATTGGACATTCATTTCAGTTTAAAATCTAAGTTCATTTGATTACATTATAGATTCGTTCTCTCCATAACATTGTAAATTTCTTATTATAAAGGGAATACGGGTAAAAAAACGTTTCTTTGAAATACAAACAGAATAATTGGAAATAGCCACACTCGTCACGCACGCTGTTTGTCTGTGCCGTATTTATTATCTGCAACAATGACTCCAAAAAAGTTAACCTGTTCCTCCTTACCTGCGGGTAATTTGTTTACGTCATCAGGCAACGTCTGAGCTTTGTTACACTTTTAAACAATACTCAAATACGTTGCGGTTTTATAAATTAACTAAGTATTTACTTAAAACGTTTTTTAATATATTAGACATATACATTTTAATTCTATAAACTAAACGGAAGTCCGACTTCGGTACTGATTAAATAACTCAAAACTTAAGGCCAGTAAAAGCCATTAGCCTAAAAACAATCTTATCACAAAATAGGACGAAATCATCGTGTTTCGTAAAAAGCCCAACCGCGTCAAGTGACATCCGTAAAAATTGCCACAATTAAACAAGAAGAAGAAAAAGTCGTTTCAAATTCGAAATTCCGAACGAAGACAATGGGCCATTAGAAGCCGGCAGATAAGTATCTAGACGACCCAATTGTAGGTCCTTTTTATATTTTAGAAGCAGGATTTTAGAGTAATAAATAGATATGGCATTTTTGATTAAATATGCATAGATAGACGTTCGTCGTGTTACATTTAAAAACTTCGTCTTGACGAGTGGTGCATAACTTTATGTCTATCACTAATAGGTATTGATTATACTGTAACAGGTTATGGCGTGATACAAACAACATATTAAATGTTAAATATGTACATACATCTTCATCTACATTTGTAAATAAACAAGCTTGTTCGGTGACCTATATATTAGTTATTTGGTACTCATAAAATTCTTTTTACTTTATTTCTAATTTCTATAGAAACTTATATTTGGAAGAACTTGTTGTGGTTTAAATGGGCATACAAGATGTCGATTCTTTGAAGAGTATTAAAGTAAATAAGGATTAAAAGAAAATAAAAATGAAAAGCTATGAATGAACAAATAAAGTTAGTTAAATTTTAAAAATCGTTTAGTCTGTAAGAGGCTTTAATTTCAAGCATTCGTGTAGATTTTTGCCGGTAACGATTTGAAAATGGAACTCGTTCCATTACTAATTGAATTTCGATTATTCCGTTTAAATAGGAGTTTCTTCGCGGTCTGGCAACTTATCGAAGAAACTGATTTAAAAATATAATTGTTTGTTTAATCTGCAGTTTTTTAGATAAGTAAATACTTCAATTGTTAAAACCACATGACCTTACAAAATTTTTGTAATCATAAACAGATACACATATTAAAATACTGTTAAGTAATATTTAAAAGTCAGCATGGGCGACATCTGTGGTTTTCATAATGGCATTTGGCAGGGAGGTTAACAATAATATAAAACCTTTACAAACACTAATCAAGGATAATATTGCAATTATATAATTAGCAAAAACAATACTAGGAGGACATTAAGACAAACAATAATAAACAAATAACAAAATTTGTTTTCAAGTTGCTGGATACATTTTTTTTTTTTTTTTTTTTTTCGGATGGATCTATGCTAATGGCCCGAAGGCCCTAATGCTTCGACGGATTGGTGTGAGCCCATTCGGCTCACTTTTGATTGGGGGGTTGCCCCCCGCCTACCGTGCAGTCTGCGACCACACGGCCTCCTGGCGTCGGTTGTGTGCTGGATACAGGCAACTGCATAATGTATAAAAAGCAAAAACATAAATAAGTCATGAAAAGTTTTTAAAAGTTAAAACTGTTAAAAAATAGAACACGGGAATTATTCCTGTTGCAACACTGTTTGTACTCTAGCATTCGAAATTCAAAATCGATTTGTTGAATACATAATAAAAAAATGTTTACATTGTTGAGGCATGGATCAAAACATATACGAACTTATTTTATCATTGTAATCTACAAGTCGACGACCGTTATACATGATGCAATGTTTGTAGTACACTAGTCGATGTCCGCGACTTCGTTCCAATTTTTTTAATGTTATAAAATACAGAACAGATATTGGAATCGAAAAAAATCCGTATTAATACTAATTGAAAACAATAGTGCTCAAATATGCATAGCAGAGTTTTTTAGTACATTTTTAATTAAATTAATAGATTCTATTTTTGTACGAACCATGGTGCATAATTTTGTTTTATTTTCGTTTTTGTGTCCTATTATGGCATAAAGTTTAATCTCTTTTAGACATGATAACTACAGCTTGGCAAAAAAGAGTCTGGAAAAAATGAGGGCGCCACTTTCACTTAGTTTCATCATAATATGGGAAATCAGTAAGATAATTTAATTTAAATTAAATTGTCAACATCATAGGTTTCCATTTAGTAAAATATTTAGTTCCACTTGTCACCACGTCATACTCTTTTTTGCCAAACTGTAAATAATAATGAAAAAAGAGTATGGCCGTAAGATTTCTAAAAATAAATTCCACAAGATGTCTGTTGATATGTGTGTGAATCTTTCTTTAGATTAGAAATTAGATTAGAAATCCTTCTTTAGATATCCAGAATACATCTAGAGAAATTTACCTATATTATTTCTTGCGTTAAACAGACGTACCGCGTACGTGAATAATATTTATTATACGTATTGCGTCTACTGAACCGAAACTATTAAAAACATACCGGATGTTGTAAAGTGTTATTATAGGCCGCTTATAAAAAAAACCTTACACTTCCGCTCTATATGTGACTCGAATAGAAATAGCCGAATTAGAATCATTAAATAAGGATTGGCTCCAACCCTAATGCCTTTGCCTGTTATCAAATAAAAGATTTAAACCTATCGTGGCGCGCCATTTCTAATGTCAGCATGACATTTCGACAAAATGCCACAATTAATCTCTATTTTTTATTAATAACGGCTGCTTTGTTTGAGATTAAAATGGTTCTTGTAACAGATTTCCTTGCGGTCTACATGAACCGGCTGTTGAGGAAGCTAGATAATAAATGAAGATTACCTGTAGCTTGTGCTAGCTCTATGGTTTATTGGATACGTGACAAAGCTATTACTTGGAAAGGTTATGGGCTCGAATCCTACTGAGGTCATACATTCGTATGATAAACACAATATGTTTTGTTTGGAGTTGTCAATATAATCACATTATTATTATATAAAAATACTTAAATGTTTCTAGTTACATTATATTATGGGATATATTGACAACCCCACCATGGTTCAGGCCTTGTCGTGCCAGTGGGGCTCAGTAACCTAGGGCGAGCGGTGCACCTTGGGCGAAGCTAATTGGGCCGAGGGGGCTCTTTGTACCCCTCTTATAAGAAGCGGGACAGAAGAGCAGGGGGCAAGGGGTGAGGATGGGAACCTCACCCCATTGTACTGTCCCGACGTTGGGAGGGGTTGTTCTGTGGTGCGGGACAACCCCTCTGTGGCGTCGGTCCCTTGCGGGACTGACTAGCCGTCGAGGTGCCCTGTTTGTTTTCTAGATCCGGGGCACCTCACCAAAGGCGGCATTGGTGGCACTCGCCGGGTTTTAGTGGGTAGAGCTGCGTCCATTTACCAGCTGTCGGGCGCAGCGAGTCTCACATACCCGCGTGGGGAGACCCAATCCCCCGCGGGATGCCTCAGAGCATTTCCCGGAGTTAAAGAAAAAAAATATATAATATTGACAAAATATACCCAAGTGCCCATGTTTTCTAGTACATATTTATTAGCAGATTAATGCTCCCACTACACAGCCGCTGGCGACTCCTTTGTGTTATTCATTGAGTATATGACCGCTTATAGTATTAATGTGAGCCATAAAATCCGAAACTGTTAAGTGATTTGTCACTGATGTAATAGCAGTTCAACGAACCAGTGATCTGTGAGTACGTCACATCGGTCAATCATCCATCAGTCGGTCAATTAGAGCGCAGAGCCGGCGTAGCGTCGCAGCACACATTTGGCGGTATTTGTTTTCATACAAAACACATGACATTACCGCTCTATTCCGGTTATATGCTCGATGGTGTGTTCTTAGCGATTTTTTATTTTAAATTATTTTAGACGATTTAACTAACATCTCAGATTCAGTAGCAATTATTTAATCATATTCACGATCTACTTACCATATATAAACTCACGAGTTAGAATTATTATATTATTATAATGAAACAATTTTTACGGATTTTATCGCGGTTTATTAAGATTTTTACAAGCCCGACGTTTCGGATACTTTACAGCAACCATGGTCGCCGGAGGACTGAGGTGTCATACGTCCTAATGTTACAAAGTTATTCGAAACTACCCTATGACACATTAATATTTTGGTTAGTCCTATCTACGCAGAAAGTGCAAACTGTATCTTTAATCTGTGACATATTATGCTTGGATTTTGATTTGATAATATTAATAATGGGATCCCAAGCAGATGGTAGTGACTCGCGTCAAAGAACATATAGCTGATTTAAAACACCGTCGCTACACTAAGTCTGCCACCTGTGAACATAGTCTTGACAAAGCACGCCATTATATCAGATTTGATAAACCACAAGTCCTCGCAAAAGAACACCGATTCCAACCAAGGATGATCCGTGAGGCTATTGAAATTAAAAACATCCTAATTTCAATAGAGAAGATGGCTGGCTCTTACCACCTGTTTGGGATCCCATTATTAATATTCTGCATTAACCGTTCTTTGTCGCTCAAGAGGAATAGTCGCAACATGGCCGGTTTTGGAGACAAACGTGGCCACCATTTTTTTTGCAACACTCCGTGAACGAACAATTTTTGTTGGCTTTAACTCATTTTCGAACACCCAAACTCGTGACTGGTTTTTTGTTTCGGGTTCGTACGCGTATATCCAGGATTCATCACCTGATACGATGTTATATACAGCATTTGAGGATCCTGCGTGGAATCTTTTAAGAGTTCTGACGCACCAAGTAACGCCACTTTTTGCTCTTCACAGAGCAAATCCACCGTAGAGCGATATCCACCGGGAAAACAACTTTTTTACACCTAATTGTTCATCCAAGATTATTTGTATTTGACTCATGCCAATGTCTAAAGTTGCCTGAATTTCGCGGTATGTCACATGTCGATCTTCCTTAATCAGCTTACGCACAGCATCAACGTTTTCTTGGGTGACTGCAGTTTTTGGACGACCTTGACGGGGATCATCACTGAGCTTGACACGTCCACGTTGAAATTCAGCAAACCAGCGATAAATTGTGGTTTTGGATGGGGCTTCATCACCAAATGCAGAAATCGTCCGGTTAACACACTGTTTTTGTGTTAAACCACCTCGAAAGTCATAATAAATCATCGCTCTAGAAATTTTCTCGAGTCAATTCCATTTTCTCAAAGACTAAACAAGTTTGACAAGACCTTGTGACAAGACCGAAAATCTTTTTTTAAATAAATAAATGGTATTCGATTTTTAAAACCAAGGAGTTTTCAATTAAAAAGATTTTAATATGACAGGAACAGTGGAAATATTCCATTCCCGATACTTTTAGTGCAGCCTATGTACACAAGTCGCTCATCTTTCCATACAAACGCAGAACAGTAATTACTACAATATTGACCATGAAAAACTAACTATAATATAAATTGATCTCGTCGTTATCTATGTGTATATGTACCTAAAATCGTAAAAAAATAATACGTTTAAAAAATACAAGCTTCTAAACTTTCGTATTTCAACACTTATTTTAGCCCAAATTTGGGCGTAAATAAATAGTATACCGAGCACGAAAGCGCAAAAATAAAGCCCGTACAGATATAGTTTAGTTATTCAAAAGATAAAATAAATTTATTTTGAAAAGATACACTTATTAGTTGTTCTATAATAACTGTTTTGCTAAAAGGACATTTTCGGAATGAATCATTGTGCATTTCATTTTAGCACACATGTTCGCGCACTATGTCAGGTGAGATAGCAATAATTTTGTTAGAGTTCGTGCCGTCGACTAGTTCAACCTTAACGATATCACATACAAACAGTGAAACAAACATTCATACGTCCATACATACAAACTTTCGCGTTTATATTACAACAAGTTACAAGTTTAAATAGTAATGTATAACAACTTTAGATTACTTCTGTGTTTCATGCCAATAAAAAATAAATATAATAATGTATATTTTACTAATTACTGTTATATTTTCTTCGTTTCATATAAATAAATATTCTTGTAATATAACAATTATACATAATAAATAATAATATAGCTTGTGTATAGGTACATGATTATGTAAAGTTGTTATAAATTAATACATAAATAGATATGCCCACCTAGCTATTTATGTATTAATTATTATTATAACAAATTGTTATGAGCGGTCGAATCATTTCCCGTTTTCGGGTAAACTTCACCACTACAGTGGCAACATTGAATCGATTTGGTGCTTCATTTTTGACAGAGCGCTTGTATGAGGACTGACCTTCTATAATCTATACTTAGTGTAATTATTCTAAGAGTCAGAAGTTAATGAAGAGTATGGTATAAAAAAGTTGCAGAAAACAGGGAAAGTCTACCTACCTACCTATTGAAACCAACAGCCATTTCACAAAAAAATTGTCACAAAAAAGGTCTTCCCTTACAAGTTTATCGTAAATAATAATTGTAATTGGCAGAAATACTGTCGCGTCCAACGCGTGCTTAATCGTCGATCGCGCATATTTGCGTCGTGTGCGGTCCCGCTTTCGCGCCTAAACGACATTCGAAATTCAAAATAGACATTTGACTTTTTAAATTCTCTAAGCCCTGATAAAAAACAGCCGGTGTTTCTTGGAAGCGTGTGAAAACTTTGTATATTGTTTAATATTTTAGAATGTATATTTTTATTTTGAACATTCAACGCATTTTGATTAATATTTATATGTTGAGCAATCGACGCACGTCAGTATCTTATATTTTATTTATATTTTCACTATTATACTTTTTGTTACAATTACATATTATTAAATTGTCCATGTCCACTTGAAATTCAGTAAATTTCGAATTATCATATAAATTATAGATATGTTTTTGATTTTTTAAAAATATTTTGTGTATTTTAGGTTCACCGCCTTTGGTGAGGTGCCCCGGATCTATTGAGCAATGTCCCTTAAAGGACCGATGCAACCTCCACAGAGGGGTTGTCCCGCACCACGAAACAACCCTTCCCAACGTCGAGACAGTGCGTTGTACGGTGAGGTTCCCATCCTCGCCCCTTGTACCCGTGCTCTTTTGTCCCCTCTTTTTTATCAGAGGGGTACGAAGAGCACCTCCTTCGGCTCTATTAGCTTCGCCCAAGGTGCTGGGCACATCCTAGGTTACTCTGAGCCCCACCGCCACGACAAGGCTTGAACCATGGTGGGGTAATATTTTACACTTGCACAATAGAAGAGATTAGAGAATCTAAAAGTTATATTTCTGTTTCTAATGACAGCTACTAAATTAACTTTTCATGTACCTATGTGTCCGCGCCTATATCTATATATTTATAATCTAATTAGCCACTGTTTACTTACAGACAAGATTTTCGATCGGCTGCAATTCTTAATTATCTATAATCGGCTACTTCACCGAAGTCAACCAAATCTGTATCTTCCTAATAATAGATAAACGATTTCCTTCAATTGCTTTATTGGTTCATGGTTTATTCTCTCTTTGACTTGGTGAGGTGTTATTTCCTTTTTTCATTACGTTAAACCTTATATATGTTGCAGTCAAAACTCTTAGCCAGTCAAAAGTACTATTGACTAGCGAAATCAGTCAAAAGTACTTTTGACTGGATAGGTTGGTCAAAAGTGGTTTTGACTAAAAATTATTGGTTATTAGTACTTTTGACTGCAAATTTGCGGTTAAAAGTACTTTTGACTAACGCTCTTCGTCAAAAGAAGTTTTAACTGCAATAAATTTTTTAAAAAGCTAAAATTCTCTGCAAAAAGCGTTTTTCTTTTCTTAGTCACTCATTTTTGTTCTAATATCAGCACGTTCTCCACTAATAATGAGTAATATTAAAGTTTATATTATGTGCGTTTGTCGTTATTTTATCGACCACCTTACCTTTTAAAGAGTTTGACTGATACAACCAGTCAAAACCACTTGTACCCAACTTCATTGGTCAAAAGAACTTTTGACTGATTTTGGTAGTCAATAGTACTTTTGACTGGTTAAGAGTTTTGACTGCAACATATATAATGCATATTTTTGTTTATTTACTTAAGTATGGGTTTATAAAATTCGAGGTTAACATGTAATGAATATGTGAATTTTAATTATCAAGTCTTAAGATTTCGGTTCCTAGTGGTATGTAACATGTATTAAATACACCTAAAAGTACTCCAAGAAAATGGAGACACTGAAACGATTTTTACATAAATCTATTGAATAATAAGATCCATCGTAACAATTGTTACAAATTTAATCATATATATCAATAGTTAATTCAATTTGGTCACACAAAAGCATTTACACTCGAATAACAAATATAGTGTGTCGCATCGTGAAAAAAAACTAGTTAACGGCGAAACGCCTTTGCGCTAAACCTTGGGTGTGTAAAAAAAACAATACGTCACCTAACATCACTGGCCACTCACAAAGGCAGCCATTAATGTCAAAATATTTTCAAAATACGAACGTTCCACGCTGGAGGCATCGCTTTGCGAACACCGCACCGTAAAAGTGGATTTGGGCTCTATGTTACTTTTTTTTTCGCACAGTTGGATACTTTTTTCGTTTGCCGCATGGAAACTTTCGCAATTGTGTACGATATTTAAACAGGTAATTTATTAAGCGGAGAATTTCAACGATTGTAAATCCTAAATTTGAACGCGTATTGAGGCGACAAAACCAATTCATGTCTGCGGTGTTTGTTAAAAAAGAAGGAGAATGGAATATGACAGTCACGGTACCACACATATAGATCGTGGTTACGTATTAGCATCAGCTTGATGTAGATATATGGGCAATAGGAGACAGTACAGGAAGAGAAGGCTTCTGTTCTGGCTGTTTGTTACTTGGTGACAAGTGCGCCAACAAAAAATATTACTTAATTTAGTAATAAGTAATCTCTAAGGAACCCACAAAGAACAATGGTTCTATAGTCAATGCAGGAACACGTTTCCAATTTTTATTTTATAGGAGTTTGCATAGACCGCAGTATTTCCTTCCAGGCTGCCATTATTATAGCCAACTGTCTTCTAGCCCATATTACACAAATATACATAACAGTACACGTATCACCGCCTCCACATATAGAGGCTATGACCTAGTTTTAATAGACGGTCTCGCGCCCCTGAATCTCGATGGAACAGGGGATTCCTCTCTCCAAAATAAGATTTGTAGCTTACATATAACTTGAAAATACACAAAGCAGATATTACACCTGGTTCCACATGTTTATGTTTCAAACACGTGCCTAAACAAATTATCAGACAATGGCTTACACGGCTGTATACAGGAAATCGCTGACCACTTCACAATACGGATAAAAAGTGACATCTGTCATTTTCCTTTATAGCACGAAGACGGGCGTTGCATTGATGTTAAACATTGTTCGATTTTATGCAATACAACTTCTATTATTGCACCGCAAGGCGTTTTGTTTATAATGTCAAAAGTAGGGCCCACAGGAGTAGAAGCTTTTGCAGCCAGGAGATACTTGCAGTATTCTGGAAATAATGGCAGGATAGACAGTGTTACTCGTACCAAGACCATCTCAATGCCTAAGCTTGGATAAAGCCAGAACCTGGCACAAGATCTAGACCTAGTAGATATAGATCTTGTTTATGATCTTGGGCTATTACTGCAAATGGTGGCGTGTCAGCCATTTTGTCTACAGCTCAAATGTGTTTGTTATACACGTCCTATAGTAGACAGTGTACGCTTAGATTTTTGGATTCAGGTACACTCGCAACATTTGAGCCTTGATTCTAAACAGATTTATTAGTTTCATGGAAATTAGATAAGCAAATAATTTAAGATTGAATAAATAGCTAATCTTGATAAGGTTCTCGAATGGAGGCCGCGTTCAGGATGGAATCGGTTGAGCACCAACGATATGAAGATCTCCGTGCAGTGGTCGGTGGATAGGTTTGTCGGCATATCTCGGCGTGAAGAGACTTAGTTCCTCTAGAGGATATCTATGAATTCTGATGACGTAATAAAAATCTTATAAACGCCAATGGCTACTATTATAGCCAATGTATTTATGATCAATATAAATCCTTGCCATGATTTCTACTAGATGTGACGACGATATGTGCAGTGGCTGGTCTTAGATGCGAGTAGCGGGGCATCGGATGTCTCGGCGTTCATTGAAAGATATATGAACAACAGTTGATGGCGACAGGTTGTTGATGATGATGATGCTGATACACGTTTGCTGTATCTCTCGTAATACGTCGCTGGTAACAAATGGTGACCAGCTGTCAACCGCAGACTGACCAGTAATCACGGCTGTTCTCGTAATTAATTGTCTGTGCCCGTCATATCATCATATCGGAACAGAGATAATATTCGGCCTAAGTTTAATAATAATAAAAAAAATATTATTATTAAAATCAGGCCAAATATTATCTCTGTTCCGGTATGATGATATGACGGGCACAGACATATCAGCATACCTTATAAATATATATAATTTAGGCATAGAAGTAAATTTGATACTAGTACTCGAGCTCCAGTGGTTAGCCTAGAGTCTAGACAGACGTTGTCCTCTACAACACATTTTGTAGTGGGCCGAATTGTGAATCTAACCCATTTTCATGAAATCAAATTTTCTCAAATTCAAATTTCATAAAAATCGGTCCAGCCGTTTAGTTTAATGACATACACACATAGAGAAGAATAACAAAATTATACCTGCATTGTATACAAATATTTATATTTTATAAATTATCTTCTTTACTGTTCCTAAGAACCCGTAACAAAACTTAACAAACTTTTATGATCAACATTTTTGTACATAATGTTATAATTTATGTACAGACTATAGCTGTTGACCGCAGCTTCGCCCGTGTTATCTTACATTTACAGCTGTACCCGGATTGATGATAATTATTTTTATAACCTACGTTAGTCCTTATAACGTTAGCTATCTTCCAGTGAAAGTGCCATCAAAATCAGCCCGGCCGTGTCAGAGATTAGCCGGAACAAACAGACAGAAAGACAGAGAAAAATGGTAAAAATGTTATTTTGTTATATGTACCGTGTATAGGTACATCCGTGATACATCCATATGCATTTAATAAAAAGCTGTTAATTAAATATTACAAAGACACACTCCAATTTTATTTATCTATATAGATTTGTAATCTATACTAATATTATAAAGCTGAAGAGTTTGTTTGTTTGTTTGAACGCGCTAATCTCAGGAACTACGGGTCCGATTTGAAAAATTCTTTTAGTGTTAGATAGCCCATTTATCGAGGAAGCCTATAGGCTATATAACATCACGCTGTAACTTTTAGTGGTTGAGTAACGCGGGCGAAGCTGCAAGCAACAGCTAGTAAGAAATAACCACACGGTTGCAACTATAGTTTACTCTGAAAGGGCCCTGTTGCTAAATATTTTATAGCGGTGGTTTTTTAAGGTTCTATTTAAATGTTAATCTAATTGTTGTGAATATTTAGTTAAAAACGTTGTGAACCCTTTACGGTTGATCGATACAACAGTAATTCACGTTACTGAAAGTGAGAAAACTCATAAGAAACCTGAAAACAAATCATGTGCAACGCGTCTGCAATAACTTTCGTGACGCTTTTTCAGTTGAAGACGAACCAGTAAGAAGTTACTAACTATGGAACAAATTTATTAATCTTCGGCGACATTGATCATTTACCACTCGTTCGCCACGTATCATATTTCAACTATAAAAAAGCTTTAAATTTACATTCACAGAAATGACATAGGGATTAAATATTTTTTGCGATGCACACATAAATATAGATAATGCAATTGTTTATATTGTACAAATACCGCAAATAGGGTTTGGTTCTAATCCGATTATGTCCTTAAAGTATTTACACACCGTGAGTTTTTTATGACGCGCGTTAGTAAAGGTGTGTGTAGAGTATGGAAGAATGAGTGTATTTTTGTCATCAAATGTAAGGAAAGTGTTTGAAAAATAACATTTTTTTGTTGGTCTATGTAACTGTGGAAATCATATTAGCAAATACTAAGTCTAGTTCATTATATAACTTGTATTACTATGGCCCTTTTTAACTACACTAAAATACTACAACACCTACGAATATGAGAATAGATATAGATAGCGTGTAGCTTTATTATTCTACATTTTTTTAGCCTCGTGAACAAGAAATTGTAGATAATGTCGAAATATGTCGAATATCATGTAGGTATATTGGAGATACAATTGGAAACTAAAGCTTAATATTTCCCGCGATGTCTGAGACTGGCCTTAGTCATAAGCAAGCTATTATTGTTTCAAAACGATTCCAAAACTTAATATATTCGTCACCACGTCTCCTTTTGTCTATTGTCGTGAGATAAACTATTTGCGATGAAGTTCAAGGGGGTGAGATTTCATTTTATCTTGTTTTAATGGCGGGTGTGTTCGCCATATTGTTTTTGGTTTTACATAATTATAGTGGAGCACGTATAGATCGGCCATCTTGGCGTTCATTGAGGGAGGCCTATGTTCAGCAGTGATGATGATGATGTATTCCTATTGTAAATCCGCGAGTATGATAAAATTTTTGAAGGTAATACCTACGTTATCATTCTAATATTATAATCGCGAAAGTTTGTAAGAATGTATGGATGTTTGTTACTCTTTCACGCAAACACTACTGAATCTTAGAATAATTACACTATAGAAACCAAGTCCGCGCGCCCAATTTGAAGCACCTTTCTTGGAGCCATTATGGCTCCAAACGCCGGGCCGCTCCGTTGTCTTCAATGTCAAAGCGAGTGTCTCGCGAAAAAAAAATGGAAATCTTTCAATATTTCGTAGTATCTTGTATTTATTTAGCTTTAATTAAAAACATTTTGTTTTAATGCTCAGAATTGACCGATTGTGAAAATATTTGAACTGACTTTTTTCCCCTACTGATTAATTTTAAAACAGTTGCTACTGATATTTACGTAGGTACCTACGTGACACGTTCTCTAATGTGTTTGTGTGATTTAACGATATTATATACAAACAGTGCAAGAGTAACAAACATTCATACATCCATACATACAAACTTTCGCGTTTATATTACAACAAATTACAAGTTTAAATAGTGTTATATATTATACACTTAATACTTTACCTTAGGTACTACTACGTTTCATTCGAATAAAAATTAAATATAAAATATATATATATTTTTTATTACTGTTATTATTTTCTTTTATTCGCGTTTCATATAAAATATATAAACATTTTTTAACACACATAGCTATTTATTTCGTTGCATCTATTAGCGTCTATGGACGCTTTTACACCACGTCAATAATAATGAAAAAAAAAATATCAGCGGCTGAATCATTCCCCGTTTTCGGGAAAACTTCACCACCACTGGCAACATTGTGAATCGATTTAGTGCTTTATTTTTGACAGAGCACGTGTATGAAGACTGACTTTCTATAGTGTAAATTATTCTAAGTACTGAATGGATTTTATTGAAACTTTACAATAACATAATAATTCAGAATAGCATATAGGCTATAAATTATCCCTGTACTCCCACGGGAATGGGAAGTACGCGGGTAAAACCGCGGGGCGCTGCTAGTTGAAAATAAGTCCTCTCCAACCTGGCAGCCCGATTTTAAACCTAAATTGCAATCTTTGTAGTGATAGTTTGATCTGCTATTTTGTCCCTAAAAATATGTGTGTCTATATGAAGCGCTAGATGGCGGTGTTAATTCCGGACGAAAGTGCCTCTTTACATATTATAGGTAGACAGTAAAGCACATACATATTTCTCCTACTTATGATTGGCCCGTTGTTTGGAACCGTCCAGGTAGACCGTAGAAGACAAGATTCAGGAAAATCCGTGAGTGAACAAATACTTTATTTTGGCATGACTTAATACAAAGCAAATTTTGCTGATATCAGGTCTAACCCCGAGCATATCAGTATATTTTCTCACTATCCCTTTAATAGTTAATAAGGTAAGCGTAATAAGAATGCTCCATTTTTAGGTAGGTAGGTACTAGATGCGTTCTTGGTCTGCGTAGCAAACACAAGAGGTCATTATAATTATGTAATTAATCAAGAAAGTCATTTTATAGGATAATCATCCATTGGTCACGGGTTGGTGAATTCTCTCTTCAATTATTGGTTTCACCAGCTCGTCCTCGTCGTGACAACCTCCACAAACTGAGCCTTCCACCATTTTTACTCATAATAAATTTCCATGAATCCATTTTATTTATCCCCCTCAGCTCCTCGATGTGATAGCTCCAAATGTTTGGTGCAAGGCATGACCTAACGCGACTTTTTATGTTCATGCAGCATCCAGCGACAAACATTTGACTTAATACGAGCACATACGGCCCCTAATTTAGGAGCTGTGCCTTCCTCCAAAAGGACTAACAACTAACAAACAATGTGAAAATACAAAAATAATTAATGTTCTGTTATTTTTTTTAATTATACAAGTATGGTGGTGTGTCTATCATCGCAGCTGGTGTGATTATCAACCTAACAAAAGCTCTTGGTAAGTTGATAGGTCACTTGATAAATCGCTAACGTCATCCATGAACAAAAAGTCTTCATAAATGTTGCCTATTCGTAGACACAAAATTGTGACTCTACCTCTAGCTATGCTGGATTTCCTGGACTTCATTCTTAGAGTAGCTAATTAAAGTTGCTTAAATACGGGGACGCTACAAGGTTTTCTTTCGCCAGGAAAATAACTAAAATAATATAATTTATATTATTCACAATTCTTTTTTTAAGAAGAGCTGGATAAAAGTACTTTGCCCAAACAAATTATAGTATTATCTTTATCATCATCATTATCATCAACAGTAGCACAGTCTGTTTCCACTGCTGGATGTAGGCCCCTTTTAATGAACGTCAAGACAATCAAGCCCCTTTCACTCGTACTCAACTATGACCGGCTATAGTGCGGAGAGCGCCATGATCATCATCATAGCTATCAACCTTTTTCCGTCCACTCCTGGAGAGGCCTTTATCAAGTAACATCAAGAAGATACCTACCTACCTGTCACACGCACCCTATTATAATTGGCCACTACATATGACCATCGTCCCATAGTTGGAGGAGGACCCTCCGTTTTCTGAGCGCGAGCTCCTCTCCGGAACTCTATTAGCCCACCGGCCATTAGTTCTTCGGCGTATGTGACCGGCCGGCGTCCCACCGATTGGATGTTGACTATCACGGGTAGATGTGAAACTTCAATGTTAATATTAAATTCATAATTCATAAAAATCTACAATGAAAGTGTGCCGTCTGCACTCTGCTGACATTCGCTTCGATTTAATTGCCATGGCGCGCCAATAGATGTTACACATCAAAAACTTTATTTATAATTATATTTATTCCGAGACCGCTTGAATCTTTTGACTCGTTCTCGTGTTCTCACTGTCGTCGCTCCCTCCCTGTCAATCCTCGTTGTGTGCTAATGTGGATACAGCCTAATAAGCCTTATTATATGTAAGTTATATTATATTATGTGGGTATATTACATGCAGTGGATAGAGGCTGATGATGATGATGTTGATGATGCCAGAACATTTTGATGTGGTAGATGTAGTAAAGGAAGATAGAATACTTAATTGCAGTGTCAAAGAAAATGTACCTATATTTTATTAACACACCAAAATAATTCCACTTCTTAATTATTATAACAAAGACATTTATCAAAAGTAGCTTTACGAGTAATCATCTTTTTATTGAACTTTTAAATAACTTTAATTATAGCATTATGTGTCTAAATGTCTTTGTATAAAAAAGTTATATACTGAGTATAGAATGAGAACAGTCATGTATTCAATATAATCTCCGAACCGCCTTTCAGATGTCAGATGTAAAAAGAGCGAGCGACAAAGCTACGTTCACAAATTACGCGCGCAATTTACATAGAAAAAAAGTGACAACGGCCGACGCAAAACATTTGTTAAGCCCCATTGTATTGTAAAGTATTATATCTACGCCTTATTTATATTTATAAATGTACATATTTGGTCCGTACTAACAAGATGTTTACGCGGCCATGTCAAAAAGCCCGCCAATTTTTTTTTAATTTCGCGGAGGTGGGCTTTGTGCCAATGTAATTGTAGTTTTAATAAAAAGGTGGATGCATTTGATTGTGCAAGTGTTAGGTAATCAGACCGTATGATTGGATATCAGGCGGTCCTTATATTGATAATCATTTCTTTATTGAAGTTTAATGATTTAGAATAAGCTTCGAAGTCAAATTATAAAGTGGATTTAAAGTTTTTGTACGTTACATGAGTTGACAAAGTGGGCAAAAAGCTGTTAGATATTTACAGGTTTTCAAAGGAGTTGGTTGTCTGGTTATCATACACAAAGGATGCCTTGGAATGTCATGATTATTGTTATTTTTGCAGACCATATTTTATCAGTGTTACTTGTAATAAATAATACATAAAACAATAATATAAACAAGCACATTTCGTTACACACACGCAGACATTTTCAGGAGAAGCTTCTAAAGAGTGAAAATGTATTAGCATTAATCCTTTTGAAAAAAAAACGATATTCATCAAGCAAAATATCTGGACGTGACGAAATTCTAATAAGTGCTTTTCGTTTAGTTACTAAAAAGGGACAATGAGAAGAATTACATGTCCATAGATATTTATTTATCCAGGTTATTTTAATAGTTTTTTGGATTAGTCTATGGTTTACATATAGCCTGTTGTCTATAGGTCTTAAGTAGGTGCGTGTTATCATAAAGTTATAGTACCTAGATATATCACTTTATGGTTAATATATTAATACTAGGAACAAGTATCATATGGAATTGACATTCGCGTATACCCAAAAGGGACAGGCATATTTTGCAGGGATACCACATTCATAATAACAAGTCTACTTATTTTGTTGAAACAAGTGAATAAAAAATAATAAAAAAACTGGTAAAGGTTGATAGATAACTATAAGCATTAGCCCTAACCAAACATTTATTGTAATTTTAGACAGCTGAATTTTTCCGGATTATCGAAAATATTATGTAATGACTAATAACAAACCGCTAAAAACATAAATAATAAAAAAGAAGGATATATACGTCTTAATATGTATGATCTATAGTACATAGCCTTTTAGGATAGCAATAAACATATTTGTTTTTATTGTGTTTATTTCGAAAATTCCAGTCACCCTTTTTATATAATACCACATTCTTGGGTAATCTGCCTATAACAAAACTGGTATCACCATACCTACCTACATAAACCGACCAAATTAAAAAGTAGTACAAAATGGCGGCATATATGACAAACTGTTCGCGAGTGAGATTGTTTGTATGGCATTCAAATTTAGTCGATATTTTTTGTTGGGCACATCATTGTGGTGCCCAACAAATAAAGAGTGATATTCTGACAAAGACAAAAGAAAGTGTCTATGTCTCTGTCACTCTTGGAGTTTTTCGTATGTTGTTATCTCGTTCCAATACGGTATTATTATTATTAGCTTGTCAAATCTATTGATACTTGATCTTAGTATTAATACGTATATATATATAAATAGTTTCTCATTAACAGCATAATTACAGAAAAATTGATAAGAGTGAGAATAATTATCATCGAAACTATTTATGGTAAAATATATTAACCTTAGAATAATAACACTACAGAAACCAAGATGTGTGCAGTTGAATTGTATCACAATACTTATGAAAAACAAAATAAATGTAATAAAATTACTTTTCACAGGAAATATTTCAATATTTCGTAGTATCTTGTAATTAATTAGGTTTAAATAAAAACATTTTGTTTAAATGCTCAGTCTTGCCCGATTGTGAAAATATTTTAACTGACTTTTTTCCCCAATTAATTTTAAAACAGTTGCTACTGTCTACTGATATTTATAATGTGTTTGTGTGGTTTAACGATATTATATACAAACAGTGAAAGAGTAACAAACATTCATACATCCATACATACAAACTTTCGCATGTATATTACAACAAATTACAAGTTTAAATAGTGTTATATATTATTAAAAAGTAATACACTTAATTCTTTACCTTACTACTGTGTTTCATTCGAATAAAAAAATAATATAAAAAATGAATATTTTACTAATTACTGTTATTATTTTCTTTTATTCGTTTCATATAAAATATTAACATTCTTTAACGCATATAGGTATTTATTTATTATAGCTATAATAAATTATTATGTCTATGTCTATGGACGCTTTTTCACCATTATGAAAAAAAATATCAGCGGCCGAATCACTCCCCGTTTCCGGGAAAACTTCACCACCACAGCTGACAACATTGTGAATAGTAATAAAAAAAAAAAATGTGTTTCATTTTTGACAGAGCACTTGTATGAAGACTTCTATAGTGTAATAATTATTCTAAGATATTAACACTAATGAGAAGAAAAGATAACGTCATGTTGCAAGATTTGTTTATTTAGTATGGAAATTACAAAACTTAATGTTAATTTGTTTTACAATATCATTAATTTAATCCCAGATTAATGTGGTATTTTAACGCTTTTTGATAAGTACCTACTAATTCTGTAAATAATTAATGCTTTTAAATTTTCACTTAATAAAATACATTATTTAATTACATATTAGATAACTTTAATTATCTATGCCTAAGAGAATTATACGAAGACGATCCGCATGCAGTAACCGGCCCGTGTTAGATACGAGTGGCAAGGGATCGGTCGTCTTGGCGTTCATTCAAGGAGGCCATATTCAGCAGTGGACGGATAAAGGCTAATGATGATGTTGATAATGATGCGTAGAAAAATAGCAACATTTTCTGGTCGGGTTTTTCGAATTCATACAAGTACCTAAACTGCCTAGACAAGCCACATTGCTACTTCGGGTAGATCCTGACCCAATATGGGACTCGCACCTGGGAGTGCCCATCCTAACTAAAACCACTGCGAGCGCCTTCAGCCGCTTTTTGAGGGTCCCGGATATGCAGGCAACAGCCAGACTACTAATCGTAAGAAGGGAATGCCCGGCCGTTACTAAGCAGTAAGCAGTACCCACGGCGTCGTATACAGGCCCAGGTTCCCATCCTGAACCTGACATTAACACAGGGGCGTTCCTGGAGCCGCATTAAGTAGCGCCTCCTAGGGCAGAGACAAGTCCCCTCCGACGACTGGATGTCAGATTGCGACGCAGCACCGCCCATCTCGGGCACACCTCGAGGGTGTGCTGGGCCGAGTCCACCACCGCGCAACAATCGTGACACACTGTCACCGGCTCCGGGTGGGCCGTCCGGCACAGGGACTCACCAAACCATCCATGCCCGGTGAGCACCAGTGTCACACGGAAGGTGAGGGGTTTGCGCTTACGGCGCATCCACCGCTAAGCCACATTGCTAGCTCAAATTAATTGGTAAAAAATGTCCTTATAAACTAGTAGACCATCCATCTTGATGATTATTGTTCAACCACTTTTTGAAATACAATTTTCATAATCATTTCAAATACCTACATTCCAAAATTGATAAGGCAACGTTGCAAAAAATGTTATCTTCTTGAAGACGTTTCATGATAAAATATAGCTTTCGGCGTGTAATATTCATCTGAAATAGAACGTTCCAGGCCATTACCGCCAAGTGTCCCGCCAATATGGCGGATATTGCTTCACTTCGCGGCGTCAGCAAGAAGACCCAATTTCGATATTAATAAAACGAAAATCGAACAAATGGCGCTTTATTGCTGTCTAAAGGAAAACTTTAGTATTTTCACAAGATTGCCCGATTATTATTAGTGTAAAAAAAGGCTCAGCCATGCAAAGATAAAGGGAGGGATGCGTTTTAAACGTCCCGACTCCCGTCTGCATAGCTTGCATATTTTGTACGTCAAAGCCTTGTAATTACTTCTAGTATGTAGACATATTATGATGCGTCTTAGTTTTACATGTACGAGTGTCAATATCAAGCCTAGTCTCGGGTTAGTGTAGTCAGAAATATGAGCCATTTTGACTATTTTTTAAGAGACTACGGAAAAGGACTGGACGGAAAAGGTACATCTTTCTCCGTTTTGACAAGTATAATCGGCGAAGGAGACTACTAATTACCTATCTCCTACACTTTTTCACTATGTGAAGATTGTGAAGATAAAATATAGATTAAGGAGTGCGCCATGAAGTATTTGTAATGCTTTTATTAGAAAAACGGTACAATAAAACGGATAAAAAAATAATTTATTAAGTAATTTAGTAACTTACTAATTGTAATTACGTTATCTAGAATCTACATTACATAATTAGTGAGGCCTAAAAAGCAATGTGGCTAAGTCTAGACTAAACCAAGGGTGAAATTTTTTAATGAGATGTGACTGCTAATGTGTTTTATATACATCTTTTTTGGTTTTTATGCATAAATGTCAATCATTAAACATAGCTCGTTAGCAGCTAACAGCTTGTTACACACAACCGACGCCAGGAGGCCGTGTGGTCGCAGACTGCACGGTTGGCGGGGGGCAACCCCCCACTTTTATAAACCTAAAGTGAGCCGAATGGGCTTAGACTAATCCGATGTAGCATTAGGGCCTTCAGGCCGTTAGCATAGATCCATCCGAAAAAAAAAGCTTGTTACTGGAGGCTATATAAAGGCAATAGGTGTTACTAGTCGCTAAGGACATTGTCAAATGTCTTTCCATTTGTCGAATAGTACCTTTAAGGATACATGTAGATAGTAGGTTGTTATTATAATTTGTTTATTACCAATTGTATTTCTTAAAAATTAATAATCGTTGAGGGGTTCTTCAATTTTAGATACGAATCATAGATAACAGCAAGAGATAAAATAAGGTTTCAATTTAATAACACAATAACATCATCATTGCTACAAATCATCAACGAAAAAAACAACCCCATTACAACCCCAATATTTGTGAGGCCCTACCACAGATTACAAAAACACCCAATAACATGCGTTAATTCTGGCTGAAAACGCGCAGCTGTTGTGGCCGCATAAAAAAAACTTAGCCGCCATTGGTCGTTTAGAAATGGCGGGAGCATTAGTTGCATCTGTCAGATTCATATTGTCTTCGGTTAGGGCGTTTACGCACATGTTACTAGTTTATGTGAAAATGACAATAATATATCTGTTTATGTATTTATGTTTTATTGTAAGATATAAAATGTTATGAGGTATAAAGTGTTAGTGGCTATGATTTCATAATTAATTAAAGAAGATAGCTAATAAACTAATAAATACAGTTTTAGTTTTTCGTCATGTCATTGTAAAGGTACCGTCGGCAAATAATCGCCATCTTTTGGTGTATTAATGTTTACGGTAAATATACTTTTTTTTTCTTGCCGGGAAATGCTCTAAGGTATCCCGCGGGGGTTTCCACACGCGGGTATGTGGGACTTGCTGCGCCCGAAAGCTGATAAGTGGACGCAGCTCTACCCACTAAAACCCGGCGAGTTCCACCAATGCCGCCTTTGGTGAGGTGCCCCGGATCTAACAAACAAACAGGGAACCTCGACGGCTAGTCAGTCCCCCAAGGGACCGACGTCACCTCCACAGAGGAATTGTGTGGTGCGGGACCACAGAACAACCCCTTCCAACATCGGGACAGTATAATGGGGTGAGGTTCCCGTCCTCGCCCCCTGCCCACTGCTCTTTTGTACTCTCTTCTTATAAGAGGGGTATAAAGAGTACTGTAAGAGGTAGTGCCATGCTGCAATGCAGCCGAACTGGGCTGGCACGGGGTGGTGCCTCTCGCTCACATAACACCGACTACAGCGTTTCGTGCGGTTTGTGAGTTTCCGGTGGCCCATTGGAGGGGAGGGCATTGGGAGGCCTTGGTTGTGCGGATGTGTATCGGCGTCGGCGTCGTGGGGCTCCGACTGCTCGTTTGCCCCCTGATTACATAATAAAAGAGCCCCCTTGGCTCAATTAGCTTTGCCTAAGGTGCAGCGGCTCACCCTAGGCTGAACCCCACCGCCACGTCAAGGCCTGAACCATGGTGGGAACGGTAAATATACTACTTAATAATACTTAGTTTACAGAAAACAGATTTACACACATTTTCATTGAACTCGAATATATCCTAACTATGGCCTAACTTCCTCGACTTATTTCGATAAGTCTTATATACCTTGCAGGACGTTCACAGACCACGACCCACATCAAACTAAAGTGCGATATAGACGATTAATATTTCGGTGATACTAATTTTTTTTACCAACACTTTAATTAATTACGCATAGCTTTTACCTGTAAAATACGATCAGGAGGAGCAAACAGTTTGGTGGCGTGCCTTATCACGACGCGCGCCCGCGTACTTTACAAATAACAATTTATATGTTAATTTCGCGTTTTACGAGCGGCCCCAGTCGCGGGGAGACATTATACTTTCAGAGATTAATACCCGAATGGGATTTCATAACGTCTTGTAAATGAAGGAGCTTGTTAAGTGGCATTATTTAATGGCGTCCATTTTGGATCCAAATCGTAAAATCATTAAATATAATATGTATTTTTATCGGTACGAATGCGCTTTGTAGCATTTGTAGTTGGGCACCACCTGTATAATTGCACGCCTCCTCATAAGCAAAGCGCTAGAAGTGCTCTCTACATGCAAAAAAGACAGTTTTCTCGAAACTGAGATTAACTTTTTGTTATTTATATCAATCACACTTACAGGTATAGGTATGAGTACACTTCAAATATCAGGTCAAATAATCCGTCCGTTATTTCAATAATAATTCTTTGTTTAACATAGTACCTACCTGAATTTAGTACATTTTAACTTTTGTTTTGCGGTGCTCGATATTTCGACATTGTGTTTTTTTTTTTTTTTTATTTTTTTTATAGAAGAGGGGGCAAACGGATAGTCGGTTCACCTGATGGTAAGTGAAGAGCGACATCCACAGACACCCGCTACACCAGTGGATTAGCAGGTGCGTTGCCGGCCTTTCAGGTATGAGTATGCTCTTTTCTTTTCGTGTGCGAATATTTTGTTCACGTGGCTGCTAACGCCATTGCAAAATGTACTTCTGGGTCTACGATTTTATTTGTAACTCACATTTTGTAATCATTCATCAATTTGTAACTCACTCCTTCTCCAGATCATGGCTAGAATTTCAACACAAACACCCAAACACATGCACGCACGCAAGCACGCACGTTTGCACAAACATAACAAAGAATAACATACTCATACCACAGAAGTAAACTCATACAGACAAAGGCACTCATTTGTTAGGCACCTCTATTAGTAGCAGTATTAAAACTATCATTTAATAATGTAATTACAAAACAAGTAATTAATTAAACTATTACAGTAGAAATGAAGTTGTTGAAGCCATGAAACATTTTATCCGGTTCCAATATTTCGCGTGTACAAAAGTTATAAAAAACCAGTAAGTGTAAGATTAATGTGTTACGAATTAATATAACTGCTTCACCTACTGGGTTACACGTTATTATTTCGCGCGCATTATACACGGTCGAGCTTATCTTTGCGCCATCTTTATTTCTTTGTTTGCCTGCGATTTTGTAATCCGGGTTTTTTTTCTGCGCTTTTTTAACATTTGAATATAATTTTATTTGTACATACCATCATTAGTCCTAAGTCCTAACTAAAGCTGAAAATATAATTAATGGGTGATAAAATTATGTATACTGATTTAAATTAGTGCCTTAATTATTTTTAGGTAATGCCATAGATTATAATAATTTTAAAAAGACATACTTATTTTAAATATATTTTTGAAGACTAAAGTAAAGTTTTTAGAAGTACCTACATATTATGGTTTTTTTAACACGCCCGCGCCACTAGATGGCGATACAGAGATTTTCTTTTACACGAAAGTATGCAACCATTCGCCTTGAAAACCTGTAGGTTGGTACAGATATGTTTTAGCGTTCTCTTCCTCAAAATGACAAAAGGAAACCCAGTCTATTTTATGCCCGTCTTTTTATGTTAGTTGGATAGGCAAACTGACAGATGTGCAACCTGATTGTAAGTGTTCGATATCGACGGTCTACATGAACATAACCTAGGAACAGGTAAGTAAACCTAGAACTAGCCCAGGAAACTTATTTATGTGTTGCCTATATTAAGACGAGATTTTCAAGTTTCGATGCCAGTATTGGCACTGATTCACTGCCTGTCTTGTCCTAACACAGCAAAACGGTTTCACGAGAGAATCAAGCAAGATGATGGTAACCAAGCAGCCTGGAGCGCGGGACAGCTAGGGTTGCCATAATATTTAGCCAAGGCCAAAAAAGAAACGAATCATCATCATCATCGTCAGCCTCTATCCATCCACTGCTAAACATAGGCCTCCCTCACTGAATGCCAAGACGGGTGATTCCTTGCCATTCGCATGTAACACGGACTGGCAACCGCACGGAGATTGTCTTCCCACCTGGTTAGTGGCCGACCAATACTTCAAATAAGAATAGTTTATTAAAAAAAAATACAAATTCTAATGATTCTACTTATATACTATTCTACAAATTCTAATGATTTCTTCTAAAAATACAATACTACGTAATCGTACTTTGCCGAAGACTTTACTTTTTTCAGTAATTCTTTCCGTCTCTTTACACATTTATAAGACTCCGTGCAAGTCATATTTAAGTTAACCTGTCAATATAATATCGACTCCGTTATATAGTATCCGGCAGCAGGCGATTTCTTTCATCGGTCCACTGACTCTACATTAACCTAAACACTCTTTCCACTGTGGGGTTGTGCCAGGTATCGCAAACAAATATTGGCATAATTTGAGCATTGGTCATTTTCTTTCAGGATTTTCCGTTTCTTGTAAAAAATAAATCCACTTCTCTTCTACAGAGCTTTTGGCCTTCCACTCTTCCAAAAAGTTTTTTATAACATAATTTATATCTTTGAAAGCAACTGTCCACAAAATGTCCACACCATTTTCATTATAAAACAGTATTTTCAGCAGTTGTCCATTCTAGGATTTCAGATAGCATCATCCGATTGTAAGAGGTAGTGCCCATACTGCTTTGCATCCGAATTGGGCCGACACGACCGGGGTGGTACTTCCGCTCACATATTACAGCTATGCTGTCGCGTTTCATGCGGTTTATGAGTTTCCGGTGGCCCGTTGGGAGGGGGGGATAGGGAAAAGTAGGGCAACGCATTTGCATAACTTTTGGTTGTGCGAATGTCTATGGGCGTCGGTAGTCACCATAAGACTCTGACTGGTCGGTTGCCTCCTTGTGACATAAAACAAAAAAAAAAAACATCCGATCAAATATTTTATATTTATCAAATGAAACGGACCACTTTAACACACACTCAAATACTGTATTAACAAAAGTCACGGTCTCCTCATGAAACTGTTTAATGTAATTATTTCAAGCGCGTATTTGAATTACTGTGACCTGTGTGGGTGCTTTGTCGGGACGTCGGGACAGTGGACCCCATGAGGGTGATAGTTCCGATATATCGGAACGAATGGGGCAACTCAGACACAGCGCATCCCTCCCAGCGATATCCCACCGTCTGTCTGTCTGTTGAACCAAAACTTACAGGGTTACATTGACCTAGAACCATAAAATTTGGCAAGGAGCTAGTCTCTCAGCATAAGCGAAGAGAAAATTCTAAAATTTGTGTTCTTAATTGGTTGTTAGGTAAATTACGTACATTAAAAGGATATTTTTAGGAAATAACCCGCGTGAGGGTAAGCGCGCATTTATTTAAAGTGCTCCTGCATCTTACTCTAGCTAGCGGCAATTTTTTCAGGTTCATGTTTCAATGGAAAAAGTCTTCAAGTACTTCTTTGAAAGTAGATCTTTTGATATGCTTGGGGTGGCATTTGTTTGTACTATCTATGTATATGATTATACATATTTGAGTATTGTGCTACACAATACAAACTATCCTGCGATTTTGTCACGTTACCTTTATGTCAAAATCTTTTTTTCATCGTTTTTATTTTATTAGACCAAATATTGACGTTATTTAAGTAATGATTTTATTTCTTCAGGAATTATTTTTGTAAATTGTTCCTAAATAAGCCTATGTGAATATAGTCAAGTCTTGTAGTTTTTGGCCTCAGTGACATAAAAAGGGCTATATATCACATCAGTAATTTTGAAATTAAAATAATAATCGTGTACTTTATTTCGCTGATTCTCACTATAGGGTTACTTTCAAAATTTATGCGATTTACAGTCACTGTCCCAATTTATTGCGGCTTACCAACTAAGGCATTAAATTTTAACGAACTTTTCAGGAATTTATATGGTCACTGGAGGACTTCTGTATCTGAAAGTAGTTTGTTACAACAAATAACAATATTTGGTAATCTAATCGTTAATCATCTTCCCGCCATTTTGCGTCATATTCAGACCGTTTCCATTAATTAGAAGTCTGGATTATATATGGACCTCGAGGCGCGTGTTAAATATTAATGATTATCATATAAAAACCCTACACACAAGTACAAGGGGACCCGAAACTGATCTAATAACAATAGAGAATCAGGCCTATATAAATTACACACTCAATAATCTGTATTCCCAGTTTTAAATAGGCTCCCCAAAGATAGGGCGCGAGTGAAAGCGGGAGAACAAAGCGAGTAGACCGCTAATCATATTCAACTTACGCTCCGAATTTTCTTCATATTATGTATCTGAAAAAGATGCGAAGGGATTATAATTTGTCACATACCTATGGAACATTGGTCTGCTTGTCAAATAATATAATATACATATTATATAAGTCCACCAATAATCATATTTATATAAAGTCTTTAATTTATGTACTGTTTCAGATGGTATACCTTTTTTTTCTTTAACGCCGGGAAATGCTCTGAGGCATACCTCTGGGAAGTGGGTCTCCCCAGGTGGGTACGTGGGACTCGCTGCGCCCGAATGCTGGTAAGTGGACGCAGCTCTACCCACTAAAACACGGTGAGTGCCACCAATGTCGCCATTGGTGAGGTATTGTACCTACCTGGCACTTGGTTACTTGGCAGATGGTGTACCTACTTGTACATAGAAAGTTTTAACCACTGTGGATTTCACACCAACAGTAACTACCTGAAGTTTTGTTAAAATAACTCCTTTGTAACCTACTCATATCAGGTCTCGTTTACTATATATTATTAAAGTAAAATTTCTATAGATGCGACTAGAGGGATAGGATATAAGACTAACTAAAATATTGATGTACCATAAGGTAGTTTCGAATAACTTTGTAACGTTAGGACGTATGACACCTCAGTCCTCCCGTGGCCATGTTTGCTGTAAAGTTTAAAGCATCCGAAACATCGCGTCCGGCATGTAAAGAACTTAATAAACCGCGATAAAATCCGTTAAAGTTGTTTCATTATAATGAGAGTGAAATACCATGTCTTATTTAGCATGGCTTATGACATGATTTTTTTATTAACTTTTCACACATTTCTTAGTTGTAACGTTAATATTGTATTAACCTGACCGCGTATATAAATACTAAGCAGACATTCATAAGCGCAGAGATTTATTAAATATAATACATAATCGCTGCGCTTACGAGATATCTGGTAGTCACACCACACCTAAGGGATTCTGAGGGCTCTTGGATGTGGGTAATTTGTGTTGTGGTAATTATTTGGAGAGGGTGCCGACTACCGTTGCTGGTGTTTATACAATTATTGTTTCATTGAAAACATTTGTGGTAAGCGTGGTTTTTTTAAGTACAAAGTGTAGAAAGTACCTACCATTTTCCCGGTGATAAAATGATTTTACATATATGTTGTAGTTATAATATAATCTTTCACGTTACGAATACGTAAAATTTCAGAAATTAAAAAGTCTGAAAGTAACTACTAACTTACTATTAATTATTCACATTCTGGATTTGTTTTTTGTAAATCAAAAAGTGTATAATGTTATAACCGGCAATACCGACGCGATGTAACATTACTTTTTCTACGACTGTCTAAGTTCAACTATTTAGGTAAGTACCTACTTGTAAGTTCATAATATATAATTTCTGTACAATCTGCATATTATGAATCATTGCTTTATAGGCTACCAGTAGGAGCACAATATTTTCTTCGTAAAAAACATTTCATTTCTCTTTTTAAACGTACAAAAAACAAAATGGCGGCGAATGAAAAGAGGCGCCATAATCGCAACGACACATCACAATAAATTAGATAAATACATCACGAAATAATAAAAATGTCTTTTTTATATCGCTCTAAGTGTATATCGGGTTACGTGTCAATAAATATTTAATATTATCTGGTTTCTGCGTTAATGGCACATGAGCTAATTAATGTATGAAATGTGTGCATAAAGGTAGTCTGTGGACTGAGGAGTTGAGTGGTTTCATATACGTATAGATACTTGTACCTAAATTGATTCTTTTTTATTTGATGCCACGGTTTGAAAATTTGGCATCTCAATTCAACAAAAAATAAATTTGCCAGAGTTTATTTCTCTAAGATTAAATTTAAAGAAAAATATGTGTCAGTGTGTTATTGTAAATACCTACATATAACATACGTGAAAGAAACACGAAATTCAATGTCGAAAACTATAATGAGTGGTTGGTGGGTTTTATTTCATTTTCATCATCAGCAATCTTTTGCCGACCCCTGCTGGATATAGACCCCTTTTAATGGACCCCAGGACGGCCTGTTTCGCGCCACTCGCAACCAACCGGTATCTGAGCGACTACTGCATGGATTGTAAATCAGTGCTACATAAGACGTTCAGCAACGACAGATAAGTGATTTTGTACTTGTAAGTAAATAAGTCATGAAACTTAATTGTTTTAATTTTTCTTTCTAGTATTAGAATGTTTATGGTATTAAGAAACGTATATTTACTAAAAAATTATAACGACTCAACGCACATATTATGTATCCATATATTTTTTTGTTTCATGAACTTATTCAAATTATGTTATATCTATATCTATATAATATCTAGAAATCTAAATAATAAGACAATAATTGTCTTATTATTTAGATTTCTGTGATCTATATATTGAAATAAAATTATAGTGTATGTTTGTAATATTAAAATAACCGCTTAAATACTAAATATTAAAATAAATACTAAATGCAGATGTATACACGCTACTTAAAGCAAAATAGCATTTTTTACAATTTTTGTCTGTCTCTCTGTTTGTTCCGGCTAATCTCTGAAACGACTGGGCCAATTTTGACGGGACTTTCACTAACAGATAGCTAATGTTATAAGGATTAACATGTTATAAGGAATGGCAAATATGTGTTTTTTATCTTCGTAAGCAGGTTTTCTAGCGGTGGGTTTTAGACATGATTTATAAAAATCGGCTTAGACGTTTCAAGGTCTCCTTTTGTTATTTTTTATGCTATATATATTTTTTGTCCGCCACTAGATGGCGTTTTAGAGATGAGCCCAGATGGAGAGCGAAGCTGTAGATAAGGGCTAGTAAAATAAAATATCTATGACTTTCTATTTTTTTTCATTTAAAATTTATAAATGCTTTTTATTCCGTTACCGAAATTGGATTAACAACAGGATGTCGATATTTGGACGAAACTAGAATAAACTGGTCTTGTTTGTTTAATATAAGACCATATTTCCACTTATTAATAAATAATGATTACCGGTAATTAATATATAAACGGCAATTGTACATGACATAAAATTTTATTACATTGAATATCCTATGAAGTATGTACTAGCTAGTCTCTAATAGAAAGTTATGAATTATGTATATATACAGGATGATTATTTGTGGTTATCATTTAAAAGTCCATGGGGACATATCATATACGTGTACTTATACTGCTTCTGTTTTCTACTTGCTCCTTACGACAGAAAGCTATGATACTGTGTTCCAGAAGAAAATCAGTCAGGTAATTACTGGTAGCGAAATCTGCTTACCATTTTAGGTCTTATTAGGAAACGCATGGATGACTGACTTAGATCTGGTGTAATGATAAAAGCACCTCGGGTGAACTCGTTGGTTGTAAGACATCACAACTTACTATGAACTGGCTGGTAACAAGTACTTATATTATAAAATCATTATATTATATTTTATCGCGGATTACTAAGATTTTTACATTTCGAATGTTTCAGACACTTTACAACAACCATGGCACAGACCAAGGTCACGAAAAGAGCGAAATCCGCGTTAACATTAGAAAAAAATACTATCAGTCTATCCATAGCATGGACCCCACCATGGTTCAGGTCTTGATGTGGCAGTGGGGCTCAGTAGCCTAGGGTGAGCCCAGCACCTTGGGCGAAGCTAATTGAGCCGAGGGGGCTCTTTGTGCCCCTCTTATAAGAAGAGGGGACAAAAGAGCAGGGGGCAAGGGGTGAGGATGAGAACCTCACCCCATTGTACTGTCCCGACGTTGGGAGGGGTGGTTCTGTGGTGCGGGACAACCCCTCTGTGTAGGTGACATCGGTCCCTTGCGGGACTGACTAGCCGTCAAGGTGCCCTGTTAGCTTAACAGATCCGGGGCACCTCACCAAGGCGGCATTGGTAGCACTTGCCGGGTTTTAGTGTGTAGAGCTGCGTTCATTTACCATCTTTCGGGCGCAGTGAGTCCCACATACTCACCTGGGGAGACCCACTCCCCAGGCGGGATGCCTCAGAGCATTTGCCGTTAAATATAAAAAAATCCATAGCATGGAGAATAGAAGTAAGGAGAATCTTGTATAGGGACAAGTTAAAAAAGTGTCCACTTGTAAACGCAAATTACCCTTAAATAACAGGTTCAAAAACATTCCACAATGGCGCTGGTGTAGCAAGTGAAAGGATTTAGGATTGTTTATAATTTATATACCTACATCTATACACAAATAAAATTGGAGTGTCTGTTTGTAATATTAAAATAACAGCTTTTTACTAAATGCATATGGATGCATACACGATATATATCAAAATAGCATTTTTACAATTTTTGTCTGTCTGTCTGTCTGTTTGTTCCGGCTAATCTTTGAAACGGCTGGGCCGATTTTGACGAGACTTTCACTGACAGATAGCTGGTGTTCTAAGGAGTAACTTAGGCTATAAAAATAATCATCATCAATCCATGTACGTCTGTAAATCTAAATTAACGCGGGCGAAGCTGCGGGCAACAGCTAGTATTATATAAATATGTATGCGTATTTTTTATGTCATAGGGAGACAACCGAGCAGTCGGAGCCTTATGGTAAATACCGACGCCCATAGACATTCGCACAACCAAAAGTTATGCAGATGCGTTGCCCCCCTTTTCCCTATCCCCCCAATGGGCCACCGGAAACTCACAAACCGCATTTTATAGACCGCCGAGAACATAGTTGTCACTTGACGCCGGCATTATGTGAGCGAGAGGTACCACCCCGGTCGTGCCGGCCCAATTCGGCTTTAAAGCAGCATGGCACTACCTGTTACATGCCCCTTACTAAAAACACTCTCATCTCTTAACCTCTTACACACACACACACACACACACACATTTTTTTAACTTTTCGACGGACACTTTTCATATAGGTTGATATTACAGAGATGGTTCTCCTTACTTTCTATACTCCATGTATCCCTACTCTGTCGATATGAAACTTTTTGTTTAACCAGCCTGTATTCCCGTGTTATTTACTGCCATCATATTACCAGTGTGATCGTAAACGACTTGTCACCTGCCGTCGGATAGTGTTGCCGTTTCCACTTAACGGGTAAATTATACTTACTGTTGTCAGCTCGTCAAATGAGTCTTTAATATTATATTATCTTTATATCTGTTCATATATATATGAACAGATGAATATGTATATATGAACAGATATAAATTATATTTTTTACGATTTTAAAATTGGTATTTTATTTTGAAAATATTCTAACTAAACTTAAATAAATAAGTGATAATGATAAATATAAATAATGGTATCGCAATAAGAAAGCACACAGGAGCTAGCCGTAAAACGTACACAAATAATTTTGGAAGACGTGTATAATTATTAAAAATGTCTCATGGCTCAATTCTATTAGCATGAATATTAAAAGATCTAACACCCCTTTAAATCTAGTGTATAATTACACCAAAATATTTGCTGTTCCGTTTCTAATGAGTCAAACAATTAAATGAAACATCAAAATATTTAGAACAATTGAAGTTACAAACAATTTTCTACCAATTATCCTCTTTAATTTTCAATTTATATATACGACAGCGACGGGAAATTTCTCGAGGTCCGCGTTCGAAAATCAGACCTACTGTGTCGATACAGAAGTGAATATTATTTAAATTGCTTTCCCGAACGGACCACACACGTCGAGCGGCGAGGCTTTAAAAAAGGAACGCACCAACCGCGCCGCGTTCGTTACCTCATCATCAGTTTTTTTTTAAAAGCTAGCTTTATACATAGGCAGCCACGCACGCCTCCTCGGAGTTGCCAGCTAAAAAATGTTATAAGCCGAATAATGTTGTTCTGGTCGTATTATTATAGTGTGGCGAGTTTCCAACCGATATAAATTAGCCTGTTTTATTAGGTCCAGCCGCTTCTGATCCACCGACACTGTAGGTAGGTTAGTTTTTATAGTTTTTTAAATATCCTCTTAAGGGGCTTTGCTCTTTGAAGATTAGTTTGTTATCGGCCAGCAATAAAGTAGGTGAGGGTATAATGTTTTTTTTAGTCACAAAGGAGGATCGTTCGTGGAAGATACTTTTTGGTGGGAATATTCTTGATTGTCCGATAAGTTTGAATTAAGTAAACGTCCTTTTAATATGCGGTAACTTTATACAGAGAGCGGGGGCCATATTTAATGCGTTGATTTAGTTTTATTGAGTTAAGACGTTTATTATTGATAATACAGGTAACTTCGTATTTCCAACATGTTACAGACTTCAAATGATGTGCGCCATATCTAATTACATGTTTTATGTGAATATAATTATTATGGGTTTCATTTTGTAGGCATCACTTTCTTAATTATCATCATCTGCTGCGTATTCTATTAACTGCTAACATCGCCTATGCCACCTGGCCATATTTTTAACTTACATTATTGTACTGTTTTTAACGAAATAAAAATATATCATCTAAAATATATAGTCCAAGACCAGATAAAAAACTCAAAACTATGTTCAAGCACAATTATTTGTTTTTACTCAAACGATTTTGTCCCTTCATATTAGCTAATGATGAAAATATTTTATTCATATTAATGTAACCAGTTTTTTTCCACGATATGATATAAAGTATAAACATTAATTTAATTGTTACGCAATAATTTTAATAAATTATAATCCATCGTAATTGGTACCGGCTTGTTGTCCACAACAAGAGATAGCATCTGGCAATTATTATTAGTCTCATGGTTATAATGAAATAACTTTTTATTTTATCGCGGTTTATTAGGATTTTATAGAATTGGATAGGTGTGTGAAAATATGAAAATCGCGTAAACATTAGGTAGAAGACGATAAGTTACTGGGACCGAAACTTACCATCTTAGGTTTGAGGATAGGCAATGTATGAAAAAGTTGTATGGTTCCGTATGATGCGCCTATTTTCGAAATGTTCAAAGTGCAGGAATCACAGGTGAGCAAGCATAGGCAACGTCCTTAACATGAGGATACTTAGATAAATTATTTCTCGTCAGTCTAGACCATGTCTAGACTCTAGAGAGCAAAGAGATCATTGACAATGCCGAAATATTTATATATAGCGCCCCGAAAGGTGAAGAGATTTTTTAACGGTCAGACGGTGCGAAAGATGGGCCGCACAGCGTCACGATCTTGTGGCAGTTCTTGGAGGGGTGGTTCTCGCTCTTGAGTGTGGTGCGCTGTTCCGATTTCAGAGGGGGTTATTAGGATGTTGGAATTCCCCCATACTATTTGGAAGCCCGGTTGCCTGGAAGCCCTTTTGAGGGAACTGGGCGGTAGAGGGGGTGTCCTGTGTTAGTCAGATCCAGGCCACTCTCCTTCAAGTCAAGGCAACTTGCAAGGGTTTTGGTGCGGTATATCGGCGCCAGGGGTAGTTCAGGGGGCACCGGGAGTCTCACATATTCCGGGGGATGACCCTTCCACGGGTGAATGCAAAAATAAGTTCAGGCTGGATCCCAAACAGCTTCCTTTTATACGTGACAATACCAATTGGACTCTAGACCATCACTTACCTTTTCTACGTTACCTGTGCAAAATTTATTCATATCGCCTAGCTGTGTATGTGAAACGATCACTAAACTGTTTTGGTGCGAAACAATTAAAAAATAACCTTATTCAAATCGGGAGAGGGTTTATTGTTTATGGCACGGTGTTGCCACAGTAATTATACCGAGCGTGGCTTTTACCTGGCAACCCTGTAATTATCCTATTAGAAGGCGATGCGCGCCATTAATGGGATAAAAGAAGTCGTATATTATCTGTTTATGTATCTTCAGTAAGTTCCTCGCTTTTTGCAGAGGGCATAAATGTTGTAATGCATTTTTATGGGCTTAGGCAAATATCTGCACGTGATTTAAGTTTAGAACTGCCTATAATTATGGTTCCTATTGTATTTTCGGTCTCGAGTCTCTCATTATTGAATTAAGTGTAATTATTTTCGTCTAAAAGTTAACTGAATAATTTTTTGAATCGACAACATCATTACCGTCATGACATCATCAATACTTTAAAATATTACACCAAGGCCTTTTCAATGTCGATAGGAACGATCCTGCCACCGCATCCAACTTGGACTGTGCTCGAAGTGTTGTCATATAGTTACAGATTGACCTTCATCTTCTAAAGTGCAATAGTCAGCGTAATATTTATTAACAATTAGCTGTTTCCCGTAGCTTCGCCCGCGTTAATTTGCGCGATTGATGATGATTATTTGAATAGCCTAAGTTACTCCTTATAACAACAACTTTTTGCCAGTGAAAGTCCCATTAAATCCCAGCCATGTCAGAGATTAATAGCCGGAACAAACAGACAGACAAAAATGGTAAAAACTGCTATTTTGGTATATGTAACTACCGTGCAATGTGTAAAAATCCATATGCATTGAATAAAAAGCGAATACTTTAATATTACAAATAGACACTCCAATTTTATTTATCTGTTTAGACTATAATTACAATTACAATTTAGATCAAATTACTATAAATCCATCATTAAACTTTTTTTTCATTCCCAAATAATAGGTACAAGAGAGTTCACACATTCACCAGTCCTTAAAATAGATCGATAGAGAAATGTTAGACCGAGGAAGCTTTACAAAATAAATTTGATTTTGGGCTATTATTTTATAATACATCAGTAAAATGTAATCGACAGTGCTACCGGGGTAGGTAATGTCATTTGAGAGGTAGTGCCACGCTGCTTAGCAGCCGAATTGGGCCGGCACGACCGGGGTGGTACCTCTCGCTCACATAACACCGGCGTCAAGTGACAGCTATGCTGTCGCGTTTCGTGCGGTTTGTGAGTTTCCGGTGGCCCATTGGGGGGGTTAGGGAAAAGAAGGGCAATACATTTTTTCATTTTCTATTTCACATCTGCATAATCTTTGGTTGTGCGTATGTGTTTGGGCGTCGGTAGTCGCCAAACGGCTTCGACTGCACATATGCCATAAAAAAAGGTAGATAACTTGTGTACAATAATATAATTAATGTTGAGACAAAGACTTATAACAGACAGATGTACCGTTTTACTAATAACGCCTAGATACTGATTTCTCACTCTATGCGGCAACATCGATATGCAGATGGGATGGCAGGGATATATTATGATGCTGATACGTTTAACAAAACAAAACCTTTAGCACATTACAAGAAATCAAATGCTTAGATGAATCTTCAGTTTTGGATGTGGGTTTGAAAAAAGGTAAAAATATTTTGACAGCGCACATAATGGCCGGTATAGAATTAAGACCACATGGCGAGAGGCCTGGGTTCGACTCCGGGTTTTTATTGAACCATACAATTATTTACGGAATACATTTATTTTATATTTCCAAAGACACCGTGATCTAGTCATTTGGTAATTCACTTATTGTGACAAAAACAAACAATTCCTTCGATACAGCTTTCATATGGTAATATTAATAATGAAATAACTTACACTGATTTTTTTGCAGTTTATTAAGATTGTTACCATTCCCGACGTTTCGGATACTCCACCAACCAATGACATAGTAGTCCTCCTACGGAACAACTTAATAAACGATAAAATCTGTAAAAAGTTGTATCATTATTACTGAATTGATTGCGATTTTAACTCTTTTAGTTAAATTCGCGTTTAATTCAGTACCTTTTTTTTTTTTCGGATGGATCTATGCTAATGGCCCGAAGGCCCTAATGCTTCAACGGATTGGTGTGAGCCCATTCGGCTCACTTTTGATTGGGGGGTTGCCCCCCGCCTACCGTGCAGTCTGCGACCACACGGCCTCCTGGCGTCGGTTGTGAATTCAGTACCTACTACTAATTCTGCCCACTGATTTTCTTGCCGGTTCTTCTCAGGATAGGGCTAGGGTTGAACCGTTGGTAACTTCTCACTCTCCCTTCATCATCTCAATGGCTCCTCTTAGGCTAAACAATATTAACATCACCATTATTAACAAAACTAACAAAAAAAAAATGCGGAGCAAAGAATTAAAAATCATCATTCATCGAACTTTTATCAAACAATGGTACGGAACAATGATCTGCAGAGAAAAAAAACCTACTATTAATTCATAATACTCATCTATGTGTCTCAAAAATGCTTAAACCTTGAACAATATGAGTTTTAGTCAATATCAGCCAAGATACGCGAATAAGTAGGTAGGTACGAGTAGACGAATAGGTACTTAATGTAGATATCTAATTTTAATGAAAGATTATACGAGTAAGTACAACAATGTTTTAGAATGAAAGAAATTAATTTCTTATTCTTATTTATTTCTACGAATTTAATTTATTGGTCAGCGTCGCCCATAAACAAGTTAATCAAATACTAGCTCAGGCAGCTAATATCCTAAGACATAAGATGTTAAGTCTTTGTGCCAGTAATTACACTATTTCGTCTGGCCTTCTCTCCGAAATGCAGCAGAAACAAGCAAGATGGTGGTACCCATGTAGCCTGGAGCGCGCCGCGGCACAGCTCATGCCTCCCATAGGTAAATTATATTCATTGGTACATTATTAGATAATTAATAATTTGTAAATGTAGATTAAGGCCTGGATGTTTAGGCAGTGTAGTGTCCTCGTAGACGTCACCCGTTCCAATTCTGCCAAGTAAAGATTTGTATCATAATATAGATTATGAAGTCGGTTAAAAACTGTTAAAAAGGTGTCATCATTAGCACTTTCGGTATAGATAGGACTAATTAAAATATTGAACTTTGTAACGTTAGGACGTGATGATTGTTGTAAAGTATCCGAAACGTCGCCCGTCGGCCATGTAAAAGACTTAATAAGCCGCGATAAATTCGTGTAAACATTAGAAAAAAATATTTACCACGTTTATCACTTATTTCACGAAGCTCGTTATTTCGCTTTAAATAACCATGATAATTTAAATTGAACATTTTATGTAGATGTTACCTACTGGTTTGTAATAAAAATTGGACTTGTATGTTCCTATATGGCGTACATCTACATACACACATACACACATACAGTAATAAGTAAGTACTCATTACACAACTTTATATACTAGGTTAAAGTGGTGTGATTGTTCATAAATGAAAAAAAAGTGGGCCCCCACCATGGTTCCCGCCTGGGGAGACCCACTCCCCAGCGGGATACCTCGGAGCATTTCCCGGCGTTAAAGAAAAAAAAGGTACTAAGCAGGGCCCCCGGTTTTACCCGCGTAGGTATAGTTTCCATTCCCGTGGAAGTACAGAGATAAATTATAGCATAAATGCTATTCTTATGTAAGGCTATGTTATTGTAAGCTTTTTGCATGAAAAATTAACTAAACATACATCCACATTATATGCTTACAAACTTTCGCGTTCATAATATTAGTAGGTAAAATAATAATATATATTGTGTATTTAATCCGATTTAATTTGCTATTTTTTATAAATATGGCTATTATGCATAAAATACCAATCGACGCGAATTTTTAATCAATTTTTTATGAATATTTCCAAGAGAATGTAATCACTACGTTTAGAATATTTAATCAATGTCAATGTCATTTAAAATGTTCATAGAAAAATTAATCAAAAAATTTCAATATGATAATATATTGTAGGTCTTAATCTTAAATACCTACCTAGATACAGTTCTCAAGCAATTTGATCGATAATTTAATCTAAAACTAAAACAAAGACAAAATATACCTATTTCTTCTACATTTTTTTCTGGTTTTGAAATCTCAAGATATAACGGTATTTCCTAGTTCAACAGGCCCTGTGCTCTTCCATATAAATATATAAAAAGCAGGTGGTCAAAACTACTTACCCCATTCACGGGGTATCATACGGTATCTCTGGAGCTACTTTTCATTACAAAAGAATAGGAATGTCTACGAAAAATCTAGTGAGACAAAAAGTTCTTGATATTTGCCAGACATAAATCAATAATCTCATCAAATTATGGATCTTTAGACCATACATATAAGGCAGGAATTTGGAGACTATATTATCATAGGAAGGACATAGGTCATAGGTAAAAAAAACATCATCATTTACCGGTGGAAGGGAAGCGCTGTGCCGCGCTCCCCGCTGCATGGGTACCACCATCTTGCTTATTTCTCCCGTGAAACAGCCTTGCTGTGTTTCGGAGAGAAGGGCAAGACAGGCAGTGTAATTACTGGCACCGAGACTTAACATCTTATGTCTCAGGATAGGCAACACATAACTGAGTTGCCTGGGCTCGTTCCAGGTATACTAGTTTATGTTCATGGGCGACGTCGACCACTTAACATCAGGTGGTACGTTTGCCAGTTTGCCTATCCAACTAACATAAAAAAAAAAAAGATACCGCTGTAAGTTTTACAGCTGTTAACACGGGTGAGGCTGCAGGCAATAACTAGTTTATATATATGTAGGTATATATAATATAATATTTAAGCTAATAATTATATTCCCAAATCATAATATCAGATTTTTTAACTGTTTTGTTCACTTGTCAATCATCTGAAAATATAAATCAAAACGTCTTCCCACTTTTTTATAATCTTTTTGTTTGTTTGTTCACAAATAATTGTATTGTTCGTGTACAAAAACAAATTTGAATATAAACAAACGTGGCACGCGTAAAACAGTAGTACTACTCGAAGCCTTTATTGAGTACAGAACAATAGCACAAAAGTTGCCATAAAAAAAACGAACAAGTCAATTTTCAACGGTGTAAACACTGTATTGTCTATGCCGGATGACGTGTGGGACAATTCTATACTTTTTCTGTGATCTGTCAATGTTTATGTCAATATTTTGGCGTATTAGTGACGCTGTTGGCAGAAGTTTAACAGAATTGAAACAGGTTTAAAAATATAAACGCACTTTTGGTTCCGTATTTATTAAATATTTGTTCTTAGTTTTAAAATTTCATGTAAATATAGATAGATATATGCCGTTATTTTACGATAGGACATGATCTAAAATAAAATATGATTGCAATGTTTAATATTTGTTTGAAACACATACACACATACACGTACACAAGCTAATTATTGTCAAGTCAAAATCATATACATATATTCAATTTTTTTTGCCGGGACTTTTACTGACAGACAGCATTCTAAGCAGTAACGTCGGCTACAGAAATAAACATCTACCTACAATACGGCTGTATATCTAAGATAATGCGGGCGAAGCTGCGGCCAACAGCTAGTATTTCAATAAAATAGAGAGATCGATTTCTCAATAATTTTTGTATAAGCACTATAATAGTAGTCAGGTCGATCAACACATAGACAAACTTTCTGTTTACTCTAAACCTATTCATTTATATCTTAAGACTGGTTATTTTAATAATATAAATTAAATTTATATATTAAAAATAATTTATAAATTTGAACATGGAACTCTAACATTCTCACCGTATTGAACACTCAAATACCAATTACGTTACGGTTGGCACTAATGTCTAATGTGTTCCAACAAATTCGACCAAGACTTTCCGAGAAACTTCACCAAATAGTCCGTGCGTTCACCGTTTAAGATTTTGACGACTGTAACAATGTTTACGGTCGAAAATAACTAAATTGGTTGTAAGTAACATTTATTTTGTGTACTTTGCGGCAAATTGATTATCGCGAGTTGTCCACATTGTTACAGGTATGAAATTTTATTGTTCATTTACTTTTCGGTTACAATGGGTTTTTTGGAGACCAACGTCGCCTTTTCGGTTTGAGAAATTGCAATTTCAAAATGTAAATGTAATACTTACAAATTACAATGTTATAAGTAAGTGGCCAGCGTCGCCCATGAAGATAACAAGAAAAGAGCATGTACCAACTCATATTTGAAAGTCCGGCAACGTACTTGCCAAGCATCTGGTGTACCGGGTGTCTGTGGATGTCGCTGATCACTTATCATTCAGAGAACCGACTGTCCGTTTGCCCCCTCTTCTTTAAAAAACCTCATCTATGAGGTGGACAGGTGAAGACAGGCAGTGTAATTACTGGCACCGAGACTGAACATCTTATGTCTCAGGATAGGCAACACATAAATGACTTGCCTGGGCTCGTTCCAGTAGGGCTAGCATGCGCGCACGACAAAAGTTTGTCTACGCTTTTTCTCATATTATTTCAAATAAGTAATAAGAGAAAAGGAGTAGACAAAATTTAGTCGTGCGCGCATGCTAGCCCTACAGGTATATTAGTTTATGTTTATGGGCGACGTCGACCACTTACCATCAGGTGGTAAGTTTGCCAGTTTGCCTATCCAACTAGCATAAAAAAAAGAAAAAAGGCCCCGCGATTTCGTCCGCGTACTTCCCATTCCCGTTATTGTACGGGAATCAATTGATAATATATAATATACAAATATAGAATAGCCTATATGTTATTCTGATGTATAAGCTATATTATTGTAAAGTTTCATTAAAATCCATTCAGTAGTTTTTGTGTGACACAATACTAACATCCGTACATACAAACTTTCGCGTTTATAATATTTGTAGGATTTATTTTGATGATTTTTTTAATTTGGGGTGGGTAAATCGTAACGAATACCTATCAAAGCTCAGGCCTGGCCAAAATTTTACGTACCTATTAAATACTATGTATAGCCCGGTCAGCAATATAATTTTACGGATAAAAATATAAGCTAAAAACTTATTTAGGAAAAAGAAGATAAAGTGTGAAAATGTTAAAAAAAGTATCGTTTAAAGCGCCGTCTAAAATACACTTTCAAATATTTTTGTTTTAGTGATATTATGTATTAAAATTTGTTTAGACCGAAAGAAATACACATCCCGTTTTGTAAAGATTTATGGAGGGTTTACATAAGGAGATATTAATAAAATTGATTGATAAATTATAATAAAACAATTTTTACGGACTTTATCGCGGTTTACAAGCCCGACATTTGGGGAATACTTTTTTTTCTTTAACGCCGGGAAATTCTCTGAGGCATCTCGTGTGGAGTGGGTCTCCCAGGCGGGTATGTGGGACTCGCTGCGCCCGAGAGCTGGTAAGTGGACGCAGCTCTACCCACTAAAACCCGGTGAGTGCCATCAAAGCCGCCTTTGGTGAGGCGCCCCGGATCGAATGAGCAAACAGGGCACCACGATGGCTAGTCAGCCCCTCAGTGGACCGACGCCACCACAATAGGGGGTTGTCCCGCACCACAGAACAACCCCTCCCAACGTCGGGACAGTACAATGGGGCGAGGTTCCCAACCTCGCCCCTTGCCCCCTGCTCTTTTGTCCCCTCTTCTCATAAGAGGGGTATGGCTCTTGTACTTTATCGCCCTCGGCTCAATTAGCTTCGCCCAAGGTACTGGGCACACCTTAGGCTACTGAGCCCCACCGCCACGTCAAGGCCTAAACCATGGTGGGGTTTGGATACTCTACAGCAACCATGGTCAGGGGGGGGGGGACTGTGGTGTCATACGTGGACATTATAGTGAAATTCGCGTAGACATTAGAAAACAATATGTTGATTGACAAAGGTTTATAATGCATTTATGATAAAAAAATATTTCCATCATGTACATTTTTGACGCAACGCAGTGGCAGTTTATTGATGCCCTTAAAGAAATCAGCTCGACGGAAGGCAACAAATTCTTTAAAGACATTTTGTACTGCTTCTCGGGTATTGAATTTTTTCCCGCCAAGAAGTTATCCAAATTCTGGAAAAAGTTGTAGTCTGTAGGCGCAAGGTCTGGTGAGTAGGGCGAATGACGGAGAGCTTCCAACCCCAGTTCTTGCAACTTGGAGACCGTCTGCTGTGTCAGTATGAGTGTGCGCGTTGTCGTGTAGGAGCAGCGGAGACGAGCGATTGACCAATGCTGGTGGGAGATGTGCTAGCTTCTCCATCATTGTGTTCAGTTCTTCACAGTGTACATCTGCAGGAATGCTGACCACGTTTGGTAAGAAGCTGTGATTAATCACACCGGCGCTAGACCACCAAACAGTGACCATCACTTTTCTAAGGTAAGTTTTCGTTTAGGGCATTGTTTAGGTGCTGAACCAGGATCAAACCAACTTGCTGAGCGCTTTGCGGTTATCAAACAGAATTTTTAATCGCAGGTAACAATGTGGTTCAAAATTCCTTCATATGTGTATCTGTTGAGTATGCACGTCTCGACGCGTACTTCGCGCTGGCGATCATTGAGTTCGTGGGGCACCCATTTGTCAAGCTTTTTTAAACGACTTCGAAAAGGAGGAGGAACGAACATATATCGTGTGTATATATTTTTTTTAATGTATGTTCACCGATTTCTCTGTCAATTGTAGACCGATTTTCAAAATTCTTTTTTTATTTAAAAAGTGCACTCCACTTCCGAGATGGTCCCATGATAAGGAAACCAGGATCTGATGATGGAATCCCAGAGAAATCGAGGGGAACTTTGGAAAATCGTAGGAGTAACTAGTGCGTTTAATATTTTCTTAATTAAGTATTTTAAAGCACTACAATTTTATGACGGTCTAGAGTTGATCTGATGATGGAGCTGAAAGACAGTCGAGAGAACTCCTCAACGATTTACAGCAGTAACCTTGTGTTTGGGCTTGATTAATTTGTATTGATGAGAACTTTACACCTAGATAAATTGTGACTATCATTAAGGGTCTGATGATGAAGACGAAGGACAGTTAAAGGAACTTCTCAGCAGTTTACAGTAGCTACCTTGTGTTTGGACTTAATTCATTTATATTGACGAGAACTTTGCACCCATATGGGTTATAAGTGTCATTACAGGTCTGATGATGAAGACCATAGACAGTCGAGGGAACTCCTCAACAGTTTACAGTAGCTACCTTGTGTTTAGACACAATTCATTTATGTTGACCAGAACTTTGCACCCATATGGGTTATAAGTATCATTACAGGTCTGATGATGAAGACCATAGACAGTTGAGGGAACTCCTCTACGGTTTACAGTAGCTACCTTGTGTTTGGACTTAATTCATTTATATTGACGAGTACCTTGCACCCATATGTGTTATATAAGTCTCATTATAGGTCTGATGATGGAGTATAGACAGTGGAAATGCGTTTAACAGTTATATCCATATTTCAGACAAATAAAATCGGTTATCGAATTTCGGAATCACTAAAAATTAAGAAATAGTTTTTTTAAACAAAAATTGAAACCGACTTCAAAAAGTAAAAAATAAACTTAAAAGTAATAAAATAATTGCGTTTCCTTAATTTTTGTGCCTAGAACTTATAATCAACTTATTATTTTACTAATTACAATCTTTCGTTTACCATGTAATTTTTGTTACTTTTGGAGTCGGTGTCAGCTAAGTTAAATTAGACAGTACAGCACCAAAACCGTCGTCAGTCACCGGTATCATATTTGTTGCTGTACCTACCTACCTGTCTTTGCTGACACCGACTCCAATAGTAACAACAATGACGTGGTAAACGCAAAGATTGTAATTAGTAAAATAACAAGTTGATTAGGTATAAGTTCTAGGCACAAAAATTAAGGTAACGCAATTATTTTATTACTTTTTAGTTTATTTTTTACTTTTTTAAATCGGTTTCAATTATTACCTTGCCAATTTGACGCAAATGAACCAATATTGTTTTGACGCTAACGTCGAAAGCTGCTGCTAATTCAGCCGTAGATTGTGTATCATCAGCTTCAACAATCGCCTTTAATTCGTCATTGTCGACCAAAGTCTTCGGACGACCGTCTTCGTCTTCATTTTTCAGGTTTAAATTTCCAGAACGGAAGCGAGCAAACCAATAACAGGTGGTGCGTTGATTTGTAGTGTTAGCTCCGTAAACGTCGTTGAAGTTGCGGGTCGCTTGTGCCTCGTTGCTGCCACGACGGTAGGTACTCATATTCCATAATTACTCGAATTTTTAACGTATCCATGATGACGAAAAAGATTGAAATGCGATGAAAATGTAACACTAATCAATAAACAAATGACTACTATGCTGCCATGTTTTTAAAATAAAATTAATTTAAAATTAGAATTCTTAGCCAAACAAAAAGTATTGTGATTTGAAATGGCTAGTACTGCAGAACGGCAATTTCATAGGTATTAATTTAATAAACCGCGATAAAATCCGTAAAAATTGTTTCAGTAGATTATGGTATTGTAAGAAACATCACATAGAGGTGATGATATTGATTAAAATTATTATTGTAACGCCATTGTTTATTTACGAAATAAAAAGTCCATATTTCTTTTCCATACATAAAATTTAAATTTACGAAACAATATACGAGAATAAATGTGAAACACATAACGTTAAAATAACAAACGCAATCTTTACGATAGTACTAATAAAATGTGGATATAAACATATATATACCGGTTAGCCAATTAAAAGTAAGACCACACACGTTGCTCATTAAACTGGCATAACAATAATTACACACGGCTTATAATTTCGCGGTGTTGCAAGTGAAAAAAAAAACAACTTATTAATGTGCCAACAACTCAATTTATGGCGGGAAGCCGACGGTGACGCCCTCTGCGTAGCGGATATCGACCAATGACATTACCTTGTACTACTACACTACACTAACAAAAATATACCTATCTCCGTCCTTTATATGCGTTGGGGGAATAAATAAAATGTTGCCCTATCTCGCTCGGGCAACCAGTTTCATGAAAGCTTTTAGTTGTTTGCGCGTTTCCCTTGTTAATCTAAAGTGTTAGGTGAGAAAGAGGTGAGGCGGGTCTGGTTATGTTGGTTACGTTTGTTTATTCTATAATTGTTTTTTGTTAATCGATACAGGTTATAGTGTTGAGATTGGTTTTATAAAATGGTCTATTTATTATTTAATCTTATGGAATTCCAGAATAAAACACTTAGGTTTATTGTTTTATAAATTTAGTTTTATAAGATTATACGTATTTTCATAGATAGGCAAGCAAGTAGCGTTCTTTTATCAGGTCTTTCGTTGGTGCTTAACTTTTTTCTTTATTAGTTATGGTCTTGATCTTCTATTTTGCTATTAAATTACTATGTTTTCCATAAAATACCACGCCAGTTCAAATTGAAAAAATGCTTTTTCAATAGGTATATGCATATCTATGTTTAAGTATAGAAGAAATAAGTATTGGTATATTATGCAGAAGCACCGTAACAGAACGCATTAATCTATACTAATATTATAAAGCTGAAGAGTTTGTTTGTTTGTTTGTTTCTTTGAACGCGCTAATCTCAGGAACTACTGGTCCGATTTGAAAAATTCTTTCAGTGATAAACAACTTATTTATCGAGGAAGGCTATAGGCTATATAACATCACGCTGTGACTTATAGGAGTTGAGTAACGCGCGCGAAGCTGCAGGCAACAGCTAGTGTATAAATATTTATTTGATTTGAGGGAGACGCTGAAGGAAGTGCTTTGCGAGTTGAAGGAGCGGCTGGTTGAGCCGAGTGCGGGTCATCGCACGGTGTCGGCCGTAGGTCCAAATCTGGAGCAGTGGGTTGGCCGACGGCAAGGTATAATCACCACCTTGCACAGATCCTGACGGGGCACGGCTGCTTCGGAAGGTATCTGTGGAAGGTGGTAGGGGCGGAGGACTCGTCAGGGTGTAACAGCAGTGAGGACACTGCAGACCACACCAGGAGTGCCCAGCTTGGGCAGAGGAAAGGACTCCACTTATCGCTGAAGTGGGCGCGGACCTGTCGCTCCGTACGGTCATCCGAGCGATGACTGACAGTGAGAGCGCATGGCAGGCGGTCCTCTCGTTCTGCGAGGTAGTGATGTCGCAGAAGGAGGAGGCGCAGGGACCTGTGCGTGGCCGATCGGGAGATCCGCGTGGATTAAGGTCCGGGCTATAAGGCACCCTTGTGTGTTCAGGGTGCCTTAAGCGGAGTAGGAGGAGGGGATGTCGACCCCCCTGCCTCCAGAGGAGAGTGCCGGATGGCACATCGTTGTGGCCCGGTGCGGACGTCTACAGCTCTCGCACCGGGTCAGCCAGACGACGGGAGAACACCGCTGGGGTTTAGTGGGTAGAGTCTGCGTCCACCGTACATCTTCTCGGGCGCAGAGAGTCCCACATAACCTCCGGTCCCCCTGGACTCGGTGTACCTATGCCTAAACGCATTCCCCAGTGCGGTGGCCGGTCCGTGTTGGATGTGAGTGGCAAGGGATTGGTCGTCTTTGCGTTCACTGAGGGAGACCTGTGTTCAGCAATGGACAGATAGAGGCTGACGATGATGATGATACCTAAAATATACCTACTGGTACTTATATAGCACTCGGCAGTCAGGATAGTCAGCGATTAAAGGCTTATCTTATTCATCCATAGAATTTCATATCTAGGTAGATACTGACACCATTCGTAATGAATATTAATTACTTAGTCCTTAAATTAAATATGAATTTCAATCTTCCACTTTTAGTAGATCTAATATCTTTGCGAATAGAATCGATTATCTTAAAATTTATGTACCTATTTAAACCTATGTCCACCCGATCCACTGGTTGTGCTCATAGATGTTGGTCAGTATTGTTCATTAAATTAGCACTGAAACATGACACAAGGGACCGCATGCATGTAAAAACAATTTTTCCTCAAAGCGATTAAAACATTGAATTTATACACAAATGAATTTATAAAATTCAATGTTTATGAAAGTTTTTGTACTCATAAAAATAGTTTTTGTGTGCAATGGCTGTCAGTTAGCACCTGCGAACATGTGCACACAGTTTATTGTTAATTTATTTTACATGTGTAATGATGGGCATTCACGACCTATGATAAATCATGGAATTTATTTTATTTATTTTATTTTATTTATTCTTTTGTTTACATTTTAACAAAATATATAATTAATTACTATAATTGATACAATGTAAACAAGGTGTACTTATCTCTATTAGAGATTTCTTCCAGCAAAACCTTGAAAGTTTTGTGGGATACTCCGTCACGTAGTGATGGATTAATAACAAATAACAATATAAATATTAAGCATTAAAATACGTAAATCAGATTAATAGCAAATTTAATAATTTCTTTATGTTGTCAGTATCTCCTGCGTTTAATAAAATCTAATGTGTTTTTAAACTATTCCGAAATGGCTCGACCGATTCTCATGAAATTTTGTGTGCTTATCGGGTAGGTCTGAGGATCGGTCAACATCTATTTTTCATCCCCCTTAATGTTAAGGGTGGTCCATCGCTTAATTTTTATTTTTTAGGCAAAAGTTAATGCGGGCGAAGCTGCGGAAGCTAGTATAATATAATATACATTATGAACCTGTGGTTATTTATATAGGACATAGTATTGGTTTCTTATATTTACCCGATTTTCACTTATTAAGTAACAACTTTTACGGAATTTATGACGTCTTATTTAGTTTTTTACATTCCCGACGTTTCGGATTCTTAACAGCAACCATGGTCACCGGAGGACGAAGGTTTCAGTTTTCCTAACGTTACAAATTTAAAAAACTTAATCGCTCCTAGGAGTGCCCTACCCGTAAACTAAAACCACTGCGAGTGCCTTCAGCCGCGTTTTGAGGGTCCCGGATAGGCGTTCAACAGGATCACCTAAGCGACAGGCTGGCCCCGGCGAAGGCCAGACTACTCCTCGTAAGGGGTGGCTACCCGGCCGCTACTAAGCAGTCCCCGAGACGTCGTGTCATACGGGGCCCAGGTTCCCATCCTGAGCCTGACACGAACACAGAGGCGTTACTAGAGGCGCATTAAGTAGCGCCTCCTACGCACCCTCATTCGTCGCCCGCGGGAGGAGGCCTCGTCGGCGGCCTCCTCTCTCACCCGCTCGTCGCAGAAGGAGACCATCGCCGTCCAGGACTTGTCGTCACCGAGCATCGCGGTGATGACACTCGGCAGAGACAAGTCCCCTTCGTTGACTGATGTCAGACTGTGACGCAGCGCCGCCCATCTCGGGCACACCTCGAGGGTGTGCTGGGCCGAGTCCACCGCCGCGCTTCTAGTAGAACCTTCTAAATTTTACAATAACCATATACTATTAAAATATTCTCCGGTTTCTGTTTCGCGTAATGCATTTATTTATTCAATAGTGATCTGTGACTGTGTGTTTAGAAATGCTCTGAGGCATCCCGCGGGGGAGTGGGTCTCCCCCGGCGGTTATGTGGGACTCGCTGCGACCGAAAGGTGGTACCTAAGATGGACGCAGCTCTACCCACTAAAACTCGGCGAGTGCAACCAATGCCGCCTTTGGTGAGGTGCCCCGGATCTGCTGAGCAAACAGGGCACCTCGACGGCTAGTCAATCCCTCAGGGAACCGACACATCTTCTACAGAGGGGTTGTCTCGCATCACGGAACAACCCCTTCCAACATCGGGACAGTACAATGGGGTGAGGTTCCCAACCTCGCCCCTTGCCACCTGCTCTTTTGTCAAGGTACAAAGAGCCCCCTCGGCTCAATTAGCTTCGCCCAAGGTGCTGGGCACACCTTAGGCTACTGAGCCCCACCGCCACGCCAAGGCCTGAAACAGGGTGGGGTTATTAATCGATACCTAGTTTAATGCAACTTGTACTTTAAAGCAATCACCTATTTACCACGAGTTGATCTGAGTTTATGTTAGACTACTGCGCTTGATATAGTTTTGTGAAATTAGTTTCAGTACGTACAGTTCCACATTTGTTTTTTTCTAACCAGCGAGTGTGAGCCAATACCAGCACAAATAATAAACTTATAGACCTGTTATATGCCAATTTAATTTTCCATAAAGTCCACTCGTAAAATGTTATGAAAAAATGTCAAAATAAATTGCCTTCGATTGGAAGGGCGACGTTTGACCGTAAAGATCAAGACAGCCCAATGAAGTATCAATTCGTTGGAACTGGAAACAGGATAAGGTAAAGCTTATAATTAAAGACAAAAAATAACGAAGGTAGAGGCATTCAATTAATACAGCCAGTGTCGGTTACGCGAAGACGATGTCATTACTTTTAGGGTGGGCGCACACCAGGGGCAATATATTGACATTTTTATACTGATGGTCAGCTACTAACTAGCTCAGAAAAAGTATTCATGTCGCTAAGGTGCTCCTGCTGTGGCGTTATGTGTAAGAAGTCAGTAATAAACGCAACTTTAATCAGGAATGTAGTCTTTTAATGTCCCATCCTCACACTGCTGCCTGCTGAACCTTTTAGCTTAGGGTAAGGCACTCCCAGGTGCAAGTCCCACATAGGGTCAGGATCTACTCGAAGATCCTGGTTACGACCATAAAGGATTACACTGTGATATTAAAAAAAAAGGAAAAGCATTCATGTGTTGCCTATAGATAATATGTCTCGGTGCCAGTAATTACACTGTCTGTCTTGCCCTTCTCTCTGAAACAGCAAATTTGTTTGACAAAAGTCGTAAGCAGAATTATGGTATCTATTACCTAATTCAACGAGAGCGCAGCACAAAGGCATCCCTCAGAGATAACCTAGTTAATAAAAAACATATTAATGATTTTGGAAAAATCAAGTATTGAGCGAAAATAATCTGGTTTGCCTCAACGTAAAGGGTTCGAGCCGGATCTCCACCACTGAGAATAGGTTTTCCTAAATATTCGTGCACCTCGCGTTGTAAACATCGCTTACTCATCGGTTGAATGAAGTGATATTTTCGTGAGGAAATCTTATGCCTCTTTTTTTTTAAAGGGTGTGCGAACTTTATAAGTACATATTGGGCGAGCGTAAAGGTGGTACCTACCCTCCTCTAGTGGGTTTTAGGAGAAGGCCCACGACCCCCAACGAATGAATGGTTACTCATCCTGTTCTGGTATGAATTCTACGCAGCAATAGCAAGGCTCTTTGAATTTCGACTAATTTTGGCACTTAGGAAATGGATTGTCAATATACTTGACACTAGCGGAATAAGAAGTGAAGTGACCAAAATTTTTGTAATATGCATGATAATATAAGTCAAATGAAATATCTGATGATGAATATAGACAAATGAAGTGCACGCCGTGACCAAGATTTAAGTTAATGAAATAGTTTAAAAACAGTTCCGAGAGTGCGTTCTTCCTTAAGAATTTTTGAGAACCAATTAAAAAAACAGTTTTAAATCACTCCCCAAAATTCAGTCGGCCCCGTCTAAACCTGTAATTATCACGCCAACAAAAAAAAATATACATTCAGTCGGCCATCTTGCGCGGCCGGGAAGGGCTTGGTTTTTTAAAAACTTAATTTTATACGTCGTTTGTTGGAATCATTTTTGTGGGGATATAGTAATCAGAAGCGACTGGTTTCGGCCCCGACTCTGTTTGTGTAATGGCCACCACGTTAATGCGTTTGTATTATGTAAATGATGATTAACTTTTTGTTGTTCTCTGAAAATTGGTTTCTTAATTAATAAATCTATTCATGTCATGAGAGAGATGTGATCTTTAAACGCTTTTTCGGGGGGTGTTAAGGTGACATTTTTTTCACTCGCCATTTGTGAATTATATGTCTTAGGTCATTTACCTATATTTAAGATTTTTGTGTTACTCTTATCAACTAATTAGTTCCTGTAATTGGCGAATTCGAATTCTATTTTTAAACGACTTCAAAAAGGAGGTTATAATATATTCGTGTGTATATATTTTTTTAAATGTATATTCACCGGCTGCATGGGTACCACCATCTTGCTTGTTTCTCCCGTGAAACAGCTTTGCTGTGTTTCGGAAAGAAGGACAAGACAGACAGTGTAATTACTTGCAACAAGACTTAACATCTTATGTCTTAGGATAGGCAACACATAAATGGGTGGCCTGGGCTCGTTCCAGGTATACTATTTTATGTTCATGGGCGACGTCGACCACTTACCATCAGGTGGTACATTTGCCATTTTGACTATCGAACTAACATTAAAAAAAACGATTTCTCCATCAATTGTGGACCGATTTTCAAAATTCTTTTGAAACATATTCTCAGACTAATTGTACATAAGGTTTTATTTTATTATTGCCGTCGTTACTTATTTTCAATAATTACCATGAATCAATATGTTCATGTATGATTTTGAGTAATGGTTTCTTATTTGTTTGCTTATAAAGGTATTATTATTTAAGGGTGGGGACACCAGCGAGGCCAGACGGGTGATCAGTCCTCATTACCGGGACCATTTCACCCAAAAGCTAAGATATATAAATTAATCTTAGGTTTTCTTTATGGTGTAAATTGTTCCATGTTTTCAGGAATATATAAATTCATTCTACTTAGTCTACCTACCTTCGTGTAAATTAAAGAACAAGAATACCTATATTTTATACATGTATACAGTGTGCTTCTATTTTTTTTAATTAAAATAAAGACATGCATTGCTTTATACACTCAAATGTTTAAACAAGTAAGTATTTATTAAAGTAGGTTAAATTAACATTTTTAATTACAGGATACTTAAATAAATCGCTTATTGCAATACAAGTGTTTTCACCAGATAACATAATTTTTAAACACCTTTTTGAAATCTAATATCTCGCTCACATAATAGCGGCGTCAAGTGACAGCTATACTGTCGCGTTTCGTGTGGTTTGTGAGTTTCCGGTGTCCCATTGGGGGTTAGGGAAACGGAGGGCAACGCATCTGCATAACTTTTGGTTGTGCGGATGTTTATGGGCGTCGGTACCATAAGGTTTCGACTGCTCGTTAGCCCCCTTATGACATAAAAAAAAGAATGAAAACAAAGTATTTTATAACTAATATATATAATAATAGTATTTAAATAGTTATTTAAATATTTAAGTACCTTATAACAATTTCAGAAATGTAATCTAAATTTAACGATTTGAATAGGTTTTCACTCATAGATTCAACACTTTATATTTGTATTATTAATATTTATTAACCGACTTCTAAAAAAGGAGGAGGTTCTCAATTCGTTTGTACCTATGTTTATTATTATTTTTATTAATATTGTGTATTTTGCTGTAGATATTTTTAGTCTAAGGTATACCTTACGTAAGACAAGTACTTACATAAACATTACGTATTGTAAAGCAAAAATATTCCTCTATAAATATTTATAAAGAGTAAAACCATTAGGATTGGTAAATACTGACATTATGTGTTAGATCATATACAGAGTGCGTCATTATTTATCTCATTTATTTAATGATTTACATCTTCGTTAATAATGTGTTAATATATAATCACTGATTTTGCAATGATAGTAAAGGTCTTCGCATAAAATATCATTATGTTTTATATACTTGGTGATTACATTTGAGAAATTGTTATAAGGTAGTAAGTATCATACTTACAAAGTTGTTGATCAGGCGCTCATTTATTATTGAGGCACTGAAAATCAAATAGATCTTATTATACAATTTCCTAGTAGGTTTAATTTTATTTTTAATCAAATGGGATCTGCTTATTTGGTACGTTTAAATATAATTAAACTTGTCGATAGACGACAGTATTTCTAGAAAAAGGATGAAAACATAGACGTTTAGATGTTTATCAATATTTTAAACTGGAAGTATGTCGTCAATTCTATACACAGACTTATTTATGTATTTAAAAAAGAAATTACGACCGTGATCGCAATAAAAAATAAACGCATCGTCCCTTAAAAATATAATTTACCTCAACATAACATATTCACCAGAATTACGACCCGATTAATACATTTATAATGCTTACATCCCTTTCTGGCACACAGGATTAACGTCCCATCCTTTTCTAATGTCATTTTGAAAATGGAACACTGCGTGAGCGCATGAAATTAGTCCCGCTTTTTCATCTCCAGCCGCGCTCGATTTGAATTTGGAAGCTTTTTATTTTTTTTATCGGTGCCGAAGGACGTTGAAAGCGGCCATGTTGGTTGTTTTTTAATTATCAATGTTTCGAAGGAACATACTTAAAGCTGCCAGTATTTTTTTGGATAAAATTTATATTTTTCGGTAGAATGTCGTTTGTGTAAATTGCATCTGTTCGACTAAGGCACAGCGTGTTGTTTTATGTATTGTATTTAAAGAAGAGTGTTAAAAAATAATATGTTCTTCGCTGGACTGATTAATAAATATAAAAGTAAGAGGTAGTGCCATGCTGTATTGCAGCCGAACTGGACTGGGCCGGGGTGGTACCTCTCGCTCACATAACACCGGCGTCAAGTGACAGCTATGCTGCCGAGTTTCGTGCGGTATGTGAGTGTCCGGTGCCCCATTGGGGGATAGGGAAAAGGAGGGTGGCGCATCTGCGTGGCCTTGGTTGTGTGGGTGTGTATGGGCGTCGGCGCCGTAAGGCTCCGACTGCTCGTTTGCCCCCTGAAGACATAAAAAAATAACAAATGAGATATAAGAACTAATATGAACTTCTGGTATAATACAAGTACAATTAATTACTTGTATTATACCAGAAGCTATAATTAGTATTCTTCCTAAAACGCTAAGTCTGATACTTAAGGATTCAAATATTAGAGACTTATTTCTAGTTATAAACAAAGTAAAATAAGGAATACACTCTGTACATAAAGATATATAGTCTTCCTCTTTTTTGTTCAATTTCGTTTAGATTATTACGTTTTGTCTCCACCGACGGACAGGTGACTTTTTATATACATACTTTATTGTCTCCCGTTTCAATTTTAGTATTCTCTATGTGGGTTCGATTCTCTAATTACTATTAGTTAGTAAAATTTTATTTCTTCCGTCCCGCAGTAAAAATACTTATTTTAGGTATGTATTTGGAGATTCATATTACGTATTTTATTAGCGCCTTGATGTGATGCTTCTACTGGGTTTCTGTGGAAGGTTCCATTTGTGATGCACATCAAGTTACTATACATGGTTTTGAAAATGGATCTGAGCGAGGTAAAAGGGACAATGGAAAAAATTATTAAAAGAAGATATGATCGCCTGAAAAACCCGATAACATATTACAGGACAATAATTATTTATACAAATTACAAAATAATTTTACTAACATTATTTTAATTTATATTTATAATAAATTTAATAACATATAGGTAGACGAAGTGTTGGTGGCCGACCAACAATTAACCAGATGGGAAAACGATCTCCGTGCAGTGACCGGTCCGTGTTGGATGCGGGTGGCGAGGGATCGGTCGTCTTTGCGTTCATTGAGGGGGGCCTATGTTCAGTAGTGGACAGATAAAGGCTGATAATGATGATGACATTAATATTTTCATTAATCTGCGTCGAACTTACACATTCCTTCATCAAATATGTTAATTATATCCATGTAATCATGTTTTATATATAATAAGTACCGATTTTGAGTTGTCCAAACACAAGTCATAGAAATATCCAAAATATTTTAGTAGTTACTTTTAAAAAATCAGTTTGATTGAATTAAAAATCTATGTAGACTTTCCCCTGCATCCGTGATTTTCCTCGTGTCAAGATACAATTAATATACGTCCCCCTCAGATCTGAGGCAATTACTAAATAAACACGGTGGTGGGAAGGGCGCGTCAGGGCGGCGCATTAGCCATCTTTTGTGAACGCACCTGGCCTATCCCATCGTATGGGGACCATGATATCCTTGAGCATTAGAACATCCCACGAGGAATTTCTACAGTCTATTTCAAAAACCATTACATCAGAACATCTCACGAGTTCCTACTCCGGGGGCCACATCAGTGAGCCATGTAGGTATTATCAGTAGGTAGGTCGTCCCAGCGGAATTTCACTATCGGATATTGCGTGAACTCTAAATGCCACTGATAACCTCGATTTTCGAAAACCCACAAGTAAGCTATTTTTAATGAATTTACAGCCTCGCACAACCACCATGTAAATGTATGTTTATCCTAGTATTTCGAATCGAAAAGGCTTTGAGAACCTTCAAAATAGGTACATATTCATTCCTTAAAATCCCGTACATGTCGCCCGATTGCATGCCTATACACGTAAGTATCTTAAATTTAGTTAATATAATGCATAAAATGTAGAGGCTGAGCTGCAGGCTGTCTACTTGGTCCACAGGTGGCCAACAGATATGGTTGTTAGCTGCGAATATACGAATAAGCAGTCCCCGACCTAGTAGCGACAATATTACCAAGATGTAGAGGGTAGTCCAGTGGGATGAGTCATGACCTGACCTGTAAAATGCTATATAGGTCCTATGACGATCTTGTAACGTAGCGTGCAAGCGCCGTTACTTTAAAGCGTTCCCCCCCTCCCTATACCGGACAGCAGCGATATCAGTACTGGCTAGAGGCCGAGGAAATGGATTCCGGTGAGGCTCTGGCATAGATATCTACGAGCAAGAAATTGGTAATTGTACTGCGGAACGGAAGGCAAGTGGGGTAAACACTGTTCTATATAATATATAGCGTCCTAATTATGGAGTAGGTAGTACTAAATCCATAAAACTCAGACTGGTCCGTGCACAACATAATGTCTTCTGATGTTTTGCCCGTCATCATAGAAGTTCATCAAAATAACTCAAGAATATTTTTTTACTCTCGCGTTTTACCGCTACACTAAATCCTATATAATATGATTTAATGTGTTGTATTTTTTCCTAAAAGTAAAGAAATGCATACCTCATGGTCACCCTAGTCATTCCTAAGCGGTTAAATCATATTTCGTAATCCAACAAACATTTTCCTTTATAAAAGCCGTGGGTGTATTCACCACCAGTTGGTTATTTCTTTGTTAATTTCAAAAAACCTCTATAATTAATAACACTTCTTGGTAATCTGAATCATTTCAGGTTTATGGTATGATGTGAAAGCTTTACTTTTTATTCTTAATGTAGGCTTAAACTTTAATCTCTTTATCTGATATACCTACATGTTTGTCTATGGTTGTGCCGTTGATTCATACGGTTTTAGTGGTCGAAATAAAAAATATAATATCGTTATCAGTCTAGTGTAATATAATATATTAAGCCGGTACGATTTTTGTACGACTTACTTTTATCCCGGTCGCATATTTGAAAGTGCTTGAGAGTTTTGTCTACGACAAAATCATGAGGTTATTCAGTATAAATATACAGCGCCATCTAGTTTTTTAAAGGTCAAAATAATAATAAAAAAGGGATGATTAGTCTTTCGCAATTTACAAATTATGTATCCACTTCTAAGTTGAGGATAAAAATTTACAGTAAGCAGACAGTAAGTGTATTTTCGTTTTGGAAATTAGTAGCAAATTAGCTAACGTAATGTTCAAAATGTAACAGCAGTTGGCCGACCCTTCCAAGAGCAGTGGCTTAAGTAGAACATGATTTTGTATTAGATTTTGACTTGGTTGTTTTCATTATTAAAAATGTCCAGTCTCATAAACCTGTCATTAGTGGACGAAAATATTAATCAAACTAAAAATTAAAAACATCATTAGCCTATTCCTATCCGTGCGTGGGTATAACAGTGGAGTTGAAGTGGCAGTGGGTTGGTCACACATTCAGGAGAATGGATGGCCGATGGGCCAATGAGGTCCAGGAGTGGAGGCTGCGTTCGGATAGACGAAGTGTTGGTCGGCCATTAACCAGGTGGGAAGACGATCCGCGTTAGATGCGAGTGGCGAGGGATCGGTTGTCTTGGCGTTCTTTGAGGGAGGCCTATGTTTTAAATATCTACTTTTAGTTTTAATACATTTTGAGTGAAATCTCAAGTTGTACCAGAAATACTAGGTATTTGGGGTAATGTTTTCAGCAAGTCATAAACTTGAAAAAAATGATGACATTTGAAATATAATTACCGAGTAGATGTATTAACCTCGTGTAATACAATCCTCAAACCACTTGTAATTGGTGGTAATAATGGTCGGTTTGGGTGTATTTTAAATTTCTCTATCCGACAAAAGGCTAACGAATTATGTATGTAAACGACCGGCAACAAAGAAAAGCATTAGGGGCCATTAACGATTTCTATGCAGGCTCGATTATGTTACGAATCTTATGGTTACGTTGACAATGATAGCTTGATGGCGCAGGACATGAGGATATTCTGTAAAATGTATAAAAATTGGTGTTAAAATACCAGGAATTATTAGTCGTCTGCAAAGTATAGTGGGTCAGAAGAATTCATTCGGTGAAGAGTATTTTTGCACACCTTTTTTCCACAGAAAGAAATTTATTATTCTTTGAAATTTTGCTGCGTTTTTCATGGTTACAAAATTGCTATGAAATCGCGTCTATATCAATCGAACCCATAAATCAGATTGAATACTTAATATTGCACTAGCTAGTTGCATACACATGTTAAAAGTGGTCTGGCAACTATAACGTAGCCTATAATTTCTACCTAATTTAATTTTAGCACAATTCCCAGAATTTTGGAAACATCCCTCGTACATGTCTGCAAATAAAAAATATGAATATTAAACATCATATTATACACAGAGGAAAATCCCCAAAGACAATGTGTATAATATGGAAATGAACGTATGTCCCAAGAAGGCTACATAGTTTCTAATTCATAAGTATAGTCCGCATTGCTGCCTCAAGTCATTGGCCATTGACCATAGAGTGATGACCGGACTTAACGGTAGCACTGTAACGTAAACATAATTTGCATTATCAATTACAAACATAGTAATGAAATATATTAATTAATGATTCATTAAGAGTACGACCTATAGGTCGTATATTATGAATTATTCAGACAAAAAGTTTGCTTTTCTCACTTTTTGCTGGTTACCCTACCTAATGTTCACATGACATAGAGTACGATCATTATTCAATTTTGTGGACGTAATACTTGAAACATTCTGAGTCCTACATGTATATGTATAGGGACCATTTTATAAAACACTGTATATATCTACATCAAAAATTATTCTAACTTATAGAAATTATGTTTTGAAGCATTTAAATACGAATCCTTTCACAATAATATTTTTATGTTCCTCCAATTATGAATTGATGAAGATACCATCGCAAGGAATTTTTTATTGTTTTGATTTGAACGTGTATAAAATCATATTTTTAAATGAGATTCTTAATTATTATTTATGTTCATCTCCTCTCGCTCTTCATCTATTGACGTCTTATTCTTTTTCTTGCTTAATCGGGTTTTATTATCTAGTGTTTATTTATATTTATTTAGGAGTATTCCATTTTATTTGTACTATGAAAGGACAATATGATTATCGTTATATGTAATTATCGTTAGATATCACTCCTGTCAGCCAATTATTAAAATTTAACAAATAATTTATTGGAAAATATTTAAATACTGCGAGTAGTAGGATAGTATTCATTACGAGAGATTTATGTTCAACAGTGTAATGTATGTACAACAATACTATCGTCATATATGTATGTAAAAAGACACGAAAAATAATAAAAATCAACTACAAACATAAAGAATTCTGAACACAAAATATAATTAGTTACACATGTAGACAGTATCTAACCGATGATCATGCGAGGTACAAATTTTCATATTGTTTACAGAAAATCCGATAATGGCGCGCACCGCCACGCCCGCGCGGGAACTTTGACAGCTGTCACCGGAACAATGGCGGCGCGGATTGATTGCGTTCGTAAGTTTTTAATGTACTTTTCTATTAAAGGTATACTAAGGGAGGTTTTTTCCTGTGCTTATTGATATACACTCGGATTCTTATTTCGGTTCCTAAATCCATGAAAAATTATTACGAAAATATATTTTTAATTTAACAGTTTATACTTTCCTAGCTGGTGTCCGCAGTTTCGCTTGCGTTAACTTAGATTTACAGCCGTATCCGGATTGATGATGATTATTTTATAGCGCTTGTTACTCAGTGATAATTTGAAAATTGGGAAAATAATTTTTGAAATCGCTCCAGTAGTTTTTGAGTTTATTCGTTACATACAAAAATACAAATGTTTCCTCTTTAGAATAGAATATTAGAGTAGATTTAATAAATACCTTAGTAGGTAATTTGTCAGAAATAAACAATCAATCATTTTCCTTTTACTTATAAAATATATAACTGTTACTGTAATAATCGTGAAAATGCATACTTACTCCATTTTCACAATTATTGTGTAGAACTAAGACAGAATTACTAGGTTTGCAAAACCCTTTCCGTAAAACTACAGTGATACCATATATTATGTAGGCACTATTAGAAAATAGAGTGCGGTAACCACCCTTGAACTGCACATGCGACTCATTATTGGTTTGATGTACATTACACACACACATACATATATCATTAATGTAAAATACTATCTCCTAGAGTTAACAAGTCCATAATAGAGTAAGCAGTAAACAATTGGTTTACTGCTTAAATAGAAGCAGATATTCTGTCATAGTATCATACCTCAGTCGATTCAAACCTTTATTAATTCAATTCTTTCTATATTGTAATAAATCTTTCACGGATATGGTTGCGGTTTATTATATGTATATATAAATTTAAGAAATTTATGCAAATACATGTAGATACATACATGACCCGGTACAGATATCTATATTCATCATATTTATAAATTATCTGCACTTGGAGGGATTCGAACCCGCGACCATCGTGTCCAGTAGCCTGACCCTTCAACCAGCCCGCTGTTTGCTATTTGAAACGGAACATTTACAACGATTTAATTTTTATTCAGCGGAGCTCGATATTTCGTAATTGTCTACGAATACATCTTGAACAAGGCATTCGTAGACAATGGTCCATGCGGTATTCCAAGCATGGTTGCTTTTTTAATAGAAGAGGGGGCAAACGGACAGTCGGTTCACCTGATGGTAAGTGAAAGCGACATCCACTGACACCTGCTACACCAGAGTGTTAGCAGGTGCGTTGCCAGCCTTTCAAATAGGAGTAGATATGCTCTTTTCTCGAAGGTCCCTAAGTCGTATCGATTCGGAAATACCGTAAGTGACAGCTGATTCCATATATTCGTCGTGCGAGGCAGGAAATGCCGTAAAAATCGAGTGCTTGTTTAAAATCTCCATTAATATTAAAATGATGGTCACCACAAACGATGGCAGTAGTTAAGTGTGACGGTAATTTTGTGATTTTCATTATATTGGCAAGACGTAATAGTTAAGTAACAAGGACGCCATGTTTTAATTGTAGTACCGAAGGGGCATTGATGTCGGCTAGTGAATATTTTATTGGATCTGGGGATTTTATCGTAGGCAGTGGCCTGGGCAGGAGTTCTTTTTTTATAATGCAAGGGAATCCATTTCGCATGTATCTAGGTTACACGGGTGGGCTCCTGGACCTATTTGGGACTCGCACTTGGTAGTGCGACTCGCACTACCCTAACTAAACCACCTGCGAGCGCCATCGAACGCTTATTTAAGGGGCCTGAATCTGCAGGCAATAGGAACACTTAGCGACAGGCTGGCTCCGGCAAAGGCCAGACTACTCCGCGAAACAGAGAGCTGCACGCCCACCACTAAGCAGTCCTCGTGACGTCCAGTTTCTCATCCTGTCCCAGCACGAGCACAGGGTCGTTACTGGAGGCGCATTAAGTAGCGCCTCCTACGTACCCCCGTTCGTCGACTCCAGCCGCCTTGTCGGCGGCCTTCTCTCTCACCCGCTCATCGGCCTCCTTCTGGGATATTACTGCCTCGCAGAAGGAGATCATCGCCGTCCAGGACTCGTCATCACGGAGAATCGTGGCGACGCTCAGCAGAGACAAATCCCCTCCAATAACTGATGACAGATCGCGATGCAGTGCAGTCATCTCGGGCACACCTCGAGTCCACCGCTGCGCCACAATCGCGACATATTGTCATCAGTTCCCTAGGCCGTCCGGTACAGGTACTCACCAAAGCAACCATGCCCGGTATGCACCTGTGTCAGACGGAAGGTGAGGGGTTTGCGCTTATGGCGCATCCAGCGCTAGGTTGGAGCATCCAGGACCGGACGCAGAGCAGCCGTCAGGCTTTTGCTATACGGATATCACACCAGGTCCTCCCCCACCTCCCCATTAACGCCTGCTCTAGTCGGTGAAACCGCAGGATCCGAGAGACCTCCTATCCGAGACATAGGAGTGCGTTTCGGCAAGAACCTCCGCCACGAGTTTCCACGGGGGGTCCCAGGCCAGACCAGTGACTGCCGCCCACGATACCGTACGGTACCCCCGAATCACTCTTACTGTGATGATCCGCTGCGTCGAGCGCAACTGAGCCTTAGTTCTCCGGCAGACTCCGGAGTAGGTACAGCAGCCTGCAGGCGGCGCTGGGTCCTCCGGTGGTCAAGAGTTCCTTGCCCCGATGGATCAGTGGAGTCATAGGTCTATATATATCATCGGTAGGACTCCTTCCGTGACCACGTCACCGAAACATCGCGACGGGCATATGCCTGGTAGTCGCGATAAAATCCATAAAAGTTTTTTTTTATTAATGAGTGAAATTCGCGTAAACATTATAAAACAATAGGTGAAGTATATTTTTTTACATATTACGAATTAACACAAAATACCTTATTAATTATTATCAGTAAAAAGTAAAGCAGCAACAGCTGATTAGCTAGAGGCCAGGGTTTCTAGATTGATCTTAAACTGTGTATAAATTTCGTCGACGTTCCTTGGTTGACCGTTAAGGAAAGCATCGTAAGATTTTTTCTAATTATCTTATCTTTTATTTTCTACTAGCTCCAACAGGACACCGTAATCGTTATTATCGACCACCGAACAATCTACACCATGCTAAATGTAGGTACTCCAAAACATTTACGCGCTTAAACTAAAAAAAAATGTATGCTAAATATACTCCAAAACATTAACGCGCTTAAACAAAAAAAAAATGTAGCAATATATTACCTACATCCTTAAACGCTTAAACTAAAGTTCATATCTCAACTACTCCTAACTAGAAACATCTATTTGCGTGGCCACGTGTGTGGTCCGGCTTCCGTGTAAACAGAGTGGCTGACTTTGTTTTGGATAACCCTCTACCGGATGTTAATTATCCATCTGTAATTTAATTTATAACCTGTATGGCCGAAATGGCGCGTCATATCGTGAGCTTATAAACAAACATTTGATACCAACGGTCGTCTCAACCACAGAGTATATAATTGATTTTTGAAGAGAAAATTGCTAGAAATATAGAGACATGGTATGAACAGTACATGATGGGTAGGAGTAAGTGTTTAAAACACATACATATATATGTTACATGACATGCATATATAGCTGAGTACAGAAGCTTGTAGAGAGAGTTGTTGAGTTGAGAGACAGAGAAGTTGAAGAGAAGATGGTAAAGTGGACGAAGACTCTACCCACTTAGCCCCAGTGGTGTTCTCCTCGTATCCTTCGTCCCCACTATGGTTCAGGCCTTAACGTGGCGGTGGGGCTCAGTAGCCTAGAGTGAGCCGCTGCCCCACCATGGTTCAGGCCTTGTCGTGGCGGTGGCGCTCAGTAACCTAGGGTGAGCGGTGCACCTTGGGCGAAGCTAATTGGGCCGAAGGGGCTCTTTGTACCCCTCTTATAAGAAGAGGGGACAGAAGAGCAGGGGGCAAGGGGTGAGGATGGGAACCTCACCTCATTGTACTGTCCCGACGTTTTTTTTTTTTTATGTTAGTTGGATAGGCAAACTGGCAAACGTACCACCTGATGGTAAGTGGTCAACGTCGCCCATGAACATAAACTAGTATACCTGGAACGAGCCCAGGCAACTCATTTATGTGTTGCCTGTCCTGAGACATAAGATGTTAAGTCTCAGTGCCAGTAATTACACTGCCTGTCTTGCCCTTCTCTCCGAAACACAGCAAAGCTGTTTCACGGGAGAAATAAGCAAGATGGTGGTACCCATGCAGCCGGGAGCGCGGCACAGCGCTTCCCTCCCACCGGTATTCCCACGTTGGGAGGGGTTGTTCTGTGGTGCGGGACAACCCCTCTGTGGAGGTGGCGTCGGTTCCTTGCGGGACTGACTAGCCGTCGAGGTGCCCTGTTTGTTATCTAGATCCGGGGCACCTCACCAAAGGCGGCATTGGTGGCACTCGCCGGGTTTTAGTGGGTAGAGCTGCGTCCATTTACCAGCTGTCGGGCGCAGCGAGTCCCACATACCCGCGTGGGGAGACCCACTGCTCCGCGGGATGCCTCAGAGCATTTCCCGGCGTTAAAGAAAAAAAAGGTTCTTCTTCTTACGCAACGTAGTTGAAAGACAGAAATTACTCTCCTTCTGTGAAATATGTTATTTTCCGGTGCGTGGCTTAACTGCGATAGCGGGTAAAAGCTCAACACTCCATACAGTAGAGCCTAGAGGTAGTGCCAGGCTGCTTTGCAGCCGAATTGGGCCGGCACGACCGGGGTGGTACCTCTCGCTCACATAATACCGACGTCAAGTGACAGCTATGCTGTCGCGTTTCGTGCGGTTTGTGAGTTTTCGGTGGCCCAATGGGGGATAGGGAAAAGGAGGGCAACGCATCTGCATAGCTGTTAGCTGTGCGGATGTCTTTTGGTATCGGTAGTCACCATAAGGCTCCAACTGCTCCATTGCCTTCTCATGACATTAAAAAAAATATTCCTGCCTGAATCAAGTAACATAACTAGTACCTAATTGTTTTTTAATATTATACGCAAAACCGTGATCTTCTTTTTCTATTCGTGAAATCCTAATACATCGGTAAAACCCGAGAAAATTAGTTTCATTATAATAATACTGAAAAGACAAAGATCTTAATTAGATAAACTTTTAGTATTGTAATGGTCAGTGTAATGACATGCTTTCAACAGGGTATACTATTTTAAAGCGGTCAAGTTAACGCATAAGCTGTGACGTACAAGAATTACCCGATGACATCCACTTACTTAATTTTACAGCATGTTCTGGCTGAAAACCTTTTCCTTGGACGTTTTCCGTCGCCAATTTTGGTGTTCGTTTAACAGTACCTAGACAAATACCGGATGATCATTATCTCTACTTGGGCAGGTAATTAAATTAAAGAAATTATGATAACATACAATCACCAAACTTCGTTTTAAATACGGATGGGAGAAAAGAAAACGTTCTTTAATTAATAGGTACCTACAACAAAGTCGTTTCTACATTACAAATTATTTTCAAAACAGACGGACCTGTATGATCAAAGGGCTTTTAATTAAAAACAAAAATTTACATACATATTATAATTAGTTTCAGCTGTCTTTTATTAAATTAATTGTATATTCACATCGTGTACGGTCGCACAGTAAATCTATAAATTGAATGATGTTTTTACCGATCTTATACTCAACTTTGTTTGTGACAAATAAAATACAGATAATATTTGATATTGCATATCAAACATTGAGGAAAAAATGTGCTGATGGTCGGTTGCGAATTGTATTAGTTTAATAATAAATGGGCTTAATAATTTTTATTTTTTGCTTTCATATGATAATAATGAGGACAGATTAATAAGGATACGATACCTTCCTATTAATAAGAGGTTCTTGAAACATAGAAATTTTACTTTTTTATATTAAAGAAGATGTATCGTTTGAATATCAATTCCACGGCGTTGAAACACTTTTTGTGTTGACTGTACATGTACCTATATGCACCTTATTCAGAAGCTAGCATGGTGTAAGATATGTCGTGATATATGTAGTAATAAGTAAAGTAACGTTTTGTTAATTATCTCTGACAAGTACGATAGTTTATGTTACATACATTTATACAGCTGTTAGAGATTTTTTTCGGAATGATCTATGCTAACGGTTTGTAAAATGGGGGGTTGCCCCCGCCAACCGTGAAGTCTGCATCCGCACGGCCTCCTGGCGTCGGGTTGGATCTGTTAGAGAGTGTGATGGAATATATCCTCATTATTTTACTCTGTAACCGTCCTCCGTCTTGTGTGTAACAGGCCTAAAGGCTCGATGAACACCAGGACGGCCAATCCCCATCTATAGCAAAAACCAGGGGCCTTCGGAACCATGTTAGTCCGTCGGCCGTCAATTATTATTCGCCTTATTTTTACACCCACACGCAATATATTGGTAACAAAATAAATTCCTGTTCCAATATAAGCTTTGCTAAATTTGGCTAAATTCGAGGGTTCCCTTGGCATCCTTTGAGTATGGAAGCCTAAAAGCTCCTGCTGACTATCTCAGTTTTTTCATTACTATAAATCTAAAACCAATTTATAACTTACAATATCCCGGTATACCGGCAGTTGATCATAATTTACAAAATATCTTTTAAACTAAGCTTTTAAATTATATAAGGCTTACAATTTAAAAAAGTTATAAATCTTACATGAGCCCTAAGTTGCATAAGTTTTAAAATTAGTTGTTCTCTTAAAATATTATCATTTTATAAACAAAACGTAAAAACTGGTCTACAATTATTCTTATAGGTAATGTTTATTGTGTAATAAATTATAATAATATACATTTTTATTTCCTTTCCTTGGAATGGAATTATGTTGTTGCTTTTAATTTTTCAATTTATTTCAAAGCTATTTAAAACTACAAATAACATTTCTGTTATTTATCTATAAATTATTCGTTTTAAAATTGACACCTCCAATGGTTACATTATATCCAGTAGCAAGGGATCGGCTGTCTTGACGAATTAGAAGAGGCTTATGAGCAGTAGTGGATGGATAGAGGCTGATCATTATGATAATGATGATGCTAATAATCATATCTGCTGGTGATTTGTAAAGTAATAATTATAAAGGCACAATAAAGTCGGGATGATGTATGCGCGTACATTATTAGAATACCTGTTTTGATATTTGGATTTTATTTGGACATTTGGATTTTGGACCGTTGGTGTCATAGATACCAATTGGGTGTTAGAACAAAAAATAAATGAAATTGTTTTTTTTTGTTTTTTTCGTTCCTGTTGGAACCGGCTAAGCTCAGAGGCCATGCTGCCAAGTCTGTCGTAAACAATATTCACGACAGACTTGGCAGTATGTCATATGGAAAAACGGCACGAAACCCCAAGGAGTGCCAAGGAGCGTGGTTTCGCTCCTCTAGTCCCCATCCATCAACTATCATTTCCCATTCCACGTACCGAGAACAGTCCAGCACAATATTTGCCTACCAATCACATTATATTAAACAGATTATGTTTTTAAAACAAACACTATAAAAAACGCTCCAGAACAGTAATTTTTTGTCACAGTGGAAATACTTTGCGCATTCATCCGGGGATGGGGCGTCCCCGAAGCACCCACACCGGCGACACCGGAACGTTTCTAGGCGTTTAGGTTTGTAGGTTTACGGGTAGGGCACTCCCAGGTGCGAGTCACACATAGGGTCAGGATCTACCCGCCGGTCAGGATATATCCTGGCTATATGCGTAAAAAGCATTTCCCTGCGATAACAAAAAAAGGCTGGTACCCAACCTTCTGAAGTCCCGTCTCGTAAAACCGCTCCGACTAAACAAAATACGAAATAACAACTAATTAACGGGAAACCAAGAAACACAACCGCGAGCCCCGTAATATACAGCCGTTTTCTCAAAAAGTTATTTAATTAGGTAGAGCGAAAAAATAATTAAAAATAGTTTCGTTATAACATCTTTAGGATCTTACCATTAAAAAAAAAAACAAAAAAATAATTATGACAATTATCATTAATGAATTTTTCGAACCGAGGCTAGTAGGTAGTACTTACTCTATAATTGCTATCCAATTTTAGATGTATTTTATTTATTTTATAGGTTCAATAGTGGATTTTGGTTAAAATTTTGTACTATAATATATAAAATTTATAATTATTTACTTATTTCTTTTAATTACCTACGTTTATTGTACAAAATAAATATAATTCGTGCATTAATTTATTCAAGATATTCGCAAAGAAACGAAAACTCATTTGAAATTATTTCCGTTTGTTTACCAGTTTGTGAACGTGTTACAAAAGTGTTAATATAACGTTTAATTATGAGTGACATTAAGCTTTTTCAATTGCCTTATGGTTTTAATCATTAATACCACATTTGTCATTTATAATATCTCATTATAAACTCCATAACATTGTCTGATGGGTTGTTATTTGTACTCCGTACTTTATAAAATTTTCTACAATTAAGAATACAATTAAAAACTATTTGTCCATCTGTCAACACAAAAGTGTTAACATAAACACACTTGCTCCATATAAACAGAAATGACTAAACAATTACGTTTAGAAACACAAATAACAATGGCGCGCGGATTGACACTTGACAGCTATTTAGGCGGGAAGACTGAATGACAGCAGCGGCTCGTTAGCGACGCCATGTTTGCTTTCTTTTTTATTAACCTTGTCTAGGATGACATGGTGTATTCGTTACGAAGTTGTATATTCGATACTAAATTTATTAAAAGCTTGCTATTAGTGCAAACACAAACTCAATTTTTAAAATAATTGTCTTATTTTTTTTTCTGGGCAGATATCTGCTTGAAATGATTAAAAAAGGTAACACATATCTCTTCAATTTTAATCTTATCAGGCATGCAAGATTTCTCATAATTTTAATTCATTCATTATTTATTTAAATTATCTATTAAAAGCAATCAACATTAATAGTCTAATCATCAATTGCATGCTACACGTAGAATTAACTGTTTAAAAGTGTGTCAACAATTATCACCTACAATGTTAAATTACATAGCTTTGAATGTATAATTGCATGAATGCAACTAAGTATCGACATTAACGACAGAAATGGGAACACACCTGTGGAATAAATATTTGAGACTTTTTTTTCTTTTTTTAGATGGGGAAATCAATAAATACCACCGGACCTGGGGAAGCCTGGATTGTTAGGTGGGACTCTCACCGCACTAAAACCCCGTCGTGTCTATGGCTCGACCTTATCGTACCTTGAAACCGATAAGGTTAAACAATGTAGAAATACCCAGAGTAGATCAGGTGACAGGTCGATGTCATTTAGACCACATAGAGACAGTCACCAAAAAGGCCAAATTCGTCTTGAGCCGTTTATATTTCTTAATTAACAAAAACAGCAAAATGCCCCTCAGGCATAAGCTAACCCTGTATAAAACTTGTATCCGACCCATTATGTCATACTCTTGTATCGCATTCGCGCATGTGCCACAAAGTCGACTCAATGCACTACAAATAGTCCAAAATAAATTCTTACGCATGGCAACCGGTTGCCCGTGGTACGTAAGAAACATCGACCTGCACAGGGACTTCAGATTAGAGTCCATTAGGGGCCACTTCAAAATGACGTCAGAACGTCACTTTGAAAAGGCACTCCTCCACCCCAACCCGCTCATCGTGAGTGCGGCAAACTATTCCCCAGATAGCTCAGTTCCAATTAGACATAGGTTACCTAAGCATGTTTTAACAGATCCAGCTGACGAAATCTCTCAGCTACTAATGTGCGACGCAAAAGCGCGACGCGAAAGTCACAACATATACAGAATCACAAAAAACGGTGCTAGGTACACCTGCACACCGCTTGGGCCTCGGGGTCGTAAGCGACGTCGACCCCTACACATGGAAACCACAAGCTTAGGTTCGAATCCGATACGAATAGACACAAACCCAGATCGCGCTAACAGCGGTAGCACTACGCTACCGCTAGATTGCTTGGGCACCGCGCGTGGCCCGCCTCCCTCTACAGAGGGAGGGATGAGGGCCGGCCCTCATGATGATAGGTTAAATTCATCCGTAAAAGATTCGTCAACCGTATCGGATTTGACTAGTCCAAATCCTGCTCTCCCGAGCAGCGCGCGCGAAAAAAAAAAAAAAAAAGTGTCTATGGCACCAGGCCCAGACGCTGTGCCCATCGGCACTTTCGCTGTAAAAGGGATGCCTTTTACAGCATAAACACACCCCTTTTACAGCGAAAAGTGGACCACTTGGGACTTGAGAATTATAACATTATTTTTATTTTATTTGGGTCTTATAAGGTCAAGTTTCTTTCAGTTCAGACAGAGGTCAGGTCAGGTCAGACAGGGTCTGTCTTAATTTTTATATAAGCATATTCTTATAATTTTTAATGGACTTGACTGCTGTTTAGCAGAAATATAATAGGAATAAGGGCTGATTCTAATAATTAATTTGTATCATCACTCTTATCAATAATAGCCCATTTCCATCCATTGTCCAAACCTACAATGAACCCAAAAACGCCAAATCCCCGTACTTCGCATCTAGCTTGGACCGTAAACAATTCATTTGGTCGGTAAAAGGGATGCCCTGTGCAGTGCTCCCGTCTGCATGGATACCATCATCATGCTTGGTGCTCCCATGAATCAGCATTGCTGAGTTTTGGAGATATGGACAATTACTGGAACAGGGGCAACGCATCTCGGTTGCCCCCTTATGACAAAAAAAAAACAAAGACATCTTACCTACGACTCAGGGTAAGCAACACATGAATGAGTGGCTTGGGCTAGTCTCTAGTTGACTTGTTTATTTTCATGGTTGACGCTGACCACTTACCATCACGTGGCTCGACTGCCAACTGGTAGGCAAACGTGCCTTCCTAACTAACATGAACCAAAAAAAAAAAAAATAGGTTCGCTATCATCATCAAAATTAAGAAAGTAAGTGAGGGATTCTACTAAAGAATCCCTCGCTACGCTCGCTACGAAACCTGAACGTAGTATTCAAAGTACGTCACCCGAGCCAAAAATATATTTTGCGTCCGAGTGATACTCTACTTTTCATTACCCTCTATGAAAAAAATAAAAGGCGCCTCATATTTTATTGTAATATTATTATTTAATTAAACATAGAGTAACAACTAAATTGAAATGAAATTTTAAGAGGTAGTGCCATACTGCTTTGCAGCCGAATTGGGCCGGCACGACCGGGGTGGTACCTCTCGCTCACATAATACCGGCGTCAAGTGACAGTTATGCTGTCGCGTTTCTTGCGGTTTGTGAGTTTCCGGTGCCCCATTGGGGGGATAGGGAAAAGGAGAGCAAAGCATCTGCATAACTTTTGGTTGTGCGGATGTTTATGGGCGTCGATAGTCACCATAAGGCTCCTCCTGCTCGGTTATTGACATAAAAAAAATTGTATCTAATAATAAAACAACTAAGAACTTAAATTTCCGAATGAATCCGAATCTGGCTCATTTTGAGGAAAATGTGAGGGAAATGGCGGTGCTAAGCTGCTACACGGTCGGCATTTTTTTGCAAGTTTTGTCCTTAAATTATTATTTTCGTTTGTTATTCTTTATTTTGATAATCTTTTAGATCGTATTCAAATTAAAAAATATATATACAATACATATTAATAATATTAGATTATTATGTAATATTAGATTAATATTATTAACATAATATACTGAAATAAAGATATAACGGCAGTATCGGATGAGCGACTGCTAAATTAAAGCGCCACCATTTACAATTTCTTTCTTTGAATGACAAATCCGTATTTATGGTGGATATGAGCGCCCTCTAGTTTTTGAAATTGGAAACTTTATTAGTTTTAGTAAATATAATCAATGAACTAACTATGTAATAGATACCTTACTGGGTTACACCTTAAACTTTTTTTTATAATAAAAAATAAATAGAGATATAAATACCACTGCTTTATAATATATTTTTGAACGATGGCATTATGTAGATAAGTTTTGCGACTGTACCTATGTTATGATAATAAATTCAGTTTTTTGTAAAAATAAACTAAGCAATCGTAAATGAAATGATAAAGATAGCGTTTGATCGATGACTTTAGTATAATAAACATCTTAATAATGTCGTTTATTTATATTTTATATGTATGTTTATGCTTGTTTATTATGAAATAATAACAATATGAAATAATAAACCGGGATTCGAACCCCCGATCTGTGCCTGTAGCGTCCAGTGTCTACCTCTAGACTAATTAATATTAGGTAATTTAATAATAATGTCAACCTTTCTATGTCCCACTACTGGATACGGGTCTCCTCCTTGAAATCAGGCCAGGAGGTTGTTAGGACATTGTTCATCGATGCGCTGGGGTTGGTGGACTTCACACACTTTGAAAAACTTTAAATCTCATCAGGCCCGCAGATATTTTCCTTGACTTAATTATTATCTTAAAACCCTTACATAGTAACAGTCGTTTGGGAAAAACACGTTCCCTATTCTCGTATTCCCAAGCTATACCAGAGGAGCAAGGGAACCTGACAGTTTATTACTTTTTCATTCCATCTATTCGAAAAGGATGACTTGGTTCGCCTTTAGTTACATGCCAAAATTTTACATGATTACATGCCGACCATGTCGCTTAGCGTCGCCAATTATAATTCCTTTCTTATAAATATTATTAACATAAGCAAAACCAAGAGTTACCATATTAGTTATTTTTAACACCCCGATGCATAAAAAGCTGTGGTGCGAAGCTACCATCCGCGGGATTATGCTTGAAAGTCTCTAAGGCCGAAGCCAGCCTAGCCGAATCCGGCAAGGATATACTCACTGTGGAGCCCCGAGAGTCGGGAGGCTCTAAACAATGTGGCTTTACTAGTCGCGCTTTACTCGTAAGGTCGTTTGGAACGCGACGATTGACGTAGCGCTCAAAGAGGTGTATTAATTTCTATAAACCTACCTTGATTAGGTAGGTTTTCTAATATATATCTATAGACACTTATAATACCTAAAGTCTTATTACTTCTTAGACTTCTAAGAATTATTTTATGAACTTTGGACCAGTCATTTCCAGATTATTGGCTGATATTGAATTACTTTTTTAATTATAACCTTTTAGTTACCTACATTAGCAACATAAATATTTTTAATCAATTAATGTTTTGTAATAATATGTCGCTTTATATTTTATTTCGCAAAGAATAAGCTCGTTGGAGATTCAAGAGAAAGAGAGAGGCCGCGCTAAGTAGACGAAGTGTTGGCCGGCTATTGAACAGGCGGGAATCTCCGTGCGGTGTGCCATCCGTGTTGGATGCGGGTGACAAGGGATCCGCCGTCTTGGCGTTCATTGAGGGAGGTCTATGTTCAACAGTGAACGGATGGAGCCGATGATGATGATATTTTATTAAAAATAATTATTTGAAGCTATAGTGAGAAAATACTAATGTAGAGACTTAATAATTTATAAAGAACCTAAAACTAAAAACCTTAAAAAATATAGGTATTAAAAAAAACTAAAATATATTATTTAAAATGAGTCCCTTTAGGCAAAGTTCCGAAGATACTGGCAGCGTTCCCCCTTTGAATAGCTAGACTAATTCTTTGTCCGAGGTAGCTGCCAGCTCTTCGGTCTCCTGTGATGTCGACTAACCTTTTTGCTATTTCCCTAAAAAGCCTTATAGTGCTAGGACCCCACGGACCAAAGGTCTCGACACCAAATGGGACAAAATCATATTCGGAGCCTAGATTATATATAGAGTATTTGCATACTTTGGCTTCTTCAGCCGCTTCACAAGCCGCACCAGCTCTGTTGTTGGTTCCATGTAGATGGAAAGGGGCCAGCGTGTCTGAACGGGTTGCATCACATACCAGCACCCGGCCCATCTTCCATGAAATCAAACTCATACCGTCCCGTCTCTTGCAATACCAGTCGGCTCAAGTAGACTTGTCACGTTGACGGTGGCAAGGGACCGGCGTATGATGTCGTTGAGTGCAGCATGTCTCGAGAAGCGGCCTGCACTTTTTTGGCATGACAGTCCGTGATGTCCTAGCTTGTCGACATCAATGCCATTATTAATGTATGTATACATAGTTATATCTTATATCTACCTAAGTAGGTACTCTAGATATATGACAGGACAGAAAATCAAAATCTTATTTCTCCTCCATTATTATGCAACTGTAAAAATATAAGTATTTGTATTTTATAATAAGTTGTGTTTAATATGTTTACTAAATAAAAACTTTCAATGAAACTCGCTTTTATGAAGATGAAGATGCCACCGCTTTGGCAAATATCGGAAAAAATTGCTTAATTCAGAAAGGTGCCACTAGATGGTGTTGCCTTTTTTCAAATATATAGAATGTCTCGTTATTTGTGGTTGATGTAAAATTATGGAATGGGCTAAATATTTTTTAGGGTTCTGTACCCAAAGGGTGTTTACAGAACCCTATTATTGAAACTAATCCGTCCGTATGTCACAAAGCATATCTATAGAACTGTAATAAGATATATTTTCTACATTATATAAAATTTTTACAAAGTGTGTATTAACTATGGCCGCAATAAAAATAGACAAAATCAATTTGGAAATGTGTTAATTTCGGTTTTTGCGCGGTTTTTGTAATGTCATAAACTCATATTCTTTGAATAAATATAATTTAGTGCAAAAAATTGATTTCCTAATACTTCCGACTAGCAACATGGCGGTTATTTTTTCAGGAAAAAAGCACGAGCTTTCGCTTTTCTGATTTTGGTGACATTATTGTAATGTATTATTATTAATTAACTTAGTTATATTGTTTAATAAATTATCATTTCATGTATTCTGTCTTGTATTTTACTTAAAAATCGTCTTGGTATTGTGTCTACTGTTTTGATGTCATTATTATTATATATGCGATTATATATCTGAAACCTGAACCCCTTTAAAAGACTTGATGAAATTCCTATTGCTTTAATTTCCCATGTATTATGTCTGTTATAGTTTTTAATGTTTTATTCATTCATACGTATAGACAATCGCTGATTTACATGACGTAAATAACACTGTAATGGCGTTATAAGACGTGTCTAAGAATTAATATTCTTTATGAGCGTGTAGAGCTGTACTGGTACTGAATTAATAATACATTATGGTGGAAGGCGAAACCACTTTTACTAACTTCTTTGCTGATAGTATAATGACGACATTTTGTCACGTATACAGGAATTTGTATTTATCATACATGTGTTATTGTTGGTGGGATTTGAACATCCGAATATTGCGCCACGACGAGATTTGCACCAACTACAGGCTAAAAGTCTGTCATCTAGGCAAATAATGTGACATCTCCTCGCGATATGATCTAGCCTAATGTTCAAAGATTTTCATTTATTTTTTGCATGCAGGTTTCATGTGATGTTAACCTGGTCAAGAAATCACGAAAATTAAGGAAAACTCGTTCAAGGGATGTCTTGTCAGGCACCAACGCACCCGGTTAGTAGGATTCCCACCATGGTTCAAGCCTTGTCATGGCGGTGAGGCTCAGTAGCCTAGGGTGAGACCAGCACCTTTAGCGAAGCAAATTGAGCCGAGGGAGCTGCCCTTTGTACCCCTCTTAAAAGAAGAGGGGACAAAAGAGCAGAAGGATAAGGGGCGAGGATGAGAACCTCAACCCATTGTACTGCCCCGACTTTGGGAGAGGTCATTCTGTGGTGCGGGACAACCCTTCTGTGGACGTGGCATAGCCACCTCACCAAAGGTGGCATTGGCAACACTCGCCGGGTTATAGTGGGTAGAGCTGCGTCCATTTACCAGCTTTCTTGCGCAGCGAGTCCCACATACCCGCCTGGGGAGACCCACTCCCCCGCGGTATGACTCAGAGCATTTCCCGGCGTGAAAAAAAGGCTCCAATACAAGAACTTTAATTTTTACCAACTCAAATCAACTTAAGCTAAGGCTTCACCAATTAGATGAATAACAGTAAGAAAACAGAGTTGATTAACATTGAGAACACGATCGATACCTATCAATATTACCTACAGCAAAAAAAAAAAACAAATATGTACCTAGGTACCTACATAATTACCTACCCATATGTAGACCGTACCTACCTACCTAAGGATTTGTCGAGATAGGTATACTGAGGTAGGTACCTACCTACCTACACCCTTTATTTTTTATTCAATAAGTAATTTTTTTATAAATACTTTATCTAATGTATGGAATTTAATAAATCTTTACCTATTTATTTATTTATTTTATTTATTTAAGAGCAATGATATTTTATTTGGAACTAAATTAAACTCAACTAAATTCTTGACTAAAGGATACATAGATTCTAACGGGAATAGGTAGGTAGGTGTGGTACCTTCTCCACTTCGCATCTCAATACCTACCTATAGCTATCTATTAATAGGTACGTAATATACCTAGTCTATTTAGGTCATTTGAGTTCATTAGTTAAGACGTAATATTCTTTTCCAGTCTTTTTTATTCAGTCTTATTTATTAGGTATGCAATATAATATCATTGTACCTATATTAAGGTTTTATAGTAGTATAAGTAGGTATGCCTACCTATTATATAGGTACCTATCTATAAATTAGTGAAGCCTCAATAAGTAAAAATTTGACTTAAGGTTTTATTTTTAGTAAAAACAAGTAACACCCGCAATAAAACCTAGGTACATAAATCTCACTTCATTAAACCGTTTTTAATTCAAATGAAGTAGGCGGTAAATGATGTAAGTATATTTTACTAGTAACAATAACATTACAATAAAAATGAAACAATTAATCACAACTACAATTTAATGTTAAAACAGCCATTGTTTGAAAACACCTCAAGCGATATTAAATCGCTCGCCACAAACAACTTAATTACATGCCATATTGTTAAAAAAATATCAAAATAATATTCAATTATTCAAAATGGCGGATCCATCAAAATATATCTGTCAAATTTAAATTGAAATTCTATTGTGCGTTCAGAAACGTCCCGCGGTATTATTGATACATTATGAGCGCGCGAAAGAGCCGTAGTAATTTACAACTGAATTACAAATCTCTACCAAGCCTACTAAATACACAATCAGGTTAAATCAATTGTCGTTCGCCGTTCTTGTCTGGTGCGGGCGGCGCGAGGGCGGCAGACAGGGATGGAGGACGGGCGATGGCGTAGTAGAGCAATGAAAAGCGCGGTCTACGCCCACCGCGGCCGGGGCAGGGAAGGGACCTTGTTTGTTCTGGGGCGTGTCCCCGGCGCGCGTGGGGCGCAGTCGCTCGGTCGCCGCCGCCGCGAGCGCAGTCCCGCGCCGCTGTCAAACTGCATTTGACGTTTCAATCTGACAGCGGCTGTCCATCACGCGCACCGATTTGAATTTCGTATTAAGAAATCATGCTCGATTAATATTAATGCTACACTCGTATCTGATAACCGAGAGGATACGCTTGTAATTGTGTTGAATTTGAGACTGTGTTGTGTAAACAGACTTTCTTTGGTTCGAGTAACGATGGCATTCGAAGATAGATGTAGTCCGAACCAGGCGAACAGCCCGGGCCCGGTGACGGGGCGGGTGCCGGCTCCGCACGCCAACTCCAGCAACATCAACTACTGCACCAGTCAGTACACGTGCACCACCATCGAGCCGAGGTACGACAGATCACCGAACATGACCATAGTCAAAGTACAACCAAACTCCCCGCCACCTAGTCCAGTACAAGAGATGGAATACCAAAACTATTATAGACCGGAGACGCCGGACGTGAAACCGGTGATACAGTTCGAGCCGGATAAAAGAAGTCGGCAGCAGCCGTCTGCACCTATAGCGTTTTCTATAAGCAACATCCTTCACCCGGAGTTCGGTTTGAATGCGATCAGGAAAACAAACAAAATTGAAGGACCGAAGTCCGTCGGGCCGAGCCATAGCATTCTGTACAAGCCGTACGATTTATCGAAGGACTATTCAAAGTTTAATTTTGAGTATTTAAAATCGAAAGAGTCGAACGACTTTGGGCCTCTACCGCCTTTGGGTGGACTCCGGCAAACTATTTCTAACATCGGAGAGCATGTACAGAAAGAAAAAGAACCAAAGATAGTTGAGCCGCAGAAGAGGCCAGATTCTGCCAGTTCCATGGTATCGTCTACGTCCAGCGGAGCAGTGTCCACGTGCGGCAGTACCGACACCAGCCAGACCTCCCAGGGGAACTCCACGCTGTGGCCGGCCTGGGTCTACTGCACCAGATACAGTGACAGGCCTAGTTCAGGTAAATATTTTTTTTACTTTATTATTTATATTAAGTGTCAGTCTTTTATACCTATAAGGTACCTATAAGGTAATATAGTGCCAGTATTTTTTTTTGTCGAAGATATAGGTAAAAAAAATTGGATGTTTTTTTATATTTGTTGTCATTCAACTACCTATTAGGTAGGTATTTGATTAATTTATGACTGAAGTGTACAATAATTAACAGGTGCTAATTTAGCCGGTATCAATTAATTTTTATACATTGTTTTCGTCCTTAACTAAATTAATATATGTCTTGATTGTGCTGTAGAAAATTAAATCGATTTTTATACCTATATGTAAGTAAACTGAAACAAGTAGAACGCGCATCATTTTGCCGTCGCTAGCTCACTCGTCGAGTGATACCTTCCTATAATACCTACCTACATTTAAGTCATATATTAGGTACTCTAATCATCTAATCATCAATCAACTAATTAAACTAGTTTTTTACTGTTCTATTAAAGTCGGAAATTAGAGCAAGAGCAACGGACCTGCTACAAAGTTATAATTTTAAAGAAGTTTTAGTGAAAAATATATTGTTACTTATTATCGTTAATTAAATCTATACTAATATATAAAGCTAAATAGATTGTTTGTTTGAACGCGCTAATCTCAGGTACTACTGGTCCGATTTGTAAAATTCTTTTTTTTCGGCTATAGGCTATAGGCGTGCGTGTATAAAGCGTGATGTTATATATGTTATATATAACATCACGCTTTGACTAACAGTAGATAGTTAAGTTGAGTAAGTTAACGCGGGCGAAGCTGCGGGCAACAGCTAGTTATTTTATAAATATATAATAAGATACTGTTTTTGCGATTGACTTAACTGATAAATATGTTTGCAATTTAAATGCTGTAATGGTTTTTTTAGTACTGCATGGTTTATTTGTAAAAATGTTTCTTTTTTTGTGTTGTTATTTTTTATTATTATACCTAAAGCAAAAAGCCTATATTGCTATAGGGAGGAAATAGCGTCAGGATTCCATGAATATATATTGACCTCTTCATAGTCGGATTATTGTTAACGCATTAAAACGAATCCTAAATTTACTGTCTATTTTGGTCATCCACGTTTACCAACACAAGGACCAAATTTAGGGCAAATCTATGGCCTTGATAATTTTCTACTAAGACCAGCAGCTATGAGAGCAATATCCTTTGAAATAGTTATAGGTATAAGTACATATGTGTTTACTTTTTAAATTGGACTAATTTGACGTTCGGTCCAATTAGACTAATAAACTACAGATTATCTAAGCGATCAGTGCTTTTTCATTGTATACTAGGTATACAGTTTATTTGTTTTTTTTTTGAAACAACATGGTCTAAGATTTAAGGCCTAGAAAGATTGACTCATGAGTTCATATGACACTATTCAAACCAAATGTTTAGATTTAGCCGGCTCCTAAAACGAATATACGATATAGGTAAAAAGGTACGTAGTGATTACATTTCGTTTTCTAAACTGATTATGCATTATATGTAAATATAATAAATAATGTCAGCCCATATTAGGAGGAGACCCGTGCCCAGCAGTGGGACATCCCACTGTTGGGCACGGGTCTCTTTCGGTTCCTATAAGAAGCGATGTACCTACCTATAGTCGCCCCAATAAGACATTTAGACATTATCTAACTGATCTACTGACTGATGATATTTAATACTATAGACCAATACAATAATGTACATTCATACATGCACATTTACATCCTATACGCGAAAGTTTGTATATATGGATGTTTCCTTGCTCTTACACGCAAAAACTACTGAATGGATTTTAATGAAACTTTACAATATTATAGCTTATACAGAATAACACGTAGGCTATAATTTATAAAGATATGATAATATAGGTAAGTAGTGTGAATTGTCCAAAATTGAATCCTGAGCAGAATACGCGGGCACCAGCTAGTTACCTACTTATAAGATTGCAAGATAAATTGTATAAGTTTAAAAAGCTAAAAATACTATGTGAATTTGGTGAAACTTTACAATGTTACTTTCTCAATTGGTATCAAAGACAAGAGAAGAACATACAAAAATCAGTATCACCCACTTTACTTTTTTGCTCTTAGTGCTAGTACATGCAGACTATAAAAAGCAAACTAACAGTACAATAATTATTATTTTGGGCAATTATCGTAAATACACAGATAACAATGATATTAAACTATTTTAATAACAATAGATAAGAGACAAGCTGAATTTTTTTATTTCAATTTTTATTGTTCTTTTTATTTTGACACAAGGTGACTATTTTATTTCTCCTTTTGTATCCAGTTACAGCTTTAATTAAGTGCTTTTTATAATGTAGGCTAGGTACCTACTACTGTTTTCCGCGGCTCCGCACACATGTTTATCAGTATGTAGGTAGTAGGTTGTTGTTATGTTTATTGTTGTTCAACAATAAATGGATATCCTCCTTTTATCCGACTGAGAACGACGACAGCCTATACTGCAGTCACAAAATAGATATACATAATTATTTTGTGCTTAGGTGTACTTTCATCTAAAAATGTGTTATAGTTTTTTTTGTTGAGTATTAAACATAAGCATGTTGGCATTAACAATTTTTAGATTATAAAAATATGTGCTCGTTTTTTTCAATATAAATTTCAAATTAATCCAAATTATGATAAATTGTAAATCGTAGTTTAATAAAAAAAAAATATTAATATTTGCATTTCAATATAACCATATAAGCTCAACAAACCCTAGAACCCTTCAGGACCAGAATCCGCGTCTTTTCATCCGAACATCATAGTTTATGAACTCGTTTTGACATACTTATTTAAAATCATTAGGTTATATTCATCTGTATACATATATCCACACCCATCATTGTGATGATATAGCCTGACCAGAAAATAAAAACCCTCGCCATATTGCGGACAAATTCGGAATTAATTTCTGTATGGACAATACTATAATATGTTATATTAATTATATAAGATACAGTGGCGACACCAATGCGGGGTTGATGTATTTCTGGTCAGGTTATAAATTCATTTAGGATATAAACAACACTACCAAACGAGTCTATTATATTATTATATATTATATGACTCATTGTCAAAATACCTCAACGATAAGCATAAAGATATTCTTATATTATCTAAGTAATTAATTAAACGAATAAAGAAACTCGAAAAATTAAATTATCTAAGTGCTTTAAAATATGTACTAATCTGATTAATTAATATTATGGCCGTACCAAATCTTAATAGATCTCATTGTTAAATATGCGGCAAGGATAGTACTTTTTATATTATTTTAGATAAGGTAGAGGGTAGATGAAGCACCTCATTGCATGTGGTCAACGGCCTTAGAAATAAATGAGCTCTCGAGTTAAATAAAAAAAATATATCTTAAAATAGCTTAAAATATATTTAAATTTATTAGGGATTTTAATGAGTATTTCATACAATGTTTAAATTCATTATAAATACGTTTTACTTTTTAGTTATTTCTTAAAAAAAGATATTATTGAATTATATGAATAAAAAAATGTTTGTATCTTCGTCTAAGTATTCCTATTATGTATAATATGTTAATTAGGTAGAGGGAACCAATTAAAACCCATCTAATAGTAATAAGTAGTACCTCCCTACCTACTATCCCGGTTTTACGCGATTACTTAATATTATATTTATTACAATTAAGCATTATTTATCTTCCTTTGTACATTGGCTTGTTAAAAATGAATGCAACACAAAAAGTAAAACAAAGCGGCACGTCCTGTGACTATTAAAAAAAATGTCGCATGTTACAATTTATGGAGAAGTACATAATCCTCTCATAAGGTATATTAATGGGTTCTTTAACGATGATACCATACAATATTAGTGATACTGCACTTTATAGCTAAAAAACAAACACAAATCCCACAATATTGCTGCACTGTAAGCAATAAAAATTGCATACAACCGGATGTGTTCTATTCAATTGACTTAAAAATAAATAAAAAATCAAGAAATACAGTCATTACGACATGCATTATTCATATAGATCAAACATAATAAATCCGCACGTAGTTGTTAATAAACAAGGTTTTGCACACGCACGCGAAAAATCCTTTGCTTTAATAGTAAAAAAAAAATGTACTCTGTCATGAACGTCATGTTTGATTTGGTTTTTAATTTATTAAGAACTGGATACAAGTCCTTTGCCTTGATTTACTTTTGGCGCTATAGGGTGACCATTGTATTTTATGTACTTACCTAACTCATATAAAAATCATAACAAAACACTTTATACTATACCTATATATGAGTTTAGATACGTTAAGTCCAACAATTATAATATAACAAATAAGTAAACGGTATAACATTTTAAATATAAGTTTATTAATCTTAAATAACATTTATTAGTCTTAGTTCTTAAACCACTCTTCTTGAAACTAAGTTCATCAACAGATCTTTAAATCCAACGGTTCCTAAGATTTTTGGCAAAATCTTACTGTTTTTGTGTTCAAAAATTGTATCCAGTAAATTCGAACAAGAAACTATTTACTAAAATCTTATTCGAGATGTGTTGTAACTTAATAACAAATAATAATGATTGTATTATTGCGTAAAATACTATATATATATATATATATATATAAAATATTATAAGGCACCTACCATAAAACTGTGCCATAAAAAGGAATATTATAGGTAAGTATGTTATGAATTAAAGCTACAGAAATATACATAATATACTTAACTAATTTATGATAAATTAATGTGGTATTTATTTAGGTACCTACCCAGGTACTTGTTGAAATATTATATGAATATTCATATCTATGGTAATTTATTAACAATTATTTAATTACGCCGGGATTTTAAAGTAAAAATAATATGTCGGGATATTTAAAAATCTTTTAGTAATTCATTATAAATAACGAAGGTGTTAATTTATTAAAATATACTTTCAAGTTCTACAATAGCTTATTTAATTGGTGGTTTTATTTCATTACTGTTTGGTAAATAAGTAGGTATCCATTATTCACGCCATAAAACTGGTTTTTTTATGGATACTAAAATTTTAAAATTGGTTCATCGAAAATACCGAGGTACCTAGTTAATATTTTTCTGACCATTTAAGGTAGAATTAGATCCAACTTGCAAGCCTTTTGAGACCTGTCAACAAATGTATACGGCATTTCGCGCCTTTAATGACAGCTGTCATTCTATACATGACGGGTAGACAACCCATATATTGTAAGTGATGACGTGTAAGGATAAGTAGAAATTAAAAAATATATTTCAATATAGGTACTTTATTATAAAAGAGATTCATAATAAAAATTATTAATACATATTATAATATTAGGTATATAGAGCCTAAATTTGTATTCATAGGTTCTGTAATTATGGAAGCAAACGGGTATATTTTTGGACTTGCTTAATGGTCAATTAGGACATTTAAGCTTGAATTTATGTGACATAACCATGAAAATGTTAATCACTAGAACACTTATACGATTAAAAAGTTGCCTGAAAGAACTTTTGGACATCTTAACATTAATCAGTGGTGTGACCACGAGCAATAACTTACGTTATGATAGGGACGCCCTAATAATATTTTTAGCTTTCAGAATATACATAATTCAATGGAAACACGGAACGAATTTTTCTAGCTACCTACCTAATAAAGATATATAATAATCATAATAAGTATTATGGAATAATTACAGATTACGTATAAAATAATAATAGTATTATACCCAATACAACAATCGCTAGTGTATTAAATAAAAAGAATCACAAAAAATAAGCATAATAATTAAAAATAATCAGTTTTGTGTACTTATATAATTGTCAACGTAAATATTTAAACATTTAACACCCACACATGTCGTATCAGTTACAGATAAAAATGCAATTGACAACATAATTATGTTATACTCCACGATCCAATTTTAAAATGCAACTTTTGAAACACGTCCTCGTCAATATGGCGGAGGTTTTAAGGTTTAGATACAAGACGTTTGGCATGCATTAAAAACATATATATTTAAAATTAAATGTTTAACTAATTATAGATTTTTTACATTTTAAGTAACTTTTTGTAAGAAGTACACTTAAAAGATTCATTATGTATTGTTTTCTAATGTTTACGCGAATTTCACTCATTATATGAAACACTTTTTTACGGATTTTATCGCGGTTTATGGTCCTCCCGTGACCATGGTTGCTGTAAAGTATCCGAAACGTCGGGCTTGTAAAAATCTTAAGATTCATTATGATTTCTATTTATTGTAGGTGTATTCTATGATTATTAATATGTAGTGTTATATTTTTATATAACTCCTAAGTCAGTAATAGCGTATAATGAGTATGTTTTGCTTGTAATTACAACTAGAATTATCTAGTTAGCGTACTGCCATTAAAGAAATAATTACTTAATTCAATAAGGTATTATCTGCGATATATTAATTGCGTTGTTTGTAAGGTCATTATTGTTGAGCTTGTATTTTTCCGCCTGGCCTCTTTAGAAATTAACTATTATGGAAAGGAAGGTATTTAGTACGTGGGGTACATAGATTTGCTGCTGTTTAAAATAATACTTTCCAACTTAGCAAACGTATAATAAAATTTATATCTATATTTATTGATACTAGTTACAATGTATTAATTGATTTTAAAAAAGTATTTTTTATATCACGTATTATTTTAGCATAAAAGACCTACCTACCTCTACCTACCTACCTCTCATAACATTTTGTTCATGACTTGGATGTATAAGGAGTCGCAGAGATATAATATGATAGTACTATTCTTAGTGTGTCTAATAAGTAATAAGTAAGTACTGATATTAAGGAACTGTATGTCACTTTTTCTGCAAAATTGATATTTAGATACTAAGTTGAGTTGCTATCCGTGACCGGCAAATAACAATTTGTGAATAAACTACAAGTAACGTAAAACTAAATAACTGTGGAAATATATAAAATCAAGTGTGTCCACAGCTTATCGTTTTATGGTACTTTATCGCTGTACAAACTTATGAATTCATTCAGAAGTTATCGCCACATTAATTTAACACTTAATCACAAGGTATTAAGATATAAAATAATCGAACACGTTGTTTATTACTAGGAAATAGATTGGCATCTAAATGACAGCTAATGAAATAATTTAGTTGCAATTATTTCGTAGTATGCTTTTTTTGCACAGCGGCCATTTTGTTAAGGGTAATGGCGGCAGTCCGTATTCCATGTTTGAAAGTTCGTTGACTTTTCTATGACTATTTTTTACTATTTTATCATTGAAAGAGAGGAAAATGCATAGGTAACTTACCTTCAACGTACCTTCAAGTATAGATTCAAGTGATAAAAGTAAAAGGCCCGACTATATTCAAGTTTTGGGCATAAATCTGCTTGTTTTTGCATTTTAGAAGATTGTTTTATTAATAATCGTACGTTAATGCATATATACATTGCAATAAAAATCTATACGAGTAGTTTTCTCGAAGTAACAATCTTGAACGTTTGGTTTAGGTATTTCAAAACATTATGCTGTGGAACGGCCTATTAAAATTACTTGTATCGATAAATCGGTTTATGTAATCGATTAGGATCCATCTCGTTAGTTGGAATCGATACCACATCTCGATTTAAGACCAGGTGCTAGGCTCATTATGTGTATGGTTACCATGTGCTTGGACCATGGATTTCCAGAGGAAGATTTAAACCAAAATTTGATTTGATTGTCGATTTAAATGTTCTTAATTAACATCGTTGCTGATGAGGATATCATCATTATCATTATCAGATTTTTTGCATCAACTTTTCGGCATAGGCCTCTTTCAATGAACGCCAAGACGGCCGAACCCTCGCTACGCATCCAACCAGAACCGTTCACAACATGGAGATTATCGCCCCATCTAGTATAATGATAATAAGTGAATAAGTTATCGTTTATTATTATTATTCGTTTAAACAATAAAGTATTAAAAAGTGTCCGTATTTTAATATGATAGTGGTCACCATCTACTTAAATAAAAACACATGTCAACCGAAGTAACCTTTTCGGTAACTTGTACCTACAGTTTTGGAGTGTTAAAGAGGTTTTGGTTTGAATACCTAAGAGGGATGAAGTTGTTCTTTTGAAAAGGTATAATTTTTTAATTAAAGTATCTCTGTCAATCAATAAAAATTTTGTTTTTGAGGATATAATATACAACATAATCTAAAATGTATTTTGATATAGCACACAATCACCTATGGAATATTGGTAATATTTTGTCACTAGTTTTAGTAAAAAAAACCACACAACTTTTTAAAGTTTCAGTCGGTTAACTATGACCTTATACATATTAATAGGTTCATAGACGTAACTCCGTTTCCCATCGCCGGTGCGAGTCGATTCAGTTTTTAATTACTGCACTCATTTCTCGCTACTGTGCCAATTGACAGTGCAAAGGAATTTAGGGATGTGCGTATTATAATGTTAGACTTGTCGATAATATCTATCGATATATCAAAAATAGTTGGAATACATAAACCAGGATTACCATACCATTAATTAATTTAATTACCATTAATTGTTACATTGTTCAGATTATTTAAAAATATTAAAATAGGTATGTAAATGAGTTCCCTACAGGAGTCTATCGATATCGAAGTTTCCGTATTTTCTAATTGATTTGCTATATGAAGGACCTAAGGTAAAAACTTATACGTTTACTTATCTGAATTATAGTATATATACTATAATTCATATGTACTAGTTTGAATTAAGACGCCTTAAACCTAAAAATAGTTGTAAAATACGGAACTATATATAGTCACTTGAAGTAATTTTTATAGGGTATTAATATTACATTCGGCATTAGATTAGTTCTGTATTTCCCACCAACTTAGTTCGAATAAACAACTACATTCCAGGTCAAGTAAAAATAAGTATCTATAAATAAAATATTTATAAATATATAGAATACATATTGAGTCACAGTTACGTCGATTATAATAATTTGAAACCTAATGGATGTAATTAAATAATTATGCTAAAATAGCTGTTTCCTTCGACCGCCCGATATGGTTGCAGTGATTTGAATAGAATTCATATAATGCATTCCTAGTCGATAATTAACTGGAAACATAACGCGAAACTCGAATAGTTTGCTGGCTAATTTATAACAGGGTATTTTTTCTTAATAAGCTACAGACCTAGTATATGGTATAAATGGTATTTTATAATGAATTGATACTTGTTTATACCTTTGATTATTTTTAATTATTCTTTATCTTCGAAAATAATTGTAACCCAGCATATAATATTGATGCTTCGACAAGCATTCCTCCATGAATTAAGAAGTTTTAATTGTGCCTTTACAAATTTTACATTTTTTTTATGTTAGTTTCAATGTCAACTATTTTTTTACAAATATTTAACCTGTTTCAGGTTTATTTCATAGGTACTTAAACATACTTAAACATTTTCTTTATTATTCTTAGCTAACCGTATGATTAGAACTTTTTTTTTATGGCAATAGAACTTCTTCAAATTATTCTGTAGTATACATTCGATGTCTATTGTTATTTTGGGCTATATTCACTGCAGGAATAATTCTAAAGCATGTTATTAGTAATGCTTGAGAAAGCTTCTGAGCTTCTCAACGATGAAACGTTTATGTAAAAAATTGAGGCATTAACTACTGTTACAATTTTGTCACATACACTGAGTAAAATAAAAAAAATATGTATACTTATATAATATTACTTTAGTGTGTAAACAGTTAGGCATTATTAAATGGGAAAATAAGCTGGAAGTTGAAATATTATGTTTTTACTTTTTAATAATAATAATTCATTTTGATTATTTGATTAATTTAATATTAATCAAAATGACAAAATTGATAAATATTACTGAAAAATAAAAATGTGTAAAAAATTGAAGACTAATATTTTAAATGTTTGATATTCATTCACCTACTATAGCAAAAGTTGCCTTTTTTACAAAGAGAAAAATAATTAACATATGACATGTATGCCTTACGTATGTATATATTATAACGCATAAAAACGATAAAACGTCGATAGCGGTTTCGTCCACAACACTATCTACCAAGAATTGACCACCAGTCTGAAAGCGTTTTTATCGCCAAGAATCCGCTAATAACTTGATTTCAACAGTTTAGGCGGTATTTTTTGTTGGCTGATTTATTATTTACCGCTAAAGGTTTCATAAATTCAATGTTATTGCGTCGCATAACTGTGGGTGCGCATTTTTTGTGCCGCCATATTCTAAATTACTACCATTATAAATTCTAATACATAGATCCCTCATCACAATCACCGTCCAATGTCCATGGGTCAGAGGTTTTTGGTATCTACTTGGATGAGGTGATAATATGACGAATGTAGAAGACTCGGAAGGAATTTTAGTTTTAAAAAAAAAGTTAGCGCTTGAAATTTTTATTCAAATAAAATAGGGAAAAATGCTTATCTCATTTGTCGTTATTTTTTATTTAATAAGTAATAATTTATATCCAAAAATTCTACTAGTACTGTTTTTGTCTTCCATTTTACATGAAAATATTATGACTAACACTATAATTATAAGTAATTAATTTTGAACCCCATGAACGCAATTAAAAAAACCCTCCCCAGTTAAATGAAGTTAATTTGCTAAAACAAATGTATCCATCCCCTTATAAATTATATTGCCCTAGTACTTAAAGAGGGAACACTGGTATGTTAACGCGTTAACTTTAACTGTTTGTCACTGGTTAACCGGTTTTAACGTCTCAGTTAATTTGTTAACTTTAACTATTAAGACCACATAATCAGGGACTCATAATTATGACCATTTCTATGAATAGCTTGCTATAAAAGTAGAGAATTTTCTAGAGGTTTCTAAGAACTCTACTAATCAAACAACATTTTATTTTATCTTTACTGTTAGTAAGCTTCGAGATTTTTCTTTTCTCGAATCGATCTCGAAAAAAAATCATTATGATAATGACAACAATTTCCTTCATGTGGTTTGATTGATAATTGAGCCGATCTTGAAGCCTTATTTCATCACAATGCGGACAAAATAAAAATAAATTTAAATAAACATCTAGCAAGATAAATGTATTTTTCCTCGTGTAAATGACTTCAACCTTTGTTTATTATGCCACATGTAAAGAATACTCTATTAAACTTCACTATTAAATCTTGTTTATGGCAAAATTGCTTGGAGGCGAATGTAAAAACGAGTATATTTTAAAAAGGTTACAAAGCAAGGCAATATTTTTCGGATACGTTCAGAAACCTGAAACATTACGCCTCGTTACGGAAAATCCTCTATTTCAGCTGGAGTTTGTTTAATTAAAAACCCGAATAAAAAAGTAACTGGCTGTTTTTATCGGGTGATAAACGACTTTGAAATTGTGCGCTGCGGTCGGACAAGAATAAACCTTATTTGCATGGAGTAAAATTGTTTTTACTTCGATACAAACGGACTTCCATTTTTCAAACTCAAAAAGATTTGTGCTTACGCCATTTCCTGTTCTATTCTTAAAGCAATAAAACTTAGTGTTCGTTAAAGATGGGTTACAATTTTGAATGCTATCCAACAAATGTATCTAGACTATAAAAGTGGGAAATAGAATGCAAAAACGCTGAATTTTTCTTTTTCTACACGGGAGCCGCAATAGCATTTTATTTCCCAAATTGACGATCCAATCAATATTATAAAATAATTTTTAATATCAGTGTATGGTGATAACAAAAGGATGGCGAAAGTCTTCAAATTCGGGTTAAAAAAAAAGAAATTGATGTTCTTTCTCTAGTTCTTATTTTGATAAAATATAAAGCTTGGTGATATATAGTTATATATTGACTTCGCTATTGTATAGAATTTAGCGTTTTTAGTATATATTATAAGAGTAACGAGTACAGGAAGGTGGTAAAGTGTTTATGGCCGCTGTTTTTGTGCTGATAGGGGTTTCCTGGGTAGATTTATTGCGGTGTACACTCGCACGCTAAACTGCGATCTCTCTGCACAGATAAAACAAAATTTACGTTCCTATATAAAATATTAACACATTAGCAAATTGATAACGTGTAATGTTAATAAAAATTGTGTTACCATTGTTAAAAGTTTATTTAAAAAAAGACTACTATTGGGTCAAAATCTTCTTACGTTTTTATTTCTTTACAAATACCAATTACTGATGTGTACTAAATTTCTATATCAAACTTATTTTTGTCTTCCCCCATATCAAGTAATTTTCGAACCAAAACTTATAGGAAAAAAATGTGACTGAGTATTAAGATATTAATTATATTATATCATGCATTTTAGTGGGTATTTAATATAGATTTAATTAATTAAAATATGCATAAGAGGCGATAGGCGTCGGGGTCATTTAAATGATGAGCTTATCAGTCCATAGCATATTTGATAAAATATTTCCCTAAAACCTATTTAAAAAGGTGCAGATGTAGGTAACATTCCTGAATACTTCAGTTTATCACTCAATAAATTAAAATATGTCCCCCTTCTTGGCCTAAAAAAGTGGTCCTCATGAATAAATAAATATAATTAACCGCGGGGTGATATTAATTAAGTTTAATTGGTGTTTATAAATTAATTACTTTGAGTAATCCGACTCTGTTGTCCAATAAGGGGTAATTCGGTATAAAACTTAAAAGCTGTCTTATGAAATAATATAATTCATATTGTCACTTACTAGTAGCATTTTATATAATTATTTATATTAATATTGCAACAAATATATGTAAAAAACTTTAGTATTGCTACAACTTTGTTGATTAAAATAATAATATATTTATTATTATCTTACTCTTAGGATTATAGTATAAGTAAATTATTAGTCTTTGTGGTTTGTAAACTATTTAAATAGACAACCTATTTAATTATATATAATAATTTTAAATATCTTTTTTAACCTTTTTTACTTAGTACTATTATTTATACTGTGCTTTTGTCTAAATTGTTTAAGAATAGAAAATGTAGATAATTATAATATTAGACTGATTGTTATGAATTTATTTATTAAGAACGCAATATCAAACAATAATATATCTGATTTCAATATAATATGGTAATAGACGTACATTTAAATTAATTCTGTAGGAATAATTGTAGAGTTAGATATATTTTTATGTTTTTTATGATATAAGTTATCTGTTACAATGTGCAACTTAGCATACCACCCGCAGGTGTCTCTCTTATTAGATTATGGAATAAAATATCTTACAGATAGATTATTATTTAGATATTTTTTTTAGATTATTATAGAGAAGATTCACAATAGAGTCAAAAGACATATTGACAATTTATGTTAGACATATTGAAAGTAATATTTATTATAATAATATATTATATGATTATTGAATAAAATGAATAAAAGTATTTAAAAATTTACTAAACTTTTTTGCCTTTGTTCGCAGGTCCTAGAAGTAGAAGGGTTAAAAAGAAAATGAATCCAGAAGAGAAAAGACCAAGAACCGCGTTCAGTGCAGCGCAACTCGCTAGGTTAAAGGTAATTTTTAAAGCACGATATTTTATTAAAAAAAACCAGAATGTCACCAATGCGTTTACTGCCTTCATATTTTACAAATGTACACAAATAAAAGGAACACATATTGTTTCATGTTTATTAAAAACAATTTCTTTTCACAGCACGAGTTCGCTGAGAACCGGTACTTGACGGAGAGGAGGCGACAGGCCCTCGCCGCCGAGCTGGGCCTCGCTGAAGCCCAAATCAAGATCTGGTTCCAGAACAAGCGAGCCAAGATCAAGAAGGCCAATGGACAAAGAAACCCCCTCGCATTACAACTGATGGCCCAAGGGCTGTACAACCACAGCACTGTGACAGAAAGCGACGACGAAGAGGAAATAAGTGTTACATAAATTTAAAAAGTTCTTACCTAACAGAAATCGAGATGGTTCTAAGATTGTTCTTACACTTAAATTAAAGTGCTTCTTAAATTAATATAGTTCGTATATTATTAAATCGTGATATCAATTTTTAATGTTTACTGTCCCGTTAAAGTTTAATACATGCATTTTATATTTGTAAGAACGTAAGATTAGTAATTTTAGTCAACACCGAAGTCGTAAGGGTAGTTTTGCCTTAGATTTGCCGAATATGGTATTGAAAAAGGCTGAAAACAATTTATTAGTTCTTGTAAGATCCTTCTGTTTTGCTGTGTCATATTAAGTGCATTAGATCGTCAAGCACATTAAGATTGTTCAATCGATTCTGTATTGGACAATCTCTATTCTCTACTCGGTGTAAACTTGCTTTGTGTACTTTATAGCTTGGCAGAAAAATAGTCGTATCGTACTTTACGTATGTTTTAATATTAAGCGAAAATGGTTCCTGTTCTGTATATACACAAATATAATAATATTTATTATATGATTTATTTTATCATAGGCAGTTTCATTTGTAATTACATTTAATCAATGTATGAAATTGAAATAGCATTTTGTGTGACGTCTATGATGCGATGTAATAACCAATTAGATTAATAGTATAAATGTTATAAAATATGTTTATAACAATATATGAGTTATTAGAGGCTTTACATTTATATAATTTATATTTTGTTAAAATAATTTTCTTCAATTTTATTCCGAAATTAAAAAAGTTCTTTATTCGAACTCTTCATAATAATCCTTGTATTGTAATGTGAATATTGTTAATATTTTTAATTCATATTTATGTCAAATGTTTCGTTTTAGTCACGATATCTTCCAATTATTATTATTTGATGTATATAAATATATAAATACCGGACTGTGTTAGATTAATTGTAAATTAATGAAAATATATTTATGGTTTTGAAATTTATTTGTTGTTTCATTTAAGGTTTTATCGAACGAAAGGTAAAAAGGTTTATAAGTTAAATTAATAATAATAGTTACACATAATAATATGTTATAAAAATATATTAGTTTATTAATAAAGTAGTAAATAGAAGGTTTTTTTCGATAAATTTATTACATTTTTGGAAGTAAAACTTCTTTAGGCGCTATTAGAGGGTATCTCAGTTCCAGATCTTTTTCTGACGGAAGTACCTCTAAGGCTCAGTATTCAATTAAAAAAAAATAGTGATTAACATTGGTCGTGTGTACCAATACGCCAAAAGTGGCAAAATCATAATAAATAAGGATTATTTATTTCAATTTTTTTAATATGTGAATAGCAAAGTAAATAAAAATTCAAAAGTTTAAAAAATGGTTTAAATTGCAAAGTAATATTTTTTTATCTCCAATTTAATTTGTTTATTTATTACTTTTCTAATAATAATTTTTGTTTATAATTTTTCTGTTGTTTCCGATATTCTTCAATATTCAATAACGAGATCATATTGACATTAGTCTTATCTAACCTTCAATTTCTTACTTTTAATATTTTTTTAGTGATTTTTATATAGTGTTAGAAGAAGTGATTCAACCGTCAAGTTAGAAGGGGATAAAACGATCGACGTGTCCCTTTCACTCTGGTGATGCGTTTCATCGTCACAACATCACCTGATCATCAGGCGATGCGTTCAGGAGGGCCATTCCACGGGTCTACGGCGACATACCGAACACGTGGAAACATTATTTATTTCTTAGAGTTCATTTGTTATGAAGTTTTACTGCAATTGCGCGTAAAGATTACACGCACACTTTTTTTTCAATAATATTAAGCAGGATCCACTTTTTGAATAACTAAGCCAATGGCCTAATTACTTTCAAATTAATAATATTTTTCTGTACTGTAATTGGAAACCTATTTAATAAGTTATAACATTTTTACGACAATGACAAAAATCATAGCAAGGTGCAAGCCAATTGTTTCAAAGTCATTAATTTTTTATATCTTTATTTATATTTCTTGTGTGCGTGTGTATGTTACTGAACTCCTCCTAGACGGCTGGACCGATTTTGATGAAATTTTTTGTGTGAGTTCAAGGGGATTCGAGGATGGTTTAGATTCACAAAAAAAATGTACTGGACAACGTCTGTAGGTGCAACTAGTATTTTATAATAAATAATATAAAAACAAATATATAATTTAAAACAAAGTCCTTCCTCGCGTCTGTCTATCTGTACGTGATTAACTCAAAAACTAGGTACAAACTAACTAAATGGATTATCATGCTGTTGTGAACATGAGATAGAGTAATTCCTGCGGCAGGTTATAGTATATAATTTACCAAGACTGTATAAATTGATAAATAGTTGGATAATTATTGTGAGAGTCGGAAAAGTTTAAGCCGCTTGGGAGCTTACATTAAAAACACAGCCATATTCCCTTTAGAGATATAACAAAAAAGTAGAAAAATGATCATCATCGGTCCGGATACGTCCGTAAATAAAAGTTAACGCGGGCGAAGCTGCGGGCAACAGCTAGTCGTTATATAAAATTGATTATCAGTTAATAATAACATATCTTTATGTTTCCTACCTTAGAACTTAGGCGGGGTTAGTCCCTAACAAACTTCTCGAGGTTTATGGGCTATGTTGGCCACTCATCGACCGACAGTTTATCGAGCTGAGTAGTTTGGGTTTGAGAGATGTATAGTGTATTGTATGGCTATTCTAATAATTACTTAAAAATATATATCTTGAAGCAACAGGAGATATATCCTCTTCCTCAATCCTGCTGCCGTTGCGTATATTCCAAGTATCAAAAGAAACTACGAGCTGATTATTCGTTGTAAATCTACCTGAATGCGTATTTCCCTTTCCGTGTTCAACGCGGACCCTCGAAATGCGTATGCTGGCTTTGTATCACTAGATGAGAGACCAAACGTGCTCAGGTCGCGTCAATTGAACACACTTTCAGACAACTCTAAGGGAGGTTTTACAAAACAATGTGCAGTTAAATTGAACTCGAATTTTTAATTGGTTTGTTCAAAACAAATCCATGGTGTTTTAGCACGTTCGTAAATGTTCTGCGTAAATCGTGCGAGCCCAAGCAGGCGGGTGGCGGGAACCACCCGGTGTCTGTCAGCGCCGCGGAGCCGGAGGTGGATTCGCGCTTTATCATAGCACATCGTTATTGTTTGTAGCTATGCGTTTTGATTAAATTTATTTATATGGTGCACTATGGAAGAGCGCTTTAGCTCGGAGGTCCGGGGCTCGAATATCAGGAAAACAATAAAAAAAATCCATCAGGTAGGCACAGGAGGCGGATCACCTAATTGCCTGTAAAGAATAACCAATCAGTGAAACAGATAGAGAAATGTATCTATCCCATAGGCGCCACTAGGGGCCCCACCATGGTTCAGGCCTGGATATGGCGCTGGGCTTCAGTAGCCTAGTGTGAGCCGCTACACCTTGGGCGAAGCTAATTGAGCCGAGGAGGCGCTTTGTACCCCTCTTATAAGAAGAGTGGACAAAAGAGCAGGCGGAAAGGGACGAGGACGGGAACCTCACCCCATTGTACTGTCCCGACATTAGGAGGGGTTGTTCGTGGTACGGGACAACCCCTCTGTGGGGGTAACACTCTCTGGGTTTTAGTGGGTAGAGGTGCGTCCACTTACCAGCTTTCGGGCGCAGCGAGTCCCACATACCCGCGTGGGGAGACCCACTCCCCCGCGGGATGCCTCAGAGCATTTGCCGGCGTTAAAGAGAAAAAGGCGCCACTAAGGGGACACGAGACTTTACCTTTAATCACAGGAACGGCGGCAGTGGCAGAAGCAGCAGAGCTATTAAAGCAATGAAAGCTGTATCTCAACTAATACCTTCACTGATTCAACACGATTTTGAACAAATAAAACAAATCAAGTGTCAAGTAAAAAAAGTGTTCAGCTGAATTATACAATGTTTTGTTAAACGCTCAAGTTGCCCTGAACGCAAGAGCGTGCTCCGTTGATATGAGCTGAGCACCGGTTGGTTTGTATTCTGTAAGTGATAGTAAGCGTACGCATTTCGCGAGAACGCCGGCGCCGCCGTCCTAAGTTGAACAAGGAAAGGGAGATACTTGAAATAAAACACAATGATTATAATATAGCAAATTATATCAAAATAAAGCAATATTAGTTCTCCAATCAATCTATTCGCTCGAAATCTAGAAGAAAACCCCTTTCAGTAAGCCTTTATATTATATTAATTATTACAAAAAGCAAAGGAAATAATAATTATTTAATATACGGTATTTCATTTTTAACGAATGCTATAATTACTTATATACACATAAATATTTTTAATTGTTTCATTGACATTAATTTATATTTTAATTTTATTTAATTATGAATTTTATATTACTTTGACGATTATTTATTGAATAATTAAATACTGTTTAAGTATTATTATTTATATTACACCGTATAAAGAGAAGGCAAATTTATTATAGTATACTTTATGAATTTTTATTATAAAGTGATTGGATGTTTATTACTTGCGAGCTTTTGTATGAAACTGGAAAAGCTGATTGCCGTTGAACACGGAGGTTAAGACAACCCGTCGACGGTTCCCAACTAGATGGAGCGATCAAGTCAAAGGCCCGTCTTGAGAGAAGTTTGACTTGGTCGTGAGAGACGCGTAGAATAGACACCGATGGAGGCAGATTATACACATGAGGTGTAAACCATCCACATCCATTGATGACCACGGTCGTCATGAGGGAGCGATCAGGGAGCGATCAGGGAGAGAGAAAGAGAGAGAGTATGAAATTACGCGAATGTTTTGTTCATTATTTAATTTGATTTTTGTATCTTGCATTTATTGAAAATGATGTTACATGACAGCAGTGGACGGGAAAATGTTTATAATTAATAATAATAATAATATCTATGGACGCTTTTACACCACGTCAATCTGGTCCCGTGGTAAGTTCTTGAAGAACTTGTGTTACGGGTACCAGAAACGGAAATATATTTAATATTTTTATACTATACATATATTTAAGATTTTTATTATATGATACACATATTTAATACACATCCATGACCCAGGAACACAGAAAATAATTTTGTTCCCTGGCGGGATTCGAACCCGCAACCTCCGGCTTGAGCGCCGACGTGCTTACCACTGAGCCACAGAGGTCGACTATTATGAACTAGTTGAAAGAGGCCTGCGGATGATAACAGACTGATCATCATGACATAATATATCAACCGTCTATACACTTTATGTTAATGTATGAAGGTGTGGGAGGCTGTACATGCTAATGGAAAGAAAGCATTAGGTGGCTCAATGATTAAATGATCTTAATAGCTCCATTAGTACCTCATATACTAGAAGTATGTATCAAAGTTTGTTATAACGAGTCTAACATTCCTTCAATCAATAAAAATACTTTAGGCTTTTACCAAGAAATAAGTTGTTCCTAAGAAAATAGGACGGTGTCTTAATGCTACCTTCCCAAATAAAGTTTTTTTAAATATACAATTGTAAGGTAACATTCATTGTCTTAGATGGTACCTATATACCTATATAATCTAAATAAGGTTTTTAAACCTACAATTGCATAGAATTAGATACTATTATGAAAGATGATAGATTCTGCTCTCTCCTAGCTTGACTTCGAGGAGACCTAACAGTGAGATGTAAGTATAAGGACCAAAATACATAAGTATTAAATTAAAATGTAGTTTTTTTGTCGCACATTCCTATATATTATAGCGCTTTGAATGCTAGCTAATTTAGCATACAATAATCACATGGTATTCAAAGCTGACATCGAATTCATCAAATTAAAAACAAAATAATTATGTCGTGTTTAAATCATTGTTTGTTATGATTTATTACGACTTCTCGTCTCGAATTCTCGACGACACTAATTGTTGTCTGTCCGTTCGTTGATTTAGTGTCCGCTCTATTAATAATATAGATAATATAGATAAAACGTTTGTAGGTATAAATAATAAATTTATATAAAACGCTAATATTTTACATCTAAGCCATAAAAATATAAACAATAAATCAAAAAAAGGATTAGGTACATCTGCAATGTATACGTAATACAATTATTGAGCAAGCAGTCAAAAAAGTACTTAGTACGCGGTTTCGATGTCAAGCAAATTCAACTAAGAATTCCAATATTAATGTTTTTTATATGAACAAGTAATTCATCGCAATAAATATTTTCACTTATTATTTATACACTTTATAAAAGAATTCATACATGAAGCTATTTTCACCGAGACATAACTTTTCAGATAACGATTAACTTGTAAGCTTATAAGCACGCACTTAATTAATATAAAGTATTTTATAATTAATATAATACAACAGAACAATGGGTTCCTCGTTTGGTGAGTACCTATTTTCAGTAATTAGGTATACTTAATTATAATTTATAATAAAGCAATTATAATTATATAAATAATTTTATGCTCTTTATTTTTCATTGCATAATTAAATATATTATGTACAATGTTGAGATATTTGACATAATTCATAATTATTATAATTATTATTTGATTATAAAAGATTGAGGGAAATTTTACAGGGAAATAAATGAAGGACGTAGTAGGTACGACTAGGAAATAAATATATCAGCTTTATAATATCAGTTATTAATAATATAATAAAATATATCTCAATAATAACTTAAACTGTTTGTAACATTTTATTGGGACTGTCATGACTGTGCCTGGATTTATAATTGTAAAAAATGTAGGTCTTTGAGACTTTATTGTGACTAAAGTTACGATAGTCGTTATAATAGTAGTTAAGGTACAGACATGGTACAGACTCGAAGTGCGAAGTCGAGCTGTACCTACGTGTCCTTTCCTAAATATCAGTTTTTCAAAATTTTCCTGCTACTTTATCAATATCGCTTGCTGAAGAAAAAACATTGAAAGGAAACCAGCAAAACGGATAATATTAAATGTACTTAATAAAGAGTATAATAATGAATTATTCAGAATCAAAGAAAAATATGTCGTTTATTGTAAATAATAATAATTCGTTCGGTATAAATAGGAGGGAATGATAAAAGACAGTTGCGACGTATACAGTGTGTTCAAATACGGTGCCAAAAGATGTCGTCTGTCGGTTGGTACGCTTCTGTTATATTGATTTATATACATATACAGGCTGATTTTATTTAAGAATTTTCTATCTTTTAGTATAAGTTTTATGGTATGTAGTAGAACGATTTATAATAAATCGATGAATGCTGACTGCACGCAAAAAAAAGTGTCACGCTCCGCCTGAGCCGAGCGTGTTACCGAACGCGGAACAATAGAGAGGTACGATTGGCCTAAGCGTTCGGCTTGTGACGCATTATGGCGTTATCACGTAAAATTATTGTCCGTAAACCGATTTTACAGACAACAGGTAAGTTTTTTAGCAATCTTGATGTTTTGATTTGCAGAGGATCTGCCATCTTGGTACTAATTAACAGAGATGACTGATGACTATGGCTAAAAGACGAGGGATACTATATTATGTAAAAATTTGAAAAGCATTTGGCTAATTATAGTTTGATTAAAATAAACCCGCTCATAAACTAATAGGAACCGCTACTCCAACAGTGCACTTACGTAGTCTGTTTATTACCACACAAACATATGGGGGTTATGTATTTCTAGTGTGTGTTTGAGAACGATCGGCAACCTGAGCGGCTTGATGGATTTATCTTGTGGGGTGTCTCAAAAGTGTCAATCTCTAAAATATCAAATTAAGAAAATATGGCGGATTTATGGCTTTAACAATTTGCCATGCAGTCAGAGTTGATTCTCAATAATTACTTTATTAAGCAGTTTATTGTAAAAACTTAGAACAGTTAACTTTCAGCACTACGTCGAACTCACGCTGTACAGTCCATATCTCAGTGGCGTGGCACATATAATTGGAGCCCAATTAGCGGACCGCCGGCGATATATCACCTCCTACTAACTTCAAATGGCCCGCTAATATGTATTTATACTAATTAACATTTTTTACACTATTTCTAGGTTCAAACTGCGCGTGAACGGTTTATTAACCTTTAACTTTAGGATTGCATTTGCTTAAATTCATAATATAACATTGATTATACAAATATAATATTAGCTAAGCTGGTAGATAATTTTACGCAGAAAGTAAAGTTATATTTTATATTACAAATAAACCTACCTGTTGTCAGTCTGTGAAGTCATTTTACGGACGATAATTTTACGTGATAACGTCATAGTACGTCACAAGTCGAACGCTTAGGCCAGTCGTGCTTTTCTATCGCTCAATTCAAATTTATACTTGCTTAATATAATATCGACGTTTAGTGAGGTGTCGACTATTTGAAGTTTAGAAATAATGATAATTGCTAGAAGCTCATTATAAAAGCCGGTAAAAATTATCATAGTGTCATAATGTTCGATGGATGCATGTAATAATAATAATAATATAATATTATCAACATTTTCTAAAACTAGTTGAAGATCAATTAAGATCGGTTTTCAAATGTAGAGATGAGATGAATATCTGAGTGTTATGCTTAAAAAAATGGTTATTTCTACATACTAATATGTTCGTTAATAATGTTAGCAGAGATAAAAATATGTAATAATAAATGAGACGATGCAATTAATAGAATTGTATTATTTGATTAATAAAATAACTGAGATGAAAAATGATTCTAAGATGATAATGATATCTACATAGATAAATATTTATGTACCTATTTATATATGAATGACTTTCATTTACAATTTACTGTTTTATTTGATTAATAAAATAACGAGATGAAAAATGATTCTAAGATGATAATGATATCTAAATAGATAAATATTTATGTACCTATTTATATATGAATGACTTTCATTTACACAATTTACTGTTTTATTTGATTAATAAAATAACTGAGATGAAAAATGATTCTAAGATGATAATGATATCTAAATAGATAAATATTTATGTACCTATTTATATATGAATGACTTTCATTTACAATTTACTGTTTTATTTGATTAATAAAATAACTGAGATGAAAAATGATTCTAAGATGATAATGATATCTAAATAGATAAATATTTATGTACCTATTTATATATGAATGACTTTCATTTACAATTTACTGTTTTATTTGATTAATAAAATAACTGAGATGAAAAATGATTCTAAGATGATAATGATATCTAAATAGATAAATATTTATGTACCTATTTATATATGAATGACTTTCATTTACAATTTACTGTTTTATTTGATTAATAAAATAACTGAGATGAAAAATGATTCTAAGATGATAATGATATCTAAATAGATAAATATTTATGTACCTATTTATATATGAATGACTTTCATTTACAATTTACTGTTTTATTTGATTAATAAAATAACTGAGATGAAAAATGATTCTAAGATGATAATGATATCTAAATAGATAAATATTTATGTACCTATTTATATATGAATGACTTTCATTTACAATTTACTGTTTTATTTGATTAATAAAATAACTGAGATGAAAAATGATTCTAAGATGATAATGATATCTAAATAGATAAATATTTATGTACCTATTTATATATGAATGACTTTCATTTACAATTTACTGTTTTATTTGATTAATAAAATAACTGAGATGAAAAATGATTCTAAGATGATAATGATATCTAAATAGATAAATATTTATGTACCTATTTATATATGAATGACTTTCATTTACAATTTACTGTTTTATTTGATTAATAAAATAACTGAGATGAAAAATGATTCTAAGATGATAATGATATCTAAATAGATAAATATTTATGTACCTATTTATATATGAATGACTTTCATTTACAATTTACTGTTTTATTTGATTAATAAAATAACTGAGATGAAAAATGATTCTAAGATGATAATGATATCTAAATAGATAAATATTTATGTACCTATTTATATATGAATGACTTTCATTTACAATTTACTGTTTTATTTGATTAATAAAATAACTGAGATGAAAAATGATTCTAAGATGATAATGATATCTAAATAGATAAATATTTATGTACCTATTTATATATGAATGACTTTCATTTACAATTTACTGTTTTATTTGATTAATAAAATAACTGAGATGAAAAATGATTCTAAGATGATAATGATATCTAAATAGATAAATATTTATGTACCTATTTATATATGAATGACTTTCATTTACAATTTACTGTTTTATTTGATTAATAAAATAACTGAGATGAAAAATGATTCTAAGATGATAATGATATCTAAATAGATAAATATTTATGTACCTATTTATATATGAATGACTTTCATTTACAATTTACTGTTTTATTTGATTAATAAAATAACTGAGATGAAAAATGATTCTAAGATGATAATGATATCTAAATAGATAAATATTTATGCACCTATTTATATATGAATGACTTTCATTTATAATTTACTGTTTTCGAAAACATTCAGATTCTATGAGCTTTTCAAGTTCAAAAATAGATTAAAACAATGAGGCTTTTAAGCCCCTGGCCGGCCTACATTCTTTTTTTCTTTTTACTTGGGGTAATCTAATAGATACCACCGGGGCCGGGGGAGCCCGGATGGTTATGTGGGACTCTCACCGCACTAAAACCCCAAGGTGTTCCTCCTCTTCGTGCTTGCCCGACGCGGGAAGTGTAATTGCGCCGCGCCGGCCCCTGGCTGTGCTCTACAGCACTCTCCGCTGGCAAGGCACCCTGAACACGAAAGGCACCTTACAGCGCAGACCTTCTCGCGCGCGCGGCTAATCCCCGACCAGCCGCGCACAGGTCTCTTGCAGCGGAGCGACAACATGTCACCGCCGCGTCTCTCCGAGTGCTGGAGGTTCCCAGGGCTACTACTCTTCTAACGCCATGGGAACCTCCTCCACCGCCAGAACGGCAAAACTGTTTGCCGACGGACAGGCAGGCTGATTAGGCGCCGCAGGGCTCTCTTCAGCCGTCTTGCCACCGGGAGCGCGACGCCGGGGGGCGACGCACGCCCCACCACCCATTCTGTGGGCAGCGGGTCGTCCATCTGCAGAGCACACCGCGCACTTTGGAGCGGCTGCTGTGCACTCCTTGGCTTTATGCCCCTCAGCTCCGCAATGGAAACATAGGTGGCTCCGGTCCGTTGCCGAGGAGCACACTGCCGCCATGTGGCCGATCTCTTGGCAGCAGTAGCACCGGAGTGGGAGGGTGTCTAACAGTCGAAACTGCGCCGACACCCAACCCACGAGTAACCTACCGCCGGCCACGATGGCCTTCGCTGCTTCCACGGGGCAGCGTACGATTGCCGCCCCGAGGCCGGAAGAACTGCGCCCAAGCTCCCCGGATCGCACCTGATCCCGGGGGCATCCGCCCGCCCCTGCCACCGCTGCCACACGTCGTATTTTGTGACAGAGTCATCCAGGCCCGAAACGCATGCGCTCACGCATTTCGTGGGCCTGGAGACCCGGACGACGTCGTCGCCGACCACCTCCTTAATTTTGGCAGCCAGGGCTTCGGCCTTCTCACCCATGGCCGCCCCGGGTAACACCAGCATGCGAGCTCCGGTAGCCGCTTTCTTAAAGCGGATGGACTCAATGCCCAAGTCCGGGAGGCAAAGACCACCTTTTGCCTTCCCTAGGACATCGGCATATGTAAGTCCCTTTTCCACCGCTGCCGGCTGAAGCTGCAGCACCACAACTGAGGAGTTGGGTACTCGCAGTTTAGGCGGGCCTTTCTTTGGCGGCACCACTTTCTTCTTCTTCTTTGCCGCCTTAGCCTTCTTATGGGTAACAGTGTTCCAGCCATTACCATCTTCTGTCACCTCCTTTTGCGGCGCAACCTTTGGTGCCATCTTCTTTTTCTTTAAGGCCTTTTTATGAGCGGCCGAAGGCCCCGGATTTGCCGGGGGCATTAGCGTCGTCGCCTGCTTTTGCGATGACGCCTTCTTCTTTGGCCCCTTTTTCAGGCCGGCTGCTGCCACAGCACGTCGGTCCACCGCCAGTGGCAGCCGTGGCTCTGGTAGGAGACTCTCCTTCCGGGCATTTAGCCACGCACCCGACAACGCAACCGCCTTCCGCATCGCCTTTTCGACGATCTCCTCGAGATTGGGCGGTACGGGTGCAGCCAACTCTACGGGCGCGGGTGACGTCATCTCTATTGCCGACTGCCGCGAAGAGGCGAGTTCGTTACGAAGAGTTGCCATCTCTTGGCGCAACTCCGCCACCTCCGCTGACAGCCGCTTGTTTGTGGCTTCTAGCACGCGAGTCTCCGTAGAGGACGTGCGGTCCAGGAGCGCCGCCGTCGCTCCCTGGATCACATCCGTGGCCTTTTTGAGGGCGCTTACCATGGGGCCCTTTAAGTTCTTTGACTTGACTCGGACCCCAGTGATCGTCTCAAGCGCCTGGGTTATGGAAGCGCCTAATGCACTAGCAGTTTGGATGCTGTGCATGTCCGGGGCCACCTCCGACCCCGAAGACTCCGATAGGCGGGGCAGGACCAGGCGGCGGGAGAGCTGAAATACGTAGCGCTCCGCCTCCGCCTCCATGGCCTCGCGTTCCGCCGTAGCCAATTCCCGCCGTGCTTTGGCCAAGCCGACATACTGACCGGTGGTTGGCGGACGGCCCCTTCCTCTTTTTGTGGGTGGCGGTGGTAGTGCCTTTCCCTTAGGTGTATCCACGCGTCCCTTATTCGTGTCCTCCTCTTCCTCCGACGACGATCGCCTTCTCGTCCTTTTCCCTCTTGCGACTTGTGTCTTGTCGACGTCGCTGGTAGGGCTCATTTCTTCGATGTAGTCCGAGACGTCTGTCCACCATCGGTCCGCCCGTTTTCCCGTCTTCTTTTCCTTAAGACATGAGCCAGACGACTCACTCCAGTCGCTCTGGCTCATCTCTTTTACCTCAGAGAATATTCTGGGGGAATCCTTTCTTCTTCTCCCTTTCGCCAAATCGTGTGCCATCAAGTCCGTTTTCATGCCTGGTTTGTAACTGGGACGAGCGGAGCTCGTCCCTGCAGCAAATTGTGCCCCCCCCCGTATACGTGGGGCAGACCTCCGCCCTTGTAGGCGTGGTGCGGGATTGTTGCGGTGCTCTTTATCCATTTGGAATCTACTCTTTAGGGTTGAGCAGAACCCGTACACTTCTCAAAACATGGTGCGCTAATGACTGGATCCCCCCCAGCCATTCATCCCCTCGCCGCGCACCTGAGCTTATATTGGGATTGGGGTAATTTTTTAGAGTGGTTTTCTTCCACGTAGTCCCCATCCCGACGTGGGATAGCGACCACCACCCCCAGCCCTATGGACCGGGGAGCGGCTTGGCCGGCAGTGGCCAGAACCAACTGCCGCCGATTCGGATCCGATTAGTTCTCCCGGGGTTCGCACCCCGAGCTTAAGCCTCACCGCCGCGTCAAGGCCCGGATCCGGATGGTGGGGCCGGCCTACATTCTGTTACAATTAAATTTAATAATAACAACATTAAATTTTAAAAAGGAATTCAACCGAATCTAGGTGATTATTATTATAATTAACTTAAAATTTTATACCTTTATCTCAGTCAGACATTTTACGAATCTTATTTTATGAGGTACTTAAAATATAATTATTTTTAATATCCTTATCATAAAATTTATCGTCCTCCATTTTTATCGTCTCCGCAAGGCAAATAAAATATAAAAAGAATATAATATAAAAATATACCTAGGTATAATCTAGAAATAATTGCTTTGTCTCTGGTAAATAAAATTATACATTTTTGTATTTTATAATTTAATCATAGCTAATCGATAGCTATTCACAAAAAAGTCTGTAATTATTATATTTCACACATGAATAACATGAACTAGAAACGTATCTCGCGAAAGAGTGAGAATTAATCGGCATCCACAGGTTGGCCCACACCTTTAATCCGGTCCTGACTATACATACTCGTAATATAATTTTCACTGACGGATTTCATAAATGATGTTGGGTCAAAGGCGTTCACGCTAACAAGACGTCTTCGTGTCCGACCACATGACTGTTACTTAGAAATAGAACATATTACCGTAATATTATTTAAAGAACCTCTGAAAGCACTTAAACGGAATTTCTATAAATATTCCAGACATGGTTTCAAAAACAAATTATATAGGTATGTTAAAAATAAACTTAATAACATACTTATTTCACCGACTGATTTCCGAACCAACACTTTAACACCCAAAACGCCTGTTACATTATGATATCGTAAGTTATTTATATTTACAAATATTACTTTTTACGAGTCGATAATTACTAGTGTTGAGAGCTGTTTAAATATATATAAAGTGTCTCGACGTGTTCTGTCGATACGAGTCTTAAAACGCGGTTCGAAATAGATTTCATCACTGGCTGGTGAGTAAATTATTTTTTATCTGTTAAGTGTTCCGAATTTGAAATACTCAATTATCTGTGGTTATTTGTCCAAATGACATTTTACGTTTTTTATTGCCGCCAATGAAGATAATTATATTTATTATCTGTGATAAGTAAATTATTAGTGAACTTTTTTACAGTTACGTTAAATATAACTGTAAGAAAGTATAATGTACGATATGATGCGAACATTTTTTTTAACAGTTCCAGCAGACGAAATCTCTCAGCTACTAATGCGCGACGCAAAAGCGTGACACGAACGTCACAACATATACAGAAGTACAACACACGGTACAGTACAACAGCGCACCGCTTGGGCCTCGGGGTCTTAAGCGACACCGACCCCTACACATGGAAGCCCACATCGATCCGGATCGATCGCAGAAGCTTAGGTTCGAATCCGATACGAGTAGACACAAACCCAGACCGCGCAAACAGCGCTAGCACTACGCTACCGCTAGATTGCTTAGGCACCGCGCATGACCCGCCATGAAGAACGCCGTTGGTTTTAGTCGGTGCAAGCCCATCATAATCAATCCTCGTCCCCGCGAGAAGAGGTATGCGTTTGCAATCTCCCCACGAAAAAAGAGGGACAGGGAGAACGCAGCAGATGCTCGTGTCGAAGACTACAGACTGGCGTACAACAGAGGTCATGGCGTTTTTCACCTCAATAACCGGAGGTAGAGGTCGGGATGGGAATTTGAATTAGGTATTGCAGAATCCCTACACTACTACCCCCCAGCAATCGGGGGTAGTATCAGAGCGGCTCTTGTTTAAATAGTAACCCGCTCCCGTTCTGAAAGGCAACGTATAAATATGTATGGTTTTTTCTTTTGCGCCGGGAAATGCTCTTAGGCATCCCGCGGAGGAGGAGGGATTCCCCAGGCGGGTACGTAGGACTCGCTGCGCCAAAGATGGTAAGGTGGACGCAGCTCTACCCACTAAGCCCGGTGAGTGCCATCAATGCCGACTTTAGTGTGGTGCCTCGGATCTGTTGAGAAACAGGGCACCTCGACAGTCCCCCGAGGGACCGACGCCACCTCCACAGAGAGGTTCCCGAAACAACGTGGGATGGTGGGGCCCCAAGTTCAATCCTGGCTGGTATGCGTAAGTGCATTTTTCCCGCGCATCAAAAAGAAAGGAAGCGTTGAATAACAAAACAGTACTTTACTAGTTCCTGTTTATGTATGGACGGACCGGACGGATTTCAGCTTTTTAATCTTTGACAGGACTGTTAAACGATTTCGGATATTATACAGTGTTTTCAGGAATATCTGAAAGTCGGTCAGAAAGCATAGTGCCTATATTTGAAAATAGAATATACGTTAACACATCTCACTATCTTATAATGTTAGTATGGAACTATTAATAATATCTAATTAATAGATAAGCGGTGTCTTGTTTCTTTGCTCTTAGTCCTTCTAAGAGTAGGACAGCTTTAGACACCACAGATGGCGCTGTTGAGACATGACGACCACTACTTCTGTCAAGAGGTAGTGCCATGTTGCTTTACATCCGAATTGGGCCTGCACGACCGGGGTACCTCTCGCTCACATAACATCGCCGTCAAGTGACAGCTATGCTGTCGCGTTTCGTGCGGTTTATGAGTTTCCGGTGGCCCATTGGGGGGATAGGGAAAAGGAGGGCAACGTATTTGCATAACTTTTGGTTGTGCGCATGTCTATGGGCGTCGGTAGTCACCATAAGGCTCCGACTGCTCGGTTGCCTCCTTGTGACAATTAAAAAAAACCTCTAGTTGCGCATATTAAGGATGTGTAAATACTTACGCTTGCGTTTCCTAAAATAAACTTAGTGGACTTTCCACATTAACTTTTTTTATATATACATATTAATAAAGTATGGTTAATATAGAATAAGTTTTATAAACAGTATTTTTTGTCTAATTAAAGTAACAGTGAATCCACAAACAAACATAAAATCCCTTTATTATTGGATGGTTAAAAGCGGAGTTAATTTCACGTCGAGTTCGCTAAACCATTAATATTATTAATATACTTCGATGGGCCGTGCTCCTATGAGTGTGGATGTGACTGCTGATTCAGGCTTATTTTTGAGCTTACGATAGCGGAGATACTAATAAAAAAGTTTAATAATTTAAAAAAATGGCCTTCACGAGACCCCAGCAGATGTGAATCATCTATGGTAATATAAAAGTTTACAATTAATTAAAATCAGCAAAAGATGGAATAAAATAAAGCAATGACAGAATTATGCTGTATGCCATCACAATATTCGAGTCTATTTTTTTTTAGTCTTCAGTTCAGTCTTTTAGTTGGGGCCTTAGGTGACTATTGACGCCCATAGATATCTGCACAATCAAAGGTTATGCAGATACATTGCCACATTGGGCTACCGGTAACTCACGAACCTATTTTATTGACAATCGCGAGAAAAGAAATCCTTCTGCTACATAATTCAACTTTCTTATTTTTAGTGTGTCTCTTTCACCAGCTATTGCAGCTACATACCATGTCAGAGTAATGGACATACATTCATACATTCGCAAAAACAATCCATATAACGCAGTTGCTTAAACAGCCACAAGGTTAATCAGAATTTCAGAAGAATGTCACAGTAGCAGTAGCAACTACCCTCTATTTTGGTCCGAAGATAGTTCAGTTCTGATAAGTAATCTGAATGTCCGCTCAATTTGGATGTAAGCTACTAAATATATATGAATATTTATATAATAATATACAAGTTCTACCACATTAAAATATTTAAGACATTCTGTAGCGCCATCTAGTAGCAGGTTCTAAGACAAGACATTATAAAATCCTTCATAAAATATGTAAATAGCAGGTACCTAAGCTGTAAAAGAGCGCTATTAATCCCGTAGCTGAACTAGGCATGTCTATCTGGCCTCGATTCTTCAGTTCTAAACTATGTTTATCGTATATCGCTGTGTTTTGGCACGTGAATTAACGCCAGAGCCTTTTAGGTACAAAATTCTATCACGATCGAAAATTTGTGTTAGCCCACCTAAATCTCCTAAGTCGCTTGCTCCCTCGTCGACCTGTGAAAAAGTTAAATAAACTCTTTCATCCAAAAACTGTATATCACGTAGTATCAAACATCACGGTATAAAGAAGCATGATGGATGAAGGCGTGCGTCGCACAAAGGACGTCCCAGGGCGTACACCATATCAGATACTAGCTTTTGCCCGCAGCTTCGCCCGCGTTAACTTACTCAATTTAATTACTGTTAGTCGCAGCGTGATGTTATATATCCTATAGCCTTTTTTATGTTAGTTGGATAGGCAAATTGGCAAACGTACCACCTGATGGTAAGTGGTCGACGTCGCCCATGAACATAAACTAGTACACCTGGAACGAGCCCAGGCCACTTATTTATGTGTTGCCTATCCTGAGACATAAGATGTTAAGTCTCGGTGACAGTAATTACACTGCCTGTCTTGCCCATCTCTCCGAAACACAGCATAGCTGTTTCACGGGAGAAACAACCAAGATGGTGGTACCCATGCAGCCGGGAGCGCGACACAGCGCTTCCCTCCCACCGGTAGTAAGCCTTACTCGATAAATGGACTATCTAACACTGAAACAAATCGGACCAGTAGTTCCTGAGATTAGCGCATTCAAACAAACAAACTTTTCAGCTTTATAATATTACTATAGATTAACTCACCCAAGATAATATAAAATACCTTCAAATGGAAAATGCTGGTAATTACCTTATTTTAGTATCGTATTATTGTCGGAATAACATCTCATAAACTGAACACCATTAGTACTTTCTTTATTGCCTATATAAACTCTCCTGCTGGGCCTAGTATACAACGGATTTAGTATTCACTAAAAGGTCGCAGGTTCATTTATCGATTCTTTAATGTGTAATGGTTCATATTATATTAGTTTTATTTTTCATAGTGAAAATAATTCATTATTATCTTTTCATTAATACAAAAAACTAGATAGGCCAGTCCTTTATTGATGCGTATGGGTCATCACGACGTTCATGTAGAGAGTCCCGCTACATCCGCGCCGTGAACTGAAAGAGCTGATAATGAAAAAAATACGTCATAAAAAACAATAATATGGATTGCCTGTATGTGAAAATGCACCATAAAATGTAGGCGTATCCACACTACTCTTCCTGCGCGTGCGCAGCTTCGTGTGTGGTCCGTCCAGCTCGGATCATTTCACATACACGTAAAATATAGCGTCTTCAATTGGAATTTTCTGCTATGAACTGATTCTGGTTAGAGTATAGGTACTCTGGGTAATTAGGCATTCTAAATTAATTAGAACCAATCGAGATGGCCAATAGGCTAACATCTCAGTTAATTTTGTATTCGTTATTTAATAGTTTCGCATATTAATGATACGCTAGCTTTTGTTCGTCAACACGATCGTATTAGGTGATGCAACTTTAATAGTGTGAGAATGCTTCAGAAAGATCATGAATTTAATAAAATTAATGGAAAAAAAGTTAGCAATATGAGGATAAGATAACGTTTATTCTCGCTTTATGTGTTCGTTTTTGCATTCTCTACTTACATTTTCAAAAGTTCCAAATTCCCGGTTGGACAGATCATCATCATCAGTTACTTTTTAAAATTGAGCGTAACAAGGATACTACATTTGGATAGTAGGTAGGTACATAAGCTATTAAAAAACAAAAAAATATTATACCTGTCACTACTAATATGTTAATTGTTTGTGTAAGAAGAAATCTTGGTATTGCGTCAACATTTTAGCCTAAGTGATATCAGATGGGAGGTCAAACTCTAGCCAGATGGAATGGGATCCTCACTGTAGTAGTCGTTCATGGAATACAAATGCCATTGTCGTCTTGGCGTTCATCCAAAAAGGCCTACGTGGAACAGTAGATAATTTTAATAACATGAAGCTTATTTATAGGATAGGTGTTTATATTTTTCCTAATAAATACGTACAGTAATAATTATGTACAGTATTTTTTCATTGCGGGAGGCCTATGTTCAGCACTGAACGGATAGGGGCAGATGATGATGATGATGATGATAGCATTTAAGCTAAAAGCCGCTATACATAAGGCAACGCAATTAAACTTTATTATATACTAGTATATTATGTAAATTAAGTATTTTCCATACCTGCCAGCATGCTGCAATCATTTAGCGTAGAACGAATCAATTTCGCCGGGTATTTAGCATTATGTTTTAACATTAACATAATATTATCATAAGTTATTAAATTCTTGCAGTTCTCACGCTAAGTGTTAAAACAGAAACTATTTTTTTCAGCAAAGTAGTTGAGGCTAAACCGGGTCTTGAGTGTCCTTAATTTTATCTCGTAATTTTTTGTGTTGGCCATCTCTCTGACGCGGCCATATTTTCAAGACCTACCCTAATATACATTAAAGCTTGCAATTAGATTTTACTCATAGAGCATATAACCGGAATAGAGCAGTAATGGTGTTTTGTAGTGATTGGCCAATTGATGGCCGTTCACGGATGATTAGAAGAGGGAACGTATATACAGATCACTGGTTGGTTGAATTGCTGTTACGTCAGTGACAAATCACTGACCAGTATCGGAAAATTTATGGCTCATATCACTCTATCCGATTATAATACTAATATGATCGATGATTTTACTATACGGATACGATTTTCTCTGAATAACTTCTAATTAACCTAATACCTTGGTAATCTCGTAAGTACTCGATTTGATATATTTATTTGTTGCCATCGTCATATCTTTTCTTTAACTCCGCCATTTACTTTACATCCTCCTTCAACGAACGCCATAACAAGACACCGCCTCCGGCTTTCAATTTAAAAACTACAATGTGGTGAAAATCTCGTCATAAGGTTGCTAAACATTCGATATTTATATTGTGGTAGTCTTGTTACATTCATCTCATAATCATTACGAAGAAGCCGTCAGCTTGTATGATTTACTGGTATAAAGCGTATTACCCTTAATCACACATATCAAGTTTCTATCACTATCATTATCAACATTCATTCATTTATTCATTCAGTCAACCTTTTTTTATTCTTTTTATCGATAATTACCTTAAACCTATGTATTTAAATTCTCCTCCCCCTATGGTTGTTTGGTAGAAATCGGTACCTTAGCGATAACGTCACCTTTTGTGTACAATTTTTTTTTCTGTAATTTCCACGATAGATGTATGTATTCTTATGTATACAATAAAGTATATTTTCTTTCTTTCTAAAAAGGTAAGTAAGTAAGGTAAGTTTTCATTTAAAAAGTGAAGGGTTTCTCTCGTAAACTCACTGTTGCTTGCTTATTAAAAAAAAAGTTACACTTTTCTACTTAACATCAATTAGGGTATGTCTGTGTGTCGAACGCTTCCGATGTTTGCCGAACCCTTCCGATGTTTGTCGAGCCCTTCCTATGTTTGCCGACAGTGGCTGTTTGTCGATCATGATCCATACAAACGAACTACCAATATTTATTGTTTTTCAAACTTTTTAACGAATAAAGATTGCCTTCAACTAAAGTCCTTACGTAAGCTATAAATTAGAGAATAATTGTGATCAAATTACATTTCTTGAGTAGCAAGTTTTCTTTACTCAAAGGATAATAAGGCAGAAAAAAACATTTTTTACTCGGGATATTTTGGCCAAAGGTCATGTAATAAAAAAAGATATAGCGATAGTAACAGTATTTGTACAGATGCAGTTAGTACTAAATTGTTTACAACATTTAAGTTAAAAGCTCAACAAATCCGGTTCTCAATATAAAGTATTTTTATGTAGTGTTAAAAATTCATGAAGTAGCAGAGACTTTGTGTTATACAGCGGACCGTGGGATCGAAATTTAGAGGCAATTTACAGAATGTAATATATCTCTTTACCCGACTGCGTTAGAAGGAGGGTGATGACCCTCCTCTATCTATCACTGATATACTTTACGTATCAGTGTAAACAAAGTATGGACCGAACCGAGGAAAATTAGTTGCCCTGGCTAAAGGGAAATCGCAAATAAGTTCGAGTGTGGTCTGACCGATACTGATCCCTTGGCATTAGTTTGCCGCGTCAAAAAATCTATGGCACATCTTTTGATGTACTAAAACCTTTATGCTTAAGAGTAGCTTTTACAAACCTTATTTGCGGTGGAATCTGGATTTTTGTATTGAATATTGTAAATTTTACCTATCTATGGGATGTAAATGTAAGTTGGTGATCAAATAACGTATTGTGAGGGTAGTTAGAGGTGTTAGCGGTGGAAGTGAGAAGTGGGCAAATGGGCTACCTACACACCCAGTTCACGAGCATATGATTGATATGGGCCATAAGTATGCCGACTAGATGAGGGCCCTTTTACCACCAGACTGTTTATTTCATGCGCATTTCCCTGGTGGGAGGGAGCGCGTGTCACATTTTACACTTTCCCGCTTATTTCCTCCGTAGCCTTGCTGTGTTGTAGGGACAAGACAGGCAGTGTAATTATTGTCACTAAGACTATCTTAAGCTTTACCACAATAGATGCATGTGTGGCGCACCAATTAGCACCACAATCCTGAATCGCGCTATCGAAGTTTCCCAGTTTGGCGCTATACATACAACAGCTGAAATGATAACAAGTGGGCTTGACCGAGCATACCGTTGAATAAAGCATAAAAGCTATTTAGTAGGTAAGTAAATACTACCATATTTACTCATTGCAATTTGAAAGATATTTTTTGACGTGATAACGTCTTATAAATAGACTGAACGCTGGCTGCACGCACGAAAAAGTGTCACGTCGAGCGTGTAAGTGAGAGCGTGGAACAAGCGATAGAGAAGCATGACCGGCTTTTGACGCATTGTAACGTCATCAAGTAAAACGTATCAAGTAAGACGTATCGTCGTCCGTAAGCCGACACCCCAAAATCTGGCTTTGGTCAAAGGAGACGATTGGGCCGAAAGTTCTGGGTTTGAGTCTATTATACATTTCATGTCAAATTGATGGTCTTTAAAATAAGATATTAAATTATATTATATTAATTTGCAATTATCCCGCGAAACACGCAGTCTTTACAGCAAATGTGTGAGTGCACGCATATGCATGCATATAGCACCGCCCTCCTTTCCCACACTGCATATGCGTACACTCGCATGCACCACCATCCCACATGCACCACAACCACAGTAAAAGACCACCACAATCTTATTACATAAAAAATATATCTGCCAATACCTACTTACCGGCTTAAAGTAAAGCTTGTTGCAAAATCAACTTTTACGTGACATAAAAGCCTTCAGAAAGTGCATACCCAAATAAATTAAGCCCTCTGAAAGCAAAAATAAAATTAATTCGATCACGGGTAGGTACGATTTTCATTATTTTACACTTTGAATAAAATCTCCAGATGCCAAATACATTTATGATTAATATACTATTTATTAATATAATTGTCGTTTTAGTCAGGTTTAGGAACTGGACGTAGGGGTCGTGGGTTTGAATCTCGCTGGCAATTTACTTACTTAATTTAGGTACAGGTTCAACATACAGTTTTTTTTTTGCATCCCGCAGGGGAGTGGGTCTCCCCACGCGGGTATGTGGGACTCGCTGCGCCCGAAAGCTGGTAAGTGGACGCAGCTCTACCCACTAAAACCCGGCGAGTGCCACCAATGCCGCCTTTGGTGAGGTGCCCCCGGAGGTGACTCTAATAAACAAACAGGGCACCTCGGCGGCTAGTCAGTCCCCCAAGGGACCGTCGCCACCTCCACAGAGGGGTTGTCCCGCACCACAGAACAACCCCACCCAACGTCGGGACAGTACAATGGGGTGAGGTTCCCATCCTCACCCCTTGCCCCCTGCTCTTTTGTACCCTCTTCTTATAAGAGGGGTACAAAGAGCCCCCTCGGCTCAATTAGCTTCGCCCAGGGTGCTGGGCTCACCCTAGGCTACTAAGCCCCACCGCCACGCCAAGGCCTGAACCATGATGGGGTTCAACATACAGTTGAACTTGTACCAAAGTGTATGTGTTATACCTCATAAAACTTCTGTTTTTTCGGTAACCGTAACATAAGTGCACTGGCTTACCATGGTATTGGCGGGGAGTGATTATTTAATAAAATGTTGTAGGTACTGTAATATAATAATAAGGTAGTGTTTGTGAGCAATCGAAAAAAAAGCAAAAAATCAAACCAAGGTTATCTTCGATACCACTCATCTGAATAAAAAATCTTTCACTAGGATAATACCGTGGGTCTGCATCAGTCCGGCTGTAGATCAAAGTTCAAACGAAGCTGCTTGCGACTCCCTTTTTTCCCGCCGGGAAATGCTTTAATCATCCCGCGGGGGAGGGGGGACTCTTGAGGCGGGTATGTGAGACTAGATGCGCCCGAAAGATGGTAAAGTGGGCGCAGCTACCCACTAAAACCCGGCGTCTTCTTCTCGTGCGGGAAGTATCAACTAACTCATAACTCGGTTATTGTATTTTGTTTGTTATTATCTGTATGGATTTTCAAAAAACCTATTGCCATCAAGTAAATACATCTAGAAAAGGTAAGCAAATTGGTCGAAAGGAAAAACCCCATCACACATTATAGTCAATTACCGTGTAACACAATAAACAAGAAAAAAACTTGAACATCAATCAAATTATCAAACGAGTATCTTCAAGTGTGATTTAAAAACTACTAAAGGCGTTAAGTCTACAAAGAAAACACACGGGTTGGAATTGTGAACGAAAACGATAGTGTAGATTAATATTAAAAAAAGGTATCTGTGAATGACAAGAAAGACTAAATGGTTAATAATAATTGGACTCCTCTCGCTCACATAGTACCGGCGTCAAGTGCGGTTTGTGAGTTTCCGGTGGCCCATTGGGGGGGATAGGGAAAATGAGAGCAATGCATTTGCAAACTATACAATATTTAAGATTTTTATTATATAATACACATATTTAATACACATCCATGACCCAGGAACATAGAAAACTTTTTGTTCTCAGATGGGATTCGAACCCACTACCTCCGGCTGGAGCGCCAACGTGCCAACCACTGAGCCACAGAGGTCGTCAAAATTTATTTAAATTAAAAAATCGGTTGTCTGTAAAGTCGGTTTACTGACAATAGTTAAACGTGACAACGTCATAAGAAAATGGAACGCCTCAGAGCGAGGTAACGCCGCATGCGTCATGTTTTTTCGTTCTTGCAGCCGGCTCCATCGAATTATAAGACGTTGTCACGTCAAAAATATTTCACGAATTTCTAATTATAAGAATGTGAAAAGCCTTGTGGCGAATATAGTTTACAAAACTGCCCCGCCGCTACTTCTCGCCCGTGGGTACACTCGCTAGTAAGCGATCGCCCGCTCAGATCAAAAAATATATTGGCGCAGCCTCACTATTACCGCCCGATACCGCCCGATGTAACGCGACTAAACACTTTGGGACTTGGCGACGCAAACGCATTGATACTTGTTGTTTTATACGTATGTTTTGACGTTTTTGTGTGATTTGCAATATTTTACTGAGAGTGTGCCCGCACTCTCGACTGGAAGATAACTCTTCATTTAACACCAACAAGGCTGGCAATCTGTAGTTATTCCTTAAGTGTGTGATGGCTTGTTGGAACAAAAATATACGAAATCATAATCTGAGTTATTGCTACCGACTAAGAGAATAATGAAATGAATATTTAGCATGGTGTTATATTTGTCTTATTGAGATTACGCAAGCTAGATATGAAAGTTGCTGATAAAACATTTATAATTATTATCGAAGAAAATTTAAAATTAGCATTTAAACTTCTAACTTACTAAGAAGTAATAAACATAATATACATATACCAATATAATTGTTGAGTGAAAACACGTTTATCTTGTCCCATCGAAGCCAGCGACGGTTCCGCGAGTCGCCTATAATTATACTCTAAACTCGATATCGAATATTCGCATAGCGATTGATGGATCTTAATTAAAGGTAAAAAAATAAAAAACAAGGATCAAGACTGACAATGCACAATCTGAGGGCATAGCACGAATACCGCGCCGCAACTTGGGTGGTCCGAAAGTGTTCGTCCGTCCCCCTCGCACCCGCCGCGCCCGCCTTGTGCCGTCCCGCTCGCACGAGCCCGTCAAAGATTATGTAAATTCCAACGTATAGAACAACTAATTTAGATATTTTGAGATTTATAATAATGTCATTTATTGGGAAAGACAGAAAATGCAATAAAACGAGTTTTTTATTGATGTATTTTGAGTACATGTCCCACGCGTTAGTAAAGTCCCACGGCCATTCGTTAAGGTTCCGAAAGTCCCCCTCTTGTCTATGGTACCACCATCTTGTTTTCTTCCAAGCAGCTTTGAGCTTAGAAACGGGAAACAAGAAGTCATAGAGTAGACAACGCATGGATGAGTTGTCAGACCTCGTCCTACGGCAAAGTTTACATATCTGTCTGATTCATCAACATTATCATCAGCAGCCTCTATTCGTCCACTACTGAACATAGGCCTCCCTTGATGAACGCCAAAACGGCCGATCCCTTGCCACTCGCATCTAACACGGACCGGCCACTGAACGGAGATCGTCTTCCCACCTAGTTAATAGCCGACTAACTTCGTCTACCTATACGTGGCCTGTCTGATTGCGTGTCTTAAATTATATTAAAAAACATTGCTCACTCAAAAATGATTGTTGCGGTGTAGACTCTTACGAAAATTGTCATTTGGAAAAAACTTTTGGTAGAAACTAATAGAGTACGATATTAATTTATTGTACCCAGGTAAGCGTGCATGATTCTTGTAATGTTATACAAATATATCTTGCGATATTAATCAACTGTAAATAACTATTTCAGATAATATCAGCCCGCTTGTTTAACCCTTTACAATTATTTCATTATCAAAACGAGTTTTTTATTGATGTATTTTGAGTACATGTCCCACGCGTTAGTAAAGTCCCACGGCCATTCGTTAAGGTTCCGAAAGTCCCCCTCTTGTCTATGGTACCACCATCTTGTTTTCTTCCAAGCAGCTTTGAGCTTAGAAACGGGAAACAAGAAGTCATAGAGTAGACAACGCATGGATGAGTTGTCAGACCTCGTCCTACGGCAAAGTTTACATATCTGTCTGATTCATCAACATTATCATCAGCAGCCTCTATTCGTCCACTACTGAACATAGGCCTCCCTTGATGAACGCCAAAACGGCCGATCCCTTGCCACTCGCATCTAACACGGACCGGCCACTGAACGGAGATCGTCTTCCCACCTAGTTAATAGCCGACTAACTTCGTCTACCTATACGTGGCCTGTCTGATTGCGTGTCTTAAATTATATTAAAAAACATTGCTCACTCAAAAATGATTGTTGCGGTGTAGACTCTTACGAAAATTGTCATTTGGAAAAAACTTTTGGTAGAAACTAATAGAGTACGATATTAATTTATTGTACCCAGGTAAGCGTGCATGATTCTTGTAATGTTATACAAATATATCTTGCGATATTAATCAACTGTAAATAACTATTTCAGATAATATCAGCCCGCTTGTTTAACCCTTTACAATTATTTCATTATCTGCATATCATTTATAATTTTGTTCATATAGTAGAATTTCGCCATCAAAGTTACTATCCCAGTATTAACGACGCAGTCCGTCGATGTTCGACAGAGAGTCGTGACGGTGTGCTCGTATATACCGAGGGCGAGCAGAAGGTTCTGGAAAAGCTAAATCAATCTGGTATATTCGTAAGGATGAACAAACAATAAGGGGATAATAACTAAGAGCAAGACTTGAAGTTAACCAAAATAACTAAACAAAACAACCAAAATAACTAAAAAAAACAGACTAAAACAAAATGCGTATGTGATTTTTTCTATGCCATAAGGAGGCAACCGAGCAGTCGGAGCCTTATGGTGACTACCGACGCCCATAGACATCCGCACAACCAAAAGCTATGCAGTGGCCCTCCTTTTCCCTATTCCTGTCAGTGGGCCACCAAAAACTCACAAACCGCACGAAACGCGACAGCATAGCTGTCACCTGACGATGGTGTTATGTGTGCGCAAGGTACCACCTCGGTCATGTTGGCCCAAGTCGGCTGCAAAGCAGCATAGCAGTACATATGATGATGAAGTTATGAGGAGGATTAACATAGGACTTCCTTAGTCTCGTTAGGAGCTCGGTAAAGCAGGACCATCAGCGAGTAAAAAATATAAGATCAAAGACTTTGATCTTATATTTTTTATTAAGACTAATAACAGAACTGAGATTTAAGGCAAAACCATGTTAATACATGGTTTTGCAAGTATTATTATACAATGTAAATTATATAATATATCATTATCATCATCATCATCATCATCATCATCATTATCATCTTCATCATCATCAGCCCCTATCCTCTCACTGTTGAACATAGACCTCCCTCAATCAACGCCAAGACAACCGATCCCTCGCCACTCGCATCTAACACGGACCGGCCACCGCACGGAGATCGCCTTCCCACCTGGTTATTGGCTGACCAACACTTCGTCTAACTAAACGCGGTTTCCACTCTTGAACCTTATTAGCCCATCGGCCATCTCCTGAGTATGTGACCAGCCTATTGCTACTTCAACGAGCTTATTCTTCGAGTAATTATAGAATAGTGAGAAGAATTATCCCAGGCCTTTTAGTACTCTACTCAGCCTTCCTCAAATCGAAATCATTACCAAGACTCTACTCTACTCGAACCTTATATTGAGAATGATGTATTAATATATATTTTATATGCTGCAGTCTAAAGTTTCAGCAAGTAAGGAAAAAGGTAAAGAGGGAAGGCAAAGGACTTTTGAGTAGATAGCATTATCAAATTCGTTTAGCTTACAGATAGAGGAGGATCATCGACTATAGGTGTGTTGTCAATACTGATATAATAAAACTGAAGAGTTTGTTTAACGTTCTAATTTCAAAACTATCGGTTGGATTAAAAAAAATCTTTTTTCATTTACAGCCCAATTATTAAGGGGGTATAAGATATTTTGTGGGGGATTTTTTAATATTGAAATATTGTAATGGTGAAAGTGGGGGAAATAATTATGATGGGAAATAATAAGTTATAAATAGTCATGGTATCTCCTAGTATTGGTAGCCACCCCACCATGGTTCAAGCCTTGTGGCGGTGGGGCTCAGTAGCCTAAGGTGGGCCCAGCACCTTGGGCGAGGCAAATTGAACCGAGGGACCTGTTCTTTGACCCTTGTTATAAGAAGAGGGGCCAAAAGAGCAGGGGGGACAAGGGGTGAGTGTGGGGACCTCACCCCAATCTACTGTCCCGACGTTGGGAGGGGTTGTTCTGTTGTGCGGGACAACCCCTCTGTGGAGGTGGCGTCGGTCCCTTGAGGGACTTACTAGATCCGGGGCACCTCACCAAAGACGGCAATGGTGGCACTCGCTGGGTTTTAGTGGGTAGAGCTGCGTCCACGTCCGTATTTCGGGCGCAGCGAGTCCCACATAGCCGCCGGGGGAGTCCCCACCCCGCCGCGGGATTCCTCAGAGCATTTCCCGGCGTATATTGAATTACAAGTTTTTCAGTTTGTATAGTACGCCTAGCGGTGATGAAATACACCGAAGAATCGATTGATAAAATATAAGGTTTAGGGCTGTACTATAGATAAGGCAAGTCCAGCCCTATCTATAATACAAATAGGGTTTTCGTTCATTCTTCTCTCTCACGTTTTCTAAACAAAAATTAGGAAATTCGTTTACCAACTAGAGAAAAGGCTATTAAAATGTTTAAATATATGTTACCTACTTACAATAAAATTTTGGTATATTAGTAAATACGTAGAAATCAGATTATAAAAAATAAAAGGTATGAGTGACTATTGTATAAAATGATAGTTTAATTGATTTTTAGGAATCAGTGTGTTATGAGTGCCCTAAATTGAACTTTTTGAATTTTCTACCCGGCTGAAAAAAACTATTAATGAAACGAGTTTAAAGTATGCTTCCTTTAGCAGACATAGTCACAGCATAGCATTAGTGACGATCTATATTAAAATAACAATGACCTCTCTGATCATGACAAGATCAATTAGACTGATAGCCATGTTTTGACAGGTTTGACAGTTCGACAGGCAGACAGCCCAGTGAACTTGTAGTGGTGTGCTATACATCGTTATAAGGTATAATTTTACTTCTAGACGGCTTTGGTGGTGTCGCCAGGACTTGGCGGATAAATGGACAAAAGACGCTTAATCAGCGTGACAATAATGATAAATATGAAATAGTATGAGTCTGTATAGACTGGAGGTTTCTTAGGTCCAGGGTTTCAGAGGATGATAGGCTAATTATGTGCAGTCTTTGGTCTAGAATTATATGAGTAAGGTACACAACATTTTTATGTAGACTATATTTGCCATGGTTGTTGTAGGATATTTTTGAAGTGAAAACTTCTTTTGGCGCACCACACACAAATTTGTGTAAGCTGTGAGTGAGGCTGATACGTCACGCTCGGAGGTAAAAGGCTCGATCGGGTGAACTCGGGACCGCCAAATATGCCCGAGCGAGAAACATACTGTCAGCTACTCTTCACTGCTGAGCCGCGCTGAGTGCTGTGTCGCTGTGTTTTCACGTCTATTGGCAGTCCCAATGACTGGTTAGGTTAGTTTTTTCGTAGAAGTGTTTATATTATGACAAGCTCATTTATGCTGACCTTGAAGTAAAAGGTCGATAGATTTGGCGCCAGCGTATGCACTTCCCGCTCTGTCATTCTGTTTGACAGCAAAGTTGTTCGTCATAAGAAATTATTATGATAATGATGCCATACAAACGTGCTTGTTCTGACACTATGTATAAATCCTTCAGCGTGTATTCCAGCTGTAACTAAAATCAATACTCACGCTTTTTTTCTTGCAGTTTTGGTTACCGGGAATAGAAATCTGTCTGGATATTGTTAAATAGATGCCCTCAAAGTTAAAACAGTAGCAGAAACGCAAATAAGATGTGGTATTTTTTTAAAGAAGAGGGGACAATCGGACACCTGATGTGAAGTGAAAAGCGATATCTACAGACACCCACTACATCAGAGGATTAGCAGGTGCGTTGGCGGCCTTTTAGATATGAGTATGGTCTTTTCTTGAATGTCCCTAAGTCGTATCGGTTCGCAAAAGCCGTGGCTGGCAGCTGATTCCATAGATCTGATTCCATAGAGATCTGATTCCGTAGTGGTAGAGCTATGAAGTAATTACTATCTTTACTTACTAATAAAAAAGCTAGAGAGATTTGTTTTAACTCGCTAATCTACGGACTACTAACTAGTAGCAGGTACCTAAAATATATTTTTAAAATATCTTTTTGCATTCGATAGATCATTGATTGAGGTAATAGGCGTTTTATTTTTAATCTTAGAGTTAAATCCGCGGGGACCTGCTAGTGCAACAATATGCAGAAGACAAAACAATTGGTCTGACCTATGTCATCTCGGAGCGCGATCAGGTCTATATTTGGAGCTGGTCTGAGCACGCACGGCCGCATCTTCAGTTTCCAACGTTTTTTCTCCATATTACACTATCTCGATCGTGGGACGATTTCGTACCACGCCACCTGGTGCTTGATATTTCCAATTTTTAAGCTTATATATTAATGCATGTAATCGGCAGTCTTGGCGTTCCGTAAAAGAGGCAAAGAACACTTATGATTATTCTCTCACATACTTTCAGCAGTTTACTCAAGATCACATCACACAAACTTTCACATGTATAGTAGGTACTTATTAGTAGCAAATTGTTACAAGGTAACGAGATATAATTGTAATATTTTTGACGCTGTTGGCCGGAGTTTCTGTGTTCTCCCTTGTACATCCTTTATAATTCAGATATATCTAAAACCATATCAGTTTCGTTCTTTTACGATAGTTTACGTAGTAGCTAGGATAACGATATTCATGTGGCGGCCGGTCATGGTTGGTTGCGAGAGGCGGGGAGTGGCTGTCTCGGTGTTTATTGAACGATGTGTCCAGCAGTGACCAGGAAAAATGATAGTGATGATGAAGTTACCCCCTTTATTCAAGATCAATTTATAGGATAAATTATAATAAAGAAATAATAATGAAAAATCACTCCACCCTTATAATAGATTTCTAAGAACAGGTGTTATAGGTAGGTAGCTACTGCCAGAAATGGAAGAAAAAAAGAATTAAAAAAACGTACACATCACTGATCGGGCTATCATTTAAATGTATTTGGAGGTTTTCGTGCCCAAACCTTCTGCATCAGTCACCTGACCACTACTCCAATAACAAAAATATATGGGATATTTTAATGATAATAATAATGATGAAACCACGTAAATTGATCAACATTAGCTGTCACCTCACATGACACGCTACGAGCACTAATTAATAATATTAATAAAGCTTAAAGCGCATTGTATTTACACGGTGTTTCCGATCTGGATCTAAATTGTAAATTGATATATTAAGCCGCGGCCACCCATATCGCTGTATGTTTTTATTTGGTTGCGCGCGCAGACCTGTCAAACAGCGATATGCGCTGATTGGCCGACCGGTAGGGTTGTCGCGGGACATTCGCACCGTGTTAGGGTTGTACGAGTAAAATTCTTTAGCTTTTTTTACTTTTAACAAAAAAGAACTTAGAATATACATCGGTAAGAACTACAGTTTTGACACTTACACTAAAGTAGTGAAAGCTCATTGCCATAAAGGAACAAAAACTAAGCAAGCTTATTGCTGTAAAAGAAAACAACAATACTAATTGTTATACCTATAATGTATTGTTTTTTTATTGTATATATAGCATATATGTAATAAATAGCTGTCTGGACCCACCTATATGTTTAATCTTCCCATATATATTATATTTTATGAATGAATGAATATAATGAATTAATTCATTCATTCAGCCAAAACTCGTCGACTGATAGACGTAGGCTTCCCTTAAGGATCACAACAACGACCGGTCCTGCGACGTCCGCAACCAGAATTGTATTACGTTCTTCTAATTCATCAATGTAATAGTGCTACTCAAATCGAATGAATGCACTTCGTTTTACTGTCCCAATCTACTTTCTCAACGAGCATATTCTGGCATTATTTTGGAAACGAACAATTTATATGACCATCAGTAAGTGTAATAAAGTAAACAATATTATGTTTTGTATGTTTATACATAAATGATTACAATTATTTATAATATGTACTACATAAATTCTTGTGTACGATATCCTGAAAGTGTGAAAAGATATATTTAAAACTATTATAAGCATAATAATAAAATAATTTACTTTGTCTTAACCATTTAGTTTTTACTTTGATCCAATAAGAAACAAATAAATTTAGATGTTTTATGTCTCTCAGGCAATTTTTCATAAGTTATTTTATCTCGAAATTTATACATATTCACGTATCTAATGTGAATAATTTATCAATTTAAAATATGATGTCTTGTTGAATGAATCCAGAAATCATTTGTCACGTACTCATCTTATCTCACATAAAAATATTGCTAAAGCTTTGATGCTTTCGTAAGGTTTATATTATGTCCAGCTTTCGTTTATTATAAATATCCATCATGTATGTAAATAATTTAATACTGTTTTTTTATATTACTTGCCGCAGATTCGCTGGCGTTGATTATTTTGATATGACCTTCCTTAATTATTGTTATTTTATAGAAGAGGGGGCAAACGGACAGTTGTTTCACCAGTAAGTGATAAGCGACATCTATAGACACCCGCTACATCATAGGATTAGCAGGTGCATTGCCGACCTTCCAAAAATATAGATACAAAATCTATTGCATCAAACACGGATCAAATGTTATTGAATTTCGTTCACCGGTTGAGGTGTGAAACGGTAACAGAGTCAGAGGTTTATTTTTGCTATTATAATTTTAATTAATATGGATTTAAATGCGTCACGCATCATGCCGTTGTACATAGTCTGAAAATCATACTGCTACCACTGCTGTTTTTTTTTACTTTTACGCCACAGAACAACCCCCCCAACGTCAGGACAGTATAATGGGGTGAGGTTCCCATCCTCGCCCCTTGTTCCTCTGCTCTTTTGTCCCCTCTTCTTATAAGAGGGGTACAAATAGCAGCTTCCTCGGCTCAATTTGCTTCGCTCAAGTTGCTGGGCACACCTTAGGCTACTGAGCCCCACCGCAACAAAGCTTGAGCCATGGTGGGGTACCACCGCTGCTACTTTATACAAATTTATTACAATAAATTACATTTTAAAGGAATTAATTATAAATAACTTTAAATGAAACATCTTAATTATTCAATACATACTTCAAAGAATAAACCATTAAAAGTAATTATGTTTTTAATTGAAGATAATATGAAGGCAGGACGGCGGCGCGCGGACCGATTTTTATTTATTATCTGTGAAAATATAAACGCAATTATACGGCTTACGTTCATTTTTTTCCAATTAACTCGCACTTCGTTCAACATAATATCGATTTTTATAAGAACAAGTTTTATTTTTAATATAATATTATACGAATTAATTTTGAAATAATTATTTGACGAGAAGAGTTTGGATCTTAGAGTATACATCTAAAGTGAGTGAGCAATACATATCATATGAATAGTTTAAATCAAAGTAGTATTTGCCGTAGAAACCTATATAATATGCCATAGGAAGGAGACCATACAACTTTTCCGTCCCGTCTTTTAAATACTATAATATGATACCGCATGATACCTACTGTGACTGATTTCGATTTGTAAATTGAGTAAATAATAATATTTATACATATAATATTTATTAATTGATCATAAATGTAATGCGTCAATTTATACAGCTGGCCATTGACAAAAACCTTTAAATACACTACAATATAATCTATGCTAATAAAATAAAGCTAAAGTGTATCTGTTTGAAAGCAATGATATTATAAAGCAATGATATTATATTATGTATAAAAGTGCATTTTTATTGCATTTAATCACCCAACTATTGTTTATTGTTTTGATGACATGATCTTTATAATAATCACTTATGATTATCTAAGCGGGTTTTATTATGAAGGACGAGGGTTCGCAACGCGCCATGTCAGAGAAGATACAAGAAACTCTGCTGGTTTTCAATCAATCTTTTAGCTGTAATCATTATTTCACAAAAATCACTTATCTGGAGCAATTCTTTTCCAAGCGTTTTTGTCATTTATATCATCCTATACATTGTGAGCGACGTTGGCCTGGTGGGTATGGGCTCGGCCTCTTGAGTGAGAGCCGAGAGGTCTGGGTTCGATCCTGACCCCCCTGTGATCCCTAAAAAAATGGGTTCTATGTGCACCTGAGCATGAGAGCATCGCTTGCTCACAGATGAAGGAAACATCGTGACGAAACCTATACGCCCTATGAGATTAAAAGTTTTTGAAGGTGTGTGAAGTTCATCAACCCGCATTGGGCCAGCATCGGTTAACTTTACGAGTCTCCTCCTCGAAATCAGGCCCTCTTCGTCTGAATTCGAGGAGACAACCCGTGTCCAGCAGTGGGATCTTTAAGGGTTGATATTATTATTATATAATATAATAAATCACATAATAATTTTGTTATTAGTTTCTATTTAATGATAATTTGAAATTCATTAATTGACAACTCTATAAATATCATTGGGAAGTTTAGTATCAAAACGTATAAGTACTTACAATTAGGTACCCGTAAAGAAGCTACTAATTTTATGGAGCCTTGTGTTGGTCACAGTAAGTTTTTTTCAGGTATTGTTTTTTTTTCTTTAACGCCGGGTCATGCTCTGAGGCATCACGCGGGGGAGTGGGTCTCCCCACGCGGGTATGTGGGACTCGCTGCGCAGGTCTACCCAATAAAACCCGGCGAATGCCACCAATGCCGCCTTTGGTGAGATGCCCCGGATCTAATTAACAAACAGGGCACCTCGACGGCTTGTCGGTCCCCCAAGGGACCGACGCCACCTCCACCTAGTGGTTGTCCCGCACCATAGAACAACCCCTTCCGACGTCGGGAGGGTTGTTCTGTGGCACTCGCCGGGTTTTAGTGGGTAGAGCTGCGTCCACTTACCAACTTTCGGGCGCAGCGAGTCCCTCATACCCGCGTGGGGAGCGCCTCAGAGCATTTCCCGGCGTTAAAGAAAAAAAAAGGTTGTGTTGATCACATTTTTTATTGAATTTTTGTACATTTTTGTGTGCATACATAAGATTTTCAAATATATAAAAGGCTATGCAATGTGATAATCTTTACTGTTTTAACCTTATCTCTAAGGGACCCTTTTGGACCCATAATATTATATATTGCACGAACAGCTCTTTTCTGCATAATGCTATGAAAGTAACTAAAATAAACTAACCTAGCTAAACTAATCTACCAGGTTGTTCCAAAAATTGGTAGTCACAGAATAAATACAACCACTTCTTTCAGGAAACAATTTTTAATTGACGGCTAATTTCAACATAAACCCCCTTTGTGAAAATCACTAGCCAGCTATGTGTGGTTTTTTATTTATTTATGTTTAAACTTTAAAGATTATTATCTGTCACAGGAATAAGGTCACAGGTCACTCTTCTTTTGTTTGTCACAATGGACGTCTCGCAGGAAGCTTTTGTTGCTATAATTTTCTATGATTATAAACGAGGGTTAATCTTCAATGAATCTCAAGAAAATTAACAAGCTGTTTTTGGGGAGTCTGCTCCTGCGTTAGCAATTACTTATTGGTTTCGTGAATTTTAACGTGGTTAAGAGAACCTTAACGATGAGCCGAGACTCTTAAGAGAGAATCTTGAGAAATATAAAAAAAACTTTTATACATACTTGGAAAAATTAAAAATAAATACCTACCTACAGTAAAAATAAAATATACGCCAATACCGCAAGGCTACGAGGGCGACACTGAAAGTTCTTAGAACTGGCCAGTTGTAAACGATACCTGTAATAAAAAATAAGTTAAAATTTTGAAAATTGAATTTTTTGCCAATATTATTGTGTACTAATCCACCAAAACAATTATTAGGTGCATGTCAGCGACCGCCCGAATCCCATCTTCGCCCCCCGTTTCCCCTAGCGCTGGGATTAGTCTATTCTTAAATAAGACTAAAAGGTTATATTCTTAATGTTACCAAAATATATTTTATTAATATGCTAAGAGTTTTTAAACATTCATATCAAATAAATATGAAATTTTAGTGAAAATTAATTGATTTAATAAATCACGAATTCGTTAAGTTCATTAAAGTTCCTAATCATAACAAGTTAAGATGCTAATTTAATACTGGCAACCCTGTTAACGGCGCCTCGCATTCTATTTTCAAAATTCCCTCGTATTGATCGTGTTCGATCTTTGAACTAATTACAAAAGTATGTTTATGTTATAATTATGGATGTTTGATTTTTAATTTGAACGCATTATACATTATTATGTGGAAATGGAGCATTGGAATGTTTATTTTTGTTATGAATCTAATTAATGACGTGGCGCCAATCTTTTTCCGGTGTTTTAGGTATTACTAATTAAAATTCTTTTTGTTCTAGTTTGATAAGATTGCTAGAAAATTTTATTTGATCGTCAATATACATACGACGTATTCGTAATATTTAAAAACGTATTTTGATGAAGACAAGTATTTTTACTCAATTTTGCTAAGTATATTAACTTACTTAACAGTTGTCAGAAAAAAATTGATAAAGGGTTGTTACATGTTATTTTTGATTACTTTTAATGCAAACCACGTATCGACCATTAACCAGGTGGGAAGACGATCCCCACCATGGTTCAGGCCTTGTCGTGGCGGTGGGGCTCAGTAGCCTAGGGTGAGCCCAGCACCTTGGGCGAAGCCAATTGAGCCGAGGGGGCTCTTTGTACCCCTCTTATAAGAAGAGGGGACAAAAGAGCAGGGGGCAAGGGGTGAGGATGGGAACCTCACCCCATTGTACTGTCTCGACGTTGGGAGGGGTTGTTCTGTGGTGCTGGACAACCCCTCTGTGGAGGTGGCGTCGGTCCCTTGCGGGGCTGACTAGCCGTCGAGGTGCCCTGTTAGCTTAACAGATCCGGCACCAAGGCGGCACTGGTGGCACTCGCCGGGTTTTAGTGGGTAGAGCTGTGTCCATTAACCATCTTTCGGGAGCAGCGAGTCCCACATACCCACCTGGGGAAACCCACTCCCCAGGCGAGATGCCTCAGAGCATTTCCCGGCGTAAAAAAAAAAAAGTGGGAAGACGATCACCGTTCAGTTGCCGCTCCGTGTTGGATGCGAGTAGCTAAGGATCGGTCGTCTTGGCGTTCATGGAAGGAGGCCTATGTTCAGCAGTGGACGGATAAAGGCTGCTGATGATGCAAACTAGCATGCAGCCCACGAGATGGCAAGTGATTACCCCCGGTGTAGCAATAGTATCTATACTTACAAAAATTCCGAATGAAACATTTTATAAATATTGAAAAACTACAAATATGTTTATTTATTTGTAGTTATATTTTTAGTGAAACATACAGTACATTAAAGGGAATCGAAAATTCATGTTTGTGTTATGTATTTTAAAATAATTTTATATTTTTTATTCACAAAAACTTCAAAATATATTAAAATTGTACACTAATAAAGACTTACTATTTAAAACGTTAAAGTGGTAATAATTAAATAACATAAAAATATAAACTTAAACACTTTTCAATTACGTAATGTTCATTCCATAAACACTCAAAATCCAATTGTAAATCTTTAAGACCTAACTTACGTCTGTGGTCAAAACCTATTTAGTATTTACACCTTAGGCTGTGTGTGGCCTAGCTCCACAGCCTATATTTGTACACCAAACTAATGATCCATTGTTAAATAACCTCTTCTTACCAACATGATCCTCTCCACCGAAGCTCACAGATTCCTGGTTTGTAATTACTAGCGTAACGAGAGCTGTTTTGTCTCATACGAAATAAGATTGGTGGGGTCAGCTTAATCTGGATATTGAATGAGTGAGCCCGCGACGTGGGTGGTCGGCCATTTTTATTTAACCGTCAAAAGGTCATTCAACCGACCGATTACTTACGTATCGTCACACCTGTATTTTTTTAGTATTTTTACAGTTGGTATACAACTCGTTATGATAGTGTAATGTTAACCGACTGTGTACTAACAGCGAGGTACTTTCATAATGAATGTTGTACTTTTTCAGTAAGATCAACACTAAAATAAATAATAGTTACTCAATTTTTGTACGATACGCGGCATGATTCTATTATTATAATGTAAAATCTCGTTTGTTTGCTAACTATGTATTTCCTTCAAAATTTAATAAACATACATTTATAATATTGTTTTCTAATGTTTACGCGAATTTCACTCATTATAATGAAACACTTTTTACAATTTTTTTTGTAAAAATCTTAATAAACCGCGATAAAATCCGTAAAAAGTGTTTCATTATAATCCATTTATAATGTTATAAACAATAGCATATTTTATACTAACGTAAAAAAGTACCTAAAATAGCAAAATACGCAAGATTGGTTATTTAAAAGCTTTACTTAGAGGTAGTGTCATGCTGCTTTGCAGCTGAATTGGGCCGGCACGACCCTCCGGTCGTGGTACCTCTCACTCACATAACACCGCCTTCAAGTGACAGCTATGCTGTCGCATTTCGTCCGGTTTGTGATTTTCTAGTGTCCCATGGGTGGGGATGGGGTAATGGAGGGCAACGCATTTGCATAACCTCTTGTGCGGCTGTTTATAGGCGTCGATAGTAACCTTAGGATCTGACTGCTCATTTTCCCCCTATGATATTTAATAAAATAATCAAAAAATGCTAAGGGTTATTGAAAGAGGTCTATGTTCACCAGTGGACGGATAGAGGCTGATGATGATGAAGGGACATCAAGACACTTGGAAACGGAGCCTTTTTATGCCATAAACTGGACACCATCGATCGGGCCATGAGGTAAGCGAGAAACTAGAAGTTAAATGCTAGTAATTATACCGTTTGTACCCGACTGCTATAGAAGGAGGGTAAATGTTTTCTATATGAAATATAACCAACCAATAGCAACTTGCCTAGTTCAAATCTCATAAATACTTTTGTTACGGAAACTAGTAAATAAAGAGAAACTAAAATTTTACATACGGCCCGTACCGGTAATCTGAACAAGACGTTCGAAAATAATGTTGACGATCTCTGTGGCTCAATGGTTATTGGTTAGCGCGTTGGCGCTCACGCCGGAGCGGGTTCGAATCCCGCCTGGGAATAAAAAGTTTTCTATGTTCCTGGGTTATGGATATGTGTATTATATTATAATAAAAATCTTAAATATATGTATAGTATAAAATCATTAAATATATTCGGAGTGTGCTTCTGAACTACATCACCTCATCCCACCGTCACCTTTCTATAAGCGGACCAGACGCTCCGAGACCCGACACCGTTACATGGTTGATATTCCACCAGTACATACTAAAATATTCGATTCCACATTTATCACACGTACTGCTAAATTATGGAATTCGTTACCTGTATTCGATATCTGTGTCTCCGGATACTTACAACTTGGGGATATTCAAAACAAGAGTGAATAGGTACCTTCTAGGCAAACGTGCTCCATCGTCGGCCACGTCATCACTTTCCACCAGGTGAGACAGTGGCCAAACGCAAGCATCAATCATAAAAAAATATTAAAAAAATCGGTTATCTGTAAAGTCGGTTTACTGACGATAGTTGAACGTGACAACGTCATAAGAAAATGGAACGCCTCAGAGCGAGGTAACGCCGCATACGTCATCGCATACGTCATGTTTTTTCGTTCTTGCAGCCGGCTTCATCGAATTATAAGACGTTGTCACGTCAAAAAATATTTCCGTTGTCTGGTACCCGCACGGCGTACCACAATTTCTTCGAGAACTTACGACGGGACGAAATTGACGTGGTAAGCGTCCATAGATATTATCGAAATATCAAACTCCGAAAACCAAAAGTGAAAATGTTAAATAACCCGTTTTAAAATAAAGAAAAATTTATATAATCACTAATATTACTCACCCATAATGCAGTGCAGACATTTTCCTCGTACAAATTGTCAGCCCTGGCGATTCGAACCCGCGACCGCTGTACGAGGCATCCGCCATCCTATCTCTTACCACTGGACTAGCCCTGTTGTCCTTGCTTTCTTTGTAATACTTATACGTTTTGACAGTAAGGGACAATGCCACATTTTAAATATTGGCATAATATTATTAGTAGCGTAAATATTTACAACTTGCCTTGACTTGGTTGGACTTGGTATGGTTTAACAATCTTTTTTTTTCTTCTAATGTTTACGCGAATTTCACTCATTATAATGAAAAAATTTTTACGGATTTTATCGCGGTTTATTAAGATTTTTACAAGCCCGACGTTTCGGATACTTTACAGCAACCATTGGTCACGGGAGGACTGAGGTGTGATACATCCTATCATTACAAAGTTATTCGAAACTACCCTATGATACATCAATATTTTGGTTAGTCCTTGTGTATCTACGCAGAAGTGCTAACTGTATCTTATTATGCTTGAATTTTGATTTGATAATTTTAACAATGGGATGCCAAGCAGGTGGTAAGTGCCAGCCATCTTCTCTATTGAAATTAGGATGTTTTTTTTTAATTTCAATAGCCTCACAGATCATCCTTGGTTGGAATCTGTGTTCTTTTGCGAGGACTTGTGGTTTATTAAATCTAATATAATGGCGAGTGGTCAAGACTATGTTCACAGACGGCAGACGTAGTATAGCGACGGTGGCTTGTAATAATCTTAATAAACCGCGATAAAATCCGTAAAAATTGTTTCATTAAGTATAATGTTTAATAATCTTTCCTTGGAAGCCATTCCATTCGGTAGCAATTTTCAGTGCCATGAATAAAGTCAAATAAAAAATCAGGCCACTTTCATTGAACACCACAACTGCCTATGAACCCTTATCCACTCCGCTACTGGCCAGAGATCTAACACTAGAAATCTGCAAGCCAATTCGTAAATGATAGTGATGGCCATGATGATAATGATGATGATGATGATGATGATGATGATGGTGAGGTTGATATATTATGATTCAAACGATTTCTTAGAACTAATGTAACCAAAGTTACTGCTGTATAATTATATACAATACAAATACGGTATAAACTAAATAAATAAATGGGGGACTATATCTCTAATTATGTTGAGCGCGTTCGAGAGTCTTAAAAAAAACCGATTTTATTTTAATAAAAGTTTATTACACTTACTAATTAATTACATATAATTCAATTTTAATATATTATGAACATAATTAAAACTGTTAACTAAAACTAATAAGACGTGACAACCGTTCGATATTAGAATTGGAAGTGTCTTACATTATTATATAAAACTGAGAGGTGGATACAATATGTCCCGTGAGAATATATGTGGAGGATCATGTTAACTTCACTATAAGCCAGGTTGAGCTGCGTCGGCGTTTCCTTGGGAACCGTCGTACTTGATATCTTGTAACTTGTATGGGAACTTATTATATAAAATGATCGTCAGCGGTTTATGGGTAGTACGCATATGTAACAACCTCCCCCCGTACTTCAGCGATTATTTCGAGATGTTAGATAATGTCGCCGAAATGTCGCTGTGGTTGATTTTCATTTTTTCGGGATGCGATTTTCTTTTTTCAGGTTTTTCAGAGCTGGTTTCTAATGGTATATTGATCTTAATGTCTTCGACGTCTTGATTTTCATGAGGGCGGTTTTGACGGAGATATTTGTATAAGATGTATACTGCACATAATATAACTGCACCCGATAATATTACATAAAATGGGATGGTTGTATGGTACAAACTTAGTTGTAAATTTTTATCCAATTTTATAGGATTTTGGAATGATATTTTCTCATTAAGAGAGTGAAGATTTTCGAGGTCAATTGTGTTTAAAATTGCAGGTGCGTTATATGTACTTCCATTCGATTCTTGAAACGTCGGCAGTTCTACTATTTTCAGAGGGTGTCCTTTGATGTGGTCATCTAAATTAGATATGGTAAAGGTAGGCGTCTTGAGGTAGCAGTTCACGGGGATTGTGATGAGATAACTTCCTTGAAGCATTCTATATTGTTCTTGCTTACAAAAGGTTCTAACTTTAGTTTGATTAGGAAAGGTCACAGTGTAATGTCTGTCGTCGATTTGTTCTACTGCTTCTTTTGCTAGGTTCACTGAAGCTAGCTTACATGATGAATGAACTTCTTGCTTGTTGATGAGTTGATGGATACAATCGGGGATTTCACGAATTTTATAGATAGATGTCCTTTGGCAGAGATACCATTCTTTTACCTTCGGGCATTCAGCCTCCATGTACTTAGAATCATCTCCAGAAATTGCTATGTATGGTAGAGTGGGTAAAAGGATCTGATGATTTCTATTAGGTATAAGGGAAAGTTTAAAAAGGTCATATGTCGAAGGTAAGGCAATTGGAATCTTATAAACTATAACTATACGACTGTCTACGTAAAAATAACCTATCTTAATTATATCGTAAAAATATCTAATCTCTATATCAAGGATTTCATCCTTAGAATAAAGATTTCGTAACTTATGTAACATAATTTTTAAATCTACAATACTTAACATAGAGTGCGGAGCACTTGATACTCTAATAAAAGCTAACGTATCCTCTAGTCTATACATTTCATCAGATAATCTATCAATATTATCCCCTAAAATAATGAGATGTTGCGCCAGATGGGCGTATTTAATTAAATCGTCATCTCTTGTAGCATCACTTTTCATTATAATATCTAGTGTTTTAACTATTCGATCTTGATTTAATGTAATATTTTCTAGTATTTTCGAATTTTGCAAAGCCCATTCTTTATTTAAACTGATATGACTATTTATCTCAGATTCAATTTTATGTTGGTTTATACTTAAAACTTCGATGGCATTGTTATATTTAATTGCGTCTGTGTAGTCAAGATTACCGGATATACTCTTAATTATTGAACCAAGTCCGTCTATGAGACCTCTTTTCTTGCGGTTTGGTTCAAAGGTCTGCAGCTGTTCATAAATTCGTTCTAGCTTCGAGATGAGGTATTCTATGTGAGGATCATACATACATAGGTAAAGGTTCTATTACTAAGGTTTGGTACTAATTGGGAAAGCTGAGATTTTACAGAATTAATTTGTTCGTGAATAGTGGATAGGTCGATGTTAACGAGAAATGAATGATAGTGGGACACCATTTTCGCAGGTCCTAGTTTAAACGGAAGAAGCCCTGGACCATCTTGTAGAGAGTCAATCAGTATGTCTTGTCCTCGAGTCAGTCGTATCAGTAGCAGGAGATGTATCCTGTAACAATACAGGGTTTTTAGAACTTCGCTTAAGGCGTGATTTGGCAACAGGGCCACGTTTCTTTTTGGTATATATATGGATAGGAAGATCCGCTAGGACCGTGTCCTGCGTATAGCGAGGAGCGAGCTTTTGTCTAGTTGCTGCAGGGTTTTTTATGAAAATCTGTTGGTCAGGAGTATATTCCTGTTCGGGTTCACGGTCTTTATTCCTATTTTCTGTCAGTTCTGTCCGATTGTGTAATGAGGTCTCGTTAATTATGTCATATACTTGAGTTATTCTGCGCTTATGGTCTTGCAAGTATTGTTGGAGTAAATGTTCGTTTAAGTCAATGCCAATTGGGTCACGAGGATCAAAATGTCCTGTGATTAGATCTATCGGTCGGCATTTCGTAAAACTATGAATAGAGCTGTTATAGGCCAGAACTGCATAAGGCATGAGGTTTAGAGTAGGTTCAGATTTTTTTCCAAGTTTTAATATTCTAAGGTGCTCAAGGATAGTTGAATGAAACCGCTCTACAATGCCGTTATCGTTTGGAGAGTGTGACAGGATTTTATGGTGCTGAATTTTATGAAGTCGTGTAAATTCCATGAAAAGTGCATTTGTGAATTCCGGTCCTTGGTCAGTTACAATTGTCAGGGGAACGCCATGATGGGTGAAATATATAAGAAGACCCTGAATTATGCTTAACGCTGTGCCGTCTCTGAGATGGTACGCTTGAGCGTATTTCGAAAAAGCATCAACTAATGTTAAATACTTTTCATTTTCAGCCGTGAACAGATCGAGATGGAGAATCTCAAATGGCTTAGTTGGTGGTGGCACTATGGAAAACCTTTGATTAATTGGATGCCGATCGTACTTTGCCTGCCCACATATACTACATTCATTTATAAATTTTGCAATTGATTCCTTCATCTTAGGCCAATAATATCGACGGGATAAAGCTAGGAAGCACTCATTAATGCCGCGGTGATTGGTTTTTCCTAAATGATATTTATCTATAATCTCTTGTTGTTGTAGATATTCCTTTATGTTTTCTACCTCGGTTTTGGTAAGAACTAATTTCATGGCTGAACTTTTAAACTTTTCCTGAAGTATAGGGATGATTTTATACATGGCAAGGGTTGGGTGGATTATAAGTCCAGTCATCACTTTTGGATTTACGTACTCTTTAATTGCATTTATAACGTCGTTTTCTAAATTTGATTCTGATATTTGAATAGTCGTCTTCGTATGAGTTTGAAATGGTTTTGTAACTGTCGGTCGTTTTTTTATATCTCCTACAACTACAAGGGATATTTGTCTACTAAACTTATTCAATGGGTCATCAGATATGGGGATTTCTAAAATAGGGTTTTCTGCACTCGAATGAACGGTAAGTGTAGATGAACCGGATTGCGCGGTAAGCGTCGATGAACCTGATGGTGATGAAGGTCTGTCTGCTTCGGATACATTTACTACAATGGAACTAGTATCTTCGTTGTTAATTTCTATCCGGGATAAGGCATCTGCATTTGTGTTACATTTGCCTTGTTTATAGATGGGAGTGAAATTATATTCACTCAGTTTTAAACGCCATCTTGTAAGCCTAGAGCCCGGTTCTTTAAGGCTCATAACCCATTGAAGTGGCTTATGGTCTGTTACAACTTTAAATTTTCTACCGAATAAATAAGGTCGGAAATATTTAGTACCAAAAACTATAGCCAAAAGCTCCTTTTCTATAGTACTATAGTTAATTTCGCTTGTGTTAAGTGTCCTAGAAGCGTAAGCTATTGGTCTGTCATTACCTATGGGTCCCTGAGATAGTATGGCCCCTATGGCGAAATTTGATGCGTCTGTAGTCAGTACAAATTCTTTGGTGAAGTCTGGGTATTGTAAGATTGGGTCATTAGTCAATAGTGTTTTACATTTTTCAAAACAGTTAATGTACACGGGATCGTTTATTACTATTTTAGAGCCCTTTTTCAGACACTGTGTCATAGGTTTTGTGATACGAGCTAAATCTGGTATAAATTTACGATAATAACCTAAGAGACCAAGAAACCGTTTTATTTCTGTTGTAGTTTTTGGTATGGGGAATTTTTGAATGGCTGAAATTTTGTCAGGGTTTGGTTTGATGCCATCTTTACTAATAACATGTCCTAAGTATGCTGTTTCTAATTTAAGAAATTCGGACTTGTCCATTTGAATTTTAAAATTTGATTCCCTGAGTCTTTTAAAAACTTTTTCTAAATTAATCATATGCTCTTGTAGCGATACACTAAATACTATTATATCATCGAGATATACGAGGCAAATAACGTTCTGGAGACCCCTTAGTACATTATCCATCACACGTTGAAACGTGGATGGCGAATTTTTGAGACCCATGGGCATGCGTAAAAATTCAAAATGCCCATGTTCAACATTGAAGGCTGTCTTGGATATGTCATTTGGATTCATCTCCACCTGGTAAAAGCCACTGGCAAGGTCCAGGGTTGTAAAATAATGGCAGTTGCCCAACTTATCAAGAACATCCGAAATATTCGGAATAGGGTACTTATCGTCAATGGTTTTCTCATTTAATTTTCGGAAATCCACAACTAAACGCCACTTGGTTTTTCCAGAGGCGTCAGTCTTTTTGGGAACAACCCAGATGGGGGAATTCCACGCTGACTGAGAGGGGCGGATTATACCCTGCTCTAGCATCTTTGAAATTTGTTCTTGAACTTCTTGTTTATGAATAAAAGGATATCTATAACTTTTTGTATAGACCGGGATTTCGTCAGTTGTCCGTATGTTGTGTTTTATTTGATTCGTAAAGGTAAGCGGTTCGCCATCTATATAAAAAATATCTGCGTATCGAGAACAGAGGGCTTCCAAATTAGCCCGTTCCTCGGGGTTTAAATGGTCTGTTCGTAATCGGGATAAAACCTCGTTAACGCGGTCTGGTTGTTTCGTGTTCATACAATTTATGTTAAAAATTTCGGCAATAATAGGTCGGTCCATTGAGAAAACTAAATCATGACGAGAAGGGTTTTTAACCTCAATAATGCCGCGATTATTTTTTACTGTTGTCACACAATCAGATATTACGCAATTCGATATTATTTGCTCCGGTACGAAGGCTTCACCTTCTTGAAAATTTACAGGTACTCTGACTAATTTTGAGGTATTTGCTGGTATAATATCCTCATATAAATTAGCATTGTGTGAATCGTACATGAGTAAGGGGTTGGTTGAATATTTTGTAATTAAACATTTATTTTTAAGGTCAATGTTTGATTCCCATTTTTCTAATAAATCCAGGCCAATCAGACCATCGAAAAAATTGTGAAATCTGTATATGAATAATTTTATTTTATCGTCGCTATTTATTTCTTGAAAACAAGGTACAGTTATTGAGTAATTATTTCTAGTAGTTGCATGAATATTAGTTACCTCAAAAGGTTCGTAATTGCACTTGATATGAGGATAAAAAAATTTACGGCTTCGGGGCTGATAAACGATTGATTTGCCCCGGTATCGATTAACAGTTTCAAAGAGGGGTTACTTATTTTAATATAGGGTAACTGTCGTTGTGTTTGCAAATTTAACTCTATCCTAATTTGTCTGATTTCTCTACTTTCTGAAAATCCTGCTCATTATCTAATGTCGGGGCATCGTCTTGTGCCTCCTCTATAACGTAATTTTCAGAATAATTGTTATGTCGTTGGTCCATTGAGTAGTCATACATCTCATAGTATTCGTCACGGTCTTGGTAACCATAGTAGTTTTGGTCATAGTCTAGGGGACAGTATGGTTCGTATATTTCATTAAAATGCATTTCTCTCGTCTTAAAATAATTATTTGGCGGAGGGTTACCGAATTTAGACCAATCATGGGGTTGTCTGTTTGTCTGTGTAAATGGTTTCGTTACGAAGTGACTTACACCACTCATTGGTTGCGGTTCATTATGAGAGGGTCGTTTTTGTAATTTAAATAAGTGACTTTGAGGTCTATAATTAGGCGGGGGTGCTGCAAACATTTGCTGCGTTCTCGTCGGTCCACGAAGAGGATGTGGCTGCGTTCTCCAACCTTGATCAGGTCGTTGAAAGTATGTACCTAACTGTGGTCGGGACGGTCCCGCCATATTAAACGGCCGTGGTGGTGGCGTTGGCTGCGGCGCGGATAGCATAGCCATAGGAGGTTGCATAAATCCGTATCTTAATTTATTCTCACTAACCTGCATTTTCTTCTCGGAGGGATGATCGTTGCGCTGTTGCATGTAGAGAGTGTTCATCTCCTCATGGACATACTCTAGCGCTTTCTCTATTGTGTCAGGGCGCATGCAACGGATACGAGATCCTAGTGGATCTCGAAGTCCACGTAAGTATGATTGAAGCGTTAATTTTTTATATAACGCGCGCTTAGATTCTATAGTGCTCGACACCGTTTCATGCAAACTGACATATGTAATTATAGTACTAAATAAATTCTGGCATTTTTCATAAAATTCTTGAGGGCTTAATGACCCTTGGTTCAATAATGCGAGGTCGTTGTAAAGCGATGTTTCATCTCGCTGATCAGCAAAATTATTAATTAAGGCAGATCGAATGCCATCCCAGTTTTCTGGTATCCCGTTAGAGTTAATAAGACGAGATGCGGAACCTACCACCTTATTTAAAATCCCATTTATTAATGCACAGTTAGTAAGTTCGTATCCTGGCTCATTATGAACAAATTGTTGGACCAGTTGGTCACACAATCGAATAAATCTAGTTAATACATTTGGATTTCCGTCGAACTCCGGCAATAGCCGCAAAGCCTTAAAAATATTGTCTAACATATTATCTGCCATCTTTAATAAACTATTAAAAAAAATATTCTCACTTAAATTTAAATTTTCCTCTCCTTCTAAAATATTTCTATTTGCGTCTAAAAAATTATTACGACTATTATAACTAAACCTAGGATTCCGTGATTGCCTTGGATGGAAAATCTTGGGAAATATAATAAAAACTTATAGGATAAAAAGGAAGCAACTCTAGATAGAAACTAAAGCACTTACATTCGCATTCTGGTTTCTGCTGGATCGATTTCTGGATCACACCCGAATATATCACTCCCGAACAGTCACTCGCGAAGGTTCTTTTATTTTCGTAACACTTTCGAAAATCCGTACGACTGCGCCAATTATGTTGAGCGCGTTCGAGAGTCTTAAAAAAAACCGATTTTATTTTAATAAAAGTTTATTACACTTACTAATTAATTACATATAATTCAATTTTAATATATTATGAACATAATTAAAACTGTTAACTAAAACTAATAAGACGTGACAACCGTTCGATATTAGAATTGGAAGTGTCTTACATTATTATATAAAACTGAGAGGTGGATACAATATGTCCCGTGAGAATATATGTGGAGGATCATGTTAACTTCACTATAAGCCAGGTTGAGCTGCGTCGGCGTTTCCTTGGGAACCGTCGTACTTGATATCTTGTAACTTGTATGGGAACTTATTATATAAAATGATCGTCTGCGGTTTATGGGTAGTACGCATATGTAACACTCTTGTCACCAAAGTATAAATGTAAATAAAATAAATGTTACCCAACAGAAGATTGCAACCGGAATAGAGCGGTGATGTTATGTATTTTTTAGGAAAACAATTTCCGCCAAATTTGTGCTGCGTCGCTGCGACGGTTCTGCGCTCTGATTGGCCGACTGATGACCATTGATGGATGATTGGACTATGGGACGTATATGTACATACAGATCACTGGTTGGTTGATGTACATTTACGTCAGTGACAAATCACTGACCAGTTTCGGACTTATAAGGCCCACATTACTACTCTATGCGCTTATATGCTCGATGCCTAACAATCATACCACGTTAATCTGACCCCGTGGTAAGTTTCTAAGTACTTGTGTTACGGGTAGGTACGGGTACTTCTAAGAACGGAACTAATTTAAGAAATTTATATACCTAGGTAACAAGAGTTTTAGATTTGCCGCCAATTCACAAAAACAAATGACAAATGAATGCAATGTAACTACATTAGGTTACCAAAGAGTTCTAAAATTGAAATTCAAAAAAAGTTTTCATTTTCAATATTTCTAACTGGCCAATTCTAAACATTTTCAGTGTTACCCACGTAATACATAATAAGTATGTATAAACACGACCATAACCCGGTGCAATCAACTGTATTCATGTAGGTATAAGCTATCTGTACTTGACGGGACTCGAATCCGCGACTGCTGTGTTTCGGAGAGAAGGGCAAGAGAGGCAGTGTAATTACTGGCACTGAGACTTAACATCTTATGACTCAGAATATGCAAGACGTAGATCTTGACGAAGACCTGGGCTCGTTCCAGGTAAACTAGTTTTTGTTCATGGGCGACGTCGACAACTTACCATCAGGTGGCACGTTTGCCAATTTGCCTATTCAACTGACGTTAAAAAAATGTACCATTATATTTATTTCATCCATGCAACCGCTTTGCTGTTTCAGTAGGAAAGGATAATTACTAGGAACTAAATCTAGCGTCTCGGAATAGGCAGATGAGTACAGAACTGGTACAATAAAGCTATTTTAGAGTTCCGTGCCCAAAGGGTAAAACTTGAACCCTATTACTATGACTCCGCTGTCCATCTGTCAGTCTGTCACCAGGCTGTATCTCGTGAACCGTGATAGTTAGATACATAAAATTTTCACAGATGAAGTATTTCTGTTGCCGCTATAACAAGTACTAAAAATAGAATACAATCAATATTTAAGAGGGATTGCATACAACAAACGTGATTTTTTGCCGTTTTTTGTTCGATATTAATAACGGCAACAGGAGACGCTTGAAATATTCGCAAAATATTTAGTTATACAGGATAGATTTTTGAGACCGGTCAGTAAGGGCCTAGAGTGAGCCCAGCACCTTGGGCGAAGCTAATTGAGCCGAGGTACTTTGTACCCCTCTTATAAGAAGAAGGGACAAATGAGCAGGGGGCATGGGGCGAAAACAGGAACCTTACCCCATTGTACTGTCCCGACGTTGGAAGGGGTTGTTCTGTGGTGCGGGACAACCGGTGGAGGTCGCTTCGGTCCCTTGGGGAACTAGCCGTCGAGGTGCCCTGTTTGCTCATTAGATCCGGGGCACCTCACCAAAGGCGGCATTGGTGGCACTCGCCGGGTTTTAATGGGTAGAGCTGCGTCCACTTACCAGCTTTCGGGCGCAGCGAGTCTATACCTAGTGGGGAGACCCCCTCCTCGGCGGGATGCCTCAGAGCATTTCCCGGCGATAAAGAAAAAAACCGATACAGTTACTGGAAAACGTCCCTAGGATACCATCCATTACTTTTTAAGATATTCTGAACTGCACTCCCATACAACAAACGTGATTTTTCTGTTAAGTGTAATTGTACCTATATATAATGGTACGGAACCCTTCGAGTCAGACGCGCACTTGGCAGGTTTTTTATACACTAGTTAATTTCGTTGGCTTTACCCATTTGTTTCTCAAATATCTTTTAACGTTTGTTAATTATTGAGCTATAATAAATTCAAATTTGCGCTTATTTCAGGAAATACAGTCAAATTTGGAAAATTCTATTTTCTTCTGCGTTCTAATAGACTTTGATACGGCTATTTATTTTTGAGCAAAGTTTTTGTGATAATTTATAAAAAAAAATATAATAAAGATAGTAGATAAGCTAGACCTTCCACTTTTTACATTTATTTGAATTTTTTTCTGTTTTGTCTTAGCATTAATTACTTAATAACAGAAATAACCCTTTATTTCTGTTATCTCGCACCCATTACTCACAATTTTAAAAAAGATGCGATGGACAAAAACAATGTAGCATCTTTACAAGCACCGTTTGGAAGGGTTTTCTTATCAGCCTAAGCTCTACATTAACCTTCAAGATATATGTATCACATAGGTACTCATCATATTCTTTATCTCCCGATCTTATCATAACTGGGGTAAGTTTTGATAAGCGTGATTCAGAACCATTTATTGGTCCTAATTATGTTCAGGCAGCTGCACATGGGCGACGTTAACCCATCCAAATCTTAGCACGTGTCACAAGAAAGGGGGACCTTAAAAATAACGAACTTACACTCTCGGTTAGGAATTTTTGGACCCTTCTATAGCTAGCTTCGGCTTACATGCTCCGGATATAGTGTCATTTTTTTGAAAATCATTTAATAGTGTACCTACGTCATATTATGATGTAGACATTGTATTATATAGGCTACAAAGTAATCTAGGAAGTTCTTTACCTGTTGCTTTGCATCTTAACATTGATATTACTGTTAATATATGGCGACATATGTCATAAAAATCTGCACTATTATAATAAGAAGTAATTATTGTGAGTTTGGATTAGGGGGTGACCTTTTCAACAACTCATCTAATTATTCAGTATACTTAATAATCAGATGAAGCAGTCGCTTTCATAAGTCAACGCTATGAATGAGTAAGACAAACACAGTCCGATTATGGTTCTAAAATTCTAAATCAATGTAGAAGTATCTACTGATACAACAGCTAGTAGAATTTTTTTTTTTTCGTGTTACGTCTTTCCGGTGGCCCAGTCGCTTGTTTGCCCTCCTATGCTTTAAAAATAATTGTCATTAAAACTATTTTTATTTGACGGAGCTCGACACTAGTTCACGAGAGTTTCAGTGGTCAAAATAACAAAGTTTGATTAAAATCGTATAAGTAAAGTAAAGTAAAGTAAAGTCGACAATTATTGTCAAAACTAAAAATTCCAAAAAAAAAATAACTTATAACATAATATGGTGACTTAAAAGTCTTAATTCTTACCAACTGCGGCAGTATGTCAACCAACCCTAAGTATAGGCATTCAGAGAATTCGCTCTGCGACCGTTTAAATTAACTGTTTTTTTTTTGCACTGTCAATATTATTGCCCCAAATTGATGCGTGATGTTGGAATATTGATTTTTCCTGAATGTGTCCTATTGCGCACTACAGTTGGAAGGCTTACTTGAAGTAGCGCCAGGTTGTAAAGTATAAAAGTGAAAGAAAGAAAAATTAATCGAAAGATAGCATGGATTATTATAGACATGGCTATGTTGCAGTTTTTTTGTTGGGCCATAGTTTATCTACACGCAGGGCCAATGTGGGGTGAACTTCACATATCTTCAAAGACTTAAATCTCATAGGGCATGCAGGGGTGTTCTCATGATGTTTTTTTCTCATGTCTTAAATTCCTTCTCATTTCGTAAATTTCCCTTGCCGAGTGCAAGTGCGAAAAAAACTGTTTTTTGGTCATACCCAGACCTCTCACTTCGAGAGCTTACTCAATAGATTATATCCGTCCTCCAATGTCCATAGTTGCTGTAAAGTATCCGAAACGTCGGCAATCTAAAAAACTTAATAAACTGTTGTTTCACCATACTAGTCGCTTAATCTACCTAGCGTTTTGTTTATTATATGTATTAGAATTTTATATTCTAATAATTAATATAGTATGATGGATAATACAGAGTGGTGGTTCGGTGCGAGGGATGCGCTGTGCCGCGCCGGTTGCATGGTACCACTATCTTACTTGTTTCTCCCGTCAAACAGCTTTGCTGTGTTTCGGAGAGATGGGCAAGGCAGGCAGGGTAATTACCTACTGGCACCGAGAGAGAGTGTAAGTAGTAAGTGCTAGTTCCAGGTAAACTAGGTTATGTACATAGGCGATGTCGACCACATACCAGATGGCACATCTGCCAGCTTGCCTGTCCAACTAACATAAAAAAGTTTTACAAACATACTGTCGTCTGTACATTTATTTTTTATGTAAATGCAAATTACTTAAAAGACATTTCTCACCTCTCATTTGCCCGTAACATTCCCTAACATTTACGAGGGGCGTTAAAACTTTAATTATAAAACTTTACGCACCTTTAAAAACGTTATTTTTTCCACCCCCCCGACGCGGAATCGAACCCGCATTCCCGATTCGCGATGCCGCCGCAAAAATTTCAATAAAACTCCCCCGTCACTCCATTTGAAAATGTGTCAAGGGGTGCTAGATTAAATTCAAGGCGCCGACGTCTTTGGGGTGCGATCTGTTTCAAGCTCAGATAAAAAAATCTTATAAAACACTCTATTGAGTGTAAGTGAGTGTAGTACTCAATTTGTAATTCTTTACAAGATGTTGAAAAGTCATATTTAAAATATTATATTTGTTAAACCAGTCCTTGTAATCTTAGTGTTCATAGATGGGTCCCAACAGAACAGATAAGGGCGGACGACGATGGTAATGATGGTGGGGTTGATGATGATGATGGTGATGGTGGTGCTGATGATGATGATGATTATGTTGGATGCTGTTATTTCCAGTTGAAAGACTGGGTACATTGTCCAAACGAGGTAGTCGCCTCGTTCATAGATGACAGTGTTGACATGTGGTTATCGTGCTGTTAAGAAATATGTAGTAATATTACGGTCTAGTACTCGCGGTAAAACGTGTTGACGTATACGAATATATAAGTGGAATATGCTGCTGCAACGTCTTCGGAATGTCAAAGTGTCATCGACCTGTCTCCAAGACGGGATGACCATCTCCGCAGAGGAGCAAGACGGATATGGACTATTTATTAATAATGAAGTCATATGAATTATGAATATGTCAAAGGAACCACATTTGTCGGTTTTTATATCAATTATCGGCAGCACAATATCCTCTCCCATATTTTAGGACCGCACTGTAGTGTGTCCTGTGTTTGTCAGATCCGGGACACTCCCTATAAGCAGTTGAAGACAACTCACAGTGGTTTTAGTGCGGTATACCGGAGCCGAGTAGCGCTAGTGGGTTGGGCTCCACTGGTATTCCCATAATATTAGATAGGCAAACTGGCAGATAAATGGTTAACGTCGTCCTTATGGACGTAACAAGCAGGCAGGTAGCCATGCAGAAAGGGCGCAGCGACTGCCCTCAGAATTAAAACCTACTTTACCAGTAAGGAAATGCTTGTTATTTCTGAATCGTTGTAATCGTAGTAATCGACGTACTGGACGTCAAAAGATTTTACCTAATCCTTCAGTCTTAGAGGATCATCATTTAGTATTAATCCTCGCAAATATGTTTGAAGGGGTAAGAAAAAAACAATAAGTGCTCCACAAATGATTTTATTCTGTATTATTTTTTACCAATATTTCGACTAATACTGCTACATTGCACAATAAATAACTTAAATATATTATTAATTATTAATAACCCTAATTATTATTTACATTATTAATTTATACAGAGAGTAGAAACCTACAAAACGTAAAACAACATCTACTATTATGAAATTATTATATTAAATAATGGCAAGATTTAACAATTATTATTAAATAAGTTGTTATTTTATGCAGTGGCTTTTCATGTTAATTATTGTTTATTTTAACAATCTTTACACATTTACAGACTCACTTATTAATTCGAAATAATTTGTGTTAATAAATTGAAACATAAAACTGCAATATAATAATAAAAAGACAATGATTGTACTCATCATTTTATAATTTAAAGTTACAGTATCTTTCATTAGTATAAAAATCTAAGGGTCTGCACAGACAGGGACGAAAAAGCCATTTATAAAGATTAAACCTTATTTACAGTTGATATTAATATTAAAAAATCAAATATCCTACTTTTTAGTCTATTTCTACATGTACAGTATGAATAATTGAACTTGACCGGTCGAAAGTTAGCTACGAGTGACGCTTTAAAGTGATTCTATACAAAATGCGTGATGTGCCACTCTGCCAACTTCAAGTCAGTCAAGTTTAATCGCTTGTACTATCCAATAAGTAATATTTTAGATGTTCGTCGCTGCACCAGTCTGCGCTAACCCTCAGATTTTCTCTCCAAAGTCAACCTCACCTAAAAGAGTGTATATTATTGTCACTGGTATAATTAATCATGTAACTCGAACATAAATAAAATTAATACAAATAAAATGGCCGCAAGGTGTCAGCATAATTTTAAAGTTTTTTTTAAATTAACTTATGAACTTGACTCTCCTCGTCTGATTTGATGGAAAACAAAGTACCCATAATGGTCATTTTATTTGACCAGAGACAAATTAATAGTTTTAAAACAGGGACTATACCAACGTTTATATTTACTTTAGGAAACAATATTTTAGTACGTGCTGATAAATAAATAATACATTAGCGATTGTCTCGTGTGTTTTGTGTTTTAAAACATCTATAATCTTGCGAGTCTGCTTTGTAGGAAATAAAAACTATAGGTGACTTTACAGTAAGATGACTTTTCACCATGAGAATTTATACCTATATTTTTGTAGTAGAGTTATTCTAATTATTTTTGTAGGTGATTATTACCGACCTAACGCCTCTTGTTTTAATATCTACAGTAAATTACAAATTATACAATACAAACATCCACAGAATCCACGTAACAAGTGAAACAGATAAATTCACAAACTCGAAATTGAATGAGAAAACGTATTGAAATCGAGAGCAATTAGTTAGAGTTTAGGCCATGTCGAGTAACGCTAAATATAACTTTTCATCGACTTTATGGAAATGAGATCGAGTCGAATTTTAAGTTCGAGTTTAAAACGCCTTTTGTTAAGTTGACTATTTATTAATATAGTAAATCTTCCTATAGCTCTACTATTTTTGGAAAGTACCTATTCTTCATATTGGTCTTAGGAAGGAGTAAGTTTTATGTTATTCTAGTTCATAAATAGCAAAGTAAGTAATATAATACTGGATAAGTCGTCATAGAAAGGTTATTTTCGAGTTTACTGTCGGATCTGCTGTTCTCTCTCTCTGGCCTTCATTTCTAGTTCCTCCTCCTCTTTCGTCAGAGGTATTGTACTGTGGTTGTATAGACCTTGGGCCATCAGTTGCAGTGCGAGGGGGTTCCTTTGACCCGATGCCTTCTTGATCTTGGCTCGCTTGTTCTGGAACCAGATCTTGATTTGGGCCTCAGCGAGGCCCAGCTCGGCGGCGAGGGCCTGTCGCCTCCTCTCCGTCAAGTACCGGTTTTCAGCGAACTCGTGCTGTTAGAGAAAAATATTGGTGTAGACACTGCATGAAATACCTATTACATTAAGTATTCATATTCTAAATCACAGAGTGACCTCTAAATATAATTAATTTTGGTATAGGCCAAACAAAGAAAATTAATCCAATTGTTAACAACCTTACTAAATTAGATTTGTTAACAATGTAGAATATACTTTTTTTTTAACGCCGGGAAATGCTCTGAGCCATCCCGCGGGGGAGCGGGTCTCCCCACGTGGATATGTGGGACTCGCTGCGCCCGAAGGCCGAAAGCTGGTAAGTGGACACAGCTCTACCCACTAAACCCCGGCGATCCGCCTTTGGTGAGGTGCCCCGGATCTGTTGAGCGAACAGGGCACCTCGACATCTAGTCAGTCCCTCAGGGGACCGATGCCACCTCCACAGGGGGGTAGTCCCGCACCACAGAACAACCCCTCCCAACGTCAGGACAGTACAATGGGGTGAGGTTACCATCCTTGCCCCTTGTCCCCTGCTCTTTTGTCCCCTCTTCTTATAAGAGGGGTACAAAGAGCCCCCTCGGGTCAAGGCTCACTTCCTCCAAGGTGCTGTGCTCACCCTAGACTACTGAGCGCCACCGCCACGACAAGACCTGAACCAGGGTGGGGTGTAGAATAAAGTAGCAGATAAAAACGACGACAAAAATGTAGTTCAAATTACCTTTAACCTAGCAAGCTGTGGTCCAGAAAACGCGGTCCTTGGTCTCTTCTCGTCCGTTGGTCCAGTGTCTCCGGGTGGTTTTTTGGGTCGTCTAGTGCGTGGACCTGCGAAAGAAAACAGGATCTATATATTAAATAATAATACGGCAACAAAATGCCGGAATCTCGGTAGCAATCGTTAGTTTCCTCAGTTGTAAGTGTCAAACTCAACTGTTACCATGTCCTTACAACAAAAGAAGTGCCACATTCAACTGCTACCACCTACAGTAATTATTAATACAACAACTGCTACCATTTTAGCGGCAGTTTTAGGGCCCTTAACGTGTCTGTTTAGCATTTACCTTGTATGGACATATTTAAATGAAGTCATGTAATTTTTATCGGAATGTGAACAAGATGTCTAACCCACGCGTCTTTTAAAGTTTATTGCCAAATAAAAATTAAGTAACTTTGATTCTCTTCAGTTTAAAAACGTGTTGCCAATGGTGAGGTTAATAGCATTTGAGTGCTTATTTTAACTTGATATCGTTATTTATGCGAGCATATTGTACACACGCTAAGTTTGTTATTATATTAATTGAAAAAACAAGTTTATAATTACAAGCCGGATACAATGGCACAATGACATATCAATAATCATATTTAACATTAGTATAAGGTTCAAACAAAAAACAACACACAATATTACAAAGCAGCACAATGTTACAATTTACAACAACATGAAAGCAGACACAAAAAAAAACACAAAAGCAGTCTTCACACGCCGGCGATATCGTGGGGTGGACGATGCAATATCTTAACCAATTCACACATGCACTAATCATATGCATTCACATTTAAAATTGGTCAAGATATTGCACCGACCGCCGCACGGGCTCACGCTGACAGTCATAACCTGCAATAAACAACACAAAATACACGTGGCATTGTCATACAAATGATGACAAAAATACTCTTTGTGTGTATTCAAGTAAATAAAATATAAATGCAAAGAATTATAAAGAAAATAATTTTAAAGAAAAGTTATACCAGTATTAAGTCCGGCGGTAATCTCGTAATTAGTAATGACTGATACTTAATTTTTCGATATAAATTAAAAAGAAGATAAAACAAACTTGTAACCTTAATCCTGCCTTCATAAAAACAACTATTTAATAAAAACTAATACAATCATTTCCAGACTGCCAAAAAACGTAAATCAAAGACAGACTAAAAATAAAAAAGTGAATAAAAAAAGTAGTTTTCAGAGACTTTAATATGAAATTCATAGTTGTTGAATATGATATTGTTTTGGCCCTCAGCAAAAACTTTACGAAAGCTTTATTTGACCACTCATTACTAAGATATTGATAATTAATAAAAAATAAATAATTAATAATTAATGTTCGCATTAGCTTCGCAATTATTAAAAAAACTATATCTCAGATCTCTATCTCTCTATAGGATCTCAGAAACTTGATTTAAATTTTCAAAGTTATATTGGCTAACTTCATGAAAGTATGAATCGGATTTTACAAAAGTAAAAACATGATTGTTAGTCGAAATCGATGCTCTTTTTTCTTTTTTTACTTAGTGACAAATTTTATAGGTTTTTTACTCGTTTAACGTTTTAAATCTTCAGCTTTCTTGTACGGTTAGCATGAAAATAGTTACCTAAAATGCGGTACTCAATTATCAAAATGTAAAGATTTTGTATTTTTTTCGTTTTTTTTTTGAAATAGTTTTCCAAAAATGTTTAATATTAAACATGCAGTATTAAACATTTTTCATGCACACACACATATAACACTAACATAATATACAAAATTAAAGCAGAATTGACAAACATTACATGTACAACAAAAATTTAAAAATTCATTTTTTAAAGGTACCAGTGATGTATATTTTTGGAGATGTCACAACTATTGTACCTAATCTGTTAACGAGCTTGAACCAAATGGGGTACCAATATGGAAATGTAGAAGAATACTTGAATTAATCAATGTAATCAGTTTTATTCTAGGACTTACCTACATGCGACTACGTCTACTATAAAACGTCGTGTTTTATAAATAGTGGGTATAGTTAATCTAGAATAATAAGTGTTAGAAAAAATAAAGTAAATAAGAAAACACATCTAAGTATATACATCAAGATGATAGTCCGCCATTTTGAAAACTTATAAATTGTATTTTATGCTCACATTACAGGAACGATGGGCTACTTACTTCTTCCTGAAACAAAGAGAAAACAAAATTATACAACTGTTTATAATAATAATTATATTTAAATGGGATACGACAATTATATTAACAGTCAGAATTAAATCAGTTCTTAAAATCGTTGTAGAAAATCTTACAAGAGAAAAATCACTGTTAGCGAATAGCCTAGGGACCGTACTTGTCCGACTATGTGAAAGTTTGTACGAATGCACAAATGTATGTTTGTTACTCTTTCACGCAAAAACCACTGAATGGATTTTAATGAAACTTTACAATAACATAGCTTATACATCAGAATATAATATATGCTTTAATTTATCCCTGTACTCCCATGGAAATGGGAAGTACGCAAGGGAAACCGCGGGGCGCTGCTATTCGTAGTACCTACATATCATATAGACCGTATGGTATTTAGCATCTAGAATCTAGATAGTAATGAGTAACTACCTAAAATCCTTGTGAAACTGAAACAGACAGTTTTTCATACACGTTTCCCATTCAAATTGTATCCAAATGAGATGTCGTTATCCAAAATTCCGGTTATTCGATCAGCGACATCACACCAACTTATAAGACTTCTATTTCCACATGCTAATTCATACATTGCGGTGTTGGTCATAAAAATCGGCAACCTCGAGCCCACGATCATTAGAAACAATTAAATAAATACTGGCCAGAGCTTAACGGCTTAATTAGTGATGTTCGCGGGTGGTCCCCAGGTCCGGTTCTAGATTCTGTATGATCGGAATTTCTCAGATCAGGCTCCGCGCCTTCACTACCGAATTTATTGAGAGTTCTAAATATTAGTCTGGTTGATTAACAAGGAAGATACATATTTAGATACATTTCTAAAGACTGTAGACGGTTATCGATTGTTTAATTTATACTGAACAATTGTGACGGTTTTGATTTTCAATCGAGATATTTTTATGGGAATCACCCGTATGATATATATGAGTAGAAAACTAGTCATAATCTGAGAGTGTCTAAGTTCATCTTACAAATGCAGGTAATTTAGGATAAAATATACACTATCAATAAATAATAATCATTGTTTTAATTTTATAATAGAATTCACGTTATTGTGAAAGTATTAATATTACGATAACGGTGGTTCTGTCGATGATGGTATATGTAGTAATAAGCGACGGCCGTCAGGTCGAGTGGTCAGGATACGTAGCGTGCTCTACGTAGCGGTCGCGGGTTCGAATCCCGCCAAATTCAGATAATTTATATGATGAATAAGGTCTGCACCGGGTCATGGGTGTGTTTATATGTATTTATATTAATTTATTTCAGTTCCTAGTACCAGTATCGTAAGTTCTTACGAACTTGCCACGAAGAGAGGTTGACGTGGTGTGATCGTTGATTAATATTTTAATTATAATCATGATGCAAGAAAACGCAAAATACATAATAATATAATCATTTCATAATAAAGTACTGAAGGTTGTATTTTATTTGTAAAGTGGCTTAGTAATGTTAATTCAAAGTTTTTTTTAATTGAGAACCAAATTACCTTGTCGTATTAATTAGTATAAGTAAGCGTTTACAAACAGACATTAATGATAATTAAAAAAATATGCAGCGAAAAATTATACCTATTACGTTGTTTGAGATAAAAGGTGTTATTTGAATATTAACAAGATTAAGTTAATGTTTTTAATTACTCCAGTTCAGTGACAGTATTTTCTCAAGGTCTGTAAGGCGAGTATGAGAAGTGTCAAACGATGGCTCTCCATTCCGTATTAGCTAATTCTGTTTTTTTTATAATATAATATATTGACGTGACAACATCTAATAATTCGATGAACGCCGGCTGCATGCACGAAAACGTCCCGTAACGCTCATTGTCACGTTAAACTATCGTCCGTAAACTAACTTTACAGACAACCATTTTTTTTGTCATTATTATCATCATCATATATAATCATCATCATCATCATCATAATCATCAAGAACAACAACATCGTCATCATCATCATCATCATCATGTTCAGCCTTTTTCCATCGACTGCTAGACCTCTTTCAATTTGGACCAAGACGTCCGATTTCCTCCCGAGCGTTTATTTAACTCTTGTTAACCCAAAGCAAAGCCAAAGGCAACAGTAAGTGCATCAATTTCATTATTTTATAGTGAAATAAATTATTTTTTGTCCCTCACGATATAATACTCGGCGTCGGTTTTATGATCATTAAATCACTAAAGATAAATAGTATAGTTATTTTATTAACTAATGGACCCCCGCTAGTAAGAATGGTAAGATAGAATTAACAAGCATAATATGTGTGAATAAATAAGTATGGTTTAAAGTCGAATGAATTTAAATTTAAATTGTTTATGTGCTTTGCTTTAGCGCTTCAGCCTTAGAAAACGATTGTTTTTTAACAAAAAATTGACTCCTCTACTTATTTATTTATTTAACTATTGCCTTTTTAACATACTGATGTCCACCTCTGATTATTGCCGGCTGGTGAAAGGGGGTTGCGGGTTCTAGTCTGGCCTAGGGTTGATGATTTTTTTGACAAATATTGATGGACAATCATGGAGGATATAAGAAACCATCTAGACAGCGGTCTAACACCAATCAGTCAGTACCTATGCAAAATGAATATAAAATATATTTTTATAATTGTTCTGAATTCCAAATTATAACTGAGTACCTAGGTAAATCGTCACAAAAAACCAATTCAAGCAATCCAAAACATTAAATTGTTTAGAATTATAAAGTGCAAACGAAGGTGAGAAAGTAAAGAATAAATCTAAGAAATTAATCTCCCCCCTACTCTCTTTCCAGACACTTTCTTCTAATTGGAAAAAATCTCACCCTGTTAGCTTAGTATATAAGTGCATATTAGAATATATGCACTTAGTATATAGATCTTCCAAGCTACCGCTAAAGTGTGCTCTTATAGATGACCGAAGTTTCCGCGGCCTATCAAAGCTGGACCCTAACTCGCCACCAACGACGACTAATGAAGACATTTGCCCGCACAACTGTTTACATGTATTATATATCTCATCAATCGACAATTATTCCTAACTCCATGACGTAGAGTTGAATATGTATGAAAAAATTGTAATCAATTTTCGATGTCAAATTTAAAACAATTAGAGAAATATGCACTTTATTATATTAATGAAAGGCTTAATTTTGACTGTATTATCATGGATGTATAAAATAATATCGATTATTTTATACTTGGATAAATGGATGCGGCATTTTAAACTTTATGCATATCTAATCTTAAGTCAATATTTGTGTGTGGTAATTTAGTTTATTAATTAAAAATTACAAGCCAGTTATGGGTATTAGGATGGTATTTGTGTTTTATAGTTAATTAAGCATCAAAGGCGGTGTCGGAAGTGTTGGCGTTTCCGGTCTGAGCCAGACCCAAGGTATGGCCACTTCATGGGTCGTGAGTTCGATATCTGAAGTTATCAACGGTCTCGCTTTGAACGGCCGCGGACCGTAAAGTATTTATATTGAATATTTATATTATAATATGTAACGTGCACGCGAATAGTAATGTTTTACTCGCTTTCCAATGAAAGTGGATCAGGGGAAATGTGTTTGCCGTCATACTACTATTTATACTAATATAATAAAACAGAAGAGTTTTTCGTTTGCACATGCTAATCTCCTACCCGATAAAATTTTATTGGTATATGGGATAATAAGGTATATTCATTTAGAAGATTTAATTCATGAATAATAACACTTATTTGGAAGTCAACCAACCTTCATTCCTCACGCAAATATATACCACCTAAGGAAGTCACCATCCAGATTTAGACAAAGTTTGAAGATTATCGGTGGAAGGGCGAGTTGTGCCTTACACCCTGTTTACCACCATGCTTATTTTCCATGTAACTGTTGTGCTCAAGAGACGGGCAGAATAGGCAGTTTGTTGGCACGTAATATCTTATATCTCAGAATAGACACATGGGCACACGGGCAGGGGAATACATTCATGGGTGACGACCACCTACCGTCAGCCTTTGCCTATATTATAACTAACACAAGGGTTCCAGTGCACCAATCCCATGGTAGCACACCAACAGTACACGTACGTTTAACTCCGCTACATATCGGCATCCGTTTGATGTGCGCCGCGCACAACATCAAGCCCGCCGTCACTTAACATTTAATTATCTCGTTACTTTTTGCAACTGTTTAGGAATGCGCTCGTGCTGCAAACTTATTACTTGCTTTGGGGTTCCTTGGTACTCCGGAAAATTTTAAAGAAATAGTTTTCAGTCTAAATAAAGAAGAGGTGACGTCACAAGATAGTTCCAATTTGCTTTATATAGAAGACGATGACGACGATGAGACGATGCAGAACAACACTAGATCAAGACTAGATGGCATAAGCAGAAGAGTAGCCAAAAGCTACATGAATATGCATTTGCTGAAATCTGCTTTGCAGGTTATCCTGGTATCTTTGGATTTTGTTTTAAATAGACGTATACTATAATAAGTAATTTTCAACGCTAATCAAGTTTTTAAAGTAGCGTTGAAGCATATCGTAAAATTAAAAGAGCATAATGTCGCAAAATAAAAATTTAAAGAAAGTCTGTAACTCAAGTCGAGAGTTACTCTCAAATTCAATTGGAAAACTCTTTGCAAGAACGAGCTTTACTTGCTATTTCTGCTTTAATAATTCTTACTTTTACCTCAATTAATCCTACTAATCCTAATATTATAAACGCGCAAGTTTGTGAGAATGTATGGGTGTATGTTTGTAACTCTTGCACGCAAAAACTACTGAATGAATCTTAATGAAACTTTAAAATAGCTTATACATCAGAATAACATATAGGCTATAATTTATCCCAGTACTCCTACGGGAATGGCAAGTATTGCGGGGCGCTGCTAGTACTAGATATAGGTACTTACTCTTCTTTAAAGAGGCTTCCGTGCAGTGAACAGGAAAAAAGTAAATAATAATGGGAATTATGCTATTTTCTTTTTTTATATATATTACACAAATTACATAACCATCCAACCATATACTTAGGTATAAACAAAATTAACTTAAAAAATATTCGCCCGCGAATTCCATTCTAATTAAATCATGTATCAAAATCAAAATGCCCGTCGTTAGCACAGATAATTAAGCGATTAATGTCAAAGTTTTGTGATAAATAATACCTACATACAGTAAATTAACATACTGGCCGCTATTAGAGCTGAACAGTCTGAGACTGCTGGCTTTACTTTTTTTCGTCATTAGTGAATGGCAGAGATCAAAGTCTATAAATGCCTATAATCTATCCGCTGGATATTAACTTATAAATAACAATGAACTTTTAAAAATCAAGTCGATTAATCTTGTGATTCTTTGTTTGATATCGAAATGCTATTTACGCAATATTTATGTTTATAATATTTTAATATATATACTGGTTTGATTTTACGGAAACCAGGCAGGGCTTGAGGTCCCGCGGGCGACGAACGGTAGGAAGAGCTACTTAATGCGCCCCCAGTTAAGCCTCAGTGCTCAGTCTGGTCAAGATGGGAACCTGGTCCAGTTAGGCACGACGTCGCGGGAACTGCTTAGTGGCGGCCGGGCAGGCCCCCCTTACGAGGAGTAGTCTGGCCTTCGCCGGGGCCAGCCTGTCATTGAGGTGATCCTGTCCGTTGCCCCCAGATCTGGGACCCTCAAAAGCGGATGAAGGCGCTCGCAGTGGTTTTAATTTGGGTAAGGTACTCCCACGCGCGAGTCCCACATAAAGTCAGGAACCACCGAGCACACAATCACTAGATATGTGCTCGGTGTCAGGAACCCACTTTCGGTAACCTGGCTACATGCGTTGTAGGTATAACTAGGACATACATTTTCTTTGCGATTGACATCGAGCATCCGAAACTGGTCAGTGATTTGTCACCGACGTAATAGAAATTCAACCAACCAGTAAACTGAATATACGTCCCATCGTCCAATCATCCATCAATGGCCATCAGTCGGCCAATCAGAGCCAGGCCAATCAGTTCAAATTGGCGGAATTTGTTTTCATACAAAGCACATAACATGACCGCTCTATTCCGGTTATATGCTCGGATAAAATCTTTAGACAATCTGTTCATGCAAATGTTTCAACAATTCCTATTTAAAAAATAAATCAATTTTTTTTCAGCTAATACGAGTCCACTGCTGGACGTAGGCCTCCCCCAAGGATTTCCACAACGACCGGTCCTGCGCCGTCCGCGTCCAGCGGATTCCTGCGACCTTTACCAGGTCGTCGGTCCAAATAATTAATTAAATATTATTAGAGCATCAAGTTCACATAGTATATTGCCTAATAGGCCAACTGGTTGGAGGTTGCAGGAATATAATCCTTTGTCTGATGTCATGAATTTCTCATTAATGACCCATCGGCCATAATAAATATTTCAATAAAATACACATTTCTATAGGCTATATGTTACGTCGTAAAAAATATAATACGAAAAATTAAAACACAAGCGGCTGTGGTAAGGCTTCCCACGGTATTTATACGGTTCATTCATTTTGATATCAGTCCATTTTACGTGGCCCAGACTTACACTATGTCCAATTGGCTACCCGGCTCGTAGATCTTCCATTGCTAGATATACCTATCTATTTTTAAATCCAGAAATATCTTAAAGTGTTTTATACAACAAGCAGACAACAAACCAATATTTATCTTCATTAATTACGCGTTTCATGACAAAGGCCTACGAAGCCTACCTTATCCAGACTTAACAGCTAGTCATGACAAATATTTATGTGGACGGGAAAATTTTTGTGTCTCTTCTGCTTTAAAAACTGGCGGGCCAGTCATCACTGCCTAGATAGTCCAGCCCAGCTTCCAATATATTTGCAATTTTCTGCTTGTCCACCCCAAGCTCACCTCAGACTATTCCCCATATTCCCCACCACCACCAGCGTGCTGAAGCTGAAGTGCACCGGGCCTGCACCGGCGCCTCGCACAGACCTGGGTGGTCGGCCACCCAGTGCGGGACAAAAGGGGTGGAGAAGCCGCGGTGCTAAAACTTTTACTGCTTTTTATTTGCTTGTCTTTACTCTTTACATTCGTTTAAAAAGCGTTTCGAAGAAAATTATCATTTTGATTTTATTAAATTTTCTTGGCGTCAAGGTTGATTTAAAACTATTTTATAATGTGTTAACTAAGGGCTAATATACCTACATATTAAGTTATAACTTTATAAGTATTATAATATTTTAGTGCTAAGATCGAAAAATTCATAAAAATATCATTTTTTTAAATATGAGAATAACCTACGCTAATGTCATGTCTTAGGATTTTATTGTTTCTTAGAAAGTTTTCAAGGTGTGTCAAGTATGCCAACTCACATTGGGCGAGCCTGATTTAGGGTAAAAGACCCTTGCCTAGCATTGGGTGAGCTTATAATATGCTTAATATTATTATAAATAATACAGACTCGATCGTTTCCATTGTTCCCACGTCGTACTCTCATGTCACCAAAGCATTTCAAGTTAGGATCCACATCTCAAATTGATGTCACTACATTTAAAAACATACCCTATCCTTCATTATTATGTTCCAAATTTGCATATCAATGTCCCGGACACTCGCCATCACTTATAAATAAATACAGTTCAAATTGAACTGCATTTCCTTAGGAATACAGTTTTGTATTCATAAACAGGAAATTAAAAATAATCTCCAAACGATATACCATGTCAGAGTTAACCGCTAAATAAAATCATTTATACTTTAACTACTAAGCAGCAAGGCTCGCTTTCTATAAGGCACTCCGAATCAATCCTCGAATATACAACCTATACCCACGGAATAAGGCTCATCACTTTCAGTAATTCATTTGTAAATTTGTAGATTATATATGGAATTTTATTACTAGTGATTTCATTTGAATTTTAGACTGTATAAAAGTGAAATAAGGTTTAGTTTTAATAAACGGAAATTTGCTTTAAGATTTGTGTGAAGTAATTGAGATGTCTTACGTTTGTTTTTTTTGTGTCTGGTTCGTGTTTAGTATTAGTGTTTATTTTTTAGATTTTTTTTATTTACTAGATATATCTTTTTGATCCCATTCCATGATGGATTAACGGAAAAATGTTTTAAATAAATCCGAGTAAGTTTATATTTGGAATAGTAAATTGTTATTAATGGTTATTTTTAGTAGTGCCTGCATTATCATCTTTTGTTGACATTTATATAATTTACATATAGAAATGTTAATCTGGTATTCTATTTGCAGGGCATCTGGAGTAGCTTCCTACTCGCCGTACTCATCCAATCATCATATCAAAGGTTTCTAATAGATCCTGGTTACCAAGGAATTGCAAAAGTGAGAAAGAGAGGCAAGCATTCTGCACGTGGTCACATCACATAGACTACTGTATCTTCTTATATTATCAGGTATGATAAAGATCCAAATTCACAAACTTGTGAGTTTGAATGTACAAGGTAATCTTCGAAACCGTTGAATAAATTATTATTATTCATACGATAAAAGAAATATTGGACCAGTGTATACGATAATAATAATATTAATAATACGACATCACTGTATTATATATATACTACGATATCAATAATCAACATCAATCAATCCGGATTCCTTACCTTCTTACTTCCTTTCTTTACCTTTTCTTACATTTTTCCAGATATGTACGGTCTATGTGTATTTTTTTGTGTCAAATAAATCTAATTCTTTCTTTCTTTCTTGATACCTATCAGTACCTAAATATAAATTAACGCGAACGGAGCTGCGTACAATAGCTAGAATCAAATATATAGGTATATTTATAATGGTTTGAAAAAAACAGTTGATCTTAACGACTGAGCCATCGGTGATTGCTCAGCCGATGGGTCACAATAAAAAGATTAAAAGCTATGACCCGAATACAAAAACATTAAAGAATTATGAAGTAAAATCGGATAAGTGCAGGTATACATGCACAGATAGCTAAAATCATAACCCTTTCGAATTTGCCGTGGTCGGGTAGAGGATGAATGCTTCCTCTGTCGTTGGGTTTAAGGCAATAACTTAGATGCTATCACGCAGTTATCAAATGCATCAGAAACATCTCGAAGGACGGAGAGCATTTTATAAAGAACATGGAAAAATTTAATATGTGGTGGAGAATGTTAATATACTAACCAATAGCTTAAAGTTTAAGTAACAAAGAGTTTTTTATTTAAATTTTTATTATTGCATGCATCGTATGAGCCATGAGTGTTTTTCAACATTTTTTCATTTGAGTATAATTCTTTGCGACCCCTTACATACAAAAATATGGATTAGAAACGAAGTAGGTAGGCTTCTGTTTATAAACCGTATTTTATTATGTTACAACAAATATTTTTGAAACATTTTTTTTCTTTATTACTTCGACTTCGTGACCCTCTGGCCCACACGTTGAAAAACGCTGGTATAAGCGACCCTTTTACGTCCCACTGCTAGGCATGGGTCTCCACCTCGAAATTAGGCGAGGTTAGACTTAGCCCCTTTTCCCACGTTCCGGTTGCCGGGTAGCCGGCGCCGGGTAACCGGTAGCGAACTGTATGGACATGTATGGCAGCTTTCACACGTACCGGCGTAATTTTCTTACATTTCGCTACCGGATACCCGGCGCCGGCTACCCCGCAACCGGAACGTGGGAAATGGGACTTATCTACGATCTGGCCCATACGTTGCTGTAGTGAACTTCACATACTTTTAAAGACTATTTAATATTATCAAGGATGCAGGTATTGTTTTCTAATGTTTACGCGAATTTCACTCATTATAATAAAACAATTTTTTACGGATTTTATCGCGGTTTATTAAGATTTTTACAAGCCCGACGTTTCGGATACTTTACAGCAACCATGGTCACGGGAGTCCTCCCGTGACCATGGTTGCTGTAAAGTATCCGAAACGTCGGGCTTGTAAAAATCTTAATAAACCGCGATAAAATCCGTAAAAAATTGTTTTATTATAAAGGATGCAGGTGTCATGATGTAACCCTTCAACGATCAAGCGGGTGACAAGATAGGTGCACAAGTTGTGAAAAACCCATTTCAATCCACACCTCACACTTGTAGTCCGAGTCCACATCTACTGGACATGTGCGTCTGAAAATGTGACGAAATACTTTTACATCGGGAGAAGATCTAAAAAACTTTTTTCTAGGTCATGTCAAGTTTCAACCTTTCGGACAATGCATTTTTTATGTCATAAGGAGGCAACCGACCAGTCGGAACCTTATGGTGACCACCGACGCCCACAGACATCCGCACAACCGGAGTTATGCAGATGCGTTGCCCTCCTTTCCCTGTCCCCCTAATGGGCCACTGGAAACTAACAAGCCGCACGAAACCGCACCGCGTTCGTGCTGGCACAATTCAACTGCAAAGCAGCATGACTCTACTTCTTATCTATTTACTATAACTTAAACTTCCTCGAATGATTTTGAGGAGCAAACCTAAGTTGAAGATAAATATATACAATACCATTACAAAGATATTATGGCTTAATAAACTCGTCGCGCAGATGGCAGAAATGACCACTTGACGTGGAGTGATGATGATATTCAGTCCATGAGATGTTATCGTCAAATATAAATAGCAAAGCTCACTAATAAATCTGATAAGCATCAGATGTTTATAAAAACTGTCCATGTATGAGTCGAATTTGAGCTAAGGGTTCCTTACATTCAAAAAGTTTGTTTCAGGCAAACAAAAAGGATGGAATTTTTTTTACACGGAAAATGGAAAACTCTGTTTAAATAAGGGGCTTTTTTATAGATTTTACACCTTTTTTCCCTCTTTTATCTATATTTGATAAACGTTCAGTTTTCTTTATTTTCTTTAAATAGAACTATTGAACAAACAGTACCAAACTGTACATACTTATTTCTTGTGTAAAATCCATTATTTTTAATAAAACCAAAGTTGCCCATAACAAACTTGACTGAACTGATGACACAATTTGAGGCTTTGAAAATCTGACAAATCGGCTATTGTACAGAACCCTAATTACCATACAAAACAGACATTTTTTGTCCAAAACTCCCACCCGGAAAAAAATTCAACCGAAAAATTGCGTATTTATCAATCGCTGTTTTGACTTCTCCTATGGGCAAGCGTTAACACGTCTCAAGAGGTCAAAAAAACCTCTTTAATCCGTCATCCAGCTTCCATAATATGACTCACGATACCACCCAGCGAGAAGCCGGTAGGGTATCTCGCTCACGCGTATAGCTCCGTCCCTCTCACACTTTTTTTTACCTCCATTGAAGAGTTTACTGTCAAAATAAGGATTATAAGAGCATTTGGATGGTGGTATGCTAGATCTATTTAGTTAACAATAATATCAGTTGTGTCCATCTAGAAAAGGGATTGACTATTGTACCCTTGTATTTATGAATATTGAGCTGGCTAATTACAGTCAAGATATACACTTTATATGCTTTTCACTGTTGGACTCAAACAGTGAAAAGCCAGTTGTACACAGAGTTCCTCGAAATTAGGCAAGGAGCACATAATAAACTGTCAATTCAGGTTATTTTGTATGGGAGGTAAACCTATCTGGTAAAGTTCAAATGTGATACCTTTTTAAATCATTTGAAGTGTCCAAATAATGTAAATTATATTTAATCAAATCATAGACTTCAAATTTAAACAAAAGATTATCAGATAATGAGTCAAGTTACTGCCCTAATATGTAATTAGTATATAAGATAATGTATGTAAGTATTAAATAAAGAGTTGCAACACATCGGCACACGCCGTTGCCTTCCTCACATTTGGACGACCCAACACGGAATAGGATTTACTTTGCTTTGCTAAGGAGCACGTAATGTGGACTTTAGGAATGGGTTTGTTGGTTTGAACACCATAATCAAGGTACTTTAATATAATTAATCTTAGTACCTACATTATAAAATCAATTTTGAAATTAGTAAATTGAATAAAATAAATATAATTTACTGTTTGAAACTTGTTTAGTAACCATCTGCAGCCAAAACCGAGGACCGATATAACATACAATTCCATGACCTCCACGACGTATCTTCATGGCTGTCATGAAGTTTAATCCACTTGAGGCATAACACCATCCAAGTTGGTATTTAAAAAAGGACCACTTGGATGTCTTTGAATGATGACTTAATTTTAAGAACCTCCGCAGACCGGCCAACCGGGGACCGGGCACAGGCGAAGGACTTCTTTATGATATAATTAATATAATAAACCTAAGTTTGTTTGAACGTGCTAATCTCCGAAACAAATAAAAAATATAGTTCATATTTAGCCCAATTATTGAGTAAGGTTAGTAAGAGGATGATGGCCCATTGGGGGGGGGGGGGGGAATTGGAGTAGGGAAATGTATGTGTAATACGGATGTGTATGGGCGCCGTGAGGCTCCGACTGCTCGTTTACCCCGTGAAGACATAAAATAAAAGAGGAAAGTTTTTTTTTTAATTTTAGGTGAAACTACGCATACGGCTTTATGTTATAATTATTATAAGAATATAAAGGCTTTAATTATAATTCGATTGTTAGGAGGAAATCTTTATATATATATATATATATATATATTTCTTGTGTGTGTGTATGTCACTGAATTGAAAAAGTTCAGTTTATATATAAATTTCTAACGTACTTTTCACGGAGCTAGGTGAACGTGGTGTGATTGTTGAATAATATTATTAATTAATGTCTAAGTAATTGAAACTGAATATTTTGTACCCCAAATCTCTAAAAAAAAGCTGCCTTTAACTACATCGATAATCTCAGTTACCTAACAAAATCAAAATGTTTTCTCAACCTATTTATATGTACCTAAGCTGCTAGAGACTGCTGTTTACAACACTTAACTAGCAGCTCTGAATATTGTTGGCAAACCTAAATGCCAAAATTTGAGCTCAAGCGCTTTCCTTTTTTAATAGACCTGGTACCCGATATCTGAGTTGGTAGACAGAAGTTTCTAGCAGATCTTAGATAATTAATTATTAGCCTTTATATAGGCGAAGCTGAATGAAGCGCACAACTCTCCTGTGGGTGTACAGTCAAATATAGCCGGTGAAGTATGGCCGCGCTATCAGTTACGACACACGATATCATTTTGTTTCGACATTAATCGCGAGCACAGCCGGGCTACGTTACATGTCACAAGATCCCACGTTATAACTACCCTCCATTTGTACACTTGTTACTACACTAAATATAAAATCGAGTCCGTAAAAATATGGACCTAGAAGATCCCTCCCTGTTTAATTTTCGCTCTTAGAAATACAACTCTAGCTTCTTCGTTATATCAATAATCACATTCGAATGGAGATTCACGAATTATGAAAGGAAAACGGATGACAGAATTGGACCTAGTGAGTACCTACTATTCATCGAGCATATAACCGGATAGACCTAATGTCAGCCATAAAATTCCAAAACTGTTCAGTGATTTGTCACTGACGTAATAGCAATTCAACCAACCAGTGGTTTTTACGTATGTCCTATCGGCAAATCATCAATCAACAGACATTTGTCGGCCAATCTAAGCGCAGAACCGGCGCAGCGTCGCAGCTGTGGTCGCAACACAGGGGTAAGCATACAAAACACATAACATTACCACTCTATTCAGGTTATACGCTCGCTGGAACTGCTATATAAATAGTTATGTGACCACTTCGGAACATATTTTAATTGCCCCGGACGCAGCGCGAAAACGCTCTTACTGAACACTGCCAAACAGTCAAGAGCTTCTTTCAACTTTTTTGTAGGACAACTTAATCTGCTGAATTTCAAATCTAGCTGATTTCGCTTGCGAAGACTATTCTGTAGATTAAATAATATATTCATTAACTACGGAACTCTAGTACATTAGTGTACTTTAGTGCCTGAGACTTCGTCTGCGAAAGATTAGATTTTGGACAATTCACACAATATCTTTATAAATTATATCCTATGTGTTATTCTGATGTATAAGCTATATGAGTGTAAAGTTTCATTAAAATCCATTCATTAATTTTTGTGTGAAAGAGTAACAAACGTACATACAAACTTTCGCGTTTATAATATTAGCAGGATTACATCTTGCGGACCGTGAAAAGTTATCAACATGAGCTGATCCCCGCTACTCGCATTCAAGAAGGCCAGGTTAAGTTGGAGGTAGACACTACATCTTCCCGAACATACCTACATTATAATATCTACAGAAATTCCAAATATTTCATTCAGCTCACAGCCCTACCACCGGCGAACACAAAACAAAAACAACCACTTGATGATCTCTACTAATTCGTGTAACTTAATAATTACAACAATCCTTACAACGTGTAATTTGGTTTTTGGGACTTTTTATTATTGATACATCTTTGCAAAGAAAACGAAAATGCTTAAAATGATGATAGCTTTTAAAATAGCATTAATGCATTTTTAATATCCCATTTATATCATGTCGTATGTAAATGCGAAGATTCATAAGTTTGTAATACACACGCATAAACCGCTGACCACCATTTTCTATTTATGCATTGTTACGCCATTTAACAAATGATACCCCAAATAATATTATTAACGAGAAAGTGAGTTTGTTTGTTTGTTACGCTTTTCCATCCGAACTGCTAAGTCTCGTATTATCATAACAAAATATCTTCCATGTTTATGATATAAGTATCTCGCAAAAATATTACTTCATTAACAACATCTAAATTAAAAGTAAAATAGCAGCAATAATTCTACATTTAATTTTAAGGAGCAATGCTGCTGGCAACATTAATGACATAAGCAGTAAGTATGTTTTTAAAATCTCTGAATTTAATTAATCTGGACTGAAAAACTAAACGGTCATGTTAAATGGTTTTGTCGGCAAACATTATAATCGGATGCACAGATCCTGACTGATGGCAATATTTTTTAAAAATTAATATGGAGTACAAAAAGAAATATTATGTAAAGATCTTATGCTTTGGGTTAGTCACTATTAGCCTCTATATCTTCACGGTCATTTATATTCAGTATTTATAAAAAGGTTTAAAAGCCACCGACCATTTAAGGCTAATTTGACTGCTGTCAAAATAGTATTTAGACTATGATGGATGATGCACCTTTTGTTAGTGACAAATCCAATCGTTATTTTAAACGTTTCAAAAGATAACCTTAAAACACACCTAATACCTACATATAAAATAGCATTTTAAATTTTAATAATTGTGGTAAAAAAGAATCAATATAAACAAATTTGAGGCCTTTGCCTAGCAGCGGGGCAGCATAGGCTAGTAACAAATGCGAAGAACAAGGAATAGTTCACATAAAAAAAGTGTTAAAAAGGACTATAAATGAAATAATTTACTAGGTGATTAAATAAAAGCCCGCGGCAATCAATGATGTCCGTTAACGCCATGATGAATGTAAACTAAATAACCCTTTTATTATAGAGTAAGTTCAATCATCCATAATTCAACATAATTGGCCTTATTAAAGTTTCGCACGAGCTTAAACGCAAAAATGATAATAGCGCCATACCTTAAATATATTATTTACTCCACAGAAGTTAGTGCTGGTTGGTAATCATAGACAATTATTTTTAACTAGCCACCCACGGACCATTTAAAAAGCGCACTGGAACGGATTCCACTTCGCGCCAACTTTTAATTCGTTGACAACACCAATGGCCAATCAATTAACGTTGGAACACGAATTTGTCACCAATACTGGCTGTATCATCAACGTCCTATTGCCATACAACTATAACCTCTATCCTTCAGATGTTAACATAAAAATAAAGTGGCTCATTCATTTAAGTGTTGCTACAGAAATAAACTGTCCTATAAATACGTTCGCGGCAGCATTAGTTTCACTAATCACATATTAAACGCACAAAAGCGAAAGCTGTGAAATGGTGTATTTGACAGGACCGCAGTTGGCGCCAAATTCGCTGTCACTCTGACAGAAGCGTATGATTAACGGATCGAAATGGCGGGTGAAAATAAATACCAGACCATTAAAGTGTGGGATAAAAATATTAACAATTAATAAAATTTTATATGGCCACACACTGAGATGTTGAATATTTATTTTCATTTGTTTTTCATATATACGAAACCTGACGATTGTTCCCATTAAAGTTATTTTAAAACTGTGTATTTAATAATTCATCGCTGAGTGCCATCACTTTTATAGTGTTGCCAGAAATAAAAAAGTTAATATTTATAGACGTGTTATAATAATAAAGTATGTATAATGTGTTATAAGTAAGTTAATTTTGAAAGCTCCGCGTTCACGTGGTTATCCACCTCTTATAAAAAGTATGAACGGTGATCTTCTAAGGACCACCTAAGACCACCAAACTTTGAACGGGCTTGAACATGCATTATGTCTACCCATATGATCAGTAGATACCTACAAACATTATGTTGTTTGTAAGTCTGAGGTAATCTTTGATGAAACACATCCACTTTAACGCGGTTGAAGCTGCGGACAACAGTTAGTCGGATATAATTTTAACAGGCTCTTGTTTTACTTAAGCTCCTTTAAGCACATTATTTTTGCGCATGCAAAGAATTTACATTACTATTAAGAATTAAAAATTCTATGCTATTATGGCAACACTTTGGATTGTTTGGTAAGTACCGGTGGAAGGGTGCACTTGTTCCGCGCGACCGTATATATGGTGTATTATTTCTTCCGTCATACAACTTACTTGAGTTTTGAAATGAACAGCAGGAAAGTTTTTTTTTTATTATCTTTATTTAAATAGGAGTTTTTGTCCAACAAGGCACGTCAACTCCATTGTTTCTACTAATTATACAATACATAAAATACTATTGAAACTTATATAATAGAACAGAATTTAATACATATCTCAGATGTAGGTTTTGATAAAATAGACAGGAAAGTCTTAATTAAACGTATTACGTAACGTATTAGTATTAATGAAACGATATTGCATAATCTTGCACATCAAAATATGAATAAATGCAACGTGTATATGCGTGAACTCTATGCACATTGTATAAACTCTACCCCTCTGGCTCGCGTCATAGTGTAATAACAGTTAGGGAGAAGATAAAACGACTTGGAGAACAATAGAATTTGGAGTGGCAACTCTCATCAATCGAAGTTAGAAACATCTCCGGTTAGATAAGAGTCCAATTTAAAAGTAGCATTAACTTACCTTCAGATAAAAGTTTGGGGGTTTAGTGACGTACTTTGTCGATAGTCTCATCTTTTGTATTTGTTTAATAATATTGTTTGAAAACAAATACTACAAATAAAATTATTACAAAATATGTTTATGGAGAACAATCTTATTCTATGTGTTTTAGCAAATTTCAAATATACAAATATTATAAAATTGAATGTAAGTATTATAAAGTTTTTTATTTTCTATCTTAGCCTTAGAAGGTGTAAGGAAAAATAAATGAAACTTTATATCAAACTGCATTAACTTTGGTGACCAAAATAACTTTTTTATAAAATCAATAATAATGTTTATAAAATAACGTAAAAATTGTATGAGACAGTTTGTTTAGTAAGTACGAGAGAGAGAGAGAGAGAGAAAGAGAGAGAAATAAATTGTATTTTAAACATAAAAATCGGACATCGCGGAAAAACTCCAAATTTCACCCTCACCATCTCGATGTCCGGAAATCCACAACAACTCGATTTTTACGGCATTTCCTGCCTCGCACGACTAATATATGGAATCAGCTGCCTCCTATGGTGTTTCCGAACCGATACGACTTAGGGACCTTCAAGAAAAGAGCATACTCATACCTGAAAGGCCGGCAACGCACCTGCTAATCCACTGGTGTAGCGGGTGTCTGTGGATGTCGCTCTTCACTTACCATCAGGTGAACCGACTATCCGTTTGCCCCCTCTTCTATATAAAAAAAAAGTAATAATAACTATTTAAATATCTACTGGGATATGTTTTAATATCTTGTCGATGCTTGTCACATCACCAGAGATCCCTTATCGACTATAATCGGTCAATTTCTGTTTTACAGATTATAAAGTTTTTTTTATATCACAGGTAGACCGTCGTTAACGTGTAGATTACATTATGCCGGTAGTAAGATTTTTCTTTTTTCCATAATTTTATTTGACGAAGGTCCTAATAGTTTAAGATAATAATCATTGGCACATATGTTAGTATGAGTTATTTTAATTCTCTTTTTTTCCCTTTTCCTTTATATGGTATATCTCCATGTATGGATATGCAATTATATCATAAAAATAAGTTTCGATGAACTCATAATTTAAAAAATCACGGGCCCAGAATCAATAATAATATATTAATATGATTCCAAAAAAAAATATTTATAACGAATACAGTCCGTGTTGCTTAGTAAAAAAAAAACTAAAAAACACGCATTAATAGCAAACCCAAAAAAAATTGAAATATTTTTCAATGGATGAATTAAATGGGTTAACAAAATTACTTATTGTAAAAAAGCGTGGTGCTTGTAAGTTTTTATATTAACTTTACTTTTAAGAAATAGATACTGATGAAATATCTTTAATAATGAATATTGAGCACCTCACGCTTTTTTACTATAAGTAATTTTTACAAAAGAGACTAAAAACAACACAAGTGATGTAGGTAACTTGCGCGCCTTACGCCTTCCTAGTATGTGCTATCCTGATTATCCTGATCAGGATATTGGAATTATTTTATCAAATAATACAATACTTTTGTCATCGGTCCTCGATAAATCTACAAAGTTTGAACAAAATCTGGTCGTTAGAAGTGATTCAAAATCAAGTCTAAAGGAGTCGGTTATAAACATACATACAAACATACAGGTGAAGCTATTATAAAGCGTGTAAAACTCAGAAAACTCAGAAATCTTAAAAATAAAGAACTTATTAAAGCCAAGTACATGATTTCTTTTTATGATTGCTATTTAATATATGAATATTTACGTTCATGAGCATTATAACATATATCTATTTTGATTTTTTATTTTGCTAAACCAATATTAAGTACGACAAAGCAATCCTGTTACTTAACACTCACAACAAGCTAATATTTTTAAAGCTTCTGCATGAAAAGTCTCAGTGATCATCGTACGTGGAAGTAAATATCGAGTATTTTAGCCTTATTTAGGCATTGCCAAAAGTGCCAACCAACTCTACTCAACGACTCTTTAGCCTTGTTTTTGCATGACCAAGACTTTAGATCTTTTTCTTCTCTTCTTCTCGATAAATTAGTAACTTAAGCTTTGTTTCTGCATGACCAAAAGTATCAACTCCTCGCATCGACTCTGTGGTATTATCGGGTATTTTAGCCTTGTTCCCGCGTGTTCAAAAGTACCAAGTCCCAGCGACTCATTATAGAGTTATTGCTGACGTCCATCGGAGATAATTATAATGGATACGCGACACCGGCTGACCCGCTAATCCCGGATCATCCCGGTCCGCGCCGGGGACAGCGACGTTTGTTTTGACAAATTCATTCTGCGTCCGCCATTCAAACTATTCTTATTTTAGACTTAGGGTTGCTGAACCATTGGTGATTTTTATGTACAATTTATAATTTTTTGATTGCGTATTAGAATCTAAGGGTCGGTTGACCTCCAATTAGACGACGATCTCCTTGCAGTGGCCGGTTCCGGTGATTGGCCATCTTGGCGTTCATTCACAGAGGATGGGCCTCTTTTAATGATATCCAGCAGTGAACAAAAAAGGCTGCTAATGATGATGATAATATATATTATATACAAAATTTAAGTGTCACTTTGTTTTTCCGTGATGAACTCCTCAACTTCTGAACCGATTTTAACCAAATTTTGTATACAGTGTGCAGTTTGATCCAACTTGAGAGATAGGATAGTTTATATTTCAAATTATAATCGCAATTTTTTATTCATAAATAATAATTTTACTGTATTGAATAGTTACTAATAATTAATAATAAAAATTAATAGCCACAGCAACGCGTGGCCGAGTCTTCTAGTTAGAATATAGTTTTCTAGTATTGGTCACTTACTCGTCTCAATATCTTTAAAATATAGTTTCATGTATGACATAAATTTTACAAACAAGATTACCTACGTCCAATCTTCAAATTGAACATAAACAACATCTTAAAATATTTTCATTATATGTTAGGTACTTGTTTTTCCCAAGTTAAAGTCACAGTAAAAGCTCAATATAGCTTTTGATATAATATTCATATTTTTATTTTACTTAGCTTTCATCATCATCATCAGCCTCTATTCTTCCACTGCTGAACATAGGCCTCCCTCAATGAACGCCAAGACGGCCGATCCCTCGCCACTCGCATCCAACACGGACCGGCCACTACACGGAGATCGTCTTCCCACCTGGTTAATGGCCGAACAACACTTAGCTTTATGATCAGCTAATTATAAAAACATAAGTACTTATATCTTTCTTAATCAAATATTAAAAGTTATAAAACTGCGTGGAGTCATTAATTTTCTGCACTTGTGAAGCCATGACTTATCAGGGACAACTACATATTATTGACTCTGCATTTTATATAAATTTTTTTACACAGGATATTATCATATTGGTGTCAACCCTAGGTGCAGACTGGGTGGCCCCTTGCGTCTGATACACTGGCAGTTCAAAACAAAACCAAGAGTGCGAGACAAGGACGGACGTGACGTCATGCCGCCCGTCTCACTCGCACACCCCACGTTACTATACGCATTTCACTAATACAAAGTATTCTACAACTATTGCGGTTAAACTAGAAGCTAGACAAACGTGGTTACGACTGTGGTAAACCTCTGTGAATATTACCAGCTGTACAAATTTTCTTTGAGAAACTATGTCTTTAAATACTCGATACCTAGCTCTACCTATCTCAACTTCATTATGATCATCGCTTTATATACAGGCCTCTTTTAATGGAGAGAAGCCTGTTCCCCTAAATCTAAATGTCCCTGTTATAGTAATGTTAATCCCGCCTAAGGTTTTTCATTCAAAAGATAAGACAATTTACAGAATTATAATGACCATAAGGTGCATCCTGTATAAATATCAAAGTTATCTTCACGCCGCATACATTCCAGTAAACTACCCCTAACAGAAATATACAAGTGAACACATGTTCTATTCGAGTGGTGGCTGGCGATAGCGAATTTTATTCCACGTCATTAGACACCCCCAGGGTACATTTTTAGGGGATGTACCCTTGTTTATTGTATTGAATTTAAACGCAAAGCGTGTAAAACTACCCATATCATTGTCTATGGATAGAACATATTGTATCTGTGCATTGATTTATTGTCTATGGTTTGAGCGGTAACTCGGATTAAAAATAATTTGTACGGTGTTTGTATCTTATTCTCTGTGAAATCCTTAGTCTTTGTTTACTTGTTTTTAGGTTCTAATTGTTATCGTGTAAAGTGAGAGAGAAATAGTAAGAATGGACATACTTTAAAAAGTAAGGTTTCTAATTTACATTTAATTTAAAACAACTAGAAGTATCAAAGTAAAGTATCTCTAATTAAAATAGCCTGATGTTAATCCGAGTGACAATTTTTCTGTGCCTCTCTAATGTCTCTATAACTCAAGTACCTACATCGCAACTAATAACTCTCGCTATTTTCGAACGAAGACAAAACTCGTAAATGTCAAAATTGACAGTCCGCCATCTTGGTGGGATCCCCGCCAACGTGTAGTCTCAATATCCCGCGATAATTACTGTAACGATTAGTCAAGTTGCAAAACATCCTTTACACGGTCGCGTAACCAAATCATAAATTTTGCTGACTATACTGTCAATTATGCTAGAGATCCTACTATGAGCGTTCATCGATTACCCGATTGATCTAAAACCTTTTTTAAAGCCCAATATCACAATCCAAAGCTTTAAAACTATTTGAATGTAAATAAGTAAACCGGTTCATGTTTTGTTTTTTATGTATGTTTCAACGTGTTAATTGGTAACAATAGAATATCAATTAAATGAAGAGCTTCATCATCATCATCAGCCTCTATACGTCCACTGCTGGACATAGGCCTCCCTCACTGAACGCCAACTAACAGCTTATAGTTTATATATATTCATAGGTCACAAAGCCATTCTAAGTAATATGAAAGGGATTTAATTCTATAGAATTATGAAATCTTAAATCCCTTTCATATTACTTAGAATGGATATTTAAATAATTTCTGCTACCTTTCCTTCATACATATAAAATTTGTTAAAATTTAAAACTTCACTTTATACTTAATATAACCAAACATACGAGCTTTCAACTTACTTCAGGAAACTTTTCCGCAAAACCCAAAAATAGTGTTTTTTAATCAATAAATGAACAACAATAATATATTACATTATAATATACATACACTATATGTATATTTATCGTATGTATATAATATCCAGTTACGCTTCGGTGTAAACGCGCCGCGTTCAGAGTTAAGACGGCTCGGGTAATGGAAGAAACGCTTTGCTGTTAATTATTGAGTTCTCTGTTCCTCGGAATTACAACCTCTTAGACTCGCCGGTGACCCTCGGGACTAGGCTGGATATAATACTAGACACAACTAAACGGTACTTAACTGTAAATCTCGCTAATTAATATTATAAGTATCTAGATTGTAATCCGCATTGGACCAAGATTGAATGAGTCCTTCATTAACAAAAAATGCAAGCCAGTCTCACGCGCTGAGGATTCCGAAAAGAAGTATTTTTTAACCGTAGCTTCTTGCCGAATTTCATGATTTAATGTAAATCGAAAGTACCCTATATGCTTTGGTTTGAAGGACAGTGGAATGACCCTAAAAGGGCTGCGTTCGTTTTGTTTTGAGGAATGGAACAATACTTCTACCGTTTGGAGAATTGCGCTGTGCCGTACCGCTTTGCTGTGTTTCGGAGAGAAGGACAGGGCAGGCAGTGTAATTATTGGCACAGAGACTTACCTTCTTACACCTCAGCATAGGCAAAGCATTATTGAGTTGCTTATCCTGAGACGTAAAAAGGTAACATCATCATCATCATCAACAACATCAGCCCCTATCCTGAACTGCTGAACATAGGCCTCCCTCAAAGAACGCCAAGACGACCGATCCCTCGCCACCCGCATCCAACACGGACCGGCCACCGCACGGAGATCGTCTTCCCACCGGGTTAATGGCCGACCAACACTTCGTCTACCCGAACGCGGCCTCCACTCTTGAACCTTATTGGCCCATCGGCCATCCGTTCTCCTGAGTATGTGACCAGCCCACTGCCACTTCAACGAGCTTAATCTTTGCGTAAGAAATAACATTTAAGAAATTCTATATTATTCTAATTATATTCATAGAGCTGATGATTATTTTTATGTTCGATAGTAACGATTCATCGTCTCACCGCTCACTGTCTCACCGTCTCACCGTCTCATCGTCCAACAATGTGAATAACTGAGACCAGTGTAACGTTGAGAAAACGATCGGGCTCCAATTAAAACATAAAATTAATTACGGGTAAGGCTCAGTACACACTGAACGACTTTAATATAAAATATCAAGTGAAAGAAAATTTGGCTAGAGAAGTAAGTGAGCCAAGGGCACTACTAAACTCTTAGGTATGGGCTAGTGCTTTTAAGAGCTTGCTAAAATATGCTCCAACTCTACCTGAGTATATTTAAGAGAGGGAAGTATAAGCTTCCATTATCAAAAAACATCTTCTAGATTGGTAAAAAAATATTCTTTTCAATTGTGTAAACTTAACGGTATGTTATGATAACAAGAAGGCGATGAGTGGAAAATTACTAATCATGATGAGATAAAAAGGATGATGTTCATCATCATCATCATCAGCCTTTATCCGTCCACTGCTGAATAGAAGCCTTCTTCAATGAACGCCAAGACAACCGATCCCTTAATTGACTTTCGCATCCAACAGGGACCGGTTACTGCACGCAGATCGTCTTCCCACCATGTTGATGGTCGACCAACACTTCGTCTACCTAAACGCGGCCTCCACTCTTGAACCTTATTTAATAGCCCATCGGCCATCCGTTCTCCTGAGTGTGTGATCAGTCCACTGCCACTTCAAAGAGCTTAATCTTCGCGTGATATCGGTCACTTTAGTTCTCTAGTGGATGTCTCCGTTTCGAATCCTATCTGCTGCCATAGAAACACCCAGCATAGCATGCTCCATAGCACGTTGAGTGACGTTAAACTTCCGGACCAGTCGTAAATTTAGAGGCCACGTTTTGGCCCCGTAGGTCATCACGGGGAGAGCACATTGGTCGAAGACTTTCGTCTTCAAAAACTGCGGTATAGACGACGTGAGTATATGGCTAAGCTTTCTGAATGCTGCCCATCCCCATTGAATCCTCCTGGCGGCTTCCCTTTCAACGTTATGTCTACCTAGTTGCAAAGTTCGAGAGACGACGTTAAAATATATAAAAATATAGGTACCTATATAAAACTTAGTTTTATATGAATTCGTAATGTGTACCTACTTACCTTATAGAGTTAGTGCATATGAAGAAAGTAATTTTAAAATTATGATTTAACAACATTTACCTATAACATTTTAATACGACTACCTATAGCTTAAATGTGCCTCTTTCATTACATACGGACTGATAGACAGATTTAGACATTTAGACATGTTTAGCTTAGATTTGGAGACATATTTAACAAAAAGGACCTAAACGTTCCTTTCCGACTAATAACGTCAGTTTTTAATAAAATAAGTGTGAATGAAGCTTTACAGACCACCCTCGACGCGTCTTAGAATTTGCTTCGGTACATACAGACAGATATCACTATCTATAGATATAAAGATTTATTAGTAGGAGTTATAACCGACTACGAATATAAAAAGAGCACGTTGTTACGAATACTTGTATGGTACCAATATTATGCAAATAAAACTGTGATTTGCTGTCGTTCGTTTTTAACCAACTTGAAATAAATAAATGTTATTCTTATTGTTTATTTTGAATAAGTTTTTTGATAGCAACATATTATATTGTAATAAAATAAAAATAATAGTATTTGATATAGTTATTGTAAGCTTTAAATTCTGCAAGAAAAAATATTTTCTTACATAAAATATACCGTGCAAGCCGTCTTGGCGTTCACTAAATTGCTACACCTCTTATTAAAAAGATGTCTGCATGATGTTTTTCTGTTGTTTTGAAAGTAAACAAAAAAAAGGTAAAAAGGTCAGCAAAATATTTACAGCATACACATTGAAAATGTGAAAATCCCCCACTGCCATCAAACTTCCAAATTCATCAGTAAAAAAATAGTAATAGTAATCTAAAGTAAAAAATCTTTACATACACTAATACTTATTATACAAGCTTGTAAAATCACGGGCAGGATCGCTAGTAAATAACTTTATTGTTATTGGCAATTATATATAAATAATGATATCTCGGTAAATAATTGTACGTACAGACGCCGTTGCCGAATGGAAGTGACCCTGTTAACCTGGAGGAAATTGTTAGTCTGAGAAATAAGCGGAAAATGTGATTAACTTTGACTTGGGACGAGGGATACGCGAACAGCGAGTTAGAAATACGCTGGTTGCTTGCTGATAATTCTCGTTCTATTCAGCCTACTATAATATTGCTTCACTATACCACTATAGTCGGTTCTAATGGAAAAAGACTTCTTTAAATAAACGCCAAGATGGTATAATATGCTATTCGCTTCTATATTAGCTCTTAGGTTGAAAACTAAAGTCATAATACAATTATTTCAAATATCTGTGGTACAAAACGATTAGTATTAAGCTTTTTAAGGACGATGATTATATTATAATTCGTTGATCACCCTTAAAAATAATGTGAAAATATCTTACTGTTAGTCTGCTCAATCACGTAACTAACATTTTTTTTCTGAAAATGACTTCATTGCATTGCTGAATAGTGCAATGATACTTATGATTTAATTAATGATTTTTTATGACATTTACCCATCCTAAAATTGTGCTGAAGTAAATTTCTACTTCGCTGCGATAGAAAAGAAATAGATACATTTCGCTATATTAAGTCACTTGTACCATGGCAGAAGTATTCGCATAAGTCTTTCAATTAAAATAGTTTTAACTGAAACGAATTAGAGGGCCCCTTGTGCGACTGAGGGGAGGGGAAGAGCGGGGTTTATCGGCCATCTTAATGTTCATCTAGACATCGAATAGATTTCACGCAGATATACCACCTACGATGGTATATGTTATTATTATAATATTTATTTAATTTTAATACAGTCGCAAGCACATTCACAACAATATATTATACGCAAACAAACAATATCAGATTTTAAGATTGCCAAAGTTTTAGGTAAAAGTCCAAGACATGATATTTTATATCTCGTTTAAAATAGTTTTGAACAATAAAAGAAATCGTATTTTAAACCGCATAAAAGCGTTTGTTAAGACAATAGTCTAATAATACCGTACAGTAAGTTAAGCTTCTTCACAATACGTGTTAAGTTTATTGACGTCTATGAAAGCTTTTACTTTAGCAAAGCTCGGAGCTTTCGTAATAAAGCTCTCGCAGAACTCCCCGTGACGTTTGAGTGAGTTTTAATTAACAAACTTGTAGGCAATTGGAATTTTCCGGGAGTTCCAAAGGTCCTGGGACTTTAAATTAGTAACCTGGATAAGGTTGTGTGGGGAGGGATGTGGATATGATGTGATCCATGATGAGTGATACTATTTCAAGTGATAATTATACCTCATAAGGACTGCTTGTATTAAAAAACCATCGTCTTATGGCTGCCATTATATCTTAAAAAGAAAAAAAAGCTTAGCGCAGTTGAACAGTCAACAGTGGATGGAAAGAAGATGATAATGATGATGACGTATAGGACAAATCTATTGATATGTGAAAGATGGAAGTACATATTTATTATATTCTTTCTCTACTATGAAGTAGTATTTTTTTTTCTTTAACGCCGAGAAATGCTCTGATGCATCCGGCGGGGGAGTGGGTCTTCCCACACGGGTATGTGGGACTCGCTGCGACCGAAAGCTGGTAAGTGGACGCAGCTCTACCCACTAAAACCCGGCGAGTGCCACCAATGCCGCCTTTGGTGAGGTGCCCCGGATCTAATAAACAAACAGGGCACCTCGACGGCTAGTCAGTCCACAAAGGGACCGACGCCACCTCCACCGACAAGTTGTTCCGCACCACAGAACAACCTACCTACCACTAGAGGAGGGATCTAGGGCAATCTGCAGACAAATTAAATATTTAGCCTGAAATATTTAGACGCTGTATAAAAAAATCAATTGATAAAGAAAACCATCTCTACTCAGTCCGCTATCGTCTCTTGACATAATATACACATAATATATTCTTCTTGGAAGATATGAATTGATCAATAGACATGAAATACTATGGGAACGCTATTGTTGCTGCTTTCATGTCTTTGTTACATTGTCGAGTCTGATCACACAGAACAAGCGATAACATATCACTTTAGACTATAACACTGTCTTTTCCTACTGAAGAAGAGGTTTTCCAGAGGGGCACACGGGGCCCGTGCCCTGGGCACCCATCTTCACTAGTTCTCCGAATTTTGTGTGCCCATGGGCCCCAGGATTCCCGTAGATGGTTTAATTGATTTAATAAATTAAAAAAACCAAACAAATACAATAAAATTGTTTATAAACCAGCTTTATGTGTTTTATTTATAGCACTGTATGTTGATTTGTGTTTTTATTTTGTAAAATTAATGAAATTGATAAATTGAAATGAAATTTATTTAATGGATATTTTAACGCCATCTAATTTATTACAGAAAGGTCTTTTTTTTTTCGCAGGGAAATGATTTTACGCATGTAGCCAGGATCTCGGGTAGATCCTGACCCTATGTGGGACTCGCACCTGGGAGTGCCCTACCCGTAAATTAAAAACCACTGCGAGCGCCTTCAGCCGCTTTAATTTGAGGGTCCCGGATAGGCATTCAACAGGATCACCTCAGCGACAGGCTGGCCCCGGCGAAGGCCAGACTACTCCTCTTAAGGGGGGCTGCCCGGCTGCTTGGGCAATCCCCGCGACGTCGTGTCATACTGGGCCCAGGTTCCCATCCTGAACCCGACACGAGCACAGGGGCGCTACTGGAGGCGCATTAAGTAGCGCCTCCTGCGCACCCCCGTTCGTCACCCACGACAGAAAGGTCTCCTTCTACAAGATGTAATCCCAATCGAATTTATTTTTTGGCGATAAAAAAAAAAACCAAACACACAGTACAATTGAGAACCTCCTTTTTTCAATCGGTTAATAAAGAGACAATGTTTGTAACCTTGGATGTAGGAGTAAATCTTCGGAACTCAACCAAGGTAAATATTTCACCAGTATAAGTAACAAACGTTTTGGCTGAGTGACATAGGTCATAAGGCGATAAAAATAATCATCATCACTTCTGATACAGCTGTAAATGTTAGCTAACACAGGCGAAGCTGTCTGCAATAGTCTTAAAATAAAGTAAAGCTTCCACAGTACAAAGGCTTGCGCACAATTCACACTTGGGCAACAACAAAGGCGGTGGTATGCGCGAACGCGTTATTTACGTCTCGTTATTTACGTACCGTAAATTGTCTAATTAGTTTTTCACGTTAATCAGCCTCTAATTACGTGGTATTTACGTGCTTACATTGTTGATTTTCGGCTATTTTGTAATTTAAATTAAGTAGTTCGTGTCGCCATCTTGGATTTCATTTTAATGTCACTAAAATACAATATGAGATTTTTTATAACCTAATCGTCATTTCATACGCAACTTCGTTTGGAATGACGATGATAGGCAACTTAATACTCTCCTGATTTCAAGAGGAACCCATAAGTAGGGCATATTAGTGGTTTATTTACTCCTTTTTATTACTGATAGTAATATAAAGTAGGTTACAGTATGTTAATTCAGCTGGGAGCGATTACCGATTACGCGTACGAAATTAAACATTATATTTATTATATGGAAATGATTAATTATGGTCATATACAATTATTGACTTTGTCATTTACGAGCATGTCTGCTAGAAACATTTGTGTCTATAGATACAAATTATGTAGGAAATATTTTACCGGTGGGAGGGATGTGCTCTTTCGTCTGTGTCGTGAAATAGCTTTTCTGTGTCTTGGAAAGAAGGGCAGGATAGGCAGTGTTAAATACTGACACAGACCTAACATCATATGCCTCAGGATAGACAACACATGAATGAGTTGCCTGGGCTCGTTCCAGGTAAACTAGTTTATGTTCATGGGCGACGTCGACCACTTACCAACTGGTGGCACATCTGTCAGTGTGCCCTACCCAACTAACATAAAAAGTGTTACGTTGGCCACCATGAGCTCTACTAACTTAAATACTGAACCATTTTTAATGGTATTTTACACACTGTGCTTCTGCTCACAAGACATAGCGAGAATGTGATTTTACCGATGGTACCTACCTGATTTAATATTGTTGAACTTCTAAAGTTTTCTGCACGATATCCTTCGCCTAAGTCCAAGATCGAACAACTACCACTTGGTACAAAATACGAGGCTATAGCTGCTTTGGTATAAATTAATCACAATAAAATACCAATAGATAATTCCAATGTATTTGGAAATACACATTAGGTACATAGTAATAAATCTGTAAGTCATGTCTATACTTGGGACTTTAAGAAATGCTTTACTATATTTATTATTCGCTATATCGACGCCCCGCAGCGTCGCCTCGTGTTACAACATTCTAATACTTTTAATTAGCAAATAGTCTAGGTATAATTACTTTGTCCCCAACTTTTTTCACTATCACTTATTCTACAGACAATTTGATCGAAATTAAAGGTCTGTAGCCATCGTTTTTAATTCAATAAACATTAATGTGTCAGTGAAATGAGATGCGCAAAAGACAACGACGATTCTGACAACCTACAATCAGGTGGCACGTCTGCCAGTTTGTCTAACTAACGTTAAAAAATATAGTCCCAGGCTTTTCTGTGAGCTTTATAAGGCTCAAATTCTAAGAGTATATTTCCATTTGATTAAATGTAGCCCTTGGACGGCAAGTTTTTATTCTAATAACATATACCTTTTTTGTTCGAAGGTTTTGAATTGATTTGATAATTGCTTACCCAATTTTATACTTGCACTGTTGCAATGCTCGATTAGAATAACAGCTGTCAAACCAATATAACAAACATATCATAAGCAACACTTTCTTTCTTCCAGAATGTCGCAAAAGCGATCGTATGAGGAGACTAAATGAAGAATAGTAGGCGGTAACTTGAATGGAACAAATTTGAAGTGCATCAAATAGAATATATGAACGAAAGGATTTAATGATGATGATAATTATACCAACATTATAAAGAAGACATTAGAAACCACGGGCACCATTTCTTACAAGTCAAATTTCGTAACATAAATAATAAAATGTTAGTATTGCAAACTTTATTGCCTATTCTATCGCACCTGTATTTTAGTTATTTACATACACCTGTACAAAAGTGATAAATTCAGTCCCACTTAAGACTTGAAATCATCATCGAACTTCGTTGACAATGCTCCTGACATCAAAGTATCTTATTGAACGTAAAACTAACTCTACTACAGTTCTACGGGTCAGTTGACCACTAATACATATTTACATTATAGTACATAGTAGTACCTGAAACACTATATATAGAGATAACTTTTCAAAATTTCTCTGAAGGCCTATTGAGTCTTATACGAGCCCATTTTACTCATCAAAGAGGATTTTTTATGTTAGTTGGATAGGCAAACTGGCAAACGTGCCACCTGATGGTAAGTGGTCGACGTCGCCCATGAACATAAACTAGTATACCTGACATAAGATGTTAAGTCTCAGTGCCAGTAATTACACTGCCTGTCTTGCCCTTCTACTTTCAAAATGGCTTTAAAACATTAACCGAGGAAAAGAGAAAATAATAAAAAAACACAATCATCCAATGGTTCCTTGCTTCTTACATTTAAAGCTAATGTACCGAAATGATTTGAAAATTAGGGATGTAGATAGACAATTGTCGATGTTTTACTCGTTATTGCTTACTTTAATATAGATTTATTTTAAAATTTGATATTTTTATATACTATGCTAAATGTGTAGTATAAACTATAAAAAAGCATTAAGATATAAAAATAATTTGATATCTTTTCTATAATCATAAACATTATATTATTAAATCCTGCACGTAAAAACTGTGTCTTACGTATACCTTCATCAAATACCAAAATTTGCATACAAGGCAGCAAAGGAACTTTTTTGTTCATTTTTATCTGCGTTTCACAATTAAATACGTCTTTAATAATCTTTCATGAATAAAAAAGTGAAAGCTACTGAGATGTTTATGATTTTAATATAGTACTTTAAACCTTAAAAAAAGCTTAAAAATATATTTTATTTTAATACTCTATTCTCGTATCGCCAGTATTTCAACGTAATGTAGCTGTTTGTTAAGTAATTGCAATTCACAGATTGAAAATCAGTAGATACCAATACAGGAAATAAAATTAAAAAACAAACAGAGAGCTAATCAAATTAAATCCTAGACATGAAGTGGTGATGTTACTTCATTAATATTTACAAGTTTCTGAGCGGGGGTTTCTTAAAAATTGCTTTTTAGGGATGTGATCCTCCAATCCTATTTATCGATAACTTGAATTTATTTCTGTAACCATTTCATTTATCTGCTTTGTATTTTTTTTTGCTGCTAATGTATATATTTATACATATTATAATGGCTTTATTTTTTAATATTTATCATACCGTGAATTAAGGTTTAACATTAAAAACTAATCAAATTATGCTGTTTAGCATATTAAAATAATACCGGTGTTTTATATCGTCTGTAAATTATATTGAGGGTGAGATTTATTGTATTATTTTTAGTAGACGTCATATAAATCATATTAATATATTTCTTAATCTATATAATATTATGAGTTGTAAATCATAAATAACACCAATTCCAAATAAAGGCAAATATAGTATGTTTAACGGACATGTATTTTTATGTAGGTAATCAACTTACTTCTAGTAAGTTGATAATCTTTGAAATGGATTTAACGATGGAATAATAAGAATTAATTGGTATGAAGGTTTTATATTATAATAATAGAAATACAAATCTAAAAAACCAATCAATAAAACAATCGTACAACGAAACATTTAAGCGTGGTCAGGAAGAAACTGCATGTTCTATAATTACATCATTCAAAAGAATACCTATATAAAGAAAAGTATAAACAACAAATTACTTTACAAAAAAGGTGATAACTCATCCAGGTGTAGCAAAAACCTATCAAGAACGAATCGGACTTCTAAGTGAGGGTTCTGGACTTTTATGTTTCACAAAAAAGTAAAAAAATGTACCTATGCATTATAATTTGTTTACATATTGTAATTATAATATGTATTGTACATTATAATATGTAACATTTTGTAAATTTCAAATCGTATTGTTATTTAAACATCAGCATAAGAATTTTAAAATCACTTAATAAAAGTATTTAACAATGTATTGTTGATATGGATTCTATTTAATTTTCTCAGTGTAACAAAAATAATTTATTTTATAAAATTTTACTGATGTTTACGTATGACTTTATGTAAATTTTATCAAGCTAATTAAAGTATCGTACATATTTTTTTAACTAGAGATCCCTAAAAACGTTACTACAATAAAAAGCGGTTGCCTTCCAGGTTGAGTATAATTATACCAAATTTGGAAAACCGTACCTAGAACAAACCATTGATACAGACTAGGTTATTTACCTTTACGTGGGGCCTGACTTACGCACAAACTGACAGACAATTACTGAAAATCACTGAGATGCGAAATTAATTATTATTTTAACAGCTTGGACTCTTTTACTTTGAATAATAGAGAATAAATAAAATGACATACACGATTTATCAATTTTATCGATATCCAGTACGTCACTATCAAAATTTCGCTTAAATAGGTTCGGCACATCCCTATCCTAATGGATATTATCGGTGACTTGTAAAACAAGCGTGAGGGTGGGAATCACCCTCCATTTTCACTAGGGTACTTCGCAGATTCTTTTACATTACATGAAATGGTAAGATGTACAAAATCTTATTGATTTTCACCGTTTAGGTATGTGAATTTCACTTATTATTGTAAACCGACTTTTTATCGCGATTTTATTGCGTTCTTTTTTATAGAAGGGGGGGCAAACGGACAGTCGGTTCACCTGATGGTAAATGAAAAGTGACATCCACAGACACCCGCTATATCAGAGTATCAGCAGGTGCGTTGACGGCCTTTTAGATATGAGTATGCTCTTTTCTTGAAGGTCCCTAAGTCGTATCGGTTTGGAAACACCATAGGTGACTCCATATATTTGGCAGGAAATGCCGTAAAAATCGAGATGTTGTGGATTTCCGGACATCAAGATGGTGTGGGTGAAATTTGGAATTCTTACGCGATGTCCGGTGGTGGAATTCTGTCGCAGGTATTAATCCGAACAATTCTTCAGAACACTCCCCGTGGTAGATGCGCGAGAAGATGCAGAGCGATCAGACATCTCTACGCAGCGCCAAAGAATCAAGCCGATTGAAGATAACCTAGCCCAGAGGTGAGAGCAGTATTCCATGTGAGGTCGCCTCTGCGCCTTGTATAATTGAAGACGGTGTGAAAGCATGAAATACTGCTTCGCCCTACTGAGCACGCCGAGTTTCTTATAGGCTAGTTTAGCCTTTCCTTCCAAATTACCACGAAATTGCACATCTCTCGATATGTCGACGCCAAGTATCCCAATGCTGGCTGCGGCGGTTAGGGAAGTGCCTTCAAATCGTAGAGGAACGACGAAGGGTAATTTTTTGGCGGTAAACGCGCAAACTTGTGTCTTGTTGGGGTTAAATTGGACCAGGTTAAGTCGTCCCCATTTCGAGACTTTGGTCAACAGACACTCGATTTCAGACACAAGTTTGTTAGGACACTCATCGACTTGTTCCCGAGAAATATTAGAGCGGCCAGTGTATATGGCATCTCCAGTACTATCATCCGCATAACAATGAATGCCGCTGGTTTGCAGCATATCATTGATATGGAGAAGAAAAAAGGTTGGAGAGAGCCTTGCGGAACACCAGCATTAACAGACTTGAGGTCCGAGCATGCACCGTCGACCTTGATGCTCCTGTTAATTTACATTACCAACATCCCGGATATTTTGCAGTAACCATGGTCTGAGATCCATCGGGAAGACGATCTCCGTGCAGTGGCCGGTCATTTTGGATGCGAGAGGCGAGGGATCGGTCGTCTTGGCGTTGATTGAGGGAGGCCTATGTTCAACAGTTCAGGATAAGGGCTGCTGATGATGATGATGACGGAGGGAGAACATAAGTGTTAGGCAGTTATTCCTAGTTTATTTAATTTTTTCTTGAATGCTTGGGTTTAGATTTTATTAGGTACCTACTTATATTTATAATTGAAATCAAAGCAATAAAGGCCGTTTTTTAACCGACTTCAAAAAAAGGAGGTTCTCAATTCGTCTGTATGTTTGTTTTTTTTTATTTGTATGTATGTGACACGATATCTCCGCCGTTTGTGAATGGATTTCGATGGTTATTTTTTTTTTGAAAGCTGGTGTTTCCAATTTGGTCTCATATTAATTTTATTAAGATCTGAAAAGCCGTTTTTTAGTTATTCCCAATAATGCCTATTTGGTTGGTTTTGTTTACCTTGATGATATGATTATTTTATTACGTGTCGATGTAACAATTGAATAGGATGCTTTGGCAGCACACCATAGTATGTTGCGGTCATCGTAATCATCATCATCATCACCATCACTATCATCATCATCATCATCATCATCATCATCATCATCATCATCATCATCATCATCATCATCATCATCATCCTTTATCTTTATCCATCCACTGCTGAACATGCCTCCTTCAATGAACGACGAATTTCGGAATCACTAAAAATTAAGAAATAAAACATTTTACAAAAAACTAAAACCGACTTCAAAAATACTAAACTAAAAAGTAATAAAATAACAGTTTCTTTAATGTTTGTGCTTACAACATATAATCAACTTAATTTTCTACTAATGTACAAACTTTGCGTTTACCACGTCATTATAGTTACTTTTGGAGTCGGTGTCGTATTTGTTGCTGTACATTACCTACCTACCTACCTTGGCTGACACCGACACCAAAAGTAACTATAATGATGTGGTAAACGCAAAGTTTGTACATTAGTAGAAGATTAAGTTGATTATATGTTGTAAGCACAAACATTAAAGAAACTGTTATTTTATTACTTTTTAGTTTAGTATTTTTGAAGTTGGTTTTAATTTTTTGTAAAACGTTTTTATGTAAATAAACTCTTGTTTTTTTCAGTAAATAATTCTCATATAAGTCTGCCAGGCGCATCCCTGAAAAATATTTATCCTCTCCGGCTCTATCAACATTGTTTGAACATAGTAGGTATGCATATATGTTAATGCCCTAGAGGATTTAAATCCTTTAAGGGTGTGTGAAGCTTATCAACACCCTGGTAGCTTAAATTCTTCTGACTCCTCACCTGATTTCGAGGAGACCCAGCAACGTGTAAAGCTTATGCTATAAAAAGAGGTAGTACAAATATCATCCCTACCGCCAGAGGCTGGGGTGAACCGGGTACTAATTCTACATCAGTTATTCAATACCCTTCATTACAAAACAATTTTCCCGGGACATAATCCATTAAATCTTGTTATCCCCATCCCTCAACCCTCATAAAATCATAACAATATTACCCTTGTGTAAAATAAACAGGGTAACGCCTCTCTTATCTCAAAAGGCATCCCTTTGCCGTGGTTCACAAATTATTACTCCCTACACTACATTATTCTCAAACAACCCCCATTTACTCAGTGAGCGGATTTAGGACTTATCTTACAGTTGTAGGGTATTTATTTTAATATCTGTAATAGATTTCGGAAGTCTTCCTGCGTGAACTCCTCGAGATAATCTGGACTAATCTATACTTCATTATATTATAAACTAGCTGTTGTCCGGGCTTCTCCCGCGTTAATTTACGGACTCTTTTTTCTTTTACGCCGGGAAATGCTCTGAGACATCCCTCAGGGGAGGGGGGACTATCCAGGCGGGTATGTATGGGACTCGCTGCGCCCGAAAGATAGTAAGGTGGACGCAGCTCTACTCACCAAAACCCGGCAAGTGCCACCTATGCCGCCTTTGGTGAGGTGTCCCGGATCTATTGAGCAAACAGGGTCCCTCCACGGCTAGTCAGTCCCTCAAGGCACTGACACCACCTCTAGAGAGGGATCGTCCCGCACCACAGAACAACCCCTCCCAAAGTCGGAACAGTGCAATGGGGTGAGGTTGCCATCCTCGCCCCTTGTCCCCCCTGCTCTTTTATAAGAGGGGTACAAAGAGCAGCCTCCTCGGTCCACTTGGCTTCTCCCAAGGTGCTGGGTTCACCTTAGGCTACTGAGCCCCACCGCCACGAAGAGGCTTGAACCGTGGTGGGGTACATTTACGGACTATCCGGACTGATGACGATATTTTTTTTTCTTTATTTTTTTATATCTCTAAAGGAAATAAGAGGGGAAGCTTACATTGAAGCCACCCAAGCAGCATACATTTTTCCCACTACAATAATTATCCTTATATTATTTCTGACGTCAGCGGTTGACGTCACACATGAACATAAAGTACCTAGAGACTCGCGTAAGGGCTAGTAGGCAAAATCGACTCAACCATTGCCTATCCTGAGACGAAAGATCTTGATGCCAATAATTATACTACCTATATTGCTCTTCTTTACGAAAGCTGCTTTGCGTTTGGAAATTGGAATAATGAGCAACCCTCTAGGTAATAATATAATCGTACACAATCGAATCAATGAGTAGCAACACTTAAAATGATAATAATTATTATAGGCATAACTCTCCATATAATCAATTCCAGCCGTCAGAAGTAGTGACAAGGTTTTACAACTATTAGGGAAGGATTAAGTAATAAATAACTCACCAGAACTGGGTCGGTCGCTGTACCTCGTGCAGTACACCCACGCTGGCCAGACCATTGGTCCATCGCCGCTGGTCGTGCCTAAACAATAAATATTCATATTAAACACACTGTCACAGATTTACAGTTCTAAGCCTAAATCTAGATGATTAAGAGATCCTATTACACCAGCTTACAGGTAAACAATTCACTCCAATCACACTATTGGAAACATTATCTCAAAATGAAACAATGTAGCAATTTACCGTGTTGGTTCTGGGTTGGTAGATGTTGTCAAATTCCTTTGACAAATTTTGTAAGATACGTTTCTTCAATATGCTTTCCTTCACCGCTTATCAAGCGATATTAATGAAACCTAGTGCACTGAAAATTGTTTTCAGTGGAGCTATAAATTAATTATCTATGTTCGCATTGATGTCGTTTATCTTATTCAAAATATTAATAATTTACATGCATGAACCTGTTTTTTGTCAGTGTGTAAAAAATGTAATAAAGAGCGATAGGATTAAATTTACCTGGTGTTGATGACTGATTGCTCCCACTATCATCTGATTTGGATAGATCAATAGCTCCTTTATCACTTGGTTTCACTTCAGGTACCCTAGCCTCTATATCCTTACTTGGAACCGGTATTTCCTTAACAGGAGTTGATTTTGCTTCAAATTGTCTAGACTTTAAGCTCTTGCGTTTTGTAAGGGGATCTGTGATACGTCTACCGAAGTCTGCTTTTAAAATATTATCTATGCTAAATTTTAAACAGCTCTGATTGATGAAATCTCTTTCAGATTCGTTTTCTGGTGATCTCGGTGGATAGTTTTGATTCCTTCTATTCTCGTCGCTTCTGTACCCCTCGTTTTTTCTTAAAGCAAAATTCATACCGATTTGATTTATATTATTCTGCGGTAATGCCATTCTAGGTAGCCCAGATTTTAAATCGACTTGATTTATGAGAGGATTTTGAAATATGATTGGCTGATTCAAAAACATAAGAGGATTTGGGGTTATAGGATTCGGTCGGAGGAGGATTGGTTGACTCATGTTTAAATTCTGACTTAGTTGGGATATTGCATTCAAATGCGTTTGAATATGTTTAAATGATGTTAGGCTTTGATTTGATTCATTGCTTTTATCGCTTTGAAACGAAAGGGGTGCTTCATTGCCAACGGAGAGGACGGTGTCATCACTACAACAGGAATTGTCATCGATACTTATGTCTGCTCTCTCGTTATTCTCATCATCCAGCCTCGGGCTTACACTTTCTGAATTCCTAGATGCATCTTCAAAATTTGGCGTATTCTGCAGTAGTTTATCAGTCGAGAAAACGTTTTCTGGACTATTGCTTTCTCTTTCTTTCTTCAAAACATTATGTATAGAAAAGGGAGATGTATGTATTTGTTTTTCTTCTTGCTTTTCATCTTCTTGGTAGTCTGAGCATGCGTCTCTATTAGGTGAATAGGGCTCATGCTCCTCATCACTGTCTTGGATTTTCATTTGGTCTTGGATGTGTGCGGAGGATACCGCAGCCATCTTTTATTATTGGTTTACGCCATCTGAAACATTGTTAATTATATATTATCACATTTATCATATTATAACAATTTCTTAATTAAATTAATAATGATCATCGCCTCTGTGCTATATGGTAGGGTTTGATAAGTTCTAAATACTTAACGGATTTCATCACGGTTTATATAACTTGCCTACTAAAAATACTTACTTAATTAAACATTTTAAAAAAATATTGTCATTCAAGAATTTTTTGTTTTAACAAGTTTTATCAGTATTTTTAAAAATATATGTCTAATGCAAAAAAAATACAAACTAATATTTTGTTACGAAACCCTTCAGGGTCCAACTCACGCTTAATTTTTTTTAGCATGCAACTCATACTTAATTCTGCTTTCCGCTTATGATTTGATTGAAAAAAAAATTGCTTGGTATAAAATTAAAAGTATCACTTTCAATTTAGTCAAATCGGTCGTCGGTTGTCAGCGTGTACGAGATATTGTTTATACAACCTAACAAGATAACCACTAGGTGATCGGAACCGAGGCTGCGGTTACAGATCCAACTGGTTACGGGCTGTACAATGTATGCTCCACGTCAATATATGAAAAACGTAAAAAATATGAATTTACTGGACGTTGACCAGTATAAGACATTTTGTAGTAGACTGAATTGTGAATCTAAACCGTTCTTGAATCCACTTGAACACACACACAAAAATCATCACAATCGGTCCAGCCATTAAGAAGGAGTTCGGTGACATAATCAAAATAAAAAAATATATTCAAATTAGTACCAACAAAGTAGATTTTTGAAAGTTGAATCTACTACCACGTCAATTGACATACAAACGCAAGAATTAAATAATTAAATTATACTGTATTTTCAATGTTGATTAATGTACGCCAGTAGACGTATTTTCAATGTTGATTAATGTACGTCTACTGGGTCTACTGTTTCTTTTTAACCAACTTAAAAAAGAGGAGGTTCTAAATTCGTCTGTATGTTTTATTAACATATATATATTCAGAAATATATTTTTATTCTCAATACAATTAAAACAATTGCATGTCTCAGAATAATTTTTAATACAAAATTCTTAATTAAGTAATAAATTTAATGTAACAAATTTCACATCATGTTTTTATGTCACAAGGAGACAACCGAGCAGTCGGAGCCTTATGGTGACTACCGACGCCCATGGAGATCCACATAACCAAATATTATGCAGATGCCCTATCCCCCCCAATGGGCCACCGGAAACTCACAAACCGCACGAAACGCGACAGCATAGCTGTCACTTGACGCCGGTCTTACGTGAGCAAGAGGTACCACCCCGGTCGTGCCGGCCCCATTCCGGCTGCAAAGCAGCATGGCACTACCTCCTACTACACTACAATTATATATTTTTTACTAATTTGCAACACTAGGTATACATATACCTATCACCTAATGTAGTCTACTTGTAAAAGATAGTAGTAAAATTCACATATATATTAAATGCTAGACTCATGTGTAAGTCTAGAAATATCTAGGGCCAGACTGTTAATATAATGTATGTTAATGATACAGCTGCGGGATTATAATCATAATAATTACCACCAGCTGTTTCTTCTAGTAATGTAGCAAATTACTTTTATTCTAAGTTCAACTTTAAGATTTACTAAAGTCGTATTGTTTGTAAGTTACTCGATCTAACGCATATTGTCTAAAATGTTGCTCCTAAATAGACCCTAACTGGATCTAGGGCATAAGATATTTAATATCTCGATTGTAGGACAATTACAATATTGTATTACATTCCACACATACATGTGATAAATTACTCTTAATTTCTCGACCGTCACTGATCACCTCATTCACTTCATCAGCTATAAATAAACATGAAACATTAGTAAATAAATTATTAATCACCTATAATCGAACTAACAAAATTTAGTAGAGCATACTTCCCCGCGGTAGCGGCCGGACCACACACGTCGAGCACGCGCGCATCGTGCGCATTTCGCTTAATGCGGGCCAACTTATATACAGCATAATAATACTAATTTCAACTTTATCTTTATTAAATTAAAGTACACTGCAACCGCAAAAGTAATAAGCGATTGTAGGAAACTTCAAGAATATTATTTAAACTTTAGATATACAGGAATAAGGTTGAAAATGACCACTTGTATAGATATCACGATTTCGCAATTTTAAGGTGTCTGATTTATCATGGAGGCTTTAACTGTAATTGCGCCATTATATAATATGATAAATATATCAAAATAGTGGACCCCCCGCCCGCTGCAATAATAAATAGAAATTATCTTGATAATCCGCCGCATATGTGGAAAAAATACTATCGCTGGTTATTTCTTACATTGTGGATATTACTGATTGTAATTTCAGGCATTGTAATGAAATAAAAATACGGATTTTATCGCAGCTTATTAATTTCTTTACATGCCCAATGTTTCGGACACTTTCGGGAATCTGTTCTCCCGTGATTATGGTTTCTGTAAGGTATCCGAAACATCGGACTTGTAAAAAACGATAACATTCGTAAAAGTTTGTCATTATAATGTGTGAAATTTGTCTAAACATTAGAAAACAATATGTACCGACGTAGTTAGAGAAGCGGTATCACCGTCCGTTGATTGATTTATTACGAATATAAGTAATGATAACGTTACATGTGATTTATTTTATTGGTACAAAACCTTTATTGTGTAAACTTATTAGTTGGGTTGACCACAGATGGGAACTGGCAACACAACTTTTAGTGCACAATATTTATAGATACTTTTAGACAATTCTGTCTTCAAGATAACTTTAATACAAAAGGAACCAATAGTTAAAAAAAAATCTATAAAGTTTAAACCCAGTTGTGTGTTTTCGATTTTCAATCGATGAACCAATTAGCAAAAGATTTTCTCATAAATTTGAATGTTAGAAGAGAAAGTAAAATGCTGCTTTTCAGCTGAATTGACCCGACATGACCTCTCGCTACCTCTCGCTTACATGACAGCTATGCTGCCGCGTTTCGTGCAGTTTGTGAGTTTTCGGTGGCCCATTGTTGGGGAGAGCAACCCATTTGTATAACTTTTGATTGTGCGGATGTCTATAATGGGCGTGACCTAGTTACCACCTTTTACTGACTGAATTTGTGCCGTGTATTAAAATTTATCATTTTTAAAAATAGCAATCAAAAATGCAAATGCAAAAAATAATATAAATATTTGATATACATAGATAAAAGCCTAAGTGTGGGCATTGCCTACGCGGAGGTGGTATATAAAAAAATGACGTTTCCCGCCTTCAACAAAGGCGCGAAGAAATGTCAATATGACAGTTTATTTTTTATTTTCCACTGTACGGCTGACGTGTTAATGTCAATCATTATCTTATATGGTTTGTGTTAGATCGCTATCAGTTATAAATTATTACATTCTATAATAAATATAACAAGATTCATCTTTGTCGGACTTGCATCTGTAATGAACAATTTCAATGCTATTAAAAGGTTTCATAACTTTTTAATATTAATCATTGATAAAGGAATGTTTATGTGCCCAGATCACAGATGTTAACGTTGTATTTAGCACTCGTTTATGGATCGAATAATGATCACATGGGTGTGGTCGCTCCTTCATTTGTAAAGTACTAGTGAAGGCTTTACTCTTTTAATAGTTTAAGTATTTTCACAATGCTTAAAAGTTAGGTTGATTATAATCAACTACATGTGTTGCCAATTATGCCAATTTTAAGACTGTCCACTAGGGGCTTTGCCCTTTGTATTTCTGCCTGGATCTCACCTAAGCTTTCTGTCATAAGAGACTAAAATCGAATGGTGTAATTTCTATAATGTTATACTCATAGTTTATTTTATACCCTCCTCGTTTAATATAATATAATATAGGAGACTCATAAGCCAGTGCCCAGTGAGACATATAGGTAAGGGTTGTTTATGAATGCACTACCTACCTAATATCTATAGGAAAAGTGTATGTAGCTTAAATTGTAAAGTCGTAAATTTGAACGCTCTGCTGCAATAGTATAAGTTGAAAATATATTTATTTTGAATTCTGATATTATTTCTTATTATTTATATATCTACAACGTTTTCAAGGAGTGACAACCCTAATCACCTGCTCTCAATAATATGTACAAACGATAGTGCGTTGCAAAATCAATTAAGATGTATTGGTTTTTATGTTGTTACTTACTGGCCTTAAAATTCATTTGAGCATAACACAATACTGATAACCTTAGAACATTCGTTTATACGAAAGCAATAAGACAAATCTAGCTATTCTTGAATTATAGTTAATAAGAATAAGTGGAAAAAATAAGTTTTTTTTTTTCAAAACGGCATAGGTATTCATAATATTTTTCACTTTGCGCGAAATATATAACAAGGCACGTGAACCTCGTAAAGACGACATTCGTACAAAATAGGTACTAAAATATGGAGCCCTATGAAAAAAAAAAAAATCCGCCTATGTTTGACAGTTATTTTTATACGACCCTTTTAAAACATGTAGGACTGTATGTGCGACTGATAGCTAGTAAACCTTATAATGCACTACAACCTCATTTTCTTCAGTTCTCCATTACACCTTGGCTTGTGGTTCAAAAGGTGTGTTAGAATTTGTTCTGTTATCAAAATTCATCGAAGTACTGCTAGGTTTTACTAAACAACACATTCTGGAAAATAAAATTTAATGACATTTAAGAATTCTATTGAGCCATTTATTTATTTAGCAAAAAGCTCACATTTTACGTATTCAGGTAAAAAGACACATTGCGGTAATATTTCCCATTTATTCCATATTGGTAAAACTAATTGCGTGTACTGACTACTAATTCCCCTTCACTGTATAGGTTTATTAACACCTTGGCCACAGCATAAAAAAACACAATAAAGTCACATTAGTATACTGGACGTATAAATAAAAGTTTTCAAGCAACGTTCTTGCGCTAGTATAAGCACCCTTGTTTCCGCAGAATAAGGCAATTGAGTTCTTCGAAAACAAAGTTCGTGTGAAAACTTTTGTCCGATAAAAAAATATGTTTATCGCCGCATGAACTTTTCTGTTGCCATATGGGGTTTAAATTTATGTTTTCATTTAATGAATCGATTTAATTTTAATGCGTAATAAGAAATGTAATAAAAATACCTTCAAGTGATAAAACAGTGTTCTTGCGGCGATAAATGGATTTGACAATTCGAGGGTGGTCTTTTCAAAGTGAAAATTCATAATAAATCATTTTATCCGGTGGCAAAGCCTTCTTGGTCTGCGGGTACCATCATCCTATATTTTTGACGTAATAACATCTTACAAATCTATGAACGATGGCTGCACGCGCTCATTGTCACGTTCCGCCTGAGCTGAACGTGCAAGCGAGAGCGCGGAACAAGCGATAGAGGCGTTCGCCACAAGCGCCGTGCAAGCACAAGTGATAGACAAGAGTGACGCATTATGGCGTTATCACGTAAAATTATTCTCCGTAAACCGACTTTACAGACGAGAGGTATTTTTGTCTATTCTGAAGGCAGGCAGTACAGTGAGACTGAGAGAATTACAAGCTGAAGAGATATTTTGATCCAAGCTCCAAAACCAATTCTTACATTACAAATTGTTTTAGCATTCGACAGCCTTAATTTTGAGGAAGATTATTTATATTGTACCAAAGCTTTTTTCCAAAATAAAGAGCTAAAACAGCTAGTATAGTTATAAATCATCATGATCATCATTATCATCATCATGTGCCCATATGCGTCCCCTGCTGAACATAGCCCACCCTTAATGAGCGCCAACACGAACGATCGATTAGTAATAATTAATTAATAAATAAGTAAAACTAAAAATCAATATTCAGTAACGTAGCATGTAACATGGGTAAAAGACTTGTATTCAGAAATTAAATAAAAATACATGTAACATATTATTATAACAATTACAGCCGAGTAGTAAAAACATTGCTATAATGAACTGAATCCTATATTATTTATTAACGCTATGGATAACAATGAACATTGCTATAATAATTGAGTAGTAGTAGCTTTCTTTACATATCTTAAAAGTTTTCCATCATTGTATTTTTTTTACATTTTTCTACTTCTTATTACAAAAAGGCCTTTTCGAAGTTTAATAACTATATTATCTTTAAACCCTATTTAGCAACATGTTAATATGTAGAATAAATGTAAACGTAACAATAGCTAATTAACAGAAATTATAATTAAAACTACCAACTTAATGGCAGATGCTTTGCACTCTTCCTTACATGTCATATACATATGTCTCATGTTAATATCATACAATAATATCTGGTTAAATGAATTATATATGACGTGTTTGTGTTATGAATAAATTAATAATCAACGAAGCAAATGTTTTTCAAAATATTCCCAAAACCTTTTATCGAATGCTGTCCAATTATCATAATCATATCATAATATTAAAAGCTAATATATCATCATCATCAACCTCTATCCGTCCACTGCTGAACATGGGCCTCCCTGAATGAACGCCAAGACGGCTGATCCCTTGCCACTCGCATCTGAGCTAATATATACCTGTGCATAATAATTACGATCAAGTCGCATATTTGATATAATTCAGTATATAACTATTACCATATTTGTGTGATTTACTATAAGTACTTATTATAAAAACTGAATTTCTAAAATTATGCCATCTTAGTTGTTAACTGATTTACTTTCTTTTGCGGAAATGCGCCCACTTATACCTAATAGGTATTATATTATGTGTACTATACCTAAAATCTGTTAGTTGCTTATACAATATAGATAATATTATAATATACTATTGTTGATAGAATAGTGACAGTATAGTTTAACGGTACCAATGAAATTTTGTATTTAATTAAAACTTTATTTTTTCTAAATGCAGTGCATGTAAAATGTTTATATTCCTAACAGACAACCTTTAGATTAGACCAGAGAATCCTGTGAAGATTGGTATATTTTTTTGTTGAGTTTTGGAAACTTTGGTTATATTATTAGTACTTCCCTTTCGAAGCCGGAATTTTTTTATTTTATTGGCATCGGAAATCAGCATTAGGTTTGTTTAAATAAGGCAATATAAGACTAACGCCAAATTATATATAAAAATAGTATCACCCAAAAAATATAAACAAAAAATGTGTCAAAGTTATCAACGGTACATCGGTCGGTTCCAATCAGTTTATCGTAGCGATCAGCCATGACTAACATATTATGTTAAGACAATATGAACATACCCGAGAGCAAGACTCGCTCCATTGCGCTGGATAACGCTGCTCATGTCTATATGATGTTGTGTTAGCATTACTATTATAACATTGTTTCTTGGTAATCATAATTATCTGTTTTTTTCATAGCATTAGCTTAAGCATTGATTTACATTTACCCAGCAGGTGAGCGCGACAATCAGACGGGGCAGGCTACAGTTTACCTACATAGCTGGCCATCAGGCCAAGTTTTCCTTTACCAGTGAGCAAGTGATATTGGCAGGGTTCCTGGCATGAAGTTAGGAAATAAGAGGAGTTGCCCCTTTCTATAAACTTACAGTTGTAAGTGAGTGCCTTTTTTTCTTTTACGCCGGGAAATGCTCTGAGGCATCCCGCCTGGGGAGTGGGTCTCCCCAGGTGGGTATGAGGGACTCGCTGCACCCGAAAGATTGTAAATGGACGCAGCTCTACCCACTAAAACCCGGCGAGTGCCACCAGTGCCGCCTTGTTGAGGTGCCCCGGATCTGTTAAGCGAACAGGGTACCTCGACGGCTAGTCAGTCCCGTAAGGGGCCGACGCTACCTCCACAGAGGGGTTGTCCCGCACCACAGAACAACCCCTTCCAACGTCGGGACAGTACAATGGGGTGAGGTTCCTATCCTCACCCCTTGCCCCCTGCTCTTTTGTCCCCTCTTCTTATAGGAGGGGTACAAATAGCCCCCTCGGCTCAATTGGCTTCGCCCAAGGTGCTGGGCTCACCCTAGGCTATTGAGCCCCATCGCCACGTCAAGGCCTGAACCATGGTGGAGTGTAAGTGAGTGCCTGATCCGCCATCTTGAGTGCCCTTTTCATAGTAGTATTCTCTATATAGTTTGTGGTTTTGCTGTCAAAACCCTAGCAATGGTAGCCATGTTGAGTGCCGATTAGAGTTGTAGGTTACACCTTTTTTTCGTAGGTATGCCCAGTCCTTCTATATTATGTCTATGGTTCCTGGCACCTCATCATCATCATCAGCCTCTATCCATCCACTGCTGAACATAGGTCTCCCTCAATGAACGTCAAGACGGCCGATCCCTTGCCACTCGCATCCTGGTACCTACCACGGGGAATATTGAAACCTATGACTCAATTTGTGCTTAGAATTTTATATTCTTAATCATTTTTATAAATAATTGTTTGTAGACATAGTCAGAGAATCAAGTATTTCATCATCATCATCTTCTCCTCCATCCGTCCACTGCTGAACATAGGCAATCAAGTATTTACATAGGCATAAATACCGAGAACCACTTCTTTCGCTTGTTAATGTACCTACAACATGTAGTGCCATTTATATTAATGGGTATAAAAGCTTCAATATAATAAAATGATATTATAAATCTACTTTTTTAATAAAGGAACTAGATAGAGCACAGTGGCACAGTATAATTATAGGGAAACTTCTTGGCGTTCATTGAGGAAGGCCTATGTTCAGCTGTGGACTGAAAGAAGCTGATGATGATGGTAACGAACAAACGCTCGAAACGGCACATGCTCAATTCGCATGTTTATGTGAAATCAAATCAAATCAAAAAAAAATCAAAGTATCTTTTTGAACGTCAATCTACCACCGGTTCCAAGGCAAGCCCACTGAGTAGAACCGGCGAAACAAACTCAGTGGAACTAATCTTTTCAAATAATATGTATTCTATAACAATTTTTACATGTTATCCTGAAATGCCCGGCAACGCGCTATTCCCAAGGTGTGGTATCTTCCATGAAATCTTTTACTTTATAATATTCTTTACCAGCCAAACGCTCTTTAATAACTATTTTGATTTTTTAAATGTATAACTTTTGAACATTTTCTGGAACCCTATTGTAAATTGTTTGTTCGTTGCCATACTGTTGTAAATTTATACTGTGACAGTAAACCATGACACATCAAGCCGTTTTTGTGGTATTCTAAAAGGAAGGCAAGTCATGATTGCTGGCGTTGAGACCTAGCCATGAACCATGGACGCATCACAACGTTCTTCACCAATAGATCTACCAGGTGCTACATTCGGGCCTTGACATCAACCATTAACCATCAGATGCCTTGTCTGAAGGTTTGCTAATCTTTATTAAAAAATCGTGTTGTGTTCGTCCCCAATGAACTTCCGAACTACTGATTTTAATGAAATGCACACTGTGAGTTTGGTCCACTTAAGAGATAGAATAGCTTCAGACACAACAGGTGCCGTTGCTTGGCGGAACAACTCAGGGCTAGTAAAATATACATGATAGTATAGTTTGACACGAATTAACAAGCTTTTATCGCCACCATCGTCTCTACATTTATTTCACGACAGACTCTACAAAGTAACGTTATCAGTATTTTATCATAACAATAGGCAATTCATAATAAATAGTTTAGCTTAATGGTTTATTGCATCATCTATGTAAGAAGACGATGGAACTATCTAGAAGATATCTTTGGTTGATAATATATATTTATTTACACTTTTGGATTCATTGATTATGAGGCAAGTGTCCTTACATTCCCCACCATGGTCCAAGTCTTGTCGTGGCGGTAGGACTCAGTACCCTTAGACCTGGACCTAGCACCAAATTGAATGGAGGGAGCTGCTCTTTTTATCCATCGACAAAAGAGACAAGGGTGGAACCTCACCGGATAAGCAGCGTACTTAATGCTTACATCAGTGTACTTACTGCTCCATAAGTGTACTTACTGCGCCAGAAGTGTACTTAGTGCTCTAGAAGTATACTAACTGCTACATAACATACTGCTATATCATGGTACGTCCCAGGAATGGCAACGCACAGTGAAGTTGCCTAAAACTAGCACAACAATTCAAGGGCGACGTCGATCACTTAACAATCATTGTTAATTTCGTTGTACTAAGAATACAATGAAAACTTCACGATGCTTAATCTACGTGTACAGCCTAAATACATCCCCATTTCATCATCATCATCCACTACCCGTCCACCGCTGAACATAGGCCTCTCTCAATGAACGCCAAGATGACAGATCGCTCGCCACTCGCATCCAACACGGATCGGCCACCGCAAGGAGATCGTCTTCCCTCCTGGTTAATGGCCAACCAACACTTCTCTATCTAAACCCGGCCTCCACTCTTGGACCTTGTTGGCCCATCGGCCATCCGTCCTCCTGTGCTTGTGACCAGCCCCCTGCTATTTTAACGACCTTATTCTCATTTATACACATATACACATTACAATTATTTACAATCCATCCATCCATAGGAAAAATAAAAGTGGTAAAAAGCAACAACAACCACCAACAACTTTCCTATTAAAGACTTTTATTCCAAAAACAAGTACCTACGCGTAAACCATACTCTAATGTTGAAAATCATCCAGTGTACCATCATTATAAATCATCTTCCCCTCTCCAGCCCGCATACCAGCGCCGAAGACTATTGAATTACCAGCTATTATTGGTGTTACGTCCCATTTGGAGCCCTTAAAAGGCCGTAACTGGTCGTACGCCCTTTTATTGACCTAATAAGAATTAGAGAGCGATATTTCATATATAACTGACATCAATAGAAGAATTGCATCGCACGAAATAAGGTTTTTTATGATAGTTAGATTATGGTAGGCAAATGGGCAGACAAGCTACATGATGATGAGTGGTCATCGTGGCCATAAGTTAACCTGGAACGAACCCAGGCAACTCATTTATGTGTTGCCTATCCGAGACATAATATGTTTCACGGAAGAGTCAAGCAGGATGGTGGTTCCTACGTAGACAGGAGTGCGGCACAGTGCGGCACAGTGCAACCCGTCCATCGGTAATGTAGTCTTGTATTATTTTTTGGCATTTCAAAAAACTAAGATGAAGTATTTTTAAATGTCTAATGCCTGCACACGCATCTATGTAATGTAGAAAACTTATTTTGGAGATTCATTATATTCTGTGCAAAAGAAACAATCAAATAAGACGACAGGAAAAAATTGAATTAAAATAACTCTATTTAGAAGCTTAAGGTTCAACTAGTCGACGCCGCGAACTCTAACAAAATGATTGCTATTTCACCTGACATAGTGCGCGAACATGCGTGCTAGAATGAAATGCACAATGATTCATTCCGAAAATGTCCTTTTAGCAAAACAGTTATTATAGAAAAACTAATAAGTGTATCTTTTCAAAATAAATTTATTTTATCTTTTGAATAACTAAACTATATCTGTACGGGCTTTATTTTTGAGTTTTCGTGCTCGGTATACTATTTATTTACGCCCAAAGTTGGGCTAAAATCAGTGTTAAAATACGAAAGTTTAGAAGCTTGTATTTTTTAAATGTATATATTTTTTTACGATTTTGGGTACATACACACATATATAACGACGAGATCAATTTATATTATACTTAGTTTTTCATGGTCAACGTCAAACATTGTATTAATTACTGTTCTGCGTTTGTATGGAAACATGAGCGACTTGTGTAACCTTAAATGATTCATATTTGACACCCAGCGCCATCTGTTGCCACTTTTGTCATTTTAGTTTTATAAAATTATATATATAAGTCATGATCGTTCTTCGTTTAAAAAGTTTTACTAAACAAAAAATACAGTCGAATTGATAACCTCCTCCCTTTTGGAAACCGGTAAAATATTAACAGTTAACATTAAAAATAAAAGCTAGAGCAGTGCTCTCTTACAAATAACATAACAAATGTATTAAACGATTATGATGTAAATAAAAATACTTACGTATACGACAATACACCTTATTATGTAGATTTCTATGGCTATTACATTGTAATGTAAGGCTCTTGGTTATATGTAGATTTAACAATAGTATTATCCCGTAGGACTTAATACCGGTAATATATACACAAAATCTTACCGATATTGTGTATATAGGCTGGGCTAGATTCATGTTAACTTGTTTAATATGTTCATGGGCGACGCTGACCACTTACCATCACGTGGCCCGCCTATCTAATTATCATAAAAAAACATTAAAAAGTTTGTGATAAAACACTTATGAACAAATCGTTATTGTTACGTATATAAAAAAACATTTTATAATACACATTTCTATTTGATATCTTACCCCTACCTTACCCCTAATCCACTTGTGTCTGCAAAGAAGAAAATGGTAGCTGTCTAAGATCATTTGCTTCGTCTAGACCAGTCATTGCAGACCCTACAACTATGGGCCCGGCGGCCATCCGTTAAACCTCTTAAACCTCCTTATTACTTGCTACTTTATATTATTTAAGACATAAAAAGCAGAAAGTTATAAAATATTCCCGACTACGGAAAAAGATTCCGTTTTTAAAGTAATTAGAGTGATCTCACGATATTATCCAACGAGTCTTCTTTGAGACCTTCATTTAAATCTGATAAGAAAACTATTTCTTGTCTCTTATTGGAAAAATAAATAAATATATCCGCTGAAACTATTGCAAGAGTTTATTACGAATGGATCATAGGAGGTGGGCAGACGAGCCACATGATGGTAAGTGGCCAGCGTCGCCGATGACCTCAAACAAGTTAACCTGAGACCAGGCGACTGACATATGGCCTACACGATGGTACCTCTTGGTGCCAGGTGCCAATAATTACACTGCATGTCCTGCCCTTCTACCCGAAACACAGCATAGCTGTTCGAGGGATGAAACAAGTAGGATACCTAGTGGTAGGTGAGCGCACCACCAGCACTTCCTTCCACTGTCTACTATGTCCGAGCGAGGAGAGTGTATAGTTGGTATTAGTCAACTGATTTATCGCTTTATATAAAAATGGTCCTCTGGAACCAACGCCATCTTAGTTTGCTGCAGTTTGAGTGCCATTTTTTTTGTAAGTATGGAGATTGTGCTGGTCTCTACAATCCATAGAAAAGAAGCAATTTTAGACGAATTGAAGTACGCCGAGTTAATGATTAATTATCTTTGATAAGACTATAGAAATACTTGACTAACTTCTTACGTTCATGAAAATTTTGTAACACTTCAAAGTGTTGTTATGATAAAACGTGTAATGATTTAAAATTTACCTAATACTATATACTATAGTGGCGCCTAGATTGATATACATTTTGACACTTTTTATATACAGACATGATTCTACATCACTCTACCGTACATAAATAAACGGCAAAACGGCCGATGCCTGCTCCAAAAGGACGACGGCCCTACCGGGTAAATATAAATAACAGCACCTTAAGCGCCTTTTCACGCGTTCCGGTTGCCGGGTAGCCGGCGCCGGGTAACCGGTAGCGAAGTGTATGGGCATGTATGGCAGCTTTCACACGTACCGGTGTAATTTGTATACGCTTCGCTGCCGGATACCTGGCGCCGGCTACCCGGCAACCGGCACGTTTGAAAAGGGACTAAAAGTACCTACCTATATAGTTCTTAACAAATCGCACCGAATCGAAATATAAAGTTAAATAAGAATACATAATATATTCAATAATACAACAAATAACAGCTCTTTTTAATTAGAATTCTCCGTGCTAATTATCTTTATACCGATAATAATTAAAGACCTCATAACTGTGACACCCTGCTGTCTAATTATATTTAATTTTGGATTTTTATAATTATGTATTGGTAACATTGTCTTGTACAGGTGTATTGTTACGTAAGAAATTAATTATTTTTGTGCGTATCTAATGACGATGGTGTTAGATAATTAGTGCCGATAATTATAATATGGCCAAGAGTAACACCACATACATGGCAAACTTATCGTGTAGAGATCATACGGTACGGCTTAAGCGATTTTTAAGATTGATGAAACAAAAACAATTGAAAAAAAAATGTAGTGAGCAGCTGTGAATCATATGTTTGGCACAATAAAGACACTAATTATTAAATAAATAAATAAAATGTTCCCTCTATCCTGTCGGTTATTAAAGAATTTATACTTTATATAACACTAGTTGGTGCCCGCGACTTCGTCTGCGCAGGATATGATTTTAGTTTTTTTTATAAAAAGTTTCCTATGTTACTTCTAATACCTCCAAAAATATGTGTACAAAGTTTCATGATCGGTTAAGTAGTTTTCGCGTAAAAGCGTAACAAACATCTATGCTTTCACATTTATGATATAAGTAAGGATCATCAGCCTCTATCCGTCCACTTCTGGACACAGGTCTCTTTGAAGGAACGTCAATATGAATGATCCCCGGCCTTCTACCGTCCTCGAGACCGTAGTCTACCGAGTCTACTCTCACCACCAATCCTTGTCTACTCGACTCTATCCCATCACTATGAGATACAGAAAAGACCGACCGCTAGATTTGACTTAGCCTACGGAGCTAAGAATGTCCGGGCTAACTTCCGCTGCTTTTTATGTATATCCCTTATCGGGGATGGATATCCCGTCTCATTACAATGTATAAATTATAGCATTCGTGACAAAAATACGTGAACTAGTTAAATTTGCGCAACGCAGGAAGAATTAAAAAGTGGAATTCCCGAGACCAGCGTGCCTGGTATTTAGTTATCATAAGTATTGGGTAAGTGATATTAGAAATCGGAGCATAGCTGTTACTTCACTTTATAGTACTTACTTTATACCTTTTTAACCGGCTACGGTAAAGGAAGGGTTATGATTTTTTATTTTTATTTACCAAAATACAAATAATGATGTAATCAAGTATGAATTAGATCGTCTTAACTACTGATCCAATTTTGATAAAGTTAATAAATAAATAAAGTTCATTATTATAGTACGGGTGAGATAAACTACACTGTAACCGACTTTAAAAAAAATATCATTTTTCCGTAATCGGGTCACGATTTTGTAATCTTTTTTGTATGATGGAAAATAAATCCAACAAAGGAAAAATGCGGGTGATGACTAGCTGGTGGTAAGTGGTCACCATTACTTACTTATAACCTGAGTCTAAATGAATGCTTATGGCAAGCTTGAGACTTAACTAATTAGTTTGAATAAATGTGATATAGGGATGTACCTACCTACTATCACTGTCGGCTACCAAACGCGGATAAAATTCAATAATTATTCATGTATTTATTCCACCCTTGTAACACATCATCCTCCTTGTAACACAGCCTTCACTGGAACAAGGGGACTGAAATAGAGACAAGGTATCTTTATGATATTGTTATTAGTGTTCAAAATATAATAATAATAATAATATGTTGGGACAACTCACACACGGCCATCTTATCCCAAACTAGGCAGAGCCTGTTCTTATGGCAACCAGACAATTGATAAAATATCTATGTATTTCTAAATACATACATATCTATACTAATATTATAAAGCTGAAGAGTTTGTTTGTTTTGTTGAACGCGCTAATCGCAGGAACTACTGGTCTGATTTGAAAAAATCTTTCAGTGTTAGACGGCCCATTTATCGAGGAAGGCTATAGGCTATATAACATCACGCCGTGATATATAAGAGTTGAGTAACGCGGGCGAAGCTGCAGGCAACAGCTAGTTATAGATAAATCATTTTAAGCTACTGAAAAAAGTGCCATCATTACCTAAGTGCATTTTTTACGTTTGCTTCTAATAATAATTTTAAAACCTGAAATCATTGTCATAGTTAATTAAAAAGAGGCTCCAGCCTATTAAAGATTAAAATGTACAATTTGCTTTAACAAAAAACGACAAAGCAACAAAGATTTTTCCAACATTAATTCACAATCACGATATTCAAATTATATTTACAATTCAATAACACATTTAAATTATATTTAAAATACCAGAGACAATTGAGCAACACTAATTATTATAATTAGCTTTATTTATTATAATTAGTTATAATGCAACCGCTCATAGCGCTGTAGATAAAATTAATTGCATTAATTTCTCTCCACGCTAAATCATCTAATCATTAAACGAACAATAATTATTTCTTTTAATCCATAATCATGTATGTTAATAAAAATTAATTAAACAATAAATTTTATATATTTATTTTATTTCTAATTAAATTATAGCGTAAATTATATAAATATAAAAATATAAATATTTTCACAGTTAATATTTTAATTGTTTCTGTATTTTATGAGTGTGGTTTTGGTTTTTCTAATTTTCTATAAAATAACATTATTTTTCATAACAATTATTTTTTACGATTTGTTTTTTCTATATACATATATAATGTAATAATACCTAAGGCATATGGTGTAGGTACCTACCTAGAAGTATAAAATGTTTGTATTCATTATTTGTCTAATCATGGGTTATTTATTTAGCAATAAAATAGATAATTTGATTATAAATGACCTATAAAGGTAAAGTTTTACATAATTGTAATTTAAAAGTATAATAAAATAAATTTTCTATACACAAGGTAATGGATATAATTAAGATTAAAAATTGTCAGAGACCTTTGAACTAAGAGAAAAATTAGAAATTGCCTCATAAACGAAATAATCACGAAGGATTAGTTTTCATAATAAAAGTCGCAATAAAATCGCAAATAAAATAACCCATTATTACATTTTGTCATAAATCTCTACTATTACTATTGACAACGCCATCTAGCGGAATCCAACGTAAGTGTAAAATGTCGCAGGAACAATCAATACAATTGATTTATAAAATGCGTCCTTTTCAAATAATTAAAAATTCACCAGCCCGTAATCAGTTCATAGGTCTTGTAGGCGCTGTTCATAATATGTCTTGATGAAGATCTAGTCTAAGAAATAAATCCAACCATATTCTCCCATCTCGTCCAAACTCGACAGTCATGAAGACTATTATATTTCAATGGAAGAATCCTTGTTAAGATAGGATTTCCCTTCTTTTTGTAATAATATAATAAACAGGTGGTAGTATTAGGTATTATTTTGAAGTTTTTTCATATACCTACATACATTCTACACAGTACTTAAAGTATATTTATATAGATATATAGATAATATTATATAGTAGTAGACAGCTCTGATGTTTATACTCAAACCCGCCGTCGCATAGACGGTGGGTTTGCTAGGTCACAAGAGCCCATTGATAGGTTTATAAGACTCGATACCTAGTGGATTTAGGATACATATGGATCCAATCGTAGCCCCAAACTAGGCTCTATACCAAATATACAATAATAATATCCAGCCTTACATGTCCCACTGCTGGGCTTGTCCTCCTCCTCGAAATCAGGAGCAGAGGGTGCGGGGACGTAGTTTAACAATGCAATCTCTTTTTTTTTTTTTAACGCAGGGAAATGCTCTGAGGCATCCCGCGGGGGAGTGGGTTTCCCCACGCGGGTATGTGGGACTCGCTGCGCCCGACAGCTGATAAATGGACGCAGCTCTACCCACTAAAACCCGGCGAGTGCCACCAATGCCGCCTTTGGTGATGTGCCCCGGATCTAAAAAATAAACAGGGCACCTGGACGGCTTGTCAGTCCCGTAAGGGACCGACCACCTCCACAGAGGGGTTGTCCCGCACCACAGAACAATCCCTCCCAACGTCGGGACAGTACAATGGGGTGAGGTTCCCATCCTCGTCCCTTGCCCCCTGCTCTTCTGTCCCCTCTTCTTATAAGAGGGATACAAAGAGCCCCCTCGGCCCAATTAGCTTCGCCCAAGGTGCACCGCTCACCCTAGGTTACTGAGCCCCACCACCACGACAAGGCCTGAACCATGGTGGGGAGTTTAACAATGCTCTGGCCCAATGCGTGGTGAACTTCACACACCTTCAAAAACTTTTAATCTCATCAGGTATGCAGGTTTCCTCACTATGTTTTTCTTCACCAGCCATATAAGTTACATTAATTATAGGTATGTGAGATAGGATTCGAAGCCAATATACCACGTAGATCGTACACGTAGTACACGTGGTAGCTTTTTCCTATTATTTAAAATCTGAAGTCAATGTCGGATAATAAACCAATTAAATTAATCAGGAAGTTTTACAAAGGTATAAAATTAAAAATAAAATAATATTATTTCATACTTTTATTTTTTTAACGCCGAGAAATGCTCTGAGGCATCCCGCCGAGGAGTGGGTCTCCCCAGGCTCGTTGCGCCCGAAAGGTGTGAAGTTGGACGCAGCTCTAACCCACTAAACACGGCGAGAGCCACCAATGCCGCCTTTGGTGAGGTGCCCCGGATCTATTGACCAAACAGAACACCTTGACGGCTAGTCAGTCCCACAAGGGACCAACGCCACCTCCGCAGAGGGGTTGTTCTGTGGTGCGGGACAGTACAATGGGGTGAGGTTCCCATCCTCGCCCCTTGTCCCCCTGCTCTTTTATCCCCTCTTCTTATAAGAGGGGTACAAAGAGCGCATCCCTCGGCTCAATTAGCTTCGCTCAAGGTGCTAGGCTCACCTTAGGCTACTGAGCCCCACCGCAACGTCAAGGCTTGAACCATGGCGGGGATTATTTCTGTACTGGCAACTATTGTTAGGTACCCGCATTTTCGATCTTTCAGCTTTTTAAAGCCGCTTCCGGACAATTTTTTTTAATCTATGTTACGTAGTGACAAAGTATTAATGTTATCTATCAGATACCCAAAAAAAATTGGAGTGTCTGTTTGTAATATTAAAATAATCGCTTTTTATAAAATGCATAATATGGTTGCATACACGATACCTACATATACCAAAATAACCTTTTTTACAATTTTTGTCTGTCTGTCTGTATGTATGTCTGTTTGTTCCAGCTAATCTTTGAAACGGCTGGGCCGATTTTGACGGGGCTTTCATTGGTAGATATCTGATATTATAAGGAGTAACGAAGGCTATAAAAATAATCATCATCAATCCGTATACGGCTGCAAAACTGAGTTAACGCGGGCGAAGCTGCGGGCAACAGCTAGTAGCTGGTAACCGAAAAAAAATGGTCTTTCATTAGTAGGTCTACCTACTAATGAAAGACCATTTTTTTAGGTGAGTTACGGAGATTAACCCAACATCCCATCTTGCATCCCAAGTTACTAACATTACCTCTTCATTATATTAGTTTAGATTTTATTTAGACAATATTTACAATGGTATTATTTTATAATTTTGCTGCAACGTTAGTTTTAGCTAAACCTCACACTTACCTACTACTATTACTACTATTTAATCGTTTAATTTATATAATATTAATTATATAGGTACTTACATCAATCTATTGGTCAATTTATTAAATACCTAAATAATGGCAGTTCCCATAATATAAAAATCCATAAATAGATGTGGACCAAAATCTTTGAAATCTATCATTAGCTTCGTGTCTTTTCAATAACAGTTTTTAGTTTTGGCATTTTAAAGATGACCTTACCTTATCAACAACTTGAAAAAACAAAATCAGCCATCAAAACTGAAGATGAAATTGTCCTTCTCACTCACACATTCACTTCACAATTAAACTATTGTCAATGACGTTCGCGCGGGAAACCGTGCACAGATTAAAAATAATGCAATTCGGATGATTTGCCAATGGGATTAATTAAAACTGTTATTATTATAACTGAAATGCTGTGCGTGATCCGCGAAAGCCAGTACAGACTGGCGAATAAGACAGGTTGTCCCCACTACCTCAAGGCGGGGCTTCGTAAGCCCACTGGAGGCGGGGCACAATAACACACTATAACCTTTTTTCCTTTGCCTATTTCGTTCAGGAATCGTTTTATTTTTTTAGTTATTGTAATGTTTGTTTGGATTTAAATAATAGTGAAGTTGTCATTGCGTCATTGACGCATTAATGCATCATAATTAGGTGAATATTTAACAATATTTATACTATATTAGTATAGTACAGTAGTCATCTAAATGTTTTTAGGGGTGTTTACCCAGTTCACTGTTTTATTGTTATTCTTATTTTTTTATTGTTATTAAACACTTGGTAAGTAATGTAAATATTTGGTTACACATTAATGTCAAATAAATAAATAAAAAAATAGTCTTGAGATAAATTACAGACCTAATTTATTTTATAATAAACGTAATTTTTTTTTTCATTGCCTAATTGACTTTCATAACCTAAGTCAACTTTACTTACGTTCTTTATTATATTTAAGTATTATTATATATGTAGTATAACCAGTATGTAGCAAATATTATAACTTAATTACGTAGGTACCTAAACATAAATTTATGTAGATAGGTAGGTAGTAGGTATATATTATAGTCAATTTTATATTATATTATTATATAAACTATGCTTGATTAATAATAATAATAATAATTATACGTAGGCTTGTTTCTTATAATATTAATTTCCAAGGATGTTATATGTTGATGCAGAGGCCTTGTAGAGGCTTTCCCGGTAGGTATACAGCCAAATCACCATTAAAATAATATTGATTAAACGATAAATATCAAATAGATTACCTATACCTATAAGTACCTATATATAGATGTTATAAATATATACCTATGTTATAAAAAACTAGTTAGATACCTAATTATTATTTGGTCAGGAATTTTAAATTACCTATATATAAATATGCATAAAATTTTGTAGGTAGTGTTTGTATATATTTTACTCGTACATATTTTAAAAATTCATGAATGCGATGTATGTATATTATTTTTTATCGCAATTTAATTAATTATAATATAAAAAAAATGTTAACTAAATTAGTAATTTATGAAAATAGAGCATTTAGGTACATATGAACATAATTTAAACGCATACCTACATAGGTACCTACTTACGGTAATAATTATTTATTATTGTAGATAATACTTTATCAATAAATACATGAATATCTTAGTAAATACCTTTTTAACGTAGATACACGTGGAATGTGAAATTTTAAATAATTTATATAGAGGTGTGAGGCAGGCTATATTAATTATTCATTACCTATATATTTGTTATACAGGTAATGTATAATCATTATCATCATCTTCAACACTTACCTAATACCTATTATGCTAGGCACGGGTCTCCTCCTCGAAATCGGGCGATAAGGTTTTTGGGCCATATATAAAACATCCGCTGTTTACTTTGCAACACAAATTAAACAAAATATTAATATAGTATTTATCATAATTTTGTTTTGTAATAAGCTGTAGGTAAGAATGTATAAAACAGTGACAAAAATGAAATTAATATTAAATGGTTATACTTAATTAAAAACCCAACGCAATAACAAAAGAGCAGATGATCTTAAAACGGCTTATCTCATTTTTATAAGACATGTCTTGAAACCACCGCTAAAAATCTGCTTTTCAATTAAAATCGCATCATAATCCGTTGACCCGTTTAAGAACTACGGCGCTACAGACAGACACTCGGTCACGTTTGTAGTCAAACTTTTATAACTCGTCTTTTTGTGCCGGGGGTTAAAAAATAGTTTTATTATATTAAACTAGAGCATTTACACAATGAAAGATTTATAACGAAAATTAGAAATTGGATTAACTTGGCTCAGTTTGGACCCCTATACGGGCTCAATGATAGAACACAATCACAACCACTTTAATATTATTTATTATTTTATTATAATAATTTAAGACGGATATCATTTGAAATATTTTCTATTTGATTAAGTTCCTGAAGGAACTCTTAATTTTATTTTTGCTGTAGATAATTTTACCGCTCAAAAGCCCTGATAGACAGATGGACATAGTAACTCAGAATTAGAGTTCCGTTGGCACTCCTAGAAAATAGATATGTACTAGCAGCGCCCCGCGGTTTCGCCCGCATACTCCCAATTCCCGGGAGTACGGGGATAAATTATAGCCTTTATGTTATCCTGATGTATAAGCTATGTTATTGTAAAGTTTCATTAAAATCCATTTAGTCGTTTTTGCGTGAAAGAGTAACATTCACACATACTTTCCCCTTTATAATAATTAGTAACATTAATTCCGTCGCTAACATAATTATGACCGACGGCCACTATTTCAAACTATTTCAAACTATTTCTTTACATGTATACAAGACATATGTAAATATATATAGATATATAATATGCACACATCAGATATGTAGTCGACTAGCCACTGACTAGCTTCTTTTACGCTATGACAAGTTACCTAAACGCAGAATAGGTCAGTTTTGCCAATCCTACCTGTAAATAATAAAACTTCGACTTACATTGCTTCTGTATGTTCTTCAGAATAATATAAGAATACTCAATGGACGCTTGGTGTAGCGGCACGTTACTTTATACCTACAAAGACGATGATATAAATTACATACTTAGAAAAAATTTAAGTTACATTTTTTTATAGAATTAATTAACAAATATAATTATTTAATTTCTTTATAGTATGTTAGATGTAGTTTTCTCATGTCCTAATTAATATAATGAAGTGTATTACGTATACGAAATACCACAATTTTGACTTCGTTTGGACATTATCGTACCTAGTAGGTACCTACTTATTAGGTAGGTACTAAGCGATAAAAGTTAATCGAATAAAAAAAAAATAGCCACAAAAGAAGTAAAATAAATAATCCTATGAGCATGTGTAGGTAGCAGTGTATGTGTGTGTGTATGTGAGTGTGTATGTTTGTGTGTGTGTGTGTGTGTGTGTAGGTCTCACCTCAGTAACGCGATCAATAATATATTTTCAATTAAACGGGAGTGAAGACAGAACTGTTTTATTTCACGCCCTGTAGGGTGACTTTTTTAATTACTTTCAGCTTGTTGTTTTAACGTGCAAGTTTACTCGCTCTCTTTTTAGACTAGGTATTGGCCAAAGCATTATTCTTACACCCGTACTGGACCGATGGTGATTATATAGTTTCCTTCAGTATTAGTGCAGCCTATGTAGTATTTGACATAATTTTCAATCAACAGCAATCTATTTTCTACATATTATGTTTGTAAAAGTATATTACGTTTGTCTTTCATTCCGCAAAAAAACGACAAATCAATATTTGCACGTAAGAAAGGGATGGATGGATGTATACCTACATGGTTTCATTATTTGGTTGGAAATTTCTGGAAAAACAAATGTGACTAGGTAGTATTTTTATCACAAACATTCAACTTGCACCATCGCTCGCAATCGTAAAGGAAGCACAAGACAAAACACAAGTAAGTAAAAGAATTTGTCTCAACCGTTTCAGCCCTACGGCGTTTTTAATTAAACTTTGTCTTAAATATCACCGAACAGTTGTTTTAGCTTAAAAGTGACGACGCAAAAAACCCTTGACATAACAACCTCGGGTTATAATGAAACATCAATTATTGTTATAGTCAGTATTCGTATATACATAATATTTTATATGCCATCCAAATGTGAGAAGTTGTATTAAAATATAAATAAAACTTTCTATAGTTTTCCGTCCACTGCTGAACAACCAGTTCAAAGATTTTAGAAGAGATTCAAAGAACGCCAATGCCCAAGACGACCGAACCCTCGCCACTCGCATTCCAGCGATAGACGGATAGAGGCTGATGATGATGATGAAAGTTTTCACATAATAAAATGGATAACTTCGAAGGTAGGTATATCGCAATTCATCAAGATTTTTATATTCTCGACGCTTAAAATACTTTATAGCAAGGTCATGGTCTCGAAAGGACCGAGGTGTAAGACTTCCTATGTTAAAGTTAGGTATACAAAGTACCTCACCATGAATATAATTTAATATGTCTATCTACGCTGAGTGTACTACAGTCTTGGGCCTGTGACATTATGTTTCATTTTTTATTCTATAATAGGATCCATTGCAATTGGCAAAAGCCTTCTCTGCTGAAATTATCTAATTTTGTAATACAAACAACAATCTACAATACACACTCAACACCGCCTCAAGTAGGAGATGACCTTGACCTGACGAAAAGGGATAAACCCACTGAACTTTGTACTGGCTTTAGCTCGGTTTTTGCTCGCTCACAGACTCACAATACTCAGACGTTGTCGCAGACCCTCTATCTAACCGGTAAGATATTTCCAAAAGAAAGCAGTGATGCCGAACGAAGGTTCAGGATAACCACCTACCCTAGTCAACTTACAACAAGATGGAATGACACTCTCTGTGCTGTAAGCGGTAGTAGCACGCGAATAGCGTAGGGTCTTGGAGTCCATTAAAACAGGCCTGTGTTCAGGAGTAGCCAGGAGAGATGCTGATGATGATTTATGAAATATTGAAACGATAAGCCGGTCTCCGTCCACCTTTAACTACCTCAACTGATCGGAGACCAACTTTCCATCCTTCACTTCAAACTGCTTCATCCCAAAAAACACGAGAAGGTGAAAACAAATTAGCTGGATTTTCTACGACATCAATTTACTGAATGTATTTCTCATCAAGTATTCGTCATGGTTGTGTTAAGTAAGTTTTTCCCGCGTACGCTAACGACTCCAAAGTAACGAGCATAATTTCTTCTTCTGAATGCTATTAGCGATAAATGACCACAAATTGCGCTCGTCAACCAATAATTGGATACATAATGTACAAAAAATTAATAAAAACAGCATTAAAAATGCTGTTCAGCTAATGAAGATCGTTCATACGATTTAATCATAAAACACGATCGCAATTCTCCACCGAAGCATTCAATCGCTGACATTATCAGATCTAAGTACAATTATTGGAATAATTAATTTTAGGTATCGTTACGCCATCTGTGGGTGAGTAGCTATGCTTTATGTTTTAATCGTTTATAGTTTACTCAAAATTATAATTTCCAAATATTTTATCTAATAGAAAAAATAAATTCAATTTATACATATTTGACGTTTTAATAAATAAAGGTAAATAAATATGTAAGTAAACATCTCCATTACCTGCCATCTATCGTTGAGTAGGTTTTTTAAATAATTACTGCCATCTATTATACATTACTTACACTATTTCAACTACTACAAATGGTTACAGTTTGAAATATCTCCCACAGATGGCAATTTAATATTTAAAAATATTTTTATTTTCTTATTTGAATCTTAAAGTCTAGTCTATTAAGCTGATAGTGCTGATACCACTGAACTTTAATATTATTTAAATAGAACGGGAAGAAAGCTTGTTACAATAAAACTTTGTAGACACTGAATGTATCGCAAATTTTGATTGGGTGAAAATCTTCATTTGCTGTTAATATAATATATATCTATGAAGATAGCAATCAATATTCAACTTATCGATCCGTTATATAAGTAAATTTTTTTTTTTACAGGATTATAAAATACTATTTCGAACTTCCCGCTCTAACCCAAAATGAAAATCGCAACAATCGGCCAATCACATAATTATCTTTAGAGTGACCACTTCAAGGAGATTACTACTTTTTGGTAAATACATGTAAGTTAGAAGTTAGTTATAGTTTTTATAGGAGCCATATTATACACGGATAGCAGGTTTGATGAAAAAATAATAGATAGGTATACGGCGATAAATAAATATTCTGATTGGCATTATATTACAGAATTAAACGATAAACGGATTTCGCGTTGTAATTTCTATATTATCAGCTGACAAACAGAAAGTAGGTACCTAGCCATATGTCAGCCAGAGTAGTCTATGGACAGAAATTATCCTTGTTTACAAGTCTAAAACATTTAATCACAAACTATATAGTAACACGGAATAGGTACCTGTGGTACCTACCATTTAGTCACCATAATCTATTCTCACCACTGAAGACTTCTTCAGTCTTCACTACTAGAGAGTCTGTTTAGTTCTAGATTAGTGACCTAATGATATAAAACGTTATGTTTTTTGTTTATAATGAACTACAAATTGCAGTAAGTACATAGTAATATAATATTATATTGACGATATATTCAGTCTGATTTTATCGTCATCGTCAAAACTAAATCTACCCTACAATACAATCGTTTTAGTTCTTTCGTTCCTACATTTTGGTAGGATTTTTAAATCTTTTGGTAGCAACTGGTAGAATAACGCAGATGCATGTCTTCTTTAGCCCTTCGGTATTTAACAACTGTCATTCTGAATAAATTATTAAATTACAAGTAAGCGTCGTTTACCTACTTCGAGTTGTCACTAATGCCGGTCAAGGTAAGTTAGAATTATAGGAAAGAAAAGTTATTAGTTATTTATTGGAAGGTATCTAAGAAATAACTAGTAACTAAGTAAGACTATGTCAATTAAAAAATATGTATTTTTAAATAAATGTCAGTGTTACTACCGTTAGATTAAAATTGTAGTTTATAAAGTTAGTAGTACATATTTCACAATATCACAATAGAAAACTTCAATTTGCGTCTTTTTGATATATTTTTTTTATATAAATATAATTTTGACTTTCGGCTGACAATTAGTTATCGATGCAAAACAGCGTAGGTAGGTACTTCCAGTAATTATTCACTTCTAGTAGTTTCCAGTAATTTAGAGTATTTTTGTCGGATATGTTTAAATCTATAAATCCAGACTTATAGATTTAAAAATAAAAATAGAACATCGGGACACGGTTTATCCAGCTTCTATTGTGAGTGCAAAACATACCGCTATATTTTTAGATTCGCAACCATTTTCAAGGTCGACTTTTGCGGTTGTCCTTTTTTCATTTTTCTTTACAAAAAATAACGATCGGTTACTTATTTTCGCTATTTAAACTTGCCTAAAATGCATTTGTGCATGATACCGAATTATCGAGTTTCGGTAAATAAAAATTAAATCAATGGTAAAATATCCCGTTTTAGACGGTTTTAATACATACCTACCTACCTATTCTCTGTTGGGAACTTTCCAGATATCAGGCAAATGTTAGACAGACAAGCTAAACTGATAACATTTATAGTCTAGAATAAAGGCTGTTTACCTACTAATTATTAGTTTAGCAATCCTCTCAAGTATTAATTTACATACATGTAATAAATCTGTATAGTTTGTTTGTTTGATAATCATCATATTTTGAAATACTCCATTGGGTGGGTATGTCAAAATATGATAATGATGATGATGATAAAAATAGTAAGTCATAAAAAATAATAATCTATGGACGCTTTTACACCACGTCGATCTGGTCCCGTGGTAAGTTCTTGAAGAACTTGTGTTACGGGTACCAGACAACGGTTACCATATTTAATACTTTTATACTATACATATACATATATTTAAGATTTTTATTATTATATAATCCAAATATTTAAAACACATCCATGACCTAGGAACACAGAAAATATATTTTTGTTCCCTGACGGGATTCGAACCCGCAACCTCCGGCTTGAGCGCCAACGCGCTTACCAGTTACCACTGAGCCACAGAGGTCGTCAAAAAAATTGGTGTGACTCATTCATTAGTCCCACCAATATTTTTTTATCAGCATATCTAAAAAATAGGTTATTCGAGAAAAAGAAATATATTTTTTAAATTGTTTTCCTATCTTCAAAAATGACTGAGATTTGAGTACGGCCGCGGAAACATCCTTTAATGTTGATGTCCTGTCCCGGTCCCGTCGCCCAAACATAACACTGCCTATAGACCCTATATTAGGTATCGTTTTGTGACTTTTAAATTTTTTGTCCAGTGACTCCGCAAAATACTATTGTTTTTTTTTTTTTTTTTTGTTTATCGCCGGTAAATGCTCTGAGGCATCCCGCGGGGGAGTGGGTCTCACCAGGCGGGTATACAATGTGGGACTCGCTGAGCCTGACAGCTGGTAAGTGGACGCAGCTCGACCCATTTAAACTCGGTGAGTGCAACCAATGCCGGCTTTGTGAGTTGCCCCGGATCTGTTGAGCTAATAGGGCCCCTCGACGGCTAGTCAGTCCCTCAGGGGACCGACGCCACCTCCACAGAGGGGTTGTCCCGCACCACAGAACAACCCCTCCGTCATTGATAAATGTTTTCTTTTTCGCGGGCGAAATTACAGTGATTTGCAATGCGGTGAAGGACATTTTAGAAATATGTGCGCATTTTGCTAAAGTAGCGTCTACGCGGAAACGCCCCCGTGCCGTGCGTGTTCTTAATATTTCTATGGTCTATAGGCTTATATGTATGATGTATCGATAATGTTTATTTAATGTACGTGGGTAACACTGAAAATGTTTAGAACTGGCCAGTTAGAAACATTGAAAATGAAAACTGTTTTTGAATTTCAATTTTAGAACTCTTTGGTAACCTAATGTAGTATATTGCATTCATTTGTCATTTGTTTTTGTGAATTGGCGGCAAATCTAAAACTCTTGTTACACGTGAAAATGAACATAATGCGAGAAAATTTTCGGTCAATGATTTATTATGACTTTCGTTGTGGGCTTACTCAACAACAAAGCTATGATAGTCTGCGATTAGCATTTTTTAATGAAGCCCCATCTCGTACCACTATTTACAATTGGTTTAACGAGTTTAAGCGTCGACGTAGCAATCTCAGTGATGATCCGCGTGAGGGACGTCCTTTAACAGCGACTACTGAAGATAACATCAGTGCTGTGCGACGCATGATAGAGGAAGATAAGAAAGTGACCTATCAGCAGATACGGGCAAGCCTAGGCATTGGTATGAGTCAAGTTCAAAAAATATTACACGAACATTTAGGCGTGAGGAAGCTTTGTACCAGATGGATTCCCCATACTTTAACCGACGACCAGAAACGCCTCCGCATGGACTGGTGTCGCCAAATGTTAGATAAGTTCAACGGCGGTAACTCAAATGCTGTATTTGACATCATCACAGGTAATGAAAGCTGGATATATTGCTACGAACCCGAAACCAAAAGACAATCAGCTCAGTGGGTGTTTCCTTTCGAGGATCGGCCAACTAAGGTAAAGAAAGGAAGAAGTCAAGGAAAAAAGATGATTGCCTCATTCTTTGGTCGGAAAGGTCATTTCGCGACAGTTGTGCTAGAAGATGGAAGGACAGTTACTGCAGACTGTTATGTCAATCGCTGTTTGTCTGTTGTCTTGGAAAAAATTTGACAGCAGCGCCCTCGAAGCAGGATCCTCCTTCACCACGACAATGCTTCAGCGCACTCCGCAAAACGGACTGTTGAATATTTGACTATGGCAAGTGTCGAGATAATGAGTCATCCGCCTTACAGTCCTGACCTGGCGCCCTGCGACTTTCATTTATTCCCAAGAACTAAAGATAAAATTCGAGGTATTCGCTTTACGAGCCCTGAAGATGCGGTAAAAGCGTACGAAAATGCCATAGAAGAGACTCCTAAGGAAGAATGGGCCCACTGCTTTTCTCAGTAGTTCCATCGAATGCGACGATGTGTAGAAAGAAACGGAGATTACTTCGAAAAACAATAAAAGTATTGGCAACTTTCTACATTAAGCCGTTTTTCATTTTCTAAACATTTTCAGTGTTACCTAGGTATTTAACGATAATATATTGATATATTTTGTTTCAGTTCAATATTCCCAATTTCAAGCTCAATAATGGGATTGAATTCCCAGCATTGGGCTACGGAACATGGCTAGGACTAGACGATAAAGTAGGTATTTTGAAAATGACATTCGATTATTCTTAAATAATAACCAATTCTATTAACTTTTTAAGCTTTTTGCTATGTTACTCTATCTAGAAAGTCTTTATTATATAATATTATTATTTTTATACAGGATTCTTTTATGACAAAAGATATGCCAAAACTCGTGGACGTGATGTCTCATGCGGTGGACGTGGGGTACCGTCACGTCGACACAGCCCACCTGTACCGGGTCGAGCCGGAGGTCGGACAGGTCGTTAACCAGAAGATCAAAGATGGCGTCGTCAAGAGGGAGGACATTTTTATCACCACTAAGGTATGGCACTGATTTTTTTTAATGACAATAGAACCTTTATTACCGCCTTATTACAAAAAACTTATCTAGTACCAGGATTAAACCAAGACTGAAAAGTCCAGGTTTGTTACGGTATTAACGTTAGTCCATGGACTAAAATTTATTCTTATTACAAATCGAGGACCAACCGAGGTCTAGGTAGTACCAAAGATCGTCCCTGGTTTAATTGTATCCACAGATTATTGAGCAACATATCATTCATTTTGTTCGTTCAATATTTGATTAGTTCGGTACATCGTTCCTTTTTATGCAGAGCTCGCTAATTTATAATTAAATATAATGTGGAAAATACATCAATATTTTGATAATAAAATTTATTGTGTTATATAAAATATCTGAAATCTTTACTACTTTGTACTTTGAGGTAGTGTGATTTAAATTCTTGTTTCTTACACACAAATATTGTAATATTTCGCTGTTAAGTTGTTTATATAGCTAGCGTATAAGGGAATGAAATACAAAGCGCGCGTAGTTCTAATGTCATCGAAATGTTTATTGTTTAATGTTTAGTTATTACTTATTGCAATGTAAGTCGAGTTACCAATAGTTACAATACAGCCATTATTGTTCTTTGATTCTAAATAGACGGTATGTTGTTCATAAGAATAGTATAATATTTTTTGTTGTGAATTTGTGTGCCACGAACATTACTTATGTTGTAAAATGTATCAACAAAAGAAAAAAGGGATGATAATTGGACTTCTCAAGAAAAGGTTAGTGTTTATTTAATCCAAACATACATGAAAAATATCAGAGTTAATTAGAATTATTACATATGATATAAAATAGGTATGTATATCAATGACAAAATACAATACAACAAAATTACAGAAATAGAATGTTAAATTATATAAGGATGTCAGAATAATTATTTTAAAAGTTAGTCCAATTCCATAATTTTGTCTACATCGAGTTCATTTAATTACCTTTCAATACAATTAATACGAAAAAACGCAAATTCAACGCATAAGACATCTGATAATTTAAAGTTTTGAGGTTAGTACCGAAGTTAAACTAGGGGTCACGGTGGTCTAACTTTAGTACCATAGATAGTCCTGGTACTAGCGTTAAACTAGTTTTTGTAATAACATTTATATTAGACCATGGTTTAAAGCTGGTATTAAACTCGGTACTATATTTAGTCTTCGTTTTTGGAATAAGGCGGTTATTATAGTTTATATGATCACTTCGTAAAAGTAAGTCCACGTGTCCGTATCGTACGCATCGCACGAATCGTCACAAACGGAATGTAGTATTCTTTATATAGAAAGTGACACTTGAGTGCGATCCGTACGGTGCGGATCGCACTTCTATAACTTTCTAGAATAGGTACCTATATACTAATGCGATGCGTACGAATACGATGCGGACGTGTGGACGCTTACCTTTAGTCTGTCCGTATACACACTGTATGTTAGTCAGTCTGTATAACCAAAACCTATGGGGTACTTGCCATTTACACTTACTGACTTATTTATGTTGTGACTTGTGAGACAAGACATAACAGTAAAAAACAGTTTTTTGTTATCTTTATCCTTACTGTATTATTTTTTATTATGACTATCCTAGTAATATTATGTAAGAATGTATGGATATACATATTATATATGTTTGTCGCTCATTCATGCAAAAACTACGGAATGGATTTTAATGAAACTTTACAATAACATAGGTTATAACTTATACATCAGAATAATATATATAGGATATAATTTATCCCTGTACTCCCATTCCCGTGGGATATTATACATACGTTCTTTCAAACTTACATGTTTATAATATTAGTAGGAAGTAGGATAGAGCCTTTTGTTTAAAAAAAATGTCTTCTCATCCTTCAGGTATGGAACCACAACCACCGTCCGTCGGACGTGGAGGCGTCGGTGGAGGGGTCGCTCCGTCGGATGAACTTGAAGTACCTGGACCTGGTGCTCATCCACTGGCCAATGTCTGTGTCTGTAAGTAAAACGAGGATCTCCAGTATCTCATCTCTGCATGGAGATGGTCATCACTACTGGTATGAGATGTAAACGTATTAGGGATGCTGGACCAATCCTTCTCACAATCACGAAGCTATCCAACGAAATTTTACTTATCTGTGTCTGTCTGCCAAATCAAAACTTATATATATACCTCTCATTGACATAAATTCCTAGAATTTGGCAAGACGCTCTACAGTATAAGTGAAGAAGAAATCTAAAAACCGTTTGTGTATAATAATATAAGTTTAAGTATAGCCTGACCAGAAATAATAAAACCTGCATTGGTGGCGCCGTTGTTTTTTTTTATGTCAACATGTCCATACAGAAATTAGTTCCGAAATTTTCCGCAATATGGCTGTGGCTTTTATTTTTCTGGTCGGGCTATAATTGATGTTACAATAAAAAATTCTCGCGCGCGATTCAAACTCGCAAATTCTTTTTTATTTGATGTAATCCTATCATATTGTTTTCTTAGTTAGATGTTAATATCGATGCATTTGTTGTATTTATAGGCAGAGAACGTTGATGAAAAAATCGATTATCTGGACACGTGGCGCGGCATGGAGACGGTCTTCAAACGGGGGCTGGTGAGGTCCATCGGTGTGTCCAACTTCAACGTACAGCAACTGCAGAGGCTGCTGGCGAATTGTACCGTCCCTCCCGCCGTCAACCAAGTCGAGGTATAAAAATATGCTAGATTGAATTGGATAATGACAGAAACGAAAACACAAAAAAAACCAATAATACAGTCAGTAGTTTCGTGCGTTTTATTCTTTTCAATTGTTGGTTGTGTGATAATGATGATTAGCTATTCATCATCGGAAGAAATAAGAAGGTTCAAGGTACCCAGACCAGAACTGGGTACCTTGAACCTTCTTATTCTACTTCTTCCATCAAACAGCTTTGCTGTGTTTTGAAGAGAAGGCCAGTGAATTACTGGCTGAGACTATTGAAGGGGTGTGTCTCGGATCTGACTAACACAGGTCATATGAATATGTTGCCTGCGCTAGTCTCAGGTTAACTTGTTTATAACTAGTGACAGGGGCTTATAACAACTTACAAACAGGTGATCCGTCTTATCTGTTTGCTATCCAAGAAAATGTATGTGTTTCTTGGAAACTAATACTATATTAATATTTTACCTAATATTATTTTCAGATTAACCTGACACTAGGCCAAAAGGACTTGGTGGAATTTTGTCAAAAGAACAACATCCTGGTTGTGGCGTACACCCCCTTCGGAAGCATGATACCCAGCAGGTCCTCCCCCGATGCGCCGGAGCCCAGAATTGACAACCCCACCCTGGTGGACATAGCCACGAAACACGGGAAGACCGTCACACAGGTGGCGCTCAGATATCTGGTAAGATAAGATGATCGCGATGCTATAAAATCAATTTAGTAAGTCATGACATATAAAAGTAGTGGTGGTCATTATTACAACAACAGTTGTAGTAATGACCACCAGTACCACCACTACTTTTATATTGCGTTATTATTATTTTATATATTACTAGCTGTTGCCTGCAGCTTCGCCCGCGTTACTCAACCCCTATATGTCACAGCGTGATGTGATATAGTCTATAGCCTTCCTCAATAAATCTCTTACACGAGCATGGGACGAAGCCTACTGAGTAAGAGTGCCGGAGAAGACGCGTAAGGAGGGGTGCCAACCCAGGAGCACAAGTTCGTAGCACTAACGGAGGGATGCCGTCAGGCCCACTCGACTTATGGATGTCCAGCGAAAAGAGTGCTTTGCGTACGGAGCTCTGTCGGAAAATTACTGCCGGCATTGAAGTATCACACCGAGGGATCGTCGGTGGTAATTTTCCCTGGTCATCCAAAGTCGAGTTGGAAGCAAAAAGAGTGCCTAGGAGATCGGCCTTCTCCTTCGCGGTGTGGGCCAACGAGTCATTCCTCATGTGCAGAGATGGTAGGGATGGCTTACAAAAATTCCCTTGAACAGCCTTGGCAAGAGACCAGAATGCACGAGTTCCCGAAGGAAGTCGAACAAATCTCTCGAAAATTTTGTTCACGTACTCCGCTTTTGCCTCGGCAATAGCTCTTTTGAAGGACCTGGAGGCAAAGTTATACTCCTTTTTCAATGCGCAGGTCTTTACATCCTGGGAAATCGATGCTTTGACCCAGGCTCGGTAGCTTAACCGTTTATGGCGTGCAGCCTCTTACAGGAAATCTTACAGGTTTCACCAAACCAGGGCTTGGATTTGCCGCTTATAGGCACTGCAGAGCTTGGAATGAAAAGCTCTATGGCTTGCAGCACCAAATCGGTAACAGAATCGGCAACGATGTCTGGATCATCCAGCGAGAAGCAAATTCGCCCCCATGGGTAGGATGCAAAGAAGAATCGCATCCCATCCCAATCAGCTGACCTATAGTTCCAAACGCGGCGGCAGCCCGCAAAACGAGGCCATGATGGGCTTGCGACAGGTACAGAACTCCGGATCAGACAGTGGTCCGATGAGCTAAGTGGAGCGTCCACGGAGACCACGTAATTGTCCGGGTGAGAGGTTAGCAGAAGGTCCAACTGGGAAGGCGTATGATCTTCCACATCAGGGATACGAGTTGGTGATACCACCAATTGTGTCAGATCATATGCTGAGGCAAATTCGTAAACAGATCTTCCCGCATGAACGGTTGTACGAGAGCCGAGCAACTCGGTGTGATGGGCGTTGAAATCACCAAGAATCACGATCTCTGCGGATGGGATCTGTTGTAGCACGGAATCTGTAGCCATTTGAATGTGCTCCACAAGTCGGTCGGTTTCGTCATTACCGCTATGGGACCTATATAGGCAGGCATAGACCCGGGGATGGTTGTCGCTGTCAATGCGCAACCAGAGGATGGAGAGGTGAGGTCCCTGCCTTCAATGATTTTTTTTAAATGTTAGTTGGATAGGCAAACTGGCAAACGTACCACCTGATGGTAAGTGGTCAACGTCGCCCATGAACATAAACTAGTATACCTGGAACGAGCCCAGGCAACTTATTTATGTGTTGCCTATCTTGAGTAGTGGTTGTTAATATAACGCATAGCGCCATAACGTAGCGCGCTATTCATACTCAACGTATAGCGTACGCTATATAAATTCCTATTCGGCGCTATAATGTAGCGCCTCGCTACATTAGGTATGTAGCGAGGCGGCTAGCGTAGGCCGTAGTTATAAACTTTATAACATTCGAACTACGCCGATGTGCTAGATCGTAGACGCTAGACGTTATAAGTTATATAGTTTATACGTCAGTCAGCGTCGAGCGCTCGCTCGCGTTAGATGTGTCGTGCGCTATCCCGGCCGTCTCACGCGAGTTACGTAATTCTAGTCTTGCGACTACACGTTATAATATAGTCTATAAAACAGCGGGCTAGAAAAATATAGTTTATAGTCCATAGCACGTTATCATAAAATAGTTTATTTGCACACCACTAATCCTGAGACATAAGATGTTAAGTCTCGGTGCCAGTAATTACACTGCCTGTCTTGCCCTTCTCTCCGAAACACAGCAAAGCTGTTTCACGGGAGAAACAAGCAAGATGGTGGTACCCATGCAGCCGGGAGCGCGGCACAGCGCTTCCCTCCCACCTTTTTTTTATTATTATAAATTATAATTTACAATTATAATATTTTTTTTAAATCAAATCAATCAATTTGATTTGATTTATTATACCACGAAAAATACGGCCTTTTGACAGCGTAAAATTAATTATCTTCGTAAGAATGCGTCAAAAAAGATAAATAATAAGACCTCATTACGGTTTTCCGTTGTTTGTTTGATTAAAAGTATTTAAACATTTATATGAACATCTCTTCCTCAGTACCAGCGTGGGATCGCGTCCATACCAAAAACCCTTACCAAGAGCAGAGTTGAAGAAAACTCCACCATATTCGATTTTCAATTGGACAAAGACGATGTTGCCTGCTTGGAAAAATTCGACGTTGGCTACCGGACCGTCCGCCCAGTATTTTGGCAGAATTGCGAGAATTATCCATTCGACAAACTAGATATCGTTGTACCAGAAACACCGTTATCTTTGCTGAAATGGAAAAATGGAGCTAATGAAGATATTGATTAGGAAGTTTTTTAGGATTTGTTCCGCTAAATTTCTTTGCCTTTGTATAAATGAAACAAGAAACTAATAAATTTTAATCACTCTCTTTGATCCTAGATCACCAAATTAAATGTATACCTTAGAATAATTACACTATGGAAAGTCATTTTTCATACAAGCGCTGTGTGAAAAATGAAGCACTAAATCGATTCAATGTTGCCAGTAGTGGTGAAGTTTTCCCGAAAACGGGGAATGATTCGACCGCCGATAATAATTTGTCATAGCAATAATAATGAACACATAAATAGTTGTGTGTTTAAAGTATAGGCATGATAATTCAAACTGTTACTTACAACAATGTTTATTTATATGAAACGAATAAAAGAAAATAATAGCAGTAATTAGTAAAATATACATATATGTATTTTTCATAGATTAAAAATTTGGATTAAAAACGCTTCGGAGCGTACCGGAGACCAAAAATATTAATCTAAGGTATTTTTTGTTCGAATGTAACACATTAGTCATGTAAAGTTATTGTATTACTATTAATTAAACTTGTAACTTGTTGTAATATAAACGCGAAAGTTTGTATGTATGGACTTTTGAATGTTTGTTACTCTGTCACTGTTTGTAAATTATTATGATATCGTTAAATCACACAAACACAAGAACGTGTCACGTACCTACGTAAATATCAGTAGCAACTGTTTTAAAATTAATCTGTGGGGGAAAAAGTCAGTGAAAATATTTTCACAATCGAACAACACTGCGCATTTTATATCGAAACGTTTTAATTCAATACGTTTCGATATAAAACTAATTAAATACAAGATACTACGAAATATTGAAAGATTTACAATGAAAAGCGATGTTATTACTTTTATTATGTTTTTCAGATTTATTGTGATACAATTTAACTTATTAAAATTAAATTTAAAAAAAAAAATTTTTTCGTGAGAACACAGAACCTCACAGAACATGCAATGAATTTACTGTTACTATTACTAAGAACTTAAGGTTGAACTAGTCGACGGCGCGAACTCGAACAAAATGATTGCTATCTCACCTGACATAGTGCGCGAACATGTGTGCTAGAATGAAATGCACAATGATTCATTCCGAAAATGTCCTTTTAGCAATACAGTTATTCTAGAAAAACTAATAAGTATATATTTTCAAAATAAATTTATTTTATCTTTTGAATAACTAAACTATATCTGTACGGGCTTTATTTTTGAGCTTTCGTGCTCGGTATACTATTTATTTACGCCCAAAGTTTGGCTAAAATCAGTGTTAAAATACGAAAGTTTAGAAGCTTGTATTTTTTTAATGTATATTTTTTTACGATCTGGGTACATACAGTCAACGACGAGATCAATTTATATTATACTTAGTTTTTCATGGTCAACGTCAAACATTGTAGTAATTACTGTTCTGCGTTTGTATGGAAAGATGAGCGACTTGTGTAACCTTAAAAGTTCTTAATTAGTAATTACTTTATAGAAAAAGTAATTTCAAGCTATAGTACAATTGACATAGCATGAATGGCGCAGTAGGTATTAATTATTAAGTAGACTAATAAAGTCAAGGGCCGTCTGAGGCCTTGCTGGGGCCTCGGGCACACACAAGTATTGGGGCTCTTTTAGAAAGATAAGAAAGAAAATGTTTATAGTATGATCTAATAATTAAGCATTTGTTGTGGTTAATCGTTACAATTATAACATACATATAAGATAAGCATGCCTGTGGTCATTAAGTACTTGGCTAGCTATATATACTATAAATATACATATATTTCATCAGGACCGGATAAAATAGCTTTTTTTTTCTTTTACGCCGGGAAATGCTCTGAGGCATCCCGCGGGGGAGTGGGTTTCCCCACGCGGGTATGTAGGACTCGCTGCGCCCAACAGCTGATAAATGGACGCAGCTCTACCCACCAAAACCCGGCGAGTGCCACCAATGCCGCCTTTGGTGAGGTGCCCCGGATCTAGAAAACAAACAGGGCACCTCGACGTCCAGTCAGTCCCGCAAGGGACCGACGCCACCTCCACAGAGCGTTCATCCCGCACCACAGAACAACCCCTCCCAACGTCGGGACAGTATAATGGGGTGAGGTTCCCATCCTCACCCCTTGCCCCCTGCTCTTCTGTCCCCTCTTCTTATAAGAGGGGTACAAAGAGCCCCCTCGGCCCAATTAGCTTCGCCCAAGGTGCACCGCTCACCCTAGGTTACTGAGCCCCACCGCCACGACAAGGCCTGAACCATGGTGGGGGATAAAATAGCTCCTAATTTGCAGAGATATTAGAAATATTTTTCCATGAAAGGGTATACTGGCATATATGACTGGCCTGTTGGTCTAGTGGTTAGTGACCCTGACTGCTAAACCAGAAGGTTGTGGGTTTGATTCCCACCCAGGACAAATTTTTGTGTGATGAGCATGGACATTTGTTCTGTCTGGGTGTAATTTATCTATAATAATATGTATGTATTTAGAAATTCTTCTAAAATACTTCAAAAAGGAAAAAAACCTCAATCAAAATCAGATATCTTTTTTATTTTTTTTTTATTATTTATTTTATTATTTTGAGGGTCCCGGATATGCAGGCAACGGACAGGATCACCTCAGCGACAGGCTGGCCCCGGCGAAGGCCAGACTACTCCTCGTAAGGGGGGACTGCCCGACCGCTAAGCAGTCCCCGCGACGTCGTGCCATACTGGGCCCAGGATGCCATCCTGAAGCCTGGCTCGAGCACAGGGGCGTTACTGTAGGCGCATTAAGTAGCGCTTCCTACGCACCCCCGTTCGTCGCCTGTGGGGGGAGGCCTCGTCGGCGGCCTCCTCTCTCACCTGCTCGTCGGCCTCCTTCTGCGACATTACTGCCTCGCAGAAGGATACCATCGCCGTCCAGGACTCGTCGTCATCGAGCATCGCGGTGATGACGCTCGGCAGAGACAAGTCCCCTGCGATGACTGGATGGTGGGACACCACACCCGACTTGCCACCACTCTATGGACCCACACCGGTTCTCGCAGGCTACCCTCCTCTCGGAGAGGTCCAACAGTCTCCTTAAACAGTCTCCTTAGATACGGGGGCACTCCGAAGTAATTCAGTGCCTCCCGTATCACACTGTTAGGGAGGCTGTTGAAGGCGTTCGCTATGTCCAAGGACATCGCGACCACCACCTCCCCTCTGTGTTCCGCCTGACCCGTCACCGCCCGAAGGCGTTTGAGGGCGTCGACGGTCGACCGGCGTGCCCAGAACCCAAATTGGGACTCTGGGAGTCCCGGTCCCGGGACCTCTTCCAGGTGCTGAACGAGCCGGGAGGCCACTATTCTTTCGAAGGCCTTCCGAGCTTCGCTCAGCAACACCACCGGTCGCACCGCCGAAGCCGAGTCTGGGGTCCGCCCTGCCTTTGGTAGCAGGCAGAGCCGACCCTCCTTCCAGGCCCTCGGGAACTGTCCGGACCGCAGGCAGCGGTCGAATAGCTCCCGAAGGCTATCGCCGAGGTACGCGAGAGAGATTGCGAGGACTCTCCCATGCACCCCGGCTGGACCCGGCGCCCTCTTCTTACTCTGGAGGCGGGACAGAACCGCCTCCATTTCAGCCTCCGTGGCGGGTGGCGGAACACCCTCCTCATCCGGCGTCTGCCGAGCCATCCTAGGAGGCGTATAACCCACGGGTGTGTCGGGGAAGAGATCCCCGACGATCCTCCCCAGTTGGCCCCGCTGGAGCGTCTCGTTGATTGGGGCAGACTGGGCGCGGAGCTTGTTCCGCGCCCATATGTATGGTCGGCCCCAGGGGTCTCTGTTAAGACCCTCAACCATCTCCAGCCAGGCCTGGACTTGTAACTTGTAGCTAGCTTCAGTCCTATATTAAATTGGTCGTACTACGGGGTTATCCTCGCTCGGGTTGACTCGGAAAATGGCTTGCTGCAGGATCTTTCGCTTTTCTGCGTAGACCCTGCGCAGCCTGTCGTCCCTGTCGAAGTCTTGGGGGCGTCGCCGCCTGCTCCGGGTATAAAGCCGTCTGGCCCGATTGCAGGCGGCCCGGAGACCGGCTATCTCAGCCGACCACCAGTAGAAAATCCGATATCTAAGTTGTTTGGGTGCTACGGTGGAACTTACTTAAAGTACATAATACTGAGACGACGGAACCATTCCTCTAATTTTTAAAATCAATTAAATTTGTATTTTTTTCTGTATGAAAACAAAATCAAACGAATTATCAAAAGTCGTCGAAAAATCATTGTTGCTTGTGTGTCATTTGTTAGCTGTCAGCTAACGACTGCCAGGTTGCTGCCTTGCTGGTATATTTTTTTATTTTACCCTCTATACATAAACTAGATCTGCCCTTGGCAGAGTTTGAACTTCTGAAGTTTAATGGTTCAAGTCCGGAATTAGAACCACAGCACGGGCAAGACGACGAACAAAATTATCTAGGCCCTAGGGAATCCACACGTTCTTTTTACCCGTTTCTACAGTATGTATGTATGTTTATATTTAAGCACAAATCCGATTTCGATGAATGTGCCAATCGATTCGTTATTATAGTTCAGTGCCATTGGCTACGAAAAATGAGGTTAAACAAGTTCACAGAACTAGCCCAGACAACAAATTCATGCTTTCCGATCCCGAGATGTCAGGATGCGTGACACAACACATCCGGTGAAACCATTATCAATCCTGCTCACTGCCTGGACATAAGCCTTGTTCATGGGAGCCCACGTTATGGAAGCCGAAGGAACCACCAAGACGGGATCACGATATTCGCGCAGTGGGTGATCCTATTTGGATACGAGAACGCCAATTGGCGTTCACTGAAATAGACCTATTAACATAATATACATAGATACATCAGTCATCAGAGTCCTTACTGACAAAAATTAAGAATAGGAAACCTATTTTATGAAACAAATTCAAAAACATCGGTTTATTTTTGCTTAATTCCGCTGAATTTCAAAATACATTTGTCTTTATTATGTCCGAAAAAAAATATTACACTTTCAAGTTAAACTATTTTTACTTTAAAAATGTTACTTTTACAAACAACATGGAAAACTAGATAAAAAAAAATTTAAACAAAAATTGAAACCGACTTCAAAAAATTAACTAAAAAGTAATAAAATAATTGCGTTTTCTTAATTTTTGTCTCTACAACTTATAATCAACTTGTTATTTTACTAAATACAATCTTTGCGTCTACCACGTCATTGTTGTTACTATTGGAGTCGGTGTCAGCAATGACAGGTAGGTAGGTACATCAACAAATACGACACCGGTGACTGACGACGGTTTTGGTGCTATACCTATTAAACTTAGCTGTTCTCATCAAGTTCTCATCCGTATACATTAATTTAGTCCAACCACAAGGTAACTACTGTAAACTGCTGAGGAGTTCCCTTAACTGTCCTTCGTCTTCATCATCAGACCCCTAATGATAGTCATAATTCATCTAGGTGTAAAGTTCTCATCAATACAAATTAATCAAGCCCAAACACAAGGTTACTGCTGTAAATGAAATAGGAAGTATCAAGTAAGTACTTACAAGTGTTACAAATTACAACTATGATGAAAATTACAAAGAGGTTAAAAATTATACATAATATTGTATGTTATATGAAACTCATTTCCTGTATTCATTTTATAAGTTACTCTATTATTCTTTTATATCAACAAAATATTGAGAAAATAAAACTACCATGATCAGATATTGTTTTCTAATGTTTGCGCGAATTTCACTCATTATAATGAAACAATTTTTACGGATTTTATCGCGGTTTATTAAGATTTTTACAAGCCCAACGTTTCGGATACTTTACAGCAATTAATAAACCGCGATAAAATCCGTAGAAATTGTTTCATTATAATACCATGATCGGAATTACATTATTTATATTATTATTTTGTTCCCGCTGGGGAATGCTCTGATGCATACCTCCGAGCCCGGGGGAGCCCGGGGGTTATGTAGGACTCTCTGCGCCCGAAAAGATGGTAAAGTGGGCGCAGACTCTACCCACTAAACCCCAGCGGTGTTCTTCTAATCGTGCTGGCCCGGTGCGGGAACTATGGTATGGTCCGCACCGGCGACGGTGTGCCTGGAGGCACTCTCCTCTGAAGGCAGGGGATGGCGTTCCCTCCTTCTACTCCACTTAAGGCACCCTGAACACCTAAGGGTGCCTTATAGCACGAACCTTACGCGCGCGCGGCAGATCCCCCGATCAGCCATGCACAGGTCCCTCACGGCGGTGCGACCGCCTGTCGCCGCCGCACTCTCCTGCGAGAAGGGGCACCAGTGCGCTCCCTCACCCGCTCCGCCTCCTCCTTCTGCGGCATCACGACTTCGCAGAAGGAGAGGACTGCCTCCCATGCACTCTCATTGCCGGTCATCGCGCGGATGACCGCAGGGAGTAAAAGGTCGGCGCCGACCTCGGTCACGAGGTCCGCCCTTTCTGGCGCCCACGCAGGGCACTCCGCCAGGGTATGATCAGCAGTGTCCTCTTCACTGCTACAGTGATGACACCCTGGCGATTCCTCCGAGCCTGCCACCTTGCACAGATAACTCCCGAAGCATCCGTGCCCCGTCAGGATCTGCGCAAGGTAAAAGCTAATAACGCCATGCCGCCGGCCAACCCACTGCTCCAGGATTGGTCGGACGGCTGACACCGTGCGATGGCCAGCACTCGGCTCCTCCAGCCGTTCCTTCCACTTTCGGAGGATTCGTCGTTTAAGACGCCTCCTCCAGCTCTCCTCTTCAACTTCTTCAGTCTCGTCCGGGACTCCCTCCTGTTCCTCTCCACGTCTCCTCCGCCAAGAACGCGCGAGGGCACCTGCCACCAGGTCCCATGGTGCAGAGCCAGCCAGTACGCACGCAGCCTCGTATGAGGTAGTGCGATACGCACGGACGGCCCTGATTGCCATGACTCTCTGCGGACGTCGCAAGAGAGCCAAGATTTGTCCCGATAAAGTAGCCGCCCATATCGGCGCGCCGTACAGCCCCATAGACTGCAAGACACCCGTATATAGGCGGCGGCAGCCAGCGCTCGGCCCTCCCATGTTAGGGAGAACTCCCCCCCGGACCACCTCATCGGCAAGGGCACCCACCCTGGTCAGAGCGTCCAGAGTTGACCTGCCCCGCCGGAACCCAAACTGGAAGGCGCTGAGGTTAGGCCCCACATTCTCCAAGTGATCGACGAGACGGGCAGCTGCAATCCGCTCCAGCAGCTTGCCTGCCTCGTCGAGAAACACGATCGGACGATACGCCGATGGCGTGTCAGCCGATCGTCCCTCCTTCTGGATCAGGATCAGCTTCCCCTTCTTCCACGCCGTGGGAAACTGGCCCTGCGCCAGACAGGCGCTAAATAGGCGCTGCGCCTGCGTCCGAAGCGGGCCGAGGGCTAGAACCAACGCCCGCCCGGGGACGCCATCTGGACCCGGGGCGGTGTTACGCGCCCTCATGCGGGCCAATGCTATGTCCAACTCCGCTTCGGAGATCTCCGGGGCCTCGCCGCTTGGCGGCTCTCCGCCTGAAGGAGCCATAGGCGGGGGCTCACGCTCTTCCCGACCGGGGAACAGGGCCGGTACTATCCTGGCCACGAGGTCGGGCTGGAGACTCTCCGTCAGGGGAGGGACCCAGGGGCGCAGTTTATTGCGTACCATCCTGTACGGCCTCCCCCTCGGGTCTCGGTCCAGAGTCTCCAGTATCTCCTCGCGGGCAGCCTCCTTAGCTCGTCCTATGGCCGTTTTAAGTTCTCCGGCGGCGGCTCTATAGATGTCGTAAAGCCGCCCCTCTTCTGCCTCATCACGGTGTCTTCGCCTCCGACTCCGGGTGTACTGGCGTCTCGCTGCCACGACCACTGCTCTTCCGACCACCAGTACACCTTCCTGCGTCGCGGGGGCCGCCGACCGATCCTAGGCATGGCGTCATCGCACACCTGTGATATCGCAGCGACCATGCGGTCGGTCTCCTCTTCCACCTCGGTCGGGAGACTGTGCGATGGTCCATGCCCCAGGCCTGCACCAAGGCCGCCTCGAGGAGGGCCTCCCTATCCATCCTCCTCAACGCCCAACGTGGGCCGCACTCCGAGTCTGAGCCACGGCTTGGGGAGGGGGAGGAGCCGCCATACCGGAACCGGATGTACCGGTGGTCCGACAGCGTCTCGCACTCCAGCACCTCCCAGCCTTGCACGCGGTGAGCAAGAGCAGCATCGGCGAAGGTGACGTCAACAATGCTGCCGCCCTGTCGCCGCACGCAGGTGTGCCTCGACCCCACGTTTAGTATCTGTAGCCCAGCCTCGACCGACCACTCCTCCAGGACTGCACCGCGAGCGTCTGTCGCGGGGGAACCCCATGTCTCAGACTTGGCGTTGAGGTCCCCGGCGATGAGAACATGTTCGAGGCGAACCCGCCCAACCAGAGAGCCGACCCGAACTAAAAACTGTTCAAAGTCGGCGACGCTCCGGTTGGGCGAGAAATACACCCCGATCACTAGTACGCGGCCAATCTCCGCGGCCACACACCCGCGCCCTCTCTCTACTGCTCCGAACGGTGGCGAGCCGTTCAGGCTAGCAACGGCTACTACGCCATCCTCGTCCCCAACCCAACTTGGTGAGTCTGGGACGCGGTACGGCTCTGCCATCACAGCCACCTGCACCGACCACTCCGCCAGAGCCTGAAACAACAGGTCCTGTGCTCTGGCGCAGTGGTTCAGGTTCCCCTGTAGCACTTGGGTGAATGGGCGTGCCATCACTCCAAGGCCATGGGAACCTCCTCGCCCAAGACCACGAAACTGTTCGCGGTCGGGATAGTGGGCTGTGAGGGGAGGACTAGCGCCCTCAGCAGCCTTCGCGGCCTCTTTGCGTCCGGCCCTGTTACGCCGCGGGGCGATGCACGCTCTGCTGCCCATTTTGTGGGTGGCGGATTGTCCCTTTGAGGAACAGAGGGCACATTTGGGAACGACCACAGTGCACTCCCTGGCCTTGTGACCCGCTTCCCCACAGTGGAAGCAAAGGGCACTCCGATCGACTGTTGATGAGCAGACCGCCGCCATGTGCCCCTGCTCCTGGCAGCGGAAGCACCTAATTGGGCGGGCATCTAGCAGTCGGAACTGTGCCGACACCCAGCCCACCAGCAGCCTGCCCTTTGCGACTCGACAGCGTCACCGCCTCCCGCATCGCCTTCTGGATCATCTCCTCCAGATTAGACGAGGCGGGCGTCAGCGACGCTACGGTCACAGCCGGCTGCTGGCGGGAGGAGGCGAGCTCACTCCTGAGTGCCGCCAACTCCTGGCGCAGCTCCGTTACCTCAGCCGACAACCGTCGGTTCTGTGCCTCCATTGCTCGAGTCTCGGCAGAGGACGAACGGTCCAGGAGGGTCTCCGTAGCCCCCTGAATGGTCTCCACCGCATCCTTTAGGGCTTTTACCATGGGGCCCTTCAAGTTTTTGGACTTGGTACGGACCCCTGAGATGATTTCCAGGGCCTTTGTGATGCTCGACCCCAGAGCGCTCGCCGTCTCAATGTTTGTCAAGTTAGGGGCCGTCTCCGACCCCAGCGACTCAGACAGACGGGGCGGGTGCAGGCTTCGCGCCAGCGCCGCAATACTGCGCTCCGCCTCAGCCTCCATCGCTTCCCGCTCTGCCGCCGCATAGTCTCGTTTGGCCTTTGCTAGCCCTACGTACTGGCCAGTTGTAGGTGGCCTTCCTCGTCCTCTTTTTGTAGCTGGCGCCTTTCGGAACGCCGCCGCGTTTCTTTTTAGCGACGATCCGCTACTCTCCTCTTCCTCCGACGATGATAGTCGGGTCCTCTTTCCCATATTCTTGAGATGAGCTGAACGCGTCGACCTCACGCTGTCAGCGGAGTCGCTCGCGCTCATCACCTCCACGTCTGAGAAAATTCTCAGGGAACCTCTCCTTGGTTCTTTACTCCTCTCTATTACCAAATCGCTTGCTAAATCTGTATCCGTTGTGGTCGCCAGGTCACGAAGGTCCAGGGATGCCGAACCTTCGAAGCATTGTTTCGCCCCCTCCGTATTACTCGGGGCAGCACATATAGTGACGGGATTACCGGAGATACCCGCTCGGAGAATGTTTTCTTTAGGCAAACTAATTTTTAACAATACTTTCCCTCTGATGTTTCCATCTTCGGGGCTAGGGAAACGAGGACATCCTGGGCAGAGCCCTGTGCACCAAGATGGCGTACATTTGGCGGATTGCGACCGGGGGGTCCGCAAGTACCCCAGCTAGGGGTGCGCTAACGGCTGGTGACCCACCAACCATTCATCTCCTCGCCGCGCACCAAAACTTGAGATTGGGGTAATTTTTTAGAGTGGTTTTCTTCCACGTAGTCCCTATCCCGACGTGGGATGGCGACCACCACCCCCGGCACTATGTACCAGGGAGCGGTTTGGCCGGCAGTGGCCAGAACCAACTGCCGCCCGATTCGGATCCGATTAGTTCACCCGGGGTTCGCACCCCGAGCTTAAGCCCCACCGCCGCGTCAAGGCCCGGATCCGGATGGTGGGGCGGAATTATATTACATAGGTAACCGATTGGAAGGTAGAAGGCAACATAGAATATCACCAAAATAAACATGAAGGAAATCAGTCATCTTATGAATATATTTTTAATTTGTTATCCCATGTTATGACTACTTCATATTTCACTGTTAACTTTAAAAAAAAACGATAAAAAATATTGATTTTCTTTTTATTTGTGTAACGTTTGGGCCCAGATTCGTCCGCCTCCTTTCATGTCCTATGTCAAAAAGTTTTGGTTTGACACACAGACAGACATACAGACAGACAGGCAAGGTCCTATACCTAAGGCTTACGTTTTTTCATTTTGAGGAATGGAACCCTAAAATTTAAAGAGGATCCACATACAAGAAGCGAAGCTTTTTTTTCATGTATCAGGCATGCAGGTTTCCTCTGGACGTTTTCCTTCGCCGGCGAGCAAGCGATGTTCTTCATGTTCTGTACGAAGAAATTTAGAATAAACCCATTTTAGAGGCGCCGTTATTCGAGGTTCGAGGCTGAGCCATATGTAACCCACTATATGGGTCAGCATAGTGACTAGACCATCGTCGCTTTTGTTACCTCGTAACAAATACAATAAAGTTGGTACGGAGTCCTATATCAACTCATACTTAGCTTTTGCACATCAAGAGCTATTAAGCGTTGGGGCTGGTCGGGCGAGTGCCAGTCACAGAAGATACGATTTTTTTTTCTTTAACGCTGGCAAATACTCTGAGACATCCCGCGGGGAAGTGGGTCTCCCCCGGCGGGTATGTGGTACTCGCTGCGACCGAAAGCTGGTAAGTGGACGCTGCTCTACCCACTAAAACCCAGCGAGTGCCACCAATGCCGCCTTAGGTGAGGTGCCCCGGATCTGTTGAGCAAACAGGGCACCTCGACGGCTAGTCAGTCCCTCAGGGGACCGACGCCACCTCCACAGTCGGGACAGTACAATGGGGTGAGGTTCCTATCCTCGCCCCTTGCCCCCTGCTCTTTTGTCCACTCTTCTTATAAGAGAGGTACGAAGAGCCCCCTCGGCTCAATTCTCTTCGCCCAAGGTGCAGCGACTACTGAGCCCGAAGGCCCGAATCATGATGGGGACAGATGATACGCTGTACCTTCGCAATCCGGTTCCTATTGTTTTTTATAATCGTGTAGATTACATAGTTTTTACGCGTACGCGTTTTACTGTTACAAGTTTTGTCACAAAAACAAAAGCTCCAAGTATTATTAATTATTCTTTTTTTTGCTTAAAACTTACAACTTCTCCAGAAGTTTTTAATTCTGATGCATTCTAAAGGATCTTATAGGTGAAAATATATAATCTCCTCGTACAATGTTCTAAGATTTAAATTTGCTCTGGGCTGGCGTTATAAAAACAGGATAAATTGTATACTATAGTTGCAAAAAAATCTTCAATAAAGCCTGGTTTACATTGTACATGGAACCAGTACAAATTATTATAGTTTACGTGTATACATTTACCTATATACATACTTATCAATTCAATCAAATCAAGTTTAGATGTTTGCAGTGGCGGATTTACAGATTTTCCGCCTCTCGGCTATTCAATTTATGCCGAATCTGAATTTTCATACATAAAGTTTTGCTTACTTTAATTATCTAGAATTTGGCAGTGGTTTAGCGGATTTGGTACATTTTCAAGCTTTAAAGATTTTGCTGATCCCAAAATTTGCTGCTCCCCCAAATACTGTACATGTCCATATTTGCCGCCCCCAAAAATCTGCCGCCCTAGGCTCCAGCCTACTTAGCCTGCTGGTAAATCCGCAACTGGATGTTTGGATGTTTGTTGATCGTTCTCAGCAAAACGGCTGAACTGACTTGGCTAAAAGTTGAAATGGTCATGGCTTGTACCTTGGATTAGGAGATAGGCTATAAAAATAATCATCATCAATCCGGGTACGGTTGTAAATCTAAGTTAACGCGGGCGAAGCTGCGGACACCAGCTAGTATATGATAAAAAAAGAAAAAAAGCTATATAATAATCATCTGTCCGTATAGTGCAGCATAACCGACTTAGCGTGGACGAATCTAGTCTACAATCTACATAAATAATAAACCAAACTATTCGACTATATAATGTAAACAAACCTTTATAAATAATAAAATATAGGGTCATTGTAAGGCCTTGAAATATATTTATTGTAAAATCAACTTTACTCTAACATAATAGAATGGTATTCTAACGTATATGTATAGGAAATTAATAAAATAGATTGTCCCGTACATGTTGTTGTTAGTGTGGTCTGAGTGTTTGTTGGAAACGATCATGTTCTTCCATACATTCTTAGCGTCTTTGTTTTATTTTGGTGTAAGTATTTTATTGTTAACTTAAAATTTAAAGTAATTAATATCACTATTCTATTAAAAATATATAATAACTAATAAAACTAATGGTGGGCCTCAAAACCAGTGTTAAGAATAGGACTAATAGCATCCTACTGCGGTCGCACCTTTTTGTGAGGCACGCTGCTAACATAATATGTATGTAGGTACATAATATTTTAACTTTATAAGTAATTTTAATAGGATTTTTATTTTTTGTTTACGTTCTTTTTATATTTTTTATGTACGCTTTTTCATTTTGTATAATTTTCAATTAATGCAGTATGTTTCTCACAAATAAAGTTATTTATTTATTTTATTAAAAAATGTTAATCTCGTGAACAACGCATATCGAAAGAGGTATGTAATATCGAGTTACTCATAAAAGCTGTATATTTGTAACCGGTCATTCCTAGTAAAACCAATTTAGCAATTATCAAGATTCAAGTGTTTCTCCGCCGAAAACTACGCCCACAAATCTGTGATCAAGAAAACATATCATGTCAACCGAGATTTATATGACCAATTAAATATTAAATAAATTATTTTGTTGCAGCTTTGTGAAGTACCAACCGTACTCCTGAACGATGGGAATTCCATGCCCACTCTAGGCCTCGGCACATTTCTCGGATTTGACGAGGTAAGAGCTGTAACCATTTTTATTGATATTACTTCGATAATCTTAAAAGTAATTCCCCGATCATATAATTTTTTAATAATTTTAAATTTAGAATCGACTTATTATAACAGATTAATATGACGCATAAATATTAGGGCCTGTCCGCACAGCGGACGCTAGTTCACCGGGAGAAGCCGTCATTGTGTTGTAACCACAAAATAAACACTAATGTAACTATAGGCTTGTTATAAATTTATAATTTACGGTTTTTATTGGGGTGTATTGACATTTCTACGTTCCTTATCTACGTTTTAGATAATTTACAGGTCACGGGAAGAATGTAAAAATATTAAGCCGTAATTCAGCCTGTAAAATGTCGCAGAATTTTCCTGTCGTCAAAATATTAAATAACCAAATTGACCGAGTGGTTGAGGCGCGAAATCTTGGTGTACTAACTAACGAGAATTTAAAGTTCGAAAAACACATTATACGCACAGTTAGCAATTGTTTTTATAGGCTTAAAGTTTTATATAAAATAAGAAATTATCTAACTACCGAACTCCGTATTAGACTTGCGAGACACTAGTTATGTCAAGTTTAAACTATGCAGATGCGGCGATCGGGCCATGCCTACTTAATCGCTCTAAAAATCTAATACAAAAAGTACAGAATGCATGTGCCCGATATTGTTTCGATGTTCCCGCACGCGAGCATGTTTCCCCCCTTCCTCAACAACGCTAAGATACTCCGCATGAATCAGAGAATGGAGCTGCATTTTGCCACCATGCTTTTCGGCGTCATTAGATACCGAATTCCGCCGTATCTGTTTGACAAGCTCCAATGGGCCTGTGATAAGCATCTTACTCATTCCACGAGAGGATCAGCGTATATGCTTATTACACAAATACATAAATCTTCAGCATTCCGGGGAAGTTTCAGGTACTTAACCACAAAGTATTGGAATAACTTGCCTCCACCTATGCGATCACTAAAAACAATTAATAACTTTAAATCTAAAGAATCATGGCCAAATTTGTATAGGAGCTGGACTCGACTTTTATTTTTGATGTCCCAAAATAAACTATAGTTAGATTTGATTGTTCTTATGCTCTAAACATAATTCCGTTTGAGAATTATGTCTAAATAGCCACGATTTTTTATAATAACGTTAACAATCATTTTGAGGTTAGAATTAAGAACTACCTTTTTCCCGACTGCGGTGTAGCCTACAAGTGTATATTCGGCGATCTCGTTTCTAATTATTTCAATTTATCCTAGAGTATCACCCAAAAAATAGAACATCTGTCAAACCGCAATAAGAAACTAAAAACACTCGTGAGAGTAAGTCGCTAAACGCCCTCTTAAAATCTACTATTAAGTCGCACTATAATATAACTTTTATTGCACCAGATTGCCTCGGTGGTACAGCGATAGCATAAGCGACTGCGAACCATAAGGTCCTGGGATCGATTCCCGGGTCGGACAAGTGTTATTGTGTTTATCTGTCTGGAAATTCTCAGTAGCAGCACGAAATCTGGTAATGTGCCCGGTAAACGGCAATAGGCCAGCCCCCTATTTAAAAACATAGTTGGCGAAGCGTGGGCGTAGTAATACACCTCTGCCTACCTCTTTGAGGATACAGGCGTGAGACTATGTATTATAACCAAAAAATGGAATAATCGAAGGTTATAGAAATAAATAATAAATATAAGGTAATACAAAAGTAGGATTTATGAGTACATAAATGAAAAATATGCTTGATATAAACTCTTTATTCATATATCCTCTCTTACAACTACAGCATCAAGGAATGCTGCTGGCGCTGATATTGTGGGCTGATGCCTTGCCCACCCGAGATACCACACCAATGTCATTACATGTGCACAGCACCCAACCGTTCTTCTTCCAACTAAACAATTACAGCAATATTCTACGATAGCTTCCCTTCCAGACACATTATTTTCAATTAATATATAAACATAGTATATTTTTCTTGAAATGTGTCTGGATTTAATTTTAGCTCTTATTAGAGAATTATTACCACTTCCTCTCAAACCATACTCTAAAACATTTATGTTTTCTTTGCTTATTTCAATTCTATATCCTCCATGAAACCTTATAATATGTTCACTATAATAGGATCTTGCCTGTCGGATCTGGTAGTTCCTAAGGCAAATAATATTATTTCACTATATTCTAGACGGGGAAATATAAAATTATTATTGGAATGAGCTGAAATACTAGTAAAATCAGATGTTCTTCTATTCATGTTTATCATATTTACATAATCAGAAAGATTATTATTTAATGGAAAACGTTCCCTAATTACGTTAATAATTTGTTCAGCATCATTCCTATTTTTTTATCGAACACCGAATTTATTTAAGAGGCTTGCAGCTATACTGAACATTTGCATCATATGGGGTACAGATTTATTAAAGAAATCTTGTCTAAATATTTTGTAGTCTCGTTTGAAGTAGCCATTAACTACTTCGCAGATCGTAGAAATCACTCTCGTATCAAGATTAAGAACGAGATGACGACGAAGTGTCTCAATGCGAATGTTACAATTAACACATTGCAATCGCAGAGCTAATTGTGAGGACTCCATGATGTCTTTCACAAACAATCCAATCCAAGAAGCAAAATCGGTGTCCAGATGTCGAGAGCACAAAATAGTCGTCACAGGCGTAGTTATCAGTCCGTAAACAAAGCCAGGGTCAAAACAATAGAAGGATATCGAAAACAGTACGTAGGTATCACAATTCACAACAACAAGGCAAGCGAGTAAGATGCGAATGATCGCCGGCTGTCAATCAATAACCCGGGTCGATGACAAATAACGTTCCGTTGTAAGCATTGAAAAAGAAACAAAAATTGTACATAATATAATGATATTTTTTATTTTTAGCATAGTTTCATTTCTTTATATAAAAAATAGGATAATCATCTTATCGCTATTATATTATAGTTTAATATAATTACAAATAATAGCTTGACAGAAAACGAAAATAATTTTTGTTTTTTTTTTAAAAGCAAGTCATTTTATACGTGAAATGAATCGTGAATGCAGGGTGCGTTCTGACTTCTGAACAACGTACAGAATATATAAAAGACAATAACGAAACTAAATTATATTGATCTTTTTTTTGTGGCTATTTAAAGACACATTTCTAATGTTTTTCGATGCCTTAAAATATTAGGGAATTTTTCCTACTAATGACATATCGGGACGCCACCTTTTATCATCTGGTACGATTTGGCCATTGTTCTTTAAGAAATATTGGTTGAACATGCAACTTACTGGTAATATTTTTTTTTTTTTTTGTTATCGCAGGGAAATGCTTTTTACGCATGTAGCCAGGATCTCGGGTAGATCCTGACCCTATGTGGGACTCGCACCTGGGAGTGCCCTACCCGTAAACTAAAACCACTGCGAGCGCCTTCAGCCGCATTATGAGGGTCCCGGATAGGCATTCAACAGGATCACCTCAGCGACAGGCTGGCCCCGGCGAAGGCCAGACTACTTCTCTTAAGGGGGGGGCTACCCGGCTGCTTAGGCAGTCCCCGCGACGTCGTGTCATTCTGGGCCCAGGTTCCCATCCTGAACCCGACACGAGCACAGGGGCGTTACTGGAGGCGCATTAAGTAGCGCCTCCTGCGCACCCCCGTTCGTCGCCCACGGGGGGAGGCCTCGTCGGCGGCCTCCTCTCTCACCCGTTCGTCGGCCTCCTTCTGGGACATTACTGCCTCGCAGAAGGAAACCATCGCCGTCCAGGACTCGTCGTCACCGAGCATCGCGGTGATGACACTCGGCAGAGACAAGTCCCCTCCGATGACCGATGTCAGATCATGACGCAGCGCCGCCCATCTCGGGCACACCTCGAGGGTGTGCTGGGCCGAGTCCACCGCCGCGCCACAATCGTGACACACTGTCAACGGCTCCCTGCGGGCCGTCCTGCACAGGTACTCACCAAAGCAACCATGCCCAGTGAGCACCTGTGTCAGACGGAAGGTGAGGGGTTTGCGCTTACGGCGCATCCACCGCTCAAGGACCGGACGCAGAGCAACCGTTAGGCTTTTGCCGTACGGCTGCTGTGCCAGGTCCTCCCCCCACCTTCGCATTAACGCCTCTTGCCCTAGTCGGCGAACCCGAAGGATCCCGTCCAACGTAAGGCTCTCACCAAGAGACCTCCTATCCGAGACATAGGAGTGCGTCTCGGCAAGAACCTCCGCCACGAGTTCCCACGGGGGGTCACCGGCCAGGGCAGTGGCTGCCGCCCACGATGCTGTACGGTACCCCCGGATCACTCTTACCGCGATGACCCGCTGCGCCAAGCGCAGCTGGGCCTTATTTCTCGTGGTAAGGTGACCCGCCCAGATTGGTGCACCGTAAGTTGCCATACTCCGGCAGACTCCGGAGTATAGCTGCCTACAGGCGGCACTGGGTCCTCCGAGGTTCGGGAGGAGTCTGCCCAGAGCACTTGCCGCCTTCACGACCTTCGGACCCAACATTGAGAAATGTGGGCCGAAGGTCCAACCTCCGTCGAGGATGAGCCCCAATACTGGTAATAATGAATTTTCTTTTATTATTACAAAATATTAAACATTACCATGCAAACTTCTGATTGACGTAGGTATAAAAAATTAAGTAGTTTTTTTATACCTACGTCATAGATCGTAAATCGCAATTTACCTTTCATGCAAACAACTCAAATACCTATATACAAGGAATATACAAAAAAAAGTTTTTCAAAGAACTTAAATACGTGAATAGACAAAGTAAAACGTCAACATCCTTTGTAAAAATGTCCTTTGAATCTAAAAGGCAACGTCGTACAGCACGTTGCATCGGTGCAGCACAGGTTGCGTCTCACCGGGTCGAACAAAGCACTTGGCCGGTTTTTTAATATTTACATTGCTGATTTACATTATACATAATACAATTCTTAATTGAGCGATTAATCTTGCTATTATTTTAATTAGTTAATCAGTATTTATCTAGCTCGGCACTGCATTTCCTCCGTCCTTCCTTCTCAATCCGGATGTGACTGAAAATCGGTGTTGGTGTCCTCCAACATATACCGAGTCACATCCCTTCAGTCCTTACATTGCACTGCTTCGCAGATGATATTAACACCGTTGTTTTTATAGTTTCGCTTGTATCTGATTTGTCTGTTTTTTTATTATTTTATTTTGTATCAGATTTTTATACATACTTTTTTTATTACTTTTACATTTTGTGTTTCATACGTCTTTTCTGTACTATGGTGACATGTATTAATCACTGAATAAAGATTTTTCTCTTCTATTCTATTCTATTCTAAAAGTTGTTATGATGAGTGAAATTCTGAAAATATAACATAGGTAACGTAGGTATGTATTGGTTTAATAAAATCACACTTTTTTCAGTATGGCCAAAAAGACGTTGAATTTGGTGAAGTAGAAACACCAGTCTCTTGGGCAATCGAAAATGGATATAGGTAAGATATATTTACTTAAAATAGCAGCTACAGTACGGGCAATTTATTATTATTATTTTTTATTATTTATTTATTTTCAGACAAAGTCCATATTTTGTTAGTTTTACATTTTATTCTTAATAACTAATATTAGTATGTATCTTAGAAAGAGCTACAGTGATCTAGTGAAAGCTGCAGGTGGGACATGCAACCCATTACAATGCCGTATATACAGACAGTCCACTTTATTGCTAATCATTGTCAGTATACTGTTGGCGCTGCCCCGCACGCGTCTCACCAGGGATGAGCACTTTTTTCGTAGAATTGGATCAAAGCCTTCAACGTGTGCATCTGCAAACATCCCTGAAGCGCTGCAAGAACGTGGCAGCCCCAACAGTACTCGGAATGCATCATTATATTGCACCCGTAGCACTCTATAGGTCTTTTGTGTGTAGTCATGCCAGAGACTACACGTATAAAGCGAGGTGCAGTATGCTCTGAAGAGTGTTATTTTTACCTCAGCTGAAGAGTGTGCGAATCTACGAGCAATCATGTTTGCCCGAACAGATAGTGCCCTGCGCTCTCGTTCAATGTCGCAATCGTCTTGGAGATCAGGCGTGAGTATGTGACCAAGATATTTAAAAGTATTTACTCGTTGTAGTTTAGTCCCATTTAAGGTGACATGAGGCAATTCAAAATTATTGTACTCACGCCTGTTTCCAAAGACCATGTACTGACTTTTTTGAACATTGTACCTCAGACCATGTTGCAAGGAGTATTTTTCACAGACGCTTAACAATTTTCTTAGCCCGCAAACCGAAGCGCTCAGCAGCACCATGTCATCGGCATAACTTAAATTATTAATACATACGTTATCAATGTGGCAGCCTACACGCATGCTGCTAAGCGCCTCTATTAGCCCATTAATATATAAATTAAGTAGTCCAGGTGAGGTCAATCCTCCCTGTCTTACACCACATTCTAATGTGTATGGATCAGAGAAAGCGTTTGCCCATCTTACACAGTTGGTCTGATGTCCATACCAGTATCTTAATATACCGATCAGATCAGAGGGTACATGTATATCTTTTAACTTTTTCCACAGAACCTTATACGATACCATGTCAAATGCCCTGGACAGGTCAAGGAAACACGCGTAAATGGGTGTATTTCTATCAACATAGTACTTGACCGTGTGCTTAAGACACAGTATGGCACTCTCTGTGGATAAATTAGCACGAAACCCAAACTGATTATCGTGTATATTAAGATACCGGTTTAATTGAACATTAAGAACACTGTCAAAAACCTTTGCTATTATTGTGGCTAGTGATATCGGTCTGTAATTGTTTTTATCAGACAAATTACCCGTTTTATTTTTCGTCACAGGAACTACAATAGTTTTCATTAAATCCTGGGGCAAGTATGAGTGCCTGATACACATGGTATAAAACATAGCAAGCACTCTTGACATGTGAGGCCCAGCATGCTGCAGATGTTCAATACTGAGACCATCATGACCAGGTGTCTTGCGTCTAGAGATAGATCTTATAGCTTTTTCAGCGTCTGCAACTGATATTTTTGCACACACTCCATCGATAACAGTCTCAGGATCCTTATCACAGATTGTGTGTAACGGGGATTTTACAGAGAAATGTTCACTAAATAAATTGGCAATATCTTTGGGGTTACTCACACCTTCAACACTCACAGGGTGGGTCGGCCGTATATTCAGCTTATTAGTCGACTTCCAGAATGCACTGAAGTCATTTTTCGAAAGATGTGAAGATATTATGTCAAGTTTTATTTGTTGCTGATGGTTTTGACATCATTTTAAACGTGATTTAAACAATTTACGACTTTCACACATCTCAGAGTATATCTTTCCACTTTTTGGTGCTCCATACTCAAGCCAAGTAAGATATTTCTGCCTAGCCACCCTGTGAATGTCCTTAAGGTGCTTATTCCACCCCGTTACTGTCCTATATTTATTGGATTTCCCAACACACCAACTGTCAGCTGCAGATTTACAAAGCACTGAAACAATATTATGATACAAGGAATCAAGAATACCCTTATGGCTAGGATCGCTACAGTAACTATCAGAGCATGAAATAAATTCTTTTGGAAACTGAATACAACGCAACTTTTCATGACAGTCGTCTCTATACATATCAATCTGTTCTTTAGATCGTGTACCCCATATAGCTTTGTTATCCACTTTTAAGACTGGATACTCTATAGAAGACTGAACTAGGTTAAGATTGCATTTAATTACAAGGGGGTAGTGATCAGACCAAGTTACATCATTTCTTACATAGGTATTTACAACTGTACTCAGCGCTGATTGCGTCACAATACAATGATCCAGCCAGCGCTGCGATCCATGAGCTTGACAAACAAATGTATGTGTATTCGAGTTTAGACCTAACATTTTTATATCTATAAATTCCCATTTATGTTCATAACAAAAATGCATAAGTTCCAAGAAAAATATCTCGTTAGGATGAGCGTTAAAATCTCCCAAAACATAAAGGTTTTCAACGTTGCAATCGTCAATGATAGCACTTACCGAGCTTAAGCAGTCCGTAAACTCAGGCAAATTATCGCGAGTATCCGTGGGCATATAAACACTCATCACCAAAACTGGTCAAAAAAAAAGTATTAATTTTGATAGCACATAACCTTGGATAACCGCACTGTAATACTTTCACATTGTTAAACACTGCACTCCGCCAGAGAAGAGCAACACCACCATAGGGTCGCCCACACAGCATTCCTCTCGACGTATCAACCGCCGATGTCCCCGTCGTTGAAAAACTCTCATCGATAGTAGAAAGAAATGGTATGTCATGTGGCAAAAGCCATGTCTCTTGCAAAGCGACTATATCAGAAAATTGACACAATTCCTTTATACTGTCTATAGACCGCTTTACGTTTTTACAATTAAAACTAGTTATCGTGATAGTCTTACTATCCATTATTATGCAAAGTATTACCGACTTCATGCTGGGTAGACGGACTCATACCTCTGTGCGTTTGTTTATTTTTATAATGAATAAATTTTCTAAAAATTATGCCTTTTGGCCATATTTAATGTTCATAAATAATGACAACCTTTCTTGGTCTAGGAAAAACTTATAGGCCTTATGATTAACCTGCCTTTTTACATTTATTCTCTCAAGTGAAACCTTCTCTTGAGTTTTACTGCAGATGTAGTCCTCAATTTCATTTTCCTGCGCATCCATATGTATATTTGTAATGAATACAGGTATTTTGCGTTCTGCTGCCTTAAAGCTTCCAGACGGATGTGGTTCCGCCACACCTGTTTCACCTGTCCTACGATTATTTTTCCTCTTTTTTCTCTCAATCACACGCCACCCATCATCATATCGGTTTTGAATGATCAGGTCTGCCACTGACCGACCACCATTATCACCTTGAAGCTGTGGCTGCGAAGCGCAAGCGCTTACCGCCATAACGTTACCACCTCTCACTCCCAACGAGGCAGCATAGCTCGAGTCCTGCTTCTCGCGGTGTATTGGAGTATCTAACGACTTATTGTTTTCATCACGACGATATATCTCGCTTGTTGTAGGGCTGTGCGTATTAGACAGACCGACTGGCCCACTTTCCAAACAAAAACCTCCTCGTTTCATATTAATGTTGGATGCGGATAAACATGAGGGTATATCTAAATTATTTATATTCAGTTTCTCCTTAAATTCCTGCATCTGCTGCTGAGTAACGCATGATACTTTCAATTTGTTAACATCCTCCCGCAGTTTGATTATATCTTTTAATAAACTGGTACAATCGAGGTGATCAAAAGTCAACGGTGGCAGCTTTTCTAGCTGTCGAGCCACAAAAGTGGGCATGCAATCAGGATCGGTAATTTTAAATACCTGTATTATGTCATTCAGGTCCCGTTGCCCCTTTCCTTCACCTTTACGTTTAATTTTACGTTGATGTGTGGAGAGGGACTCAAAAAGCAATGACTTTGACTTTTTTATTTCCTCACTGGTAAATGCAGAAGTACACAAACGCTGCAAGGTCACCTCATCCATAATAGATATTTTGTTTTGCACATAGGCAAGTAGTTCATCAATCACAATGTTGCACAGTGAACACTTTAACGTATCCGAAGACATTACTATATCGTACACGCGAGCCTTTTCTTTATAAAAATAACATGCGTGCACCACCGATCGATGCGCGCGTGCGACCTTCAATTTAACTTGGCCGGACTTAAGTTAGCCACGATTTTATTATTATATTAGTATAGTATATTAGTATGTACATAATATATTTCGGTGTTTTTTCAGATTTTTTTGTTTTTAGGATTTATCATGAGTACGGAAATAAACAAAACTATTTTTTAAATACCCAACACTGATTAATACCATTTCAAACCTAGTCTGGCGTAAATAATATTATTATTTTAAGAAGTAATTAATTTAACCAAAGAACAAAGTAATTATAACAAAAAGTCTTTATCTTTGTTATTTTTTTTAATAAAAAAAAAGTGCTTGGTGATTTCTGCATTTTTTTTGTGAAATTTATTAATTAATATATTCAGCTACATACATCTGTTTTAAGTTACGTAAACATTATCGTAGTTTTGATAATACAGAACATTCAACATTACCAAAACTTAATCGTCGGTGTCAGCCAGGGTAGGTGGGTAGGGTCCCCGCCATGGTTCAGGCCTTGTCGTGGCGGTGGGGCTCAGTAACCTAGGGTGAGCGGTGCACCTTGGGCGAAGCCAATTGGGCCGAGGGGCCTCTTTGTACCCCTCTTATAAGAAGAGGGGACAGAAGAGCAGGGGGCAAGGGGTGAGGATGGGAACCTCACCCCATTGTACTGTCCCGACGTTGGGAGGGGTTGTGCTATGGTGCGGGACAACCCCTCTGTGGAGGTCGCGTCGGTCTCCTACGGGACTGACTAGCCGTCGAGGTGCCCTGTTTGTTTTCTAGATCCGGGGCACCTCACCAAAGGCGGCATTGGTGGCACTCGCCGGGTTTTAGTGGGTAGAGCTGCATCCATTTACCAGCTGTCTGGTGCAGCGAGTCCCACATACCCGCGTGGGGAGACCCACTTCCCCGCGGGATGCCTCAGAGCATTTCCCGGCGTTAAAAAAAAAAAGTGTAGGTAGGTAGGGTACAGCAACAAATACGACACCGACTTCAAAAGTAACTATAATTTTATTTTATTTTATTTATTTAGGTTTATCAACAATTGATTACACGTAATACAATTTGAAAAAAGAAAGATCAGTAAAAAAATAAACGTATAACAATTACTTATAGATAAACTCAGCATGCACATTTTTTGTGTCATTATTATTAAGTACTTATTTTTACTGCATAAGATTTCCATTCTGTATCTGTCAGAGTGATGATATTAAATAATAATAATTCAGGTAATTTACAATGTCAGAATTCAGAAATATTTAGGATAAATTCTTAATTGGATCACTTAACAAGTAAAAATGTCATCAAAGTCCAATAATAATTTTAAAAAAAAATGTCAAAATACATGTATTAATGAAAATTAATAAAAATTAAGTGGAAAGCATACATTTATGGCGCGAATTAATAACTAAGTATAAAATAGTAGACAATTTAACAAAAATAAATAATAATAATAATAATAGTAATAGTAATGTCATTAATTTAGCAAATTATATTAAATAGAATGTTCAATTAAAAAATATAACAAAAATCAAAAACAAATACAAATAGACAATACAAAAAATAAAATGTAAATAATAACGTGGTAAATGCAAAGTTTGTACATTAGTAGAAAATTAAGTTGATTATAAGCTGTAAGCGCAGCAATTAAAGAAACACAGTTATTTTTATAATAAAACAATTTTTACGGATTTTATCGCGGTTTATTAAGATTTTTACATTAATAAACCGCGATAAAATCCGTAAAAATTGTTTTATTATAATGAGTGAAATTCGCGCAAACATCAGAAAACAACACAGTTATTTTATTACTTTTTAATTTAGTATTTTTGAAGTCGGTTTTAATTTTTTGTAAAATGGCTTTATTTCTTAATTTTTTGTGATTCCGAAATTCGTCGTCTTGGCGTTCATTGAAGGAGCCCTTGTTAAGCAGTGGACGGATAAAGGATGATGATGATGATGATTACGATGACCGCGACATACTATGGTGTGCTACCAAAGCGTCCTATACAATTGCTACATCGACAAGTAATAAAATAAACATATAAGCATATCGTCGAGGTAAATAAAAGAAATCAACCAAAATAGGCATTATTGGGAATAACTAAAAAACGGCTTGTCAGATCTTACTAAAATTTATATGGGACCAAATTGGTCTGCTCAAAGCTGGTGTTTCTAACACCAGCTTTCAAACAAAAAAATAACCAATCGAAATCCATTCACAAACGGCGGAGTAATCGTGTCACATACATACAAAGAAAACATACAGACGAATTGAGAACCTCCTCTATTTTTGAAGTCGGTTAAAAAATAAACTACTTACCAAAAACGTGTATTGCCTGAGGGCACCTACAAATCCGGAATCAAGGTCACACAATTTCCCCTTTATAATTGAGCATGACGTAAAGCATAAACCATTGTATCTCCTAACATGACGTCATGCCAACAAAAGTGATCAATCGTAGGCGATTACATGCAAGGTTTGACTGTGATATCATTTTATATATTTAACAATTTATGTACACTAGGATAGTTAATAACAAATAAATAACACATAAATATATAACAAATAACACATAATATTTTATTCAGCGGTAGGAGGGAAGCGCTGTGCCGCGCTCCCGGCTGCATGGGTCTTGCTTATTTCTCCCGTAACCGCTTTTCTGTGTTTCGGAGAGAAGAGAAAGACAGGCAGTGTAATTACTGACACCGACACTTAACATCTTATGTCTCATGATTGGCAATATATAAATGAGTTTCCTGGTCTAGTTCCAGCTAAACTAGTTTATGTTCATGGGCGACGTCGATTTACCTACCATCTGGTGGCACGTCTGCCAGTTTGTCTATCCAACTAAAATAAAAAAGTCAACAACCATATCACGTTAGCCGTGGTAAGAACTTGTGTTCCTAGTCCCCGTAGTACTAGGAAAGGAAATAAATGGAGGAAATTTATATACATATACAAGGTTGATAAAAGCTAGAGGCATTAAATTAAACCACGTATACTATGTACTATTTTCAGGCTACACACCAAAACTTAGACCAATAGAATCAATAGTTTAGTCACAGGATATTTTTAAAGTTTTAAAGCCACTCCGGTTTGTTCGACCCGGTGAGACGCATCGTGCTGTGCGACGTTGCCTTTTAGATTCGAAGGACATTTTACAAAGGTTTACAAAGAGTTTTTACGTTTTACTTTGACTATTCACGTATTTAAGTTCTTTGAAAATCTTTTTTTTTATTGCTCTCAAACTATTTTTAATAGTTTCGGTTTAACCGTAAGCATGTGTAGTATATGTAGTTTAATTTAATGCCTCTCGCTTTTATAAACCTTGTATACACGTCCATGATTCGGTGCAGACATCTATACATTTTATTTATACAAATTATGTGCTCCTTGCGGGATTCGAACCCGCTACCGTTACGTAAAGTGCCGTTACAATAGGAGATATCACTTATAAACAAACGCTCTGCTTAATCCATGATGGAACCTCTTCCATTCGAGTGGGGCCCCGCCCAACAACCCTCATCAAGACCTCCTGTGGCGGACGCTGCAACTCCGACCGGCGGAGTGGGCCCCAGTATCGCTGGCGCCATCTGAAGGGTCCTCACGCCAATGAGCCCACCCGGTAGGGGTAGACCGCCTGGGGCTCCACTCCACCCGACGGTGACGCGGCACAGTCCCGCCACTGAAACACAACCGAAGCCAGGAGGCGGGGGGCAACCCCCCACTTTTTAAATCAAAAGTGAGCCGAATGGGCTCACACTAATCCGATGAAGCATTAGGGCCTTCGGGCCATTAGCATAGATCCCTCCGAAAAAAAAAAAAAAAAAAAAAAAACCTCTTCCAGTAGTCTTGGAAGCTCTCTTCCATTTTCAATTACAATTTACTGAACCAGACTTGTATGTATGAGAAAAGTATAACAATAATTGTAGTAATATCAACATTCTTGTAGATTGATTGACACCGCAGCTAGTTATAACAATGAGGACGAAATCGGAAGAGCCATCCAGCGAGCGTCCGTGCCCAGAGAACATATATTTCTAGTAACAAAGGTATGTAAATACTGTAATACTCAAAAAAAAAGGTATGTATATTATATTAACGTTGGTATTAGTACCTAGATGGAAATTTTTAAATCGATCAAATACTAAAAAATCTAATATGAAATATAAACTTGGGAGCTACTGTTCCAGGTCTCAAGGATCTTCCCACCATGGTTCAGGCCTTGTCGTGGCGGTGGGGCTCAGTAACCTAGGGTGAGCGGTGCACCTTGGGTGAAGCTAATTGGGTCGAGGGGGCTCTTTGTAACCCTCTTACAAGAAGAGCGGACAGAAGAGCAGGGGGCAAGGGGTGAGGATGGAAACCTCACCCCATTGTACTGTCCCGACGTTGGGAGGGGTTGTTCTGTGGTGCGGGACAACCCCTCTATGGAGGTGCCGTCGGTCCCTTGCGGGACTGACTAGCCTTCGAGGTGCCCTGTTTGTTTTCTAGATCCGGGGCACCTCACCAAAGGCGGCATTGGTGGCACTCGCCGGGTTTTAGTGAGTAGAGCTGCGTCCATTTACCAGCTGTCGGGCGCAGCGAGTCCCACATACCCGCGCGGGGAGACCCACTCCCCCGCGGGATGCCTCAGAGCATTTCCCGACGTTAAAGAAAAAAAAGAAAAAAGGTCTCAAGGATCTTTCATAAGATTCTATAATTCACTAAAGAGGCTGCCCAGTTGACTTGGCTGTTTTGCCTTGTCAGTCTCTTCTATAGTAATTATAGACACTGTACCTACTTTATCTAATTTTTTTTCTTTTCCACCGGGAAATGATCTTAGCCATTTATATGGGACTCGCTGCAACCGAAATATGTTAAGGCCTGGACGCAGCTCTACCCACTAAAATACAGTGCAATGGGGTCCTAGTCTTTTGTCCCCTCTTCTTATAAGAGGGGTACAAAGAGCAGCCCCCTGGGTTCACTTAGCTTCGCCAAAGATGCTGGGTTAAACCTTTGCCACTGAGCCCCACCGCCACGACAAGGCTTTAACGGTGGTAGGGACCTTACCTACACCCCCTGCCTATACCGCAAGGTAGGGTAAAAATACAACTACTAGAATAGTCAGTAGTTATTAACTCAAAGAAGAATGTTCTAAAAGGCAACAATGGTAATAATTCAACAAGATATTTTATCATAAGTTACTGATGTCAGTATTTTTCCAGCTAGGCTCAGATGAGCAAAGGAATGTGCCCCAGGCCTTAATGGGGTCTCTGGCTCGTCTCAACACGTCGTACGTCGACTTGTATCTGATTCACAATCCTGTCGCATTCAAAGTATGTACTATTTTTATATACAACTAAAGATAGTCAAGCAAGCGTAAGTCGTTTATATTTTTTATCTTCTATTCCATTCGCACAAATCGTATCTCTAATTATGAATTAATAAAAACAATAAATATCAATAGCTAGTAACTAAAAATCAGTCAGAACTTTTAACACATATAAGTACATTTTTGAGGATTTGCAGCACTCATACCTACTTTGTATTTTAGCGTAATATTATTTCATAATGCTGTAGGGTTATTTTTTGTGTTAGTTTTTTCCTTTAGTCGTGTTTATGTGTATAGCTTATATATTATGTGTTTGTTTATAGTAAGTATTGTAAAGTATTTATCTACCTCTTCGAAAATAGTCTAATAGTTTTCATGAAATGTTTAATTTTAGGCGAACGAAAGTGTGTTCGACATTGTAGACTACGTCGATACTTGGCGCGGAATGGAGGAGGTGAAAAGAAATGGTTTGGCCAAGTCCATAGGCATATCCAACTTCAACATCAGCCAAATGGAAAGACTTTTGGCTAATTGTGAAATAAGACCAGCCGTTTTACAAGTTGAGGTACATCTTTGAAATATTATGTTAAAATAATAATTTGTATGTGAAGACAAGGAAAAAAAAGTGCATGCCTACAAAGTATGTACACAATATGTCAGAAGTGAAACTTATTTCGTAAACTAATTTTTAAATCGTGTTTATATTGAACATTATTTACCATTTCTATCCATTATTGGACATAGGATTCATTCAATGAACGCCACGATGGCCAATTCTTCATCACATCCAACAAGGACCGGCCACGTCCCAGCTGGTCGGAGGTAGACCGACCCTCCGTCTTCAGAACCCTATTGGTCCATCGGCCATCAGTTCTTCGGCTTATTCGAAGAAAACTACATAATAACTATTTGTTAAATGTAATGCCTGTATTTTTAGACAGCCGTTTACATGATACAAAAAATACGATTGCTAATTGAAAAAACTTTAATATAAATATTTTTAGGTGAATCTGAATTTGGCACAAAATGAAATACTTGAATTTACCAAGAAAAATGACATAACTGTCATTGCGTATACTCCGTTTGGAAGCATATTCAGTAAGGAGGAGCACCCGCCACCGAAATTGGACGACCCCAGTCTCGTTGAAATGGCGACGAAATACGGAAAGAGTGTCCCTCAAATAATTTTGAGATATCTTGTAAGTAATAAATATCAATCAAATCACTGTTCAATGCTAGACTTAAAGAAGAAGGCCAGATCGGATGTATATAGAAAAATCTTGGCCTTTATCTTCTGTCTGACCAGATAAATATTCCCGCCTTTTTAATCTGACAATCAACTAATTATTTTATTTATTTTATTTTAATGGACTGCACTAGTGCATTGCCAATGACGAGTTAATATTTAGTCAGTACTATGGAAAAACGGCGGGCAACCCCTAGGCGCGTGGCTTCGCCCCTCCAGTCCCCTATCACTCAACCATCACTCCCCAATTCACCCACCCAGAATTACAGTCGTCCATAGTATTCGCCCACCAATCACAATATATACAGATCAAGTTTTAAAATAAATACTATAGAAAACCGCTCCGAATGAACAAAATACAGAATAATAATCATCAAAAAACACAACCGCGCGCCCAGAAATTTCCCGCCCAATTCCAAACTAATAAACACTTATTATTATGTGTTTAAACACAATTAATTATTATGGAGGATAAATGGCCCTCAAACCGTAGATGACGTTTTGTTTTAGAGGACCGTTTTTAAATAAAGCGCCAAGTCAGTTGATATTTTTTTTTCAGTTTTGCGACTTGTTAGGTTAATAAGCTGAATTGTCGTTCAAATACATTAGCCGTTTATATTTTGATTTCTATACATTGACTAACTACTAAAGACAATACAAATACTTTTTATTACTACTTCCGTCAGCAAAGTTCACTTTATGCATTGCGGCCAAAATCACACCATACCCTTCGCTACATCAGCGAGCCTCTATATCTATTCATATTCTTTTTTATGTCACAAGGAGGCAACATAAATTTTATGTTACAGACGTCCGGTATTCTAGTAGCAATTTTTTACGTGACAAGGTCTTATATTTCGATAGAGCCGGCTGCAAGAACGAAAAAAACATGACGCATGCGGCGTTACCTCGCTCTGAGGCATTCCATTTTCTAATGACGTTGTCACGTTCAACTATCGTCAGTTAACCCACTTTACAGACATCCGATTTTTAAAATAACACGGTTTTTTTCTCAGACTCAACGTAGTGTTGTGCCAATACCAAAATCGGTAAAGAAGGAGAAAATGAGCCAGAACATCGATATATTCGACTTTGAATTGACTGCTGAGGAAATGAAGATTCTGGGTAATTATTATTTACACAATGTTGTCTGGCTTGAATGGACTTCAAAATGATACGCAAAAGCATTTCGGATGACCGCGTCCAATTTTCGGAGGAAATTATTAGTTAGGTATAATATTGATGATGTAGACGTGGTATATCAATACTTGCAGAAAAAAATACCAAAAAGAATGTTACTATAGGCCTGTTTTAGTTTCTCATGTCCACATACCCTATACTGAACTGGTATTTCTACGTTTAAGGTGGTCTTGTCTGGTGGCCTTGTCTCGGTGCATTCATCGGATGATGATTGCTACTGCTTGATCCAATAAGAATTAATCTATACCACAGATAATAGAATAGTCAGATATAAAAAACATTTTTGCTGTAATTTCTTTTTGAATTTTATGACGGGTGTTGTGTGTGGGTGTGTGGGTGGTATGTGAGCCACAGTCAGAATACAATAGTATTCACTATTATTACTTTTTATATATTTGTGACAGTCAGTCTAAGAGTGTGACACTGCTCAGTTGCCCACTAGATTATTTAGTTAAAACATTTTAATTTTTTTCAGCCGCCTTCAACAAAGATTACAGAACAGTGTGGCCCAGCTTCTGGCAAGATCACCCTTACTACCCGTTTGAGCATAAAGACGTTCCAGACCCAGACATATTTCACAAAAATAAAAAGGCATAATAATTGTAATTGACAAGTTTGCGAAAAGTGATATTTTTTTCATATCAAGGCGTCGATTCAAGAAATAATTGACTATGTATAAAATTTAATAATACACGATGTCTTATTAAAAATGTGTCATTTATTTGTTTTTAAAGTGAAACTTTCATTACATCGTCTCAAACTTTTTCGTTTGTGTGTTGCATGTCGCGTGACGCTGGACCGTGGAGTAGGGGTAAAGTGAAAGTTGTCCGTCGAAGTTTCACTTTTACTATGTGTCCCAGCACACATTTCGTTTTTATATATTTATTATAATATATTATGATGATATTTATTTAGAATTGCAAGAAAGAATGAAAATACTTAATAAAGTAAATTATAAAATAAGTCAATAAAATATTAAATACTAAAAAAATACTTTAAATGATGGAGACTAACAAACTAAAATTATTTTCCAAATAAAAAAATAGGAATGAATAACAAATTATTACAAAATTATCATAGCATTTATTGTTAAATAAAATTATGCTATTACACTACGAATTTATTTATTTATTTATTTCAAATAGGACACCAACAATATAAGCATTAATACATTTACATAATAAAATTAATATTCTTACATATTTAACACCGATGCTTACGTCTTTATAGGTGACACAGCATTTTTATATGTGTAAAGCAATCAGCAAATATATACAAAGAAGAATTAAAATTAATAATTAATCATGGTTAGTGCTAATACAATTTATAAAATACAAGTACACTTAAATTACTACTTAAATATACTTTTACATTCTACTACTATTCACATTAAGTAAACTGAAATTAGAGACATAAAAAAAACAATTAAATAATAAATTTATTATATTTGTATTTGTAAATTTATCGATTAATTAATTGGACCGAGCTATTTTATTATTATTTATAACATCGTAGTTAGTAAAATTATGATAAAAAATGATAAAGTTAATAAAATTAAAATTAATTTCTATTATAGTAATCTAGAAGTTTCGCCCTAAAATGATTGTAGGTGTCATTAAATATGTCGATATCGGCCAACGAACCACAAACGTTGTTGTATTCATTGCACATTCTTGTCATTGGCGCTTGGGAACCCAGATTAGTTCTTGAAAAGGGAATAGCTAGGATTTTCTTGATTGGGTGACGAGGTAGATTATATGGCACAGCGAGTGAGAAATATTTTAATAGATCGCAGCAACCGGTCCGTCCATTCACTATTTTGTGAAGTAATAAAAGATCATTATATCATTACATCATCACGAATAAATAATAAGTCAGGAAATGTAACTGTGTTATAAAAATGACCCAACAAAAGTCGTGTCCAAGTAGGCGGGGCTTAAAAGTCGTGTCCAGCGCGTCATCAGTCGGACATTTTTCTTGCAAGCGAACACACGTCAAACTTACGCATACATTTTCGTTTTTTCATTATGAATTGCAACTGCTAATCATCATGCCATCCTTTGTAGTGAAGTGGTGCAGGAGCCATACAAAATCAAAACCTCCAGGGATTAATTCTCGCTAGTAAATAGTAGTAAAATAGTATATTCAAATACGTTAATGTAATACGCAAACCGAGATGGTCAATACTATGCAAAATGAAGTCAGTCAATTTTTGAACCAATGTAGAAGGTATTTTATTTATTCTTCATGAAATGTATAATGTACCTAATATATTTATATTTTTATCAATATTTAAATGTATATCGATATAATTGAGGTATTTTAAAAATGTTTTTTTTAAATACCTAATTAATTTAATTTATTTAAAAATGATTTCCCATTTTGCTTGCTTTGTTTTCTTTTAGTATCCCAGCCGATCCAATTCGGCAAAATAAGTAGTTAGCTGCAGCACAAGACATACTCTTGTCTTTCAAGCTTAACTGCAGCAAGCTTGAAAGACAAGAGTATCCCAGGGAAAAGCTTATAAGGAGGCGTTGCGGCTGGCCAAAGTCGGGCTCGACCTCGTGATCAGCCGCGTAGAGGTTAGGGCTTCGGGTCAGAGTTGAGAAGACCAAAGTCCTTCTCTTCCGCGGGATCAGCCGTAAGGGACACCCTACGGTAGCTACCCTCCAGATCCGAGGGGAAGGGTCAGGATGAGCCCCCAGATCAAGTATCTGTGGCCCATCCTTGACGGAGGGTGGACTATCGACCCACATTTGTCAATATTGGGATCGACGGTCGTGAAGGCAGCAAGTGCGCTGGGCAAACTTCTCCTGAACCTCGAAGGAACCAGCGCCGCCTGCAGGCAGCTATACTCCGGAGTATGGCAATGTATGGTGCATCCATTTGGGCGGGTCACCTTACCGCGAGGAATAAGGCCCAGCTGGTACCGTACAGTATCGTGGGTGACAGCCACACAGTGAGGGACAGACTGACCTAGCCGGTGACCCCCGTGGGAATTTGTGGCGGAGGTTCTTGCCCAGACGCATTCATATATCTCGGTTAGGAGCCCTCGTTTGTACGGGATCCTACGGGTTCGCTGACTAGGTCAGGAGCGTTAATACGGAGGTGGGGGAGGACCAGGCACGGCAGTCGTATGACAAAAGCCTAACGGCTGCTTTACATCCAGTCCTCGAGAGGTGGATGCGGCGTAAGCACAAACCCCCTCACCTTCAGTCTGACACAGGTGCTCACTAGGCATGGTTGCTTGGATGAGTACCTGTGCCGGACCGCCCACAGGGAGACAGTCACAGTATGTTACGATTGTGGCGCGGCGGTGGACTCGGCCTAAAGAAATCATTGTAAAAAAAATATTAAATAATATTGTTTTATTATTGACTTGGTTCACTTATTGCATGAAATCGTCCACGCAGCTATCACTCGACTGTCATAGGTGACATTGCAGCATGCGCCCCGACCAATACCTGCATTTATTCTGAAATTAAACAAATCACCAATAACGTCTATTTGTAACCTCGAAAGTGATTGGTATTTTAAATCATACGTCGTTTTGGTTTGAAGTAGGCCCACTTTTTATGTGTCATTTGTTCTGAGTTAGACTTCCTGACTTATTATTTATTCGTAGCTATTACATCAATTATGTACAAAATATAAATATAAAGTTTTTGGCGGGTCTCATTAAAAAAATCCTTGACAAATGACAAGTAGACGTTTCGGTGAGGTTTCGGTACTATTCTTTTTTTGTGAAAATTGGGAAGTCATTGGTTTCTTATGATTTTCCCATTATCTCTTTCTAGAATTTCATACTTTGTATAGTCATATTAGGTACGTATACATATCGAAAATCTTCAGAAAGAAAAGTATTATTTGCACCTATTGTTAAAATCTATACTAATAATATAAAACTGAAGAGTTTGTTTGTTTGAAAGCGCTAATCTCAGGAACTACTGGACCGATTTTAAAGATTCTTTTAGTGTTAGATAGCCCATTTATCGAGGAAGGCTATAGGTTATAAAACACCACGCTGTGACTAACAGGAGTGAAGTTAAGCAAGTAAACGGAGGCTGCGGGCAACAGCTAGTATAAAATAAATACCAAAAAAACACATTATTATTAATGGTTATTTATTTATGTTAGAAACTTAAACTATAATAAACACTATAATAAAAGACAACTATTTATAATTTATAGGCTTTGCTGTAATATATTTTATTTTATTAGTTGCCATTATTATTAAAGCACTGGTTGTTATCACAGACGAAGATAGTTTTGGTATAAATATATAAATTAAAATCGGAGACAGATAATAAGATTATTTAATATTCCTTTAGTACAAATCAACACGTTTTCTGTATATAATGTACAATAAGCACTATTTGATGTCTTTATTTTTACATATTTATTATCTACTTATATATTTTTGCTCATATTAAGTTTTTCATTTACTTATATACCATAAATTCGCCTCTTAGTTCGTCCACTGCTTCGACATTGCATTTGACGTTGGCTTCGAAGTCGCACTGTTGGGTTCTTTCGTTGAAGAATAAACCGTCGCTACAGTATGATACACGGGGTACTCCATCAACACATCGCCAGTAACGTTGACAGTCGCTCCTGTACAACGAAATAACAATTATAGCATTGCAGAATATATTCAGCATTTTACTATAATCCGGTAAGATTTATTACGCGAGCAAAGAAAGTTGATCACTAGAATGTTCTTGTGAACGACCGAAGGCATGAAGAAATAAATGCTAAGGCATGACGAAACAAATTCTATGGCATGAAGAAACAAATTCTATTGCATGAAGAAACAAATTCTATGGCATGAAGAAACAAATTCTATGGCATGAAACACAAGCTTATGAGTGTATTTTAGGGAGCATTAAACCTTTTTATGAGACTAATTGAAGTTTATAAGATTCCAAGCGCACAGCGTGGTGATGATTGGGTGAAATGGTCCCGTTAATGAGGACTGATCACCCGTCTGGCCTTGCTGGTGTCCCCACCCTTAAATAATTAAATAATAAAGCGCACAGCGTATGACCCACATATGACCTCACCGGTGCATGGAATGGATACCTTCCTGCTAATTTTTCCAATCAAAGCTTCGCTGTGTTTTGGAAAGAAGGGCAGGATAAGCAATGTAATTATTGTATATCTAAGTAACATTAAAATGGCGATCGTTTGTAAACATTAAATGTTTGCTCCAGCCTCAATATCGTCTAGATGCTTATAAAGGTGAGCCTAGGAGTCGTGTGACGTAAATCTATGAAATATGACTGAATTTTAATAGTAGACGGTTAATGGGTAATTTAGCTTACTGGTATGGGACTCGTTTTGCAGCGGTGTCCATCCTCAAGCAGTTGAGGACTGAGCTGAAATGGATGCTCTTCAGTGGTGTTTCCAACGACATTGGCCTCACGCTGTCCATAACCGTATCTGCAGTGAGACTGTTGATGGAATCTGAAGAAACAAAATGTGTGGCAATTCGTAGATAATTCCAAAACATCGAAAATAAAAGTGAAAAACATGGTAAACGTCCTATTTTCAAACACTTTTAATAACAATGTTTTGTCATTTGTGTGTTGATATGAGAAGGTTCCTTATTTCAAGGTCAGTTTTGAGTCGTGGGTACTAAAATCATAACATTTAAAACTGATTATAATGAAACATTTTTTTTACGGATTTTTTTATCGCGTAAAATCCGTAAAAAAATATTTCATTATAATGAGTGAAATTCGCGTAAACATTTGAAAACAATATTTAAAACTGAGTTAGTCCGATCAGAGTCAATTAGGCTCTGTAACATATTTATCTCAAAATTAGTTTATTTATAGCATAATAGGGCAAACGAGCAATGGAAGCCCACATCGATCCGGATCGATCGCAGAAGCTTAGGTTCGAATCCGATACGAGTAGACACAAACCTAGACCGCGCAAACAGCGCTAGCACTACGCTACCGCTAGATTGCTTGGGCACCGCGCATGACCCGCCTCCCTCTCCAGAGGGAGGGATGAGGGCCGGCCCTCATGATGATAGGTTAAATTCAACCGTAAAAGATTCGTCGACCGTATCGTATTTGACTAGTGCAAATCCTGCTCCTCCGAGCAGCGCGCGCGATGAATCGCGCCCCCTGTGGGGCGCGGCGGGGGGCTTCCCCCTTTCGCATATTTCTTAAGTGAGCCATCTGCTCATTTACTGTACCGATTGAGCTTAAAGGCCATCAGGCCGAAAAGTCTAGCCCTTCCGAAAAAAAGAGCAATGAAAGCCTGCGACTATCGACGCCCATACACATTCGCACAACCAGAGATTATTTATAAGATGCCTTCCTTTTCCCTATTCCCCTAATGGGCCCGGGACTAACTTGCATATCGTCTGTCTCGGAAAAAAGATGGCGGACGAGACAGTGTTAAGTGCTAGCTGCTAGCAGTAGACCAAGTACCAGATTAACGCAACCAACGAACACTATTAAACATGTGATTGAGATCATCCGATTACAATGGTGATGTCTGATGATGATAACGTTAATACTAATTGATGATAGTGATTAGCTCGTCATACAAATGACTATTAATGATCAGAATAACCTGGTAGTAGAAAAATGTTAATCCTCAATATTTCGCGAGGAATTAAGTAAAGATAAGAACAATAGGGCTGGCTTTAACATGCACAGAGCAACAACCACGTTTATCGATAGGAGCTTTTAAGTTTCATGAAACTCTGTGCGTTTTAATAATACCACAGAATAGTACATAGCACATCGCTTCCGAAAAAATATTTTCTCTTATTATCACAAAAGCAACTCAAAGATGTTTGAAAGACGGTTTATCTTAAACAGAATGGAGAGGACAAGACCACGTTAAATATTGTAATTGTTTGGCCAGCTCTCAGCTAGTCTTAATATATTTAAAAACTTAAATGTCCTAGCATCAAAAAAAATAATAAAGTTCTTCAAATAATATATGTAGGGTTTCATTTCGTTGGCAATGGACTTCTTCGGTTATAGAGAACTTTAATCTGTCGTTGATACTCTAACAGCTGATCCTCGTGTTGAAAATATTAAAAATAACGTACCCTGTTACTTATTATTTTCACTGTTAGAGACATTCTATACGAATATAATAAACTAAGACTTTGTTTCGGAACTAGCTACTTGTTTTGTTGAGGAAGGTTTATGTAAGGTATAACTCATTTTTAAAGGTTTAGATATATTTAATTTTCGAACGAGTGGAATCGTAGGTAGAGCCAATTTCGTTTTTTTTTATTCTAATTTTTAAGAGGCCTTAGTATACAAATTAGTAACTATGCCGGCCTTAGAGCTAATTTCGTATACAGATAATACAGAATAGAAAAGAATAAAAAAGTCCATTTCATATTAAAAATGTCGTAGTCCTCGTTTTAGGTATATATGCCATAAAAATAACTTAGCTTTACGAAGTACACTTCTTACATACTTCCTTCCATCCTTGATTACTCTTCTAATTGTTATCATAAGTAACCTGGTAAAATTACTTAGCACTTGATTACAGCTTAATCTTATCGATAAGGTGATTAGAAATATCAAAGGTTTCCTGTACTTAGTGGTACCTTTTTTTCGGAAGGGCTAGACTTTTCGGCCTGATGGCCTTTGAGCTCTATCGGTACATTAAGTGAGCGGATGGCTCACTTCAGAAATATTTGATAGGGGGACGCCCCCCTCCGCTCCCCGCTCATCATGAGGGCCAGCCAGAGAGGGAGGCGGGTCATGCGCGGTGCCCAAGCAATCTAGCGGTAGCGTAATGCAAGCGCTGTTTGCGTTTCAACGCAATGCACCTATCAACCCACGGGTTTTCTGAGCTCTGGCACAAAAAAGTCTTATGGGAGTGGTCGACTAGCTTAGGGCTATTAAGGAAGAGACAGCTTGTCATCTTAGCGATTATATCAATCTTCTTTAATGATTAGCGAAGGAGAAGGGTAGGTAACTAGCCAAATTACGGAAGTAAATCTCAAAAGTACAAACTAATATTGCATAGTAAGTATTTATTTGGTATATAACTTAAGGTATAGGATAGAAATATCGGGTATGGATATTGGATAGCATTGATTCATTAAAACATCTATTCACCATCAAAAGGGTTATCGGCTCTGTCGGCCAACCAAGCAAACTCTTCTTCTCCCGATCCCTCCACATCAAGATCCTCGGGGTGGGTCCTCAGCCAGCATATGGTGTCACGGGGCCAATTACAACCCTAGAAACGAGATGCATGAATTAATATCTCACAAGTTTCTAATCTTAAACATATACTAAATATTTATATTTTGCCTACTAGCTAAACCTGGAAGACGTTTATTGTATGTGGAATGTGGGTAGTGAGAAAATATCCAAAGTCAATAAAAACCTTTAAAAGATGTAATATCTGCCAATTTCTAAATTGATCGAATCCGCTCTTATTTACTGTCTAATATTTACCCCAATTTTATTCCAATCCAATTGAGTTTATCCACATATTATGGGCCTTACACTACTCAAGTAATTAATAACAGAGAAGAACAGGTACCTAGGTAAGGTACACAATATTTCGATCGCATTGTAAGAAGCACGGACTCAGGCGGTGATGATGAAAATAATAATGATGATGATGATGATAATGATGATCATGATAACGATAGTGATGACGATGATGATATAATTGTAGTCGCATCGTCTACGTATAAAATAACCGGTTGAAATGTGAAGGTGATGCAAATAAGTATTTCCCACGTACTTTAGTATTTATAAAGGCTTGTCATAATTAATGTCACATAAATCTAGTCAAGTAACTGTTTTGAACTCGTGAAATATGTGTATCTTTAAATATTTTTAAAATATATAAGTCACTCTTGCACGTGACTCTTGAAAGGAACTGACCTGTAGTTCAAAGTCGAAAGTGGTACCGGGCGCACATGGCATATCCACCTCGTTCCCGTGCGCGCACATGAAGAATCTGTCGCAGTCGGTGAAGTGCGGCAGCAGCAAGAATATCTGCAAGTTCATCAAAAGTCTCTAAGCTGAAATAGTTCTAGAGCACTAACAACGACTGCTAGAAAGTGAATAATAGTTTTTTTGGCAAACATGCCTCTTGGTAAATTGTCAGCAGTCAGCGTCGCTCATAAATATATCGCCTATAAACGCGTCCACCCGGAGCCCAGGCACGCGTTGCCTACCCGTCCCGGGGTAGGCAACGCGTGCCTCGACGGTCTCGATTCCAGTAATTACACTGCTTGTTCTGCCTTTGTTTTTAAGACACAACAAATTTGATTAGCAGGATGGTGGAACCCATAAAGGACGCGCAGCGTGGTAAAATCTTTATACTATACATATACATCTGTAAAGTGCTTAAGCAAACTAAAGCAAAGTTTTGCAGGCTCGATCGTCGAAACTACGAGCTGGAATTACAAATATTTTGCATTTGATATACAAGTCATTGTGGATGGTGAATGATGATTATGAACTCTAATAAAAAAATTTTTCAATATTAAGGGAGATAAAACCGCGGGGAACTGCTAGTATAATTCCTTACCTCTCCCCTAGGATCACACGCAAGCGTGTTTGGATCTATCCCTTGGAACGGCTTGTCTGTGGGCTCTGTGGCGTAAGTCACTGACGCTCCCAGTAGGAGAAATAGGGTTACGGCTTTTCCTATAACAAATATATAAAACATTACAATGGCCAAGTGTGAATGGTCTCGCTCAATTAGGAATCCAGTCTACAGTTAAAGCTATATTTAGGCTATAACCTAAAGATTAGATCTAAGAACCGTCACATGCTGTTGATAATTTCATATAATACGCAGAAAATGACTGTCCCAATTCTGCGTTTTCATCGTGGAAACCCCAGATAAAGTAATGATAAAAACTGATTGAATTTGATAATCAATATAATGCACATAATTATCTTCCCAATATCATTATAATCTGCTTTCATTTTGCCGACGGAAAATAATAGAGCATCTAAGAGCATACATGTGCATAAAAAAGATATCGGAACAATTAATTATTTATATCTTAAATAACATCAGGAAATAAGAAAATTTCACCTTTGAATAGACCACCTTAAAGAGTATAATATAGAGTGCTACTGTCACGCCGCTTCATTGTGCCGATCGTAAGCAGATAGGTACGTTATATATAAATTTATCTATAGTAAAGCGCTGTGAGAGTGACCTTCCATGCGTAATGCATTAAAAAATATAGATATTGTAAATTAGGACATTCATCATCACCATCAGCCTCTATCCATCCACTGCTAAACATATAAATAAAGCCAAAACAGAAAGCTTTCTTTTATTTTGCTTCCAGCAATCATTCTTACAAATTGGCACTTGATATTTCACCATTTTAACATAAACACTAATTTGATGAAAAGCGCGTGTTGCTTTGATACTGATTGAACGTTTCCGAGACAATGGTTTTGTCAATGTTCATACCATATTTTTTTTTGTTTTCGCAGGGAAATGCTTTTTACGCATTTAGCCAGGATCTCGGGTAGATCCTGACCCTATGTGGGACTCGCACCTGGGAGTGCACACCGACACGAGCACAGGGGCGTTACTGGAGGCGCATTAAGTAGCCCTGCGCACCTCCGTTCGTCGCCCACGGGGGGAGGCCTCGTCGGCGGCCTCCTCTCTCACCCGTTCGTCGGCCTCCTTCTGGGACATTACTGCAGAAGGAAACCATTGCCGTCCAGGACTCGTCGTCACCGAGCATCGCAGTGATGACACTCGGCAGAGACAAGTCCCCTCCGATGACCGATGTCAGATCATGACGCAGCGCCGCCCATCTCGGGCACACCTCGAGGGTGTGCTGGGCCGAGTCCACTGCCGCGCCACAATCGTGACACGCTGTCAACGGCTCCCTGCGGGCCGTCCGGCACAGGTACTCACCAAAGCAACCATGCCCAGTGAGCACCTGTGTCAGACGGAAGGTGAGGGGTTTGCGCTTACGGCGCATCCACCGCTCAAGGACCGGACGCAGAGCAACCGTTAGGCTTTTGCCGTACAGCTGTCTCGCCAGGTCCTCCCCCCACCTTCGCATTAACGCCTCTTGCCCTAGTCGGCGAACCCGAAGGATCCCGTCCAACGTAAGGCTCTCACCAAGAGACCTCCTATCCGAGACATAGGAGTGCGTCTCGGTAAGAACCTCCGCCACGAGTTCCCATGGGGGGGGGGGTCACCGGCCAGGGCAGTGGCTGCCGCCCACGATACTGTACGGTACCCCCGGATCACTCTTACCGCGATGACCCGCTGCGCCGAGCGCAGCTGTGCCTTATTTCTCGTGGTAAGGTGACCCGCCCAGATCGGTGCACCGTAAGTTGCCATACTCCGGCAGACTCCGGAGTATAGCTGCCTGCAGGCGGCACTGGGTCCTCCGAGGTTCGGGAGGAGTCTGCCCAGCGCACTTGCCGCCTTCACGACCTTCGGACCCAACATTGAGAAATGTGGGCCAAAGGTCCACCCTCCGTCGAGGATGAGCCCCAAATATTTGATGTGGGGGCTCATCCTGACACTCACCCCTCCGATCTGGAGGGCAGCCCCCGCTGGGGGTCCTTTCCGCCCGGTCCCGCGGAAGAGAAGGGCTTCGGTCTTCTCTACTCTGACCCCAAGCCCTAATCTCTCTATGCGGCTGATCCCAAGGTCAAGCCCAACCTCGGCCAGCCGCGCCGCCTCCTTATAGTCTCGTCTCCGGGCATACAAACAGGTGTCATCCGCGTAGCAGATGACACCCAACCCGGGAAGGAGGCGGCCTCGCAGGACCCAGTCGTAGCCGATGTCCCACAGGATCGGACCGAGAACCGACCCCTGTGGAACACCGCACCCGTCTCGCCACCACTCTACGGACCCACACCGGTTCTCGCAGGCTCCGATCGAAGAGGTACGCCTCCAACAGCCTCCTTAGATACGGGGGCACTCCGAAGAAATTCTGTGCCTCCCGTATCACACTGTGAAGGAGGCTGTTGAAGGCGTTCGCGATGTCCAAGGACACCGCGACCACCACCTCCCCTCTGTGTTCCGCCTCACCCGTCACCGCCCGAAGGCGTTTGAGGGCGTCGACGGTCGACCGGCGTGCCCAGAACCCAAATTGGGACTCTGAGAGTCCCGGTCCCGGGCCCTCACCAATGTTCATACCTGTGCTTACAGTTCATATACCTACTTAGTGACGCGGACTCTATATATTTTTTTTTTTTTTTTTTTTTTTTTTCGGATGGATCTATGCTAATGGCCCGAAGGCCCTAATGCTTCAACGGATTGGTGTGAGCCCATTCGGCTCACTTTTGATTGGGGGGTTGCCCCCCGCCTACCGTGCAGTCTGCGACCACACGGCCTCCTGGCGTCGGTTGTGACTCTATATATTATGTACACACTCTAAACTATGAACCATAATAGAAATAGTCCATAGACAAGGAGTTTTTGAAATAATATAAGTCCATGAACTTCCATGAATCAATTTTTTGTGAGCGGCGATGATCATACTATCTAGTTGACTTCGAAGTTCGAACTTCGAAGTGAAAGACTATAATCCGCACTTGTTTTTAATACCTATAGCTCAATAGCTTCCGTTGTTTTTTTTTTTGGATTTCCGTGATTTGAATCGATTTAAACGTTAGATCAGAAAATCCGATTAGTCTAATTTCTACGAAGATTCTTAAAAGACGATGACATATCACCTACACCTTAGAGTATTATAATAAGTGTATAGAGCGCGCGTCACGAAGTACGAACTGTAAGCACGGGTATGAACATAGACAAAACCATTGTCTTGGAAACGTTCAATCAGTGTTAAAAAAACAAGCGCTTTTAATCATATTAATTGTTTTTATGTTAAAATGAAAAAACAACGGAAGACTATAATCCGCACTTGTATTTAATACCTATAGCTCAATAGCTATAGGTATTCGCTTATATAGCTTCGTGCTGTCACGTGCTTCACGAAGTCGGTTACAGAAGGCACCTTTTTTTTTCTTTGACGCCGGGAAATGCTCTGATGCATCCCGTGGGGGAGTGGGTCTCCTCACGCGGGTATGTGGGACTCGCTGCCTGAAAGCTGGTAAGTGGACGCAGCTCTACCTTTGGTGACTTTGGTGAGGTGCCCCGGATCTAATAAACAAACAGGGCACCTCGATGGCTAGTCAGTCCCACAAGGGACCGACGCCACCTCTACAGAGGGGTTTTCCCGCACCACAGAACAACCCCTCCCAACGTTGGGACAGTACAATGGGTTGAGGTTCCCATCCTCGCCCCTTGCCCTCTGCTCTTTTGTTCCCTCTTCTTATAAGAGGGGTACAAAGAGTCCCCTCAAATAGCTTCGCCCAATGTTCTGGGCTCACCCTAGGCTACTGAGCCCCACCGCCACGTTAAGGCCTGAACCATGGTGGGGTACAGAAGACACCTAGCACTTCAGTTACATTATTAGTCTGTAACAGATTTTACCTTGTATTGTTAGAAAAATCCATGCGTGAAAAACAAAGGCTTTTCCCCTGCATATAATTAATCTCTTTTTTTGGTATTTGTTATAAAAGAGGGAGCGAACAGACATCTTATCTAACGGTAAGTGATCGCCAACTTCTGCAACATTATGGGGCTTGCAGATGTGTAACAGGACATAATATGAGTATATGAGTATAAAGGTGTCGAAGACATATCTTTCGTTGATAATAATTTAAATAAGTTAACATTTATAATGAACATATCGTAAATTAATATCTTATTGGTCACAATAATGTTAATGTAAAAACATGTTTAACCGCTGTATCATGTCATGTTCTGCTGATATAATTATGGATAACGCTAATTGTTGATAAAGAAATTTATTTTGATTTGAAATATTTCATACGTAAAAGAAAAAAATGAGTTATTTTTCATTTTAAACAGAAGTTTACATATAAATAAGCTATTTCCTTAGTATTGTTTATTTTCTTTTTAGAAATAAGTTTCATATAAAAATTTTAGAAAATTAATAACCAGTAAAAGATCAGGGTAGAGTAGCTATTGCGAGAGAATAGATATATTACACATCGAGAGATACATGCTCAATAGACATTGGATAACAGGCAGTTTCTACCACCCTGCATGAACACCTAAAAAATTAGGAAACTTGCTTCACCATGTATACCTACCTCATTCTCGTCGTATTGATTGGAGTAACGTTATGGTTATGTTAGAAAAGTCGAAGGAAGAACTTCGCAAAACTTATCCTACATTCTTACAACTGATGGATATGTACAATCGTCTTACGATGCAAATTGTAGCTTCGTGAGAGGATAGTCGTTCGTCTTCTCTAAACACCCATTACGTGGATTGCTACGCAATGTAACATACATTTCGTGGCAACTCATGAAGGCATGAAGGCATAAAGAAGACGAATATGAGAGGACGATATTATGCCCACAAAAGCTGTTCGTTGGCGGAGCGTTAATAAAAAAAATTATAGCGGTTTTTTTTCGACGCAGTTTACCAGAAGCAGTAATTCCGCTAGAAGACTGTAGAACAGTTACTAGTAAATGGTATAGCTAAGTTTGTCTGCCCCAAGCTTCCGGGGAGTAACCGATTCCGTGCGGAGGTATTTTTAACAAACTTTTGCGCCTGGCGTCAAACAAACATTTCGTGATGTCTCTAGGGCACCAAGCGCCAGAGACTTTATTGATGCCCCTAGGGAATCATCCGCCATGAAATGCGACTTTTAGCTTTTACTCGTGATTCTCTCGTTAAAAGGTCAATTGCAACTCAAAATCGAACGTAAGCGGTCGGTAAATTCGTTCAGTGTTTTGAAAAGTGTTATTCTGTGTGTTAATATAGAAATGGAAGGTAAGTGTCAAATTTCTAACAGGTGCTTTAAACCTTATTGCATAATTATATGGATTTATTTGTCTACGTTACTATAAAATATGTTTGAGTTATATTGTGGTATATATTCCAGTATTCAGGGGTCTCCCTGTAACAAAATGACATTAAATCCAAAATCAGTTCTTTCTTTTATAAAATTTCGGTGGAAAGGAGCAAACGGTTCATCATTTTTTTTAATCTCTGCGTCTTACTCTTAAATATTATATCTGTACATATGTACCTAATTACGACTTCGTCAAGAATGTGAAAAGTGGTTAGGTATTTTAAAAATTTTGATATTTCTTTTTAGTGTCACCCAGAAAAAAAATTAAATATATTTCCGAATCAGAAACTCAATGCGACGACGACGAGATTTATGAAAACTCACAAACTTATGACGATTGGGAACCTGAAGGAAATAAATATAGCGGAATTATAAAAAAAACAACTCAGGATTGCGCAACATGCACAGAAAAATCAAAGCAAGATAATTTTACAAATACAGAAAACACCCAAAAAGTAGAAGAGCGGCTTCCGTCGGTCGTGGATCTGCATGGTTGCAAATATTTTGGACAATTGATATCCAACGAATTGCTACGCTTTGACATAAATATCATCGTCACTTGCAGTCAGTCGGTTACTTAGTAATTATAGAACCCAAATTATATAATTTTGACACTTAAAAAATGTAATTTACAGTCACTCGTTTCAATTCTACCCTCAATTTATTATCTACTAAAAACATACGCTAAATAAAAGTACCTATGTGTGTAACGAATATTTGCATTCGAGAATATTCGCATGTTTTTGACATTCGCATTCGCACGAAACATAATATTGAATGTTTGTTAAAAAAGGTTGACAATGCGAATTCACGAAATTACTTGAAACAAACACTGTAGGCATGATATGGGTGACAAATAAAGACACTTTTGTATACGGAGATTGTTTGTCAAATGTCGTTTTATCAGATTTTTTTAAGTTGAAATTATGTATCCTCTCGGGCACCATACGCCATTCGTAAAAGATTTAAATGGTGCCTGTGCGACATCATCCGCACGCTCACACAGCTGCTATAACGATGGACTATTTGACAACTTCGGGGGCACAAACAAATGTTACCCCATCCTCCATATCTACAGATTTAACTCCACGCTGAATTTTTTGAAGTTATACTTTTTAGGCGCGTTATGAAAAAATTATGAGACTGAAATTATAAGATGCGCGCGCATCACTGTAACACAAAAGTAACAGGTTAAAGCTATCATTTTCTATTTTTAATATTTATTACTAATTTCTAATATCTAATGCTCTACAATAAATGTTTTTCATCAATCTAAGATTCTTTTAGTTTAGATTTGATGACTGTTAATGGTAGGTACTATTAAATTTCTATTCCAGGTTTCAAGATGGGTAAAACAAATGCGGAAATGTGTAAAAACTATTACAACCGAAAGCAAGCTGCCAAGGAAGATGAAAAAAATCGACAAAGCTTTTTAGTTTTATATCAATTTATCATTCCTTTTACAAGAAAAGAGTTATGGCATACGTGATGAAATCTTTAGTTTTTTTTTGTTGCGACACAAAAGTATAGGTAGGTACCTAACTTCTTAGTTCTTACGTGCGTACATAAGTCGTTTTTTTTCTGTTTCCCACGGTAAAAAAAATGCTTCGTGGGCCAAAATTTAACAATGCAGACAAGGCCGTCAAAGAATTTCGGCGGTTATTTTTCGACTTGCCGCAAGAAACGTTTTATACCTACATGTTTTGAAAGCTGGTTCACCCGAATGCATAAGTGCATTGGGATTGGAGGGGGATATTTTGAAAAGCTGTATCTACTTAATTTTTTTTAAATATTCTAACTATTTTTCATTTCACTAACTATTATTGGAACAGCCCACGTACGTATAAAAATATGAGATTTCCAGATATTATGATGGCAGATAAAACTGCAATTGCCTATTACGCTTCTATACATGATACGGCTTATATATGATAATGGTCCACATCATTTTTAGGGCTAGTTTCAGTTCCATAAGGAGGGCTTAGGCTTAGGTCTTAGTGCCATGAGGCACTCGGGCCGATCAGCAGGGTGAGGTGCGGGGCAATCCGGCGGCACTGTCCGCGCGTCACGCTCACAAAATAAACGAGAAATTTGAACTGCAAAATAATATTTTATGGCTAACTTATGAATTTTATTACTAAATAATTACAATAAATTTTAAGATTCTGTTCGACTTAGTATTTTATTAAGTTTTACTACTTACTACTCTTTGAAGGTGTGTGAAGTTCACCAACCCGCGTTGGGCGCATCGGTGAACTATGGCCCAAAACCCTCCTCGCCTGATTTCGAGGAGGACACCCGTGCCCAGCAGTGGGACATATAAGAGTTGATATTATTAATATAATTATGATATATTTATATAGGTGTATCTACAAGTAAACCCTTACAATAAACATTATCTAAACAAAAAAGAAATATTGTTCAAAGTATTTTTAACATCATGATATTAATTACCTACTTAAAATCATTGATATGATATAAAAAACCACCGATTTCGGTAAATTACAAGTGTCGGGACAGATAATTGTAAGATTAACATCTAAAATTGTCGATATAGTATTTTTAACATCATGATATTAATTACCTACTTAAAATCATTGATATGATATAAAAAACCACCGATTTCGGTAAATTACAAGTGTCGGGACAGATAATTGTAAGATTAACATCTAAAATTGTCGATATAATCATTCTGTTGCACACATACATTAATTCTTAATGCACTTTATTGTCTTCGTTTAAAAATCAAATTTAAAAAAACACTAGGCGAAACATTCTAAACATCTTTGTTTTAAAAATATATTATAGATTACAATTATTTATATAACGTGTTACGATTCGTTTCTATTTAATTAGCATAATCAGCATAAGTCTAGTGTTAAATATTAGGTATGTATCACAGATTTTTAAGGACCTTTCATAGCCCGTGAGTGCAGAGTTCATTTTTATTGTCGTTGTTTCACTTTTTTTTATAGATTTAATTCAAGATAAATAAGTCAAAAAAAAGCTCTTTACAAAAAACAATACAAATTGAGGCACTTTAAATGGACTCATTCATGTTTTCACTGTAAATAAAATAATTATTTTATCTAGCGGATTTCTCAGCGGACAAAGATCCCTCAATTATACCGGGTGTATTTGGAACGCTTGCGAAAACGAAGAGGTATGATAGTTTTGGCATAGCCTGACATGATACAAGTGAAAAAAAACGCGTTTTCTTTTTATTTGTTATAATTTTTTTTATTTAAAGGCATTAGCTACTACGCTATTAGCCATACAAAATACAATATTCGGTCTGTAATACGGAGAAATGGCGGGAAACCCCAAGGAGCGCGGCTTCGCCCCTCTAGCCCCCATCAATCAACTATCATTCCCCATTCCATCCAAACAAGGCAGTCCACCACAATATTCGCCAAACAATCACATTATATATTACACAGATTAAGTTTTTAAAACAAACACTATAGAAAACCGCCAGAACAACCCTACTAAGAAAACCACTCCAGAACCGTACTCCATAAGATTCGCCAACCAATCACAATATATAAAGATCAAGTTTTTAAAACAAACACTATAGAAAACCACTCCGAATGGACAAAACACAAAATAACAATTAATTTACGGGAAACCAAAAAAACACAACCGCGGGTCCCGATGCTTCCCGCCATTCCCTTTTTTTTTTGGTTGTCTTTTTTTTTTGTATAATCCGGTTTAGTAAACATAATGTTACAGGAATTTAATGATAATGCTTTAAAATAATGATTTAAAAAAAAAACAGCAATGTAATTGGTTTATGGCTAACGCCCGCTAGCGGACTGAATCAGATGAACACGAGGTGAACGAACTCCCGCACCGCGCGCGTCTTCAGTGCGCCCGCTAGTCGCGCGTCTCGCGGTTTGCATGAGTGCATAGTGTGTATACGTACATTGCGGGTTTGCAAAATACACAAGTCCTAAAATTTTCTTTAAAAAACGTTTCTGAGATAAATGGTTATATGCATTATAATATAGTATATTATTAGGGTTTAATCTTCGCAAGCGTTCCAGATACACCCGGTATATAGGTATATTTTTGGAATATAGGAATAATAGGAATAAAAAATATATTAAATAAAACTTGATGTGAATAATATGACATATTAATGTGACTGTTTATTTTAATACATCTGTACCGTAGATCCGTACCGTTTGGAATTGGCTTGGAATATTTTGAAAAAAAATATGGGGGAACGGTGGAAACTTACGGGGCGCGAGGTTGTTTTTTTAGTTTCCCGTTAATTGTTATTTTGTATTTTATTCATTCGGAATTGTTTTTCATAGTGTTTGTTTTAAAAACTTAATCTGTATTATATGTATAATATCATGATTTGTTGACGAATATTGTGGAGGACTGTTATTAGTGGGTGAATTGGGGAATGTTAGTTGAACTAGTTGATTGATTGGTGACTGGAGGGACGAAGCAGCTCGACTTGAAGTTTCCTACCGTTTACGTTTAGTCCATGCGTCAGAGTTGGCTACACCGCCTACAGCATTACTAAACATATTATTATACAGAGCTAATATTGATTTTGTCAGAATTGGCAGCATGGCCTCTGGTATTAGCCTGTTCCAATAGGAACGAAAAGAATTGTGTCAAAACAAAATATTAAATAAATAATAATACTCTGTGGTTAAGGCATACGAGAAAGGAGGCGTAAATCTGAATTCAAATCTTCAATATTATAAACGTAATAAACCTTGTATAAATATATTTTAATATTTATAGTGAATTGTGAAACGTTAAATAAATACTTTGTCATAATGTCATCTTCGGACTCGGAGGAAGATTGTTATGGCAATGCAGCAAAGACTTTGCAGAGTTTAAAAAACAAATATCATGAAGATAAGTTGGACAGTGTAAGCTTATTAAATGATTCCCTAGAAATAAATGAAATCGTAAAAACACAAGACCAAAATACAAACCCAGTTATAGCTTTAGATAACACGTTAACAGATGACGACGAAATTGATAAAATAATCGCCTTAAATTCAAAGCGTACCACTAGATCGTCATCCAGGCTATCGAAAACAAATACGGAGGCTACAAACTTAGATACCAGTCAAAGTGAGACTAGAAGTAGAGGAAGAGGACGAGGTAGAGGAAGGAGCAGTAAAAGGTTAGGTAATCAAACATCAAATGTATGTAGTTTACAAACTAGGTCGCCAAGGACGCCCAGAAACCGAGGTAGGAACACTCGTGGCAGAAGAGGTAGAAATTCCTTCCAAACATATAATATATACTCTGTGGGTAATTGTGAAGAGTATGACGATTTATCAAATAATGTTCAACTCTTCAGTAATAGCAATTCAACAGATGTCCAAGTTATAGAAGATGATATATATGATGAAAATGAAGAATTATCCGTTAAAGTAATTTGGCAAAGCTCGGACATTGTCAAATTTACAATACGCAAATATCAAAAAATATCACAGATATTTGAATACTTTTCAAACAAAGCGAATGTAAGTGTGGATAAGTTACTTTTCATGTTCAATGACAAAATTCTAAAACCTGAGGATACTCCAGACACAATTAATTATAATATAGCAAAATTTATAGATGGAGGTATTGTTAGTAATATACCACAATTAACTGTATTGAATACAGAGAAAAAGACGCCTAATGGTATTAAGATTAAATTCCAGTATCCAAATTCAAAAAAGGCATTTGAAATTATTGTGTCCAAAGATGAATTGTTATCAATTAGCATGATGAAATGTGCCGAGCACATGGAGGTGCCTATAAAAAGTTTAAAATTTGAATTTGATGGAGATAGTATTACAGGTATGTTTTAATGCAAATAGTAAAAGTAATAAGATTTTGGTATACTTTTTAAATCTATACCGATATTATAAAGCTGAAGAGTTTGTTTGTTTGTTTGAACGCGCTAATCTCAGGAACTACTGGTCCACTTAGAAAAATTATTTCAGTGTTAGACAGCTTATTTATCAAGGAAGGCTATAAAACATCACGCTGTGACTTATAGGAGTTGAGTAACGCGGGTGAAGCTGCAGGCAACAGCTAGTTAATAAAATAAATTAAAAAAAATAAAACCCCTAATATAACCTGGGCACAGGTCTCATCGAAATAAAGCGAGGATGGTGGTGGTTGGTAGTTCACTGATGCACTATCCCAATATCGGTTGGTGAACGTCACACACCTTCAAAGACTTAATCTCAACAGGCATGCCAGTTTTCTAAGTAGTAGGTGAGCAAGCAATGGTCTCATGTTCAGGTGTATGTGGAAATTTTATAAAAACCTATTTTAATGCACCACAAGGTGGAACCCGGACCTCCCACTCAAGAGGCGTATCTCATACCCGCTAGACCATTGTCGCTCCAAACAACCAACAAAATTTATTAGTTATATAACCTGTTTATTTATTTTCAATATTAAACATTGTTTAAATTATTTGTGTATTATCTTTTTCTATCTGGAAGAAGATTATCTGGTTTTCATCTGACGGTACCTTATTAAAAAGACATAATTTTTTTATTTGTTACCTTTCCATTAAATATGTCAAGAGTCATGCACCAAGCTCTCTCTATACTAAATTATTATAAGTTTTCAGTGTAGAGTACTAAAATTCCTTATATAAAAGGACTTTCATAAAAAAAGCCTTCCTTATTGCAATTTCAAAGTGTTTGTCTATTTTTTAATTGTTAATCATGACAAACTATATCTTGGTTACATCAAATTTATCTTCAGCAAGAAAATAGGCAGAAGATGATGAAAAGTATACATTATATATTATTTTGTATATTTAAAAAAAATAAGTTATCATTATCGACATCATCAGGCTTTTCTGAACATCTATAATATGTCTCGCATCTCATACTCAGAGGCCATTATTTATATGTATATAAATCCAAATAAATAATGTATGAAAATATAAATAAATAATGCTGTATAATATAATAATATCTGTATTCCACAAATCCACTATTTAAAATATTATAATATGATTAAAATATAATAACCAAGTAACTACAGCAAATAGCAGGATTGAAATGTGGCCAAAAATAAGGTACTACGCAGCTATTTGTCACTTAAGTCTAGATTTTTTGATTTGACTACTCTAGACCTAGGAACAAGTATAATATGGAATTGACATTCGCGTATACCCGAAAGGGACAGGCATATTTTACAGGGATACCACATTCATAATAACAAGTCTACTTATTTTCTTGAAACAAGTGAATTAAAAATAATAAAAACTGGTAAAGGTTGATAGATAACTATAAGCATTAGCCCTAACCAAACATTTATTGTAATTTTAGACAGCTGCATTTTTCCGGATTATCGAAAATATTATGTAATGACTAATAACAAACCGCTAAAAACATAAATAATAAAAAAGAAGGCTATATACGTCTAAGGCGATATGTATGATCTATAGTACATAGCCTTTAAGGATAGCAATAAACATATTTGTTTTTATTGTGTTTATTTCGAAAATTCTAGTCACCCTTTTTAAATAATACCACATTCTTGGGTCATCTGCTTATAACAAAAATGGTATCACCATACCTACATAAGCCGACCAAATTAAAAAGTAGTACAAAATGGCGGCATATTTGACAAACTGTTCGCGAGTGAGAATGTTTGTATGGCATTCAAATTTAGTCGATAGTTTTTTGTTGGGCAAATCCTTGTTGTGCCCAACAAACAAAGGGTGATATTCTGACAAAGACAAAAGAAAGTGTCTATGTCTCAATCACTCTTGGATTTTTCGTATGTTGTTATCTCGTTCCAATACGGTATTATTATTAGCTTGTCAAATCTATTGATACTTGATCTTAGCTCTAGACAATGTTCTCAATTCTTATTTAAAATTCTTTTTTTTTTTCAGGACTAATGACAGCAAGAGAATTAGATATGGAAGGTGGTGAATGTATTGATGTAAAAATAATTAGTTGATAATGATAATTTAATATAGTTGAATAAATTATATTTTACACATTTATATATTTTATTTACAAACCAAGAGACCAGATTTATTATTTTGTTTTTGGTTGTGTAAATTTTCGTTAATATTGCATTTAATAAGTTATATTAGTTAGTTTCGCTATCATCTCAATTTAAAAAATGTTTTTTTTTTTTATAAAATAGGAGGGAAAACAAGCATTCGAAACGTTTTGGCGACTATCGACGCCCATAAACATCCGCACAACCAGAGATTATGCAGATACGTTGCCCTCCTTTTCCCTATCCCTCCCAATGGGCCACCGGAAACTCACAAACCGCACGAAACGCGACAGTATTGCTGTCACTTTACGTCTTACGTCGGTAATAAATGAGCGAGATCTCGCTCACATAATACAGGCAATATATCTTACAATCAATTAAATATTTGCGATTTATTGAATATATAAATGATTAATAATTTGGTATTCTCATAAACGTTACTAGTTTTGTAAAATTATTAGCAGTTGTTATTCTTATAATATTTGTTATTATTATCAATACATACCAATCATTATGAAATTCAAAAAATACACTTTATAATATCACAACACTAAAACACTTAATAGAGAAAGGCTTGCAACACCTTTATACTGCTTGTCAGTTACAAACGTATTCTTTTATAGATTCTTAATTTAAATATCGATATATATAATAATCAGGCAATTTATTGAAATACATCAATAGATTAACCCTTATTATAGCTACATAAGGCTTAGTTTATTGTAATTGATGGCAATAAAAATTGCAAAGATAACCACGAGGAAGAATTTTCATCATAAAGATTAATTAATTTATCATTTGATAAGTGTACAATGGCATCATATCGGCCATTAGGCTCGTGAAACCAATTTCTAAGTAGAATATGTTTACACGGCTGTTTAGATCGTGAATAAAATGAATTGATGTTATTGATGATATCTATATCTGCTAAGATTGAAAAGTTAGTGTAAGAAAATTCCCGCATTGAATTAATAAAAATAAAAGCAAGAAATATCTAGTGCGTGCGTACAAAGTACAGCTGAAGTGAAACTTATTTGGGAAACTATTTTTTAAATATCGCTACTCATCTATCGCTCGATACTAATCTAAAGCTCACTCTCTCTCAATCGGTCACAATCACTCTCCCTCTTCTTGGACAAAAACGTTGCATATTTTCGTGACGTTTCATCTGTAAAAAAAAAAATACCCTCATGCGCGCAAAGAAGTTTCACTTCAAAAATAAAGTTGCAAACAGTAGATACAAGTTACAACTTAACCAATGTCGAGCATAATATTATCTTGGCGCTAGATAGCAATAGCGTACCTACATAAAAAACTTTTTACACAAAAAAAAAATACAATAACGTCACTTTCTAAACGAAAAACTTTATTCATACAAATATAATATGATGTTCTGCATATTTTTTCTAGATGTGTAATCCTTAACAAAACATCTCTAAAATTTCTCGGAAAGTTTCCCGTCGGTCATTGCCGACATCATGAATCCTCTATAAGGTAATTCCCTAATTCACCGGTGGGAGGGAAGCGCTGTGCCGCGCTCCCGGCTGCATGGGTACCACCATCTTGCTTGTTTCTCCCGTGAAACAGCTTTGCTGTGTTTCGGAGAGAAGGGCAAGACAGGCAGTGTAATTAGTGGCACCGAGACTTAACATCTTATGTCTCAGGATAGGCAACACATAGATGAGTTGCCTGGGCTCGTTCCAGGTAAATTAGTTTATGTTCATGGGCGGCGTCGACCACTTACCATCAGGTGGCACGTTTGCCAGTATGCCTATCCAACTAACATAAAAAAATCCCCCCCATTATTTATACAAAAATATAAAAGCTACGCTTTAATATGGAGTTTTTTTTTAAAGTTCCATTTTAAATAGATACAAATGACACTTCGGCTATTAACGCTTGAATTATTAAGAGGAACACTGAACAGATGGAAAGACGAACAGATATCCTCAATATGAATTTTGTAAGGGGTAGTGCCATGCTGCATTGCTACCGGACCGGGGCGGTACCTCTCGCTCACATATCACCGGCGTCAAGTGCCAGCTATGCTGTCGCGTTTCGTGCGGTTTGTGAGGTTCCGGTGGCCCATTGGGGGGATAGGGAAAAGGAGGGTGGCGCGTCTGCGTAGCCTTGGTTGTGCGGATGTGTATGGGCGTCGGCACCGTGAGGCTCCGACTGCTCGTTGCCCCCAGATCACATAAAAAAATGTACTTATATTACTCTCTATATACAAAAGGCAAAGGTTTTTTTACGGCAGGAAATGCTCTGAGGCATCCCGCGGGGAGTGGGTCTCCCCAGGCGGGTATGTGGGACTCGCTGCGCCCGAAAGTGGACGCAGCTCTACCCACTAAAACCCGGCGAGTGCCACCAATGCCGCCTTTATTGAGGTGCCCCGGATCTGTTGAGCAAACAGGGCACCTCGACGGCCAGTCAGTCCCTCAAGATACCGTTGCCACCTCCACAGACGGGTTGTCTCGCACCACAGAACGACCCCTCCTAACGTCCGGACAGTACAATGGGGTGAGATTCCCGTCCTCGCCCCTCGCCCCCTGCTCTTTTGTCGCCTCTTCTTATAAGAGGGGTACAAAGAGCCCCCTCGGCTCAATATGCTGTCCCCAAGGTGATAGGCTACTGAGCCCCATCGCCACGACAAGAACTGAACCATGATGAGGAAAGGTGATTAACTGATGTATCAAAGCACAGACCAAATGAAAATTGAAACGCACACGTATTCTTCTTATGACGTAGGAATGATTTTTTAAAATTCATACCCCAAGGGGGTGAAATATGGAATCATAGTTTGTATGAAACTTTTTATTCCTTGGACATATTATATGCATGAAATTTCGTGTACGGCAAAAATAATGAGTTACTTAATTCAGCGTTTTCTAAAATTCAACCCCTAAGAGGGTAAAATAGGGGATGAAAGTTTTAAATAAATGGCAAAATAATTGATTAACTGATTGGCACAGGCCAAACCTATAAGGCTAGAAAAAATCATATAGGTATTCATCTTATAACATAGGCATCCACTGAGGAAATATTTTTCAAAATTCATAGAGAACGTACGTTTATATTCCGATAAGAGGCTCACTTAAAACATTTTAAAAGAATTCTAATTTTAGTGGGATTTTTTAAAATTAAACCTCAGGCGTTTTAGGTATTTTGTTTTGTGTTCGCAGATAATCTAAATGTTTATACTTTATTTTAAAAAAACCATTTTATAAAAATAAAAAATGGGGAGGCCTATGTTCAGCTGTGGACGGATAGAGGCTGATGATGATGATGATGATACCTAGTTGTTGGATTCATGTAATTATTAGGTAAGCATATTTTAATTATCTTTTCATTATCTATTATTAAGATAAGTTTATTTTTGGTTTTGAACAAAGTATTTTTCCGATTTCACTTAGTTCTCCATTTACTCTTTGGGTTTTTTTTTCTTTTTACGTCGGGAAATGCTCTGAGGCATCCCGCCTGGGAGCGGGTCTCCCCAGGCGAGTATGTGGGACTCGCTGCGTCCGAAAGATGGTAAGTGGACGCAGCTCTACCCACTAAAACCCGGCGAGTGCCACCAGTACCGCCTTGGTGAGATGCCCCGGATCTGTTAAGCTAACAGGGCACCTCGACGGCTAGTCAGTCCTGCAAGGGATCGACGCCATCTCCACAGAGGGGTTGTCCCGTACCACAGAACAACCCCTCCCAACGTCGGGACAGTACAATGGGGTGAGGTTCCCATCCTCGCCCCCTGCTCTTTTATCCCCTCTTCTTATAAGAGGGGTGGAAAGAGCCCCCTCAGCTCAATTAGCTTCGCCCAAGCTGCTGGGCTCACCCTAGGCTACTGAGCCCCACCGACACGTCAAGGCCTGAACCATGGTGAGGAATCTTTGGGATAGCTATAATTATTAATAAGTATAGTACATATCTATTTTTCATAAATTTATTATTAAAGTGGAGTAAAATACCATACTTTAGCAAATAGTAATTTTTATAAACGTTACCTCGCAGGATTAATTAATAATTAATAAAGCTAAAGTTGCTAGAATCCATGAATCTGAGGAGCAGACTCAAGTCCGTCTGGTTTTGGATGCTAAACCAATCCAATGATCCAAGGAAAAATATAACTTGTACACATAGGTATAGGTATCTAAAATAATCAATATAATAATATATATCTCTTCCTAATTTTAACATTTTTATAATATTATACCAAATGGAATTCCTCACAAATTTAAACTCTTCCTTATCCTATTAACCTGATTTGGGGTGAGGCCGGTATATCTTTATGTTCTTAACATCATTCTATTTATTGCACACTTATAATAATCATAAAAACAATCAGCAAAATTAATCGCACTATCACAAAGCAATCTGTTCTTTGAAACACATTATTAGTTATAAAAAGTATTGTATTTCGTAATCATGACTAATTAGTCAATAACCATAAACATTTATCAACTTTGAAAGGACATCGCCAACTACAACGTCGGATTTTCAAGACAAACGACTAAAGTCTTCCTTGTTGTGAAAATAGTCGCAGTTTGGTCCCAATAGTAGTCGATGTAGGTAGGTACCGCTCGTTTTTAGGACCGACCTCATGAGATCAATTTTGAACACGTAAGTACTTTTTGTTACCTACAACTTACCTACACATACTATAGTGTCTAGTAGTTTTAAGAGTGTTAGGTGCATAGGAAGCTGCTGATTTTGCACAAAGTCAGTACCTGCTTTGATACAGTATCCCAAAATGTTTAGGATTTGCTAACTTACTGTGTCTTGAAGATAGTTTTGCAAGTTTATTTTTTATATTTCATTAGTAGCTATATTATGAAATTCGGCCTGCGAGATCGGAAAAATTGTTCAAAAAGCATAACTACAAAAAGGCATTTTGATGATTACACGAACTCCACCCAAGTATAATTTCTATATATCGGTTTACTATTTAGTCCATTTTTACTTCGGACAGGGATTCCTAAGCGAAGCGACTTGGCTTCGCTTAGGAATCCCTGTTCGAACTAAGCGAAGCCAAGTCATAAGGCCTTTGGCACTCTGTCTTCTACACTTATGTCACAGACTAGTGTACTGTGACTAGTTGTACCTATAATTCGATTTTTTTCACCCAAAAAGTTCTCAACGCGCCTAAAGAAGTTTTCACTTCAAAATGTTATCTTATACAGACTTATGTAAGGTTTCTCAAATATTCGAATGCTTTTATGCTTTTACTTGGTAGAGCAATCGCCGTCTCATGTGCAAGACTATTTCCCAGTCACAATGAGATTTCACAAAGTTTCGGATCCCCTGTGTTGAGTCTATGAGGTGCTGTTTAAAAATCACGCAGTTGAAACCAAAGGCAAGGGCAAAAGTGCATAAGAATATAATATTATAATGTGTAGTCTGACGTTCAATAAATGTATAATATTAAAAATGTTAGGAAACACAAAGTTGGACCCTGTGGGACCGATTATTATGAAACTTCCAATTCCTTTATTTTAGGCTGAAGCTTGCCACGCGCCAGTATTACTTTCATATTATCTATAATCTATAGTGTTAATTAATAAAATTTCCATGTTTGTCCACGATAACCTCACTAACTAAGCCGATTTTAATGAAATTATGTAGACCGTACATTGTATGCAGTTTTCTGTTTCATCCAACTTGAGAGATTTTTGGACACGATATGCTGTGTGTTCTGTGTCAGGACGTTTCCTGCCACACGGTTTTACCTCTTTTTTTATATAGCAGGGAAATCCTTTATGGATGTAGCCAGGATCCTCTTGTAGGTTCCGGACCCTATGTGGGACTCGCACCTGGGAGGGCATACCCAAACAAAAACCACTGCGAGCGCCTTCAACCACACTAGTCGTCATGCTATTTTTTTGCGTTCCAGTTCCATTGCGTTACTGGAGGCACATTAAGTAGAACCTCGTACGCATCCCCATTCGTCGCCCGCTGGGGGAGGCCTCGTCGGCCTCCTTCCGGGACATTACTGCCTCGCAGAAGGAGAATATAGCCCTCCAAGACTCGTCGCCACCACCACAAATTCCAATGGGGGGTTACCGGCAAGGGCAGTGGCTGCCGCCCACGATACCGTAGTGCAGTACCCCCGCATCACCCGCGATGACCAACTGCGTCGAGCGCAGTGGTCTTATCCCTCGCAGTAAGTAGGCAACCCGAATGGGTGCACCGTACCGTGCCATACTCCGGCAGACTCCGGAGTATAGCTGCCTGCAGGTGGCGCTGGGTCCTCCGAGGTTCGGGAGGAGTGGAGCCAGCGCAATTGCCGCCTTGACCGGCCGCGAATGTCCACGTCAAGGATTAGCACCAACACGACGTCCCGGGGAAGAGGCGGCCTCGCAGGACCCAGTCGTACCCCATGTCCCACAGGATCGGACCCAGAATCGAATCGACCCCTTTAGGACACCGTATCCGACTCGCCTCGGAGAGGTACATCTCCAATAGCCTCCTTGGAGATAGATAGGCACCATGAACAAGTTCTGTACTCTCCGTATTGCACTGTGGGGAGGTTGTTGAAGGCGTTCGCGATGTCCAAGGACACCGTGACCACCACCTCCTCTCCACCTCACCCGTCACCGCCCGAAGGCCTTTAGGGCGTGGATAGTCGACCGGTGTGCCCGAAACTCTAATTAAACTCTGAGAGTCCTGGTCCCGGGCTCTCCTCCATGTGTTGAACGATCCGAGAGGACACTATTCTTTCCAAGGCCTTTCCAGCTTCGCTCAGCAACACCACCGGTCGCAACGCCGAAGCCGAATCCGGGGTCCAGCCTGCCTTTGGAAGCAGCTCTGCCTGCTGCCTGCCTCTGCCTCGAATCAGAAGCTGGGGGCTCCTGGAAGGAGGGTCGCTCGTTCCAGGAGGTCCCGGGAGCTGTCCGGACCGCAGTCAGTGGTCGAACAGCTCCCGCAATTTATCCATCAGATGCACGAGAGATATAGCGTTGAGTACCCTCCTGTACACCCCGTCTGGATCCGGCGCCCTCTTCTTACCTTGGAGGTGGGACAGAACCGCCTCCATTTCAGTATCCCTGATGAGTGGCGGAACACCGGAGGGTGTTTCATGTGTGTGTCATCCGGAGCCTTCCGAGCCACCCAGGGGGCGTATAGCCCCATATAGGAAAGAGTTCCCTAACGATCCTCCCCATTTGGTCCGACTGCAGCGTCTCATTGATTGAGCGGAGCTTGTTCCGCGCCTATTGGTAAGGTCGGCCCTAGGGCTCTATATTGAGACCCTCGACCAGCTCCAGAAAGGTCTCCTCCTTGGTGCGGCAAATAGCCTGCTGCAGGATATTCCATTTCGCCTTGTAGATCCTGTGCAGACTCTCGTCTCGTCTATCGGGGGCGCCGCCGCCTGCTCCGTTATATAGAGCCGTCTTGCCCCGTTGCAGGCGGTCCGGAGACCGCCTATTTCGGTCGATGACCAGCAGAGCGCCCGCCGCGGATGTGGACGTCTCGAGTGCGGCATGGCCGCTCTGCAAACCGCGGTGAACGCGTCGCAGAACTCGCAGAGCGGGTCAGCCGCCTCATCCAACCCTAGCTCCGACAGCGGCGGGGGACTCTACTGGGCCCACACGGTTTTACTTGCATCAAAATTAAACAGAACTGAACTATATATTTTAAAATAAGATATATTTACCATGAGCCCGAAACGAACAACGCGAACTCGCGAACAAGCCATTTGGTAAAAATGCCAAAATATCCACCTCGCGCGCTTGCATCGGCGCCCATGGGCCCCATGGCTACTAATATAAACTTTAAAGGTAAAATTTTATTTAAAACATTACGTACACATGACAAAAGTATCTAACAGTGCTAAATGACAATCGAAGTTCAGGTTTTCATTAATATAATACATAATAATATAAACATTATTTAAATCACCACGTAAATAGATTAAAATAGTTTAACGTCATTTTTATCGGAAATCTTTAATCCATATGTTAATCGATTTATATAATAACCAGATAGTGAATATTTCGTTTTAATGTAAGTAGGTACATATATATATATATGTCGCAGGGAAATGAGGAAATCAGAGATTTCACGAAATCCCAGGGGATACAACGAAATCCCGGAAGATGTTGAATATTCTTATTTACGACGTCTTCTTACTAAACAAATCTAGTGATAAGTCGTTTCACTCAACTGAACCTAGTGAAATGTCAGAAAAGTGGATACTGCCTAGTAAAAATCGAGTCATGCATCTCTCTCGCTCAATCTGGTACTTAGACGTACACTAGTAATTTATTTATTTATTTATTCGGAAAACTTACAGCTACTTACATCTATATAATTTAACTATATAAGAAAAACAATTAGCCATTTAAAAGTTTTCACAAATTAATTATCATAATATGTATAAGTGGGATATATCATAATATGTGTAAGTGGGACAAATGCGTCACTCTCACTTAGCCTGGTGCGTGTGATTGTATTAGTTAGTTATTACGCAGCAGGTAGCACTTGCGCACATTGATCGCATGCTAGTATCATACGTTTAGAACTCGTACATTTAGAAGTCCTTTTTACAATTTTTATGCCATAGGGAGGCAACCGAGTAATCGGAGCCTTATGGTAACTAACGACGCCCATACACATCCGTACAACCAAAAGTTTTGCAGATTCGTTTTCCCTTTTCCCTATCCCCTCAATGGGCCACCGGAAACTCACAAACCGTACGAAACGCGACAGCATAGCTGTCACTTGACGCCGGTGTTATATGAGCGAGAGGTACCACCCCGGTCGTGCGAGCTCAATTCAGTTGCAAAGCAGCGTGGCACTACCTCTAACTGCATTTTCATTTAAATTTTCTAATAAATGCATCACTGATTTGTAATTTTGTTTTTTAGTCCTTTTACTATCTACTTCATTTCACTAGATTTAGTTTAGTGAAAAGACATATCACTAGATTTGTTTAGTAAGAAGACGTCATAAATAATAATATTCAACATCTTCCGGGATTTCGTAGTATCCCTAGGGATTTCGTGAAATCTCTAATTTCCTCATTTCCCTGCGACATATATATTTGTGGCGTAGGGGCCGGTCTTATGAATGGCCTACCAGTTTATACCGTGATTGCAGATATAATTCTATTGTCTTAAAAGCCTGCTTAGCACAGTGCTTAGCATTAAGATAAAGAATAATTAAAACCATTTAAAGAAAATTAACATATTTATAATTGTATTTATAAATAAATATCCGTAAATCCGTAATTGTTATTCAAACGCCAAAGTTATTTTGATAGTAGGATAGGAAATAAGTTTTAGGAAAAACTTATGGCCAAGAAATCCATTGTGAAATTTTAACTGTCTTATTATACCTTGAGTATAAGACAGTTTCTAAATATAATTATTATATTTTTTATATTATAATAATTAAAATTATAATATAATAATTATACCTAATTATAAATTATAATTATAATAATTAAAATATATACACATATATATTTACGATACATCATATTTTCAGTCATATCATGACCAACAATGAGACCGGGATCATTACCCATTTTAAATCCATGGATTCAAGATTTAGATTTAGAGTGCCGGAGGAATTTTCGTGTAAGCATGTGTGATGTTGGTATCCAATTTTATAATATTTGTACATGAAAAACTTGAAAGAAATCCTTATACATCGCTTATGCCGCTGCGTTCCAATTGGCCGACTGATGGCCATTGATGGCCGATGGGACGTACATGCAGATCACTGGTTGGTTGAATTGCTATTATGTCAGTGACAAATCACTGACCAGTTTCGTAATTGTTGATGGCTCACAGTATGTGAGCCATCAACCGGATAGAGTAGTATACTCTATCCGGTTACATGCTCGATGACTGTGCCCAATTACACACTTCGTGCGCGTATCACACTTAACAATGGGTACAAAGTCTTCTCATATACTCGTATTACACTTATATTAATGTAGATAAAGGAACATATTGATTTCTAACAGATATATTTTACCTGCCAGTATATGCCAGTAGTGACGTCACACAATCCATGTTGTTCGATAGATAATCGTATAATATTCTAATGCGTCTTATCTTTACAACGTTTTTCCATTACCCGAATTTTTCTATAATCTCAGATAAACTAGGATTATACTATTGACTAGTTATATGTTATGACTTCGGTGATGCCACTTGACTATTTCAAATTTAAAAATTGACAGATAGAATAGACGTGATATCTTTATCATAGACTTGAAGTTATGCGTGTAGGACTTATCCCTACGCCCTAGGGGATCAGTCTGAAATATGGCACAACTAGAATAATCCTTACTAATATTATAAATGCGAAAGTAACTCTGTCTGTCTGTCTGTCTCTTCTTCACTGTCTTCAAAATTCTGACTGTCACCTCTCAATACATCTTAGAAAATTTACTGTATGTCCGTAAAAACATAAATGAATTTTGTAAGAAAAGTGATATTCATAGTAGGAATACACGTAATAGACACAGGTTACATGCACCAATGATTAGACTTTCGAAAGTAAGCAATTCTTTTAAAGGCAACTGTATACGCTTTTACAATAGGATCCCGGAAAACGTTCAAAAGCTCTCCATAAAAAAAATCAAAAAAGTTGTTAAAGAACGTTTGTGTGGTAAAGCATATTATAAAGTAAAAGATTTCATGGAAGATACCACACCCTGGGAATAAGGCGTTCCTCCCGGGCATTTCAAGATAAGATGTTAAAATTGTTATTAATATATATTATTTGAAAAGATTAGTTCCACTGAGTTTGTTTCGCCGGTTCTTCTCAGTGGGCTTACCTTGGAACCGGTGGTAGATTCAATTGACGTTCAAAAAGATACTGTATTAGTACTATTTTGAATAAAAAAAAATTGATTTTGATTTGATTTTGATTTTTCACGCCTAAACCACTGAACAGATTTGGATGAAATTTGGCACAAAGATAGTATGGATAGTTTTTATCCCGGAAATCCCACGGGAACGGTATTTATGCGGGTAAAACCCCGGGACTGTCTATCTTCAGAACCACCGAACAGATTTGGGTGAAATTTTATATGAAGATACTTTGGAACTCAAGGTAGGACTTAAAATAGTTGTTATCCTGAAACCCAACGGGAAAGGGATTTGACTTGATTTGGGACCTTGGAACCGGTGGTAGATTCAATTGACGTTCAAAAAGATACTGTATTAGTACTATTTTGAATAAAAAAAAATTGATTTTGATTTGATTTTGATTTTTCACGCCTAAACCACTGAACAGATTTGGATGAAATTTGGCACAAAGATAGTATGGATAGTTTTTATCCCGGAAATCCCACGGGAACGGTATTTATGCGGGTAAAACCCCAGGATTTTCTATCTTCTAAACCACGGAACAGATTTGGGTGAAATTTGATATAAAGATACTATGGAACTTAACGTAGGGTATAAAATAGTTGTTATCCTAAAAATCCCACGGGAACGGTAAACTATGCGGGTAATACCCCGCGACTGATTTGAGTGAAATTTGATATGATGATACTTTGAAACTTAACGTAGGACTTTATATAATAGTGCCATCTATTTATAAATTGGTGAAATAAAATAATTCTTATCCTGAAAATTCCACGGGAACGGGAACTATGTATTCGGGTAAAACCTCAGGACTGTCTATCTTCTAAGCCACGCAACAGATTTGGGTGAAATCTTATATGAAGATACCTTGGAACTTAACGTAGGACTTAAAATAGTTCTTATCCTGAAAATCTCACGTGAGCGGGAACTATTCGGGTAAAACCCCGGGACTTACTATCTTATTTACTATTATAAAGACCACACGTACGCATTTACTTTTTTATTTTCATTTCAGTAGGGTTTTTATTATCTCACCTCGGTGATAGCCTTCGGGAGCTGTTCGACTGCTGCCTGCGGTCCGGGCAGTTTCCGAGGGCCTGGAAGGAGGGTCGGCTCTGCCTGCTACCAAAGGCAGGGCGGACCCCGGACTCGGCTTCAGCGGTGCGACCGGTGGTGTTGCTGAGCGAAGCTAGGAAGGCCCTGGAAAGAATAGTGGCCTTTCGGCTCGTTCAGCACCTGGAGGAGGGCCCGGGACCGAGACTCTCAGAGTCCCAATTTGGGTTCTGGGCACGCCGGTTGACCATCGACGCCCTCAGACATCTTCGGACGGTGACGAGTGAGGCGGAACACAGAGGGGAGGTGGTGGTCGCGGTGTCCTTGGACATCGCGAATGCCTTCCATAAACAGCCTCCCTCACAGTGTGATACGGGAGGCACTGAATTACTTCGGAGTGCCCCTGTATCTCAGGAGGCTGTTGGAGGCGTACTTCTCAGAGAGGAGGGTAGCCTGCGAGAACCGATGTGGGTCCTTAGAGAGGTGGCGAGACGGGTGCAGTGTCCCGCAGGGATCGGTTCTAGGTCATATTCTGTGGGATATCGGCTACGACTGGGTCCTGCGAGTCCGCCTCCTCCCCGGGATGGGTGTCATATGCTACGCGGATGACACCCTCGTGTATGCCCGGGGACGAGGCTATAAGGAGGCGGCGCGGCTGGCCGAGGTCGGGATTGACCTCGTGATCAGCCGCATAGAGAGGTTAGGGCTTCGGGTTAGACCTAAGAAGACTAAAGCCCTTCTCTTCCGCGGGACCGGGCGGAAAGGACCCCCACCGGGGGCTGCCTCCAGGTCGGAGGGGTGAATGTCAGGATGAGGCCACATATCAAATATCTGGGGCTCATCCTAGACGGAGGGTGGACCTTCAGCCTGGGACCGAAGGTCGGCAAGTGCACTGGGCAGACTCCTCCCGAACCTCGGAGGACCCAGCGCCGCCAGGAGGCAGCTATACTCCGGAGTCTGCCGTAGTATGGCGACGTACCTACGGTGCACCCACCTGGGCGGATCATCTTACCGGGAGGAATAAGGTCGGGCTGCGGTCGGCGCAGCGGTTCATCGCGGTAAGAGTGATCCAGGGGTACCGTACGGTTTCGTGTTTAGCAGCCACTGCCCTGGCCGGTGACGCCCCCGTGGGAGCTCGTGGCGGAGGTTCTTGCCGAGATGCACTCCTATGTCTCGGATAGGAAGTGTCTCGGTGAGAGCCTTACGCTGGACGGGATCATGCGGGTTCGCCGATTAGGGCAAGAGGCGTTAATGCGAAGGTGGGGGGAGGACCTGGTGTGGCAGCCGTATGGCAAAAACCTAACGGCTGCCCTGCGTCTGGTCCTTGAGCGGTGGATGCGCCGTAAGCGCAAACCCCTCGCCTTCCGTCTGACACAGGTGCTCACCGGGCATGGTTGCTTTGGTCAGTACCAGTGCCGGACGGCCCGCAGGTAGCCGTTGACAGTGTGTCACGATTGTGGCGCGGCGGTGGACTCGGCCCAGCACACCCTCGAGATGTGCCCGAGATGGGCGGCGCTGCGTCACAGTCGGACATCAGTCATCGGAGGGGACTTGTCTCTGCCGAGTGTCATCACCGCGATGCTCGGTGACGACGATTCCTGGACGGCGATGGTCTCCTTCTGCGAGGCAGTAATGCTCCAGAATGAGGCCGACGAGCGGGTGAGAGAGGAGGCTGCCGACGAGGCCTCATCCCGCGGGTGACGAATGGTAGGAGGCGCTACTTAATGCGCCTCCAGTAACGCCCCTGTGTTCGTGTCGGGCTCAGGATGGGAACTTGGACCCAGTATGACACGACGTCGCGGGGACTGCTTAGTAGTGGCCGGGTAGTCCCCCCTTACGAGGAGTAGTCTGGCCTTCGCCGGGTCCAGCCTGTCGCTGAGGTGATCCTGTTGAATGCCAATCCGGGACCCTCATAATGCGGCTGAAGGCGCTCGCAGTGGTTTTAGTTTACGGGTAGGGCATTCCCAGGTGCGAGTCCCACATAGGGTCAGGATCTACACAAGATCCTGGCTACATGCGTAAAAAGCATTTCCCTGCGAAAAAAAAAGGGTTTTTATTATCTAAAATATTCATAAACACAACAACATACACAATCATCTTCTGTGACATTACATTTCCGCTCAATAAAGCCAACAATTTTTAATTCCTTATTATCGACTGATATCTCTAATTTCAATTTTAAATACCTAATGCTAAATATATAATAGGTATCTGTTTTGCGTGTAGGTATAAAAATGTAGGTCCTTCTTCTGACAAGAATAAGAACTGGCATGATGAAAAAACCTCCAAGTACAATTATATAATATAATTAGGGTTGACATTTTTTTTTCCATTACGTCGGGAAATGCTGAGGCATCCCGCGGGTCTCCTCAGGCGGGTATGTGGGTCACTGCGCCCAAAAGGTGGTGAGTTGGACGCAGCTCTACCCACTAAAACCCGGCGAGTGCCGCCAATGCCACTTTTGCTGAGGTGCCCCGGATCTAATGAGCAAACAGGGCAGCTTGACAGCTAGTCAGTCCCGGGAGTGAGTGGGGACAGACGCCACCTCCACAGAGGGGTTGTCCCGCACCACAGAATAACCCCTCCCAACGTCGGGACAGTACAATGGGGTGAGGTTCCCATCCCCGCCCCTTGTCCCGCTGCTCCTTTGTCCCCTCTTCTTATAAGTGGGGTACAAAGAGCAGCTCCCTCGGCTCAATTTGCTTCAAGGTACTGGGTTCACCTTAGACTTTTGAGCCCCACCTGTTAGTACGAATTTCTGAACAGAGTAGCTGTATGCGCTGTGAAGCAAATATAAGGTGTGGCCGTGCAATCTGCGACAGGCAGGGTAGGTGGCATGCGGTGAATTTAAAAGTCAAAATGTTCTAATAACTATATTCTTGTATTTCTTGGTTATCAAGACGTCTAGGAATAGAGAGTCTCATAACATGGTCTTAAACTTAATCGGCATAGGTATATAAAATATAGCAATAGGTTTTTGGATTAAGTATTAGAAAATGCATGTTCTCACCTCGATGACTTTTTGGCAAAAGAAAAAAAAGGTTGAAATAAAAATTGTCTTTGTAAAGCGTAGAATACATGTTTCACCACCACCAAGGGTTGACATATTTTTGAATAGGTTATTATTCCTTGTATGAATATTTTTTTTCCTATAGCTATTTTTTATTTCCCTCTGTTGTGCACGAGACTCCTCGAAATCAGGCGAGGAGGGTTGTTGGGCTCACCGGTGCGCTGGCACAATGATGGTTGGTGTATTTCACATACCTACTTTCAAAGACTTTTAATCTTTTAATCTCATCAGGCATGCAGGTTTCCTGGTGATGTTTTCCTTCGCCGATGCAAGCTATGGCCTCATGTTCAGGTGCACGGAGAAATGTAGAAAAACCCATACATGGCACCGGTTTGGATCGAGCCCAGACCTCTCATTCAAGAGTCTGAGTGTATATCCATAAAGACCATCGTCGCTCCTTTTTATCTTTTAACTATTATCAAATCTTTGCTGTTTAAAATGTACAATAGCAAAATAATGCGCATTTGTTTATGACTCATGTTATGATAATAATGTTGAGTATTTGTTGTGAAACCTATGTAATTTTTTAGGTTGAATGGACCATATTTTTCATTGATAAAAGTATTTATATTTTATACCAACTGTCGAATTAATGCGAAGCTTATATAGGGTTGGCAGTTGGTGTACATATAGAAATTATTACTAACCTATGCACGATTTTATTAGGCTGAACTGAAGTTAGTCACTGGCATCGTGAACGCTTTTTTGTGACTTTCTTAAACACAGTGTCCAGTGACAGATGCTTTAATCTCTGTAGGTAAACAGCTAAGAAAAAGGCTAAGATAACTCGTGCATATATTATACATAGATGTGAAGAAATATATTAACTAGCTCGGGTAAAGGTTTGACCTTTACCTAAGCTAGTTATATTTTTTATTTGTTTTACAGCCAGAATTATATATAATGTATATAGGAAATAGGGTTATTGCGCCGGTTTCGCGACCACCTTCAGTAGGCGACCATTTGACTGACTAAGTTTATTTAAATCAAGATAATAACATTTCTAGAGGTAACATGATTAAAAAATAAACCTTAAGCGGTTTTTAAATGATTATTGAATACGAATTTACACAGTTTGATACAAAGAGTTTAACCCAGCGCCCAAAAAAAATACTTGGTTAGCGTGATGACTTCGTGGAGTAAAGTTGTGTGGTAATTTGACAAAAAAATAGCGCGGCGCGTGACGCTTACAGGTAAGTTTTTTACTTATTTCATATTGAACACACAAGTTCAATGTTTAAATAGTGCAATCATTAAGTTTTCGATATGATTTAATTGAGTTTTGCTATTTTTATACTAAATACTAAAATAAAATCCAGTGGTCGGCAACTGAAGTGCATATTTATCATAAACGTCGGATTGCGACCACATATTTCGTTGCAAACTGACAAATAAAGAAATATTTTGATTTGCTTGATACGGTCCTAATTGTTTATACAGGACTGTTACAATTTAAGGTGTGTCGTTGTAAATGTGCAAAGATGCTAGTCTTTGGTTTGCGACCACCAGTTTTGAAAGATATTTGTTTAAATTACATACAAACATTGGGTCCTAAATAGGTGGCCGTTAACTGACATAATTGAAATAAGGACATTAGTTTGGGGCCACTTTACATTTATTTTTATGAAATATATTTTTTTCGTATACGCCATTAGTATTAGTCATAAAAAGCAGACAAAATAATATAATTGTATTATTCAAAATATTTTTAACAACGTTTTTTTTCGATGAAGTTCCCAAAAAAATCAGACGAAGAAAAAAATAAAACGACTGCCCGGTATAACAAAAAAGCCCTAAAGAAAGCTCTCAATGCATTCGAAAGCAAAAGAAAGGGAAGGGAATAAGAGATTTGTAGACTGTATCAGATCCCACGAACTACAATTCAAGAACGACTTAGCATTAAACGATGTGATCTAATAAGCAAAGGTAGTTGAGAGCAAGTGGGAAGCGCTGGCGGTTAGCTTAGACATAACGAAGGCCTTTGATCGGGTGTGGCATAATAACCACTTCTAACAAAGCTACCATCCTATGATCTTCCCGAGAAATTATGTAAATGTATCACCAGTTTTTTGGCAGACAGGAACATCAATTTCGTTGTCGACGGTGCATGCTCGGACCTGAAGTCTGTTAATGCTCGTGTTCCGCAAGGCTGTGTGAAAAAGAAACAAGGTAGTAGATAGTTCTCCTACCTTGTTTCTTTTTCATATCAATGATATGCTGCATTCATTGTTATGCAGACGACAGCACCGGAGATCCCAATATCAGCTCCTTCCATTTGACTGCATTCAAATCGTCGTTAAAAAGGTTCTTTCCGATCGCCTTGAATCTTGGCGCTTCGAGACTTCGAGCCACGCTCACTCTGTGCCTTCTACCGCATCTTCCACGGGTAGTGTTCTGAGGAATTGTTCAGACTAATACCTGCAGCAGAATTCCATCACCGAACATCGCGTCATAATTCTAAATTTTACCCACACCACCTCGATGTCCGGAAATCCACAATAACTCTATTTTTACGGCAATACCTGCCTCGCACTATCACTATATGGAATTAGCTGCCACCTACGGTATTGCCGAACCGATACGTCTTAGGGATCTTCTATAAAAGAGCATTTTCAATCATATTTGAAAGGCCGGCAACGCAGCTGCTAATCCTCTGGTGTAGCGATGTCTGCGAATGTCGCTTATAACGTACCACCAGGTTAACCGACTGTCCGTATGCCCCATCTTCTATTAAATAATGCTATCGAGGTAAGGGATACCGATCCTGTAGGTACTAGGTATAGAACAAGTATAGAAGGCGAAAAGCAGGTTGGAGTGTGGCTACTGGTCATAGCAAAGTGTGGATTCCCGGTCAAGAAACAGGAACTGTTGGATACAGTCCAGAAAATTGTTAAAGAACATGGAACATTAAGGATAATCATTCGAGATAAACCTGGTACTTAAATTTCCTAAAGCGCCATCCCAATATAATATCATACCGTGCTACCTAATAAGGAAAGTTAGAACGAGAGTAAACGAAGAATGGCCATGTGGGGCTACATGGTAACGAGGTGGCTGATCGTTTAGCCAGATTAAGTATCATAGTAAATTATAAACCGGGTTGTTTTGAAGTATTGTCACAATTTAGGAAATTAAATTATCAACATTGGAGTGAATACTTTAATGACCGTTCAAAAGAAAAAGGAATTTGGTACAAAACAATACAATCTGAACCTCCCCGTATACCGTGGTTTGTTAATGTAAAATTAAGCAGAAGTTATGTAAAATTAGCAGTAAGGCTTCGTTCTGGACACTTTCCATCAAACAAGTTTGCATTCTTGATGAAAAAAATAAATTCACCTAATTGCGAAATCTGTGGTAAAATAGAAGATGTACAACACCTGTTGATGGAATGTGTTAAGAACCAAAATGAGAGAGAGCAGTTGTTTAGAGCACATAATTTTAATCTATTGGATGTAGGGCTGGCTCAGACGTTACTTTCTGAACCAGTGTCTGCAAGGACAATCAGCTTTTGTAAGTTAGCCATAGTTAATTATTATTAATGGTACTAGAAAGGGTACAATGGGATTGGCATATTCTTTTAGAATTAAAATCCCCAATTTATATATGATTAAAAAAAAAAAAAAAAACGAAGAATGTATAATAATTATTATTTATATAAATATACTTTATTAGAAGGCAAAATTAAAATCATTTTTTAAACCAATTATAATTGTTTTATTTGCATATTTTTAATATTTAAATTGTGGTCGTAGACCAGCTCATGGCGGTCGTAAACTAATGAAAGTGGTCGCTCACCGGCATTTTAGCTATATTTTCAGTTTTTCAGCATTTTATAATAATTTATGGATGAAAGTACTATATTTTATGTCTAAACTTCTATACTTGGGATCAAATGACACTAAAACATATATAGTATATCACGTGAAGAGAACATTTTCTTTTACTTATCAGAAGTGGGCAACCAAGCTAACTGGTCGCTACCCGGCACAATGACCCTAAGTCTCAAATAATCGAGTTGTAAAGGTTGTAAAATAAAACATTGCTATGTTCGAGATACAGAGGTAAAATTTAATTTTTCGAGTTATGGAGAGAAAATATGTATCAAAATGGCTTGAAGGGACTCACCGATTATTTCGACTAATAGAGGGCTTAGATTTCGAAATATGGAGGTTTTCAACTTATCGAGGTTCGAATTAACGAGGTTCTACTATTCGGCATAGTTTTTTTGTTAGTAAATCGGCAAACCCTTAGTCATTAGTGGCTAAGTTACTAACCCTTTTTTTGTTGACACAGGAAAATGTATTTACACATATATGTATCCAGGTTACCTCGGATAAGGCTCCTACGTGGGACCTATGTGGGTCTCACACTACCCATACTAAAACAATTGCGAGCGCCTTTAGCAGCTTTTTGAGGGAAAGTCACTAACTACCATGAGTCTAGTCTAGAGGTCAAGGTAAGAAAGATTACAGCTCATCCCGCATAAATATTTTTTATAAGTAAAAGGTATAAAAAGACAGACCGTTGTCACCCAGACAAGTGAACTTTGTTCAGATAATTAATCGAAATTGGTCCAATAAATTTTATGTGTTACGTGCTAGATAGCAAACTCGCTTTGGTTGCAATAGATTTTTTTTATTTTTGTCAATAAACAGAGTAACAGGGTCCCGCAAGTTTTAGCTAGATTTAAAAAGAGTTTAAACAAGTCTTCTGTTAGTGTCACCATACCCTGGACCTGGACCTGAAGGTATAATTAGGCAATGCAATTATTGTCACCAACCTATACATACGGAATGCATAGGTTGCTTGTGCTCGGTTCGAATAAGGTACGTCCCGACTCCCGGGCTAATTAATTTATTTATAGTTGACGTACTACCGAACTTTCTTGCTATCAGAGCCCTCTAAACGTTACAATTCGAGAATTTTGTAAATGAGTGACATATTTGTAAAGTTGTATGAGAAGGGCTGTTGATTATTAATGATGCTAAAAGAAGAAAGAGTTTTTAAAATCGGTAGCGTAGTTTTTGAGTTAATTCGTAAAAATCAAACAAAAATGAAATCTTTCCCCTATATAATATTAGTATAGATATACCTATATATATTTTTTTATATCACAAAAACAATTAATATTCAAAAGCAGTACGCAGGACAACCGTTCCCTAAGGATTAAGGAGACGACCACGCGGCATATGGTACCTCGCAGAGCTCATGGCGGCTGGCTTGCAAGTTGCACGTCATACAAGTACGTCTTTTTTTTGTTCTCGCAGGGAAATGCTTTTTACGCATGTAGCCAGGATCTTGGGTCGATCCTGACCCTATTTGGGACACGCACCTGGGAGTGCCCTACCCATAAACTAAAACCACTGCGAGCGCCTTCAGCCGCATTTTGAGGGTCCCGGATCTGTGTTCTACGGGATTACCTAAGCGACAGCCTGGTCCCGGCGAAGGCCAGACTACTCCTCGTAAGGGGGGACTGCCCGACCGCTACTAAGCAGTCCCCGCGACATTGTGTTATACTGGGCACAGGTTCCCATCCTGAGCCCGACACAAGCACAGGGGCGTTACTGGAGGCGCATGGGCAGAGTTCACCGCCGCGCCACAATGTCAACGGCTCCCTGTGGGCCGTCCGGCACAGGTACTCACCAAAGCAACCACGCCCGGTGAGCACCTGTGTCAGACGAAAGGTGAGGGGTTTGCGCTTACGGCGCATCCACCGCTCGAGGACCGGACACTGAGCAGCCGTTAGGCTTTTGCCATACGGCTGCCGCACCAGGTCCTCCCTCCACCTCCGCATTAACGCCTCTTGTAAGGCTCTCACCAAGACACCTCCTATCCGAGACATAGGAGAGCGTCTCAGCAAGAACTTCCGCCACGACTTCCCACGAGTGCGTCTAGTACCTACTTGAATAATACTATGATATCTCCTAAGACCTTAAGATATTCGTTGAAATGAAACAATGTAAAGGGTTATTTAGTTTAGAATTAAATCCTTTTAATTTAGAATAATATGCTGTTTCGGACTTTTTTTTACTTTTGACGGGGTACAATTCCGTCATACATACCTAATTATAAAGTTACTTAATTATAACCGTTTACGCAGCGCACGCAATAAAATGTCTTAAAAGATTATTTTTTTTCGTTTTTGGAACATTTTTCATTTATGGTATCCGCTCCTATTGGTCGTAGCAGGATGTTATATAACATATTCATCTTCCTCGATAAACGGAATATCCAACACAAAAAGAATCTTTCAATTCAAACCTGTAGTTCCTGATATTAGCGCGTTCAACCAACCAACCAACCAAACAAACTTCAGTTTTATAATATTAATATACTTAGATAGGAATAAATATGTTCATTCGGTGGATTTAGTGAAAAAATAAAAGAAGTGGAAATGACATTGAGATCTTTGGACACAATTCTGCAACAAAAAGCTTATTCTTTTTCGAAGAACTCGCCTTTGCCGTTCGCTTATATGTATTTAGTATGATACTAGCTGTTACCCGTAGCTTCGTCCGCGTTAACTAAGAATTACGGACGTATTCGGACTGATGATGATCATTTTTAACCGACTTCAACAAAAAGGAGGAGGTTCTCAATTCGGCCGGTATTTTTTAAAAATGTATGTACACCGATTTCTCCGTCAATTGTAGACCGATTTTCAAAATTCTTTTTTTGTTTGCTTGCTTTTCTCTTTGCTATACTTGCTTATTATTTTATTTATATATAAAACCTATAAATAAATAAATATAAGGGTATAATATTATAATATTATACCCTTTCAATTCCCATGATAAGGAAACCAGGATCTGATGATGGCATCCCAGAGTAATCGAGGGGAACTTTCGAAATTCGTAGGAGCGACTAGTGCACTTAAGCATTTTAAAGCACTCCAATTTAATGAAGGTCTAGAGTCGATCTGATGCTGGAGCTGGAAGACAGTCGAGGGAACTCCTCGATGATTTACTTCAGTAATCTTGTGTTTGGGCTTGATTAATTTGTATTGATAACAGCTTTACACCTAGATGGGTTGTGACTATGATTGGGGGTCTGATGATGAAGACGAAGCTCGGTTAAGGGAACTCCTAAATAGTTAATAGTAGACACCGACTCCAAAAGTAACAATAATGACGTGGTAAACGCACTAATTGTACATTAGTAGAAGTACAAGATGATTATTAGTTGTAGATACAAAAATTAAAGAACCGCACTTATTTTATAACTTTTTAGTTATTTTATTTTTTGAAGTCGGTTATAATTTTTGTTTAATTCTACCTTTTTTGTTATTACTCTAAAGAAAAAAAGCATTTTTCCAATGTAAGCTCCCAGGCAGCTTCAATTTTTCCTACCCTTACAATAATTATCCTTATACATATTAAGTATGTACCAAGTCACACAAAATCTTGGTAAATGCTATATAGCCTCTACCTATAAACTGTCTCAGGAATTACTGTACTTATCTCATGTTGAAAACAGCATGAAAATCCATCTAGTAGTTTTTTATTTTATCGCGTGCAGCAGACAGACAGACGCGGCTGAGGACTTTGTTTTATATGTATTGATTTTTTTTATTATTATGTACATAGTGATTAAAATATTAAAATGAATATAGGCAGTATGCCATCTTTAACCAATTAACATATAGACATAATATGCCATCGCGGACTTTTCTGTACGCATATTTAGGATACGTGATGTGATTGTTGAATAATATTTATTTATTTATTTTAATGGCGAAAGTAAAACCAACAATATATGTTACATACTTTAATAGGTTAAACATTTGATTACGTTTACAAATAGCCTGAACAACTACGTCCTTACTCCTATCACCGATACCAGCTAACTACAATAAAAACTTTAATTCGCTTATCTACTAGAAAGTTCAAAACGCTACATCTAGATTTATACGAAGGGAACTTTAAACGAAATTCTGCAGCCCAATAAATAAATAATTTGAATTCCTTAATACCTACTGACAACAGATACAGAAACTTTTAAAGTTCCAGGCCGTTAATGATTTTTAACTAACGATATAAAAATGAGACATTTTCTAGAAGGTTCTCATAGATAACACACACAAACACAAAAACAACAAAAATTAGAAAATCTTTGTTCCGTTTACATAGTCATAAATTAAAAATATATTTGATTTTGATAAATAAGCAATTTATTGCAATCGCATTCAAAATTCCCTCCGTATAGGTTATTAGTTAATGTTTTGAGCAGTTATTGCAGGATTGACACATGTTCAAGTTTACATTCAGTCGGCTCTTTGTGACATCTTTATAAAAAAAATGCCTTTTCAAGTTCTTCTTCTTTTATTTATGGACCACACTCGCAACTTTTATGTTATTGTGTATTAAGAGTAGAAATTAAATTTATTATTAGAATTTTGATTTTTGTGAGCTGAAACAAGTTATTATAAAGAAATTTCTCAGACGGCTTTCACGAAGGAACTATAGTAAAATCAATAAGTCACACACAACTATGTGCATATACAGAATGTGTATGACGGTATCAGTTTTTTTATACCACGTGTTACACAGTCATACACAGCCTGTATACGCAGTTCGGATATTTCAACTATACTGAACTGAAGTTAGTTTGTAAAGTTCTGTTTGCAAACTTCAGCCCGGCTAAATTGAAGTATTCAGAATAATAATCTTATTTTTTCCTTGATTTTTGTAAAACACATTATGGATGAATATAATAAACATTGTTTATTTATTTATTTAATTAAATTTTTGATATTTTTATAACGATTCGACTACTTCAATCATCAATGTCAATGTTGCCATTTTGTTTGTCCTCATTTCATAAAAATATTGTAATATACAATCTACAAATCTTCTACCTGAAGAAAAACGACAAACAAAAATAAATGTTAATCTTACAATGACTGCTTGAAACACATTCATTACAACTACATATAAACAAAAATAGGCGGCAATCCAATGAGAGACCATCTTTATTTTGAGTCCGTCAAATAATACTTTCAAAATATTTTGACCATAAATAACATCACTGAACTTTTTTTAAACAAAATATTTCATAGCCTCGAAGAGATGTATTATGCCACACCAGACAACATAAATAATTGAATTTAATATACCAATAGTGGTAAATCAAATTAATTTACAACATTAATTATCTGTTTCCTTTTCGAATAAACGTATTTATGGTCAAGATATTGGTACAATAAAATCACTAACGATAACAATTTATCGATTCATTGAAGTTTTTTTATCTATGTTATATTTTTAATGTTTATTTTAAGTAAGGTCGACTTCACACTATAGGTACTAAGAAATATTGCAAATACAAGCATGTGGAATAGATTTAAGTGGGGGGTATTAGAAAGATTTCTAATTAAGTGATTTGTCAACTTAAAGATGAAAAGTGGTAGATGGTTTCCTAGTTATCTTAGTTGCATATTAAGATCTTTATTTTAGTTAATGCGAAGGTCAAATCTATAGGTTCAAAACAAAGCGTGAAATATACCTTACTTTCCCTTATCTGTAATTAAAAATATACAAACTGTCAAATCATAAACAAAAATATAAAAGATACCTTATACGAATTAAATAGCAAAATTTTGAAAATCGAGAACTGCTTTAATACTGTGTTCGATGCAGTGACGTACCCTCCCAGTCCAAGAACACAGATAGTCATTACCTCGTCGCAAAAGTACTGATTTTATAAATGTATATAATATTATTGTTTCGTGTTGAGGGGCCCTTTTTCCAACTTCTAAGAGATAACATATATACGCGTTTTTACATAACGCGTACTTGCCAGGTTAAAGCTGTTTCATAGAATTTAGCGCATAGTGCTTTTAGCAAAATCCAACCTGACGCCAGGAGGCCGTGTGGTCGCAGACTGCACGGTTGGCGGGGGGCAACCCCCCACTTTTATAAACCATAAGTGAGCCAAATGGGCTTACACTAATCCGATGTAGCATTAAGGCCTTCGGGCCGTTAGCATAGATCCATCCAAAAAAAAAAAGCTTTTAGCAAACCAAAACACTAACCCCCTTACAAATAAACGTTGAATAAAGTTGTTATAGTTTATACACCGCTGTAATAACTTTTCTCTGTCATTTTGCAAACGAGTGAAAGATACATAACACTGTATAAACTTGTCTTAACTTGACACGTTTCTATTTGTACACGGGTAAAAGTGATGTTAGCGATGTCACTTTAGCTTAACTTCACTTCGGTCAAGCTAAAACGCTTTGCTGTACATAATCCCTGCCGATGAGACAATAAGGAAACTAGATCGTCAACTTTTGCACTATAAGTCGTAGTAGCTTTTACATAATATATATGAGATAGAGTATTACCTCAAATATGCGCAGTATTACCTCAAGTATGCCTAATTAAAAAATACGGTGCTTGGTTGGGGGGCCAACCGTTCTGCCTTTTCGTAAATATGTCAAGAGGAAAGAGGTTTTCCTCTTGGTGTATTTGTCACAATTTTTACCTCTTCATACATTGGGTGGGTTGTTTCGTAAATTAGCCTCAACATAACTTTGGCCTCAAGTACAGAATATCGATTTTCACAAATCATTTTGCTATCAAACTCGTATAGTATTTATAAAATAGCACCTACATAAAACATTGATTACACTTACAAATGATATCTACAGTACAACATAATTTGTTCTGTTTCACATGGATACGGACATGGAAAAGTGTTATATATGTGTGAAAATTAATGATTTAAAAGATTAGAACAAATACTTTAAAAATATCATATTTCCATACTCCACCACTGAAATGCTAATTTTTTTTTTACATTCATAACACTTTTGAACATGACTATATTATGTTTATGGTAGTACAGCCGCCGGCAATAAAAGTAGCGAAATTATTATTAATGAAATAAATAGAAATTTCAATTAATATAGATTGTTATTTACATAAAAAGCAAATAATTAATGTTCATACTTTAAAAAATACAAGTGACACAACTGGGTTGTAAGCAGCATAACATGAATTTAGTACATACTTAAAAACTATTTTTGTAGCTTAATCTTAATCACATACAAAAGCTGCCTTCAAATGTTTAGGAACTTCTAGAGCCTCATCAAACACAAAGCTACAATAATATCACTCGCTGAACTTACTCACTTGGGTCGATTGCAATAAAGTACAAACGGATGACATCAAAACATCATAGTCAACAGAATACATTTCACTTTTGTTATAATAAAAAATATTATTAATTTTAGAGTAATAATTATTTGTATATTATATTTAGGATTAAAAAGTGAACTGCAGGCGACTGTACCATTCTTAAAGTATTCTTAGCACAAAAACAATATCAAATCATAATCACAGACGTAAATAATAAAAAAAAACTCTTATTTCCTTAAAACATATAGTTTTTATTAGATTGCCGATTAATAAAATAATTTATATATCATTTTTTGCACCCAATCCTAAAATAATTAAAAAATATAAAAATAATAATATATATTAATGTTAATATATACTTTTACATGCTGACATTATATGTATGTACTTCATTCGCTCTAAACTTTATTCAGATTTTATACAAAATCCATAATTACAGATCAACAAATAAATCTCAGATTTAAATTTGTATAACTGTCTAATATTTCACCTGTTGACGACGTAATTATTTAGAAATCAATTTAATAAAATACAAACAATATACTTTTCAAACTCTCAAAAACTCACTATACATAGAATAAGTATTGCTTTAAAAACTTAGCATAGTCATCACTAAGTGAAAATATCCAAACAATTTGAAACAATGACACATAGTACATACATAAAGTGCCTGTGTTTATTCAACACAATTTAATCCGGTGGCAGGTAACTAAACAATTTGTATTTGTCCCGTATGTATGGCCGGACATCATCTTTCTGTAAAAAATAAATTTCCTTATATTACTAGAATTATTTAAAATAAGATATTAACTATGTTTTTCACTTTTATTTCATGGAGTCAACTATGTTAACTGAAAATTCCTAACATTAGTCTTTTAAACAGTAATTAGGGTTTTTTTGTTAGCTCTGATAGTATTTCTAGTTAGTAATACAGAGTTGGTCCCGTTAATGGGGACTGATCACCCGTCTGGCCTTGCTGGCGTCCCCACCCCTTAAATAGTAATACAGAGAGGTACACTGCACTTTTGTTTCCGTCAAGTCCGACACACTCCCTCAGTTTTGCCGAAGTGAAGGCTATCCCTTCATAAGGATTTTACACCCCGAAAAAATAATTGGCAACACAAGTTCCTTGGGTGTTATAAGTTTTATTTTTTATTGATTTAAATCACACCACGTCAATCTGGTACCGTGGTAAGTTCTCGAAGAAATTGTGTTACGGGTACCAGACAATGGAAATGTATTTAATATTTTTATACTATACATATATTTAAGATTTTTATTATATAATACACATATTTAATACACATCTATGACTCAGGAACACAGAATTTTTTTTTGTTCGCTGGTGGGATTCGAACCCGCAACCTCCGACTTGAGCGCCAACGCGCTCACCACTGAGCCACAGAGGTCGTCAAAAAAATATAGTTAGTAATGTTCATATGCAAAAATATTTAACAGAAAATAATACTTACTGTAGCTAAATGTTCCAGGAAGGGAAGAAGCTTCAAAAGCTCGTTGTCACTGCGATCAACGAACCAGCTGTCGATCGGAATACCGTTCTCTAATTGATAGCCAAATGCCTGAAATTACAAATTAGTCTTACATTACAAAAAACTCATACAAAATATGTATAAAAAGAAATATGTACATGACATGTATGAATGTAGATCATTCATACATGTCATGTACATATTTCTTTTTGGATTGTGACTATTGTATATCATTTAACTTAAGTAGAGCATGATGAAATTAACAAGTAGTAGTCTACAACACAGATCCGGCATAGATGAATAACGGTTAGAATCCAGATCGCATAGGATTTAAGCTACAATATATTTATATTCATTACATTAATTTTTATTATTTATTTCCGACTGCATTTTATTGGTTTAATAAAGTTGTTGGATATATTCATGTTTTATATTATTTACGGTGTTTCCGAACTGATACGACTTAGGGACCTTCAAGGAAATAGCATACTAATATTTGAAAGGCCGGCAACACACCTGCAAACCCTTGTTGTAGCAGGTGTCAGTGGATGTCGCTTTCACTTACCATCATGTGAACCGACGGTCCGTTTATATAAAAAAAAAATATTTATACCTGTGGACTGTTGTCGACGATGACCGTCTTGCGCAGATCTCGACCGAGGATGGACAGATCCTTCACGTAGTTCCCGTTCACGAGAAGACAATGTTCGCGGAATAATCTGAAAAACGAGATACATTATTAATCGCGTCCTTAGTTTTTCGACATGTTTTGTTGTTTTTTGCATTAGGTTCACACACAACATCTGATATAGTTATGAAAGTTTACTGGTGGGAAGGATGTGTTGATAGAGTAGTAGTTGTATGATGATAGCAGGTGGCTTCAACCATCCAACTATAATAATAAATCCAACTTTGGGTTGCTTACAAAAATAGTAAAAAAAAAACTAAAAAACACCCTTTAATTTTTAAAAATTAAATTTAAAAAAACCAAACTAAAGTATTTACACTAACTTCACTTTTAGAAGTAGATACCGAATTTACAATAAGTAATAATATTTGTTTTGTTTGTTTGTTTTTTAGAGTAAAACAAATATTATTACTTATTGTAAATTCGGTATCTATTTCTTAAAGTGAAGTTAGTATAAAAACTTAGTACAAGCACTACGCTTTTTTAAAATAAGTAATATCATTTGTTTTGTTAATCCATTTAATTATTCTATTAAAAATTATTATCAAATTATTAGTTCGGTTTGCTATTAAAGCATGTTTTTTAGTTTGTTTTTAAACAATAATTTATTTTTACTTTTTAGCGTCGATTTTTTAAATTAAAGATTTTATTAACTTAAAGTACTCATCTAATGCCAATCACTTGAAATGAGTGAGAGACTAAAAACCACACAAGTAATGTAAGTAACTTGCGCGCCTTATGCCTTCCTAGCATGTGCTATCCTGATTATCCTGATCAGGATATTGGAATAATTTTATCAAATTATTGTATTGTCATCGGCCCTCGATAAATCTACAAAGTTTGAACGAAATCTGAAGTGGGTCAAAATCGCGGCCAAAGAAGTCGGTTACAAACATAAAACGTGTAAAAAGGAGTCGTCTGTCACCTGTACTTGATCCAGCGCCGGCGCGGGTCGAGCAGGTTGAGCAGGCGGTCGGCGTACACGCGCTTGCTGGCCGTGAACAGGATCACCTCGTACAGCCGCGACACGCGCGACAGGAACTCCGCGAAGTGCGGCCGCGTGCGCACGAACACCTGACAACAATGTTCATATATAAACAGGCCAACTGCGAGTTACAGGCCAAGTGCGAGTTGATCTCGCATGGAAAGGGTTTTACGGTCCTTTTTAGATTAATAAAAAATATCACATTTGAAATCCTCACAGTAAGGCGCAAGTTTACAACTAGCGCCATCTATTGGCATTTTAGTGAACTATTTTAACTTTATTTTCAATTGTTAGAATTCTTAAAGGTTTTCCCGTAATCTACAAGCAATGAACTATTTATGATTTTTAATGAACATTTTGTAATATTTTTTTCAAAATTAAGGCTTAGTAGTTTCGGAGATGAGAGAGACGGAGATGGTCAATTTTCGTCTAATATTTCATAAATAAAATCAAAACTATTTATTTTACAATAATAACAAGAATATATTTGAGATCCTGAGAATAAAAAAGGATTAGTAGTGGATGCATCACATATTTGACACCATGACATGTTTGACGTCACGGCACTCAAGTCAATTACTACCGAAGCGCACCATGGTAAAAATATTAATAAAAAAGCTGTGGACATTTATTAACATAACTTTAGATTTCTCATACTATTGATTGGCGATGCAAGAGAGAAAAAACATTATATACATATACATAAGAGCGAGATAACTAGACAATACTATTCTACTATTAAATTATTTATGTATATGTTATCAGCCCACTGGCCATAAAGCTAGACGTTCACAAAACCTATAAAACTTATTTTTGCTGTTAATAGACGCGGTTTATTGTGTTTTTGTGTAGTACTATTCTCAATTTACTCATCAAATTCAAAAAAAAATCACTTTGCCAATTTATGACTATACAAAATATATGGTTGATCTACCTCATGTTCTTTTATTCATGTATACTATTATAAAAACCTGTTTGAGGTTCAATAAATATTGGGCATAGCAGTATCCACAAAATCTTGAGGTAGCTAAACCTTTAAGGAAGAAAAAAACTTGGTATGTGTTATCACTCACAGTGTATCTGCAGTCTTGGAACAACACCGGGAAGTGGAAGCTCGCATCTGGAAGTTCTTGCAGTGAGCAGTGCACCAATGTCTCATCCAGATCAAGGACCTGATAGACAAAATATATTGTACTTTTAATTAATACACAACGATATATGCATATGTTAAGAACGTATGTAGTGCCAAGCTGCATTGCAGCCGAACTGGGCCGGCACGACTGGGGTGATACCTCTCGCTCACATAACACCGGCGCGGCAAGTGACAGCTATGCTGTGCGATTCGTGAGGTTTGTGAGTTTCCGGTGGCCCATTGAGGGGGATAGGGAAAAGGAGGGTGGCGCATCTGCGTGGCCTTCGTTGTGCGGATGTGTATGGACGTCGGCGCCGTAAGGCTCCGACTACTCGTTTGCCCCCTAATGACATAAAAAAAAATTACTCACAAGGCTGAAGTCCGGGCTCGTGCGTGTCTTGAGCGGCAATGCCGGGTACCGCGCGCGCAACGCGCCTGCACACACCGTCTCCAGCGGCGGGAGCTATGCACAGGTCATGATTAGAACCGCACAATATTATCTACTGTTAAAGTAAAACTGTATTGTTTGCCCAAAAATATAACTTTTCTTCAGAATGAAATAGCCTATCTTCAATCATTTATTCTTGGAAATCAAATTTACGTCAGATTTTAAAAATACTTTTTAAAATCTGACGTATTTTCTGAAATTAGCGCGATTAAACAATAAAACTACAGCTTAATTTGTATGGTTTAGGTACACTAAGATAGATTGTAAGAGAGACGCCGCGTTACTTAGCTATAAAGAACTTTTGATGCCAGCAGTGATCATCTGTTTGAAATATATAATTTAAATGGAATTTAAGTCGCGCGACAGTTTATAATAATAATAATATCTACGGACGCTTTTACACCACGTCAATTTGGTCCCGTAGTAAGTTCTTGAGGAACTTGTGTTATAGGTACATTTAATAAACATCCATGACCCAGGAGCACAGAAAACTTTTTTGTTCCTTGGCGGGATTCAAACCTCTGGCTTAAGCGCCAACAAGCTAACCATTGAGAGCATAAAACTTTGTTGTGTTTCAAACAGTAGAGCAGTGTAATTACGGCACTGATGCAAGGTGCATCTCATGTCAATTTTATTTTGTTAACATTTAATATACTATCTAGTGAAAAAATTAAATATTTTTGGCAATCTTAGACTTACCTGTTTGATGAACAAGTAGGGATCAAATACGTCAGCCCACGATGTTATTTGTTCGCATTCCACTCGGTTGCTGCACGAAGATATGACGTCCACTGCCTCCTCCTATTAATTTTTATTTGTATACAATGTGAAAAAAATGGCAGCTGTTATATTAATTCTAATCTCAGATTAATTCTCAAAAACTAAAATTATAAGAAAATCCATCACTATTTCATTATATATTCAATAATTGGAATATTACCTCAATATCTGGTTGTACTTCATCATGACAGTTTAACGAATTTTCATCTGCTACTATGTCCGATGCACCCTGGAAAATTTTACGAATATGTATTTACGAAAATTTTTAACTAGCACTAGTTTTCTAATTTCACAGGCTTAATTTGTATAACAAGTAGTTTTCTTAAATTAGTGTTGATATCTTCAGAACTCACCCATCCAGCAGCTTCCGATGCCAGACTTTGGCTGATTTCAGCCAAGAACCCAGTACTTGGACTCCTAGAAGATAAAGCTTCCAGACTTTCTATAGCAGTTCCTTGTGTATCGCCACAGGTAGACGATATCTCACATTCAGGATCTCGAACATAGCTGTCTTGCTCTAGCATTGATACAAAATCAGGCTGTAAAAGATATATTATTTATCATTATTTGTTTAAACTTCCATAGTTCGCATATATTATGACAAGTTTAAATATTCTAATTTAATGTGAGCTAACCCACCTGAACATATTTATCGCCTGTATTTAAAAAATCTGAGCAAGAATCCAAGTCATCAGTAGTGGATGTAGGTTGGTACATTTCTAAATCATTGCTGGACTTCCTTCGTTTGGGTAATCTTTTGTCAATAGAGTTATTCCTTGAAATTTTAACCTCATCTCTCTCAGTAGTCATAATCCTTGCAGCTTTGTCGGCTAATAAATTTATGTCTTCATCATTTGGTGACAACTGTTGATTAAGTATCCTAGCACATTCTGCAATAGCTATGAAATCATTTAAGCAGTCATTTGGGAGACACAGTTCCGAGGATTCAACTTGACTTTCGGTGTCTGAATCCACTTTTGGACTTGGTAAATCAAGGGTTGTTGTGTGAGGTTCATACATGGTAATGTCATCATCAAAACAACTTGTTGGACTAGAAACTGTCTTGGATTTACATTTTTTTTTAGGACTTTCCATAGTTGAGCTAACTTTATTTATTTTATGTGTCGGTAGACCTAGTTGACGAACTTTTCGTATTGGAGAGCTATTTAAAGATGCTGACTGTGTTTTATCCATACGTCTAGTTTTACGAGGTGAACTTAAAGCGGTGGACATTGATTCGGTCTTACGCAACTCTCTGTTTAAGGAACTTTGACGTATCTGTGCACTCTTCGCCAAGTCTTTAACTTTAGACTTTGAAACTTTGTCACTGACAACCTTAGGTTTGGTGGTAGATGATACTCCATCTTTATTATTGCTACGTACAACTGTCTGAAATATAGGTTTTTTTGTGCATTCATCTTTGTGCTTGGTTTTTTTATTTAATGACTCCATCTGCTTATCCATGATTGTTATTCTTCTTCTTACTGGTCTAGTTTTTAAATGCAAATTCTTTTGCGATCTTGTAATACAGAGCAGAGAAGAACCAGATATAACATTCTCTCTACCCAAAATCTTCTCCCAAGTATGCGTTGGTTTATTAAAAGATTTTGGTTTTAAATTTTTCACCCGTTGAGGATTCTTCGCTGAGAGCGGTCGCTCCCTCTTTCTACTTCTTAACCGCATCGCAATTTCAAAAGTAGACTTATCCTGCAAAGTTAAAATGTTTAAAAAAAACAAGAAATTTAACTATTTGGGTACCCAACTATTTTTCATTATTGGCTGGAATATCAATAATACATCTTAATATTATTATATTAAGCAATAATTAAAAAAAAATCTATACATATACATTCTACGTTCCATGTATACTTACATGTATACTTCACCATATGAAAGTCAACATTTGTTCCAAACATTAATAGCACTAACTTATGTTTATGTTTGAACGTGGATCTTAGGTTATTAATATATACTTTTGAGATTCCAACTTATTCTTTCATTAATTTTAGAGTCCAATTTTGTAAATAAAACTCGCCGCCACAAATTACTTCGCGCCTTTTTTTCATCATTCTTTCCAACTATTGTTTAATACTTTTATTTACAATTGTAGTAAATTAACCGTGAATAAAATAAATCCGAATGATCAGGTATATTAAACACTTCACAATAGTTAAATGAAATACATAATTTACATGGAAAATAAAAAAAGCGGCACTAGATCGTTATTGATTTATGCGCTAATAATGCACATCACTTTTACGAAAGCAGAATGTTTTAGTCATTTTACGTCATATCAAAGCAATAATATATTAAAATTATGTTTTTACTAACAGCATCACATAAAATATTACAATATTTTGTATTGTAAAACACAAAGCCAAACAAATGTCAAAATGGCGGCGCTAAAGATTATGGAGGAGAAACTAAAATAAATCAGATGGCGCTCTAATAGCAGCGCATGCGTTTTGTTATTGCGGTAGAAGGTCGATAATTCACAAGCTATACTCACTAAACTGAATAAAGTAGAATTCTATGTAATGCTAAATGCTATAGAAATACAAATCTAAATTAATATGTCATACGTTTTACTAGAGGTATATATGATTTGTCGTGTAGTTTTACTTATTTATCGTGTACCTATGTCTAGGAACAAGTTTATACGTTATAATATATAACCATAATATATACGATAAACACATTTACTTGCTCTGTGACAAGTACCTATCATAATATGGAATTGATATTCGCTTATACCCGAAAGGGACAGGCATATTACAGGGATACCACATTCATAACATCAAGTCTACTTATTTTCTTGAAACAAGTGAGTTAAAATAATAAAGAAACTGGTAGAGGTTAATAGGTAACTTTATGCATTAGCCCTAACCAAACATTTATTGTAATTTTAGACAGCTGCATTTTTCCGGACAATCGAAAATATTATGTAATGACTATAATAACAAACCACTAAAAACATAAATAATAAAAAAGAAGGCTATATACGTCTTAATATGTATAATCTATAGTGCATAGCCTTTTAGGATAGCAATAAACATATTTATTTTTATTGTGTTTATTTCGAAAATTCCAGTCTCCCTTTTTATATAATACCACATTCTTGGGTAATCTGCCTATAACAAAACTGGTATCACCATACCTACATAAACCGACCAAATTAAAAAGTAGTACAAAATGGCGGCATATTTGACAAACTGTTCGCGAGTGAGAATGTTTGTATGGCATTCAAATTTAGTCGATAATTTTTTGTTGGGCACATCATTGTTGTGCCCAACAAACAGAGAGTGATATTCTGACAAAGACAAAAGAAAGTGTCTATGTCTCTGTCACTCTTGGAGTTTTTCGTATGCTGTTATCTCGTTCCAGTACGGTATTATTATTAGCTTGTCAAATCTATTGATACTTGATCTTAGGTGTATGTATGTTCGATAAGTACATTTATTATAAAATATAATAGGTATTTTACCTATAACCTTACTGATTATTTCTTTAAATGTATACAAAGGCAAAAAATAACTTCTATTTTAATCTTAAACATATAATATACTGTCGTATATAAGTCTATGATTTTAATCAAAAAATATAATTTTAGTGACATAAAATCTTTATATAAATACTAAACACTTTAGAGAAGAAGCAGTAGAGTAATAAATGATTGTAACACGTTTTTGTTACAATCTAAAATCTAAAAATATTCTAGTACTTTACCATCTCTAGATATCTCATTTTATATTCTTCTACGCTTGTATAAGCGAAAGCGCGGAAAAAGTGATAGAGAGGTAGGCACGATCGGCCTAAGCATTCAGCTTGTGATGCATTACGACGTTATCACGTAAAATTTACGTCCGTAAACGACTTTACAGACAACAGGTATTTTTTTTATTATTCATACATCCTGGTGACAGACGATCAGACATATGGACGGATAATGAACCCTCCGGAACCCTAAAAATAAGCACATTCAATAAATGATTAGGTACGGATGGAATTAGATTCAAGAGGCAAGGGATCGGCCGTCTTGGTGATCATTGAGGAAAACCTATGTTCAGCAGTGGGCGAATAGAGGTTGATGATGATGGTGAAATTAATGATCATGTGAGCTAATTATAAATACATATTGCCACAGTCGCAATCTCCTTGATATTCGATATACGTTATATTATGTAGACCGTCAGTTAATGAATGAATGCCCGGTCATAGCGGCGATATTGGCTCATGTTTTGATAATAATTTTTTGGGCCAATAAGGCCGAATGTGTGGTCAGTTGCACAAACTTGGCGGCGAACAATATTTGAGGCCTTTGTTGGCCCAACTTGTTCGAATATGAAGAGGAGCCTTTATATGGCTAATAGCTTCGTAGCTATAATTATGTAATGCCTTTGCATAAAATATTATAATATTTTTGAAGTGATACTTCTTTGCGCGCATGAGGGTAAAATTTTTACGTATGAAACGTCACGAAAATGTGCAACTTTTTTGTCCAAGAAGAGGGAGAGAGTGATTGAGACCGATTGAGAGAGAGAGAGAGTGAGAAAGGGCGAACGTAGTATGAAGCACACATAAACATATACATAGTCTGCACTAAAAGTATCGGGAATGGAATATTTCCACTGTTCCTATCATATTGAAATATTTTTAATTGAAAACTCCTTGGTTTTAAAAATCGAATACCATTTATTTATTTAAAAAAAGATTCTCGATCGGTCTTGTCCCAAGGTGTGTTGACCGGATAATTTCTGCATTTGGTTATGAAGCCCCATCTTAAACCACAATTTATCGCTGGTTTGCTGAATTTCAACGTGGACGTGTCAAGCTCAGTGATGATCCCCGTCAAGGTTGTCCAAAAACTGCAGTCACCCAAGAAAACGTTGATGCTGTGCGTAAGCTGATTGAGGAAGATGGACATGTGACATACCGCGAAATTCAGGCAACTTTAGACATTGGCATGAGTCAAATACAAATAATCTTGCATGAACAATTAGTTGTAAAAAAGTTGTTTTCCCGATGGATACCGCATTTGCTCTGTGAAGGGCAAAAAGCGGCTCGCGTTACTTGGTACGTCAGAACTCTCGAAAGATTCCACGCAGGATCCTCAAATGCTGTATACAACATCGTATCAGGTGAAGAATCCTGGATATACGCTTACGAACCCGAAACAAAAAACCAGTCACGAGTTTGGGTGTTCGAAAATGAGTTAAAGCCAACAAAAATTGTTCGTTCACGGAGTGTTGCAAAAAAAAAAATGGTGGCCACGTTTGTCTCTAAAACCGGCCATGTTGCGACCATTCCTCTTGAGGGACAAATTACGGTTAATGCAGAATGGTATGCCAGCATTTGTTTGCTACAGGTCGTTTCTGAACTCCGTAAAGAGAACTGCAACCGCCGCATCATCCTCCATCACGACAATGCGAGTTCTCACATCGCACACAGAACAAAAGAGTTTTTAGAGCAATAAAACATAGAATTATTAGACTATCCGCCGTACAGTCCCAACCTCAGCCCTAATGATTTCTATAGGTACTTTCCCTAAAATAAAGAATAAATTGCGTGCTCAGATATTTTCATCGCCTGAAGAAGCTGTGGATGCCTACAAAACGGCCATTTAGGAGACCCCAACTTCCGAATGGAATGATTGCTTCAATGATTGGTTCCATCGTATGGAAAAATGTGTCAAATTTGGCGGAGAATACTTCTAAAAGCAATAAATACATTTTTAAATAGTAATGTTGTTTCACTTCCTTGATTCCCGAAATTTTCAGTGCCACCCTCGATAATGGAAGCACATATTATCCCTGGAGTGAGAGTAGGGAGCAAGCGAGTGAGAAAGTTCGAGAGAGAGAGAGAGAGAGTGAGATAGAGCGAAAGTCGCATCTCACTTCTGACATATTTTTTTTATTGTTGTTTTGGGTGGGTGGAGTGCGAAGTGGTAGTTGATTGATGGGGAATAAAGAGCGAAGCCGCGCTCCTTCGGTTTTTTTGTCGTTTCTCCATAATATTACAAACTAATTATTGTTTACGACCGACTTGGTAGTCTAGCCTCTGGTCTTAGCCGGTTCCAACAAGAAAGAAAATAATAAAAAATGGAGGACGGTGAGAAGCATGTAAGAAGTATCATGGCGTGCGGTTGTGAATTTTTGGTTTCCCGTTAATTCATTGTTATTTTGTGTTTTGTTCATTTGGAGCGGTTTTCTATAGTGTTTGTTTTAAAAACTTAATCGTAACTAAAACGTTATATATTATACCTAAAGTGATTCGTTGGCGAATATTGTAGTGGGCTGTTCTGGATGGATAGAATGGGAAATGATAGTTGATTGATGGGAGCTAGAGCCGCGATCATTGAGGTTTTCCGCTGTTTCCCCAAAGTACACAGACAAAATATTGTTAGCACTTAGCACGACAGACTTGGCAGCATGGCCTTTGGCCTTAGCTGGTTACAGGAACAAAAAAAATTGTAACGTATTTTTAATTTTCAATTGTAATTTGTAACTTGTACAATGTACACATTACTCATTAACAAAATTCTGTTAATAATTACCAATTAGTACAAAATTTATATTATTATGTCGATACAGTGATTGTCTCACACATATATCGTATAAGTAAATAAGAATTGTAATATTAAGATGTCTTATGTGTCAATTACTTCATCTAAGCGAGAAGATCGTGAGGTGAGTAACAGTTGAGATTTATTCCATTTTTCCTGTGTAATTTTCAAATAAAAATGTATGCTAAATGGAAAATGTACCCACAACTCTCTCATTTTAAACATTCATTGTAAAAGAATATCACTAGATAAATCACATGCCAACAACTAAGTATGTGCTGTCCCTGAATCTTCAAGTTGACATATTGTATTTTTAGTATTTTACTGTACTAACTTTTTTTCAGAAACAGTATGCGGAAAGAATACAAGAGTTAGAATCTATAAGAGCTCTAAACAGTAGTCTATCTTTTTATTTAGAACATCTACGGGTATTTCGAAAAAACTTAATAGAGACTAATAAAAACGTTGAAGAGCTTAATAAAGTTAATAGACAATGGGATGATCTTTTAAAAATCAGGAAACACCGAAGTTGAGATATGAGTTTTTTTGTTTAAATGCCGATTAAATACTGCAGATAACAAAACAAATTTTATATAATAATTTTTTTGTAACCAAAACATTCATCATAATACTATGACATGGTATGATGAATGTTTTGGTTACAAAAAAATATTTTGGAAAGGTATTAAACAGTGCAGTAGTAAGTTTATAATATTTCTGCATTTTGAATACTGAACTACCTGATGGGTATGTTTACCTGCACTAGCGCTAGCACACACTTTTATAAAATAAGATCTTGCTATTTGAAGAAGAATTTCAAAAAAATATGCATGTTAGGTAAGAGGTAGTGCCATGCTGGTTTGCAGCTGTATTGGGCCAGCACAACCAGGGTGGTACCTCTTGCTCACATAATACCAACAGCTATGCTGTCCCGTTTCGTGCGGTTTGGCAGTTTTTGGTGGCCATTGGGAGTAGTGATAAGGAAAAGATGAGCAACACATCTACATAATTTTTGGTTGCCGGATATATGGGCATTGGTATAGGTATGGTCACCATAAGGCTCCCTTGGTTGCTTCCTTATGACAAAAAATATAAAAGTCTACTTTAAACCCATTTCTTTATATAACCCTACATAACTAAATGGTTCAATAATTTAGAAAAGTTTGTCATTTTAAAACCCTTCTATCAGACACAATTAAGCCTGAATAATTTTAATATGCATACAATTAATAACATCCATAGAGATTAAAAGTTTGTGACCTTATTATAATATAATTATACTGTAAACACTAGTCTTAATATGAGCTGGCATATTAAATTAAGATAAAAAAAACAAAAGCATTAAAATATTTTATTCATATTTGACATACAAAATTATGTCTGACATAGTAATAATAATTAGTAATGTAAGTATGTATATAGATGTAATTCTTCTGTGTATGTGACTGAGCTCCCTTTATAATGTTGAACCGATATGTTTTTTTGTGTGTACTTGAACACATTTGAGAATGCTTTTGATCCACATTTTAGTCCACTATAAAATGCTTTGTACCGGACAATGTAAGATGGGTATTTAAATACCCACTGCCACTTGTATTTAAATATTACATATTATATAAGATGATTTTTTTTTTATAATGAGAACTAAATTAATGTATGGTTTTAATAAAACAATTAAAAATGATATTAGATTTATTTTAAATATTTTTAAAGCTACATTATTATTAAGTAGGTATTATCATTGTTAAAACCGTATCTACAAAATATTGTCTTATTGAAGATTATTTATTAATTATTATGCCTATTTGTTATGCTGATGAAATATAGGCATACATTTTGTAGCCTGTAAGATTTGCTATTGCAGTTTTTTCGTTATGGCGAAAGGTCTTCATGCAAATAGCATTATACTAGTCCACACTAATTGAAAACAACATGTGTATCACGAAGGCGAATTACGATCAATAATCATATCAACAATTACAAGCTTAATATTTAAATGAAGGTTATTTATTTGAACATTTATCATAATTGAACGAATATCTATGACTTCTAGCCGTCGACAATTTCTGGGGTAGACAACTTCGATGATTTTTCTGTGAAAAAAATAATAATTTATAAGAAGGCACAAGACTGAAGACATGATATTATTATGGTGTCATCATCATCATCAGCCCCTATTCGTCCACTGCTGAACATAGACCTCCCTCAAGGAACGCCAACACGACCGATCCCTCGCCACTACCTAGCATGATATTGTGTAACAAACTAAAAAAGTATGTTTCTGTACTCTAGTGTTATTTGATTACCGATGTCTGCATCATTCGGTGGCATTGGCGAATAGCGCCATCTAGTAGTTCATATACTGCCATCAAAACATTTTTACTTCAGTAAAGTATGTCTCAATAAATACTTGTACAAGGTTGATAAAAGCGAGAGGCATTAAATTAACTAAAAAAAATCACATATACTATGTACCATTTTCAAGCTACACACCAAAACTTAGACCAATAGTATCAATAATTTAGTCACAGGACATTTTTAAAGTTAACTTTTAAAGCCGCTCCTCTTGGTTCGACCGGGTGAGACGCATCCTGTACCGCGCCGACGCAACCTGCTGTGCGACGTTGCCTTTTAGATTCGAAGGTCAGTGGACATTTTACAAAGGTTGTTTACGTTTTACTTTGACTATTCTTTTATTACTCTATTATTTTTTATATTTCTCTCATAAACTATTTTTTAATAGTTTCAGATTAACCGTAAGCGTGTATAGTATATGTGGTTTAATTGAATGCCTCTCGCTTTTATCAACCTTGTATATTATAATAATGCGTCCATACAAGAGGCATATAGCAAGGTGTTTGTTGATGTGAGCAATTATTTCAATTTGCCTGTGCCACGACCCAGACCCCTTTGTCACAGATGCACAGGCCTGTCTTTCTCATTGGGCACCATGGTGCCCAGGGCCCCATCCCGGGGTCCATGGGGCCCCATTATTTCTATCAGAATATGATAGAGTGATAATTTCAAGGAAATCAAAATATAATGATTGCTGATTACAATACGTAGTAGAGCCTAATTAGGTACTGTTAACTCTTCTCTTAGTCCAAAATTCAGGTTTACAGATTTCAAAAACATTCATTTCTTCGGGGCGCCATTATTGTAGTGCCCAGGGCCCCGAATAGGTTGAAGGGGATTAAGGAGATGCTTTTCTATACATATAAAAAGTATCTAGGTTATATTACCGAAAAACACAGTTAGGATTGAATTTTTTCTTTTTGTTGTAGGATCATAGTGAAGATAAACAAATGCTTACCTATCATACAAACTGAGTACTGTGGTGTGTCACACGGCAAGCCATACACTAACCCATTCAAATGATCCTGTCTGTCTAAATTCAGACATGAATTATCTAGTGTAAACTCGTCATCCAACCATGGCGGCATCTGTAAGTACAAAGTTGGTTTAAAAAAATACAAGAATAAAGAGACTAATAAAGATTTCAAAAGTATGATGATGGCAAGTGTAACTTATTTACACAACCATTAATAAACAAAATATATTTTCCAACCCGCCGCACGCTAGTAAGAATTAGTATTGCTGATACACTCGAGTATATATATCTGGATAGAGCTAGAGAGTATAAGCTATAAAATTCTGAAACTGGTCAGTGATTTGTCACTGACTTAATAGCAATTCGACATACCAGTGATCTATATGTAAGTACGCCCTATCGGATAATCATCCAGCAACGGCCATGAGTTGGCCAATCAGAACGTAGAACGGGCGTAGCGTTGCAGCACAAATTTGGCGGAAATTGTTTTCATACTAACCACATAACATTACCGCTCTATTCCGGTTATATGGGTCGTTGCTGTTACATTACCGACATTAAATTAATCATAATAATCAACAGTACTGTCAAATTGGTTCAGCTGCGTAAATACAGGTTTTAACCTCAATTTTTTTTCTACGCAGCCATTGGTTGCTGTGTTAATGTAGTAAAGAAAATTTGACAACAATTTTAACCTTAACGCAACTTCATTCGCAACTCAGACCGACGATCCAACTATGGGAAAACGCAATCTACTCGGCAAAGCTGACAAAAAAGTAAAGACCGGTAGGAGGGAAGCGCTGTGCTGCGCTCCCGGCTGCATGGGTACCACCATCTTGCTTGTTTCTCCCGTGAAACAGCTTTGCTGTGTTTCGGAGAGAAGGGCAAGACAGGCAGTGTAATTACTGGCACCAAGACTTAACATCTTACGTCTCAGGATAAGCACACATAAATGAGTTGCCTAGGCTCGTTCCAGGTATATTAGTTTATGTTCATGGGAGACGTCTACCAGGCAGGAGGCACTAATGCGAAGGTGGGGGGAGGACTTGGCGTGGCAGCCGTATGGCAAAGGCGTAACGGTTGCCCTGCGCCCGGTCCTTGAGCGGTGGATGCGTCGTAAACGCAAACCCCTCACCTTCCGTCTAACACAGGTGCTCACCGGGCATGGGTGCTTCGGTGAGTATCTGTGCAGGACGGCCCAAAGGGAGCCGGTAACTGTGTGTCACGATTGTGGCGCGGCGGTGGACTCGGCCCAGCACACCCTCGAGGTGTGCCCGAGATGGGCGGCGCTGCGTCATGATCTGACATCGGTCATCGGAGGGGACTTGTCTCTGCCGAGTGTCATCGCCGCGATGCTCGGTGACGACGAGTCCTGGACGGCGATGGTCTCCTTCTGCGAGGCAGTAATGTCCCAGAAGGAGGCCGATGAGCGGGTGAGAGAGGAGGCCGCCGACGAGGCCTCCCCCCGCAGGCGACGAACGGGGGTGCGTAGGAGGCGCTACCTAATGCGCCTCCAGTAACGCCCCTGTGCTCGTGTCGGGCCCAGGATGGGGTTTTAACCTGGGTCCAGCTAGACACGACGTCGTCGGGGACTGCTAAAAGTATCGTGCAAACGAACAGCCGAGCAGTTCCCCTTTAGAGGAGGAGTCTGGCCTTTTCGCCGGGGCCAGCCTGTCGCCGAGGGTCCTGCGTTGCCTGCATGATCCGGGACTCTCATAAAAGGCGGCTGAGGGCACTTGCAGCGGTTTTAGTGGGTAACGCATCTCCAAGTGCGAACCCCACACACGGCTAGGTTTAAAACCCACCCCGGTCCTAGTTACGGTTTGGTCTGCAAATTTCCGCTGCAGAACAAAAAAAAAAAAAAAAAAAAAAAAAAAAAAAATGGGAGACGTCTACCACTTACCATCAGGTGGTACGTTTGCCAGTTTGCTATCCAACTAAAATAAAAAAAAAGACTGATATACTCTGCATAACAAAGGACACATAATATGCGATATTACTCTGTGTGTGCAGTGCTCTACTGCAGCAGGATACTCAACTATACCAGAAAATAGATGTCTATTTTGTGACTATACTTACATATATATCAGTACTCAAATCTGTAGAGGCTTTCCGATCTGGTATTTTCTTATCGTTGGTGGGATTGTACCAGTAATATGTCACGTCGTCGGTGGCGACATCTTTTGTCATGTTTAAACGTCCAGATATCCAAACATGTTCTACAGCTAAAATAAAAGTACGGACTTTAATAAACAATTATGTATCAAACTTGCACTCTTAGCTAAGACATCCATTTATCAGCCCAATCACGGTCAATGCCTTAGTGAAATGGAAAATCTGTAATACATATTAGCTCATAGCTGTTGCCTGCAGCTTCATCCGCCCGACGTCTCCGGACTGATGAATGATGATTATTAATATATATTATAACGTTTTTTTTCGGATGGATCTGCTAATGGCCCGAAGAGCCTAATGCTTCGTCGGATTAGTGTGAGCCCATTTGGCTCACTATTGGTTTGTTAAAGTGGGGGATTGCCCCACGCTAACCGTGTAGTCTGCGACCACACGGCCTCCTGGCGTCGGGTTGGGGTGATAACGTAGCATCAGGTGAACGACTTTTTAAAATTAGGTAGGTAGTTTAAAAATAAAAATTACCTCCGAAATCCTTTTTTATGAATTATAATATATAGTTATTAGCCTTAATAAACGAAGAAACGATTAAATTTCCTCTGAACAGCATGTTTAAAATTGTAAATAAAATATTAATAAAGTAAAATCCGTAAAAAGTATTTCAAATTATTAAATTAATAAGTGAAATTCGCGTAAACAATAGAAAACACACAATAGATGCAACTTACGTTCTTCCTTATTTTCTCCCATAAGGAGCAGTAGTTGTATCAGAACATCACCACTGTCGATACTAGCGAGCCTACCGTTCATTTTGAGGCAGTTTTCGTAAGCGTGTTGCCAGTAGAAGTGTTGTCGCACCAGCACGTAGTAATAGTTGTCGTCGCTAGGTGGCGCTACTGTGGGATGTTGACCTGACACTCCTAAATGATAATGGAAAAATTTTGTAAGTATTTAGTACAAAAATCCTCCTTTGGAACGAATGTATATTGTTTGACATTGGTACTATTACTACTTACCTACCATCAAGTAAGTAGGTACTTTGTACCCTAAGCACAAAGATTAGGTGACGAATGGGCGAGTCACGTTTAGTCTTTTCGTTCTTAGGTCTAGACTTAAGGGTTATGCTAATCTAACCATTTGACCATTAAGTAGCTTGTTTGCTGGTTTGTCAACCTCATTTCTAAGTTTTTAGTTTTACTTATTACTGATTAGCTGTTGAGACATAAAGTTGTTCAATACCTTGGTAACATATAAACTGCATTCTCCTTTCACACCTAGCTTCAAGGAACACAGGTGTTCTGTACGAGTGTCTGTCGATCAGTAGACAACCATTCTGTTTGATCGTTGATCTGTCCCTGGAAAAATTATAGAATTATTGTAGCATTTTTTTTATTTCATTGTTGCCGCAAAGGCCCTGGAGCCATGTCAAAATTATTAAAGAAAATAAGGACGCCGGTCGCTATCTTGCCGTTATTAGTGTGCTATATCGTGAAGACCTGAAGGAAATATAAATTTGACTCGTGAAATGTACGCTACGATTTTGCAAACACTGAAAAATTAAAGTAAAGTGACCAAGCGAATTCTTTTGGCTACGGGAATAAATAAAAACACGTTAACACGTATCTGATGCGCACTCGGGTAGAAATGCAGATATGAGCGGATTTGAAGAGCTTAATTCTAATTGATTAATTATTAATCTCTATCTAATTAAATAATTTTAATTAAAAGAAAACTTTTTTGCCCACCCTACCTAACTGGTTGGAATTGACAGCTATGACGTCACAATATGGCGCTAAGTCCGTCCTATTCTCATTTGAAACGCACAGTACCTACTCTCTGAGATGGAATCCCGGTAAACATGTAAGATTAAGTTACTTGTTTTTATTATTAGTATAGAAACGTATGCTCAAAATAAAATACAAAAATATTTATTTAATATAGGTACATTTTTGTGTGTTTTTATCCTTACCTCATTGGTGGCCAGCCTGTCTGTACTTCGTTTGAGGTGGGAGCAGTAAATATGCTCATTCCGGAGTCGATCCACGACCAAACACCCAGCTGCCCTCTAGCACCGATCCATGCATTCTCGATACCTAAGTTATTTGTTTATTTTAGACGTGATATTGGTCGTTCCGTTGTAAAAAACGTAATAGTTAAGTTGTATTAGGTGAACCATTCGCTCACACACCTATAGTACCGATGCAGCTTTAAAGGCCAACAGGCCAAAAGCATAGACTCTTTCAAAAAAAGGTAAGCTTTATATTTTTAAATGGAAGATGGAGCAAATGGGCGCTTAAAATAATATTTTTTTAATAGCATGGGAGGGCAAACGAGCAGTCGAAGCCAATTAGCGACTATCCACGCCCATACACATCCGCACAACCAATGGATGGGCCACCGGAAACTCACAAACCGCACGAAACGCGACAACATAGCTGTCACTTGACATCGGTGTTATGTGAACGAGAAGTATGTACCACCCTGGTCGTGCCGGCCCAATTCGGCTGCAAAGCAGCATGACACTACTTCTTACTAGTAGTAAGTGAGTTTAAGTGATTATAGACATCTAAAGACATTCGTTACACTGTAGGGTTTGCAAATGTCCTTTTCTTGAAAGTCCCTAAGTCCGGTTAATTTCGTAGCAGGTAAAATATTTTATCGAAATCGGTTACGTCACGTTTTTCTGGTGGGACGGATGCGCTATGCCACACTCCCATCTGCATGGGATATTGTTTCTTCCATTCTACCATTCAGTTTATTTACCGCAAACACCTTCAGTGTGTTTCGTAATGAAGGGCAAGCAGTGTTCTGGACAAGTACCAGGATGTACGTAATGTAGTACGTAATGGGCAAGCAGTTTTCTGGACAAGTACCAGGATGTACGTAATGTAGTACGTAATGGGCAAGCAGTTTTCTGGACAAGTACCAGGATGTACGTAATGTAGTACGTAATGGGCAAGCAGTTTTCTGGACAAGTACCAGGTCAACTTTTTTAAGTTTATGGGCGACTACGGACGAAGAAGGCAACTCACTTGGTCTGGATTTAAGCATTGTCAACCCCAACTTTTTTAAACACTTAATTGATGCAATATTGGCCAACCTGGAACATATAATTTCACAAAAGTTAAAAAAAACCATCATGATCAGCCCCTAAACGTCCACTAAACACCACAAAAAAAACATAGGCCTACCTCAATGAACGCCAAGACGACCGACATCTCGCTACTCGCATCCAACACGGACTGGCCCACTGTACGGAGATCGTCTTCCCACCTGGTTAATGGCCATACCAACACTTCGTCGACCTAAACGCGGCATCCACTCTTGAACGTTATTGGCCCATCGGCCATCCGTTACCTGAGTGACCAGCCCACTGCCGTATATTAGTTACAATAGTTTATACGAGTTGTTTATTATATACCTATGACCTAAAATGACCATGGCTTATTTGATTTTTGTTAAATAAATTAAAAAAATGTTGTTTTTAATGTTGTTAAATTAATTTGTGGTTAAGATGTACCCATAACACCTATACTTAATCTGTTGTTGTTTATAGGTACTCTATAACCGCGATAATTTTGGAACTAAGAGGTGTTCGTCCAAAAATGACAGTACAATAGTAAAATACGTACGCCATTTTGTTTACCACGCAGTAGGACGCCGCCTGGTGCCAGTCGAGGTGACCGTCGAATACTCTGTACACACCCGCGCTACAGCGGACATTCTTCAACTCCCTCACTCGTCTCTCCACGCGTGCATCTAAATATAAATATTGTCATTATAGTTTTTTTTATTTAACGCCGGGACATGCTCCCCGCGGGGGAGTGGGTCTCCCCAGGCGGGTATGTGGGACTCGCTGCGCCCGAAAGATGGAAAGGCGGACGCAGCTCTACCCACTAAAACCCGGTGAGTGCCACCAATGCCGCCTTTAGTGAGGTGCCCCGGATCTGTTGAACAAACAGGACACCTTGACGGCTAGTCGACTGCCGTCGAGGTGCCCTAGGACTCCTCAAGGGACCGACGCCACCTCCACAGAGGGGTTCTACCGCACCACAGATCAACCCTTCCCAACGTCGGCACAGTACAATGGGGTGAGGTTCCCATCCTCTTTTGTGCCCTCTTCTTATAAGAGGGGTACAAAGAGCACCTCACTTGGCTTAATTTGCTTCGCACAAGGGATCATTATAGATGACCATTCACTTATTTCCATTTGTCTGTAGTTCGCTATTAACATATAAGATAACAATAACCAATGATCCCATCTCTCTGGTAGGTATCCAACTTTGACCAGCTTAAACGAGTTCCCGATAATATATATATATATATATATATATACCAATTGTGCCTAGCGGAGTATGGTTTAATTAACGCTCTATAAATATCGACAAAACACAAGAAGGCTTTTCATTACCAAAGAATTTTCATATTATCTTTGGGATTGGACCAGAGTCTAAGCAACATCAATATTGTGAAACTACCTACGTGGGTAACACTGAAAATGTTTAGAACTGGCCAATTAGAAACATTGAAAATGAAAACATTTTTTGAATTTCAATTTTAGAACTCTTTGGTAACCTAATGAAGTATATTGCATTCATTTGTTATTTGTTTTTGTGAATTGGCGGCAAATCTAAAACTCTTGTTACACGTGAAAATGAACATTACGCGAGAAAATTTTCGGTCAATGATTTATTATGACTTTCGTTGTGGGCTTACTCAACAACAAAGCTATAATAGGCTGCGATTAGCATTTTTTAATGAAGCCCCATCTCGTGCCACTATTTACAATTGGTTTAACGAGTTTAAGCGTGGACGTAGCAATCTCAGTGATGATCCGCGTGAGGGGCGTCCTTTAACAGCGACTACTGAAGATAACATCAGTGCTGTGCGACGCATGATAGAGGAAGATAAGAGAGTGACCTATCAGCAGATACGGGCAAGCCTAGGCATTGGTATGAGTCAAGTTAAAAAAATATTACACGAACATTTAGGCGTCCGGAAGCTTTGTACCAGATGGATTCCCCATACTTTAACCGACGACCAGAAACGCCTCCGCATGGACTGGTGTCGCCAAATGTTAGATAAGTTCAACGGCGGTAACTCAAATGCTGTATTTGATATCATCACAGGTGATGAAAGCTGGATATATTGCTACGAACCCGAAACCAAAAGACAATCAGCTCAGTGGGTGTTTCCTTTCGAGGATCGGCCAACTAAGGTAAAGAAAGGAAGAAGTCAAGGAAAAAAGATGATTGCCTCATTCTTTGGTCGGAAAGGTCAGTTCGCGACAGTTGTGCTAGAAGATGGAAGGACAGTTACTGCAGACTGGTATGTCAATCGCTGTTGGTCTGTTGTTTTGGAAAAAATTCGACAGCAGCGCCCTCGAAGCAGGATCCTCCTTCACCACGACAATGCTTCAGCGCACTCCGCAAAACGGACTGTTGAATATTTGACTATGGCAGGTGTCGAGATAATGAGTCATCCGCCTTACAGTCCTGACCTGGCGCCCTGCGACTTTCATTTATTTCCAAGAACTAATGATAAAATTCGAAGTATTCGCTTTACGAGCCCTGAAGATGCGGTGAAAGCGTACGAAAATGCCATAGAAGAGACTCCTAAGGAAGAATGGGCCCACTGCTTTTCTCAGTGGTTCCATCGAATGCGACGATGTGTAGAAAGAAACGGAGATTACTTCGAAAAACAATAAAAGTATTGGCAACTTTCTACATTAAGCCGTTTTTCATTTTCTAAACATTTTCAGTGTTACCTAGGTACTAGTTTAAGTTACTACATTGATGCAATATGTGGTAAAAAACCTCTTACCTCTTTCACATACAAACGGTCTTTCCAAAGGACACGGTAAATCCAGAAACACAGGCTTATCGTGTTTTACTCTTTCCAGTGCGACACAATCGGCACCAGTCTCTGGAACCGGTATGTGCGTTCTATTCAACCACTGGAAGAATATAAGATTTTTTCAGATAATTCTGGTAGTATAAAAAAACATTGAGGGATTTTATAGCAATTTATTTAGATTTGTGTGCTATTTAGGTAAAATTAGAAAACAATATGAGATTTCTTAAGGGGGGGGGGGGGCAACTTAACAGGAAGATACGCCAGCGTGGCTAAGCCCCTTTTTTAAAACCAAATATGAAGTACACTAGAGCAGTCGGAGCCTTATGGTGACTACCGACGCCCAGACATCCTTTTTTTTTTCTTTAACGCCGGGAAATGTTCTGAGGCATACCGCGGGGGAGTGGGTCTCCCCAGGCGGGTATGTGGGACTTACTGCTCCCGAAAGCTGGTAAGTGGAGAAAGCTGGTAAGTGGACGCAGCTCTACCCACTAAAACCCGGCGAGTGCCACCAATGCCGCCTTTGATGAGGTGCCCCGGATCTAATAAACTAACAGGGCACCTCGTCGGCTAGTCAGTCCCTCAAGGGACCGACGCCACCTCCACAGAGAGGTTGTCCCGCATTAACGAACAACCCCTCCCAACGTCGGGACAGTACAATGGGGTGAGGTTCCCATCCTCGCCCCTTACCCCCTGCTCTTTTGTCCCCTCTTCTTATAAGAGGGGCACAAAGAGACCCCGGGCACAATTAGCTTCGCCCAAGGTGCTGGGCACACCTTAGTCACCCACCACCACGTCAAGGCCTGAACAATGGTGGGGCGCCCATAGACATCCGCACAACAAAAAGTTATGCAGATGCGTTACCCTCCTTTTCCCTATCCCGCCCAATGGGCCACCGGAAACCCCGCCTGTGCTCTGTGTAACACTGGCGCCGGTGTACAGCAAGAGGTACTGCCCCGATCGTGCCGGCCCAATTCGGGTGCAAAGCAGAATGGCACTACCTCTTGCGAAGGTCTTGCTGCTTGCAGAAGTTCACCGTAAATGCGAAGATCTATTAAAGTTGAACTTCGGTCACCAATTCTTCTACAGGACACGGTGACTCCACTTATGGGGTGTGGGTTTCCTTGTGCATCGGAAAACATTCCCATTTATTCAAAAATTTAAAAGTATTTCCACACGTGTTGTTTTATTATAGTAAACCTTATAGCTGGTACTAATAATTATACTTACACGTGTACCATCCAGTCACTCAGACGAAGAAGTAGAGACTAGAGACTCTCATCGATACGCCTTGTCACTTTACCACAGTCATGGGGTGACTTTATAATATAATATGTGGGAGTCCACAGTATTATCTCTAGACCATTTGACTATAATAAATAAATGCCACCATGACTCGTAATCAATGCAACACCAACCTTAGTGTTAAAATAAATGGCCTAAAAAATCCTTCTTTTCTTATTAACTTTCTTAATTGGACCTTATTTAATAAAGGTCAGAATCTCAAAAGATAAGGTTCAGAGTGTTTCCAGTGTTCAGAGTTGTCAGTTACTAAAAGCCTACTTTCTGACAACGCTGATAACATAACCAATAAAGGCTAAAAGACCAACATTACCACTGGATACCGCTTCCCGCTGTCTTCGTCTTCATTGGCCAACACGTCTGCTGCGGTCCTGCGCAGCTCCACTCCGTGCCCCCATCTGTAGCCCTCGGGGTCCTCACTGGAGTCCCTTCTTGCTCCAACCCACACAGAATCTAAAGCTATTGACGAGTTTTATGTTAGTTGGACAGACAACACTAACAAATTAAAGATTAAATAGAATTTAAGCAAGTCAGGCAACTCAGATTACTACCACCTACTCTAGTTAAGATTTGAACTAAGCCTGATAAATAAATTTAATGTGTCTTTATTTCATAATTTTATTGATATTCATCATTTCCATCATCATCATTTTTTCAATGAACACCGAGATTATCAATTTTCCGCTGTTCTGTATATTAGGTACTAGCAAACTTATGGAGTGAATATCATTTTCACCATGCTTAATTAATTATTTACCATGCAAACGAAGTCGCGGGCCGAAACTAGTATCTATTCATTTTCTATTAAATCGTGAACAATTTTGAAACATAATATTGCATAACATAAATTATCAATTTATTCCTGTACCGCTAATATGATTTTTATTGCATTGTAAGATAAATGATGTTAAAATGAGCGAGAAAAGGCGGGAAATTGTTTTCTTCGTGTCAATACCGGGTTCATATTTTTTCATAGTTGACGATCAAAAAGACATAGGATCCGGATATTTTGCGACATAAGTGCTAATTAGAGGAGCAAGAAATGGTATTTACCACCTTTTTATTTGATCAATTTCAAATCAAGGAATAAAAATAAATATCCTGAAATTTTAAAAGTAATCGACCATAAAATATAGGTATGACTATTGCCAGTTTTTAAACATAGCTTTATGTAGTAGAACATAATACCTACCTAACATTTATATATGATCAACTGGCTCAGGAAATGAGATATAAAATCCCGGAAAATGAAATTGTTCCCATGGGATAACCAAGGAAAGTGTTAATATTGGCTTGAATTGAGATGATCTTCATCTATACTAATATTATTAAGTAAGTTGGGAAGTAGGGACGGGAAGTAGGGGAACAAGTGTTTCGTGAGCGACGATGGTTTCAAGAAAATGGGGTTTCCCAACTCGCCCTTCACCTAACATCGACGGTGGACTTTACACATACTTAATCATATTGAAATGTTTACCATTTCAATATGATTAAATATGTGTAAAGTTAGCCTATCCCCAACTCCGCATGAGGTTAGCTTATCGCCAACTCCGCATGAGGTTAGCCTATCCCCAACTCTGCATGAGGTTAGCCTATCCCCAACTCCGCATGAGGTTAGCCTATCCCCAACTCCGCATGAGGTTAGCCTATCCCAAACTCCGCATGAGCATGGCATAACTAAACTTTTATAATCTGCTCGACTGATTTCTAGTCCAGTCGGGGCAGACATAAAACTAGCCTGAAATAGAAAAAAATCCGGGGAGTGATTTTTTTTCTTAACATCGGGGTGGTTGGACGTATAAATCTCGATTTTCTAACTAATCCCGGTAGAGGATTCGCCGCCATCTTGTTTTAAAGTTCATTCGTTTTTCTGAAATAACTCGTTAATTTTCAACTTTAGAGCAAAAATGGTGGTATCCAAAGTTGTTGGAAATTTAATTTCTCACAAGTTTGGTCATTATCATTTTTACGCTAGGATCAATATTTGCAGAGTTACTTTGCAGTTTAATAGTTGCAGAGTACTATCAAGTTTATCGAAAAAATCGTAGGTAATGGGTGGAATTTTATTTTCTTCAACTTTGGTTCTCGCACTTGCAATGGATTAGGGTCGGAAGAAAACAAATCGTGGGTTGGAACCGATTACAACCATCGCTGACCCAGCACCGGAGTCTTTGCTCAAATTAATTTCCTGCAAATGCAAATCCAAGTGCGGAAAGATGTGCGGCCGCCGTGAAGCGGGCCTCAAGTGCTCTGTTTTATATCTGCACTGCAGCGGAGAGACGAAAATGTAACAAACATAAGGGATCTCCTGCTGGAGGAAGACTACGATATTGATCCTAGCGTAAAAATGATAATGACCAAATTTGTGAGAAATTAAATTTCCAACAACTTTGGATACTGCCATTTTTGCTCTAAAGTTGATAATTAAGGAGTTATATTGTTTTCTAATGTTTGCGCGAATTTTACTCATTATAATGAAACAATTTTTACGGATTTTATCGCGGTTTATTAAGATTTTTACAAGCCCGACGTTTCGGATACTTTACAGCAACCATGGTCACGGGAGGACGTATCCGAAACGTCGGGCTTGTAAAAATCTTAATAAACCGCGATAAAATCCGTAAAAATTGTTTCATTAACGAGTTATTTTACAAAAACGAAAAAATTGAACTTTAAAACAAGATGGCGGCGAATCCTTTATTACCGGGATTAGTTAGAAAATCAAGATATACTTCCAACCCCAACTTTTAAAAAAAATCGCTGCCCGGAATTTTTTCTATTTAAATGTCTGCCCTGACTGGACTATTCGAATAATGAACGTGCCTACACTTCTTTTTTGCTATGTCAATCCTTGACGACTTTAAAGGATTCTCCATTCATTAATTTTAAATAATATATTAATTATTTAGGCATTATCTAACTATTAACATTTTGTATCATTTATAGTATATTGATGTAGAACTTACAGAACTGAAGCTCAGATAATGCTTCTGCTAGGAAGTCGGCTTTTTCCTTGGTATCCAAAATTGCGAAAGAGCTGTTGTGTTGTCCGCTGTAAAAATATTAAGTTGTAAGGTTGTAACATACTCTTATCATACGTCGGGGTAGATATAGGGCCGCCGGCCGGTCGACCCTCAGCTATATGGGACTACGAAGCAAGTAGTGGGGATCGGCCATCTTGGCATTCATTTAGAGAGGCCTTCATCCAGCAGTGGACAGAAAAAGGCTGATATTTGAGAAATTTCAATGAAATATTATGAAAAGGTACCTAATAGATATGCTAAGAAAAGCTATGACTAATAAATCAAAATCACGAACGATGTCGTCTCTTGTAAACTAAGATGGATAGATGAATAAGTACGCATAAGAGAATGAAAATGATCATGGTACCTTACCGGCACAATATCTTTGCGTTCTCCCATGAGACGGGCAAGTTCTGAATGATGTACTCCTTGTCGTTGAAGATGTAGCTCTCCCAGCGGTCTGAGGATGCCACCGGCACTGCAATGATATATCGAGATGAGAACGATGTTAGCTGTTGACATGGGCGTACCCAGCTAGGGGGGGGGTCTAGATTTATTTAGACCGGATATGGCCGGGGACGAGGCTATAAGGTGGCGGTGCGACTGCCGAGGTCGCTCGATCTAGTGATTAGCTGCATAGAAAGGTTAGGCTTTGGGTCAGACCTGAGAAGATCGAAGCCCTTCTCTTCCACGGGACCGAGCGGGAAGGGCCCTCACCAGGGGCTGCATTCCAGATCGGAAGGGTGAGGGTCAGTATGAGACCCCATATCAAATATCTGGGGATCGTCCTTGACGAAGGGTGGACTTTCGGCCCACATCTCAATGTTAAGACCGAAGATAGTGAAGGCAGACTGCGCGGGGAGACTAATCCCGAACCTCAGAGGAATCAGCGCCGCCTGGAGGCAGTCCGGAGTCTGCTGGAATTTGGCAACGTACGGTGCACCTATCTGGGAGGGTTGAGTAGAGGACCGGACGCAGAGCAGCCGTTAGGCTTTTCACATACAGCTGCCGCGCCAGGTCCTCTCCCACCTTCATATTAGCCTATTGTCTCATGGTAAAACCCACCTGATGGTAAGTGGTCAACGTCGCCCATGAACATAAACGAGTTCATAGACGTCTTCGCACAATTTTTTCATGTGTGTGTGTGTGTGTGTGTGTGTGACGTAAGAAATCTCGGTGCCAGTCCGTCGGGTCCTATCCTTCGTGAAACATTAAAACTGTTTTATGGAAAAAACAATTCCACGAAGTGCATAATTGATATAATATAGTTTTCTAATGTTTACGCGAATTTCACTCATTACTTATAATTGAACAACTTTTACGGATTTTATTGCGGTTTATTAAGATTTGGACATGCCCGATGCTTCCAATACATTACAACAACCATGGTCACGGGGAAAAAAAGGACTGACGTCGGGCATATAAAACTCTAATAAGCCGCAATAAAATCCGTAAAAGGCTCTCCCAACAGACCTCAACGGATTTCAAGGAACGGAATCTATACGAATTGCACAAAATATGCTAGTCCCTAAAAGAAAATAAGAAGATACATACCTCTGTATTGCTCGCTATAACTCGCAAAACACGATTTTAAACATATAATAAAAGCTATTTGAAATAATATAAGCATTTTTAATATCCTTGCACCCACTTGATCAGTTAAAGTAACTGTGCTCTCTAATACACCGTACGTTATAAGATAAAATAAACAAAGGTGCATTGATATAAAATAAATGAGATGCGTTTTGTGTCAAGCGGCCTCTTGCTTTTTTATGTCGCTGAACAAATAATTATCATCATATATTTACATCATTTTTATAAAATACAATAATATTACGAATATGTAGGAGGCGTGTAGGATCACTTTATAAACTGTCTCAATAGATATCTTATTGAGACAATTGTTTTAATTATTTATTTATTCCCATGAATGTACTAAATACATAGGTGATATTAAAAAAAAATAAACCAGTTCTATACATTCTACCATAACATGGTGTGTGAAAATAAAACTTTACATAAATAAACAATTAATATAATTTAACAGGAAAAAATAGTTACAATTAAATAAACTTGATAAATTAAATACAACATGTCATTAAAATCATTGTCAGAGAATAACAGTTTCAAAATAATTGATTATAATGGTAATTAGAAAGTCACATTTTATCAATACACAATTTAAATTAAATACATAATATGTCGTTTTCCACCGCCACCATTTACATTATAAAAACATTTCTCTGCAAGCCATGCTGTTACATTTTTTTAAATTTATTAAATGGTAAATCTTGAAATTTATAAATAATTAAATAGATAGTCCCGACTCACGCACCCACTGTGCGTGAGTCCCAAAAAAATACAACATAGGTTATACGAGGTCATTTCGATTCAGTTATATAGCGATCAAATAATAAAATAATAGTTCGAATCCCGCCAGGGAGCAAAAACATTTTCTGTGAAAGCGTTCATAGATATTATTATTACTATTATGTCACTTCTGTACTTAATTATTTTGCTATGGCTTTGCCTGCAATTGACACTGATACATTTTACACATTGATACCCACTATTGGGCTATTAGAAATACTAACTTCTGGCAACACTCTCCCGATACGTCATTTCGGGGCAATAATATTATTTATGTTGATTAACCTCAAAATGGTGTTAAAATATCTTAAAATAATATAGTCATGTGTGTATTTATGTGTGAAACGATATTTCTTCAGACTATTTGGTCACTTTTATATTGTTTTTACACCATAAAATTATACAAACTAAACTCACATGGAATACTGCTCTCACCTCTGGGCTGAAGCGCCCCAATATCAGCTCCTTCCATTTGACCGCATTCAACGCCGGGCGGCTCGAATCGTCGACGACAATGTTATCTCCAATCGGCTTGATTCTTTGGCGCTGCGTAGAGATGTCGGATCGCTCTGCATCTTCTACCGCATCTACCACGGGGAGTGCTCTGAGGAATTGTTCGGACTAATACCTGCAGCAGAATTCCATCACCGGACATCGCGGAAAAACTCCAAATTTCACCCATACCATCTCGATGTCCGGAAATCCACAACATCTCGATTTTTACGGCATTTCCTGCTTCGCACGACTAATATATGGAATCAGCTGCCTCCTACGGTGTTTCCGAACCAATACGACTTAGGGGCCTTCATGAAAAGAGCATACTCATATCTGAAAGGCCGGCAACGCACCTGCTAATCCACTGGTGTAGCGGGTGTCTATGGATATCGTTCTTCACTTACCATCAGGTGAACCGACTATCCGTTTGCCCCCTCTTCTATATAAAAAAAAATTCAATGTAAGTAAATATTTCCTCCATTGCCAGATTCGTAGCTTCGTCAGGTCAGGACGACCCATTTTAGCTCCAGTGGCAGGTTTTAAAAAAATAGCATAGCAATCTCGATGATACTTAGCTTCAGCAGCAACTAAATCACATTCAAATTCGACTCGAGCAAGAACAACTTTTGCTATAGCATCGTCACAAGTCCGAGCTGTTTCCAGAATTGAATCTTTAAATTGAAGTGTACAATTATTACTTTTTTTTTTTTTCTTTCTTTTTTTTTTAATTCGACGGCGAAAATCTGAGGATTTTCTTCTCTCATACTCTTCATTCAATTTCTGGCCACAAAATAAGCCAGCCAGCTAATAATAATAATAATAATGACGATAACAACTTCTATGACTTTTTGAATCGTTATATCTCAGAAACGGTGGCTCGTAGGAAAAAAAATTGATTCTTTTTTTATAGATAATTATATGATCTACAATTTTTGTCAAAGGTACTTTTATGATAAAACTTACCGTTTTGCTGAAAATCGTGAAAAACTCATTTTCTTGACCTTTGACCTTGAATATTTTTTTTCCATACACGGGAATGATGGGGAACTTTTAAATATTATTTATAATTATGTTTTGAACAATTTAACTGATTTTCAGCTTGTTGGGATTTTATGTACCTTCACTCTCATTTTTTGGTCTAGAGTGACCGGACTAAAATTTCATAATACTACATTTGAAGGATAAACCAATGTCTTAATTACTATACAAAACTTTTTGCGTTGTATTTATGATTCTAGTTTTTATTTCACATCACGGGTTCGAACGTGAAGTTAATTGTTCAATACAAATGTTTTTGATGGATACGTTATAATATTTTCAAAATACCCACCCGAGTGATGTAATCAGTTGTACTTTCTACGTACGACGTAACTGGCTCTTGCCCGCAGATTTGCCCACGTGTTAGTCCGGTAATTCGCACCGGACTGATACCTTTTTTTTTTTTTTTTTCGCTGGGGAATGCGTTTAGGCATAACACCGGGTCCGGGGGGGGCCGGAGGTTATGTGGGACTCTCTGCGCCCGAGAAGGTGGTAAGGTGGACGCAGGCTCTACCCACTAAACCCCAGCGGTGTTCTCCTCGTCGTCTGGCTGACCCGGCGCGAGAGCTATTGACGTCCGCACCGGGCCACAACGGTGTGCCATCTGGCACTCTCCTCTGGAGGCAGGGGGGTCGACATCCCCTCCTCCTACTCCGCTTAAGGCATCCTGAATACACAAGGGTTAAGGCACCCTTGTGTGTTCAGGATGCCTTAAGCGTGACCTTAAGCGCGCGCGGCGGATCCCCCGATCGGCCGCGCACTGGTCCCTCACGGCGGTGCTACCGCCTGTCGCCGCCGTGCTCTCCTGCGGGAAGAGGTGCCAGTACGCTCTCTCTCCCGCTCTGCCTCCTCCTTCTGCGACATCACTACCTCGCAGAACGAGAGGACCGCCTGCCATGCGCTCTCACTGTCAGTCATCGCTCGGATGACCGCAGGGAGCGACAGGTCCGCGCCCACTTCAGCGATAAGTGGCGCCCTTTCCTCTGCCCAAGCTGGGCACTCCGCCAGGGTGTGGTCTGCAGTGTCTTCACTGCTGCCACAGTGATGACACCCTGGCGAGTCCTCCTGCCACCTTCCACAGATACCTTCCAAAGCAGCCGTGCCCCGTCAGGATCTGCGCAAGGTGGAAGGTGATTATACCGTGCCATCGATCAACCCACTGCTCCAGGATTGGACTGACGGCCGACACCGTGCGATGACCCGCACTCGGCTCATCCAGCCGCTCCTTCCACTCGCGGAGCACTCGCCTTCTCATGAGCCTCCGACCGGACTGATACCTAATACTCAACTTATTATGTCAGTTGTTTTTTTTTCTTTATCGCCGGGAAATGCTCTGAGGCATACGCGGATATATATACTGCTAGTCAGTTCCGCAAGGGACCGACGCCACCTCCACAGAGGGGTTGTCCCGCACCACAAAACTCCTCCCAACGTCGGGACAGTACAATGGGGTGAGGTTCCCATCCTTGCCCCTCGCCCCCGGCTCTTTTGTCCCCTCTTCTTATAAGAGGGGTACAAAGAGCACCCTCGGCTCAAGGTGCTGAGCTCACCCTAGGCTCCTGAGCCCCACCGCCACGTTAAGGCCTGAACCACGGTGGGGATGTTAGTTGGATAGGCTAACGGGCAAACGAGCCACATGATCGTAAGTGGTCAGCGTCGCCCATAAACATAAACAAGTTCACCTAAGAGAATGCCATTGCATATGACGAATATGACGAAAGATGGTAAGTCTCGGTTCCAGTAATTCACTCCCTGTGCTTGCCTGCGTGCCCTTTTAGTAATAGTACTGTGGTAGTAGTACAGTAAGAACTCGGTTAACTCAATATGGTAATAATGTAATATTAAGACGCGACTCCACCGCTGCGCATGCTGTGCATGAGGACGCGCCGCATTTTATCTGCATGGATACATTTGTTTGACAACGAGGGTCTACGTTTTTACTGCGGTACATACTATACACTTTATACGAATATAAACCCATGACTATGTAAGTCTGTAGCGTGCCACACCACGGTGCACGGAGAGGCTACGCAAGTGCAATCTGCAGTCCACGGACACGTTATTCATGAATTGACGTCACATGACCCAGTGTTGAGCTATATAAATACGTAGTATTGCTATATAGTTATTAGATTGTGGCTATATAAGCGCCTTTTAGAGCAAGCCACGCATGTAATAATGATGTCAATTGATGCTTAGCGTGTAGGTGGTTTGCAGTAGACACAATCACATACATTTTCTTGCAAAGCGAAGCCTTAACAGTTAGCACACGTGCGTAGCCTCTTTGGCGCCGCGGTGGAGCCGCTCCTTTATATTGGTTGGATTATTAAAATCTAAAACCGGATTGTACATATTTAATTTTGTGGATACTACTTCACCAAAACACTCCTCATGACAGCGTCTACTCGAACCCCGCCTTCGCCCGGGATGATTCCTTTGACTTTTTCGTAGTCGTAAAATTTTTGTTTTTTTTTTTAATATTTACATTATAAAAAAACTCCTTTTTAATTCTATTACTTTATAATTTATTGAGTTTTTTACAAGCCCAACGTTTCGGATACTTTATGGCAACCATGGTTACGAGAGCACTCTGTAGAAGTATTTTTACTATAAAAATTATTGAATTTCATCTACCCTTGGCCTTATATTAGGTCTTTACCTATGAAATTGCCGTTTTGTATGAAAAAATTTAAACTATTTTTTTTTCATATGTTTTTATTTGTATTAATCAAATCACCCATGCAATCAATGCATCTTTGCCAACGCAGTGGCAGTTTATTGATGCCCTTCGTAAATAAATCAGCTGGGCGGGAAGCAACAAATACTTCAAAGGCATTTTGTTACCCAAATCCAAATGTTAAAAGTTATCCAAATTCTGGAAAAAGTAGTAGTCTGTAGGCGCAAGGTCTGGTGAGTAAGGCGGATGACGGAGAGCTTCCAACCCCAGTTCTTGCAACTTTTAGAACGTCTGCTGTGCAGTATGAGTGTGCGCGTTGTCGTGTAGGAGCAGCGGAGACGAGCGATTGACCTATGCTGGTTGGAGATGTGCCAGTTTCTCCATCATTGTGTTCAGTTCTTCACAGTACACATCTGCAATAATACTCACCCCGTTTGGTAAGAAGCTGCGATGAATCACACCGGCGCTAGACCACCAAACAGTGACCATCACTTTTCTAGGGGTAAGTTTTCGTTTAGGGCATTGTTTAGGTGCTGAGCCAGGATCCAACCAACTTGCTGAGTACTTGCGGTTATCAAACAGAATCCATTTTTCATCGCAGGTAACAATGCGGTTCAAAATTCCTTCATTTGTGTGTCTGTTGAGCAGTGCAAGGCACGTCTCGACGCGTACTACGACGCGCTGGTGATCATTGAGTTCGTGGGGCACCCATTTGTCAAGCTAAAAAAGCTAACCTTGCCAATTTGACGCAAATGGATCAATATTGTTTTGACGCTAACGTCGAAAGCTGCTGCTAATTCAGCCGTAGATTGGTAGGCCGTAGGTATCATCAGCTTCCACAATCGCCTTTAATTCGTCATTGTCGACCAAAGTCTTCGGACGACCGCGAGGTTCATTTTTCAGGTCGAAATTTCCAGAACGAAAGCGAGCAAACAACTTAAGGCTGACGATCTTTGCGCCGTGATTCTACAACACCGATTTTGTGCTACGGAACCTTTTAGATTTCTTAAAATAGTTGTATCTGTCCCACGTTAACGCGACATAAGTAAACTCGTTATTGGAGTCCCCGTCAGATCTTCATTAACGCCAAGCCTCCAGCGAGCTTTGCCAAGGGTTTAATTGCAAAAATCGCGGTTCACAGCCGTTATGCGCTCGCGATACAAGAACAGAAAATACGTGGAGTCGTGGTATAATTTTACGTTTGTGGTGAATTTATAACGCCAAATCCTATGATAATCAAGTACCATAACAATATAAGTAAATATTATAATATTATATATCATAGTTATAATATTGAAGTAATGCCGGTAGAATAGAAAATATGATAAACGTTACGTTATAATGATGGAAGATTCGGAAGAAGCGCAACGGCCTGGGCACCCATGTAACAGCTAATCTGTAAACTCCTCTAACGAAATATCTTTACACGTTATTTAATAAGTGTTATATTTTGGACTACTGTAAATTATATTTTGGGCTATCGACAATTGTAAATTTGACTGTTTTTTGTGTGACCATGCGCAGAGAGCTTGTCCTTTAAGCTTCGGGTACTAGTTATGCGCAAAAGATTTGATCCCAGATTGATGATGTTGCTCCCGTAGCATGGTTTCGGAAGGAAAAAAGAGGAAAAGAGAGGAGACCTGAGTAGAATTTAAGTTGTGCGTATCAATCATGCCATGAGCCTAATAATTTAAAAATAGTCAGTCTAAATCAAAATCAAATCAATCAAAAAAAAATATATAATAGTACCAACAGAGTATCTTTTTGAGTCTACCACCGGTTCCTAGGCAAGCCCACTGAGAAGAACCGGCGAAACAAACTCAGTGGAATTAATATTTATAAATATTTTATAACAAATTTTACATGTTGTTATCCTGAAATGCCTGGAAGGTCCAATGCCCATCAGTAACAAAATTCATAATATCAATTTTGAAGTCGTTTTTAATTTTTAAATCGTACGAGTGGCAACGGGGCATGATACTCTTATATATTTTCATGCATGCAGCGCGTTACCGCCCTAAGCCTGAAAGCCAGCTCCACGCAGTCCACATTCCTCCCACCTGTTACACGGGTACCGATACATGCAGCAATAAAACCGGGCCCTCGGTCGCCACCGCACCATTTCCCCGCCGACCGTCACTCCAACTCCATTTAACTCCCCGGCTCAGGTAAGTTCCTCAAAGTTAATTACGAAGATTTATACAAGTTTAATTATTGTTCATAACCGTTTTATTTTTTTTCCCATTTATAGTACCTACGTATTATGATGAATATGTTTTTTTAAGCGTTTGATTTTTTTTTCTTACATTTAATAAAATTACAAGATAGGTATTCGCTATTAGTTTAAAAAAATAATATGGCTAATTATGACCTACTTCTGATTATTTTTTGCAATAAAAATATAATTTTATAGTTTAATATTTATAATTTCGAAAAAAGAGATTAATGTAGCTTAAATAATTATCAAACATAAAAATGAGTATTTAAAATATGATGTAAAAAATTGTATGTTAATACTTTTTATGTTGTTAATAATATGTTTTTACATTTTATACATAACGATTTTTCATTTTTCTAAAATATAATTAACACCTTTTTTAATTAAAAAAGTAAAGTTAAGTTAAAAAAATAATAAAATCTATTAACATTTTATAATTTTGTGTAAATTTTATCCGTCTTACATAAAATAAATATGATAACTTAAATTTCAGCCATTGCAGTAGCAGCATTGTTTAAATTTATTATAAAGTTGATGATGTTTATTTGCTCAATTGAAAAAATGCTTTAAAAGCCGCGACAAGATCTGTAAATACAAAGTTTTATTTAATAATAGAAATTCGAGTAAACATAGGAAATTGAAGCTTAGTTTTAATAGTGTATTGTGTGTTTTACGCTCTCTCAAAACATTACAATTAACCTTTACACTAAGAAGTCCTCCTCTTTATTTCTTCTTCTAGTTTTTATATTTTATATTAGTTGATGGGCAAACTGGCAGACGTGCCTGATGGTAAATTATTACCTGAAACTAGCAAACACCACTTATTTATGTGTTGGTAGTATGGTGGTAACTACGGACAGGCTGCAAGCGCGTCTTTTTAGGTAAAGTTATAGCATTTTTCTAAAGAAAAATATTTTTTTCTTTTATTTCCATGTGTTTGTATAGGCTATTGACCATTCTGAGAGTTAAATAAATGATAAGGCTGTTTTAACTTGGGCAGGATCGGGGGTGTGAACATACTAAGGGTAATACCGCCCAGGGCAATACAACCTTTTTTATTTAAATTTGTTTTACCTCATTCATTATGGCTGGTAAAACAAATAAATCTGAACGCCTTCGGCCATTCTTGATGACCCTTTACTCGACAAATGCTTTAACTTCAGCGCGCTACTTGTTTTAGACTTACAGCATTTAAATTATGTAAAATATTGTAGGATTTCATATAAAAACTAAGACGCTTTCAAGCCCTCTAGTATGCGGTCGGTAATGTGTCGGTAAACACTTACCACCAGGTGAACCGACTGTCCGTTTGCCCCTTTTGTATAAAAATAATAATTTAAAACTAAAGTACTTGCTATGAGAAGTCGACGTAAAAGCTTAAAAATAGAATTGCAAAGATTATGGTAAGAGGTAGTGCCATGCTGTTTTGCAGCCGAATTGGGCCGGCACGACCGGGGTATATACCTCTCGCTCACATTATACCAGCGTCAAGTGACAGCTATGCTGTCGCGTTTCATGCGGTTTGTGAGTTTCTGGTGGCCCATTGGGGGATAGAAAAAAGGCGGGTAACGCGTCTGTTGTGGGATATCTATGGGCGGCGGTAGTCACCATAAGGCTCCGACTGCTCGGTTGCCTCCTTATGACATAAAAAAGACAAATTTTAAGCTCACAATTACCACTATCTCTTATAGGTAGGATGAACCTAAGAACCTCAAAGCTATTAAAACTAAATTACAAAACTTTTAAAAACCTCTAATATCGGCTTATGTTGATCACGAAGCTAGTTCCAATCAGAACCGTAACATACTTTTTTTATCCTACCTTGGTCCCCCATTGGGCGGGATAGGGAAAAGGAGGGCTTCTGTCTTGATAATCTCTTCAAAACCTCCCAATAAAAAAAAATTAAAAAAATATTCAAGAGCGTTTGTGTGGTAAAGGATATTAAAAAGTAAAAGATTTTATAGAAAATACCACGTTTTGGGAATAGGGCGTTTCTCCCAGGCATTTCAGGATAACAACATGTAAAATTTGTTATAAAATATTTGAAAAGATTAGTTCCATTGAGTTTGTTTCGCCGGTTCTTCTCAGAGGGTTTACCTTAGAACCAGTGTTAGTCTCAATTGACGTTAAAAAAAATACTCTGTTGCTACTAGTTTGATTTTGATTATTTATTTTGTGGTAATTTTGCTTAAGGAATGAAACTCTAAACAGAGAAAAAGGGTGGGCAGTAGTTTAAGTGGAAGGCTGTTTTTAAGAAATTTACTTTCATGTATCTCATGTCATGCCATCCTTTTTTTTATGCTCTGACGAGTCCAGCTGGTAGATGGACGCAGCTCTACCCACTAAAACCCGGCGAGTGCCACCAATGCCGCCTTTGGTGAGGTGCCCCAGATCTAGAAAACAAACAGGGCACCTCGACGGCTAGTCAGTCCCGCAAGGGACCGACGCCACCTCCACAGAGGGGTTGTCCCGCACCACAGAACAACCCCTCCCAACGTCGGGACAGTATAATGGGGTGAGGTTCCCATCCTCACCCCTTGCCCCCTGCTCTTTTGTCCCCTCTTCTTATAAGAGGGGTACAAAGAGCACCGCCATCTTTAATCTGTGACATATTATAAATCTAAGCATAATATGTCACAGATTAAAGATACAGTTAGCACTTTCTGCGTAGATAGGACTGTATTGATGTATCATAGGGTAGTTTCGAATAACTTTGTAATGATAGGACGTATGACACCTCAGTCCTCCCGTGACCATGGTTGCTGTAAAGTATCCGAAACGTCGGGCTTGTAAAAATCTTAATAAACCGCGATAAAATCCGTAAAAATTGCTTTATTATCATGGTGGGGATGTCATGCCATCCTATAACAGCACTCGCTAAAGCGTCTCGTCGTAGACAGATCGTAGTTGATGATGACAGATGATGACAGTTGATGATTTGTATAACCTAGCCACTATCCGGTGGCTAATCGCCTTGATAACCATCCAAATTCGGTTACATACACAATATGGCTAGGATATTTTAAGGAAATTTATCCCTTACGTTACACTTAAAGTCCGCCCTTGCCATAACAAAAGAGCGGTATTAGAGAACAAGAGGAATTTTCCTCAATTTCCTTTGTCAGGGTTTTTTTTTCATTTACAAAAGTGAATTTCACAAGATGCTTCTTGGCTTGTACATAAAATATAAAAAATCACAATGAGTTCTTATTACCTACGATGCAAAAAGGTATTATAGGTTCCACCGCTATGTGTCTATTTGTGCCATCATATTTCTCAAACGAATGAACTCATTTAGGTACGGTTTTTTAATTGAAACTTAAAATCAGGTTTTCTAGCTCCGATTCTTAAACATGTTTCATGAAAATAGGCTCGGCCGATTGAGGTTTTTTATTTTATACGTTTTTTTTTAATTTCTTCTTAAAATCTTCTTGACATAGGATCCTTTTTACATATACAGTAATTAAAAAAAATCGAATCAACAAAGGAGTTTTACACCGTTGATGGATTCGAACTCCGTAATGCCAATAAGTTTCCCTAAAAAATATTTTAAAGTTCATACTTATCACATAGATATGAAATTTGGGCGTTTAGAGTGTCGGATTGCACCAGTCTTCAAAATAAGATGAAGGTCCATGATAGCTTACGTCAATATTTGGCGTGTCATACGTGTGTCACCAGACAAACTATGAAAGTCACTTGCCCTGTTCGTCGAGGGCTTTGTACTTTTACGCTTAAAACTTTGCACGTAAAAACTTTCTTTATTGTTTCTTTTATCTACTTAAGTCAATTTTCAAAGCGGAAAGGTTTAATGCGCAAAAAAATTCTGGTGGGAGGTATCTATACTATACTTATGTCGCGCTCCCTCTTACATAGTACCATCACTGGTACCATCACCCTGCACGTTTCTTCCGTGAAACAACCTGTGTTTCGGAGAGAAGGGCAGGAGAGGCAGTAATGACTGCACCATGTCTTCTCATGGTACATACGTATTGAGCGCCACCTGCAGTCTGCTATACTCTGTAGTCTGCCGGAGTATGGCGACGCCAAATAAGGCTCAACTGCACTCGCCACAGCGGGCGGGTAAGAGTGATTCGGGGGTATCGTACGGTATCGTGGGCGGCAGCCACTGCCCACCGGTAACCCCCCGTGGGAGCTCGTGGCGGAAGTTCTTGCCGAGACGCACTCCTATGACTCGGATAGGAGGGCTCTTGGCGAGAACCTTACGTTGGACGGGATCCTACTTGAAAACTTGGGAGGCTGGTACTTATGTGGGACTCTTACCGCACCCCAAGATGTTACTGTTTACCTCATCGACGGGGTCGTGGCTGCCCTTGCGGACTCTCCTCCAGGAACTAGGAGCCTTACAGCTCGGGACGGTGGTGCGGGCGACCATGCCCCGATGAGCCACCCGCTTGTTATTTTATGTTCATGGGCGACGCTGACTACTTATCATTAGGTAGCTCGTTTGCCTATCCAAGTAAAATAAAACAATTAAAATCTAGTACAACGTGCGTAACTAGTTAAATTTTAAGAGTAATTCAGTCTCCCTATACAGATCATTAAGCATTATATTATATCATAGAACATTTCCCGGCTATAAAGAAAAAAAGGCCTATATTCAGCAGTGGACGGATAGAGGCTGATCATGATGATGATGATATAAATCAATTTTAGCTAGTCGGTAACTTTATAAAATTTAAGACATTTAATGTTGCATGAATTACTAAACTCACAATAATTAACTCCTCACTGTCATTTTCTCTTTATTGTTTGGTGGTTCGTTTGCTCGTTTGGCTAATCAAGTAAAATAAAAAACATTAAAACAAATATAATAATTTTTAGAAATCATAATAAATATTTTTAAAGAACGTACTATTTTAAAGTATCTTAAAAGTAGGATGGAGATGAACGGAGAGATGGCACAGAACTAAAGGTTTCCATTATTTGAATAAAAATCCAAGGCTAATAATACGTTAAATGTAATTTTTTACGTCTGCTAATCAAATTTTATTTCATCCTTTATACGTTATAAATATCACCGAGTCAAAGAAAAAGATGGCTTTGTTAGCCCACGCGAGGATGAAAAAAAAATTAGTTGAACAAAATGTCTATAATAGTAAATGGAATTACAAAAGAAAAACCCTTTAACCACTTACTCAAGTAATTATATCGATCCCATTTGATGTCTTTATACATTGTTGTCACCTACAAAACAAGGCCTGTCCATTGAAGGCTTTCATCGCATGAAGCTTTAGTTAAGTTAACTTTTATTTCCTTTTAAGTTTATCGTAAAAGGATTAGATGGCGAACGCAGAATGATACATAATACAATAACTGTTATATATTAATACATAATCAACAATAAATCTTGTATTCTTTTGTAAACTTGTTGCGCACACGAATATGTGTAAGATTTGGGATAATAAAGTTTCTGTAGAATATGCACTCCTGTTTAGGAAAGCTAACATTAATGTACATGCTTTATAAATCATAAAGTAGTGTTAAGGTTGAACTAGTCGACGGTGCGAACCCTAACAAAATGATTGCTGTCTCACCTGACATAGTGCGCGAACATGTGTGCTAGAATGAAATGCACAATGATTCATTGCGAAAATGCCCTTTTAGCAAAAAAGTTATTTTAGAAAAACTATTAAGTGTATCTTTTTAAAATAAACTTATTTCAACTTATGAATAACTAAACTAAGTCTGTACGGGCTTTCGTGCTCTGTATACTATATATTTTCGCCCAAATTTGGGCTTAAATCAGTGTTGAAATACTAAAGTTTAGAAGCTTGTATTTTTTTATGTATATATTTTTTGCGATTTTGGGTACATACGGACATAGATATCTACGAGATCAATTTATATTATCGTTAGTTTTTAATGGTCAACGTCAAACATTGTAGTAATTACTGTTCTGCGTTTGTATGGAAAGATGAGTGACTTGTGTAACCTTAAGATGCTATTGAGATGATAATATTTCTTACACGAACATTTTTATATAGAATTACTTCAAGGACACCTCTTTATTTTATTTTACATCGCTCTTAGAGTCTCTTTTTAGAAGAGAGGGCAAACGGATAATCGGTTCACCTGATGGTAAGTGATAAGCGACAACCGTAGACACCCGCTAAACCAGAGGATTTGCTGATGTGTCGCCGGCTTTTCAAATATGAGTATGCTCTTTTATTGAAGGTCCCTATTGAAGTCATGTATTTGCTTACCGATTGAACCGAATAGTCAGAAATGTCTAATAAGAAAAAAACGTTTTAATTTACATTCCGCTTGTTTTGGGGCCAAGAAAACCGGTGAAACGAATATAATTCACGAATAAAGCATGAAAATATATTAATGACGTCACTCGATCAAAAGCAACCAATAATTAACTGCCAGCTCCGGCGGTATTTGGAGGAGCACCTGCTGATTAGCGATCGCCAATATGGCTTTCAACGGAATCGTTCAGCTGGTGATCTTCTAATATTCCTAACGCATCGATGGGCGGAGGTAGTTGAGAGCAAGGGGGAAGCACTGGCGGTTAGTTTGGACATAGCGAAGGCCTTTGATCGGGTGTGGCATAAAGCACTTCTAGCGAAGCTACCATCATATGGGCTTCCCGAGAAATTATGTAAGTGGATCACCAGTTTTTTAGCAGACAGGAGCATCAAGGTCGTTGTCGACGGTACATGCTCGGACCTCAAGTCTGTTAATGCTGGTGTTCCGCAAGGCTGTGTACTATCTCCAACCCTGTTTCTTCTGCATATCAATGATATGCTGCAAACCAGCGGCATTCATTGTTATGCAGATGACAGCACTGGAGATGCCTTATACACTGGCCGCTCTAATATTTCTCGGGAACAAGTCGATGAGTGTCGGAACAAACTTGTGTCTGAAATCGAGTCTCTGCTGGCCAGAGTCTCGGAATGGGGACGACTTAACCTGGTCCAATTTAACCCCAACAAGACACAAGTTTGCGCGTTTACCGCCAAAAAATCACCCTTCGTCGTTCCTCTACGATTTGAAGGCACTCCCCTAACTGCCGCAGCCAGCATTGGGATACTTGGCGTCGACATATCGAGAGATGTGCAGTTTCGTGGTCATTTGGAAGGAAAGGCTAAACTAGCCTCTAAGAAACTTGGCGTGCTCAATACGGCGAAGCAGTATTTCATGCCTTCACACCGTCTTCAATTATACAAGGCGCAGATCCGGCCTCACATGGAATACTGCTCTCACCTCTGGGCTGGAGAGCCCCAATATCAGCTCCTTCCAATTGACCGCGTCCAACGCCGGGCGGCTCGAATCGTCGATGATAATGTGATCTCCAATCGGCTTGATCCCTTGGCGCTGCGTAGAGATGTCGGATCGCTCTGCATCTTCTACCGCATCTACCACGGAGTGTTCTGAGGAATTGTTCGGATTAATACCTGCGGCAGAATTCCACCACCGGACATCGCGTAAGAATTCCAAATTTCACCCACACCATCTTGATGTCCGGAAATCCACAACATCTCGATTTTTACGGCATTTCCTGCCTCGCACTACAAATATATGGAATCAGCTGCCACCTATGGTGTTTCCGAACCGATACGACTTCGGGACCTTCGAGAACAGAGCATACTCACATCTAAAAGGCCGGCAACGCACCTGCTGATCTCCTGGTATAGCGGGTGTCTGTGGATGTCGCTATTCACTTACCATCAGGTGAACCGACTGTCCGTTTGCCCCCTCTTCTATAAAAAAAAAAAAAAAAAAAAAGCGGATTGCCCAAGATTCATCTTTTAATATTAGATTGTTGCATGTTCTTCAGCTTACATTCATAATAATTTTGTGTAATGTGTAGGTATATGCTTTACATGTACTGAAAAAATCGTGATTGATCGAATATAGTCTACATATAAAAATACTTTTGCTCTACATATAAGACTGTTAAATGTCATGACAATTGTAATGATGATTTATAACAAAATCTGTCTTTGATAGTTATTCCAGGGACACTTCACAGTTACTTTTCACATGAAGTACTTAATTATGTTGTAAATCTTTTCCCATAAAAAGTTTGGAAATAGCATATCTATTTCGGTTTCTTCAGGCCACGTTAATTTACAGGCAACTCTTTAAGCAGTGATTAACATCCATTAACTGCTTTAATTGCTAATTGGGGGATTTGTTTGCGAATTAATTGTAATCTTTACGATGTAGTGATTTAAATATAGGTACATTAAACTTTACATGTTATTTAAAACAAATAAGGCGTTATTAACTCGTAATTCTTGGCTTTCTAAAACGTCAAACTTATTTCGTCGTCAATCATTTATAAATACCATGCACATGCCATGCACCATATCTGTGCATGTAAAATATTGGTTTGTTCGTATTTTTACACTCCTCATTAGCAAAGCGTAAGGTCTCGACATGTCAAAATAAAAATAATATTTTTTTAATATTTTATTTAATAATAATAATTATTTTAAAAAAATCCCGACTGCAAAAAATAGCTATTAACTGAAAAGGGAAATACAAGCTCTACAATGTAGCGTGAACAGTATACAGTGAACCGTGTATTATATTTAATTCGATATTTACTTAAACAATATTATTAGTATTTTAATGTATTAAAATGTTATTTATAAGTTTACAATAAAATTTATACAAGCGGGGACCAACAAACTACAAAACACTTCATTAAATTGATCGAACATTAACACAACCATTTTGTACAAATCCATGTAAATTACTATTAACCAAATTTATTTGAATATTAGTTCGTATAAATAAACGTATAAATTATTTTTTTAATACATTAAAATATTATATAATATGTTGTATAAGTAAGTCTCATATAAAATGTAATACCTACACGGTTAACTGTTATACTCTTCCCATTCAATTTTAGAGCTTGTCTTTCCCTTTGGTGGCTATTATTTGCAGTCGGGATTTTTGTTTATCATTAATTATTTTTATTTTAGAATTTTTAGTTGATTATTAGCAAATAAGTGACCCAAATTAGAAAGCTTAAAGCAGAACTTGCAAGTTAGTAAGTTCTTTATTTTTAAGGTAATTAATGCGGAGAGTTCAGATGCTTACTGAGTTAAGTTCCCGTAGAGCAGTGGTTCTTAACCGGAGGTCCCCTGACCACTCGTAGTCCCTGGATTCATTCCAGGTGGTTTGTGATTTCCATCTGTCGACGCTTCTGGGTAATAAATGGATTTCGATGCTTGACCGAAATCGGTTGGTCGGTTCCTTATGCGGTATGCACAGATTTTTTTTGTTTATGGGTGAGTTTTTTTACTATTAAGCAATATTTTAACAAAAAAATTAGCATATTTATGCTCAAAGCTTCCCAATTAGTCAACAGAGTATACCGTGGACATTATCCGACTTCAGTGCTGGTTTGCTGGGGTGTTAACTCTCAGCAGGGAGTGACTGAGCCATATTTTTGTGAAAAAGGTATCAAAACATCGGCACTAGTGTATCAAGATACCATACTTGAGAAGGTAGTTAAGCCCCATAACAACAACATGTTCAATAACCAAGAATGGTCCTTTCAGCAAGACTCAGCGCCGGGTCATAACCCTCGATCCACCCAATCTTGATTAGAAATCAACGTTCCGAACCTATTCAGAGCTTAAGACTGGCCTTCATATCCTGAAGGACGTCCTGAAGGAGGGCCCGGGCCCGGGACTTTTCGGGCGGTGACGAGTGAGGCAGAACACAGAGGGGAGGTGGTGGTCGCGGTGTCCTTGGACATCGCGAACGCCTTCAACAGCCTCCCTCACAGAAGGCGCTGAATAAATTCGGAGTCCCCACGTATCTAATGAGGCTGTGAAAGGCGCCGAGAGGAGGGTAGCCTGCGAGAACCAGTGTGGGTCCGTAGAGTGGCGGCGAGTCGGGTGCGGTGTCCCACAGGGATCGGTTCTAGGACCGATGTCGGTCCCTTGAGGGACTGACTAGCCGTCGAGGTGCCCTGTTTGCTCAACAGTTCCGGGGCACCTCGCTAAAGGTAGCATTGGTGGCACTCGCCGGGTTTTAGTGGGTAGAGCTGCCACCTTACCACCAAAAAGAAGGCAAAAAAATATATTGTGGCAAGTGAGATTATGAGGCGTGGCTAAGGAGGCGTGCATTTTGGATTTTCCAAACTTTTCTTATTTACAGTTAATAAAGTCTAGTGCTACATACTACAAAATTATATGCATCCTGCCTGTGTATATTTGTCAACATTTGCTATATTTCGTTATAGCTCATTATAAAATCTTTTTTATTATTTGTTCATTTTCGCTCATTATCTTGACAATTATATATGTTCAGTGGTACATATATCGTAACCCTCATATATCATAATACACACCAATAAATCCACAAAAGGAATTTATATTTTTGAGACTACATTGAGCTACATACAATTGACGCCTGATGTAACTTAATTACAAATTTCAAATTAGCAAATACTTTAATCTTCGTCATAGTTGCCATATCAAAGACGTAGATTCTAGACACGTCGGATATTGTTTTCACGCATGGCATCACCGTAACGAGAAACGTGAGAAAATTGGCACCAACAATATTTTGGTTTGGAACAACTTTAAAATTTGAATGCGTTACATTTTATTTGAATAAAAATTTAATGTGATAAAAGAAACAATATGATATTATAATTTTGTTCTTGAACCTAATAAAATAAACCTACCTGTAGAAGTAGTAAGTAGGTACTAGGTTCCCCGGCGGAGCCGCCTGCGAAGGCGATTGCTCCGTCAGAGGAAGGAGAGGCTAGAGGAGCCTAGTGCGGGGCACCGCATCGTTTCGGCCGTTGGTCCAATCCTGGAGCAGTGGATTGACCGGCGGCACAGCATCATTACCTTCCACCTTGCGCAGATCCTAACGGGGCATGGCTGCTTCGGAAGGTATATGGAAGATGGCAGGGGCGGAGGACTTACCAGGGTGTCATCACTGTAGCAGCAGTGGAGACACTGCAGACCACACCCTGGTAGAGTGCCCAGCTTGGGTGGGGGCAAGGGCGCCCCTCATCGCTGAGGTTGGCGCGGACCTTTCGCTATCTGCGGTCATCAGAGCGATGACCGTCAGTGACAGCACATGGCAGGTGGTCCTCTCCTCCGACATCACGTCCTCGCAGAAGGAGGAAGCGGAGCGGGAGAGGCAGCGCCTCTTCCCGAAAGAGAGCACGGCGGCGGCGCGCGCGTGAGGTCAAATCCTCCTTCACCTATAAGGAGAAGGAGGAGCGGATTCCACCCCCCCCCCCCCTCCAGAGAAGAGTGCCGGGTGGCACACAGTTGTGGCCCGGACGTCTACAGCTCTCGCACCGGATCACCCAGACGACAAGAACACCACTGGGGTTTAGTGGGTCGAGTCTGCGTCCACCTTACCATCTTTTCGGGCGCAGAGTCCCACATAGCCCCCGGGCCCCCCGGACCCGGTGGTATGCCTAAACGCATTTCCCAGCCAAACCAAAAAAAAAGTAAGTACTAGGTTTATTGATTTATATCCATCTGTATTTTGACATTTTTCGTCGACCTTTTTCTTTAATAGGTACATAATATATACCTAAAATATAATCTTTATAGTTTATCTGTCCTAGATTATAAAATTAAAAAAAAAAACACTGCATACATGAACGCAAATCATCATCTGGTTCCAGAAGACCGATCCCTGAACTTATGTATAAATAAAATAATAATATCAACGCTTATATTATTATGTCCCACTGCTGGGCACGGGTGACGATGGGAATGCGGGTTGATGAACTTCACACACGCGGGTCGATGAGCAAGCAACGGTCTCATGTTCAGGTGCACGTAGAAATTCAGAAAAAAAACCCATTTTATGGCACCACAGGGGTCAGGATCGAACCTGGTCCCCTCACTCAAGAGTCCGAGCCCATACCCACTAGAGTCTAGACTCTAGACCATCGTCGCTCGCTGAACTCATATAGCAAATAAATTAATATATTTGGTACATACTTATAATTCAATTGAATATAAATTAAACACCACGTATAAATGATAGAAAAAATACTTTCTATGTATAAAAAGGTTTTAATCATAAGTCAAAGTCACCGAGCGTAAGTCATAATTATTGCAGTGCATACAAACGTGATGAAACAGAATGGTTATTCTATTGTTTGAGAGAAAGGCCAAACCAGCATTGCTATAGTGATGGCAACTGTGAATATCGATATAATAATAAATTCAAATATTACACATTTAGTCCAAACTTTATAAAATTGCTAGTTTTCGTGCGATAATAATTTATTAATGAAATACATATAAGTATTTATAGTCTCTTTATTTCTTCAAGGTATAAGATACCTATCTTGTTGACAAATTTAAGTAAAATTAGATCAGTTGTCAAAGAGAAGATAACAAACAGACAGCTTGACAGTCTGACAGGCGTTTCATGAATTTAAGAATGTGTATATTTAAATATAGCTGCTGCCCGCAGCTTCGCCCGCGTTAACTTCGATTTACAGCCGTTGACGAATTGATGATGGTTATTTTTATAGCCTAAGTTACTCCTTATAACATCAGTTATCTGTCAGTGAAAGTGCCGTCAAAATCGGCCCAGCCGTTTCCAAGATTAGCCGGAACATACAGGCAGACAGACAGACCGTCAGACAGACAAAAATGCTATTTCGGTATGTGTACCGTGTATACATCCATATGCATTCAAAAGCGGTTATTTTAATGTTACAAACAGGCACTCCAATTTTATTTATCTGTATAGAAAAGCAAAACTACCAATAGATGTGTGATAAACTATTGTACTTAATAAATGTTTATAAACTATCACACAACTTTAATCTAGTCCCGTAGTAAGCTTATAAGAACTACTGGTATCGAAAAAAAATTCAGAAATCTTTTATAGCACACTCGGTACAGACATGTTCATCATACAAATTGTCTGCTTCCTACCGATTCGATGACGTGTCCGCTTGCAATACATTCACCGCTACGCCATCGTGGTCAGCCATCATAAAACTCACAACACTAACTCAGCACGCCACTCGTAATTTTCTCCAGGTAGATTTATTGAAACAGGGAAAACAACACATTATTGGCTCGATAGGAGCCGTTATATTAACAATGGCCAACTTTATATGTTCCTAACCATTTTTACAAAAACTGCACTATCTACACTTACTTAAGTAGGTATTCTAAACTGACAAAGTTAAGAAGGAACTAATTTGGTGCTAGTCTTGTGTAGTAGCGTTCTTTCCATTCCCTGGGAGTACAGAAATGAATTATAACCTATATGTTATTCTGATGTATAAGCTATGTTATTGTAAAGTTTCATTAAAATCCATTCAATAGTTTTAGAGTGAAAGAGTAACAAACATACATCCATACATTCTTACAATCTTTCGCGTTTATAATATTAGTTGGATTGGATAGAAACGAAGGCGCCACCATATATTAATGTTATCTTCTTTAATTTAAACCAAATTGCACAGTGTGTAAAATTTCATTAAAATGTGTTCAGTAGTAGGAGTTTGTCACAGACAAAAAAACTTGATGGTAACGATCATGTCTAAAATATCAGTATAGTCCACAGACCCTCACAATATGAAAGATTGAAATTCGTAATGAAACTTGTTCTTAATATCAAATTATAAAAATGGCTAATCATTTTCCTATGTTTATTCTGTAAAAATAAATATGTATCAAAGCTTGAATTTAAATTTTGATTGTTCCATGAAGCAATCAATATAAAACAAAGTCAAATGAAGCAAGGTCTCGCAGCTAGTTTCATTTTCATCAGTTCAAAACTCTTGATAATCAAACACATTACACAAATTAGTTTACACTGCGTTATTTATAAGCTAATGAATCAGTAACAAAGCTCCGTGGAGAGCTTTTTAAACAGAGCGGAGCTTTCATGTGTTATCGTTTTAAATTATAAAGCACTTGAAGTGAATTTATATCACACGCCTCATTTATAGATAGCGCTGTGTAGGGCTTTTGAAGTCGTGTGCACGTTATTATTATACCTCAGGGATTTTTGGGGTGCTTTTACCGACTTTTTGTCCTGGCTTCTCCAAGTTGGACCCCCATGGTGGCGAAAGAGTATTAACTTACTCTCGTGAACGTAAGAATTTCAGTTACGAGTTTACAGAAATGTTAATAAATGCATATAACACGAATATATCTACAACAATACCATCATATATTTTATGTGACCACGTCTTACTTTTATGCATGGATAGCTGTTACCCGCAGCTTCGCTCGCGTTAACTTAGATTTACAGCCGTACCCGGATTGATGATGATTATTTTTATCGCCTAAGTTACTCCTTATGACATCAGCTATCTTCCAGTGAAAGTCCCGTCAAAATCGGCACAGCTGTTTCCAAGATTAGCCGGAACAAACAGACAGACAGACAGACAAAAATTGTAAAAAATGCTATTTTGGTATATGTACCGTGTAAACATCCATATGCATTTAGTAAAAAGCGGTTATTTTAATATTACAAACAAACACTTCAATTTTATTTATCTGTATAGATGTATTATAGATATTAATTCCAGTGTCAAACAGTTTTGCTCTGTTCCGGAAAAAGATCGGGACAGTGTGGCGTGTCATTACTGGCACCGAGACTTAACATCTTACTCAGGTCTCAGGCAGGTGATATCGTTTATGTTCACTGGCGACTGACAACTTAACACCAGGTAGTACGTCTGTTCACCCACACAAGAAACCTAAAAAAATATTTGTTTCAGTCAGAACTATAAAGCACGCTACGTATAGTTTCTTTGTATAGAAAGTGACACTTTAATGCTAGTAGTCATTCTTTAGGTAGGCTTTTTTTCTTTAATGCCGGGAAATGCTCTGAGTGAGTGAGGAGTGGGTCTCCCCACGCGGGTATGTGGGAATCACTGCGCCCGAAAGCTGGTAAGTGGACGTAGCTCTATCCACTAATACCCGGCGAGTGCCACCAATGCCGCCTTTGGTGAGGTGCCCCGGATCTAATGACCAAACGGGGCACCTCGACGGCTAGTCAGTCCCCCAAAGGACCGACGCCAGCTCCACAGAGTGGAGGTCCCGCACCACAGAAAACCCCCACCCAACGCCGGGACAGTACAGTTGGGTGAGGTTCCCGTCCTCGCCCCTTGCCCCCTGCTCTTTTGTCCCATTTTCTTATAACAGGTAGTACAAACGGCCCCTCGGCTCAATTAACTTCACCCAAGGTGCTGGGCTCACCCTAGGCTACTGAGCCCCACCGCCACGACAAGGCCTGAACCATGGGGGGGATGTACAGGCTGGTCTTCTCATACCTCTCGGTATATTTTTTGGCATTTATCCGTAATAGTAACTTGATATTTGAGAGTATAACATTATAATAAACATTGATTATTACTTAATTAAACCGGAGACAGGTTGACGATTACTATCGTCGTGAAATATAATTAGATGGGTAATTTTTTGGCATAATCATACTTTAGAGTCCTTTTATACCATCATCAGTGTTTCCTTCGTATAACAGGAATCGATCGACAATCTCCGGTCCGTGTTGGATGCGAGTGGCGAGGCATCGGTCGTCTTGGCGTTCATTGACGGTTAAAGGATGAAGACAAGATGATGATGATGATAACAGGAATATTGACTTAAATAAGTTGGACAACAAGATATTTGTTGGTGGAAGTATCATCACTTCTTCTGGATGGAAGAATGTAGAGTTTGGCTGAAAAATAAACGAACCAACCAACGAATTTCTTTTTGACTTCTTATTATAGACCTTATGACGACCTTTGTGGCTCAGTGGTAAGCGCGTTGGCGCTCAAGACGGAGGTTGCGGGTTCGAATCCCACCAGGGAACAAAAATATTTTCTGTGTTCCTGGGTCATGGATGTGTATTATACATATAATAAAAATTAAAAATCTTAAGTAGATGTATAGTATAAAAGTATTAAATATATTTTCGTTGTCTGGTACCCGTAACACAAGCTCTTCGAGAACTTACCACGGGACTTAGATAGGCGTGGTGTGAAAGCGTCAATAGATATTATTATATTATTATTACTATAAGACCTATGACCTATTTATAAGAGACGCATGAATGACGATCTCGTCAATGATTTTGATGTCAATAAAATATACATCATATTTTTTTATACCATGCGAAGCTCGTTTTTGCGATACATTTTTTATAAATCGTTTGACTAAAGCTCGTGCAAACGGTAAACTAAGCGCTTAACAAGTGTAATCTATACCCTATTGCGACTAGACTACCAAGTCATTTAATATATATTTACTTTAATATTACTAAATATAATCTAATAATTCTTTATTAGCCACATGAATATTCAGGGGAATCGTTAAATAAAGACAACCTAACGAATCTTGTGGCAATAATCTGATTTTCTACCACAAAAGTAAGGATGTTCGAGAGAGTCCTTTTCAGAGGAATACACTTATTGAGGATAATAATTATGGTAATAATGATGACGATATGAATGATAAATAATGTAAGCGGCGAAAATGATGATTATGACACATTATTGTATCATCCTATTAATATATGTTTCTTTCACACAAAAACTACTGAATGGATTTTAATTAAACTTTACAATAACATAGCTTATACATCAGAATAGCATATAGGATATAATTTATCCCTGCACTCCCACGGAAATGGGAAGTACGCGGGTGAAGACACTGGGCACTGTTAGCAAGTAATAGATTAAAGACTTTGATACTATTTTGATAGATTGACATTTTAGTCATACGTGCTTAGCTGATATTAAAAGGAGTACCTACTAGAACTAGCCGGTGGGCCGATAAGATTCTGGAGCCTCGTATGAGGAGAAAGGGCTGGTGTACCATAGATGTAACGAAAGTGGCTTAGGCCTAACAGTGAACTAAAATGGACTGACGTTACTTATAAAGTTTCATCGTCATCATCATCGTCAGCCTCTATCTGTGCACTGCTGAACATAAGCCTTCCCAAATGAACGCCAAGACGGCCGATCCTTTGTCACTAATCCACTTACCACGAGACCAGATTAACGTCGTGTAAAAGCGTCCATAGGTTATATTACTAATCGGATCGGCGGCAGCGAACAGCGCCACGATGCGAATTCATCATCCTCTACGATTGGCAATTGGCAAACGCTGAGCAGGTGGCAGCGTAGCAGTTATGAGCATTTCCGCTTAAATGAATTACAGGCATAAAGTTCATCAGAACAAATATAATATCCACGATCTTAGTTTCATGAGTTTTTTTGGTTAATAAATATGACAAACAAGCAGACAATCTATTGGGAAATAGTCAACGACGCTCAGTCACTACTGAGCGTCGTTGAAAGTTTTAGTTAGGGTGGACACTCCCAGGTGCGAGTCTCACATTGGGTCAGGATTTACCCGAAGATCCTGGCTGCATCCATAAAGATTCCCTTGCGATATAAAAAAAAGATTAGGTAGTTGAGGTAGGTAACCTATTTACTTGTATTTACCAGCTAAGTATTTCTGTATGCCTAAATTCGAGTTGGGCAAGCGGCCGAATGCTTGACATATTTACAAGTTTGTAATGTCAAGGTGCTAAGTGAATTTTAGGCAGTGATATGTATTAATATTTCATGAGAGCGCAAACCCTTTTATCATGAAGACAGCAGTCATCGATACTCAGTTTTCTTTTGTAAAATTGAGTTAACATGGTTATTTTCAGTTTTAAAACTGTTTAAAACGTAGTGTAGTAGTGTATATGTAGGTACCGTATCCAAAATTTTTATTTAGCGGATCTAGTTATTTCGTCATTTTCTACGAATTCCAATCATGTTCACGAAACATCGTCGTGGCAAAATAGCCTTCTTCTTTTCGCCGTCGCAACTTAAAATATCCTTACTTTTAAATAGATTTCAATAATGTTGCTAGAAGAGGCCTAGGAAGCCCACAATGGTTCAGGCCGGTGGGGATCAGTAGCCTAAGGTGTGCCCAGTACCTTGGGCGAAGCTAATTTAGCCGAGGGGGCTCTATGTACACCTCTTATAAGAAGAGGGGACTAAGAGCAGGGGGCAAGGGGCGAGGACGAGAACCTCACCCCATTGTACTGTCCCGACCTTAGGAGGGGTTGTTCTGTGGTTCGGGACAACCCCTCTGTGGAGGTGGCGTCGGTCCCCTGAGGGGCTGACTAGCCGTCGAGGTGCTGTTTGCTCACTAGATCCGGGGCACCTCACCAAAGGTAGCATTGGCGGCACTCGCCGAGTTTTAGTGGGTAGAGCTGCGTCCACTCACCAGCTTCCGGGCGCAGCGAGTCCCACATACCCGCGTACGGAGACTCACTCCCCCGCGGGATGCCTCAGAGCATTTCCCGGTGTTAAAGAAAGAAAAGGGTTTAGGAAAAAGCAACCTCGACTCACTCCAAGCATTCTTCATCGAAATCCAGTTTTAAAGTTATTACCTACTAGCTGGTGCCGGCGACCTCGTCTGCGCACGTTAAGTTTTTGGACAATTCTCACAATATCTTTATAAATTATAGCCTATCTATTATTCTCATATGTAAGCTATATTATTGTAAATAGAATCCGATCAGTAGTTTTTGTGTGCAAGAGTAACAAACATCCATAATATTAGTAGGATTAGACCATAGTTCGGCGTTATGCACTTGTCCAATTTGGATCGCCAAATGTGTTTGTTCCTACAAAAGTTTACACCTGCAAAATTTAAATCTCATCAGACATCTAGCTTTTTTTTTCCTTTTACGCCGGGAAATGCTCTGAGGCATCCCGCCTGAGGAGGGGGGACAACTCCTCTGTAGAGGTGGCGTCGGTCCCTTGCGGGACTGACTAGCCGTCGAGGTGCCCTGTGTACCAACGTCGGGACAGCACAATGGGGTGAGGTTCCCATCCTCACCCCTTGCCCCCTGCTCTTTTGTCCCCTCTTCTTATAAGAGGGGTACAAAGAGCCCCCTCGGCTCAGACATCTAGCTGTCCTCACGTTTTCTTACAACACTTATAATAAATAAAGTTACCGCAAGGGGTCGGCCTCATTAAGTTTTCTTGTTAATCAGACTAACTGAAGTTCGAGTTAACTTTTTGGGGTTTTGTTTTTCTTATTAATGTTAAATATAGTTACGTTACGTATAGTTGCAAAGAAGTTCAATAAATGATAGACGACAAAGAAATTATAATCAAAATGCGTAGCTTGATGTGTTTTCCGTTCCATTTCTAACATTTGCCTATATCGGTTTGGGTACCACAGATAAAGCAAATCCCAAATGAATAAATAATTACAAAGATAACATAGCGCTGCTCATAATTAAGTAATATTGTTTATCTGTGCACTGACGTGTAAATTGAAATTAATTCTTATTTCTGTGAAAGATAAATAATATCTATACTAATATTATAAAGCTAAAGAGTTTGTTTGTTTGAACGCGCTAATCTCAGGAACTACTGGTCCGATTTAAAAAAATATTTCAGTGCTAGATATCCCATTTATCGAGGCTATTATATAACATCACGCTATGATTACCAGTTATTTAGTTGAGTAAGTTAACGCGGGCGAAGCAGCGGGCAACAGCTAGAATTAAGTATAAAAAATTTATCAACCATTTATTTTAAGCCTGTCCGCGTCTTGTTTTTATTTTAAATAAAAAAAAATCCTTAAAATACCTACATCCTTACATTGCTTAGATTCTATTTAGTAAAATCAAAAGTTCACTCGTGGGAGGGTTGCGCCTGTGGTTGCGCCATGTTGCGCTCCCATCTACATGGGTAGTGCGTCGAACAGGTGCCGTGTTTCCAATCAGACGTGAGGAGGCCGTGTGGTCACAGACTGCACGGTTGGCGAGGGGCAACCCCCCACTTTTACAAACCAATAGTGAGCCAAATGGGCTCACACTAATCCGACGAAGCATTAGGGCCTTTGGGTCGTTAGCATAGATCCCTCCTAGAAAGAAAAAAAAACAGTTGTCTGTAAAGTCGGTTTACAGACAACCGAAACTATAGTTGAACGTGACAATGTCATAAGAAAATGGAACGCCTCTCAGCGAGGTAACGCCGCATGCGTCATGTTTTTTCGTTCTTGCAGCCGGCTCCACCGAATTATAAGACGTTGTCACGTCAAAAAAAAAAGTTGTGCCGTGTTTCAGGACAGGACAGGCAGTGTAATTATTGGCACTGCTATTTAACATCTTATTCATGAATCATATTGTGTTGCTGGGCTAGTTCCAACTTCCAGGTGAATTTATTTATGGTTCTTGGCGATACCTAGCTAAGTAAAAAATGTGCGCCTCTGAATGAATTATTTTATTCTCAGGATACTCAATACGGGTATCATGTCAGGTCAAACTTTTAAAAGGGATTCGGAGGATAGTTTTTAGAATTTTGCTGACACGATTTAGGCCCCCTATAGCCCGGCGGCCCATATCTATACTAATATTATAAAGCTGAAGAGATTGTTTGTTTGTTTGAACGCGCTAATCTCAGGAACTACTAGCCCGATTTGAAAAATTATTTCAGTGCTAGACAGCCCATTTATCGAGGAAGGCTATAGGCTATATAACATCACGCTGAGACATATAGGAATTGAGTAACGTGGGCGAAGCTGCAGGCAACAGCTAGTCTGTGATACGGCGGGAGCTACGCCCCTGGTCTTGGATGAACTCATTTATGATATTTATTTTATTTACGATCAGGATACTCATCTCCCAGTTTGTTTACATTCTGCCTGTGATGACCTACGGCTGAGACATGGCTTCGGTTGGACCCCACAATAGTAGTTCAGTGACGCATAAAACATTTTTGAATACGATTCGAATCCGGAGTAGTTCGAGTACTCAAACATTATTTTGTGAAACCAGTGGGTGAAACTGGATTAGTGTTCCATATCTATACAGATAAATAAAATTGGAGTGTCTGTTTGTTATATTAAAATAACCGCCTTTTACTCCATGCATAACGATGTATACACGGTACCTACATATACTAAAATATATTTTTTTACTATTCGCCTGTTTGTCTGTCTGTTTGTTACAGCTAATCTCTGAAACTTTGACTGACTGATGTTATAAGCAGTAACTTGGGTTATAAAAATAATCATCAATCCGTATACGGCTGTAAATCTAAGTTAACGCGGGCGAAGCTGCGGGCAACAGCTAGTAAATAATATAAGGACTGAACTTTATGTCAATTAGGACAGTTTACTGCTTTTTCTTTGTTATGAGCAAAATTTTATATAACTTGAAAAATGAATTTTCCTAATGTTACTCTTATAATAAGTATATAGACGCAAGCTTCATAATTTATTCACTACATTTACATATCCTTTCTCTTTCACTCATGCACTTATATACAAGACAGAGTAATTTTCACTTAAAACAACGTGGAGAGAAACTCAGGTCACTTAACTACGTTTAATTTTAGTTAGTGTTTATTCAACTTTACAATCACAACTTATGATATAACTTACTAGAATAACTTTCTTAGTAATATATTCAATGAATAGAGTTTCGATCTAAGCGATCTACATGCACTTTTTTCCCGACTACGGCGAAGCAAAGGGTGTTTTGACTGATATGTATGTATGTTCATCGTTTCGTTCATAATGTCTTATTTACTTATCACAATTTGACAACGGAGGTATCGAACGAGAAGCGTTTTTTTAAAATAATACTATTATTGTAGACTAGTTGTTGCCTGCAGCTTCGCCCGCGTTACTCAACTCCTATAAGTCACAGCGTGATGTTATATAGCCTATAACCTTCCTAGATAAATGGGCTGTCTAACACTGAAAGAACTTTTCAAATCAGACCAGTAGTTCCTGAGATTAGCGCGTTCAAACAAACAAACAAACTCTTCAGCTTTATAATATTAGTATAGATTAGTATAGATTGTAAGAAGTCTTAAGTCTTAAGGAGTAAACTTAATTCTGGCATCGGCCATCGGAGCGGACACACGTACTTTTTTATATACATACCTAAAGTATGTTGCAATAAATCGTAATAAAATAAAATATGGTCTTTCTCATTTCAGCCATGCGACTGTTTTTGCCCGCCATTTTGTTGCTGTCCGCCATCTTGTCGAGCGTGACGCTGGCCCAATATCAACGTCCGCGTCGCCCGGAACGATTCCACAACCCCCAAGACATCAGCAACTATCTGAAGGAGCTCCGAGACTATTATTCTGTACACGGCAGAGGAAGGTATATACTTATTTCTTTTCTAAGTATAGTGCACGTGAGCCAAAATAAACTGAAAATCTTAAAGTTGACATCTGGTTTACATTCATCGTAATATTTTTTTTATTTTGAATCTCAGATGAAGTAAAAAAAGGTAGATAGCGCACTTGGAACAAGAAAGTGGAGCCACTTTTTTAAGTATGTGTGAGTGAATGAAGGGTTGCCATTTTTTAAAATATCCCTTAAAATTGTATATTAATAAAAATAGGTAATAAGTGAATGCGACAGTGAATATTTTTATAAAATACAATAATATTACGAATATGTAGGAGGCGTGTAGGATCACTTTATAAACTGTCTCAATAGATATCTTATTGACACAATTGTTTTATTTATTTATTTATTCCCATGAATGTAGTAAATACATAGGTGATATTAAAAAAAAAATAAACAAGTTCTATACATTCTACCATAACATGGTGTGTGAAAATAAAACTTTACATAAATAAACAATTAATATAAATTAACAGGAATAAATAGTTACAATTAAATAAACTTGATAAATACAACATGTCCTTAAAATCATTGTCAGAGAATAACAGTTTCAAAATAATTGATTATAATAGTAATTAGAAAGTCACATTTTATCAATACACAATTTAAATTAAATACATAATATGTCGTTTTCCATTAAAAAAAACATTTAAATTATAAAAACATTTCTCTGCAAGCCACACTGTTACATTTTTTTAAATTTATTAAATGGTAAATCTTTGAATTTATAAATAATTAAATACATAGTCCTGCTGTGGGTACGTGAGTCCCAAAAAAGATACAACATAGGTTATACGAGGTCATTTCGATTCAGTCATTTAGCGATCAAATAATAAAATAATAATTAAGTCACCTCTGTACTTAATTATTTTGCTATGGCTTTGCCTGCAATTGACTTACCCACTATTGGGCTATTAGAAATACTAACTTCTGGCAACACTCTTCCGATACGTAATTTCGGGGCAATAATATTATTTATGTTGATTAACCTCAAAATAGTGTTAAAATATCTTATAAGAATATAGTCTTGTGTTTATTTATGTGTGAAACGATATTTCTTTAGACTCTTTGGTCACTTTTGTATTGTTTTTACACCATTTAATTACACAGAACGGTATTTTTTTGGCAAACTTACTGCACGACGACTCGTAAGATACTAACAAAAATGAGCTTAGTTTTGGTGTATCTGTGTGCGTGAGCGCGTGTATTTACATGAAGGAGCTTAGTTTTGTGGCTTCAGTATTAGCAAAGGCCGTGCGTCATCTACCTTTTTTTACTTCATCTGAGTTTTGAATATGAAATTGAGTATGTACAACACCTTCACCTTTCATATTTACGAAGTTTACCATATCTCAGTATGCTATGTTGCATGCTATACTCAGGTTACTCTTACAAAAAACAATGCGGCATTGGACCGGCAACTTATGGAAGATAAGACTCTGCGTCAGAAATAGAAGCCGCGTTCCGAAAAACTTTAGCCTATGCAAGTTGGAAACGCAGTAGCATTATCAGCCATCCGTATATCTAGCCTGCACGCCGCTGAATAAAGGCAGTTGCTTGATGCCTCCACGGTTGAATGGTCAATTACAGCTTAGGAGTGAGAAGACTAAATCCCTTCCCCATGAGATACAATAGAAATTATTATTATTACTCTCTTTAAAAAAGGATTGTGTGGTTTTATGAAACCACGGTAAAAGTTAAACTTTTTTCACATTATAGACAATTAACTAAAAATTTAAACCATTAAAGGTATAAAAATCGCTTTATCAATCTTAATTTTATACTTGGAAATCTTGGCGGCCGACCGTCAAGCGACATGCAACACACAGACGAAAAACTTTGAGACGATGTAATAAAAGTTTCACTTTAAAAATACGTGAAGGCTAAAACTACAGTATCATTTTCGTTAGAGTTAAAGTTATTTGATTTTTAATCAATAAAGAATTAAAAACATTAACATTGTCATACAATGTTTTAGGAATTTTATTACAGTCGTTATACAGCTTCTGAGATACCACAAATTAATATAATCTTCCTATCTACTTACAGGTATGGAAAAAGACGAATGGAATCACCTTACTTCGATATACCATCTAATGAAGGCGTGTCTTTTAGAAGCATCGAATACCAATAGGAACCTTCCACGTGCGACATGAATAATGGCCTAAGTTAATTAAAATAGAAATATATAATATTTATTATACAAATGAATCATTGTAAAAATATCGTAGTGATTTATTTTGTTCTCAAGATTTAAACGATTCTAGTCTATCGACGTCAACGCATCGACCCCTAAAACTCAATCAGGCTGGGTGATATCAGTTTTAGGGGTCTCAAAGTTTTAAACGATGTAATAATTAAATAATCGAAATGTATGTAGTATATTTAAAATGCAGAATTGTTCCATGATATAAGTGTTTTATTTATAACCACATGCCAGTATTTGCGACATAAAGATAAAAAAAAAACCTATTTTTGTAAAGGAATTCAGATTGGTGTCCATTCTGAATTATTTTTAAGTCTGCGATTTATATTTTGAAAGATATTTAAACGAAGAAAATTTAGAGAATGTATTGGTTGATTTTATTAAATGTATTGTAAACAAGCAAAGCTGAAAATCATTATAATACATAATATTATATAAATTTTGTAAGCTGCATTGTAGCGCTCCTAAAAGCCCGTAGTATTGCTACGGTGGCGTAGCAAACTTGACAGTCTTTAGCAAAGAGTATAATAATATTATTTATTAAACGGTCTAATTTCTTAGTTGGTGCCCATTTCTTTTGTACTTTAAGTTTTTAGGTAAGTTTTCAAATTTTTCATGTTTCGAATGCGATAGAACAAAAAATATTTTTTAATAAATTTTATTTACATCATAGTATTAGTTAGTACATTAGTCATAGTAGGTTTAAACTTAAGCCTTTTCGTAGCGGTGGGGCTCAGTAGCCCAGCACCTTGCGCGAAGCGAATTGAGCCCAGGGAGGTGCTCTTTGTACCCCTCTTATAAGAAGAGGGGTAAAAAGATCACGGGAACAAGGGGCGAGGATGGTAACCTCACCCCATTGTACTGTCCCGACGTTGGGAGGGGTTGTTCTGTGGTGCGGGACGACCCCTCTGTGGAGATGGCGTCGGTCCCCTGAGGGACTGACTAGCCGTCGAGGTGCCCTGTTTGCTCAACAGATCCGGGGTACCTCACCAAAGGCGGCATTGGTGGCACTCGCTGGGTTTTAGCGGGTAGAGCTGCGTCCACTTACCAGCTTTCGGGTGCATTGAGTCCCACATACCCGCTGGGGAGACCCACTTCCCCGCAGGATGCCTCAGAGCATTTCCGGGCGTTTAAAACAAAGGCTTACTTACGTTGCAGGGGGTGGCCTGTGTTAGTCACATCCGGGACACTCTCCTTTACTACTGGCTACTGGACACTTTACGTAGCAGTCGTGGATTCGAATCCCGCTAGGTGCAGACAATTTATACGATGAATATAGATGTCTACACCGAGTCATATATGTGTATATATGTATTTATATACATTTCTTAAATTTGTTTCCGTTCCTAGTACCCGTAACACAAGTTCTTACAAACTTACCACGGGGCTAGGTTAACGTGGTATGATTGTTGAATAATATTTATTTATTTATAAAAACCATGGTAAGTTCGTTATTTCGGTGTGGATCATTTGTTTCTTTTTTTTTGTTCATTTCTTTTCTATTCGTTGCTTTCTGGTGACATTTTTAGAGAATATTTAGACAAACTGCTAATTAACAACATGAATTCCAAAAATTGTATTTCTACAAAATACTGGGTCTTCAAAAAAAGAAGAGGTTCTCAATTCGGATGTTTTTTGTTTTTTGTATGTATGTGACACGATTACTCCGCCGTTTGTGAATGGATTTAGATGGTTCTTTTTTTGTTTGAAAGCTGGTGCTTCCAATTTGGTCCCATATTAATTTTATTAAGATGTCATAAGCCGTTTTTTAGTTATTCCCAATAATGCCTATTTGGTTGGTTGCTTTTACCTCGACGATATGCTGATGTCCTCATTTTATTACTTGTCGATGTAACAATTGTATAGGATGCTTTGGTAGCACACCATAGTATGTCGCGGTCATCGTAATCATCATCATCATCATCCTTTATCTGACCACTGCTGAACATAGGTATCCTTGACTGAACGCCATTAGGCGACGAATTTCGAAATCACTAAAAATTAAGTTTTTTTTTACAAAAAAATAAAAACCGACTTCAAAAATAAAATTCTAAAAAATAATAAGTTATAAGCACAAAAATTAAAGAAACAGTTATTTTATTACTTTTTTTGTATTTTATTTTTGAATCCTTTATTTTTTGGGTTTTATTTTTTGTAAAAAAAAAATATTTACTTTTGATCTTAATTCAGGGTAATTATATTAAAATACGTGGGTAACACTGAAATTGTTTAGAACTGGCCAGTTAGAAACATTGAAAATGAAAACGCGACGCATGATAGAGGAAGATAAGAGAGTGACCTATCAGCAAAGTCAAGTTCAAAAAATATTACACGAACATTTAGGCGTCAGGAAGCTTTGTACCAGATGGATTCCCCATACTTTAACCGACGACCAGAAACGCATGGACTGGTGTCGCCAAATGTTAGATAAGTTCAACGGCGGTAACTCAAATGCTATATTTGACATCATCACAGGTGATGAAAGCTGGATATATTGCTACGAACCCGAAACCAAAAGACAATCAGCTCAGTGGGTGTTTCCTTTCGAGGATCGGCCAACTAAGGTAAAGAAAGGAAGAAGTCAAGGAAAAAAGATGATTGCCTCATTCTTTGGTCGGAAAGGTCATTTCGCGACAATTGTGCTAGAAGATGGAAGGACAGTTACTGCAGACTGGTATGTCAATCGCTGTTTGTCTGTTGTCTTGGAAAAAATTCGACAGCAGCGCCCACGAAGCAGGATCCTCCTTCACCACAACAATGCTTCAGCGCACTCCGCAAAACGGACTGTTGAATATTTGACTATGGCAGGTGTCGAGATAATGAGTCATCCGCCTTACAGTCCTGACCTGGCGCCCTGCGACTTTCATTTATTCCCAAAAACTAAAGATAAAATTCGAGGTATTCACTTTACGAGCCCTGAAGATGCGGTGAAAGCGTACGAAATTCCATAGAAGAGACTCCTAAGGAAGAATGGGCCCATGGATGTGTAGAAAGAAACGGAGATTATTTCGAAAAACAATAAAAGTATTGGCAACTTTCTACATTAAGCCGTTTTTCATTTTCTAAACATTTTCAGTGTTACCTAGGTATTGGCAATACTTGTTAAATTGTGTGTCGTATAGTTTGGTGTTATTGAAGTACAAAAATGAGGTAAATGAGGTTTTTGTACCTAACAAAAATGAGGTAAAAATCTAAAATCCGCTGAAAAAATAGTTTTTGTCTGTGAGTATAGCGAGCGATACTCTGACTTTTTTTAAAAAGCCTCTATAATTCCGACAGTTTTTGCTACTTGTTTACATTAAAATATTATTAATTATTAATTAATTACAAGATCAGTCTTTTTTATACGTAAAAATTTAAATGGTCAGTCCAAATCTGAAGTGGTAATTAGTCAAACTAAGATAAAATATAGATACTTAGATAGTAATGAAAAAGATTTGAGTGCAAAAATAAAATAAAACCATTTTATATATTTTTGGTAAGAAACAGATCTTATTTAATATGATTTTCAAGACTCATTAATGACAACAACATATATTCAACGTATTATAATAATTTCCTTTGCTTTATGCCTGGAGGCGCCACTGCTGCAATTTAAAAATTATTGGTCTAAAATTACTATAGTGCTTTGAGGTGGGAAATATCAAAATATATTGTGGTGACAGACAGACAGTATTTTGACATCTTATTTTATTTCTACTCGAGTTACATCTTCACGAATCTGAAAGAAAATAATAAAATGCTTACAGCAGCTAAATCGCCCTCTGTGCTCATTCTCTATATATTTATGTTTTTCTTTCTATTTTTGTCGATGTATATCTAGATGTATATAGTAATAGCATTTTTGTTGTTGCTATGTTATTGTTGCTATATCATTTATCTGTGAAGAACTTGTAAGGGTTATTAATCTGTGGACCCAAGACTGAATCGAAGGTGGATTTATAAACACGATGCGCGCGCACGTGCGATGTAACTGGCACGTCCCACGACACAATTTTGTAGAAAATTATACTGAAGACAACATATGTAGTGCATTTTCGTATTTTTATACATCCTAATATTAAAGTGCATAAAAATAAGTGAATTTTAAACAGTTTTTCTACATTTTTCTAATCGTAAAGTGGAAATCAGCGTTAATATATTCTTTCACTATTGTTATATTTATTTTGATATAGTGATATATTTTTCATCTTGAATAGTATTTTCGGAAATATTTTTAGTGGATTGGATAGTAAAAAGTATATGTGAAAGAAATTTGGAGTACGTATTTAATAAAATTAAAACATATTGGAAACACTTCTCATGCGACGATGACTGAAGAACCCAAATTAATTTAGGGTTCACAAAGTTTTAAAATTCCAGAGAAAAATAATCTCGTTTTTACTGACGATTTAAAAGATTGCGTTAAGGGTAAGTTCTTTTATTGTACATTCCGTACATTTTTAAAGCCTAGATAAACGCCATTGTCTTCTTATTTTATTTCTACTGACAGTGACAGCGGCACAATTTTTTTGTGTTTATAAAAATAAATCAAATTTAAGGGGTAAATAATTGAATGCGTTAATTTATGATCCATAAATAATCTATTTTCGCTACGTAATAACAAATTTTCAAACAATAAGATTTATTCGTATCATAATCAGACAACGTACTTAGGTATTAAAGCAGATTATTCTTGTTAATGTATTAACTATTTTGTCCATAAAAAGTTATAATGTTGTCACCCTATTGTACCTCCTCCAGGGAGTAATGGCAGTTATTTCGATTTATTTGGAAATATTTCCGGAAAATACAATTTCATACTACGCAAAGCAGCGTATAATTTTTAAGCCTATTATTAGGCTTTTTTTAATCAGCTTTTAAAAAGGCTAAGGTGGTAACTTTTTTATATTTTGTAAACATATAACGTTAGTGCACGATACTATTATTATATAAACGGGATTTATAGATATACATGTTGTAGTTAGAATAGTCAAATAGCAGACAAGCCAACTAATGGTGAGTTTTCAACGTCGCTAATGATCTTAGCCTTAGCTTAGTGTGCAAACCCAGACAACTATATTTTCAGCCTTGCTTACCCCAACACGCTTGGTGGTAAGTCTCGGTTTCCGTAATTACTGACTTCTAAACCCTTCTGTCTAAAACACAGTGAAGCTGCTGCTTGCTTGGCGGAAGAAAAAGGATAGTACGTGTACGAACACGCGACACGATTTTATGACGACTTTATTTTCTTTATAAATTGCTAGCTGGTGCTCGCGACTTCGTCTGCACAGGATAACATTTTTTTTTTATAAAATGTCCTATGTTTCTTCTAATACCTCCAAGAATATGTGTACAAAGTTTCATGATGATCGGTTAAGTAGTTTTTGCGTGAAAGCGTAGCAAACAAACTTACTTTCACATTTATAATATTAGTATAAGTAGAAGTAGAGTTTGACTTAAATGAAATTGAATCGAAAAAAAAAACATATTATTGTGATCTTATTTTCGGAGAGAAAGAATAAATAATGAAATGTATATTCAAAGTACCACAAAATTAAATGACCTGTTTCATGGATACATAGAACCTGTTTACGTCACTAGACAGTCTCAAAAAATATTGTTTATCTTTTATTAATGGGCTTTTCCCACCACTCGTTCCCATCGCTGCTACTCCTGTAGGTATAGCCAGGATCGACGGGGGAACCACTATCTTAGGGAGCCCGAGAGATACGTTAAAACTGCCTTGGGACTCACAATTAATTTAATCATAAAAATTCAGGAGGTGTAGGAAATATTTCCAGTTTCCCTCCCCGGTTAAAATGGGTGACTGTAAAAGATTGCAATGTACGGAAGTTTTTTCGCTGTCCGTGAGATCGCTGTAATAAGTTATTTCCGATTTACTACGAATGTTGTCGAGCATTAACGTTCGTTTTTCAAAGACTGCACTCCCAAAGAATGTGATGAGCGTGAAGGTGAGGTATGTTCGTATTCGTTGCCTTCTGTCTAGCCATCGCATAAGGGAAACGGTATGAGATTAAAGCCAAACAGTTTATTTTTAAAGTTTCCGTGGCCGGTAAGAAACTGAGCGACAACCTCTAACCAATTTTTTGCTAAGCGATCGATCACGGGTGGAATGAAGTTATAAAGGTGGTGCCCTTTTTTGTATTATCCCATCGGGATTGCCATTCTTTCATTAAATTTTTAGTGGTTATTTCTAGATATAGGGTCAAAATGTTGGTAATCTTTTTTCGGTCCTCTGGTCTTAAGAAGTCAGCACTAGAAAGATTTTGCTAAAGATAATACAAAGCAGCACGGCGCTGTATCTCTAAGTCAACCGGTAGAATTCCGGCAAGAACGATTTACGCCTCTGTACTAATAGCCCGATAGACTTTACGTAAGGATATTAGTGACAGACGTTGGTTTTGTAATAACTTCCGACGGGCTGCTCCAATGGTGGACCTGTCAGCCCACACTCCGGGTGCTCCGTAGCACATACTGCCTAAATATGTTGCGGAACAATTTAATTCTAATGTTTTAAAAGAAAGACCCTAATGTTGAAAATGATATTTTAGTAAATGCATAAAAATTTCGTTTAGCTCATCCTCCTGTCTGAATTATATTATGTTCAAAAGAAGTCAATTTATTTTCAAGCTTTAGTCCTAGGTAGCAAGGAATTTCTTTACGTATAACCGATGTGTTGTTAAATTTGATATAAGGACTAGATTGTAAAGAACCCTTTAAGATATACTGTTTACCTTGTCACCCTACTGCATTAAAAAGTAAAGTGCTTGTCTGAAAGTGTTATCTGATACCATTAGCTGTTAAGGCGAGTAATATTATCCTCTAGCAGAAGCTTAAATTCCAGTGTAATATAAAGGCGTATAAATAATGCAATAAACTTTAATATTAAAATTGTATTTTAATGCTCAAATTTTAGTTATATTTACTTTATGAATTGGTACGACGTATATTAGTTAGTCGTGTTTGATTAGCAGTGACGTAATGAGCCTGGCTTTTGTGGGGTTCTCGTGCCCAAGAGTATCAACCATCATGTTTAACATATAGGTAATCCTCGCACTATCACCATACCAGCTGCCACCTGCGGTATTTCCGAACCAATACGACTTATCTACGGACTTTCAAGAAAAGGTCATACTTACTCATATTTAAAAGGCCGGCAACGCACCTGTTAATCTCGCTTATCACTTACCAGTAGGTGAACGGACTGTCAGTTTGCTCCCTCAATATCTACTTATTCGATGAATGTATAGTCATGTTCAACCTACGTTTACGCTACTATATTCTCATAGATGGCGCCAGGAAAGTTTGGTCTTTTCAAGTCCAGAAGTCGAGAGCAATCAGAACAACCTTCAACTGAGAACCTACTAAAAACGAGTCAAAGCACAGATTCCGGTAAGTTCACTAATCATTAAGACATATGCCTAAGAGTGAATTTCCACGCTATTGATTCTGATTTTGGTGCACTTTTTTTTCAGTCAAAACCCCAGATTCTCCGGTACCGTCGACAAGTAAAGGAATTATCGGGGATCATTCCCTCGTCAACATGTCAGTCCTCAGCTTAGATAGCGACGATGAGGTAAGATTAAAAATCATCATCACCATCAGCCTCTATCCGTCCACTGCTAAACATAGGTCTCAATCAATAAACGCCAAGACGGCCGATCTCTTGCCACTCACATCCAAAGCGGACCAGCCACCGCATGGATATCGTCTTCCCACCTGGTTAATGGCCGACCAATAGTTCGTCTACCTAAACGTGGCCTCTACTCTTAAACTTGGCCCGTCGGCCATCTGTTCTCCTGAGTATGTGACCAGCCCACTACCACTACAACGAGCTTATGACTTATTTTGTATATGTCCCGCAAGCAAAATGAGGCATGGCAGTCCTCTCCATAACTTGGTTGACTCATCTTTATCTGAAAAAAAATAGTGATGCATATACTACCCTACGCTAGTTATATGCGGTTTGACGCGCTTCCGCGATAAAGAGCACGATTATATTACCAAAAATCCATTTCTGAGGGGTTAGATTTCAGTCCCCTATTTCGGGACTAAGCCTGAACCATCTAGATTCTAGACCATCCATATTAAAGATTAGTAATACCAAATAACATCATAAAGTTTAAGAAAATATTAAGAAATATATTATGAGATATGCCTCATATTACGTAATTTGTTTTTCATCTAAAAATAAAGGATTTTAGCGATAACGCCGTCCTACATCAAATATGCAAAGGGTAATTTGGAACAATAACAAGACGTGACAAGTCTGTCTCGAAGTGAACAACAAAATAAAAAGCTTTTTTAAGAAATTCTAGAGTATATCAGTTCGAAATGGGAAATGTAGATGGAAGACTAATTCGCTAACTCTTCTTTTATTCTTGGAAAATAGCGGATTTTTTCTCTTTTTTTTTCGTCAAAAAAATTCAGCAATTATCTAGTATTTAAAATGATCTCGCGATTCAGCGTAACAATAAGTAGGATACCTACCGTCTTGAACGTCTTTATTATTACCTACTCAAATCAAATCAAAAAAATATATTCAAAATAGTACCAAGAGTATCTTTTTGAACGTCTATTGAGTCTACCACCGGTTCCAAGGAAAGCCCACTGAAAAGAACCGGCGAAACAAACTCAGTGGAACTAATCTTTTCAAATATTTTATAACAAATTTCACATGTTGTTATTCTGAAATGCCTGGTGGGTTAGCCAAGGGGTCATTCAACAATCGTAAACACTAGTGGGAAAACTAATAAATGTATGGAAATGATATTAAATACCAATTTATTGATGTAAAATGTCATTTCCATATATTTATTAGTTTTCTACTAGCATTTACGATTGTAGAATGGCATCTTCTATCTTGGCTAACCCACCTGGGAGGAACGCCATATTCCCAAGGTGTGGTATCTTCTATAAAATCTTTTACTTTATAAATATCCTTTACCACATAAACGCTGATTTACCGCCTGTAGGCTAATCAATTTATGCCGCCTCTTAATTTTGATAGGTAAAGTTTTGCTGACCATTTTTTTGCCGCTTCTGAATTTTCATACATAAAGTTTTGCTTAGGTACTTTAATTCTCTAGAATTTGGCAGTGGTTTAGCGGATTTGGTACATTTTCAAGCTGTAAAGATTTTGCTGGTCCCAAAATTTGCTGCTCCCCAAATACTGTACATCCACATATTTGCCGCCCCCAAAAATCTGCCGCCCTAGACTCCAGCCTACTCAGCCGGCTGGTAAATCCTTCACTGGCGTATACTTTAAAAGAATATTGCTTACTTTTGTGAGTCTAATCACTGGTAAATCTAGCCTGTGCCTATTCCGTATATCCCTATTATGTATGTTACTTTTTTACAGAAATTACTTATGTTTTTCCGGACACACAGTAAATTTCCTAAAATGTATTGAGACGCGACAGTTAGAATTCTAATTTGCTTAAATTTGTCCCTTAAAGATGTGTAGGGGGGAGCTTGTAAATCGCACGGATAGCCCGCTTCTGCAGCACAAAAATATTGTTAATATCGGCAGCATTTCGCCATAATCGTATGCCATAAATCATAACGCTGCGAAAGTAACTAAAGTAAACTATTCGCGCCGTATCTTCATCAGTTAATTGTCTTATTTTTCTGACTACATATTATGCTGCAGAATCGAGTCTATTCGCCAATTTACCTTATATGGGGACCCCACTGTAGCTTAGGATCTAGATTTATTCCTAGAAAAACTGTTCACCAGTTCCAAGTTATACTAGTTTAGTATAGAATATAAAAACTTATAAAAGGTGAGACTGTAATGCGTGAGTTTTTAAAGTTCATATTCATAACACAAGAGTTGAGGCTGACTGAATTTGATAAAACGTTTATTTCAGATAAGTTCTATAAGTAATTCGCGACGGGGAAGTCAAGACAGCAAAGAAGACTTACAGGTGAGAAATAAATAAATATTGACAAAATATTGTATAGACACATGTCCCATATAAGAATTACTAACTTTATGTAGTCTGCATTTCTAAAAATGGTACATTATAATAATAATAATATCTATGGACGCTTTCACACCACGTCAATCTGGTCCCGTGGTAAGTTCTCGAAGAACTTGTGTTATGGGTACCAGACAACGGAAATATATTTAATACTTTTATACCATACATATATTTAAGATTTTTATTATATAATACACATATTTAATACACATCCATGACCCAGGAACACAGAAAATATTTTTGTACCCCGGCGGGATTCGAACCCGCAACCTCCGGCTGGAGCGCCAACGTGCTTATTATGTTTATTATCTTGTATTTAGACGCAATTTTTACCGACTCTGTATGCTTTTTTGTATGTTAATCATACGATTTCTCCGCCAATTTTGTATGGATTTTGATGATTCTTTTTTTATTCGAAAGCTGGTGTTTCTAATTTGGTCCCCATATTAATCTGATGACCAGTAACCGGCCGCTGTTTAGTTATTCTCAATAATGCTTATTCGGTTGACTTAAGTTATCTTCGATGTAAAATAAACCAATAACAACTATATTGCTTTGAAAACGCATCATAGTATTTCGAGCTCATCGTAATATCCATTCTAATTTGGTGATGTTCTGATGAAAATCTTTGGTAACAACGAAATTCTTTAATATATGTCAGCAAATCTGCCGTGATTGCTTTAAATTACATGTATAATATGTAGGTATTGTTTACACAATTCCAAATTAGTTTTTCTTATTGGTTTAATCTTTAAACCCTTTTGTTTGACCCTTCAGTTTAAACTGAAAACCTGTTCTTTGTTCGTCTCAACGGCGCTGTCTAATATGAGCATAAAAATTTAAAAACCGCAATTATTTTATTGCTTTTTCAAGTTTGTTTTATTTTTTCATTTACAATCTGATTTATTTATTTAGCTACGTTTTAACAAAAAAAAATCTTCTCTTGTGTGTGTTTTACACAAACTTTTAATTCCGCAGGTTTTTTTACGGACAAAAAACTCCGTCATAATTACTATCACACTCGAGATAGAATGGTATTAATTCACCAACAAATTTCAGGCCTACCAACAACTTCAAAACCCCTCCGACGTAACATCCACCTGCACCTTGGATGACGTGGATCTGAACCAGGACTTCTACGAGTCCGACGTGTTAGCTGATGATGATGCTTCAACGTCATATGATGCGAACTCTCTACAATATGATGAGAGCTCCATAGCCCCCAGCGAGGATATGTCCATCTACTGCGCTATGATGAAGAAACCGAAGAAGGGGAGATCGAAAGAACAGAAGCTGAAAGACTTTGATATGTGGACTGCTAGTAATTTTGAGGTTATGCAGGTACGTCCAAACCAAAGCAATTTTTCAGTTTCAGCCAAAAAAAGTCTTTTTACAAATATTATTTAAAATTTTGGTAGAACAATATACATAAATATTATAAAAAAGTTAAAATTATTAAAATGAAAGTTTCAATATCATTTATTTTAAATAACATCAATATTCCGAGAAAATATTTATGCTCATGTTTCTACCAAATATTATAATATGTTCTACTAAATTAAATGTTCCCCTTTCGTCGTTTATGATGTCTACAAATCAATTGTGTATATTTTCCCTTCTAGAATCTTCTCTACAGAAGTGGAACTTTGGATGAGCAAATAAAATGGGAGGCCATCGCAACAGCCCGAGGGTTGTGCACGCTGACAGATTGTTGCACGTGTCCCGATTGCACGAGGGCGAAGTACCTGACCGGTGTCACGGACGGCGACGGAGGCCTGGGAACTGCGCCCCTGTTCAGTGCTATCAACGGTGGTTGTAATATACAGTAAATATATTCCTATCGTTCCTTTTTTACTTTTTGTAAGCTGTTTGATGTTTAGGCATATATTATGTACTTAGTTTTTTTTTTAATGGGTTTATATAGGACTAACACAACAATGCATTTATGATACTATTGCAGCACCTATGTTTAAAGTACATGTTATGATACTTTTTATTGTAATGTTAATTTAGCAGTTAAAGTCATAGAGGCATTTAACAAGCTAAGGTACGGTTTTAGTAATAATATTATCATTCTCAGAGTTAAGCAGCGAAGTAGTTTCTGTGAATCTCGAACACTTGTTGTCGAAGCAAAAGTTGTATAAAAAGGAAGAAAAACTTAATTATTTCAGTAATTTTTTTTTTACGCAACATTGATTCACACTACCAATTTTAAAAATATATTTCTGTTACATTGCAGTTTAGCACTGAAAACTACCGATTTTTCCTGTATTTCTATATACGAATTTTACACGTATTGTGTATTAATTTTAAATATTCGGGACCCTCGTATTAGAGTTTATTACGGCTATATTTTTATATATCTGGATACTATTGTAATACCATGTAGGTACTCGGTATCTATTTACTGCATAAACTACTACAATGCTCTATATACTATATATAAGTGACTACAATGGGCGATTTAACTTGGCCGATTTGAATTTAGAAAGATTTGTGCAGTGTGCACTTAAATATTATTCATTTTGTATACAAACATCGCTAAAGTAATTTTTGCGACATCACTTTAGCTAACTGTAATTCGGCCAAGTTATAATTCGTAGCTGCGTGCTGTAATTTTATACCTGCACCTTTGCAACCAGGGCCGTCTTTCCCACTGGGCACTCTGGGCCCAGGGCCCCACGTGGCCTCATTATTTCTATCAGTATATGATTGAGTGATATTACAAAAATGATTGCTGATTAGAATACCTAGTAGGTACTGCACATATTACTTGGTTTATTCTTCTCTTGTCAAAAATCAGGCTCACAGATCTTAAAATTATTGTTTTCGTCGGGGCCCTATTATCCTCCTGCCCAGGGCCCCCAACTGGTTAAAGGGGGCATAGTTTGCAACTTGTAACATTTAATGTTTACTATGAGAAAATCAATTCAAGAGTCAATCAAGAATAGTGAGAAACGAAATTGTTAGTGTTAAGTTTAGATACTGTTTCATTGTTTAAGATAAGAAAAAAAAAAGTATATAAGCATATATTTCTTTACAGGTAGTATATAATACACTACTTGCTAAGATTTAAGAAATATTTCCTGATGTAGGGAATTTTCTCATGATTATAACGTGACAAATGTAAGTAACGAAGTGTTGTCCGGCCATAAACTGGGAGAAGACGATCTCCCCGTGTAGTGGCCGATCCGTGTTGGATGAGTGGCATATGGCATATGGCTGGGGATCGGTCATCTTGGCGTTCATTGGGGGAGGCCTTTGTTCAGCAGTGGACGGATAGAGGCTGATGTTGATGATGATGAAATGTAAATATATACATTATATGGGCGTTACAGGAAGAGAGATTTTCGATATGGAATTGAAAGCACTTACTTTCGATTCTTTAGGAAGGGTAGGTAACTACACTTATCTACTTTTAACTACACTATTAAGTACAATACGCACTACACATAAAAACTATTTCAATCAAGCGCCAAAGCCCTATAACTTTTATCCAACGAATGAAAAAAATGTATTTTAAATAGGTAAGTATCATTTAATATCTAATATAATTTAATTGGTAAGAATATTTACCTATTGTATTATTATTTTAGGCGTTGTAAAAGTGTTTGTTTATATTATATATTAGGTACTTATATAATATTAGTTAAGTTCTGACCTCAAAATCTACGTTTATTTTTGCATTAGTTTTATATCAATTAATTATTATTATCTAGATAAAATGGTATCTAACATGATAATAGTTACCTATTTATTTCATGTCACAGCACTATGTTAATGTGCTTATTCACTTGAAAATATTGATGTCTACGTACATTGTTATTACGATTGAAATATTATGAAAATAATGTATTAGAAATTATGTAAACCATTTCACGTTTTAGGGTTCCGTACCCAAACTGTAAAACGGGACCCTATTACTAAGACTCCGCTGTCCGTCCGTCTGTCACCTGGCTCTATCTCATGAACCGTAACAGATAGAATTTTCACAGAATATGTAGGTATTTCTGTTACCGCTATAATAACAAATACTAAAAACAGAATAAAAACAACATTTAAGGGGGGACTCCCATAAAACAAACGTCATTTTTCTGCTGTTTTTGCTCGATATTAATAATGGTATCAGGTGAACCCTTAAAATATTAACAAAGTATTTCTTTAGTTATATTTGAACTTTAAAAATAAATACTTAAAATAAAATAAATATTTAAGGGGATATTTGTATGGGAGCCCCATACAAATATCATATATGGTATAAGCGACAACTATTGGAATGATATTAAATCGGAGAAATAGTAACGGAGGCGCAGAATAAATAATAGTAGGTACAAATTTATTTTGTGGTACATATAAGTAACCGAGGTATGAATCAATAATAGTGTAATAATTATGTCACTAGATGGCGCTTTTATTAAAATATATTACTTATGTTTATTAAAATAGCCGTACCTATATCACTTTACTTTCACAAAACAAACTTTTTTTGTTAAAGTGTCTAATGTTGTAGATATAATGGTACGGAACCCTTCGTGCACTGGTCGGACTAGCACTTAACAGGTTATTATAATGTAGTATGTCTTAAACTGTACTAAAAACGCATAAGCTATGGATGATATTGACTCTAAAAGTAGGATATGGAGGAGTAAACCGACTTTACAGACAACCGTTGCTTTTTTTCAAATATCGTAATCGTTAATATTAGGTACTTACGTGACATTTTACTGGACCAGAGGTAACTTAGCAGAGATAAAAATTTCTTACTCGTACTACATAGGACGTTATTTAATTAGACCACTATTTAGGTGTACCTATGTATGAAGGATACATGCATAAAGCTAAAATACTCTATGAAAGTGAAACATTTTGACACGTTGTGAGCACTCAGTTTTAAATATACCTAAAGGTAACGATTACTTACCTGACTTATTTTATATTTAATGTAAAATTGGATATAATATATAAATAATATGTAGTATTCCATGTTTCAGGCCTAGTTGTACATATTATAAAGTAAGAGGAGAGACTGGTTTAAGTGATGGACAACTGTCTTTTTATACTGACTTAAAATATAAAGCTTAGTGTATCATCAATCAGTCATCAATGAATGTTTAGGAGTATACCTATATTTATCAACTACCAATATGTATTTGTGTGTGTAGTTTATTCACTTAAAGAGCCTTTATTTTCAGGCTGCATACTCATACTCCAATATACTCATACTTTATTATTAATACATTATTATATAAACATAATTATATACATTCCCATAGGCCACGTTATTTTAGAGGGAAGAGGTAATGCCATACTCTTTGCAGCCGAATTGGGCCGGCACGACCGGGGTGATACCTCTCGCTCACAACAGCTGCGAAAAGTGACAGCCATGCTGTCTCATTTCGTGCGGTTTGTGAGTTTCCGGTGGCCAATGGGGGAGATAGGGAAAAGGAGGGCAACGCATCTGCATAATCTCTGGTTGTGCGGATGTGTATGGGCGTCGATAGTCGCCAAAGGCTTCCACTGCTCATTTGCCCTCGTATGATATAAAAAAAATACTATGGGAGTGAAAATACGTTTTTATTATTTATAATGAATGAGATCTTTATGTCTGGATGGTTTCCAATATCGGGCGATAACGACAAAATGTTGTTTTGTTAGGATCACACGATTCCCTCATCTTTATGTCTGGATGGTTTCCAATATCGGGCGATAACGACAAAATGTTGTTTTGTTAGGATCACACGATTCCCTCATCTTTATGTCTGGATGGTTTCCAATATCGGGCGATAACGACAAAATGTTGTTTTGTTAGGATCACACGATTCCCTCATCTTTATGTCTGGTTGGTTTCCAATATCGGGCGATAACGACAAAATGTTGTTTTGTTAGGATCACACGATTCCCTCATCTTTATGTCTGGATGGTTTCCAATATCGGGCGATAACGACAAAATGTTGTTTTGTTAGGATCACACGATTCCCTCATCTTTATGTCTGGATGGTTTCCAATATCGGGCGATAACGACAAAATGTTGTTTTGTTAGGATCACACGATTCCCTCATCTTTATGTCTGGATGGTTTCCAATATCGGGCGATAACGACAAAATGTTGTTTTGTTAAGATCACACGATTCCCTCATCTTTATGTCTGGATGGTTTCCAATATCGGGCGATAACGACAAAATGTTGTTTTGTTAGGATCACACGATTCCCTCATCTTTATGTCTGGATGGTTTCCAATATCGGGCGATAACGACAAAATGTTGTTTTGTTAGGATCACACGATTCCCTCATCTTTATGTCTGGATGGTTTCCAATATCGGGCGATAACGACAAAATGTTGTTTTGTTAGGATCACACGATTCCCTCATCTTTATGTCTGGATGGTTTCCAATATCGGGCGATAACGACAAAATGTTGTTTTGTTAGGATCACACGATTCCCTCATCTTTATGTCTGGATGGTTTCCAATATCGGGCGATAACGACAAAATGTTGTTTTGTTAGGATCACACGATTCCCTCATCTTTTTATACTTTGTTACCTACTGCTTTGTGCTACGGAATGAAAAAAATAAATGTTAGTATTTATTACCTTAGATAAATAAAATATCGAAAAATATATTTCTGTATGCATTTTTCGTACAATTTTTACTATTAAGTATATTGTATATATAGTATGTGCCGGTGAAAAAAGTGTTCTACAGTTTGAGAAGATAAGGAAACATAAAACTACATGGCATGGCTGTAATGGCAATTTTCACATAAGGTTTTTTTCAAATGTAGAGAAGACAAACGGCTTTTTCTAGTAAAACAATAGTAATTGGGAAAATATAAATAGTAGGTTTATTATTCATTATGTATGTACCTATGTTTATTATTTCCAATTAGAATTAGATACTTTGATTTCATTGTATCTATTTTGATATGCACTAATGAACATAAAGATGAGGATTAATAAATTACTGGTGCGAGCTGGGAAGAAGAAAGGATTAATATAATTTACTGACTAGCTATTTGATGTCTATACCTTTTTTTTTGTGAAAAACAAGATGGGCGTGTAGTTAAAACCACTTCTTTGTACTGATAAAGTATTTAAATGTGTTATGTAGAGCTCATATACAGTGTAAAAGATATTGAGCCATTTAATTGTGTTTTGGTGTTAGCTATTTATGTGTCTATCCATTTATAATAAATGTTTGTGCAGCAGTAGATAAAAGTGTTTTATTTATACATAACTGAATTATATTTTGAAATATACATGTATACATACGTTTGAATTATATTTCACAATAGTTCACAATATGGCGGAATAAGGAATTTAGCGCAACACATTATTTTAACACTTGTTTAGAGTAAGTCTTTGAATAAAATTGTACTTAGATGGTAAGAAACACCTACATTACCAAGATTTTTCTTTTTTTATCATTCTTAGACTCCAAAATGGAACAATATGGCATGGTTATGAAAATGAAGATTTTTCACGAGACAACCGAATCGACGTAGTGCATCGAGTATAATATAATAGGGAGAGTAGTAATTTAGCCATATGATTCCAAAACTGGTCAGTGAATTGTCACTGACGTAATAGCAATTCTAGTAACCAGCTGTGAACTGTATGTAGGTATATCAATCAGTCGGTCTATCAGAGCGCAGAACCGGCGCAGCGCCGCAGCACAAATTTGGCGTAATTTGTTTTCATACAAAAAACGTAGGTAACATTACCGCTCTATTCCGGTTATGCTCGATGACGCAGTGCACAGAACACTTTTTAACATAAAGACGCAGTGTGGAGGCAGTGTTACAACACGACTACGGTCAATGTATTGAGTGGTATTGAGCGTTGCAATTAATTGTGACCATGTTCTGTGATTGTGAGTTGTTACTTGTGACACACTTGCCAGTTGCCACGCCTACTTCACACTTCACTGTTTTTACAGTTGCGTGCAAAGAGTACCTACGGTCTATAATACAATATATTATAGTAGTAGTATGTAGTTTCGTGTATTTCACAATATTCGTCATATTACGCCACAACAAAGGAATATGTAGACAATTCCCCAATTTATCAGAGATAAATGATTATCAAAAAATTGTCACACGTTTGCTTCGTAATACGAAAGTCATAGAGTCACTAGTGTACAGTGTCTCCAGATTAGAAAAGTGAAATTACAGTGAAGGCTATTTGAAATTACAGTAGATTTATAAAAATTACTGTTTTACTAACATGAAATACAGTATATTTTACAGTAGATAATAATAACATTTTAACTTCCTTTTAATGACTAAATCGAAGGGGCATGAAGTTTGCCGAGATAAATTAATAAGATTGGGCGGATCGGATCAGGATTGGATCAGGATCGGGCTCATGTCACTATAATAGTAAAAGAGAAAAAAAAATCCTCCTATATGACGTTATTTACGACGGGTTGAAGTTTTGTGTTTAATATTTAAATTATTTGCGATTTCCGAATCCGTAATAATATTAGATTGTAATTTATCGAGGTGGTTATGTTGGGTGTGAAATTTTGTTCTCTGCAATAAAAGCGGCTAGTTTTCTTATCATCTTCCCTTGAACCCAACAAAACAAAACAATCAAACTTTTCTCTAACGCTTTAGAAAGAAATACACACAAAGCACGTTGCTAAATTAAAACCCTTAGCGAAAGTAAAATCCGTCTACATAATTAATAATTTTACTGCATAGCTCCACAGTCCACAGTTTGTCAGGGAATTCCCCCTCCCTCGTAGGTCATAGTTATCAACTATGTTAACCAGCCGATGAACTAAACTAAAACGTTTCGTTTCATCCATATATATAGGTGTTTTTACTAATAATCTGAATAAATAAGTTTCTTTTTTTATTTTGTAACGATTTTTTAGAAAAACTCGAAATTACAGTGACTTTCATACACTGTATTCACTATAATACAGTGTACAGTGAATAGAGTAGAATTACAGTAAATCTACTGTAATTACTGTGCATCTGGAGACACTGCTAGTGTAAAAAGCAGAAGAATTTTGGACAAGTGTGAGTAGCATGAAATGTGTTGCCGACTCACGCATGTTTAAAAACGTTTGTTCTTTTGTTTTCAAAGTTTTGAGTCTTCCAAATTCATCTGCAAATGTAAAAACGATATTTTCATCTATAAATTTAATGAAAACTAAAAGACGGAACGCATTATTCATTAACATAAAATACTTTTGTTTAATTCCGAATAAAAATCTCCCGATTTCTTCCGATTTCCAGGAGCCAAATTTAACGATTTTTAATTTTACACTTTAGCAACACTGGTCGAGACCATGAGGTATATGGGCTAATTTTCAACCAGGGCATTAAATATTATTAAAATAAAAGGGACTTGGGCCTCGTCCTCGACAGTCGATCGGAACTTCTAAGAGCGTTTTCGGCACCTCGTCCTGAGACTGCTGGGCGAGCGCTGAGTCATCTCCTCCCTAACGTGGGTGGATCGAACGTTGGTTGCCGCCGACTATATGCAGGCATCTTGCAGTCCATAAGGCTATACGGCGCGCTGATATGGGTGAGAGGCCTGAAGACGGAGAACGTGGCTCTGCTGCGACGTCCGCAGAGAGTCATGGCTGTCAGGGCTCTCCATGCGCACCGTACGACCTCATACGAGGCTGTGTGCCTACTGGCGGGCTCAGCGTCGTGGGACCTGGTTGCAAGAGCCCTGGCAACGACGTGGAGGAGATGTCAAGGATAGGAGGAGGAGGGGGGGACATCTGATGAAGAGGACTCCTGGCGGAGCCATCTGCAAAGGCGAGTGCTCTGTCAGTGGAAGGAGCGGCTGGAGGAGCCTAGTATGGGACACCGTACCGTATCGGCCGTCTCCTCCTGTGCAGTGGATTGACTGATGCCACGGCATCGTCACCTTCCACTATGCGCAGATTCTGACGGGACACGGCTGCTTCGGAAGGTGGCAGCGGCGGAGGACAGCAGTGAATACACTGCAGACCACACCCTGGCGGAGAGCCCAGCATGGGCAAAGGCAAGGGCGCTCCTCATCGCCGAGTTTGGCGCGGATTTGGCGCTCTCAGCGGTTATTTGAGCGTCAGTGAGAGCGTATGTGTCGCAGAATGAGGAGGTGGAGCGGGAGAGTGAGCGCACTGGCGCCTCTTCCCGCAGGAAAGCGCCGAGGCGACAGGCGGTCGAACTGCGTGTGGATCCTGTGTGCGGCCGATCGTAACGTAATCACCATCTAGACCCCCCCCACCCCCCCCATGTCATCAAAAATAAGCAAACCAAAGACCCCCCACCCCTCTACAGTGCTTATGTATACTTGAACGGCCCCTTTGGACGACCGCGAGGTTCATTTTTCAGGTCGAAATTTCCAGAACGGAAGCGAGCAAACTAATAACAGGTGGTGCGTTGGTTTGTAGTGTTAGCCGTAAACGTCGTTGATGTTGCGTGCCGCTTGTGCCGCGTTGCTGCCACGACGGTACTCATATTCCATAATTACTCGAATTATTTACGTATCCATGATGACAAAAAAGATTGAAATGCGATGAAAATGCTGCACTAATAAAAACAAATGAGTACCTATGACTACTTTTGGAAAAAGAATTCCATGTTTTTAAAATAAGATTGATTTGAAATTAGAATAGTCCTCCCGTGACCATGGTTGCTGTAAAGTATCCGAAACGTCGGGCTTGTAAAAATCTTAATAAACCGCGATAAAATCCGTAAAAAATTGTTTCATTAGAATTCTTAGCCAAACAACAATTATTTTGATTGGAAATGGCCAGTACTGCAGAACGGCAATTTCATAGGTAGGGTAGGTAGGTTCATTTAGAAATATATGAGTATTTATCAGTTGTCTGGATACCATAAGAACAGGCTCTGCCTAGTTTGGGATCAGATGGCTGTGTGTGAGTTGTCCCAACATATTATTATTATTATTAAGTGACAGCTGTGCTGTCGCATTTCGTACGGTTTGTGAGTTCCCATTGGCCCATTGGGGGGATAGGGAAAAGGAGGGCAAAGTTATGCAGATGGCATAGCTTTTGGTTGTGCGGATGTCTATGGACGTCGGTAGTTATCATAAGGCTCCGACTGCTCGGTTGCCTCCTAATGAATCCTCCTAATGAAAAAACTTTTGCGGTAAACCCCTTTTAATTTACTTAATATCCTTGTCTCCTCAAACTATAAACAAATACTTTCATTTGGCGAGCGTGTAAGAAATACAATAATATGTTTGCGAATAAATATCATTTAGATCTCTTTAACACTAGCTGTGCGTCTGTTAGAAAGTTTATTAGCGACTCATTCTTTAACTCTCTTTGACTTTCAGGGCCGTCTTTTCCACTAGGCACTCTGGACACGTTGCCAGGGTCCCACGATACATGGGACCCCATTATTTCTATCAGAATATGATTGAGTGATATTACAAAAATGGTTGCTGATTAGAATACCTAGAAGGTACTGCACATATTACTTGGTTTATTCTTCTCTAGTCAAAAATCAGGCTCACAGATCTTAAAATTATTGTTTTCGTCGGGGCCCCATTATTATATTGCCCAGGGTCCCCAATGGGTTAAAGGGGGCATAGTTGACTTTGTTGGTAATTGTGATTGAGTGGTAATAATAATGGATACATCGATACATCTTACCGATAAAATGTGATATGTGGTTAGTATTGTACTTCTGTTGTAATTGTTGTTTCTATATTATGTGGGGAATTATTGTAAGCTTTATGTTTCTATATTGATTGTGTATGTGTGAGTTTTTTAGCTGTTGTTTCTCCTCAAAATAAAATAAATAAATATATTACAAACTTAATTTTGCATTAACAATAAAAGGATATCTTTATTAGTAGTTAGAAATTATGGATTATATAAGTCTATTAAATAAAATTAGAAAATAATCAATAAAAAAGACTGAAAAGTTGAAAACGTCAAAGCATGAATTTGTTGATAAAAAATATAAGCAACGCCAGTCAGAGTCGCTGTTTGTTAAATCTGTCAAACGGTTGTCATTTGGAGATGAAAGTTATTTATTTATTTGTATTTGATCAATTTGTATGAGAAACGTGAATTTATTAGTAGAAGATAAGTGATATTTACCTAAAATGAGTGGCCCTAATGGCATGTTATATGGTGGAGATGAAATAGGTGCTTTAGTTTTCGATCCCGGGCATCATACTTTGCGCGTTGGTTATGCTCAAGAGGACACCCCAAAAGCAGATATTCCCGCTGTTATTGGTGTAGGTCCTGCAACTCATATACCTGAAAGTGAAGAAAAAGTTCCAGATGGAAATGTTACACAGACTGGTATTTTTAAATTTGTTCATTTTTCTACATAACATTTAAATGCTATAATTACACTATAGCGGGGGCTCGTCCGGTTCGAACATTCGCTTGTCCGTATTAATATGTGCCTCTTAAAAAAATGCGGTATAAAAACTTTCGATAAAATTTATTTATTTTATTATTAGTACATATATCCCTAGTAGTGGATGGATGCATAATAAAGTCTGGAGTTTTTATACCTATCTTTATAATATAGTGTACTCTGTATGTTGTATTTGTTATATCTTATATCATATAAAAATGATTTTTATAGCCACAAAAACTGGAGATCTTCGATATTACATTGATGTGACAGAGTTGCATGTGCCGCGGCCTGGCATGGAAGTACAGACATACATGAAAGATGGACAAGTGGATAACTGGGATCTGTTTGAAAAAATGTTGGACTATTGTTATTCAAAGGTATAGCTTTGATTCTGTATGTGACATATCCAGTTGCTATTTTTGATAATATATAATATTATGATGAAATAATAATTTGATTGGGTGCTTATGGGGATAAGGCCATCCTATTGTTTCTTCTTCTTCTTTGTTCCCTCACTGCTGAGGATTGTAACCACATATGACCCACTGAGAGCAAAAGAGGGCAACACATCTGCATAATCACTGGTTGTATCGCCAAAAGGCTTTGACTGCTTGTTTGCCGTCCTATGCTATTAAAAAAAAACAGATTTGGCAAGCAATTAATTTTAGGTATATGTGGTGTTTATTACCTTATATACTTTATTGAATTAAAAGCAATATGGACCATACATACACGCAATATTAAATAAATCACATTGAATTTATTTCAGGTCATAAGATCGCCATCAGAACACCATCCAGCTCTCTTCACAGAGGCCGTATGGACCACAAGACCTGCTAGAGAGAAACTAGCAGAATTACTCTTTGAGAAATATCAAGCTCCAGCTTTTTTCCTTGTGAAGAATGCTGTTTTAGCCGCTTTTGCTAATGGAAAATCTACAGCACTAGTTGTAGATGCAGGGGCGAGCCAGACTTCTGCTGTACCTGTTATTGATGGGTAAGTATTTGTACTAAGTAGACATGTATCATTTTAAGGAAGCAACATTTTGCTGATTATAAAGAAACAATTTTTACAGGACCATGGTTGCTGTAAAGTATGAAGTATCCGAAATGTCAGGCTTGTAAAAAATTTAATAAACCACAATAAAATCCATTACAATAATTATTTCATTATGATGAGACATGTTGCTGCTTATTAAGATTGACATATTGGATTCTTTACAGCAAGCATGATCATACATTGAAGTGTTGAATGTGGTAATGTTTATAATATGTCATAATTAGTTATTATGTAAAAAGTTGTTTCATTATAACATATAACATTATTGTAAACATTTTACTTTGTTTAATTAAACATTTATAGTAATTAAAAATACTGTAGTAATAAAAATTAAAACTTTTTCAGATATGCACTAGTTAGTGCCGCAGTCCGATCTCCAATCGGGGGTGACCACTTAGCAGCACAAGCCAAACACATGCTCAACAATTTGCACATACCCATGCTTCCAATTTACAGCATACAGGTAAAGTATACTTTAAAGTTTAAACCATGCAAATTTTCTAGCACAATGAGATAAAAGATTTGGTTTGTCAGTGCACTAATGTTCATCCTTTTATAAAAGTTCATTATAATAATATGTATCCTAATAACCTGGATGTTGCTTCTATATTTTGTAAAAGTAGGGTGCATCAAACGCAAAAAAAAAAAATATACCTTAAATATTATGAACTTTTACTCAAATAATTAGGTTACTTATTACAAACTAGCCTGTGTATGTTATGGTACTTATTATGTAACTATAAAATGAAACACTTATTGTTTCCTGTTGCTACTGAAATGATTAGTTTTTAAAATCTCCTTAAACATGGCCTCATTTTTGGAATTTTGTTTCAGAGTAAAGAGGTTATACGAGAGAGAGAAAGAGCTCGCTACACATTAAAGACATTACCCGCTGGCTTGACTCAGTCCTGGCAGCAATATATGCTGAAACGCCAGTATGAAGATTTTGTTCACTGTGTGGCACAGGTAATATTTATATTTTCCTCCGATCCAATTTAAATGTACAAATAAAACATAGTTACTAATGACTTACCTTAGTGAAATATGCTAATTTATAGTAGCTTAAATTATCTTAGCACTCAGTGAAAGTTAATAGTAATGATGATGATATGCTAAATTTGAATATGGTATAATAGTTAAAAAGATTTATAATGATTTTATCCAAAGTCGTTGAATGTAACAGTAGTCAATTTAGTTTGTTTTTTTTTTTACATTCCAACCTCAAAAACTAAATTCAATAAATATGATACTAAAACATAATTTCTCGGGAAGCCTATAGGATGGTTGCTTTGTTAGAAGTGCTTTATGCCACACCCAATCAAGGGTCATCACTATGTCCAAACTATCCACCAGCGCTTCCCCCTTGCTCTCAACTGTGTTTCGCCCATCTCTGTGTTAAGAATATTTGAAGATCACCAGCTGAGCGATTCAGTTCAAAAGCCATTTTGGCCATCGGTAATCAGTTGGTGCTTCTCTAAATACCGCCAGAGCTGGTAATTACCTAATTGTGGATTCCATAATCTTTGAGAACAATAAAGTTATAGCTGTTGGTCTATAGTTAGGCGGGACTTCCACAAGCATGGGATGACGCCTAATGAATAAAAGTGCCGGAATAGACGTGTAAGGACGGGTGCCAACTCAGGAACACAAGTTCGTAGCAATTACGGAGGGATGCCATCGGGCTCACTCGACTTAACGACAAGAAAAGAGTAGTTTGCTTACGGAGCTCTGTCGGAAAATTATTTCCGGCATTAAAGTATCATACCGAGAGATCGTCGGTGATATGATACACTTTCGCGGTGTGGGCCAATGATTCGTCCCTCATGTGCAGTGATGGTAGGGATGGCTCACAAAAAAATCCTTGGACACCCTTGGCAAGCGACCAAAATGCACGAGTTCCTGAAGGAACCTCTCTCGAATCTCTCGCCAATTCTGCCAATATCTACTCTAGTTTTGCTTGAAAGCTTGGCAGCTTTCCCGGATATGGCTTACAGCCATCTTGCCGAGTCGACCAAATCAGCGGCCTATAGGCACGTATAGTAGGCACATATGAAGAGCATGGAATAAAAAGTTCCATGGCTTTCAGCACCACCTCGGCAACAAAATCGGCAACGATGACTGGATCATCCAGCGAGAAGCAAATTCGCACCCACGCACGCAAATTAGGTAGGATACAAAGAAAGACCTCATCCCACCCCAATCAGCTGACCTATAATGCCGAACGCGGCGGCAGCCCGCAAAACGAGGCCATGATGCGCGTGTAACTGGCTCAGAACTGGACCAGACAGTGGTCCGACGAACCAAGTGGAGTGCACACGGACACACCACATAACTGTCCAGATAAGAGGTCAGCAGAAGAATCTTCCACATTACGCGTTGGTGATACTACCAATTGTGTCAGAGCATGCTGAAGCAAAGTCATAAACAGATCTTCGCTCATCATCGGTGGTACGCGAGCCGACCCACTCGGTGTGATGGGCGTCTAGTCACCAAGTAATACTTGGTGGTTGATCTCTGCGTGGTGGAGAAGAGGACCTTCAAGACTACCAAGGCAACGAAAGCAGACATACTCCCTAATGTAAGCGCAAACTCTAGCCCGCGGTACAAAAATGTGTTCTAATTTTTACCCTGGACAGGAAAGATAAGAAGTATCAGTCGTAGAGGATATCTGTGTCTCGGTCAAAATGAGCAAGGCCGGTTTCGCCAGCTGAAGGTGGTAGTGGACGGCATTTAGATTGTAATCAAGCCCCCTAATGATACAGAAATCCGTTATATAATCCATACTAGACCGTCCTGGGGTAGTGTGTGCTGCCATGTGTGTGGGGTAGGGGAATGGATGGGCCACCGAATCTCTTACAAACCGAACGAAAAATGTCATTTGACGTCGGTGTTAAATAAGAGCGAAGTACTTCCCCTGGCGAGCCGGCCCATTCAGCTGCAAAGCAGCATTGTAGTAAAGTAGCGCCTATTTCGTATAATGATGTCTCAATAGTGAAAGAAGAGAGTTTAGGGGGTTTTCTGGTGCGGTTGACATCGCGGAATAAACTAGGTATCAATAGAAATGATAATTTTCAGATCTCTGAAACTCCGTTCGATGAGCGCACAGCGGCGTCAGTTCCTGGCGTCCACTACGAGTTCCCCGGGGGGTACCACCAGGACTTTGGTCCTGAGCGGTTCAAACTCACCGAGTGCCTCTTCGAGCAGACTTTGGGCGCACCACATTTAGGTTAGTAAGTTGCTAACTAATATCCTCGACAAAAAAGATCAAGGGGTCTGTTCACTGTTGTGTGTGTCGTTATTTTAGAGGATCATGGGATTAAGTTATGTTTATAATAGATGTTTGTAGGGAGCCACGGATACGTGACACGTGTGATGAAATCATCACACACATACGTGTTGTATTATTATTTATCGGTCTGTCAGTTGAGACAATAAATGCCTGTACCATGAGTAGTATTGTTTAGTTTATATTTCTAGCAGTGGCAAAAAAAAACTTATGTATGACCCATAAAAATATAATCTAAACTCTTAAGGGATTTTTTTTCGTGATGTGTTAATACACAAAAGTGACTTTATTGTGTGACTACTCACTAGAGGTTTTATACGCCTTTAGGATATTGTCCATCCCGTTATGTGACTGGTTCCTAGTTTACACAGGCCACAGCACGATTTGTTTATTATGTTTTGACGGTCGAGCTGGTTGAGTAGTCAACACTTTACGGAGCGGTCGCGGGTTCGAATCCCACCAAGTGCAGATAATTTTTGTAATGAATATAGATAGTCTGCGCCGGGTCATGGATGTGTAACATTTCTTAATTAATTTATTTCCATACCTAGTTCCCATAACAAAACTAACAAGTTAATGATAATAATAGTAATAATATCTATATAATAATATTAATAATAATTTACATTTAATAATTTTATACTATACATAATACACATATTTAATTTAATACACATCCATGACCCAGGAACACAGATTTTTTTGTTACCTGGCGGAATTCGAACCCGCTACCTCCGGCTTGAGCGCTAACGCGCTAACCATTGAGCCACAGAGGTCTTCTTCTTACGAACTTAGTACGAGGGTAGGTTAACGTAGTGTGATTATTGGTTGATATTAATTTTATTTTGTTTTCTTTACGTGCGTGCAGCGTGCGCAGCAGCAGGCGCGTGCGACGCAGATGCGCGGCCGGCGCTGTGGGCGGGCGTGGTGGCGTGCGGCGGCGGTGCGTGCGCGGGCGGCTGGCCCGAGCGGCTGGCGCGGGACCTAGCGGCGCGCGCCCCCTCCAGTCACCGCCTCAAGACGACCGCGGCGCCTTCACCGCAGGAGAGGCGCTTCGCCGCATGGATAGGTAATATATGTCAATACTTTTTAGTCCTCTGGTGTAGCGGCTCTAACATAAAAATAGATCCATTTCGCACTGCATCTGATCCGGATCCACACCTAAAAGATTTGTTCTCAATTTTTTTCGTATTTTACCTACACCACTTGCTCACCAGTAAATAAAGCATGCATCAATGAAAAAAGCATGCAATTTGCCTTCGGCCTCAGCAAAGGTGAACTATGGCCCATCCCTTCTATCCTGATTTGTCCGAGTGTAGCAATAGGTAAAAGGGTTACTTATGCTAATAAAATTATAACATATTAAAGTTGTTTATCTCTATTGTAGGAGGATCTATACTGGCTTCCATTGGCTCGTTCCAGCAAATGTGGATTTCGTCTCAGGAATACGACGAGGGAGGGAAGGGACAGCTCGAGAGGAAATGCCCGTGAATGTTAGGATAAGTTTATGTAATAAAGTGAAAATAATTTCTCTAAACTGGTTTTATCTAATGTAACACCAATAACCCAGAAACTAGAAAGTTCTATAAAAATTATATTTTTTTTTTTTGAATGAATATAGATGTCTGATATGACCTCATATACATATTGATATTGTTTGTCTATGTACAACATTAAAAGTAGTTTAATTACCTACTGAACATGATTCGTTTGTAACATCAAGACTTTCAACAACTGGTGAAAGGTTGTATACATACATTGTGTACATGGAGTCAACAGCATCTCGACTTGCAAAATAACCCATTACAGTTAAAGCATTTTAATTCTCATGTCATAAGGTAATCACATATTACGTACATTGAAGTAAGATGAATGAAATGAAAAAAACACCTTAAAAATAATTTATTACTCATACAACTCACATACACAACAGTCCATATCTTAATAAAGTTAAGAGACAGTCACCTACCTACTTATATCTATTACTCGCATGTTGAAGACCACATTTGCTAAGGTACGAATTTACCTTCATCTATTTTTGTCTTTTTAGTTTAAAATTTTCAAAATTAGTAAATAAATATGAGCCTGTGATTCCCTAATTCGAATTGATTTAATCTCACGGATATTCCTTATCCATTGAGGTTACGGGGCTCATGCCAAAAGCATCCCTTATGAGAAAGACTTGATGACTTGTGAAATAAAAAAGATATTTTATCTGTGCAACGTTTACCCCGTATTGAATGTATATAAGTAATATTGGTATTTATTAATATATATATAAATCTATGTCCAGCTCATATCATCACATGATGATTGTTGTTGGACTATGGATGTGTTCCATATCGTCATTATCAAATGATGATTGTAATTGAACTGATCTGCTATCGGATCACATGAATGATGCGAGATGAGTACCGCTAGCAGGAGCTGGCGCCGTGCGCGTCCTCGATGTGCTCCTTGAAGGAGGCGCGCGAGGAGGACTCGTACCCGCACGCGCCGCACACGAGCACGTCCGCGGACTCGATCTCAGAGCTATCCAGGTACACTTTAGAATCTGAAATTTGTATGTTGATTTTGATATGAATCATCTATTGTACCTTAAGTAAAATCGACTTGAACGGCGTGACGACGTGACGGTGTCACCCGTAATTCCATCTTTCCGTAAAGATTTTTAATTTTAATAATGCATTTTAATATTAACAGATGATTTACTTCTGTGAACTTTTTCAATACATTTCAGTCGCCTATCTGCAATAATTCAAAGTCACTTAAACAAAGCATCACTCAAATGCAAAGAGGAAGGAATATATTATATGTCTTTGGTCAAATGCTTATCTTAATATTTTCTAGCTAATCGGTATTTTTACATTAAAACAAAAAAATAACTCACTGTCTGCTTCTAGATGATTCTCTTTCACGTGTCTCATGAGCTGCAAGGAAATTAAAGTATGGAATTGAAAGTAAACATGATAACTTCAGATGATTTTAAATAATATGAATAGGCTACATTAAGGTAAATTTGAAGTTTGTAATTGAGACTGATCTTATAGGACGCGGGATCTTAAATATTCCTTAAATTTAGGGCAGTAATATATCTTTTTACCCTTGTAAGCGTCACACACAACAGGTATGAAATGTTAATAATTTGTATATACAAATGTTGCCAAGATTTACTATCTAGCGTCTAATGATAGGCAATGTATACGGATTGCCTCGGCCTACTAGTTAATGTTTATGGGCAACATTGATTACTTACCATCAGACAGTTCCTCCGCGTTTGAACCTTTTTTTTTCTTTTACGCCGGGAAATGCTGAGGCATCCCGCCTGGGGAGTGGGTCTCCCCAGGTGGGTATGTAGGACTCGCTGCGCCCGAAAGATGGTAAATGGACGCAGCTCTACCCACTAAAACCCGGCGAGTGCCACCAGTGCCGCCTTGGTGAGGTGCCCCGGATCTATTAAGCTAACAGGGCACCTCGACAGCTAGTCAGTCCCGCAAGGGATCGAAGCCACCTCCACAGAGGGGTTGTGCCGCACCACAGAACAACCCCTCCCAACGTCGGGACAGTACAATGGGGTGAGGTTCCCACTCTTACCCCTTGGCCCCTGCTCTTTTGTCCCCTCTTTTTATAAGAGGGGTACAAAGAGCACGGCCACGTCAAGGCCTGAACCATGGTGGGGTTCGCGTTTGATAACATAATATAGTAATCATTCAAGTGTGGGGGCGGTAGGGGGCGTGTACCTGCGAGTGCGAGTGTCCGCGGAAAGGGCAGCGCGCGCACTGCAGCGTGATCGCCGAGCCACGCCCGCCGCCGCCACCGCGCGCGAAACGCCCGCCACTGGTGCCGTGTTCCGCCGCCTGAAACGCACATCATATTGTAAAATATTTAAAAGATCCGTTTTACAAGTTAGTTTCGCGGTTTCTTTTCATTTGACGATCTTTGAACCGGTTGTAGAGTCAATTCGACTTTCAGTAAGACACTTTATTTGAATTTTTAAAAGTATATATTGTTTTTTTTTCTAATTGATTGATTGATTGTTTTGTCAAATTGATTATATATTTTTTTATTATATAATTAATGATAAAAATTATTGACGTGAAAACTCTATTGACCCCGCACACAGATTTTTGTAGGCTGTGAGTGAGGCTGATCCATCACGCATGGAGGTGAAAGGCTCAATCGGTAGAACTCGGGATGTCGAGTGTGCCCGAGCGAGAAAGATAAGATAGATAGTTTCGGAGGTCTGTAACATAATGATGCTCAGTACCTTGTGCGCTGTGAGCTCTTTGATGGCGTTGCAGCGGAAGGAGCAGAGCTTGCAGGAGTAGAGGAACAGCTTGAACTGCGGAGACGTGAGCAGCTCGTGCGGCGGCGGCAGATCGCTCTTGCGGCGCCGCCCCGGCCCGCGCTTGGGCGGCATCGCCATCAGAGCCCTGACAATATAGTCAACATGTTAGAACAGTAACTAATATTTGTATTAAAACAAATGCAGGAAAACATCGTCAGGAAACTTGGGCGTCACTGAAAGATGGATTTCGCAAATTTTCTTTGAGGTAATCTTATCTACGTGACTTTCTGTCATACACCGGACCTGTGAAAGAAACCGGCTTGCCTTGTAAGATACTAAGGCCTTAATAAGGCTTGATTTCGAGGACATACTTGCCCAGCAGTGGCACTTGTCTGACTGTAAGGGTATCTTAAGCTATATTAAAAAAAATGTGTATAATTTTAACGCGGAAGATCGAAACAAGGATTAAATTGTATTTTCTATTTTTTTTTTATAGCATAGGAGGGCAAACGAGGGCTGCCTTTTAGGGACTATCGACGCCCATACACATCCGCACAACCAGAGATTATGCAGATGCGTTGCTCTCCTTTACCGTATCCCTCCAATGGGCCATTAAGATATAGATATACATATTACTACAAATCCATTGCATTGTACGTCTCATTGACAGTTTCAATAAGTCATGTTTCGGCGTAAAGATAGGCTTTATTTATAATTACTCACTTAGCTTTTTGTAACGCTTTCGCTTTCTCCAAAATCTCTGCTGGCGTCAGAGCTTTGACCTGAAAAACATTGAGGCCTTCAATTAACCCATCTGGAAACACTTAAGGTTACACAAGCCACTCATGTTTCCATACAAACGCAGAACAGTAATTACTACAATGTTTGACTTTGACCATGAAAAACTAAGTATAATATAAATTGATCTCGTCGTTATCTATGACTGTATGTACCCAAAATCGTAAAAAAATTATACATTTAAAAAATACAAGCTTCTAAACTTTCGTATTTCAACACTGATTTTAGCCCAACTTTGGGCGTAAATAAATAGTATACCGAGCACGAAAGCTCAAAAATAAAGCCCGTACAGATATAGTTTAGTTATTCAAACGATAAAATAAATTTATTTTGAAAAGATACACTTATTAGTTTTTCTATAATAACTGTTTTGCTAAAAGGACATTTTCGGAATGAATCATTGTGCATTTCATTCTAGCACACATGTTCGCACACTATGTCAGGTAAGATAGCAATCATTTTGTTGGAGTTCGCGCCGTCGACTAGTTCAACCATAAAAGATTAAAGCAAAAGCTAGGGTCTAAACAAATAAATTCCTTCAGAATGTAATATGCTACGAACACTAGAAAACTATAGTCGCTCTTTAAAAGTAAATTATAGTACATTTTATATAAAATGGTGCAAAAGCATCGTAGCGGACGCCTTGTACCTAAGGTCTCATGAACACGCAACTACCTTTGGTTTCTTCTCTTCCACAGGTTTGGCGGGCGGGCTGGTCGGCTGCAGCGACGACTGTAGGAACACCAAAGGACCTTCATCCCCTTCCACCATAACGTACGATTCACTATTTTCTTGTTCTGTAAAATCATAACATCAACGACATAAAATTCGCAAATTCGTGGAAATAGGTAAAAACGTGTGCGTCTCCGAACGTCCGACAGAAGTGATAATTTAAACTAACTCTAAGTTAAACTAACTATTTAATATTGAAATTGTCTAACTTGAGAAAAGCTTGTTATTACTTAAATTTTATGTATATTGTAATATTACATTACCTACATATATTAATATTAACGCTGTGGGTAAGAATGAGAGAAACGGAGCCTACCTACCGCTGCCGTATGCGTGAGAGAAAGGGAAGCCAGACAGAGTGGCTCCGTAACGCGGTTTACCTTCCCATAAGAAGGTATCACTTCAAAAATGAAATTACAAAGTATAAAATGTAAATAATGTCTAGGCATTATTTAACTAGTTAAAAAGTTGCTACCTAGGTAGGTAGCAACTTTTTACGCCTAAAGTGCTGATGGATTTCGATATTACAATAAAAACTATGCCTTAAGATATTTTGATCAATCTATTTCCATCTGCACACGCAGGCCTCTTTCAATAAAGCCCAAGACATTAGATTCCTTTCCAGTCGCACCCAACATAGCTGCAGCTGTAAATTTCAGATACCACTGTCGAAGCAGGCAGTAGCTAGATCCCCACCATGGTTCAAGCCTTGTCGAGGCGGTGGGGCTCAGTAGCCTAAGGTGAACCCAGCGCCTTGAGCGAAGCAAATTGAGCCGAGTGAACTGCTCTTTGTACCGCTCTCATAAGAAGAGGGCGGAGGTATAAGGGGCGAGGATGGGAACCTCACCCCATTGTACTGTCCCGATGTTGGGAGGGGTTGTTTTGTGGTGCGGGACAACCCTCTGTGGGGGTGGCGTCGGTCCCTAGAGGGTCTGACTAACCGTAGAGGTGCCCTGTTTGCTCATTAGATCTGGGGCACCTCACCAAAGGCGGCATTGGTTGCCGCGAAATGCCTCAGAGCATTTTCCGACGTAAAATAAAAAAAGGCAATAATATAAATGTTTCTATGTAGATAGTGTCTATGGATGTCTGTGATCACTTACCACCACCGACAGACACTTTAAAATAATGTCCATAGAGTTTTACTATCACTGTAAATACTGACCGTCCCCCTCGACGTCGCCGTCGTCGTTGGCGAGCACGCAGGTGACGGTGGTGTCGTCGCCACTCTCCGACTCCGTGTTGGACACCAGCCGGTACGACTCCTGCCCGTCGTCACATCTGACAACCCATACTTTTATAATCTACTCCAATAAACATTAGAGAAGGCCCTGCGACTTTAAAATAAAAAGCAAAAATAAAATTACACACATAATATGTTAGGACTAAAATAATAGTTCTAAAATTACTGTTAGTCTAATCCATACTAATAAGATAAAGCTGAAGAATTTCTTTGTTTGTTTGAACGCGCTAATCTCAGGAACTACTGGTCCGATTTGAAAAATTCTTTCAGTGTTAGACAGCCCATTTATCGAGGAAGGCTATAGGCTATATCACATCACGCTGTGACATATAGGAGTTGAGTAACGCGGGCGAAGCTGCAGGCAATAGGTAGGTTATTAAGGTATATTATTTATATATATTATATAAATAATATACCTTGGACTGACAAATATGAAATAGGTTAATAAATTTTACTAAAAGTTTAAGGATTTAGACAACAAATTATTTTCCTTTAGATGAATATCCATCTATCCAACTAACATAAAATAAAAATAAACTATTTTCATCATCATTATAAAAAAATGTATGTGGACATTGCTGGACATAAATCGCTTTCTATTATATTTTACTGTAAAATAATATAGAACGTATAAGTCCTGGAGTAAGTTATAAGCATAGACAATGATTCAACCCGTCAAGATCTTACCGTACAAATGTAAGGTTCAAATAGTCCACAACCATATTTTTGGATGAATCCAGCTGCATGTACTTGAGACCTTCATTACTGCTCTCCGAACCTTCAGCTACAACATGATTCGCTAATATTTCCTGAAAAAAGCCAATTTTTTTAGATAAGAGTACTACAATATATAGATAGATATGCAATAGCCAATGTAACTTGTTTACCAATCTGCTATTAGACCATAGATCTTAATATCTAACCATAGCCAAAGTGAAGAGTCTTATTAGGGAGTGGAGAAGAGTAGTGGTGTGCAAATAAACTATTTTATGATAATGTGCTATGGACTATAAACTATATTTTTCTAGCGCGTTATTTTATAGACTATATTATAACGTGTAGTCGCAAGACTAGAATTACGTAACTCGCGTGAGCCGGCCGGGATAGCGCACGACACATCTAGCGCTAGCGCGCGCTCGACGCTGACTGACCGTTATAAACTATAAATTATAACGTCTAGCGTCTACGATCTAGCACGTTGGCGTATTTCGAATGTTATAAAGTTATAACTACGGCCTACGCTATAACGTAGCGCCTCGCTACATTAGGTATGTAGCGAGGCGCTACGTTATAGCGCCGAATAGGAATTTATATAGCGTACGCTATTCGTTGAGTATGAATAGCGCGCTACGTTAGGCGCTATGCGTTATATTAACCACCACTAGAGAAGAGTATAGAAAAATATTATACATATATGTATTTTATTGAAAATAACTATGATTAGGTACTGATGACTATGTGATGTTAACTTGAAATCTTGTAATTTATTGTTGGATGGATCATAACATAAAAACGATTTTTATAAATGACCAAAAATCTTTGTAATTTTGTAATATTAAGCTGCTAAATTAGACAATAGGTACCTATTTTAAATTAATTAAAAAAATTACCTCTGATTTTGAGTATGGTGCCAATTCCACTATTTGTAACTGTCCTGTAATCGAGTACAAAACAATAAGGTTCTAGCTTTACGGATATAATAAGTCACATTAAAAAAATCTTTTGCATAAGATAATCCAATTATTGAAGAAGGCTATTTCTAGTCCCCACCATGGTTCAGCCCTTGTCGTGGCGGTGGGGCTCAGTAGCCTAGGGTGAGCCGCTGCGTTCCCCACCATGGTTCAGGCCTTGACGTGGCGGTGGGGCTCAGTAGCCTAGGGTGAGCCGCTGCGTTCCCCACCATGGTTCAGCCCTTGACGTGGCGGTGGGGCTCAGTAAAAACGTAATCTGTGTAATATATTATTATGTGATTGTTTGGCGAATATTTCGGTGGACTGCCTTGTTTTAGTGGGTAGAGCTGCGTCCATTTACCATCTTTCGGGCGCAGCGAGTCCCACATACCCACCTGGGGAGGCCCACTCCCCAGGCGGGATGCCTCGGAGCATTTCCCGGCGTAAAAGAAAAAAAAAAAGGGTGAGCCGCTGCACCTTGGGCGAAGCCAATTAAGCCGAGGGGGCTGTTTGTGAAGAAGAAGAGAACAAAGAGCAGGGGGCAAGGGGGCGAGGACGGGAACCTCAACCCATTGTACTGTCCCGACGTTGGAAGGGGTTGTTCTGTGGTGCGGGACAACCCCTCTGTGGAAGTGGTGTCGGTCCCCCGAGGGACTGACTAGCCGTCGGGGTGCCCTGTTTACTCAACAGATCCGGGGCACCCCACCAAAGGTTTTATTTTACTACTTTATAATTGTAGGGTGGGATAATTGAAGGTTTCTTGAAGTCTTCATTTAACAAAAATTACTTTTGGTACCTACCTAGTAGTATAGTTAAAACTACCTATATAAAACGGGATCTTTACTATGGTAAAATATATTATGAATAAATTATAAAAATTGCGAAAATAACATTTAAAATTTTAAAAAATTTTGCAATTCCTCGTATTTCCAACCCGACGCCAGGAGGCCGTGCGGTCGCAGACCACACGGTTGGCTGGGGGAAACCTGGGGGGTTTCCCCCTGCCACCCAAAAACCAAAAACCAAAAATGAGCCAAATGGGCTCACACTAATCCGATGTAGCATTGAGGCTTTCGGGCCGTTAGCATAGATCCATCCGAAAAAAAAACCTCGTAGGTATTAATTTCCCTTTAAAATAATTTTAAGATAATGATAATATAATTCAAAATCTTGACTTTATAAAAGTAAAAAGCGTAAAAGTAGTTACCATCTTTGTAGTCTGCTGTTTTCATAGAAGTAGTGCCTGTACTAGGATTCAATATTGTATAATCTTCTTCGTTTGACATGATGGTTCTGCGATGGAAATGTAACTAATATTAATATTTTCATTTGTAAAACACCAATGTTTAAAACATCCATTTTTCCTTAGAAATGTCTTAGTATGATGCCCCTAAATCAGATGGAAAGGGCTCTCGGCTGCATGGGTACCACCATCTTGCTTGTTTCTCCCGTGAAACAGCTTTGCTGTGTTTCGAAGAGAAGGGCAAGACAGGCAGTGTAATTACTGGCATCGAGACTTAACATCTTATGTCTGAGGATAGGTAACACATAGATGAGTTGCCTGGGCTCGTTCCAGGTAAACTAGTTTATGTTCATGGGCGACGTCGACCACTTTCCATCAGGTGGCACATTTGTCAGTTTGCCTATCCAACTAACATTTAAAAAAAAGTTTCCCTAGACCCAATTTGGAATGGCAAACTTCACAAGGAATGTGAAGTTATTAAGCCCGTATTGGCTCGAAGGCATAAAGGCTTCTACTCAATTTTTGACATTTGGACAGTGTGGGGTGTCATGATCTTTCTCGTCAATTGATGCCGGTATGTAAATAGTGACTGTCATGTAGCAGCGAATGTAATACTTTACCTAGTCTAGCATTCTTATATTATCTTGAAATATTCAATAATGTTTTTGTAAAATCACATTGTCATAAAAGTACATTTGAATTTTAATTATTTTTTATTAAGTCTTATTGCAAGTATTAATAAAATAGGATGTATGTATGTAAGTCTGCCACTGCTGGCACATTCAATGATAAAATATTCCATAGAAATATAAGGATTTGTCTACGTATTCCAAGCGGAGATATTCGCAATACGAGAATGCGCCAACATGATTAAACAAAATATCACTAGCGCACAGAGGATTGAGAAGGCAGTCATATACAGTGACGACAGTCAAGCGGCATTGAAGGCCCTCAGTAAGAGGGAGACTACCTCAGCACTGGTCAAAGAATGCAAACACACCCTGCAAGATCTAGCAGACCAGACTGAGTTAGAAGTTGCCTGGGTACCTGGACATGAGGGAAATGCGGGCAATGAAGAAGCAGACAGACTGGCGAGAGAAGGTGCCGATGAGACGTTCATAGGCCCTGAGCCGAGACTGCCAATAGCACACAGGATAACAAAAAAAATTATAACCCTGAGAATAAACAAAGAAACAAACCAGAGATGGAATGACACGAAGAGCTGTAGACAGTCGAAATTCTTCATCTCGACGCTTGACAGCAAGAAGACTAAAGAGTTGCTCAAACTCAATAGGAGCAACATTAGAACAGTTGTGGGAATATTGACGGGACACTGCCCACTCAACAGACACCTGTCAATAATGAAGCTAACAAGCTAACCCGTCCCCGCATCTAATCCCAGAGGCGAGCCCGGGGAATTGGGTGAAATGGTCCCGTTAATGAGGACTGATCACCCGTCTGGCCTTGCTGGTGTCCCCACCCCTTAAATAATAATAATAATAAAGGATTTGTCTATCAAACTAATAAAACATAGTTTTCATATTAAGAATTTATTTCTTTTACTCCACTTGTTAAAACATACCATATATTTAAGTTTCTGAACATACGAATAATATTCAAAGTGCAAATAACATTTATCATGATAAAAACCTACAACATTCAAAAGTAAATTAATTATTCTTATATACAAATATATATGTCGGAGAGGTCATCAGTACAAGAGTTGATTTGATAGCGAGTGGAGTTTGGTGGCGTTGCAGTGTCTATTCAGCAACTTGTGATATGTATCGTTTGAAAAAGTATGGGTAGGACAGCCGAGGTGTAGGGATGTTTTTATTGCGTCATCGACACATCCAACTGCCTATAACAAGTAAGGTGCAGTTTAATCAAGAGGCTGATTGCATCGGCAAACTCGAGTACAGAAATCTAGCCTAAGCACTGTTGGTCAAGCTGAGTGAACATTTGAAGTATATTGTAAGGTAACATGAGCTATCCATTTTTTTATTTCTGTAATTGTTTTTTTTTAATGTTAGTTGGATAGGCAAACTGGCAAACGTGCCACCTGATGGTAAGTTGTCAACGTCGCCCATGAACATAAACTAGTTTATCTGGAACGAGCCCAGGCAACTCATCTATGTGTTGCCAATCCTGAGACATAAGATGTTTAGTCTCGGTGCCAGTAATTACACTGCCTGTCTTGCCCTTCTCTCCGAAACACAACAAAGCTGTATCATGGTGGTACCCATGCAGCCGGAAGCGCGGCACAGCGCTTCCCTCCCACCGGTAATGTGTAAGAGTTTATGTAAGTGTATGCATGTGCAGTGTGGGTAAGGAGGTGCTTTAAGCATGCACCGAGGTGCTTTAGGGTCAGAAGTTGTGTAGGTACATACCTACACATAACTTCTGAACCTAAAATTATTCATGTTTTAACCAAGTGTAGTAAATTTGTTATTATTTTTAAAACGCATTTCACTTCTGATTCCCGTTAAGTATATATTTATCAGAATACGTATATCAATATGTATAGCAAATTTTATAACGAATTATTAACCTCATAGTATAGCTGCTTTGAAGGAATGTACATAAGAATTACATAGGTCATGGGTTTAATTATTTATAAATTAAATATGATATTTATGATTTAAAATATGTAGTAATATTAATGTTACATTAATAAATGGAAAAACTCAACAAGAGCAATTCCAATCGGCGAAGATTATTTTTCCTCAACTATATAAAGTAAAAATATCATTATGTAAAGTAAAGTAAGTATTTGCCGGGGATATTTCTTCGTTGTTATTAAATAAAAATCCATTATCAATAGCAACAAATACTAAATACGTCAACATTCATGATTCAATATACCTTTCTTGCAACACTACAGAATTCGGTGTTTCTATAATGTCAACAGAAATTTTATGTTTATTGCAACAATCAATTACTTACATTCTGTTGATGGCAACAATTGCTTTTAAATTATTAATATATCACTGATTTTCCTCGCGCCACACAAATTTAGCCAGAGTTACAATAACAGATGAATAGAATAGATTACGCCATTAAAATATAGCTTGTTTCTTTCATTGGACATTCCATACTCCGTTCCATAAACATAATTTTTACTCTTTAATTCAGACTTCAGCTGATATACATAATTGCCAGTAAAGAAAATACTATATGTTTTATAAAATCTTATTACAATAATATGTGTTTTTTTAATCACTTCACACAATTTTAATCACTATTAAATAACATTTATTTATTTAGTTTAATTTTTTTGTTTATTTTTCACATATTTAAACATTTCCCCATTTATTACTATTTACTTCTAAATAGGCGAGAGATATTATGCAATGTGTGTTTTCCAATTACTTGCGGCATTTACTATAATTTCCAAGCGGCATAATGCTCAATGTTGATGTTCCAATTACAGCGCTTCGCACAGTCGAGCAATCTCAAAAGTAGTGCTTTCGCGTGATGCAGTAGCAGTTTTTTTTTTATTATTTATTTTATAAACTTTCAATATAATTTTAAGTATTTTTCTTTAAATTGGCATTGATCGAAATTTTATTTATTTGTACATAGTTGTTAAAACTTTTGTCCCGTCGGAGTTTTTGGAAATACTTACAGCACTAATGCGCACTAAGCTGCAAATGCTCAATGTTGATGTTCCAATTACAGCAACGCTTCGCACAATCGAGCACTCTCAAGTCTCAAAAGTAGTGCTTTCGCGTCATGAAATTAGGAAATAAGAGGAGTTGCCCCTTTCATTAAACTTACAGCTGTAAGTGGGTGCCTGATCCGCCATCTTGAGTGCCCTTTTGTTAGTAGTATTCTCCTAAAATCAAGTATCAATAGATTTGACAAGCTAATAATAATACCGTATTGGAACGAGATAACAACATACGAAACATCCAAGAGTGACAGAGACATAGACACTTTCTTTTGTCTTTGTCAGAATATCACTCTTTGTTTGTTGGGCACATCCTTGTTGTGCCCAACAAAAAAACAAAAAATTATCGACTAAATTTGAATGCCATACAAATATTCTCACTCGCGAACAGTTTGTCAAATATGCCGCCATTTTGTACTACTTTTTAATTTGGTCGGTTTATGTAGGTATGGTGATACCAGTTTAGTTATAGGCAGATTACCCAAGAATGTGGTATTATATAAAAAGGGTGACTGGAATTTTCGAAATAAACACAATAAAAACAAAAATGTTTATTGGTATCCTTAAAGGCTATGTACTATAGATCATACATATTAAGACGTATATAGCCTTCTTTTTTATTATTTATGTTTTTAGCGGGTTGTTATTAGTCATTACATAATATTTTCGATAATCCGGAAAAATGCAGCTGTCTAAAATTACAATAAATGTTTGTTGTTAAAACTTTCGTCGCGTCGGAGTTTTCGGAAATACTAAAAAATTAATTCAGACTGTGTTAAAAAATAAATATATATATGGAAGAATATTTAAACATTGACTATTTATTTAAAAATTGAACTTATTAATACGAAAAAAAAATCGCATTCCAATTAAGCAAATTAACACAAAAGACAGATTTCCATTTTTTAAATTTATGTTATAAAATTAGCACTAAACTCACAATAAAGCCTATTGAATTATTTTTTTCAATTATCTCCATAAATGACGAAGTTATTTTACTTTTCCCGACTGCTTTAAAACATCTCGGCGCACGGTCTCTGACGTCACAAGTCTCAAACACGGACCGCGACTCGCTCGCTCGAGTCGAACTATCTTACCCACACCGTTGACCCGGTGAGACTTGTGACGACACAGAGCAAATGCACCGCGCGCGTTCGGGGTTCAGTAAAAGTAGATTCGTTTTGTCATATTTTTTCAAGTTAAGGTGCGTGCATTAATTACGTGAGGTTTTTCAGGGGGGAGGGAGTCGAGCAGTTTCTCACCCAAACTCATGTGGGGGTCTCAACAAATATCACGGTTTTTTTTTTGGTATGATTTGGTATATTTAATGTTTTATGGTAAAACATATTTCTTGATTATAATTCCCTCCACGGATAGTGCACTGATTTAGGATAAGTTTTCTTTAATAATTTTGATAGTATTCTATTGTTCAACTATATCACTATGATTTTAGATTACATTCAGCGAACTTAAAACTCGTTTGTCTTTATTAAATAAAAATAATGAAATAAATTGTCTTTTGTAAAAGTCCACAACATTTACATTAAAATACGAGTTTAGAAATATCTCACGTGAGATTAGAACGGGGGGGAGGGTGTCGAGTCAAATCTCACGATATCTCACCAATGAGAGAGGGGGGTCGAAAATTCGCCAAATTCACCTCCCCTTATTGAAATAATTCTTTCACCATATACATATATTATGTCGTGGCCATATCGTAGATTTGGTCTATCCATGAAATGCACGAGAATTTCATGACATCATCGCATTTCATGAAATGTTTCATTGTCTATTGGCCACATCATGATATAGTTTGGGCAGATCAATGATAAGAAATCGTTTCTTGATATGGGCAACTAAACGCGCGGCTTCTTCGTGAAATGGTAAAGATTATATTTTGATCATATCCTAAAGTAGTTACATCAATTACCGGTAGAGGCACTGCAAGCGCTTTGTTTATGTGTGAAGATTGCGGCCGCTGCCAGCAATGTTGTTTCTCGTAGTGAAAAATTAAATAATTTGTTATTAAATGAGATTGAAAGCAATAACAAAAAAGTTTACGACGAAATTGTTCTCAAGGCCGGCAACGCACCTGCTAACCCACTGGTGTAGCGGGTGTCAGTGGAAGTCGCTATCACTTACCATCAGGTGAACCGACTGTCCATTTGCCCCTCTTCTATAAAAAAAGTACTATGCAAGTCACGCAAAAACTGAAAATAATGTAAAAAAAACCGTGGAATTTGGATCGCATTTCACAGGTTTACTAACCTGAGGCCTTAGACAAAGTAATATTAATAAAACGATAGTGAAGTTCGAAAATAATAAAATGTATGGGATTGACATAAGCCGTCGTCAATTATGTCACTCGTTATCGTTATCGCAAGTTGGTAGACAATGTTAAAATTCGTAACAAAATCTTATACTATCAATTGGTTATCGAACACTTATGTCAAGCTTATGTTATTTTATTATTGATATAAATAAAATAAAATAAATAAAAATATTTTTATTCAATGTTGTACGTCAAAGTAGCTTATTGAACGTCAAATGACTCTACTACCGGTTCCAAAACTAGTCCACTGAGAAGAACCGGCGAAACAAACTCAGTGAAACTAATCTTTTCAATATTATACAATATAGGTACATAATATGATATAATTATACATAGAAGCCATGTAGGAAACGCCTTATTCCCAAGGTGTGGTATCTTCAATAAATTCTTTTATTTTGTAGTATCCTTTACCACACAAACGTTCTTTAACAGTTTTTTTAAATTTATTTATCGATAGGTTTTGAACGTTTTCTGGGATCCTATTGTAGAAACGTATACATTGACCCATAAAAGAATTACTGACCTTATGTAGCCTAAAATATGGCACAACAAGTTTATGTTTGTTCCTTGTATTTTTATTGTGATTATCGCATTTTTTTACAAATTCATTTATATTTTTGCGAACATACATCACGTTTACAAAAATGTATTGAGATGCTACAGTCAAAATGTCTATTTCTTTAAATTTCTCTCTTAATGATATTCTGGGACCCAGACTGTAGATAGCCCGTATAGCCCGCTTCTGCAGTATGAAAATTGTATTGACATCAGCTGCATGTCCCCAAAGCAAAATGCCATAGGACATAAGACTGTGGAAATACGCATAATATACTATTATGCGTATAATATTGATTATAATATTGATTCGTTATCCGTGTGCGTGGGCCATGGAGGGCAACATTTTCACAATTTTTATGTTTAATTTTGTTACAAAAATTTGTTTAATTTTGTTACAAAAATTTGTTTAATTTTGTTACAAAAAATTGATTAATTTTGTTTGCGTCAGTCGGACTTAAGTAAATGTCAATCAAAAAGTTCTTGAAATATTCTGGATTTTCATTAAATATTTTATGGACACCCTAATTATACCTACGATTAGGCCAAATGTGGATTGGTGGGGAGAGGACCTGGCGTGGGAGCCGTATGGCAAACGCCTAACGGTTGCCCTGCGTCCGGTCCTAGAGCGGTGGATGCGCCGTAAGCGCAAACCCCTTACCTTCCGTCTGACACAGGTGCTCACTGGGCATGGTTGCTTTGGTGAGTACCTGTGCCGGACGGCCCGCAGGGAGCCGTTGGCAGTGTGTCACGATTGTGGCACGGCGGTGGACTCGGCCCAGCACACCCTCGAGGTGTGCCCGAGATGGGCGGCGCTGCGTCATGATCTGACATCGGTCATCGGAGGGGACTTGTCTCTGCCGAGTGTCATCCCCGCGATGCTCGGCGACGACGAGTCCTGGACGGCGATGGTCTCCTTCTGCGAGGCAGTAATGTCCCAGAAGGAGGCCGATGAGCGGGTGAGAGAGGAGGCCGCCGACGAGGCCTCCCACCGCGGGCGACGAACGGGGGTGCGTAGGAGGCGCTACCTAATGCGCCTCCAGTAACGCCCCTGTGCTCGTGTCGGGCCCAGGATGGGGTTTTAACCTGGGTCCAGCTAGACACGACGTCGTCGGGGACTGCTAAAAGTATCGAATCAAACGAACAGCCGAGCAGTCCCCCTTTAGAGGAGGAGTCTGGCCTTTTCGCCGGGGCCAGCCTGTCGCCGAGGGTCCTGCGTTGCCTGCATGATCCGGGACTCTCATAAAAAGCGGCTGAGGGCACTTGCAGCGGTTTTAGTGGGTAACGCATCTCCAAGTGCGAACCCCACTCACGGCTAGGTTTAAAACTCACCCCGGTCCTAGTTATGGTTTGGTCTGCAAATTTCCGCTGCATTAAAAAAAAAAAAAAAAAAAAAAAAAAAAAGTGGATGACAAAATCGTGAAATGATGACGATTTAATGATCAGTACATCTACCATGAGTTTTGTTACAAGCATAAATGACATAACTATAGTAGTTAGTAGTTACGTAAAACGCAACACGAATAGAAAACTAAGTTGTGGTATAGTTTTATATCCTCCTAACACCCAGCATTTTAAAATGTTATTTGTCATAACCGGACTAGCTTCCTGTAGAACAAAATGGCTACTATTATTAAGTCCCAACAATTGCAAAATGATAGATGTCGTTATAACCGAACGTTCTATGAGAAGGACATATTTTGAATTTTAGTTCACGGTAATGTATTAGAAAGAAATGCTGTTACCACAGTATTTATATATTCGTCTCTGTCATACGCGTTTACCGAAGCCCTAACAAGACTATACTAGTGTCCAGTGGTAACGAACAGGTGACAATGACAGCGCGTCGTAAACAAGGTGAGTAAATCAGTTAATATCATAAATTCATAAAGAAGTATTTGAATTTGGAGAAAATTTCAACTTTTTTTTACCCTCAACTATGCAAGTTATGTATATACCTAAGTATTGCATTATTTTTGGATGTCATAAAGCATATGATAAAAAAACTAGCTTCAATCAAATTTGTTCTTTATAAAGTATTTTCGGTGATAACTTAATAAATTCGATACCGTTTTTTGTTCTTTTAAAATCACTTTCGGTCTCTGTTTAACAACTTTAGAATGTATTATTATTTCATAACCCGTCTATTTTAGTCAAGTTTTGGTGATAAAAATATAGAGCTACCTCGACACAAACCAATTTATAAATATTATTTCATTTTAGCACTTCAAGACCAAGAAATTTATAATATTCTAAATAAATCTGAAATAGAAGATGCAGAGGATGACGAAGATCTGACTAACCAAGAGCCTGAAATAGACAGAGTGTCTCGCAGTGCGCACTCGTGTACGTACTCGTTGTGGAGCTGGAGCTTGAAGATAAGGTTTTCAAGATTCTATCTCATGGACAAGATCAAGTTTCAGAAAATAATTCCCTGCTTTGTTACAACCTATTGCTGCTAGCGGCAAAGCTGCAAGGAGTACCACAAAATATTTCAACTACCTACCTACTAGCTTTTAAGCAATCAATTTCTGAGAATATCTTGGATTTTTTCAGCAAACATTCAATATCACCTTCAGAAAATGATATTGAACGTGCAACTGTAGAGTCTTCCGACGTGTTGGATGAAGTAAGCAAGACTACAAAAAGAGGTAGATCACCCGTTAAAGCAATCCCCTCAGCTGCTTTCCGATAGCACAGGCACAACATTTGGTGAGGTGTCCCGGATCTGTTGAGCAACAGGGCACCTCGACGGCTAGTCAGTTCCTCAAGGACCTGACGCCACCTCCACAGAAGGTTTGTCCCGCATCACAGAATAACTCCTTCCAACGTCGGGATAGTGCAATGGTTACCCCATTGCACATTGGTTCCCATTCTCGCCCCCTGTCCCTCCTTTTTTTGTCCCCTCTTATAAGGGGTTACAAAGAGCTTCTACCTCGGTTCAATTGGCTTCGCCCAAGGTGCTGAGTTTACCTTAGGCAACTGAGCCCCACCGCCACGACAAGGCTTTAACCATGGTGTGGTAAGTGCCATGCCTGCATCCAAAGTGCTTCTTACTACAAATAACATTTTTATGAGATTCTTGAAGATTGATTTAGCATTGAAGTTGTTTTGTGATGAGAATTTTTAAAGTTAATTATTAAAAAATATATTTTCTATAACACTTGTTTTTATTGCTTGGTATATACTGAGACCGAATGTTCTTTTTAAAGAACAAAAATATGGATATGCTCACTTAGTGTAAATATATCCTTTCTTAATTATGTACAACATTTGTTCTAACAGAAATTTCGAAGCGGATTCTAAAATAGTTTAAATCAGTGTGATAGCTTCAGGACTTAAAGGGAATATTAATTTTGTTCTTTTTGTAGGACTTCCGGTCATAATGACTTCTGCTACCTGTTAATGTCGGGACCCAAATATAATCGCCATTTTGTTCTATGCACGTGGCACGTGGGACTTAGGAGGATATTCGTGTTGCGCGTTACGTTACGTATATAAGTAGTTAAAACGCAACACGAATAGAAAACTAAGGTATGATATTATAGTTTTCTATTCGTGTTGAGTTTTACGTAACTACTATAGTTATGTCATTTACGCTTGTAACAAAACTCGTGGTAGAGGTACTGGTCAAATTAAGTTGCCCACATGATGTGGGCAACTTAATTTGCTTAAAATGCGACCATTTCATGAAATTCTCAAGCATTTCATGAAGTGAGCAAATCTGCGATATGGCCACGACATATACATATTATAATTTCTTTGTTTTACAATTTATATAAGATTTTTATGTTTTTGTAAAAATAGAAACTTCCTTATTCGGCATTATGCGACACTGGCCTGAGTCGCATTATGCTCTGTTAATTGGAAAACACACAATGCGATTTTAGTGGCCTTCATTGGCTGCAATAGTCTTTTAAACGTTGAGGCCAGTTATCAATAGAAGCACGTACTCTTTCCATCGGAAAATTCTGCACTCCCACTCGTATGGATTGTTTTAGGGACTCCAAATTATCATGGAAATTAGAGCAAGCCATAATCTCTAAAACTAACTATAAATCAAAATCCAGCGGATTAATATCGGGACTAGATGACGGCCAGTGTTCAGCTTTGATGAAGTCCGTAACGTTGGTTTCTAACCAAGATTGAATGGATTAAGTATTTCGACCCAGCGCCAAGTTTTGCTGAAAGGACTATTCTTGGTTAATATTTGTTATTATAGCGAGAACAGAGATAGGTACAGCACCTAAGAAAATTGAACTGTCTAACTATCCCGTTCATAAGATACAGCCTGGCGATAGACGGACAGACGGACAGACAGACAGCGGAGTCTTACTACATAATAGGGTTCCCGTTTTACCCTGTGGATACTGAAAATTAAAAATTGAAGATGCGCTCGCTAAAATTAAAAAAGTTATAAACAATGAACTGAAAACTTGCTCTACATTTACAACTGCATAAACAAGAAGCAATTACCTGAATACGATTAATATAAAATAAAACTACCCTACGTATTGGGGAAAAAAGTTTGAGTCAAAAAGTCAATGGTAAAAAAAAAGAAAACCTGTGGCACTCGGGGACTGCCGCGGTAAAGCTATTGCATAGCATTTTTATCAACTTAAGCAATTATAATTATTTAATTATTTTTTATTTATGCAGTTTATTTTTCTTTCTTTTTTTTATATTTTATATTTAATGGATTATCAACAATTCTATGATTTAATGCGAATGGCCAATAATCAATAAGAGATAATTTTGTTATGACTAAAATTCATCATTTACAAACTTCAATTCAAGAACCATTTCAAATTTTATATAATACTAGTGGCACCGACAGACGCTGTCCAGTACAAAATATGTTTTTTTGTGAATCTAAACCATCCTCGAATCCCCTTGAACTCACACAAAAATGTTCATCAAAATCGGTCCAGCCGTCTAGGAGGAGTTCAGTGACATACACACGCACATATATATATATATATATTTCTTGTGTGCGTGTGTATGTAAATATAAAGATACAAACAAAATCATATCACTTTCTTCATTAATAAATGCACTTTGTTTATTCATATTTAAAACATTTAGGTAATATATTATAATACTAGCTGACCCGGCGAACTTCGTACCGCCTAACAATTAATTAATGTCGTGTTTTAGATTAATCATTATCATCGTCATCATCATTATCACCAGTCTCTATCCGTCCATACCCACCTAGTTAATGGCCGACCAACACTTTGTCGACCTAAACGTGGCCTTCACTCTTGAACCTTATAGAACCTAAGCTTCCGTCAGAGAAATAAGGTTAACGATATCATTCAAATAATAGGCACGTTGCTAAAGTGGACTGCCACTTTGTGCCTTTGCCTGATAAAGCTGGTCACACACTCAGGAGAACAGATATCCGATGGGCCAATAACGTTACAAGATTAGCTGAATGTAATTTATGATTTTATGAAAGTAAGACAATGATTGCAAAATAAATAAGAAGTTCAGTACTTTATTAAGATAATGACACCAAAAGATTCAGCGATTGTCGTGTCCGTGTGAATTTCGTTTTCAAGCAAATTGAGCTCTTAAAACACGTAATGTTGGGCACACTCTCGGCCCACTATACCATTACATAATAGTTCGTAGTAATTCAAATAATGTTGGCCCACGAACATTTTCCAGCAACAACCGCAAATAGTAACATATACCCATCGTTGCCAGTGATGATCTTTCAGTGGACAATTTATAGTATATAACGCCTATGTCGATCGCTCTCCTTTCTTTTTAAGCTCCGTGACACACGCATAAAACTTGACAACTATTGTACTTATAATATGTCAATTCTTTTTCATTATTTACATTATTTAATCGAAACTACTTACGCCATTATCCGAATATTGTGGATATATGTTGTCGATTCGAAACATTTATTTAAATACGTTCTTTAATTTGAGAGGAGAACTTACCGTCCCACACCCAAAGACTATTACCATACCTACTATTGTCCCACACCTATATACTTTCTCACAAACAGCTGCTTACTTATTCGTCCGATTTCGGAGCAGCTCGTCTCTCGTCGGGTGTTAGGTTTTTTCGTTACGGAATTTCTTGATTCGGTCGACGCGCTCAAGGCCCGCGATAAAAGCTATGCAATAGCTTAATAACATATTGTATTCGGAAAAACCAGAAGGCCGTCTTATCCGCCTATCTTTTTATAAACCGCGATTTTCCGTAAAAATGGTTTCTTTTATCGAATGCTGCTAATGGCCAGTTTTACCCGCTGCTTGCCAGGAAATTATTTCAGTGCTAATATTAGCCGACCAGTCACCTAAGGCGAAACGGGAAAAAGGGTTTGGCAAATCTTTTTGAGATACTTACTGTTAAATAGCGGTGTCACAAAAAATAAGATATTGTCTAAAGGATGTGCTAATTGGTTACACGATAGATGTACTTTACTCGATCATTCAAAATCCTGAAAACATGCTAAAATAAAAACGAAAACGAATAATTTACTAAAGACGGATTCGGGGATCGTCAGTCTTGGCGTACATTGAAAGGGATATATCTAGCAGTGGACGGAAAAAGGTTGATAATGGTGATGGTAACATAGTATTTGGGGGTAAAAAGTAGTATATGATACTTCTCTGTCTTCTATTGCATCAATTTATTTTTATGTCATCAGGGGGCAAAGGAGCAGTCGGAGCCTTACGGCGCCGACGCCCATACACATCCGCATAACCAAGGCCACGCAGATGCGCCACCCTCCTTTTCCCTATCCCCCCAATGGACCACCAGAAACTCACAAACCGCACGAAACGCGACAGTATAGCTGTCACTTGACACCGGTGTTATGTGAGCGAGAGGTACCACCGCGGTCGTGCCGGCCCAGTTCGGATGCAATGCAGCATGACGCTACCTCCTACAAATCAATGTAAAAATCATGTCGGAAAAGCAGATAATGGACACGAACAAACAATCACACATTACATTACACAAGTATAACATTAGTGTATGAAATCATATAACATTTTATTTTATTTTTAATTGTGGTACAGCATGTTTTTTCCTATTTTCATTTTACTTGTTGTTTTCAATTTTTTTCTCACTCACTCACTAGTGTTCTATATACATATACATATTACGATAATTTGTGAAAACTTTTAAATGGCTCATTGTTTTTCTTATATAGTTAAATTATATAGTTGTAAGTAGCTGTAAGTTTTCCGAATAAATAAATAAATAAACATTTTTTTTATTTGACTATAATTTCGTAAGCTTCAAAAAAGTCCAGATAGTATAATTTTTACAAGTACCTGGCATATAATTAATTATGATAATAATATAGTAAAAAGAATCTAACAATATTACGCTCTAGTTCACAATTACAAAAGGAAGTCAAAGCAGCTACTACGGTGGCTGTGAGAGGAAGTCTCGATTTTTCATTTTAAGAACTGTTTTATTTTTTATACCGTTTTCATTATTGAACCCATACATGACGTCTTTGATTAGGCGACATATTCAGATGGCGGAGGATTAGACCGGCCCTCCGCCACGACCGGTATCCCGAGTAGCAACGGACCCCCACTGCTGAAGGAATCGGAGTTTGTATATATATTACCCGTTTGATAAAACTTTAATAGCGTGATTCAACTTCTCGTCGCTCATTGGAGGAAAGCGATGACGATGTTTACGTGGGTAGAGATTGTAGAGAACGTACTACGTCGTTGCTTTAAGTAAAAAGGCTATAAGTAAGAAATATGTGTTTTACACACACCTACTTATCATATTTAAACATGTTATCAAACGAGGTTCTCAGCCTATAAGATCCACATAGAAACCAAGACAGTCTGTACTCTGCCATAATTTCAAAGATACAATATATTATAACAATCAAAACTTTGTACGTACCTATCATGTACATTATAATATACTTTGTCGGGTAATAATAAAATAAACAGTATGAAAACACACAATATATTAAATAAAGTTTTAAAAACTTTAAAATTCTTCATTATTACTATTGTTATAGCACAATGTAAGCCCTCCTGTAACTTGACTCGACAGTGTGAATACGTAATGTAAGATCGGATACAAAGTTTAATGTAAGTGCGAGGGAAGTCGATTACATTGTTAGTATTTATATAATTTTCAATATACAAATATATTTAATAATTAGTGACTTTATACACTTTGGCCGAGCGTTCGCGAAGCGCTTAGCCGTCCTACTTGTGCTTACGTCAGCTCTACGTAGACTTGGCAATCTAAAACACGTTTTAACATCTTCTTGATAAGGTTTAATATGTATAAACTAAATATACGTATTAACGGTGTATGTATGACACAACAAAAGATACAGTGCCAGTGGATCCATCGTCACTATCACCTTTTTGTATCTACTGGTAATAGGCATTTTTCAATGAACGCCAAGACGGTCGATATTCTCTACACTCCTGTAAATCTATAGGGTTCGCCTACCACAAAGTTTTTGTGAACCTTTGTGATAATTATTAGCTGTTTACATGTTCATTGACATTAATTAATATACCTACATTTTTTAACCGACTTCAAAAAAAAAGGAGGTTCTCAATTCGTCTGAATGTTTTTTTTTTTTTTTTTTTGTATGTATGTGACACGATATCTCCGCCGTTTGTGAATGGATTTCGATGGTTATTTTTTTGTTTGAAAGCTGGTGTTTCCAATTTGGTCCCATATTAATTTTATTAAGATCTGACAAGCCGTTTTTTAGTTATTCCCAATAATGCCTATTTGGTTGGTTTTGTTTACCTTGATGATATGATTTTTTTATTACGTGTCGATGTAACAATTGTATAGGATGCTTTGGTAGCACACCATAGTATGTCGCGGTCATCGTAATCATCATCATCATCATCCTTTATCCATCCACTGCTGAACATGCCTCCTTCAATGAACGCCAAGACGACGAATTTCGGAATAAGATATTAAATTAATTATATTAATTAGCAATTATCCCGCGAAAAACGCAGTCTTTACAGCAAATGTGTGAGTGCACGCATATGCATGCATATAGCACCGCCCTCCTTTCCCACACTGCATATGCGTACACTCGCATGCACCACCACCCCACATGCACCACAACCACAGTAAAAGACCACCACCAAACAATCTACGTACGTTTCGCCCCGACACCGAGGCATCCTCAGGATGTAGACTCTACGATTAGTAATCGTATTTGTTGCTGTACATTACCTACCTACCTACCTTGGCTGACACCGACTCCAAAAGTAACTATAATGACGTGGTAAACGCAAAGTTTGTACATTAGTAGAAGATTAAGTTGATTATATATTGTAAGCACAAACATTAAAAAAACTGTTATTTTATTACTTTTTAGTTTAGTATTTTTGAAGTCGGTTTGAATTTTTTGTAAAATGCATTTATTCATCTATGTAGTTGTAAAATTACAGTAGTGAATGGGTAAATAATATGATTACGACAAAACTTTTTTATTTACGCGGTTTACTTTTACCACCCTGGTTATATAACCCTAGCCGAACTAAAGGTCCGGAGCTGCCGGGAGACGTATAATAACGCCTCTGCCACACTGCCGGCTGCGAGCTGCAGTATACCTATAGATACGTATATACCGCATTTTTGGTAACACTGTTTCTGAGCTTATAACCTCCTCCAGTCCCCTCTCCTGCTTGATGAGAGGAGTACTGAGAGTAATCGTGCTGGCTCCTATATCTTCGGTTTCTAAGCCCTCCTCCACGACATTCTAACAACTTTAAAAAACCCGGATAAGCGCGACTCACGCGCTGAGGGTTCCGAATAACGTGTTTACATGCAATATAACAACTACTTTTTTCTCTTAATTATGGTGTGAGACCATTTTTTTTCTGGACTAGACGTGTGGTTAGTCTAAAGTAAAGTAAAATCAGATGTAGCGGGCAACAACAAATTAAACCAAGTACCTTAAATAATTGTACAATGACCCCTGTCTCAGTCGGTCAGAAAATAAGATTTGGATATTATTGACCGTATCCTGAACGGTTCATTGACCTTTACGATTATGCGATATACGACCTCTATCTCGACTTTTATACGTCCCCACTGTTCACAACTTCCACGGCGCAAGCGAGGAAGGTGTAACAAAAAACAAAAACATAATATATTACTGTCATAAAAAAAACACCCAACCAGTCACAGGGACTGTCGATAGAAATGAAAACAAAACAATTCAATCGAAATACCCTAAACGAATACCTATAAGTTCCTTCAAATAATTTAGATGCAACACAATTTGCAAAACAAATATTGCATAATCTTATATAAATAAATCAAACGTCATATAAACGCCAAATAGCGTCTCGCGACACCGCGTCCCGCAACGGTGTCGAACGAATACCTTCAATGAACGCCAAAGTCTATAAAGAATATCATCGTCGGCACAAAGAAGAGCCGACGATGATGTTCTTTATAAAGCTAACGCAAACGTTGAATAGTTCTATTAACAAAGTAGAAAGAACCATCGTTCGAGGCCATTATATTTCCTTCTAGAAGAATATTAAAAAGTGAATTTCCAAGTGCATCGGTTCCGCACTAGATATTAATACAATTACTTAAGACGTGTATCACACTGTTAGATATACTTTATGCGATAAAATATAGCAATCTACATCTATACATATAGCTGAGCCTTAACCATAAGCGACCTTCGTAGAGATATGTTAATACAAGTTTATTACAAGAAAGAAGCTACAGTTTATCGGATGACAAAATTTGTCAGCATCAAACGAAATCGTCTACAATAATAATAAAATCTATGGGCGCTTTTAGACCACGTCAATCTGGTCCCATAGTAAGATCATCGCACGCAGCAAGATTTCGTTATCGCTAGGTACTACATAATATTATATAGTTTACTGATTATCATAAATGCGAAACTTACTCTACCTCTGTTACCTTTTGTCGCCAATGCCGTTTGAGTTAGATTATATCTTACGGACAGACAGAAGCTATTAAAATTATCATCACCAGCTCTATAAGGCGGCATGTCTGTCTGTTTATTCCGGTGAATCTCTGAAACGCCAGTTCCGATTTTGATGGAACTTTCACTGGTAGATAGCTGATGTTATATATATAGGTAACTTAGGTTTTAAAAAAAATCATCATCAATCCGGGTACGGCTGTAATTTGTAAACCTAAGTTCGAAACTACCGGGCGAAGCTGTGGGCAACAGCTAGTATATTATTAGTTTTATTATATCAATATTAAGTATGTAATGTAAAATCTTTCGCTTAGCTTTCCTCTCAGGAGGTGTGTACTAATGTAAAGATGGTTGTACGCTTGAGCCGCTCGCCTTAAGGTGATGCTCTACCTTATTTTTATAAAATATATTAAAAACTAGCTAATGCACATGGCTTCTCCCATGTGTGTATATGCATAGTAATTGTAGAGCCATTTGACGTAGCAACTATTAAAGAAATAATAATAGAGGGTCAAAAATTACACCAAAAGAATTGGGAGTATCTTATCTCCTCGAAATCATAATGAAATTAATTTTAAAATTTAATCTAAATCTATTCAGCTCTAACTGCTCTAAGCACGTAGTGTAACAAGACAAGAAACTATTTATAAATATATCTATATATCCTTTTCATATAGCGATCGATCCAGACTCTATCTAGGTAATACTCAGAGACGTCAGATTTAGTTTTAAAATGTATAATGAAAATTTCGTCATCATTACGTTTGTTCGCGATGATCTCTTAAAATACTAAGCCGATTTTAATGACATAGTTTTGTCCAACTTGGGAAATAGGATCGTTTTGAAATTATTAGTAGGTTAAAATTACGTTTTATATCATCTACATGCGTAGATTTACTATAATGACTCATTGTCTCTACCCTCCTTTTAAGTCCGTTCACTAACAAATAATAAGACAACTTAGACTGAATGAGTACTACGTCTTAACACTAAAGAAACCTGATTTATCCCCCCTTCCGGTGAGACACAGAGCACTGATACCACAGACCATACATTAAATTTACAAAGAACTCTACTGCCTTTTACTTTTATTTTCTTGTTAATAAAGAGTAGTCTAGAATTAGCTTCATAAATCGATTGGGATCACATTCGGACGCACTAGGTAAGGTATCTTTTTGTTTTAACCAATGACAATTATTTGACTTAACTCGAATTCATTCTACTTCCATCGCAAATAATCTAACTTACTATGCATACAATTTTTACAATAAGTTCCGAAAATGGATCCAAACCGGATTTTGAGTTTATAAAAACGTTTGTTGTCTCTGTCGGGCATTATACTTTATTCCTGAATCATGCTATCGAAGTTTCTGAATTTAGCAACATATAAGTAAGACTTTCACGGTACAAAATGGGGAGTCCGTTGCCACGCGGTACGGCGGTCTACGCAGCCGCCTCACTTAACTGCGGCGCACACAAAATTAAACCTTATTTCATGTCGCATAAGAACCAGACTTCAAGATTTGCCATTCTGTCGACTAGATTAATCGCTAGATTTGTACTATGTACCGGACGCAGGAGAATGACGAATGCTTGGACTTGACTGCTAACAGTCCCGACGTGGTTGATTTGACTCCTTTTTTCTCTATCTCCTTTTAAAATCTAAATCAGGGATTTCAAGCCTTTTTGCTCACTCCACTCAATATTATTTAAAAACTTAAGCCCCTTTTTTCCAAACAATAATGTAAATGTAAATGAGCTTTATTTAATTTTAATTAGATGAAAAATAGGAGCGTAACCAACGCCTTACACAAGCAAATACATAAATATGTGATCACACTACAAAAAATTTAAACCGCTTTTTTTAAAGTTGGGTAAAATGTATATATACCTTGTATATAGTATAGAGTGAAGGTTAGTTGAAAACAAATAAGTAAAGCTAATTAGGTACTTTTAAATATAAAAGGTCTGTTATGTGTGGATTTGTTAGTAGGTAAGTAAGTATATGTAGCCATATTCAATTTTGTTGCGTGTTCTTTAATTTTTTTTGCATATGTAAGTATAACTATTTGGAACCATTCGCAATTTCGCAGCCACCTTCCCCTTTTTTAATTCATGAAGTAGCTTTGCTGGGTTTAAAAAACAAGGGGCGGATTATTAGCACCGAGACTAACCCCCAAATACTCAAACGAATCTCAAATTTAAGACGTACTTAATGCTACGACGTGTCAGATTCAAAGAAAAAAGAGGGACAACACGAGTTTAAGTACGTCTTAAATTTGAGAATCGTTTGAGTATTTGGGGGTAAGACACAGGAAAGGCAACACATGAATGAGTTATACAGGTGAATTCATAAAAAACATCTGAATTCGTTTATGAATTCACCTGGGAATAGTTTAAGAGCGACGCTGACTATTGACATCAGGTGGCTCGTCTGCCAATTTGCCTCTCCAAGAAATACCCCCACTTAAAAGAGATAACTTTTTTCGTGCAGTAGTTGTTATCGATAATCGACCGCATTGACGTGCGAAGGTTTAGGTACTGTGGCTAGGTTCCTGAAGCCTGTATGTACGATAGTGATATTATAGATAAATAATGTTCTTTAATATATGTATACCGGTGTAATCGTTAAGTGTGCACAGGCAATTATTCCGTAACTATTACAGATATCAAAAAACTTTAAACTGATTTCGAAAGTACTTTACCTAATGAGTAAAATGACAATTATAACTTATTAAAAATAAAACGAGAAAAATTCAAAAAATTTACATTAAACTCTCCCATACATTTTATTTCTTAGTAAGTACAAAATTTTGTATTGAAAGCGGATGTTCGAAGTGACGTCCTCGTTGTGCAATACAATGACGAGCTCTATTTACAGTTTCTAAATGAACTTTCCTTAAAATTTGCGAAGTAATTAAAGCAATTGCACGACGTACACGATTCTGTAACTCTTCTAGGCTTTGAACTCTCTCAGCGTACACGTGGTCTTTGACAAATCCCCATAGGAAGAAATCACTAGGCGTGAGATCACGGGATCTGGCAGGATAAGGGGTTGCACTATTATTGGCTATTAAGCCATTAAAATTGTTTCGTAAGAAATTCATTACAACATTTGTATTATGTGCGGGTACTCCATTCTGTTGAAAAATTATCGACCTTCTTTCATCGTCTGGAATTGGTTCTAAGACACTTAGCATATTGTTTTATACAAAGGTGAAATATATCTGTCCAGTTAAGGTTCCACTGTAAAAATATGGCCCAATGATCCGATCTCCAAGAATAGGCTTGTGTACTAAAAAGAAAATATTGGTTTATAATTTATTTTAATAATTTTTAACTTAATACACTTAAAATAAGGAAAGTAAAACCTTTCTAAACTATCTCATACTAAATGTATGGGAGAGTTTAATATAAAAATTTTGGATATTTCTAGTTTTATTTTTAATAAGTTATTATTGTCATTTTACTCATTAGGTAAAGTACTTTCGAAATCAGTTTAAAGTTTTTTGATATCTGTAATAGTTACGGAATAATGGCCTGTGCACACTTAACGATTACACCTGGTATATTTAGTGGTACAAGTCAGAATCTTAAGAATGACCTTGTCTTAATTATACTGAAAAAATATTACAATACATTTAAAAAGAATTAGAAAAATTGAAGTAATTAACTTTCGAGAGCTACGTTTATTAGATACTAGCTAGCTGTTGCCCGCAGCTTCGCCCGCGTTAACTTAGATTTACAGCCGTATACGGATTGATGATGATTATTTTTATAGCCTAAGTGACTCCTTATAACATTAGCTATCTGTCAGTGAAAGTCCCGTCAAAATTCGCCCAGCCATTTCCGAGATTAGCCGGAACAAACAGACAGACAGACAAAAATTGTAAAAAATGCTATTTTGGTATATGTACCGTGTATACATCCATATGCATTTAGTAAAAAGCGGTTATTTTAATATTACAAACAGACACTCCAATTTTATTTATCTGTATAGGTTATTTATGTAAAAATGTAAAACTTAGTGAATATTGATGATCCCGCAAATAACCCATCAGGTTGCCATCGTCAGCCAAGAATTTATTTCTACTAAGTAAGTGCTTTTAATCTCAGAAACATCTTTTAGTTGCTAATATAAATAATACTCTTTATATCACAGATATTTGAAATAAGATCTTAATATTTCTAATCTTTATATCCATAGAAAAGAGGGCAAAAGGCAGTCGAATCACCTAATGATAAATAATAAATCATCGATACCAATAGACACCCGCAATACTGCTGGATATACAGAAGTGTTGTAGGCTGCTGGCTGGTGTTTAAAAACGAATAAGCTCTTTCCCTGAAAGGCTCGAAAATATCATGGGTCTGCTGGACGCTGGTTTCGTATAATGGTTGTGCGTCTTTAAAAACCACTGTCGTTGGAGTGTGCAATTGGAAACATAGAATTGGTATTTGGCGTGGGTAATATTTAGAGTTCTGGCAAAAAATGCGATCGTAGAATTCGTTGCGGGTTAACCCGTAGAATTCCTCGACACACACACAGATAGAATATATAGAGTTATTTGACATGTTTTCAGAAAGAACTTAGTTGTAAATGAATTGTGTTGGTTGTACGGAGTTGAACGCGAATTGGTAGTGGAATAAGTTGGTATGTAGTGCATTGCATATAATAATATCACAGTGTAAATACATATTATGATGTGTAAATATGTACATACATACGTATGACTTTGCTTATACTGTGGATGTCGCTATTCACTTACCATCAGGTGAACCGACTGTCCGTTTGCCCCCTCTTCTATAAAAAAAAAAAAAAAAAAATATATATTATGTATGAGACTGACTCTCCGCCTTGTGGCAACATACATACATACACATAAAACACACTTACTTATTAAGTTTTTTAGACTAGTCTTTTAATTATATTGTGTACCTATAGTTAATGTGTGTTTACATACAGACCTACTCCTCCCTGGCAATACCAAAACGTAGATAGACCGTATAACGCGCATGCGATTTTTACGTCAATATCAACATAATAGTCCGAAAATACATTTATTTATTTGTATTGAAATTTTTAGATTATTCAAGCACATATTTATGAACGATATATAAGAGAAATATTTATAAAGGTAAGAAAATATTATATTCTTTAACCTAAAATATTTTTTGTGTATAAAATAAAATCAAAAACGTTAAAATTCTAATTAACAGCAAGACAAAAGAAAATGTTATTTTAAATTCAATACAGATCTATTAAATCATTATTATTGAGCTATTTCCTATGATTAGCTGCGAACGTAGAAAATTTGAATTAGGAATTACATATTAGCACATATAAAATCTCAGAGCAATCTCATGTTGTTTCAAATCGTTTGACGTATTTTTAATCCGCAATTTGATGTCATATTTTTTTACTCGTTTTATAAACAAATGACTAGGTAGGTCTTAGGCTCTAGGTTTTATTAAATAAGATCCGATAGTATATTTGTTGAGTACCCGGTCTTATTAAAGTGGTAAAAGCCACGTATTTTTGCGTGCATGCGAAGAAAATATATAAACACGTGCATGATACCAAAATCAATTACAGAATTAATAGCAACTAGATCATAGTTCTATTACTAATTATTTAGCTACTGAGAGATCTTATTCGTTGCAATCAAATGAAAATACATACTAGAGCTTTCTGCGAAGATAAAATAGATTTCGAATGTTCCAATCAATTGCGCCTTCTTACTAAAAATACAGTGATTTAACAAAATCTTTACATACCATGAAACGCATGTTATCCTTTATTAATTTATTATAGAAGGCAACCGAGCAGTCGAAGTCTTATGGTGACTACCGACGCCCATTGACAACCGCACAACCAAAAGTTATGCAGATTCATTGCCCACCTTTTCCCTATCCCCCCAATGGGCCACCGAAACTTACATACTGCTGTAAGAGATAGTGCCATGCTGCTTAGCAGCCGAATTGGGCCGGCACGACCGGGGTCGTACCTCTCGCTCACATAATACCGGCGTAAAGTGACAGCTATGCTGTCGTGTTTCATGGGGTGTGAATTTCCGGTGGCCCATGGGGGTGGGGGATAGGAAAAAGGGGGCAACACATCTGCATTTATATCTCTGGTTGTGCGAATGTATATGGCTACGATTGTTGGTTGGCCCCCCTATGCTGCGCTGCGCAGCATTGCTGTCACTTTACGCCAGTATTATGTGAACGAAATGTACCACCCTGGTCGTGCTAATGCACTAATCCTATTAATATGACAAATACGAATGTTTGCCCAATTACGTTGTCACGCGTTCCGTTTTGATGCGTTCTGCATTTAATCGGTCAAATTGTTGAGCCCGCCAACGCGGTCAGAACGTCAGCTGTAAAGATACATATTATCTTTACACTAGCTGTTGCCTGCAGCTTCGCCCGCGTTACTCAACTCCTATAAGTCACAGCGTGATGTTATATAGCCTAAAGCCTTCCTCGATAAATGGGCTATCTAACAATGAAAGAATTTTTCAAATCGGACCAGTAGTTCCTGAGATTAGCGCGTTCAAACAAACAAACAAACTCTTCAGCTTTATAATCTTATATATAAAATTTCCATGTCACAATGTTAGATACCGTACTCCTACGAAACGGCTTTACCGATTTTTACCAAATTTTATATGCGTATTCAGTAGGTCTGAGAATCGGCTACTATCTATTTTTCATACCCCTAAGTGATAAGGGTGGTCAACCCCTCAAATTTTAAAAGTTAACGCGGGCGAAGCTGCGGGCAACAGCTAGTATTAGTATAGATATAATGTCTTAATATAATGCATGGAATGCAGGACTCGTGTAATATTGAACTCTTGGACGCGTGAGCTCTAGGAAGCATGATCATTTCTACGGATGGACTGTAGGACGCATGATCGCTTGCACGCATGAACTAGGAAGCATGATCGCTTGTACGTATGAACTGTAGGACGCATGATCGCTTGCACGCGTGAATTTTAGGACACATGATCGCTTGCACCCCTGAAATCTAGGAAGCATGATTGCTGGTACGCGTGAGCTCTAGGGCGCAGGATAGCTTGCACGAATGATCTGCAGGACGCATGATCGCTTTCACGAGAGAATTCTAGGACAGATGATCGCTTGAACGCGTGAACTCTAGGACGCATGATCGCTTGAGCGCGTGAACTCTAGGACACAATATGATCGCTTGCACGCGTGAACTCTAGGAAGCATTATTGCTTGTACGCGTAAACTCTGGGACGCGGGATGGCTTGCACGAGTCAACTGCAGGACGCATTATCGCTTGCATGTGTGAAAAACCATTTAAATTTAGATTATCAACATGTAAATATAATAAATAAACCTATTTGCAGAACAGCGAAGATGGCTCTTTCTGGAGGATCGGGTGCAGTATTTTTCCTGGGTTCAAGAGCCCATTATCAGGTAAATATCTTCAGATATAGATAGACCGTAAAGTGAATACATTCATGGCATCACCGATCGCGCGTGATGCCATGAATGTATTCACTTTACGTAGCGCCCATTATGGAGTTTAGTTAGAACTTTATATAGTTCTTGGCTCTTGCGCGGAGGTGGGAACTGGGAGGCATGCACTGTGCCGCGCTCCCGGCTACATGGCTGCACCATCTTGCTTGTTTCTCCCGTGAAACAGCTTTGCTGTGTTTCGGAGAGAAGGGCAAGACAGGCAGTGTAATTACTGGCACAGAGACTTAACATCTTATGTCTCAGGATAGGCATTTCCAGGTAAACTAGTTTATGTTCATGGGTGACGTCGACCACTTACCTACCATCTAGTGGCACGTCTGCCAGTTTGGCTATCCAACTTATATATTAAAAAAATGTAAATACAGCATGACTGCCCAGAAACTTAGTCGTGACCAGCACAAGTTTAGAGTAATAATAATATCTATGGACGCTTTTACACCACGTCAATCTGGTCCCGTGGTAAGTTCTCGAAGAACTTGTGTTACGGGTTACCAGACAACGGAAATATATTTAATACTTTTATTGTATACATATATTTAAGATTTTTATTATATTCTTATAATACACATATTTAATAGACATCCATGACCCAGGAACACAGAAAATATTTTTGTTCCCTGGCGGTATTCGAACCCGCAATTTCCAGCGCATGAGCGCCAACTTATTGAGCGTATTTGGGGCAATACTGATGATCCTTCGATCTAAACCTCGTATACTGTATGCGTGCACACATTAATATTCATTGAAATGAGGAGTTCAGTGAACTCCTCCTGAACGGCTGGACCGATTTCGATGAATTTTTATGTGTTTTCAAGAGAATTCGAGAAGTTTACATTCACAATTCGGTCCTCTTAAATGTTTTGTACTGGACGCCTGTCGGCTACGCTGTCGGGTCTATTAGTAATATTATATCGATTAAAAACTTTGTAGATAATGTGTACATTCAAAAAGATTTTTTTACTAGGTAAGTAAGTATCTGATTTAATATCACTATCCCGTAGCGTCATACGAACTTTTTTTTTTTACGGCGGGAAATAGAGGCATCCCGCGGGGGAGTGGGTCGCCCCAGGCGGGTATGTACTCGCTGCGCCCAAAAGGTGGTAAGATGGATGCAGCTCCACACACTAAAACCCGGCGAGTGCCGCCAATGCCGCTTTTGGTGAGGTGCCCCGGATCTAATGAGCAAACAAGGCACCTCGACGGCTTGCCATTTCCTCCAGGGACCGACGCCACCTCCACAGAGGGGTTGATCCGCACCGCAGAACAGCCTTCCCGACGCGACGTCGGGACAGTACAATGGGGTGAGGCTCTTTTGTCCCCTCTTCTTATAATAGGGGTTCAAAGAGCAGCTCCTTCGGCTCAATTTGCTTCGCCCAAGGTGCTGGGTTCACCTTAGGCTACTGAGCCCCACCGCCACAAGGCTTGAAAGGTCATACGAACTAGGTTAATGTGGTCTGATTCATGATTGTATTCTTATTATTATAATTACCTTGTAAGGTCCTGGAACCTGGATACGACACGGAGAACGGGAACACGTCTACCGAAACTATATACCAGAACACATCCGTTGAGGAGTTGTGGCCGAGCGAGCAGAACAATGTCCTCGATGATAATTACCATAGAACAGACAGGATTAACTGGAATTGGGATTTGAATCACGTCAATGGTATGAGTACCTACAACTAAAACTTCTCTTGTATTTTGCTGTAATTACTTCATATATATTTTTTTTTTACTTATTTTTAACATTATCTAAAGCCTGTCTGCCTGACCTCGACACCTTCGTCCAAAGACATTAAAAGAGATTAGACCGACAATACACTCGGCCGCTAAGCTTTCCCCTCGAACCGAGCTGCGGTCAAGTGACCTCTACTAACAAAATCTCTTTTAATGTCTTTGCCTTCGTCCTATACAATACATTGTGTTTTAGAATGTGAGTACGATTATTCCAGAGCCAAGTATCCTATATTTTAAATGTTTCCTATGCTCAATTTATATTTTACTATCCTCACATTAAAAGGTTGAGAACCTGTTCATAGCTTTTAAAATTGCGGAGCTATACGCAGCTACAATCTCGTGAGCCGCGTGTTCATTCATCATCATATACCTATTATTAAAAAACCTACATTGTTCCAGTGTCTTACGAGCGAGAAAATTACGGTGGTAACCACTGCATCAAGAGGCGGGTCAAAAGACACTCCAGTGAAGCCCTACTCGGTGATGACATGAAGCCATCAATGCTGAATAACATTATTGATAAGTAAGTCATCCATGGAATTACTTATATAAAAAATATATGTATCACTTATGGCGCTAACACTGTCCAAATAGCGAGCAAGAAGTTTTAGACATGCGTTTTGTGCTACCAGCAAATAATTAAATACACAACAGCTTCGATACATGGCATAATATATTTGTTTACTTAAAGTTCTTGAACTGCCAGTGCAAGTAACTTTGGTGAATATGTAGCATGGGATGGCCCTTTTAAAAGGATAGGTGTTTCTCAATAACTAAAACAAAAATAATGTTACCTACCTGACATCTGTAGTCCCTTTTCAGCTAGCCGGCGCCGAGTGTCCGGTAGTGAAGTGTATGGGCTTGCCGGCCAAATCACGCCGGTAGTGAAAGCTGCTATACACGCCTATACACTTCACTACCGGTTACCCGGCAACCGAGACGTGTGAAAAGGCACGTAAAGTTCAATTTTGAATTATATCAGAAAACATTTAACATAGGTACAAATTATTCTTTCTCTCGGTACATCACTTCCCACATTACAAAACATAATATGTACAAACTTTGAATTTGGAACAGTGAACCGCCAAAATACAAGTCCTCCCGCCGCACTACAGTCATGCAGTTTCTGTCGTCCCTGTCCCGTCGGAAGAGACGGGCGTCGGACCAGGTGCAGTATCTCCAACATATGGACTCCGGCCTGATCTCCTGCACATACCGAGAGTCTTGTAGGTGTTTGGATTGCCAGGTGAGTTTTAGGTCTGTTCCTTTCTACCTACCTATGCCAATGATAAATAAGATCACCAAAAAAAAAACCTGGTAACCCTCAGATGTAGATGCCGTAGATGGATGTCGCTGATTACTTACCACTAGGTAAAACGACTGTCCGTTTGTCCCCTCTTCTAAAATATAGGTAGTTAAAAAAACTAGAAAATAAAAAATAATTTTTAATACATATCTATTTTGAGTTAAATGGATTAACAAAAAAAAAATATTGTAAATTGTTTTGGATGTGCTATCCTGATCAACTTATTAAATTATTGTATTGTCATCAGTTCTTAAAGTGTGCAGTTTAAATTTAATCTGACGTCTGGTAAAAATAATGTTTAAAGATTCCGTTATATATACAGATACATACAGGTGAGGTGAAGCTAAAAAAACGTTAAAAAACCGTAACTCAAGAGGAGTGATTTAGTAGTGTGCTTACTAAGCAGTAGTATTGTTAGCCAGCCCACCATGGTTGAGGCCTTGTCGTGGCGGTGGGGCTCAGTAACCAAGGTTGAGCCGCTGCACCTTGGGCGAAGCGAATTGAGCCGAGGGGGCTCTTTGTACCCCTCTTATAAGATGGGACAAAAGAGCAGAGGGCAAGGGGCGAGGACGGGAACCTCACCCCATAACATTGTACTGTCCCGACGTTGGGAGGGGTTGTTCTGTGGTGCGGGAGGTGGCGTCGGTCTCTTGAGGGATTGATTAGCCGTCGAGGTGCCCAGGAGTTGCTCAACAGATCCGGGGCACCTCACCAAAGGCGGCAATGGTGGCCCTCCGCCTGGGGAGACCCAGACCCCTGCGGGATGCCTCAGAGCATTTCCCGGCGTTAAAGAAAAAAAAGGTATTGTTAGCAAGATGTCTTGAAAGTAGACCAATCAACAGTTTTCTTATATTATACGTTTCGGATACTTTACATCAACCGTGGTCCTCCCGTGACCATGGTTGCTGTAAAGTATCCGAAACGTCGGGCTTGTAATAAATCTTAATAAACCGCGATAAAATCCGTAAAAAGTGTTTCATTATAAAAAATGAATTCACTTGGGATTGACACAACCAACAGTGGGGGATTTACAATAGGGGCAGTCGGGGCTAGTGCCCAGGGCGGCAAATTTTCTAGGGCGGCAAAATTTAAAAACTGATTTTTTTTTTCAGGCTTAGCAAGATTGCTAAATATAATTAATTAATTCTTTTAATAAATATTTTTTTATTAAATAGATAATTAAAGAAATTCATTTTTACATAATATAAAGGACCTTTACACTGAGTTTCCAAACGTGGGTTTATGATACTAGCTGCAACAAACTGTAGCGCCAGAACGATCGTATTCATGTTTGAAAAGAGTTAAAAACTTTTTACGTTCTACAATGAGTGAAAATAGGCTCATAGCTATATATAATAGGCTAATAGCTTAGATATTCTATGCATCAAATCAGACGTACTGACAACATTTAGATTGCGAACAAATATTTTTTATATACAAATATGTTTTCGCAATAAACAATAGGCAGTATATAATATGCACAGATATTATAATAATGTATAATAAATTAGTTATTTTATTTTTGAAAAATAAGGTAATAAACTATAAGTTTAAGTGAAACTGCAGTATTGGGGCAGCATTTTTTTCGGTGCCCAGGGGCGGCATATGTTTAAGTCCGGCCCTGAAAACCAATTCACCTACCAAGAACCTATCCTGGGATCAGGGATGGAACAATACCAGTAATTTCACTGCTAGTTCTGCCCTGCGGCCTGGTGACAGGAACACAGCACAGCTCTTGCTAGAAATAAACAAGATGGTGGTACCCACGGTGGTACAAAACGCATCTCTCCCAGCTCCACTACCTATGTTATGAATATAGAACATATTAAAAAATAAGAAAATGTTTTGCAACAAATAAGAAATTGTCTTTAATTATTTTAAATATACACAATTTTACAATACTAACAAATTAAAAGATTTAATTATTTATTAACTATGGTTAAAGCACCTATGGTTTTTACATATTTATTATTGCGACACAAATCTTCATGTACTTTGCTTCACACTTGGGTAAAAACTACAATTTTATATTGTAATTATATAGAAATATTTATCCATTAAATATATGAAATCACATAGTTTTGGCATATCCCAAAATTTTTGTGTATAGATAAGCCATTAGACCTACAAATGATCAGTTATCATTGCTTATTTTTATAAAAGGCCATGTCATTACAAGATAAAAGATACGCAAGAAACTACTAGCAATTTTAATTTGAAACACTGACATCTATTTAGCAATAGCATAAAGATTGTGGTAAACATTAAGGGTGTGGCCCACATTATTATATCACCCTTATACAAACTGCTGACTACACAATTTCTTTCCCTTAAGTCTCTATTAATTATTTCCAAGTGAGATTTTTATTAAATTTATAAATTCAGCTTCATCGAGTTATGTTACTTCTTACTAAATATGTTAAATAATAATTCTAAAAATCTTTTTTCACTTTTCCACTTTTATTTTATATATGTTACAAATTAAGATAAAATTACATGACCGGTTTCCACAAAGTCATCGTCAGGTGTCGAAACCAGTCGTGTAATTTTATCTTAATTTGTAACATATATTAAAAAAAAGTGGAACAGTGACAAAAAGATTTTTAGAATTATTATGAAAATGAATTTCCATCAAGAACCATCAGTAGGTACATTCAATCAGTTATAAATATGTTAAACTTAACTAGCAGAATAGAAGTAAATTACATTCTTTTAGATAATGCTATTATTTGATATGCAAGTCTTATATATTAAAATCACAGTTAATGGTGCATTTTTTTTTTTAATAATATTTTATGGCCTGGTTACGAGACCTTTAAGCCAAGTTAATGGTGCTCAAGTTAAAATCATTTTTTTTTAATGGAATTTTTCTGTGTCTAACAATTTCGCCCACATAATAATAACTAATTTAAAAATATATAGCTTTTTATTACATTTACAACTTTGTCATTTGTATAATATTAAATTATTATTACATTCAAAATCAAAATGAAAATTTTCCACAAATTAAATCAAATTAACAAATTTATCAATGTCATATTCTAAATTTGAATCAATGTCATCGGTGGTTGCTGGTGTATTTTTCTTCCTTTCGTTTAGCCTAAGACATTTCAAACAGTTCTGCCCTTTTCTCAACCAACAGCTTCTATGGTACATATTATTACATTTGTCACACATTATAGCACCACTATCAAAAGGATAAAGCACTTCATTATTACCACATATTTCACAAAGATAACCTTTTCCAGAGCATAGCGGACAATTGGTTATATGTGACCTGCAATTTTCAGTTAATTCTGTCAATTCAGATTCCAAGCTACCATCATTAATAGCTTGTAAATGTGCCATACTGTACTTCTTATTCACATCACCAAGTTGAACAAATAAAGGTGAAAGAAGTGCCGATCCTTCACTACAAGCACAAAGATACCTCCTCATCCATTCTAAATCTTTCCTCATTTTATGAACCCATTCTAACTCTGCGATGAATTTAAAAAGTTTTGTATTTATATTCTCTACATCAATATATGACCTGGCCCATGATAAAGTCAACATTTGGTATGCTATTCGAGAGATGTAACGTTTTTCCCAGTCCCAATTGTGGACGACCCTAGCTGGTATTGCAGATAAATCATTCCAGTGACATGTTGTGCAAAAGTATAATCCAGTGTAATCGCACAGCCTTGGTTCATTCCAGGTGTCTTTAAATGTTAGGGCAGTAACGCATTCTGCGCATTTATAGTCCTGAGCCGCTAGACCTTTCTCTGGACATATATCCATCTCGAAATTTCCCCTCTCCGTCATAATAACATGTGCGCATACTCTGCATACATCATCTATGCACTTGTAGTGACATATATATCCACAATCTGTACATAAATATGAGTTCTGAACTATACTCCAAATAACTCCACTGCAATGGTCACAGTACTGCTTTCTATTAGCGATGGTCATTTGCTGTTCGAAATGATGACCTTTAATTGCGACTCTTGATCTTACTTCACCATTGTTATCCTTTATGTCTTCTAAACGTAGTCTTAATTCTACTAAATAACGCACGAGCCATTTTCTTTCGTCGGAACACTGCGGAGAACTCAAGACGATATCTTTACATTGATTAATAGCCCTTTCAATCTCCTCTCTAGTAGCGGAACTGTGAATTTTCAACTTTTTGTTAGCGATTGACTTAGGGATATAATTTGAGTCGTAACTTTCGTCAGCAGACACGCATCCAGAAGTTGACGAAGATGATCTAGATGTCACATCAACACTTATAGGGCTGCAGCATATGAGACTTCCGCGATATTTAGGCGAATCACTTGCTAAGGCCGAGGCCATCATTAATTACACGTAAATTTTGATTACAACACTCTAAAAACACTGTAATAAATTAATTTTATAACATGTTTTGATTGTGTAATTAACTGCGTAGGATCATATCACACTGTGTTCTCGTGCAACTCGTACTTGATTTTCTTTGTTTTGAACAAAATTATAGTGCGATGAGTGAGTAATGTTTTCATACTTGCATTTCACATTTGACACTAATGACATAAACCATAGACTACAAAAGTGATAGTAGTGCTGATGCTGTGTGCTGACTGCTGAACTTCGTACGATTCCGATATTCGATTTTTACACCTAATTGACCGTAAAAATAATTTTATAATAAAAGTTAATAGTTAACTTTTGATTAAATACGTCTAATGCCTATAAAATCTTGCATTTTATAATGCATTTCAAATTTCGCTCCAAAACGCTAACACTTGTCGCGTGCCGTCATATTATGTTGTTAAACATTGTAAAAATGATAAAATGATTCTAGTTGTCGTTAATAAAAAATGGTTTCTAAGTTTTATAATTGTTGTACGGTGCCTATGTGTGTGTACACAGTCAAAACGCCTGAAAATTAGTTTTTACAAAATGTACTGCGTACGGAAAATGGTGTATATAAGTACAGCTTGGCAAAAAAGAGTATGACGTGGTGACAGGTGGATTTTACTAAATGGAAACCCATGATGTTGACAATACTTGGCCGACAAATACTAGATTTTGAGTAAAGCTTTGTGTTTCACATTTATTTTTAACGATTTGATTAAATTATCTTGCTGATTTTCATTTTTATGATGAGACCTAAGTGAAAGTGGCGCCCTCATTTTTTCCATACTCTTATTTGCCAAGCTGTACGTCAATATTCTTCCGCTTCCGCTAAATAGGAGCAGGTGACGTCATTTCCGTTTATTATCACGTGACCTACTTTAAATTTTGTTACATTTTATTTATTAAATATTAATTTAATCAAATAAAAATACGGGAAAATATGGTTTTTTTTTAGAATTCTATCATTGAAACTAACAATTACTTAACATCAAAATTATATTTTTGAATACTGTCAACATCCCTATAATCTTATAAGTATTGATTTCTTTTTTCACTCAACTGTATGTAATATTTCTAGTGCATTATTCAGTACATACATATTATTATTCGTACCAACTGCCACAAAAGTTGAGACTTGGCGAACGTCAGTAGTGGAGAGATTGCGCAGGTACATAATGTCGTGTACGAAATTGATATCCATGATTTGTTTATGTATTCAAGGATTTTTCGATGACATATTTTGAAATTAAGTAAAAACAATACTGTACAATATTATTAAAGAAATAATAAAGTTTATGTTGAAAAATCCCGATTGACCCAGTCACTGTCAATAAATGATACACCAGCGGGAAGATCATTGTATACAGGCAACGCGACAGGTGAAAGTAAATAAAATCTTGTAAATATACACCACTTGTTCCAGGAGTTGACAGATCATCGATTTATACCTTAAATTTTTATTTTGAATTATTTTGTTATCAGAAAAATACATAAATAAGGGTTAGTAAAGTGGTGTGAAAGCAACTAAGGAATTAATCACAATAATAATATACATAAACTTCAAATTAAAAGTCTGTTATAAAAACTAAAATTCGCAAAATAATTATAGTTTTACTTGAAAAAATTGACTCAATAAGTAAAATAATATAAGATTTTAAAGTGGTGAAAATAATAATATTTCACTTTGATCTGCTATAAATTGTACATTTTTATCATTAACGCTTACTTATTAATCCCCACCATGGTTCAGGCCTTGACGTGGCGGTAGGGCTCAGTAGCTTAGGGTGAGCCCAGCACCTTGGGCCAAGCTAATTGAGCCGAGGGGGCTCTTTGTACCCTTCTTATAAGAAGAGGGGACAAAAGAGCAAGGGGCGAGGATGGGAACCTCACCCCATTGTACTGTCTCGACGTTGGGAGGGGTTGTTCTGTGGTGTGGGACAACCCCTCTGTGGAGGTGGCGTCGGTCCCTTGCGGGACTGACTAGCCGTCGAGGTGCCCTGTTTGTTTATTAGATCCGGGGCACCTCACCAAAGGCGGCATTGGTGGCACTCGCCGGGTATTAGTGGGTAGAGCTGCGTCCACTTAACAGCTTTCGGGCGCAGCGAGTCCCACATACCCACGTGGGGAGACCCACTCCCTCGCGGGATGCCTCAAGAGCATTTTCCGGCGTTAAAGGCAAAAAAAGGTGACTTATTAATCGCAAGAAGCTGCTATACTTGCGGTTATCTTGCATAGCCGTTGTTCTCAATTTCTATTTTTGATACGAACGCTAATAGTAATAGTACGACCAAACAATTATTAAAATACGTCATGATTTAATGGGGATGTTGCAATATTATAAATTTTAATTAGCATTTTTAGCGAGTAGGTGGCGAGTAACGGGCTCTCTTTGCAGACGACACCGCTCTGTATATCACCCACCCCTCAGCCGCAAGGGCTTCCACCATCCTCCAGCGTGCCGTCACCGAGCTGGGTGAATGGTTCGCAAAATGGAGGATTGATATAAACCCAGAAAAAAGTGCCTCCATAAAATTCTCACGTAGGAGGGTCACAAACAGACGACCTTATCGCACCATGAAACCGATAAGGTTAAACAATATAGAAATACCCAGAGTAGATCAGGTAAAATACCTGGGGGTCCCTTGACAGGTCGATGTCATTTAGACCACACATAGAGACAGTCACCAAAAAGGCCAAATTCGTCTTGAGCCGTTTATATTTCTTAATTAACAAAAACAGCAAAATGCCATTATGTCATACTCTTGACCTATTATCGAAAAAGACTTGCGTCCATGATGAGCCGGGTGCGTGGAAGCGTCAATGGCATTCTGAGGGTCATTAGTGATAAGCCATGTTGTCCCATTATGACGCATTGGATGCATGTGCATGTAGCCGGTGCGTCAGGTGGGGGCAACAAGTATTTTATTTATTTATTTATTATGTCATACTCTTGTGTCGCATTCGCGCATGTGCCACAAAGTCGACTTAATGCACTACAAATAGTCCAAAATAAATTTTTACGCATGGCAACCGGTTGCCCGTGGTACGTAAGAAACATCGACCTGCACAGGGACTTCAGATTAGAGTCCCTTAGGGGCCTCTTCAAAATGACGTCAGAACGTCACTTTGAAAAGGCACTCCTCCCTCCACCCAAACCCGCTCATCGTGAGCGTGGCAAACTATGCCCCAGATAGCTAAGTTCCAATTAGACATAGGTTACCTAAGCATGTTTTAACAGATCCAGCTGACGAAATCTCTCAGCTACTAATGCGCTACGCAAAAGCGTGACGCGAACGTCACAGCATACACAGACATACACACGGTGCTAGGTACACCTGCACACCGCTTGGGCCTCGGGGTCGTAAGCGACGTCGAACCCTACACATGGAAACCACATCGATCCGGATCGATCGCGGAAGCTTAGGTTCGAATCCGATACGAGTAGACACAAACCCAGACCACGCAAACAGCGCTAGCACTACGCTACCGCTAGATTGCTTGGGCACCGCGCATGACCCGCCTCCCTCTCCAGAGGGAGGGATGAGGGCCGGCCCTCATGATGATAGGTTAAATTCAATCGTAAAAGATTCGTCGACCGTATCGCATTTGACTAGTCCAAATCCTGCTCTCCCGAGCAGCGCGCGTGATGAACCGCGCCCCCTGCGGGGCGTGGAGGGGGGCATCCCCCTTTCGAATATTTCTTAAGTGAGCCATCTGCTCACTTACTGTACCGATTGAGCTTAAAGGCCATCAGGCCGAAAAGTCTAGCCCTTCCGAAAAAAAAAATGGTGTAAGTGATTACCGCCGCGACGCCACCTCCTGATGCAAATTTGAAGGAACTCTTTTTCATAATTTTCTCTTGAAGTCAATTTTCCCTTAAGGGATTAAGAAAGGGAAACTAATAAAAGCGTGTTAAAATGTTGCAGCATATCGACAGAAGCATTATTAATTCCGTTTTGAGGAGTTAAGCTTTCCCATTTCCAATTTTTTTTAAGTTATAATTCAATCATGAATAAAAAAAATAAAAAAAAATGAAAAGTGAAAGCTTATCGACATGTGCATTCTCCCCATCCTAACCTACGGTGCTTAGACTTGGTCACTGAACGAGTCTCAGAAGTTCCATCTCGGGGTTTGCCAAAGAGCTATAGACGTAGTAGTCTTGGGCATAAACAAATCAGATAGTGCGAAACACCAGACCGTGCTCAATAACGGGCATAACTGACGTGGGCATCAAAGTTGATAAGCTGAAATGGGACTGGGCAGGTCCCGTCAGTCGCATGCATTCCGACCGCGCTGGGCAAATATCACCACATTTTGGGTGCTAGAAGGTGGACAACGTCACTGAGGACGGCCCCGAAGAAGATGGTGCGTTGACCTAGACTCATACCAGCCTAGCTGACCTGCGGTGGCTCAACATCACTATGTATGGAAGAGCTTGGGGGAGGCCTTTGCCCAGTAGTGAGACAGCATAGGCTGGTAAAATAACAAATTTTTAGATAAATAATAGACTCTAGCCGCCTTATTCCAAAACGAAGACTAAATATAGTACCGAGTTTAATACCAGCTTTAAACCATGGTCTAATATAAATGTTATTACAAAAACTAGTTTAACGCTAGTACCAGGACTATCTATGGTACTAAAGTTAGACCACCGTGACCCCTAGTTTAACTTCGGTACTAACCTCAAAACTTTAAATTATCAGATGTCTTATGCGTTGAATTTGCGTTTTTTCGTATTAATTGTATTGAAAGGTAATTAAATGAACTCGATGTAGACAAAATTATGGAATTGGACTAACATTTAAAATAATTATTCTGACATCCTTATATAATTTAACATTCTATTTCTGTAATTTTGTTGTATTGTATTTTGTCATTGATATACATACCTATTTTATATCATATGTAATAATTATAATTAACTCTGATATTTTTCATGTATGTTTGGATTAAATAAACACTAACCTTTTCTTGAGAAGTCCAATTATCATCCCTTTTTTCTTTTGTTGATACATTTTACAACATAAGTAATGTTCGTGGCACACAAATTCACAACAAAAAATATTATACTATTCTTATGAACAACATACCGTCTATTTAGAATCAAAGAACAATAATGGCTGTATTGTAACTATTGGTAACTCGACTTACATTGCATTATCTAAACATTAAACAATAAACATTTCGATGACATTAGAACTACGCGCGCTTTGTATTTCATTCCCTTATACGCTAGCTATATAAACAACTTAACAGCGAAATATTACAATATTTGTGTGTAATAAACAAGAATTTTAATCACACTACCTCAAAGTACAAAGTAGTAAAGATTTCAGATAATTTAAAAAAAAAATACATTTTATTACCAAAATATTGATGTATTTTCCACATTATATTTAATTATAAATTAGCGAGCTTTGCATAAAAAGGAACGGTGTACCGAACTAATCAAATATTGAACGAACAAAATGAATGATATGTTGCTCAATAATCTGTGGATACAATTAAACCAGGGACGATCTTTGGTACTACCTAGACCTCGGTTGGTCCTCGATTTGTAATAAGAATGAATTTTAGTCCATGGACTAACGTTAATACCGTAACAAACCTGGACTTTTCAGTCTTGGTTTAATCCTGGTACTAGATAAGTTTTTTGTAATAAGGCGGTAGATGCCTGAACATACTGCCACTAAATGTACAAAGATTGGTGTTAATAAAGATTATGATTTAATTGATACGTGTTATTTACAGGGTCGATATTTTGAATGTGCCGAGGACAGTGAAGATTACAGCTCAGACGATGAAGGCTATAATGTTCACGATTTGGAAAATCCCTCTGAGCCCAACGATGAGGTAAAACTATTTCAATTCATATTATATTCAATTAATACACATAACACACCACACGACTGAGGTAGAGAGGTACTTTTCGGTTCGATACAAAAAAAACTTCTCTACAATCACCATAATTATTATTTTCAGGTTTTCTTAGATCCCGGCAGGCAAGAAAAAACAGAAAAGCCAATCGTCACCCATGTAGAGACAAAACGGATTGAGGGCGACCCCGACACGCAATTGCAGTTAGAGGTAGCAGCCAGCACTTCTGCGATGCTCAATTTGTTACTGTATCATCCATTTTCATGCGTCGTCCAATAAAAATTTAAATAATGCACTTTGGTATTTGATATAAATCTTAACGCGCGTAACACCTTGAAATATGTTCAAAATTTAAACATACCGTTCGGACTTCAGATTGATATCAAAAACAGAGTTGCATTTTGGTTTTATCTATGCTCTTTCTACGCTTGTGATTTGACATTAAATATAACATTAAACCTTAAACATGTTATTCAAAGATATTATTCTCGTAATTAAACATGAAACTCTTATACATAATATTAAATTTGAAATCTTTAGATGTTCATATAAATTTAATAATCGCTAATATGTAGGCGAAATAAAAGTATATTAACCTAATTTGTTTTTTTTAAATAATATTTTATGACCTAATTTGTATTTGCTTTCTTTTTAGTTTTGTATGTAATAATGGCGGCGAATGGAATGATATACCTACGTATAGTAAAAAAGGTAAATACGTGCTCCAAATAATGGCCTATATTATTTTTTCATGATTATTTATTTTATTCATTATTGCATATTGTTATATAAAAAATAAACTCATAAACGCATTTGAGCAAGCCTTCTGTAATAAATTAAAATTAAAGGATCGTTCAATAGATTTGTAAAACGCGTTTTTTGCGTTAACTTTGCCTGGTTATGGTTAGTTTTACAGAGTTTTCATGAGCGTTACGCATTTTGTATATACATACATAAAAGAAAAATATTGGGACGTCATAAACGTATACTTAATTAAGTAATAGGGATGTTGACATTTTTCAGAAATGTTTTTAGATCATTTATAAATATCTAATGGAGGCCTAAATATTATTAACTTTTGCTTAAGTACGTGTAATGCCTATAAAATCTTGCATTATATAATGCATTTTAAATTTCGTTCTAAAACGCTAACACTTGTCACGTGACGTCATATAGGTATTGTTAAACATCGTAAAAGTGATAAAATGATTCTAGTTGTCGATAAAAAAAAATGGCTTTTGAGTTTTATATGTGTTGTACGGTGCATATGTGTGTGTACACTGTCAAAACGCCTGAAAATTTGTTTTTACTATATGTACTACGTACGGAAAATGGTTTATAGAAGTACCTCAATATTCTTCTGCTTCCGCTAAATAAGAACAAGTGACGTCATTTTCGTTTGTTATCACGTGACCTTTTTTAAATTTTGTTACATTTTATTTATAAAATATTAATTTAATCAAATGACAATAAGGGAAAATATTGTATTTTTTCAGAATTCTATCATATTATATTATATACCAATTAACATCAAAATCATATTTTTATATGAATACTGTCAACATCCCTATTGTTTGTGATTTCAATACGTACGGCTTGGCAAAATAGAGTATGACGTGGTGACAGGTGGAACTAAATATTTTACTAAATGGAAACCTATAATGTTGACAATACTTGGCCGACAAAAACTAGATTTTGAGTAAAACTTTGTGTTTCACATTTATTTTTAACGATTTGATTAAATCATCTTGCTGATTTTCCATATTATGATGAGACCTAAGTGAAAGTGGCGCCCACATTTTTTCCATACTCTTTTTTGCCAAGCTGTACAAATAAGTTTTACATTTTATCAAAAAAAAAAAAAGATCCTGTAAAGTGTAATGTCATTCGGTTGAATAAACTCACAACCAAAGACTATTATAGGTACTATAGTTGTATAACCAGAGACTGCGATGAATATCACAGCTGTAATAATATGAGTATCACACAATATTAGGGAGTGTAGAAACAAGGAGGACTATCTCTGTGTATGATATATATATATATATATATACCTACAGATAAATAAAGTTGGGGTGTCTGGTTATAACCGCTTTTTATTAAATGCGTACGGATGTATACACGGGACAATTACATTTTATACAATTCTTGTCTGTCTGTTTGTTCTGACTAATCTCTGAAATGGCTGGGCCGTTTTTGACAGGACTTTCACTGGCTGATGTTATAAGGTGTAACTTTACTTAGGCTATAAAAATAATGTTCAATCCGGGTACCTACGGTTGTAAATCTTAGTTAACGCCGGAGAAGCTGCGGGCAACAGCTCGTACACAATAAAGTCACTAATTATCTTACAAATATTCACACTAATAAAATTACGCTTTCTGTCTGCAGTATTTTTGGAATATTTACTCAAATATTTTAGACTGGGTTTTCAACTATGTTCATTAATAGTAGTTTCTCAGTTAAAACGATAACGCTCTGTGCGGGACACTTTCAACATTCGCCCCATATTAGATGGTTTACCTTGTCTGTGCTCTCCAGAGCATCACAGTAGTATTTTATATGCTGACTGATGCGTATGAAATTCTATAGGTACCCATTACTCATGGTATGACCATAATATGACTACATAGATAATATATCTCATCAATTTTCTTAATAGCAATTTAGTATTATTGTAGGTTGTACTTTTCAACTGATGTTTAGATTGTGCCAAAAATTCGATTAGTGCCATTTAGGTGCTTAATTTAATATAGTGTAGAAAACTGCTTCATCATCAAATACCCATTCAGTACCTACCGATTATAGGCCGCTCGAAGAAAATCACTGAATCTTTTAGCATATTACTTAAGCTTTTAAACAAAAGAAGAAATGTATTTTACGTATGAAAGTGCATTGGAATGTAGAATCCACTCTGATATTAAATATTGAAGAGAAAACTTATAATTTGTAGTAGGCTACAGTCAGCTCTAGAATAGACTGCGTGATTTTAAAAATGTTTCAGAGATATGCTAACGGAATTATAAAAATAAATTTATATTATAGAGATAATCTAACGGAAATTATTTGAAAAATAAAATGATATGATGATCTTTGTTAAGCCAAAAATACTTTAAAATGATGTTTGCGACGTCACTCTGGGTGTTTTTCAATAATGCTAAATTGGAACGTGAAAGTTTTCAAGTGCACCAGAGTGCGCTCAGTTCAGTTTAGAAAAAAAAATACAGAACGTGTTTTTCCCTTATTTTTAAATAACTAAACAATGTTTATACCTTAAATCGCGTTTATCTATTGTTATTTGAATTTTAATTAAGACTTTGAAAAAATCTCAACAAGCGTTGATCTTTAAATATGTAATATCACTCACAAAATACTTGTTTAAACATAAGTATGTATGTTTGCGTTATGATGATGTTATATATTTGTTAAACATATAATTTACTGTTTGAATTTATAACAATTAAAATATAATACACTGTTTCATTAAAAATAATGTAATATTATTAAGGAGCCAGAGAGAAATACATAATTATAATAAACAAATGGATTTTCTTTTCGACAGTTGTTGTTTTAGTTATTTAGTCGTTAGCCGTTGTTTAGTTTGGTTCAAACCGCATTAAAGATAAGTACTAATTAAATACTTTTTATTTCTTTTAACTGAAGTAGGACCTTGGCGTGCATTAAGGTAAGCCTATGTTCAGCAGTGGACGGATAGAAGCTGATGATGATGATGATGTACCTACAATTTTTATACAATGTGCTAGTTAAGATTTTATTTTTAATTTTCATTCCTAAAACTATTTAAAACGGGATATCCAGTCTCGTGAACAAGACATTTGTAGATAATGTCGAAATATCGAGCTCCGCGAAATAAAAGTGAAAAACGTGGTAAATATCCCTTTTTAAATAACTTTATGCTAGATAAGATAAGCAAATAGGCAAAAAGATGGCAAATTTAAGATCGCCTAACATAAACGAATAGGTATATATTTATATATGGGACTATCGATGAATTTCATAACCCACCCCAGTTCAAACGTAGCCTATTAAAACAAATCTAAGCATGGAAACATTAAGCAAAACAACAATATTCCGAAATCAATATCAATTTATTTTGAGATTACATAATTTTCACATATCAACCAAAATTACATACACAAACAAGAATACTTCGCCAACACGTAATAAAAATGATTTTTAAAACAACTATATTACAAAAAGGAAACATTTAGTTATTTTATCATACCAGCTTAGAAATTCAACTGAATTCTAAACATGGCGTTATAGAATCATGTTTGATAAGTTTTATTTCAATACGTCAAATGTTAGTTAAAATACTATCTACACCAGCAGTAAATAATAAATAAATACACCATTTTTTCGTCACCAATTATGTTTAAAATTCAAAAATTCCGTTTTCTATTATCCTGCATTAGTGAGTACTTTAAAAAAAAAATAGAGGGCTTAGCATTAATCGCTAGACTGTGATCCTCTGGGCTCTTAAAAGAAACATGTAACAAAAATCTACTTTAACAAGTCACATATTCTAGACTGATAGACAATCATCATAATGAAATCACGGATTTTAAAAGCAAGTCTAACCATTGATGGTGCATTAAAGAAAATAGAATGCCAGTCACATTTCAATTACACACACTGTCAAGTTCTTGCATTATAATAACAAATGAATATAGTGAGTAAATATCATCATCATCATCATTTGATCCGCCCATCGCTCAACATCCCGCCCGATCCCCTGAATATATGAATTACAGGCGAGTACCTATAGTATATTATAATATATCGACCAAATCGATGTAGTTTTCTAACTTTTAATTCGAGAAACTTACTCGTTTCTCGAATTAAAAGTTAGTTCATTCTATTACGTGTCGACACGGAAATGAAACGGAAAACTAAAATATCACTCCGAAATACTTACAAAATCTACATTATGACTATATTACATTAACTAGACAGAGGGTATATACAATCTTAAACGCAAAATTCCGTTACCAGAATGTTTTAATGAAATTATGAAATATCCACTTTCTCTCTGAAATATTATGCTATATTAAAAAATCTTATCGAGAATTTATATACAATAATGAATTTTACTACTTTTTCATTGTACAAACAGTTTTATTAAAAACATACAGTTGTGCAAACTATACAGGTACCTACATTAGATTTAACAAACGCGCTAAGACGTAGGTATAAAAAAGTAGAACCGTTTTGTCCGTGGAAATAGAACATACGGCAGACTATAAGATAGTATGGTACGATAAATTTAACTTGGATGCCCAGAAGTTAGCAGAGCGTGACGTCGCAAAGTTATTTATCATGCAAACTTGTGTAAAACCAACTTCAATGTAGTCAAGTTTCATTTCTCGTAATGTACTAATAAACATTTATAATCCAATGGCATTTGGATACAGCTCGGCAGAATGATATACTTTTTATAATAGCTTTAATATTCTAGTCTAAGATATAAATCGTTAAATTAAAGACAAGTTATTTCTGTAATAGTCACTGCGCAATAATGTCTGTTGATAATTGAGCTAATGAAACAAATTTAATACGATTAGTGACGTTTACACGCGTCTATACATTTACAAAGACTTCATTGAGCGTGGTTACGTCTACGACGCATCCCTAATTGAATTGTCTTTTATCTACTTAGCTCAACAGTACATTTTTATCGGATTTTGTTTAAAAAAAATAAAAAGCAGCTCAGCTGGCTCAATAATAGTTAACATTTGAGTTTGCCATATAGCTGGTCCACATTTTGTGCCACGTCTTGTTAACACACGGTACGGCAACGTCGCCGCGGATTGACGCATTGCATTGGATTGATGCGTTGATAGCGGACGAACGGAGCAGTACCGTACCTACAAATGCACGGTGCCGCAGCGCCGTATCGTTCCACGGTGACGACGTCGTGCATTGGTGATGTGGACAAGCCCCTATGTTTGCTCTGTATTAATTGCCAATTGGTTGTTACTTGTTAAGATATAAATATGCAACTTCTCTCAATTGAATTGTAAATTACAATGAGTTTTACTTGTGTGCACTTATTTGCACTGCTCAGATATGTCTTATGCTGTCTGTACTTATTTTTACTATCCCAATGAATATTAGTTCCATTCACTTCTCGCTCGGGGCGCTAAAGTAAAATGTATAGAAAAATATGTGTAAGAATACGGATGACAGACTTATACACGATTGTTTTTCTAGAAGGTACACCTTTATAGCGCCAAGATGATTAAGCATTCGTTTAATATATTCACACCAAAAATTGTAATATTACCTCTACAAATTGTTTTAAACTATTCTTCCTGACTTAGTTCGCCCTTTAAGGCACCAATTAACTATCAAGTTCATTAACATAATGTTTATCCCTCTTAGGAATACGGACTATGATACATTTAAATTAGTAATAATAGATAAGCATACAGTCCACTAGTTTTTCAATAATAAAGCTAAAAGGTGAACCAAACAATAGTATCATAAAATCTATTGCATGATGATTATCAGTTATTAAATGCCTCATATACATAAATGGTATGTAGAAGACGTTGAAAATAATTATTGTAGCTAGTACACTATAGTATGGAAGTATTTAAATATAAAATCATCTTTTCTTACACTCTTTTAATATTAATTTCTAATTTACTTAATTTAAACTAAATTTTATTATGCAATGATAGTGATACCGCCTGCGGTTATCTTCAGTCTATGTAACATGTGTACGTGGCAAATTTCTTTCTTGCATTAGTTTTATAGAGATTTTGGCGCCAAAAATGTGATGCATAAGATATTAATCAGAATAAGAAAAAAAAATCCTCAGCCAATATATGTGTAATCTCTTTAGTAATAAATGTTGTGTTTAATTTAACTATTATCTTAATTTTTTTTAACAAAAATATTGCACCAATTATTTTGATAAATTTTAATCAGAATTAAAGTTGTTTCAACTGTCTAAAGTATAGCCAAAAAGACATTTGTTTTATAGTTAGTATTCTTCATTTGCCTCAGATGTTTACTTTATGAATAATCATAAAACCGAGTTACCGTCACCTTTGTAATATAAAGTACGGAATATACTGAGTATATTATATATTGAGGGCCTAGTATTTGTTAAATAAAGTAACTAAGTCCAATGAAATTGTTGAAATATATTTATTTAGATAAAAACATCTTTAAAATGTAGCATGTTAGGAAAAAAGAATTAAAATAATGTTATAAAGTAGAATGCCTTTTCCTTTACATAACACAACATACTGGCCACTATATAGTATGAAATTGTTTACTATTGGCAGTGGCATCAATTAGTGGCACTTTTATTTATTCAATATAATAAATATTGCCGAAGATCTATCAGGGATTTAACACAAAAAAATAAATGCCAAGTCTTACATGTTGATGTCAGACTTGGCATTTATTTATTTATTTATACTCTATTAGTCTTGTGTAGTACATGTACGATGTACTATTAGGTGATGAAACTCGGCACTGTCCGAAAGGTAACGTTACCGAACGCAAATTCTTATTAGGACAGTCGGACTATTAGTACACTGGTATATCTAACTTCACTCACGTGACTTACTGTCCAAGAATGAACAAGCGCGATACATTTATTATAAGAGTAAGCGAGATAGTCGCGATTGGAGTTGGTATTTTGAAATAAAGCGTAGCAGTGCTTTAAAGCCTTCTACATACAATAATACTGTTTATTCATTGCTTTTTATGCATTGTGTTAATAAAATTAAATAATAATACAGAATAGAATAATAGATTCACTCTGGTGATTTAAAACTTAAACGCTTCTGCCAAGAAATCAACCAACCCAAATCAATTTTATTTTTACATAACGTGAAATTGAACTTGAGAGACAGTTTAATTTATATTGATAAAAAATCTCATACAAGCTTGCTTCGTCGGCGTATCTGATATTTAGCCCTCGCTTGATATTACTATTAGTACCTGCGCTGTGTGCTAATGTCTTAAGGTGTCTTTTGGTTAGGTACAGTTCGAGTACTAATAGTCCTAATAGTACTAATAAGGTGTACTAGTACATTATTCGCACTGTACTATTACGGTGCGCACTTTTAAGTGTCCGAATAAGCACAAGTCTATACTCTATGACATCTTTATGTCAAATTTGTTACTACTGCAAGTACTTTAATTATAACATTTTTTTTGGCGCCAAAATGTTCATTTGTATTTGGAACAATACAGATGATAAATTGAACGTAATTATAAGTTTCTAATGTAATATTATGTACTATTGTGTCATGATTTTGAGGTATGTAAAAAAATTACAAATTCAAAATTGTCGTTAGAAAAACATATTTACCATGTAATTTTCCCATTACAATTTCACATAATTATAAACATCAAATTTACTAGTCTATTATGTACGTTATGTTTGGCTATATTCTGGCACATACACTATCAATTAGTTTAGCAAGACAGCAAAGGCAAATTAAGTATAACTGTCTTTTTACCTTTGGTGCAATTATTTACATAGACATTTGTCTCATCAAGATAATCTTTGTCAACCCTACCCTATGTTAGTTAATAAATTAGATTTATTTATTTATTTATAATTTAGAATCCATTCTAGAATCATCTCACTTTTAATTTAACATAATAATTTAGAATGCCTAAAACATCAGATAAATACATCATAAATACAATCAACAGAGTGAAAAAAAAACTATATTTTTTTCAAAGCCTACATTTGTCTAAAAGCTTTGTGCATTTTTTATCAGTTCTCATAAAATAGCCATAACATTGGATACATCTAACTATGTATATGTATCCAACAAACACATTTGTTTTTCATTATAATATATAATATTTTTTATTCATAACTATCATCAATACTTGTATTTTTACAAGCTATGAATTCGTCTCACAATAACTCTTAACATCATTTTTTTAATGTCCATCTTTTTAAAATGAATACATTACCTTTATTAGAAAAAAAAAAATGTTTTATAAAGGTCATTTTCCTGGTTCTGGAGACTATCATACATACTGTATTCTATATTAATGAACTTAACTTGAGCAATACATTACAACCACTGATCCACACATAAATACAATTTTATTATAAACAGAAATATTTTATTTTCTGTAAAATAATTATTTTATTTAATTAGTAGTTCCATTGTACCAATGTCCAATTAATTTATAAGTGCATGTGCCAGTAATTGTTTTGCCAGTTTCACTTCATAGATGTTCTAAATGAGCACTAAGATTTAGTTGTTCGTGAAAACTCCTTATGTATTAAAAATGTCTTGTATAAGTCTAACTTATTTTAACTAACTTCACTTGAAAGTCCAGTCAGAGATCTAGCTTTTTTAAATAACACACTAGCACCATCTGTCGATGTCTTGAAGCACTATCACTAACTATATTCAATGTCACATCTATCGTCATGATCCCAATACTTGTGATTTCTAGGAACATCAGAGACATGTCTCCTTGGTGGTGTCTTACCAGAATTTCCCTCTTCCCCGCTATTTCGTCTATTAATTCTCCCATTGTTAGGTTTTGGATCCCTTGAATTCCGAGATGTTGATCTTTTCTCCTCTTTTTTATCCTCATCTGAATTTACATTATCTTTTGATTGCCTTGTCCAATTTCTCTTGTTTTTATTAGGGTCTTCTTTCGAATCAGATTTTTCTATTCTCCAATTCTCTACTGGTCTTCTGCTTGCTGTCTTTTGAATTTCGTTATTCACTCTCTCCGGTTGAGTTCTTTCATATTGAGGTACAAATTCCGTAGGGGTAAAGTTAGAATTGCCTTGAAAATTTTGTATGTAGGCCCCATCTCCTTGTTGTAAATAGTTAGCATAATTTTCTGGATAATTGTAATTCGGTGGAGGGAAGTCTACAGGAAAATTTTGTATATTCGGTGGTAAAACTGTGGGATTGAACACAGGTTCTGACTCCTCCTTTTTCTCATCTGCTTGTCTCCATGAATTTAAGTCATATCTCTTAGTTAAGCTAGTTTTGCCCGTCCACGTATCAAACTCCTGAGCCATTTGTTCTTGACGTAAGAGTCCTGCACCTGCTCCCAATATTGGTCTTAATTTAGGTTTAGTATCTTCATCTTGGCTTATGTTAAGTTGTGACATATTTTGTCCCACTTTGTCAGGGTCTGAATTTGAATCTGAGCGATATTCTTCTTTGGATTTCTTCCATGAACCATATGTAACTTCACTGAAGCTATCATCTGTGGTCAGTTCAAGGTGAGCCGCGTAAAACTGTTGTAATGTGTTTGGAAGCGGCAGAAATTTATTTAAACATAAATCAGCAGATAGCAAAAGCCAGATAACACTGACCGGTGGTGGGGAAAGTAAACGGAGTCTGATAGATATTGAAAGTTCATCTAAATCTTGTGACAGAACTGTCAAAAGTTCTCTTCCGTTCTGCATCAGCTATGAAAGAAGAAAAATATTTTAGTAAGCCTGTATAATGCCTTTTGTTAAATTATATATTTTATAATATATTAGGATAGTGCTTCAGATTGCGCTACAGATAAGCAGACAAAATAATACTTATATGATATAATATGATAAATCAAAATGATTAAATACTTTGGAGAAAATGAGTACAGGACTTAGGTGTACCAAGTCTCATGTGTATATGTTAGCAATGTTCAGGGTTATTTAAAAAATAGAAACTTACAATAAAAACTGGATCAGTATCGAGATATAATACCAACCTTGCAATATGTAAATTGCAGGTTTATTGTATTAATTGTATTTTCTTAAACAATTTATTCAACTGGCATGTTCATTTACCTGTGTAGCTAAACTTCTATGTGCTCTCAAATCATCACTAGCCAATAAAGCTCGCATGTACTGCAGTAGCGGACTAGCCAAGATGTGAACTTTGTTACCATTGCATAGCCTTGCCTCTGAAAAACAATCATTTAATGATTTATCATTGCAGTCAATTATAAGTACTATAATGCATTTTATATTTCAGAATACATATGAGAATTCGTAATTATTTGCTTTTATATTAAAATAAACAAAGGAATTACCTGCAAAATAATCTCCCATAAGGTTTGTGGCATTTATCAAGTATATTGGGTTTGCTCTCTCCAACACATCCAGTTCTGTAAATAAAGAATGCAATAATTTGAACAAATCATATGAGAAGAAAGAGTATGTAGATAATGGTGGTTTTACAACTCACAGACGCTAATGGCTTTTAAACTCAGGAGTTTTCATCATGGCAATATAGGAATATAAAGAAAAATGGAAGTTAAGGATGGACAAGGGTTCTGCATGCTATTCATTATATAAATATGCAAAGCACTATTCATATTAGCATTATACTATTCATGTAGCTACACTTAACATATACTATTTCATGGCAGTTACCTGCTGTTACATTGAGTTTCACTTTGGAATTAGGAGCATTTGTCAAAGCTAAACATATTCTCTTATTTACTCATCCCTTAGCATATAGTTTTACATCTACTACAAGGTCCAAATTAATGAAACTTACTAGTAAAAGTGCCTTGCATAACAACATTGAGCAGCGCAGCCCGTAGCACCAATTGTCTTTGCTGGCGTGTGAAGGACGCACCCACGGCCGCTAAGCGACGCGCTGTCGCGCCGTTTTGAAGGGCCGCCGCGCGGAAACTAGCAAAGGCGGTTCTGTAAACATTCAGACAAGATATTGTATAATATACTATTATATACATATTACATACATAATTATGTTTTCATTATGTATGGTAGGTAATATTTAGCAATATACATCTATTATATATTGCAAGTAAATCCATGGATAAAAATGTCTCTCTCTATCTAAATGAGTACTTACATTAATTAATTTGTAATGTGTAATAGAACACGTCTTAGTAATAAGCTGTTAATACTGAATGTTGTTAACGCCTATAATTGGCATGTTCACTAAAAATAAGACTATGTATGTTTCCAAGTTACTATAATTGCATTGTGTTCATTGCTGTTGGTGTTTATTAAATAAATGAGCTCTTACTAATTTACGAGATGTCTTTGTGGTAAATATTCCACTTGTGGATTGACTGCCAGTTTGCCTAGTATATATTTTATATGTACTAACAATATAAATAAATAAAAGTGAAGTGTTACTAACATAGTATTAAGTCTTATTTACTAACAACATTGTTTATAATTTTATTATGTATGTTTAGGTTAAGGTATTTATCTATGGGCCTATGCAGCCTGAAAATAAAGGTTTATTATTATTATTATTAATATATATAAAATATATACTAGGCAAATGGGCAGTCAATCCACCTGATATAATTACGGTGTCTGTATGTGTGTACAAATTAACATCTGATTCTCTTTACTACTGTGAAGTTTTGGGCATAATTATATATATCTCAGTTATAATAAATTTATTCTGTCAGCTTACTGCAGTCTAGCTTCGTCTGGGCACATGTTGGTGACAGTAGTCTCAAATTGTCTTAGCTTCCGGTTGAACTGTATACCATCCTCTCCAGGAGAAAACTGTTCCAACTGAAAATATAATTAATACTATTTGACCTCATATTTTTTGATCAGCCTTATCATTAATAAACATCTAATTATTTATTAAGCACATTGTTAAATGAAATTTTTTTTATTAGCAAATTGTGATATTAGTATTAGAGTGAGACGATTAAAATCAGATAATACATACCAAGACAAGTAGAGGGGCAAATTGTTCATCAACATACAACAATTCATGAAGGGTTGTTTCATCATCATTACAGGAGCGAATTATTTCTACTTTTTCTTTGACTGGCTTCTCATCTTTAGTATCTTCAATTTTGGACATATCCACTTTATTGAGATCTATTTTTGTTGGATCTGGAAATATAGCAATTGGGAATTTTTTATATAATTAAAATTAAAACTGTAACATATTTATGTCATGGTAAGATTATAATATTTATCACAAATTGGTGTTTTAATTATATATATATAACTATTTTAATTATATTTATTTGAAATTATTATATATTTTTTTGTATTCTAGATGGGAAGACGAACTTCGAGCAGTGGCCGGTCCATGTTGGATGCAAGAGGCAAGGGATTGGTCAACTTGGTTTTCATTGACGGAGGCCTATGTTCAGCAGTAAACAGATACGGGCTGATGATGATGATATTATTTAAAATTTACCTGTAGCTCTAGGGCTCAGTTCTGCCAGAGTTCTTGCTGCATTTATTTCCTCTAGCTCTGTATCACCTGGCCGGGGCTCTCTCTGTTGAAGATGATGACGCCCAGTATAACCTCTACCACGACCTGATGACATTTTGTCCTGAAAACATAAATACTTTCATGTAAATGCTAAATTTAAAGGAAACTAAGCAACTAACAATGTCTATCTTTATTTTTTATATTCTTATTCAAAATATGAAGTACCAAAAGACAGAATCAAGTGTACTGTTATTTGTTTATTATTAAATAGGTATTTTATATCTTCTGTTTTTAAGATTTAGTGCTACCTTCCTACACAAAGACAAGAGAACAGGTTAGTATAAAAATTACAATCAGTGACTATTCAAAACAATATTATAGCCACTTTTTATGCATATAGATTAGATTACCCTGGGTGGGTTCCTGACTCTATGTGGACTCTTATTTGGGAGGGCTACCCAAACTAAAACTATTGCGAGCACCTTCAGCTGAGGGTCCCGGATCTGCAGGCAACAGGATCACCTCCTCAGTGACAGGCTGGACCCGTCTACTCCTCGTAAGGGGGGACTGCCCGGACGCCACTAAGCAGTCCCCGCGACGTCGTCGTGACTAACTGGGCCAGGTTCCCAGCCTGACCCGACACGAGCACAGGGGCGTTACATTAAGAAGCGCCCCCGTTCCTCACCCGCGGGGAAAGATCGAAAAATGGACTATCGCCGTCCAGGACTCATCGTCTCTGAGCATTGCGATGATGACGCTTGGCAGAAATAGGTCCCCTCCGATGACCGATGTCAGACTGAGTTTATTGTAAAATATAGGTAAGCTACCTCTAATATAGTTTTATGTGTAAATTGTATGTGTATAATATGATTTTAAAGATGAAAAATAAATAATCACTATGAATATGTACTAAAAATATAATTATTATAACTGTTATAATGGATTTATCATAAACCTTGATAATCTTCCCAAGGTTACTTTACTGCATAATTTTATTTTGGTTGAATCTGTTTTAGGTGCAAAAAAACATGTAATTATAGCTCCTTCAATATATCATGAACATTTCAAATTGTACTTTAGATATAATAACAGTATTTACATAACTAAGAAGTTAGTTGTTCCTGGAAATCATTAGAATGGTAGAAAGTATCTAGTGCATAGCATAGGCAGTACAGATTGAATATTATATTTTTAACATACCTATTATTATTTCAAATTTTCACCAATAATAAGACTGTCAGTTGAAAGTCACTACAAATACAGCATGTTGCTATGGAAACAAATTTCATAAATGAACAGGTGAAAAAACTACCACATAGTTACATTCTCCCAACTAAACTACTCTAAAACCACATTAATAGAAATGCATGACATAAAAGTGGATAAACATTTAAATAAGACAAGTCTTCTAAACCAAATTCCTTGTTCTATTTTGGTACCCTCATTAGCAATTTTTTTCCCAAAATGAGTGGGTGCTTCAAAGAACTTCTCAATATCATATCTCACATGGATCATAATTATATATTCATTACCTCCAAATAAGTTTACAGAATACAACTGTTATTCCACATACATTGTCTAGATAATTTTCAATAAACTTATGTATATCAAAATGATCTTTTTTTTTATTGCAGGGAAATCCTTATGGATGAGGCCAGGATCTTGGGGTAGATCCTGACCGAATGTGGAACTCACACCTGTAACTGTAACCACTGCAAGCGCCTTCAGCCGCTTTTTGAGGGTCTCGGATATGCAGGCAATAGACAGGATCATTTTAGCGCTGGCCCCGGCGAAGGCCAGACTACTCCCTTAAGTGGGACTGCCTGGCTACTATGCAGTCCCCACTAAATTGTGCCATACCATAGACTCAGGTTCCCACCCTGAGCCCGACACAATATCAAACACTCTTTGTTATTGTAATGTAATGACTTACTTCAATATTTTATTATCTTATACTCTTAAATGTTTACTTATGTGTTTCAAGGTTGAGTGGTACATTAAAATAATATAAAAAATATGTATGTAGTAAAGTAATTGTGAATTTAATATTAATATGATAAAATACCGTATATTGGAACTTCATAGCAAGTATAATAACTGTAGTTCTTCAGTGTCATCAATTTCTGTAATGTATTTAAATAAGACCTGGTTATTGTAATTTCAAGATGTAATTTATAATTGTAATTGCCAAAGCAATGTAAAAGTGATTTTTTTTCACATAATAAATATTTATGATAAATAAGATATGGTATTTGAATTTTCTACCTGTTATAAATTATTATTGGTCATATAACAATAATCAGCATTCAACGTCACTGGAGTGACGACGGAATGACGTCATAAAACAATAAAACGAAGACACTAGAATATCACTGTTATTTACAACATAAGGGACTTGCACTACAAAAAAGACTCCAGGTATTGATGTAATTCCAATTATCATTTACTTTCTCATTTATGACTACGCGATTAACCTGTTGTCATGTACCAATGAAACATAAACAGTTCGTATTATACCTACGTCTAACATTATCATAGTATGTTAAAAATGAATAAGCAACATTTATTAAACGTACGTTTTAAATGTAGTAATGTGTTAAAATATTGAATAAATAATGATGAAACTGGAAACATCCCAACACGATAAAGCCGCGACGTATTTTAAATTGATCGAAACAAAAACAAACGAATAGTGTCTATGAATATCAAATTATATATTTTCCACTATCTTGCTGCTGTTGTTTGAATTTATTTTATTAAAATCTCCTAGGTACCGGTTAAATGTTTGATGACGATTGACAACTACGAAATAAGGATTTTTCCTTATTGATTTCAGCACGCCATTGTTAAAATAAATAATACTGACTTGAACGTAAAACTAACCACACAATAACATTTCAATGAAAAATAGTCCACTCACCAATAAGTTAACACACAAACAATTTTTATTTCTCTATTTATTTCCTAGTTGTTTCGCGTAGCGGTTGTCACGCATTTCACTTCCATATTGGTGACGCTAGAGATTACCAATACAACAAAATCGTAACTATAGTCTATACCACAGACTATCGAAGTCTAAGAATCGGTAAGGCAAGTTATCGGTTGTAAGGTAAGTTATTATTATAAATTAAGTGCATAATAAGTTCATGTTTATTATTAAACGTGACCTCTTCTAGCCCTCATTATAAAATTTAAGATATAACTCAAATTTAAAAAAAATGTTCTCCATAGAACTACACACAAACAATTATTAAACGCTGTATTTTTCCCTGTAGTGCTACTTAATAAAAATATGCAAATTCTTACTTAATATGTAATTATAATTTAAAAATGATAAATATTAAAAATTCAACTTATTAATTAGTTAATTTACGGTTTTACAAAATCAATGAAAAATTTGACGTTTGAAATTTTTGTATCAGGGGAGAGAGGGGAAGATGTGAGTTTGTTTCGGTATTTGCGTTGAATTGTACATTGGACAATCGCAAATTTTTGCAAATTTTACTAATTTATAAAAGAATATATGCAACGATTTAGAACAATATTTATTTTAAATCATTGCAGTAATCAAATATATTGACTAAATGCGAGTGTAATCTTTTATAACAGTCGTGTGTTGGAAATCGCTTCCGCGAATATTGTTTTTACTTATTTTAGTTTAATTAATTTAGTGGGATTATAATAACGACAAAACAAGTGACATTCTTAATCTTTACATATATCTCAATATTTTTGTAATATCGCAACAAATAAATAAGAACCTTTTCATATGGTATATTGAATATACAAAAGGATTTCCTAGACGCGTTACGAAGATTTGAATTAAATTTAAATATACAACTGCAAGATGTCTGATGGACATGGAGAACCAAATAATCAAAGAAAAGATAGTGTAGCAACAGCCACCATTGCTAGCGATAGTCCTGTGACCGATCCTGGACAAGTAAGAGGAGGAAACGTCGAGGGAGTTGTAGGAAAGTTTGATGGTCAACGTGGAAAATCTGGTGCCTTAAAAAAGTCTGCTCGATATCGAAGCAGGTCTCTGTCTGCATCGTCAGCTGATTCCTACAGCTCTACATCTTACACTGGTAAGTTTATTACATACTGTTATCCTATGTTAGTGTTTCTTCATTTAAAGTTGGAAATACTGTTTTATTTTGAGCAGCTGAATTTGATATATTATGTATCTTCTGTGCCTAGTTTTCAGGGAACAATATTTGTAATATAATATGATTATGGTCTTATAAACATTGGGTGATCCCTAAATGAATGTACGTAAAAATAGAATTAACCAGTTACAACAAAATGATTAATAAATTATATAAACTTATCTCCAAATGTTGAATGACATCATTGGATTTCTTTCCTTGTTTATCATATGCAACCAGTGGATTTATGTTAAAAGCTTTTTATGAACACCAAAATAGGCAATGGACAGTCTACCAAGAGGTTTTATCTCTCTTGTATCTTATATTGTTGTCCTTATAAGAAAAACATGTTCTTACCACACATTGATTCTCTGCAGTCTCTTTTGCTATTAGTATGAATTACTCTTTCTTTATAAATCAGAGGAAGAGAGGACTCAATTCATTTACTTTATATTAAGAGGTCATTTGTTAAGATTGTTACATGCATGTTACCATACTTGAGGTCAGGTTGGTTTCTGCAACTCGACCCTTTTGCAACTATTTTGCGTGCTGTGAGCCTGAAGCACTCCCTACTGCCAGTTCTGCTCCCGCAAGCATGCTAGCAGACTCTTGACATCAGTGCAGATCTCTAGGAGCTTGTAGCGATGCTACTCCTGTGCACTCCTTACGCAGGCTCTGTACAGTAGACATAATGTTTTATTGTTATTGTCCGTAACACATATTATAGTGAATAGATGTTTGTTATAATGACCTGAGGCTCAGTTCTGATTGATTTAGGAGCATTAATTGACAAGAGACACGTGAATTGCCAATTCTCATCACTTCCCTTGCCTGTCAACAATCGTCTCTGCTCGTCCAGAGCTTAAGAACTTGAGAACCCATGCCCTTACTGGCTATGTTATGGTAGCGGAGTTATTGGTTCATTGCCTTTGACCTCCATAATTGGCCAGTTCGTCCACTGCATAGTGATGACTACCCCTTTTAGCCACTGTGCCCTTTATCCATTGAACGGTCACTGTGTTAATTTGACATGCTCTTTCGAGGTAACAGTGGCATTTGTGAATTAGGCCCGAGTTTGTTGTGTATGAGTTTAGTACTTGGAGTACCGCTTTGCTGTCAGATAAAATACTTATTGGGTACCCTATTACTTTCTGTTCTGTTATAGCTCTTGCTGCTTGGGCTATACCAACACATTCTGACTGGAAAACGTTTAACATGCCTGATATTTTGGATACTTTACAGCAATCTTGGTCATGGGTGGACTGAGGCAGGGGTGAACGGTGAATTTGAGGGGCCCCTGGGTTACTTGGGGCATATCTACTTCTTTTTTTTTTCGGTAATGTTCTTCGTTTTAAATCTATTGTACGATATGCAATCACTATTGATGTCTAATTCTAAGTGTTTTTCAAAATTTTCATAGTATTAAAATTGTATTTGCCCAATTTTGGCGCACACCCACTATCCTTAAAAAAATATTCTTTCAGTGGATGGTTACATGGAAGAAACCGCTTAAAAGCGATAAGGTCACCTAATTGTACAATTCCTTACTTTTCTTTTAATTTTCCTTTGTATGTGTTAATGGAGTGCAATAAAGTTATATTATTATTATTATTATTCAAGGAGGTGTCAGATATTTTAAAGTTACAGAGAGGTGGTAACTGTGGGGATATAGGTGTGAGCCCCAAAGGGAGATCTCCGACCGAGCGAGATGGTATGCTTGGCCAGGCCGAAGCCCACTTGCTATCAATTCAGCTGTTGTATGTATAGCAACGAGCTGTGGAACTTCGATAGCGTGATTCAGGAATGTAGCGCTGATTGGTCCGCCACAGTAACAGCCAGCCATCTTATCTATTGAAATTGGCATGTTTTGTAATTCCAATAGCCTAATTCTTGGTCCTTGTGTGAGGATTGTGGTTTATCAAATTTTATTTAATAGCAATCTCTAGGTTTGTCTGTCCTTAAAACTGTCGAAATTGTTTATTTTAAAATAATAACAATTATTACAAGTTGTTTGTTCACCCAAAAAAAATACAAATTGGCAGAATCAAGCTTCATTGTGTGTTCAGTGGGGCTCAGTAACCCTACCGCACATGGTGAACCCAGCACCTTGGGCGAAGCCAATTGAACAGAGGGAGCTGCTCTTTGTACCTCTCTTATAGGAAGAGTTTTAGTGGATAGAGCTGCGTTCACCTTACCATCTTTCGGACGCAGCGAGTCCCACATACCCGCCTGGGGAGTCCACGCTTCCCCGCGGGATCCTTAAGAGTATTTCCCGGCGCAAAATAAAATAAAATTGTATGGTAATGTCCTAGGGTAAGTTCTATATAGTGTGTATTGTGTTTTTTATGGAAGTTGCATAGGCAAACTGGCAGACATGCCATCTGATGGTAAGTGGTTGACGTCGCCCATGAACATAAACTAGTTTCCCTGAAAATAGCCTCGGTAACTCATTTATGTGTAACCTATCGTGAGACCTATTAAGATGTTAAGTCTCTGTGCCAGTAATTACACTGGCTTTTCTCGTATCTTGCCCTTCTCTCCGAAACGCAGCAAAGCTGTTTTACGGAAGAAGTAAACAAGATGGTGGTACCCATGCAGCCGGGAGGGCGGGGGTCCATTGCACAGCGCATCCCTCCCACCGGAAAGGGCATTTGTCGTCACTAAATGAAGCAAAAAAATATTTTTATTTAGTCTAGACTCTAGAGTCTAGACTAGTGGCAAGTTTTTAGGAACAGGGATCATAATCGGGTTCATAAATCTATACTTATAATACAAAACTGCATTCGAGCCCCCGAACTCTACTGGTAGAAATTGATCTTCATACATATTTTTTATATTTTTTATTATAAGGTTTTGAAACGAAAGTAATTGTAACAGTAGGTAGTAGGTAGGTATAATCAAGAGTTTAATGTGCAAGTCGCCTTATGTTTCCTTGACATATATTCATAGTAAAAGGCTATAAACTCGCTGCGCGTTATTTATACCGAATGATTGATTTTATAAACCCAAGATTGACTTGCTGATTTGGTTTGTTATAGATTTAGAAGTTGCTATACTGGTTTAATAACTTATAAGGGTCGTATCCTAAGGGCTTATCGTATTGATTGAATGTTTTAATTACCAATGATCGTTCTGTAGTGTAGCAGCTATATAATCCTATATTTAATACGCAACTCGTACGTATGTACGATCGTTCGTCCAATATTATACGTAGTTCAAGAAAGGATTAGCAGGTTAGCAGGCACGCTGAGAAACTTTTGTTGTAAAAATGCAAAAAAGACTGAGAAAAAGGTTGATGATTTGAGCGTTGATATTAAATATTTTTTGATCTCGATTTTAAGGCCCAAGATTGCCCTGCCTATCTAGTCTAAACTCTAATGGCATTATACCTACTTAGGGGGAGTGCCGGGAATAATAATACGATTTTAGTACTGCAGAAGCGGGCTATTCGAGCCATATATTATCTAGCTAGCAGCATTAAAAGATTTTATGGAAATTTACGCTATAGGATTAAAGCGTATCTATACATTTTGGTAAAAAATATCTATAATAAAGGAATAAAATGAGATACAATTGTAACAACTCGCAGCAGGAATGTCCGATATACTTAATAATCTCAATCACAATATACTTCAGCACAGTGTCGCCATTAGCCATATACAAAGTATACTGGTATAATGCCCCGAAAGACCGCCATTGGCGTCCTTTTATACCAACCTTTTTTTTCTCGCCGGGAAATGCTTTGAGTCATCCCGCGGGGAGTGGGTCTCTCCACGCAGGTATGTGGGACTCGCTGCGCCCGACAGCTGATAAGTGGACGCAGCTCTAACCACTAAAACCCGGCGAGTGCCACCAATGCCGCCTTTGGTAAGGTGCCCCGGATCTAATAAACAAACAGGGCACCCCGACGGCTAGTCAGTCCCGCAAGGGACCGATGCCACCTCCACAGAAGGGTTGTCCCGCACCACAGAACAACCCCTCCCAACGTCGGGACAGTACAATGCGGTGAGGTTCCCATTCTCGCCCCTTGCCCCCCTGATTTTTTGTCCCCTCTTCTTATAAGAGGGGTACAAAGAGCCCCCTCGGCTAAATTAGCTTCGCCCAAGGTGCTGGGCTCACCCTAGGCTACTGAGCCCCACCGCCACGTCAAGGCCTGAGCCATGGTGGGGCTTTTATACCAACCTGATACAGGCAATAGACAACTATTTGTATACCAATAATTATTATAAATATCGCCTTTATGTACCTAGTAGTACCTACATAGTCTTCCCCTAAATATTTTTTGATAAGAGGTAGTGCCATGCTGCTTTGCAGCCGACCGGGGTGGTACCTCTCGCTCACATAATATCGGCCATTATCGACGTCAAGTGACAGCTATGCTGTCGCGTTTCGTGCGGTTTGTGAGTCCCCAATGGTCCACCGTATACTGTAGGATAGGGAAAAGGAGGGCAACGCATCTGCATAACGTTTGGTCTTGCGGATGTCCATGGGCGTCGGTAGTCACTATAAGGCTCTGACTGCTCCTTATGACATAAAAAAAAAAACGAAAATCTTATCTCGTTCCTCCTCGTACAGGTCATCTAATTGGTCTATTATGTATTTTTGTCTTCATCAGTATCACTTTCCAAATCTCAATCTCTTTCCCAAACCGCAGTAATATGGGCTGTGTATATCCCAATGCTATATCCCACTTCTGAGATGTAACAACTCGCAGTAGGAATGGCCGAATCATCTCGATCACAATATAATTAAGCAGAGTAATTGAAAAGGATATCTTGAGGATAAAAACTATAATAAATTTAAGAAATAATGAGATAGGTACAATAAAAAAAAAGCATTTTATAAAAAATTAAAACCGACTTCAAAAATACTAAACTAAAAAGTAAGTACCCGGATGACCGAGCTTAGCTCGGTATTTTTTTTTTCTTAATAAAATGTCATTTTCTAAAAATGATTCATAGCTAGATCGATTTATCGCCCCCGAAACCCCCTATATACTAAATTTCATGAAAATCGTTGGAGCCGATTCCGAGATTCCAATTATATATATACAAGAATTGCTCATTTAAAGATATAAGATAAAATAACTGTGTTTCTTTAATTTTTGTGCTTACAACTTAATCAATCTTCTACTAATGTACAAAGGGTGTTATTTAAATGGATAGCATAGTATTCGTATTTTTGTGAGCAGTAAAATATAATCTGTGAGCAGAAATAGCTAATTGATCAGCAACTCATGGCCAGCAAACATTTCAAAATCAATCAGTAATTTATGTCATTCTGGATGGCTGTAATTATTTTTGTACAGCTTATTAATTATATAAGCTGCAATGAGCTGCTCCTGTTTAATAAAATTTTGGGTAGCACTCAAGAGGGTAAGCAAAAAAAAATCATTATTTGCTGCAAAAGTAGCAAAAATACTTGTCATGTGCAAAATGGGCGTATTCCTTGCAAAGATTATTTGATTTTTTATTAATTTTTTATACTGAATGTGTTTGTTTGGGTATGTATTATTTATAGAAGTGTAAATTAATAAAAGATTTTTTTTATTTTTATAAAATATAATTGAGACAAATAAAAAAATATAAAACAATATAAAAAAATAGGTACCTACCTAAGTAGGTACTCAGAGATCAAATCAAAAAGTTATCAAAGAATTAGGAAGGTTCTTGAAATTAGTGTATTATTATTAGCTTAATAATTTTATTTTATTAGGTACCAATAACCTTACAGGGTGCTCGGTGTGTACCTACCTACCTTGGCTGACACCGACTCTAAAAGAAACAATAATGACGTGGTAAACGCAAAGTTTGTACATTAGACAAGGTTAAGTTTATAAGTTGTAAGCACAAAAATTAAAGAAACACAGTTATTTTATTACTTTTTAGTATTGTATTTTTGAAGTCGGTTTTAATTTTTTGTAAAATAAAATTATTTCTTAATTTTTAGTGATTCCTAAATTTGTCGTCTTGACGTTCATTGAAGGAGGCCTATGTTCAGCAGTGGACGGATAAAGGATGATGATGATGATGGTGATGATGATTACGATGATCGCGACATACTATGGTGTGCTACCAAAGCATCCTATACAACTGTTAGGCTGCGTTTCCACCAGAGATGTGCGAAGGAAATGTGTAGTGCGAGGATGTGTAGCTGTGCTGTGGAAATGTGTTGGCGTTTCCACCAAAGCTGTGCGAGGAAAATGTGTCGTACGAGGATGTGTAGCGGAGCTGTGAAAATGCGTATTAATGTGCGGTGCGAACCGTGCGAGGATGCGTTGCGAAACTGTGTAATGTGTCTATGGACTGGCTACAGGACTCAAACCTCGCAACACATCCCTCGTAAAACATTTCTCGCACACTCTTTCGCTTGTCTTACGCGTACGTAAAAAAACCTAGCTCCGCTAAGCCGTTTCCATCAGAGCTGTGCTAAGCGAGGCTAGGTAAATGAAGCAATTCTATTGGTTCTTCAAAAACACATCCCTCGCTACGCATCCTCGCACATCTCTGGTGGAAACGCAGACTTACATCGAAAAGTAATAAAATGAGCATATATGGTCGAGGTAATAAAAGAAACCATCCAAATAGGCGTTATTGGGAATAACTAAAAAACGGCTTGTCAGATCATATGGGACCAAATTGGAAACACCAGCATTCAAACAAAAATAATATAATATACAGGGTGTCCCGTAAGTAGTGGACCAACGGGGTGTGGGTGATAGGGGGAACTATTATCTACCAAAACCACAAAAAATTATTGTTCTAGGTCTTATAGCTTTGAAGTTATGATTTTTTTAAATAAATAGGTGAAATTATCGTCCTATGTACAAACATTTTATAATTTTACGAAATCTATCACTTATTTTTTTGTTATTTTTATTCTAGGCGTTTAATAATACATAGGTCTTTCTAATTTTTATATTATTATATATTATATTATATTTATCGTATTTAGGTGTAATTATGATAAGCATGAAAATTAAAAAATAAAACTAGTGCAATTTTTACATTTCAAGATTCTCTATGTGGTGTTTGAGCTAAGCTGGTGTAAAAATGTATTATAGCCTAGTGAAACTTTATTTTAAAAACATCTACATGTCATACCAATTACAAAAAAGTAACTGGTTTCAAATAAGTATTTTTCCTATTTTAATTACTATCAAAACCAAAGGACATTTTTGCAAGAAAATAAAAATACATTGCTAATTATGGAAAAGCTTTTATTACACATTTTTTTTCTTACATTAAGTGCTCGAAATGCTTTCCTCTAGCTCTTATGCATAACCAACATTTTCGTATAAAGTTTCTTTGTAAACTTCGTCGAGTCCGTTCATTATTTTTTATCGATTTTAGCAACATGATTTAATTTTTGTCGTAACTCTCTTTCATCAGAAATATTCGTTTCATAAACTGCTTCTTTGAAGTAAGCCCATAAAAAATAATCCAAAGGGAGATCGTGGCGGCCATGATATTGTACCTCCACGTCCTATCCATCGATTTGGGTACGTCACGTTCAAAAATTCTGTCACTTGCCGTGAATAGTGGGCTGGTGCACCGTCGTGCTGCAACCACATTCTCTCGCGTACTTCTTGTGGCACGTCTGCTAACAAATTACCGAGATCACGTCTCAAAAGTTGGAGATAACCAGCGCCGTTAAGTCTCGGCGGTAATTCAAAAGGACCGATAATTCTGCCATCTAATATTCCTGCCCACAAATTCACTCCAAATTGGTGCTGAAATCGATCCTCTCTCACTATTCGAGGATTCACGACACTCCAATGATGAAGATTGTGTATGTTAAACACTCCCATCCTTTTAAAACATGATTCATCACTCCATAATATGGAATTAAAAAAGTTTCGGTCTTGACGGCATCGACGCAACATCTCTCGGCAGAAATTTATTCGTCGCTGATAATCAGCAGGTAACAGCGCTTGAACTCGTTGTACATGATACGGGTGTAAGTTGTTCCGTTTCAATAATAATAATAATAATAATAATAACTTTATTTGTGAAACATGCCGCGCTACACATAAATATTTCTATCATAATATTATATGATTTAAACATAGGTAAACAAGTTAAACAATACATTAAAAAAAAACACATCTTACAAAAATACCTACTAATAATAACAACCCAAAAATAAAATCAGTTAAGACTAGAAAAAAAACCATTAAAAGAAAGAGCAAGTTTTGGGCAGCGGCGCGTCTCACAAAAAGGTAAATCCTCGGCTTCAGTTAGGGTTATAGTATGTACAAGTACATATTCTAACCCCAACACCGATTTTCAGGACCACCATTAACAATTCTTTATTCATTTATTTTGGCGGTAGCGGAAGGCATCAATGATTAATAAGGATAAAAAAATAAAATTAAAAATACATGTAATTAAAACACTTAGTTACTATTTTAACATATCATGTGGCATTGCATACCCATTAAAATTTATATACCTACAAATATGCACAACACACACATACATATGTACATGCACATATTATAATTTAAAAAAGAATAGAACAACTTATAAACATAAACCACAACATAAGCTAATAGAAGAACATTGAAAACGGACGTGGCTGAGAATATCAAGCATTAAAAAAAATTACAATAATAATGAAAAGAATGCACACAGGTTTCTTACGCAACGTTACGTGCACACATACACACATTTGTTAGTTTAGATCATAGAAGTTGCTTTTGTGCCATTAACAAATAGTTTTTATAACGGCGCTTAAAATTCTGCTGTATACAAATATCCCGAAGCGGAGGCGGGAGATTGTTCCAGGATTTCGTTGCGGCATAATTAAAACTACCCCGAAATGCTGCCGTTCGATGAATAGGCGTGCACAGTGTATAGTTTTTAAATCTAGTGTTGTGTGAGGTGTTGATATCCCTTGCCCAGTCCAGTTTGCTAGTGAGATAGACGGGCACTCCATGCTTCACAATGCCAAAGAGCAATGTGGCGAAGTGCAACTTCATTCGACTTTCCATTTTTAATATAGACCCACGATTTAAGTAAGGAGTGACGTGATCTCGCCGCGGTATATCGAAACAATAGCGTGCACAGGCATTATGTACACGCTTTATGGATTTTTTTGTTCGCTCAAGCAGCCTTGGTCCTATCACAGAATCAACATAATTGAACTTGGAGAGTACTAAGGTTTCGCATAGTCGGATACGCGTTTCTTCATTTAGTGAACTCCTTAAGCGATATAAAACCTTTAACCGATAAAAGCAACTACGTATTATTACAGACACGTGTTTCTCAAATCTCAAGTTTTCATCCAAAATGAGACCCAGGTTACGTGCTTCTGATATACCTTCTATTCTGCTACCATTTACATTGATAACTGGATCTCTCATCTTTATGAACTGTACATGCTGACGAGTACCAAGAATAATATATTTAGTATTGGCTGCATTTAAGACCAACGCATTCGATTTAGACCAGTTAAAAATACGGCTGAGGTCGTCATTAATTCTACTGAATGCGTGGTCTAAAACTTGGGGTTTGAAGGACAAATATATTTGAATGTCATCTGCATACATGTGAAATCTGCAATTTTGTATGCACTTAGTGACATCGGCTGAATAGATGTTAAATAATATTGGCCCCAGTATAGAGCCTTGGGGTACACCTCTTTTTATTTGACTACGCCGCGACGAAATCACATTTTCCACTCCATTTTTAATCTCTACAACTTGAAATCGATTCTGCAGATAACTTGCAAACCACAAGACAGATGCCTCCTCTAAACCATAAAATCGTAGTTTTGCCAATAGTAATTCAATATTAATAGCATCAAACGCTCTAGAAAAATCAAGAAGTACCATAATAGTAACGTCCCCATCATCTTGAGCCTGGAGAACATCGTCTAGTACAGTCATTAGTGCAGTAGTGGTGCTGTGGTGCTTTCTGAAACCCGATTGCATTTCGGGCAGTATGTTGCAACCCTCAATGTATTCGGTCAGTTGTTTGCACACAATTTTTTCCAAGATCTTAGAGAGACATGGTAATATGCTAATAGGACGTAAGTCTTTAAATGATACAGGGGTAGCATTTTTTGGAATTGGCCGTACCACGGCTTCACGCCACATGTCAGGGAAAGTGAAAGAAGAGATGCTATGATTTACCAAATTGGTAATAACACTCAATGTATGTGGAAATGATAGGAGTACCATTTCTAAAGAAATACCGTCTAAGCCGATGGCGTTAGATTGTAGTTCTCGGACAGCACTAATTATCTCCCTCTCAGACACAGTCTTTAAGTCTAATGTTTTAGGACTGAATTTATTACTATTGTAGTAGTGCAAGTAAGATGATGTTACGATGCAATCTCCTGGAACGTCCAGAAAGTGCTCATTTAACTTATCAGGGTCACACAGGTGGTTGGGGAGGGGAGTATCACATTTTTTTAAATTAACATTTTTCTTTATATGTTTCCACATTAATTTTGGATTGTTTATATTCGTGCATATATATTGTTTAAAATAGGCGTCTTTTTCGTCTTTTATCGCTTGGGCTACGAGCTTCTTGAGCTCTTTGTAGTACGATACTTTGGGTGCCGTTTTACACTTACGAGCTTTGTAATAGGCTTCATCACATCAATATGCGGTGTACCGTACTTCTAGCTACGCCAGTGCGTCTAGAAATACGATGAGTGCTAGTCGAAGGATCCTCTTCTACTTCTGCCAGTATTTGACGTTCATCCACTGTTCTAGGCCTTCCTTCACGGTTTCCAACTCCAGGAATACGACCTTCTAAGTAGGCATTATTGACCCGAAGAAAAATGCGGTGATCGGGATAGCGATCTCGATTTGGATAGCGCTCACGATATGTACGTGCAGCTTGCCGAGTATTCCCATGACAGAGCCCGTAAATAAAAAACATTTCTGCGTATTCACGGGGAGTGTATGTATTAGGCATTTTTCCAACTTCAACAATACCAAATCACAAGCAAAACCCAGGTCCAATTCAAGCGCACTTCAACAAGGAGTAATAATCGTAGTGGGATCGAGAGAAACACGTATGTAGTTACAAGCTGTAAGCAAGTCACTGAAGTGAGTCGTAAGTAATAGGAAAGGAGAGGGGGTTCGAGTATCGTCTATGATTGGCCGGGAAAAATACAAAAGAATTCCAGAGTGCACGTGCAAAATATTTCTCGGAATTTATGTGATTCCGAGACTTATTTTGCACATTGTCTACCTGACGATTTCTTAGATTTAAAATCGGTAAGCTAATTTAACATTTTTTAAATACTTTAAACCACAGTGTAATACTTTTTTGTAATTGGTATGACATGTAGATATTTTTAAAATAAAGTTTCACTAGGCTATAATACATTTTTTTACACCAGCTTAGCTCAAACACCACATAGAGCATCTTGAAATGTAAAAATTGCACCAGTTTTATTTTTTTATTTTCATGCTTATGATAATTACACCTAAATACGATTTTAATTAGAAAGACCTATGTATTATTAACCGCCTAGAATAAAAATAACAAAAAAATAAGTGATAGATTTCGTAAAATTATAAAATGTTTGTACATAGGACGATAATTTCACCTAATTTATTTAAAAAAATCATAACTTTAAAGCTATAAGACCTAGAACAATAATTTTTAGTGGTTTTGGTAGATAATAGTTCCCCCTATCACCCACACCCCGTTGGTCCACTACTTACGGGACACCCTGTATAATAACCATCGAGTACAAGTAACAAACGGCGGAGTAATCGTGTCACATACAGACGAATTGAGAACCTTCTCTTTTTTTGAAGTCGGTTAAAAATAAAGCAATTATGTTGTGTCGCCTTTGCAATAGAAAACATTCAAAATGACAATTATAAAACGAATAAAACAGGTTTATTGTGGTGTAAATATTTAAATGGCTTGACTTACCTTTAAAGGTACATTTCTTATCTCTACTTTGTCCAAAATTTGCTTTGATAGTTTGACATTGTTTTAATTTACAATCAAATATTTGTTTTGCGTATTCCGATAAAAATGTTTGTATTTTATATCTTGACAATATTATCAAAAAGGAGGAAAAGACTTGAATTAAGTCTTTTCCTACTTTTAATATATATATATATATAATATTGCTGTCAAAAAATGTCTTGTAGAGCAAGCAAAATATAATATATATAGTTCACAGTAATAGAAGAATTACGACTTTGATGATGTCTGCCGCCGACATAAAAACATACCTAGTCTAGCCATAAGTTTTAAGCCGACTTCAACAAAAAGGAGGTTATCAATTCGATCGGCATTTTTTTACGACATGTACACCTATTTCTCTGTCAATTGTGGACCGATTTTCAAAATTTTTTTTTTTCTTTAAAGGGTATACTTGCCAAATAGTCCCATGATAAGGAAAGCAGGGTCTGATGATGGCATCCCAGAGAAATCGAGGGGAACTTCCGAAAATTGTAGAAGCAACTAGTGAGCTTAATATTTTTATAATTAAGCATTTTAAAGCACTACAATTTAATGAAGGTCTAGAGTCAATCTGATGCTCGAGCTTAAAGACAGTCGAGGGAACTCCTCGACGATTTACTTCAGTAACCTTGTGTTTGGGCTTGATTAATTTGTATTGATGAGAACTTTACACCTAGATAGGTTGTGACTGTGATTGGGGCCCTGATGATGAAGACGAAGGACAGTTAAGGGAACTCTTGAATAGTTTACAGTAGCTACTTAATTAATTTATACTGATGAGAACTTTGCACCCATATGGGTAATATGTGCCACTACAGGTCTGATGATGGAGACCATAGACAGTCGAAGGAATTCCTCAACGATTTACAGCTTTTGTTGGGCTTAAGTACTACATACGGTTCAATATGTGAAAATGTCTATTTCCGTATGTCTTTCTTTAATGAATCACTAAAAATTAAGAATTAAAAATTTAAAGCCTATATAAAAAGTCTCAGCAAAAAAATAAAAAAAATGTTCTATCCGAAATGGCCACCTTTGGCTTTTATATAGGCTTTTAATCTGTTTGGCCACGAATCTATGAATTTATGCACTGTTTCCAAGGGAAATTTCGCCACTGCTTGCCCCAAAGATTTTTTAAGAGACTCAATGTCACCGTGACGTTTAGAGCAGGCCATGTCCTCTAAAACTGACCATAATTTGAAGTCTAAAGGGTTAAGGTCTGGGCTAGATGAGGGCCGGTCTTCAGCTCTTATAAGGTCCGGAACGTTGGTTTCAAGCCAATTTGTAACCAGGTGCAGAGTCCTGCTGGAAAGTCCACGGTATATTTTTAAAAAGTATATTGCTGAGAGGTTTCACAACATGATGGCGAAAAGGAGGGCAACGCATTTGCATTACTTTTGGTGTTTGTTCGGATGTCTATTGGCGTTGGTAGTAACCATAAGGCTCCGACTGCTCGGTTGCTTCCATATGATATAAAAAAGAGCGTTAATGAAGTATAAAACAATAAACCCGCAACCGCGTGTTATGTATATCATGAATTGTATGAAATGTTTTGGTCTAAAAATCATTCGCATTCTGCTGTCATTTCTTTGGAATGAAATGTAAAACAATAGATTCATTATTGCGCTCACACAAGTAATAATGCAGCTTTTTAGTTTTTTTAAGAATTCACATTGAAACAAAGAGTTTGGACTAACCTTGCAGACGCAATCAGTGTCCTTACAGCATTCGCATGGGTAATTAGCATATTCACTATTTATTCATCATGGCAATAGTGATCGAATAATTTGACTGGTTCATACTCAGGTCGCGGATTCGATATTCCGCGAACTACAGATTGTTAATTTTGTGATGAATATAGTTTGTCCTATTTTCCCACTAATTTCCGCTCCTTATTTAAATTTACTTTTATTAGAATTCACATTAAGTAGCTAATTTTCACAAACAAATACTAGCTAATCACTGGGTTGGGATTTATAAATAGGTATTAGGTCTTTACCTATGAAATTGCCGTTTTGTATGAAAAAATTTAAACGAATTTTTTCATTTATTTTTTATTTGTATTAATCGAAGTAATCACCCATGCAATCAATGCATCTTTGCCAACGCAGTGGCAGTTTATTGATGCCCTTCTTAAAGAAATCAGCATTTTGTACTGCCTCTCGGGTATTGAATTTTTTTCCCGCCAAGAAGTTATCCAGATTCTGGAAAAAGTAATAGTCTGTAGGCGCCTGGCGTCTGGCGAGTAGGGCGGATGACGGAGAGCTTCCAAACCCAGTTCTTGCAACTTGGAGACCGTCTGCTGTGCAGTATGAGGTCGCGTGATGTCGTGCAGGAGCAGCGGAGACGAGCGATTGACCAATGCTGGTTGGAGATGTGCCAGCTTCTCCATCATTGTGTTCAGTTCTTCACAGTACACATCTGCAGTAATGCTCACCCCGTTTGGTCAGAAGCTGTGATGAATCACACCGACGCTAGATCACCAAACAGTAACCATCACTTTTCTAGGGGTAAGTTTTCGTTTAGGGCATTGTTTAGGTGCTGAACCAGGATCCAAAACTTGAACAGAATTTGCGGTTATCAAACAGAATCAATTTTTCATCGTAGGTAACTGTGCAGGACGACGCAATCGATCACGTAACTAACTAATTATAATATGTACATAGTCATTGTTCTAATTGTAATAATATGTAAATACTAACTACTAATTGTTACTAAGATAAGGATATGCCAGTATATAGTTTGATAGGTTTAATAAGAAAACTTTGTGTCATGTAATTGACTCGCCCCAACTCGGTTGTACGCCAACCGAGTTTACCTTATAGCTTGCTATCACTTTCATTTTACGTAAGAGTGAGAAAGATGCAATATGTTGGGTTTTTTTAATGTCTAATTAGAATGTTTTAATTGTGTTTTTTAGTTAGTATTAATGTCTATTTAGATTCCTATAAGCATTAGAAATGTTAATTTAATTAGATAATAAGAGAAAATGAGTTGTAAAGTGTAAACAATGTTAGAAAGGATAGGATATAGGTTAGAGTGAGAGGGAAATAAGGTGATCTCTGATTGGTCAATCTAATAGTATGCTTTACGGCAAGATTTGTATAAATATCGCGCTGAATTTACACGAATTAGTTCAGTATTCGGCTACCAGTAATAGTGAAAACTTGTAAAGAAATACTAAGAAGAGGAATAAAGGAAAAGTTCTGAAGAAATTATTGTTTCAATTCTCCAATCCCAGCAACAAGTGTACATAGCATACATTTATGATCCTTCGGTCGCCGGATTATTGAGAAGAAAGTGCGAAGAATTTTTCCTCAAGAAAGTGAACATGCCGGTCACTCGCAAAACACACCAGTCAAAAGAAGCGCAACAGTCTGCGTCAGAAACCGAACATACGACCTCCGAAACTACCGATTCATATCGAACCCAAACGTCCGGCGATACTGCCACCTCCGGTACCACTGGCACTACTGATACCACGCAGACCGATACCACTGATCGGACCACCGCTCAGTCGGGTAGTACCGAGGCTACGATCCCGAACGTTAACGAAACAACTGGTAGACCGGATACTGAATCTCAAGAAGCTCTCGCCCCCCCCGCGCCCCTCGACTACTGCCAGTCGGGACGCATCGCCGTCAGTGTAAAGAGCCAATACTGTTATCGCTTGCCTACCTGAAGCCGGCAAGCATGAAGAAAGGAAACGTGCCGCCTCCGTCAAGTCAACGAAGGCCTACAAAATAGCAAAAGCAAAGGAAGAGTTAGCGCGCCTTCAAGTAGAGTTAGCCGCTGCTCGCCTCGCCGTATTAGAAGCGGACTCAGATGAAGAAAACGATGACGTCGTCTCCGTGTGTTCGAAAATAGAAGCCAACACACGAATCAATACCTGGCTACAGGGCCAGTCAGAGCCGCCGGTATTAGCCATCAGCAACGAACCTCATCAACTCGTCACCACAGAAGAAAGAATACCAAGACAACCAATTATCACAGAAGACAGAAGAATGGAAGAACCTGTCACTGTGGCAAGAGAAAGAAGTCCAGAACCGCCGAACGCGATTAAGGAAAAGAAGTCGAAGCCACCAGTCCTCATCGAAGAGAAGACGACCAAATATCCTCAGTCAGAGCTCTCTCAACTAACTGAAGCCATCACACTCGCCGTCAAGTCAGCCCGTCCAAGAATTATGGAGCTACCGGTCTTCAACGGAGCGCATCAAGAATGGCTTCACTTCAAAGCAGGTTACGAAGAAACCTAAAAGAGAAAGCCAAGGAAGCCGTCGATGGTCTACTTATCACGAACACCAACCCAGCCGACATTATGATGACTCTGGAATCAAGATTTGGAAGACCAGAATCAATCGCTATGATGGAAATAGAAACACTTCGAACATTACCACGTCTCTCCGAGTCACCAAGGGACATCTGTATATTCTCGACTAAGGTGACAAACGCCGTGTCTACACTACAAGCATTGAACTGTGTCTACTATCTCTACAACCCGGAAATCGCCAGGGCTATGGTGGATAAACTGAAACCGACACTTCGATACAGATACTTCGACTACTCTGCCACACTACCTAAAGAAGAGCCGGCACTACTGAAGTTCGACAAGTTCATGAAAAGAGAAGCGGAGCTGTGTGGACCCTTCGCACAACCGGAACAAGTGGGTTCACAGCCGCAGCCCACCACACCGAGACGTCATCAACGAGTGAACCATGTCACCGAGAAATCAACCATCAAATGCTTCATATGTGAAGGCACGGGACATTCAATAATGGACTGCGAGAAGTTCAAGACAGAAGATGTTCAGGGAAGATGGGATATCGCGAAAAGCCGTCGTCTATGCTTCAGATGCCTACGGTATAGAAACAAGAACCATTCTTGTCGACAACGAACATGTGGTATCGACAACTGTAAATATTATCATCATCGAATGCTGCATGTCACGAAGAATAATGAAAGGACAGAAGAGAACCACAGGTCAACTGAAGCAATCAACTCTGCCTGGACTACAACCACAAGACAGTCCTACTTGAAGATCATCCCAGTCACAGCGTCGGGACCGGCGGGAGCAACAGACACATACGCTCTACTAGACGATGGGTCAACAGTGACACTCATCGACGAGAACCTAGCTCACCGCATCGGCGCCAGAGGACCCATCGACCCGCTCCGCATCGAAGCCATCAACGAGATGAAGACCTCCGAAAATAAGTCAAGAAGAGTCAATATCACATTAAGGGGAGTGAATGAACATGAAGAAAGAATTCAAGCTAGAACAGTCAAGAATCTTCATGTGGCTACTCAAAGGGTTTCAAAAGAAAAGATTGAAGAATGTCAACACCTTCAAGACATCAGCGAGTTCATCACATACACACATGCGAAGCCCGAAATACTAGTTGGACAAGACAACTGGCATCTTCTTCTCACTTCAAGAGTCAAGAAACGAAGCAGACAACAACCGGTGGCGTCGCTCACTCCGCTCGGATGGGTACTTCACGGAAGCCACACGAAAGACTCAAGCGACAACATCAACTACATTCATCACCTGAGAGAAGATCCTGTTGAAGACACCCTCGAAGACATGATGAAGCAGTACTTCGCGATGGACTCACTATACATCAATCCGAAGAAACCGACAACAGATCCAGAAGAGCAAGCGTTACGAGTCCTTGAAAAGAATACAGTCCACACAAAGACAGGAAGATACGAAACGTCACTCTTATGGAAGACAGAAGACATCAACCTCCCTAACAACTATGAAAACTCGTTGAAGCGGCTATACAACATCGAAAAGAAACTCGATCGGGATCCCAGACTGAAACAAAAATATACAGAACAGATGGAAGCACTCATCACCAAGGGATACGCGGAGCCAGCCCCGAAGACAAAGACAGCGAATAAAACGTGGTACTTACCACACTTCGGAGTAGTCAATCCTTTGAAGCCAGATAAATTCCGAGTGATCCATGATGCAGCAGCCAAGACTAGGGGAGTCTCGCTCAACGACCAACTCCTCAAAGGACCGGATCTACTACAATCATTACCAGGGGTCGTCATGCGGTTCAGACAACATACCGTCGCTGTGACTGCGGACATCAAAGAAATGTTTATGCAAGTAAAGCTTCGAGAACAAGACAGAGATGCCTTGCGGTACTTATGGCGAAAGGATAGAAGAGATAATCAGCCACCGGATGAATACCGAATGACGTCACTCATCTTCGGCGCATCTAGTTCACCGGCAACGGCGATCTTCGTGAAGAATTTGAACGCAAAGAAATATGAAGAAACTCATCCAGAAGCCGCAAGAGCCATAGTAAAGAAGCATTACGTTGACGACTATCTGGATAGCTTCAAAACCTTAGAAGAAGCTATACGCATCACAACCGAAGTCAAGAACATACATAAGGAAGCCAACTTCGAACTCAAACAATGGAAGTCGAACTCGCCTAACCTCCTCGAGGCCATAGGGGAAACGGAAGGTCAAGAAGATATCGAACTATACAAGACAGAAGATTAAGTCGAGAGAGTACTGGGACTCATCTGGAAGCCAGACAGGGACGAGTTCACCTTCAATCTCGACCTGACTCGAATACCGCCATCACTGTTTCAAGGGAAGAAACCAACCAAGAGAGAGGCTTTAAGGGTTGTTATATCCTATTCGACCCACTCGGTTTCGCCTCCCCGGTCACTATCAAGGCCAAACAAATCCTACAAGAAGTATGGCGACGCGGAACATCCTGGGATAACGAGATTGATGAGGACCTCTCAGAAGATTGGCAGAACTGGCTACTCCATCTGAAGAATCTCTCGAACGTGGCTATACCAAGATGCTACCTGGGCTACAGCAACGCATTGTCACTTCAACTACATATCTTCACCGACGCAAGCGAATCTGCATACTCTACAGCACTGTTCTGGAGAACAGTAGCCCCGAATGGTCAAGTCAATGTGTCACTCGTCATGGCCAAAGCAAGAGTATCCCCGTTGAAGGTCACCTCAATACCAAGATTAGAGCTACAAGCCGCCGTAATGGGAGCCAGACTCGCAGAAGCCACAATAGAAGAACACGAAAGGAAACCAGATTCGAAGACGTTCTGGACTGACAGCAGAATGGTACTTACCTGGATCAAGACAGGGTCCCGCTCATACAAGCCATACGTTGCGCACCGCCTAGCAGCCATAGAAGAATGTTCTACAGTAAACGAGTGGAGATGGGTTCCGACCAAGCTCAATATCGCCGATGACGCCACAAGAAACGTACCACCGTCATTCGACACCAACCACAGGTGGTACAAAGGTCCAGAGTTTCTCTATGAACCCGAAGAGTCATGGCCAACAGAACAATCTTGCAGTGCAATTACAGAAGAAACCGGAGACGAAAGAATCCATCACATCTCGGTCGACGAAACTCCGATACTCGCAGAAGCCTTACCCGAGGTATCCCGCTTCTCCAACTGGGATAGATTACGCTATACCACAGCTAGAGTACTTCAGTTTCGTCAACTCTGCCGGCCTACGAAAGAAACCGTTCACTATAAGAGAAACTCGAAGAATATCGAAACGGATATCATCTGGAAAAACATACGTAACAAGAAGGAAAGAGTTCTACCACGAAAAGAACAGAAGAAAGAAGAAAGAAAATTCATTCCCATACCTGCGGTACTTCTTACACAAGCCGAAGAACTTCTGATGCGGTCATCTCAACAAGAAGCCTTCACTCAAGAACTTTACGACATTCGAAGAGGGAAACCCATCAGCAAGGACAGCAGACTTCATCAAATAAGTATAGAATATCTGAACGGGTTCCTCAAGTTAAAAAGCCGCATCGCAGCCGTCAAGGAAGTACCGGAAACATTAAGAAGTCCTGTAGTCATAGATGGCAACCATCCGACGGTGATATTATGGATTAAGAATATCCATCATAAACTACACCACGCGGGCGTAGAAACAACTATCAACGAGTGTCGTCAACAATATTGGATTATACGCATACGCCCGATAACTCGTACTATCATAAGACAATGTCTACACTGTCGAATGAAGACACAAACGCCATCTTTCCCAAGAACCGGAGACTTACCTGCATGTCGACTAGCTCACCATCAACGTCTCTGGACCCGACAACGTCGTAAGAACTGTCGATATCCAGACCAAGGGAGGAGTACTGCGACGACCGGTAAGGAAGCTGGTGATCCTGCCCATCGAGGAAGACGTCGTCCCGGCACCAGGAGAAGATGCGACGGAGTCACACGGCGGGAGAAATGTGCAGGACGACGCAATCGATCACGTAACTAACTAATTATAATATGTACATAGTCATTTTTCTAATTGTAATATGTAAATACTAACTACTAATTGTTACTAAGATAAGGATAGGCCAGTATATAGTTTGATAGGTTTAATAAGAAAACTTTGTGTCATGTAATTGACTCGCCCCAACTCGGTTGACCTTACGACCAACCTTATAGCTTGCTATCACTTTCATTTTACGTAAGAGTGAGAAAGATGCAATATGTCGTGTTTTTTAAATGTCTAATTAGAATGTTTTAATTATGTTTTTAGTTAGAATTAATGTCTATTTAGATTCCTATAAGCATTAGAAATGTTAATTTAATTAGATAATAAGAGAAAATGAGTTGTAAATTGTAAACAATGTTAGAAAGGATAGGATATAGGTTAGAGTGAGAGGGAAATAAGGTGATCTCTGATTGGTCAATCTAATAGTATGCTTTACGGCAAGATTTGTATAAATGTCGCGCTGAATTTACACGAATTAGTTCAGTATTCGGCTACCAGTAATAGTGAAAACTTGTAAAGAAATACTAAGAAGAGGAATAAAGGAAAAGTTCTGAAGAAATTATTGTTTCAATTCTCCAATCCCAGCAACAAGTGTACATAGCGTACAGTAACAATGGGGTTCAAAATTCCTTCATTTGTGTGTCTGTTGAGCAGTGCAAGGCACGTCTCGCGTACTTCGCGCTAGCGATCATTGAGTTCGTGGGTCACCCATTTGTCAAGCTCTTTTACCTTGCCAATTTGACGCAAATGGACCAATATTGTTTTGACGCTAACGTCGTTCAATTCAGCCGTAGATTGTGTATCATCAGCTTCCGCAATCGACTTTAATTCGTCATTGTCGACCAAAGTCTTCGGACGACCGCGAGGTTCATTTTTCAGGTCGAAATTTCCAGAACGGAAGCGAGCAAACCAATAACAGGTGGTGCGTTGGTTTGTAGTGTTAGCTCCGTAAACGTCGTTGATGTTGCGTGCCGCTTGTGCGGCGTTGCTAACACGACGGTACTCATATTCCATAATTAGTCGAATTTTTAACGTATCCATGATGACGAAAAAGTTTGAAATGCGATGAAAATGTAACACTAATCAATAAACCGGTGGGAGGGAAGCGCTGTGCCGCGCTCCCGGATCCATGGGTACCACCATCTTGCTTGTTGCTTTGCTGTGTTTCGGGGAGAAGGGCAAGACAGGCAGTGTAATTACTGGCATGAGACTTAACATCTTATGTCTCAGGATAGGCAACACATACATGAGTTGCCTGGGCTCGTTCCAGGTAAACTAGTTTCCCCACCATGGTTCAAGCCTTGACGTGGCGGTAGGCCTCAGTAGCCTAGGGTGAGCCGCTGCATGTTGGGCGAAGCTAATTGAGCCGATGGGGTTCTTTGTACTCCTCTTATAAGAAGAGGGGACAAAAGAGCAGGAGGCAAGGGGTGAGGATGGGAACCTCACCCCATTGTACTGTCCCGACGTTGGGAGGGGTTGTTCTGTGGTGCGGGACAACCCCTCTGTGGAGGTGGCGTCGGTCCCTTGCGGGACTGACTAGCCGTCAAGGTTAGCTTAACAGATCCGGGGCACCTCACCAAGGCGGCACTGGTGGCACTCGCCGGGTTTTAGTGGGTAGACCTGCGTCCATTTACCATCTTTCGGGCGCAGCGAGTCCCACATACCCACCTGGGGAGTCGCACTCCCCAGGCGGGATGCCTCAAAACATTTCCCGGCGTAAAAGAAAAAATAAAAAGGTAAACTAGTTTATGTTCATGGGCGATGTCGACCACTTACCATCAGGTGGCACGTTTGCCAGTTTGCCTATTCAACTAACATAAAAAAAACAAATGACTATGTACTTTTGGAAAAATAATTCCATTTTAAAATAAAATTTATTTGAAATTAGAATTCTTAGCTAAACAAAAAATATTTTGATTTGAAATGGCCAGTACTGCAGAACGGCAATTTCATAGGTAAAGAAAGACCTATTGTTAATTAATAATAAAAACGTTAAATAGTCGTAAAAAATCGCTAAATATATTGCGACGCAGAATATAAATGTCAACAGATCCCTTCACAATTATTCACATGTATAGGTCAATAAAAAAAATCTAATACATTTGCGAGGTTGTTGAGAGGCAATTAAAATTGTAAAAGCTTATCTCAATTCCATTGATTTAGTACGATGTAGATGCAGCCTATTCTTTAATTAGATAGGCAGAGTTGCAGGCGCGATATCTGATGGATATCATTTTTTAATCAACAATGACACCACGTTAACCTAGCCCGGGCACTATCAGGTGCGAGTCCTACATAGGGTCAGGCGTCTACCCGAGGATCCTGGCTACATGCCTAAATGCATTTGCCTTCGTGATCAAAACCTAGCCCCGTGGTACGTTCGTAAGAACTTATGTTACGGGTACTAAGAAAGGAAATAAATATATACCTGTCCATGACCCGGTGCGACATCATATTCATCATAAAAATATTTGCACTTGGCGGGATTCGAACCTGCAACCGTTGCGTAAAGTTCCTTAGCCTGACCGGGCCGTCGAAACCCAAGAGCTCATGATATGTAAATATATTCACCCGAGACTGGTTCAGGCAATTTATATATGCGTTGTCTATCCTAAGACGTAAAACATTACTCATTTCTAGTATTTGATGATGTACTATATAATATATCTGAGTCTGAATTTTATCCTAAAATGTAGACCATTTACTCTATGATACACTGATCTATGATGTATTTGTAGATTGTTCTAATCAACAATGATTTCTGCAGTATGTATATACTGAGAATATGTATTCATTGATGTGGCCGCAATAGAATGCAGATGTTTTGTTGGTTTGGTGCAACACGTGTTTAGGTCATCAATAAAGAATACTTACTGTATCTGTAGGTCTAACATGTTTTTATAATGCGCACATTTGTATCCTAAATATAATTGAATATAATTATATCACGAAACCCCATATCAAATTTGATTGCATGATTTTTATATTACGTCAATGTCGCTCTATTTCTCGGCCATGTACACTCTCGGTCACAATATCCGCCGCCATATGCGAACGTAAGACGTATTCAATATTTTTCAATTAAAAACTTTTTTAATTAACGCGACTAAGGTGTGTCAGTGTAGTGATCAGTGATTAGTGTTTCGATAAAAAGTGTGACCAGTTTTTGTAATTTAAAACATTTGTATGTTTTCTGTTATCTTTTATTAGGCAATGGTTATTTTTTGTAGATCAAATGATGTACAAGAAATGTAATTTTCCCGGTAGTCAAAACCGCTAAGTTGCACCGACCGACCAACCGACATTAGGATACATTTTTAACGACATGTGTATAATATGATATACCTAAGTAGACATGAGGATAATATTTTTGATAAAATTTCGTCAAAAAAGTTTCTGGTTGGCCCAGAAGCCGTGTTTTCGGTCATACGAATTTTAATTACCTATTAGGTGGCTTGCGATTATCCTTATTATACAAACGGACTTCGTCCTGTTTTTTTTTTCATTTATTTAAAGGCATTAGCTACAAAGCTATTAGCCATACAAAAAATTATATACATAACTAATCTAATAATTACAATGAAGTATTTAACAAACGAAAATAGTTTTTTTAGTTTTAGTTTTTTATACTTGGTATTTTATAAAAAGGTTCATAAAATTAATCGGCCACGTGCAAATTTACCGTTTTCCACTTATTTTCCATTCGGTCTTAATTCGTTGCGGTCAAGGCTCAAGCATTATATTGCATGTGTTAGGTTTGCGATACTTGATAAAAAAATGCGCAAGTTGGAAGTTTTATCAAGATTACAATAATTATACTAACGTTTGCCCGCGCTTTCGTCTCTGCGTAAATCATTGTATATCTGAAAGTAGATAGATACTATATGGAATTATATAATACGAAGAGTAGGTCCTGTAATTAGTATCACTGCGTCATATTTAGACTTTTTAAAATTATCATTATTACCGAGAAAAAATACCAAGAAAACATTTATTGTAGGTTCATACCTAGGAAGTTTATTTTTACATGTCGGCTTCAGTAGTATATAAGTGTATGTACCTACTGGAAATTTGAAAAAATTCTAAGTTTGATTGACATTTTTTTATTTTACATTTTTTGTATTGTATAAGCAACGACCTATTGTCGGGCCCACACTGCCCCCTAATACTTAAATACTAATGTTGTAAAAATAATATTGTAATATCAATGATTTGAAAAAGTTACTACCATGGAGTTTCTTACCGTTTCTTCTCCATGGCGTTTCCAACCGAACCGTGTAAATTTTTCGACGTTTTATTAGTGCCCATCTAGGCACTTTTATGTAAAATAAAATATTTTGTTATTTTTTTCTAATGGAGTTACAAACACGGTTCCGTTCTCAATGTTGGCCCTTTTCGTACAGAATCTTATTATTATAAAGCTGTTTAGTTCATCCTCTAATATGCATCAAATTTGAAACTTATATGATTAATAATATTAGTGATTTAGAGGGCTTTTGGCGAAATGAGAGTAGGTATTACGAGTTTGGCACTACTTGGCAAAATTGTTGACAAGCACGTCATTTGGTGACGACCAGATGTACCCACTCGCATCCAACTGGAACCGGTAACACGGAGTCGACACGTTCATTTATATCGAACTAGCTGCCCGCACAACTTCGTTCTGTCAGGGGGGAGGGGGAGGAATTTCTTAAAATCTGTTCTTAGCTGACCTCTACATGGAAAAGTAAAATTCCTACCAAATTTTGGTAGGAATAGTTCATTTGTGAGCGACGATGGTCTAGTGGGTATGGACTCGGCTTCATGAGTGAGAGGTCCGGGTTCGATCCTGACTCCTGTGGTGCCTTGAACTGGGTTTTTCTAAATTTCTACGTGCACCTGAACATTGTGACCATTGCTTGCTCACCGGTGAAGGAAACATGGAGAGGAAACCTGCATGCCTGATGAGATTAAAAGTCTTTAAAGGTGTATGAAGTTCACCAACTCGCATTGGGCCAGCGCAGCGGTGAACTTGACCTTCCTCGCCTGATTTCGAGGAGGAGACCCGTGCCCAGCAGTGGGACATAATATAGGGTTTACATTATTATAGTAAAACATTTAATTCTATCACTACTTCATCATATTAGACATGTTTTTTTTTCTTTAACGCCGGGAAATGCTCTGAGGCATCCCGCGGGGGAGTGGGTCTCCCCACGCGGGTATGTGGGACTCGCTGCGCCCGACAGCTGGTAAATGGACGCAGCTCTACCTACTAAAACCCGGCGAGTGCCACCAATGCCGCCTTTGGTGAGGTGCCCCGGATCTAGAAAACAATCAGGGCACCTCGATGGCTAGTCAGTCCCGCAAGGGACCGACGACACCTCCACAGAGGGGTTTTCCCGCACCACAGAACAACCCCTCCCAACGTCGGGACAGTACAATGGGGTGAGGTTCCCATCCTCACTCTATTAGACATGTGCTCTTGACATGTGCTCTCTTCTTAAGTAAGTGATCACAGACGCACATAAAATTTTATTAAAGAGTTTGCAAGTATTTTTGCCGGACTTGAAGATGTAGTTGTATCCTTTTTAAGGATGGACTAGTATATAGTGTGATTATAGATTTAAAAAGGCTACGAAAATACTAATTATGTATAGAGTAGGTATATAAAATCTCTACTAAAAATATATTTTGTATAAAAGGAAAAACATGCCGAAATAAAAACAACCTTTTTATAGCGTTTAGTCCACTTACGTCGTGCTTATAATAATTTTCGTTTTCGCTAAAGGTCACTTTAGTTGGCGCCAAAACAGCTTAAAAAATACACGTCAGAGAACTCGGATACAGGTCAATACCATATTATAGTGTAGTCTATCCCGCGGCTGCGAGCCCTGCACTCTGCACTCTGCAGTGGCGTAAGCATCCGTATTAAAATTTAAATTAAGAATGTTATTCTTCTATCTATGGCTCTGGATTTCAGTGTTAAATATTCGACTTTCGATCGAATTGCCATTATCTGTCTTTATCTGTGCCTTAGTGATGTGACTGTATTTGAAAAATCGATTTTTGTTATTTTTTGTGTATAAATATGGTTAACAGTCGGTTTTATTACTTTCAATTTCTTTTTCCATGCAAATAGGACTAATATGTTGCAGATGTGTGCGCTAGATGTGTTGCAGTTGTTTGTTATTGATTCAATGCCGCTACTTGAGATTGAAGGCTGTATATGTTGCCATTTGATGATATAAAATAATGATTAGTTTAAATATCGAATGCATGACGGCATAATATAATGTTGAGTATGTGTAACATAGTAAACCATCACACGCTGGGCCACGTTTTTACGAATGATAAGCTTTCGCTAGGTCAAGTTTATGAATGAGGCATACACTCACATAGGTAAACAGTTATGTGAGTCTCATAGTGCTAATTTAGGAAATCTGAATAATCCGTGCGTAATAATTTCATTTCTATTTTTTTTTCTTTAACGCCGGGAAATGCTCTGAGACATCCCGCGGGGGAGTGGGTCTCCCCAGGCGGGTATGTGGGACTCGCTGCGCCCGAAAGCTGGTAAGTGGACGCAGCTCTACCCACTAAAACCCGACGAGTGCCACTAATGCCGCCTTTGGTGAGGTGCCCCGGTTCTAATGAGCAAACAGGGCACCTCGACGGCAAGTCAGTCCCTCAGGGAACCGACGCCACCACCACAGAGGAGTTGTCCCGCACCACAGAACAACCCCTCCTAACGTCGAGACAGTAGAATGGGGTGAGGTTCCCGTCCTCGCCCCTTGTCCCTGCTCTTTTGTCTCCTCTTATAAGAGGGGTACAATGAGCTCCCTCGACTCAATTAGCTTCGCCAAAGGATCCCAGCAGGATCACCCTAGGCTTCTGAGCTCCACGACAAGGACTGAACCATGGTGGGGAAATTCATTTCTATGGTGTATGATAGTGGTTAGTGATGACTGATGATGATTATGATAATGGTGATTGTGCTGATGATGATAATGAAAACCTTCAAAAAGATCCTTCTTATCTTTTAAAGGCAGGCAACATACTTAATTCTGTGATACTGCGTATCTATGAACCATGAAATGTAATTGGTGCTCTCTTCACTCTTGTTGCTATGTCAGCGCTTAGGCAAATGTGTGTACTATTGTACTATCTTGTTGAGATAGGCTAACTGTAGGCCAAGCAAGCGTCACAATAAACAAATGCACTTGCGAGATTTTCAAAAAATATTACCTACTGTGCAAATTAAAACAATTCTTTTGAAACCTTCGAATTTTTAGTTACTTTGCTATTCACAATTCATCCGTTTGAAAAAGATAGAAATAAATAATGCTAATTTATTATGATCTGTGCCACTAGTTGGCGTATAAGTCAAGAAGCGTTGATTATACCTATGACATATACTCACGAACTTCCGTCAGAAAAAAATGACATATACTCACGACCAATGCAAGCTACTATTTTGGAAAATAGAATACTGAGCGTTACTTCCGTCAGAAAAATAACTGAGCTACCCTCTTGTCGCGCCTAAAGAAGTTTTACTTCAAAAATATCTAAGGCTATACTAGGCAATACCTACACGTAAAAATACAGTAAAATTCCAAAAAATCGGGAACCTCTTCCTTTTTTGAAATAACTTGTCAGTCGTCACTTACGTTCGGGCCTTTTCGTTTACAGTAGACAATATTTTTCGATTTAGGGACCTTAAAAAAAATCGGTTGTCTGTAAAGTCGGTTTACTGACGATAGTTGAACGTGACAACGTCATAAGAAAATGGAACGCCTCAGAGCGAGGTAACGCCGCATGCGTCATGTTTTTTCGTTCTTGCAGCCGGCTCCATCGAATTATAAGACGTTGTCACGTCAAAAGATCGTACCATACTTGTAACGGGTGTCCATGAGTATCAGTTACCAAGTAAACCAATTGTCCGTTTAGTCGTTTAAATATAGAAGCAAACTACATAAAAATATTTTCGTAAGAAGTATAAATTCTTATCACATTATTATCTTTACGTTCTGTAACTAATTTGGAACAATAGTGGAACGGATTAATTACAATCAAATATTTCTGATAAATACCGGCGATTATAACTCAAAAATGGTTCTCATTTGCATTATGCATACGGGGGTTAAAACTATCGCAAATAGTCACCCCTATCACATCCCAACGGGAATAAGCCAAATTACCAATAACCCTGACGCGCTGTCTTTCGTCTATACAGATAAATAAAATTGGAGTGTCTGTTTGTAATATTAAAATAACCGTTTTTTACTAAATGCATATGTATGTAAGGTACATATACCAAAATAGCATTTTTTACTATTATTGTCTGTCTGTCTGTTTGCTCCGGCTAATCTCTGAAACGGTTGGGCCGATTTTGACGGGACTTTCACTGACATATACCTGATGTTATAAGAATAAACTTAGGCTATAAAAATAATCATCATCAATCCGTATACGGCTGCAAATCTAAGTAAACGCGGGCGAAGCTGCGGGCAACAGCTACTATCAAATAAGACTTTCACATTTTTTTTGACGCGTTACTTTGTAGAGACTTTTGTTCATAACCTGACAAACATATTGCCGATACTTTTTTTATCCCCATTATCTTTATAGGGCCTCTTAATTATTAGATTATTATTGATTGTTTCATCCAACATAACACCATTCAGTTCAGGGCTAAACTATTTCTAGGTCACCTAGCGTCTCTCTATGTCTATAAAACAGGAATTTGAGCTCCGTTGTGACTGTGTTTTTTATTCTGTACAGAATACAGAAAATATGTTTGGTTTTTTATTAGATGGTGAAAAATATTTCAAGATTATAAATTTAGCCGCTAAGACAATCACAAGTGATCATTATAAACATCCTATATGCGAAGAATAAAAATGAACAATAAATTATTATTATTATATGCTACTAGCTGATGCCTGCGGCTTCGCCCGTGTTAACCAACTTAACAACCGTATCCGGATTGATGATGATTATTTTAAAGCCTAAGTTACTCCTTATGACAACCGTTATCTAACTGATTGATTGTACTGATGGTTCTTGGTGGTAATTCATGTTTTATAATAATCCTAAAACTCTTTTTTCACTTTTTCCACTTTTATTTTATATACCTATATTACAAATTTAGATTAAATTACACGACCGGTTTCGACAAAGTCATTGTCAGGTGTAGGTAGATAAAAAAATACAAACCGTTATCTGCCAGTTGAAGATCCGTCAATTTCGGCCTAGCTGTTTCAGAGATTAGCCGGAACAAACAGACAGACAAACATTTTAATAATTGTTTTTTTTTTATGCGAGTACCGTATACATTTTCATATTCCTTTAGTGAAAAGCTGTTAATTTGAAATTACAAACAGACTTAAATTTTATTTCTTTGTATAGATATGTACAATGTTTTAAAAAGTTACGCTATATAACATTTAGTTTTCTGAAGCTTTTACCATCGAGCATATAATTAGAATAAAGCAGTAATGTCATGTGTTTTGTATGAAAACAAATTCCGCCAAATTTGTGCTGCGATGCTGCGCCGGTTCTGTGCTTGGATTGGCTGACTGATGGTCATTGATGAATGATTGGCCGATGGGACGTACATGTACATCACTGGTTGGTTGAATTGCTATTACGTCAGTGACAAATCACTGAGCAGTTTCGGAATTTAATGTCTCACATTACTACTTTATCCGGTTAAATGCTCGATGGCTTTTACCAATTTCATAGGTTTGCATATAGCTTGTAGAATATGGCAGTCGATTCGGGGATCGTTCGAATTTCGCTGCTAGAAGATGGAATTCTGCCTATTGTTTTGTCCAAAAGTACAGACATCATAATATTGTGGATACTGGATGTTTCTTCCGACTGGGGCTATGCTTTTGGCCATATGGCCTTTACAGTTTCACAACTGTGGCTATCAATCATTTTTTACAAGGAAGACGAGAAATTCGTGACTTATTAGAGTCAGATACTAAAACATATATACTTCCTTAACTTCAAAATGAAAACTGACCTTAAGCTATGAGTTATATATTCCATGGTCTTGAGTCTCTAACTCATAACTACACGCTTGTTTGCACCCATGTTACCATAAACGAATAAAACTGGTCTCAAAATTAAGAGTCGAAATTATTTTTAGAATTCAGTCGTAAGGGCCATTAATAAATTAGGCCAGTTCCAATCAAAGCGTAGCGTGGATTGCTTTAGAAAGGAATAATGAAGTAACAAATCGAAAAGAAATTTCAAAGTGAAAAAAGGCCCTATAACTCCTAAAGTAATAATATTCTAAAACATCATTCCTTAAATATAATTCCTAAAATTATGATTATCGAAAATGTTAAAATATTAATGAACTACGATAAAATCCACTAAGATTTATTACACTGAGTAAAATTCGCGTGAATATGTAATGTAGGCGATTAACACACCATATATATAATAATATGAAGGAATGTATACAATTTTTTTTCTAAAATTCTTAGGTACTCTAAACGCACGAAATAAAGTTTTCATACACTCTAAATGTAGTAAATATAAGTCTTCGCAGACTCTAAATGTATAGAATCAAGGCTTTGTAATCTCTAAATGTACATGCTTGTAGGGATATGATATAGCAGTTTCCTCGCAAACGTACCATATTCCACGCATGCAACTGTTTACTATTGCATGAAATATGCTCTTTATTACATGAATCGGTTGATAATTTTAGACCTGAGGTCGTTACACGTCCGTTGCGAAACCATTACACACAATCCACATGTACTCCTTTTATTTCTTTATCCCGAGAATACGAATGTGTTTGTTTTGGTTGTTCTATGTCAGGTTGGTATGGTTTTTGTTTGTTCACCACCGCTATCGTTTTTTAGAAAATGTGGCTAATGGGGAGTCGGTTTACCTGGTGGTAATTGACATCCAGAGACACCCGCTACACCTGAGTATTAGTGGGTGCGTAGCCGGCCTTCCAAATATGGATGGACTATGATTTAGAATAAATTTTTTATCCCAGCAAGGTCATGTGGGAACATTACTAACTTCAGTATTTCGGTTGTTTATATGCGCTCTACCGCATGTCTTAACAATCTGACGTCATTCGACAAGATTATAATCATAGAAATATTAAGAACAGGAGAAGTGGTTGGAGGCGTGTCCGCGTATATGCTGCTTGAGCAAATCGGGCATACATTTCAAAAATGACCGGCAGCGCAAATCAGTATGATGTCGCCCGCAAACGAGAAAACATACCAATTCCGTCATGTTCAGTGGTGTTTTGTAAGAACAGAAGTGAAATCAAACATTTAACAAGTTATGGAATCTGTTATCATATGTTAATATTACATTTTTACAATATTTTACTTTAAAATCGTTAAATCGTTTGGCGACGAGACAGTGATGTAAGCTATCGATAAAACGTCGATTATCGAATGATTCATTTCTTTGCAGTTTATTAAATATTTTGTGTGTATGTACTCGTATGATTTTATTTATATATCATATATTTTTATAAGTTCAGCGTATATTATGAATTAAGCGTTTTTGTACATATGCTATTTTATTGTATAATATGTGAATTATTGCCAAATTTGAATATTTATCAATCATATTACGAATAGTTTTTTTTTACTAATTTCTACCATTTTATAGTGTACCTAGTTAAAGGGTGTGTAATCAGAAATCGGGAAGTACACAATTTTAATATATAGAATATATTTGGGTATGGCTGAAATAATATTATGGCATGCCTCGAGCTATTGCCCAACTTTACACGGTTTTGGATATTTTACTACACCTTCAAATGTTTGCTATCATCAGTAGGTATCACCTTTTTTCCCGTTTCTTATGTTCTTCATCTTATTAACCGTTACGTTATCACTGATTGCCCTTTCTCTTACACAAGCCATTATACAAGTCAACATAAGTATTCCTGCCTGTACCTACCTATTAAAAATGAGTCCGTGATTGATATTTTAAAAGCCTACTGCTTATCGGTTTGTCAGTTTCAGCTTAGCTTTGCATATGCAAATGTTAGCTATAATTGTACCTTTCCAGTTTTCCAAAAGATGGAAACTTAAAAAATGGATTGACGCTACAGGAAAGCCATCTAACTGGTTCCTTACAAAAAATAGCATAATATGCTCAATTCACTTCGAGGAGGAAATGTTCGAGCCTGTAAAGAAAAGACGCAGACTTTTTAAATGGGCTTTTTACGTCTCAATGTCGCCTTATTTAGTTTTCATTACTGTCATCTTTAGTGACATTTGCACAATTAAGACGAGTCGATTAACGTAAAAAATCATGAAAATCAATCCACGTGCTTGTTCTATATAGTACCAAAAAAAATGTGTACAAACATACACACATAAGTAAGAAAAATGAAACATTCTTTTTTGTACATTTTATTTTTATTACTACAATAAATTTCAGGATACCATAATAGACTTAAAAATACAATAAAAAGCTAAGATAAGAATTTTGAAAAAACCCACGTCGATAATTCAAAAAGGATAAAATTATCAAAAACCACCGATTTAAAGAATTCATGTAACAATCGTAAAAAGCTTTTATCAGTAGATCTGATCTCTCAAAGTGTCGGACATAATATGAACAACAGAGTATCAGTTTTCATAGCACTTCCCTATGTAACTTTTTGGTTCTCGAAGATGTAGATGTTGCAATAACATATTATTCAACTCCCTATAAACTTAATCAATAACCCTACAAAATCCATCTACTGCACTGACTCACCAGGGGGCGGCCCTGTGTCCGGCCAGTCGTCACCATAACACATATTTTAGAACATGCACCATATTTAAACCCGAATCTATCATCTAAAACCGCATCCAAAACGGACTTATAGTTTTGGTTTTGCACAAATAAATGTTTCAAAATGTTTTGCTACAGCCCACTGGTAAGTCGTCATTGTAAAATCTATCTATTAACATGCACTAATCAAATCCAAGCCCATCATTGAAAACCGCATCATAATTAGACAAGTAGTTTTGGAGAAAAATGGCAACAATGTTTACTGCAGTGGCATCTGGTGAGCTATCAACGTAACACCTATCTTAAAACATGCACCAATCAAATCCAAACTCATCCCTGAAAACCGCATCAAAATCGGACTGGTAGTTCTGGAGATAAATGGCAAAATTATACAGGGTGTCCCGTAAGTAGTGGACCAACGGGGTGTGGGTGATAGGGGGAACTATTATCTACCAAAACCACTAAAAATTATTGTTCTAGGTCTTATAGCTTTGAAGTTATGATTTTTTTTAATAAATAGGTGAAATTATCGTCCTATGTACAAACATTTTATAATTTTACGAAATCTATCACTTATTTTTTTGTTATTTTTATTCTAGGCGGTTAATAATACATAGGTCTTTCTAATTAAAATCGTATTTAGGTGTAATTATCATAAGCATGAAAATTAAAAAATAAAACTAGTGCAATTTTTACATTTCAAGATGCTCTATGTGGTGTTTGAGCTAAGCTGGTGTAAAAAAAATGTATTATAGCCTAGTGAAACTTTATTTTAAAAACATCTACATGTCATACCAATTACAAAAAAGTATAACACTGTGGTTTAAAGTATTTAAAAAATGTTAAATTAGCTTACGGATTTTAAATGTAAGAAATCGTCAGGTAGACAATGTGCAAAATAAGTCTCGGAATCACATAAATTCCGAGAAATATTTTGCACGTGCATTCTGGAATTCTTTTGTATTTTTCCCGGCCAATCATAGACGATACTCGAACCCCCTCTCCTTTCCTATTACTTACGACTCACTTCAGTGACTTGCTTACAGCTTGTAACTACATACGTGTTTCTCTCGATCCTACTACGATTATTACTCCTTGTTGAAGTGCGCTTGAATTGGACCTCGGTTTTGCTTGTGATTTGGTATTGTTGAAGTTGGAAAAATGCCTAATACTTACACTTCCCGTGAATACGCAGAAATGTTTTTTATTTACGGGCTCTGTGATGGGAATGCTCGGCAAGCTGCACGTACATATCGTGAGCGCTATCCAAATCGAGATCGCTATCCCGATCACCGCATTTTTCTTCGGGTCAATAATGCCTACTTAGAAGGTCGTATTCCTGGAGTTGGAAACCGTGAAGGAAGGCCTAGAATAGTGGATGAACGTCAAATACTGGCAGAAGTAGAAGAGGATCCTTCGACTAGCACTCGTCTTATTTCTAGACGCACTGGTGTAGCTAGAAGTACGGTACACCGCATATTGAAACGGAACAACTTACACCCGTATCATGTACAACGAGTTCAAGCGCTGTTACCTGCTGATTATCAGCGACGAATAAATTTCTGCCGAGAGATGTTGCGTCGATGCCGTCAAGACCGAAACTTTTTTAATTCCATATTATGGAGTGATGAATCATGTTTTAAAAGGATACAAGAACATACAAAATCTTCATCATTGGAGTGTCGTGAATCCTCGAATAGTGAGAGAGGATCGATTTCAGCACCAATTTGGAGTGAATTTGTGGGCAGGAATATTAGATGGCAGAATTATCGGTCCTTTTGAATTACCGCCGAGACTTAACGGCGCTGGTTATCTCCAATTTTTGAGACGTGATCTCGGTAATTTGTTAGCAGACGTGCCACAAGAAGTACGCGAGAGAATGTGGTTGCAGCACGACGGTGCACCAGCCCACTATTCACGGCAAGTGACAGAATTTTTGAACGTGACGTACCCAAATCGATGGCTATCCATATACGCGGAGGTACAATATCATGGCCGCCACGATCTCCCGACCTGAATCCTTTGGATTATTTTTTATGGGGTTACTTCAAAGAAGCAGTTTATGAAACGAATATTTCTGATGAAAGAGAGTTACGACAAAAATTAAATCATGTTGCTGAATCGATAAAAAATAATGAACGGGCTCGACGAAGTTTACAAAGAAACTTTATACGAAGATGTTGGTTATGCATAAGAGCTAGAGGAAAGCATTTCGAGCACTTAATGTAAGAAAAATCCATTCCATAATTAGCAATGTATTTTTATTTTCTTGCAAAAATGTCCTTTGGTTTTGATAGTAATTAAAATAGGAAAAATACTTATTTGAAACCAGTTACTTTTTTGTAATTGGTATGACATGTAGATGTTTTTAAAATAAAGTTTCACTATTACACTAGGCTATAATACATTTTTTTACACCAGCTTAGCTCAAACATCACATAGAGCATCTTGAAATGTAAAAATTGCACTAGTTTTATTTTTTAATTTTCATGCTTATGATAATTACACCTAAATACCGCCTAGAATAAAAATAACAAAAAAAATTAGTGATAGATTTCGTAAAATTATAAAATGTTTGTACATAGGACGATAATTTCACCTATTTATTAAAAAAAATCATAACTTCAAAGCTATAAGACCTAGAACAATAATTTTTAGTGGTTTTGGTAGATAATAGTTCCCCCTATCACCCACACCCCGTTGGTCCACTACTTACGGGACACCTTGTATACAGTCTCCATACCGTCACGGGTAACAATAAATATAAGAATCGACAACTTTGCAACACACCTAGTACATCACTGTTCGTACTTCGTAATTGTACACAGAAAAAATGTAATAAGTGAGTGTGAAAGTAGGAATAAGCGCTATTTTTAATAAGGTTTAAATTTGATTGTTTAGAAAGAGACCGAGCGATCCGTTTCTACGGTGCATGTTGAATGAGCGTTGTGTATGATAACATAAGGTTTATTTTTTATTATTTAGAACGTTATGAGTCGTTATGATTTATGAATAGCTATGTGTGTTGCAAAGCGTGGTGGGGACAAACTGACGACACGTGAACCTCCTTTGTTTTCAATGAAACGCCATATCTCCTTATTTTTAATATCTGTGATTATAATCATATCATGCAAATAAAACCTACCTACCAAGTGTGTATGTACAGCGGGGAATTCCTTGATATGTCAGCGACAAATATTTTTTTCGATGTTTTAGTTTAGAATGATTACAATCTCTTTTTTTCGCGAACGGAGGTTTTCCGATCACAACAAAAAACAACTTTTATACCTACTTGTAGATCTACTCGCTGTAATAAACTTACATATGGAGGTAAAATACTTAATATTTCCCTTTATGTTTTTGCTTTCTTTCATCAAAATCATCATGAACAGATATAAAAAGTATAATACAAATTAAGATATAGATAAAACAGCAAAAAGGATGGATCGATACGGTCCGCTTTAATATAGTAAGTAAGGTTTTGTTTGCGCTTTGAGTAGATGGGACCTTCGTAAAATAGCTGTCTTAAATTGGATGCGAGTGCCAGGGAAACCAGTCAAACTTATCTCTTAAGTTCTGATTTTTTTTTGTGGAGAAAAAAAAAACTCGAAACACTTTAAAATAATAAGTCAATATAAACTATATTAACTTATACAATTATAACCGACTTCAAAAAATAAAATAACTAAAAAGTTATAAAATAATCGCGTTTCTTTAATTTCTGTGTCTACAACTAATAATCATCTTGTACTTCTACTAATGTACAATTAGTGCGTTTACCACGTCATTATTGTTACTTTTGGAGTCGGTTATTTATGGATAGGTCTTCAAAAATGATATTGAGGTTTCTAATACAATTTCATTCTAAACTGAATAGTTTGCGCGAGAGACACTTCCAAAGTGGAAAAATGTGTGTCCCTGTAACTTCTAAAATAAGAGAATGATAAAACTAAAAACAATATATGATATACATTACCATGCAAACTTCCACCGAAAATTGGTTTGAACGAGATCTATTTTTTTTTTTTTTTTTTTAATCTTTTATTTTTTTTGAAAGCTTGGTACACAAATATGCGACCATGTCGCCTTCATCAGTACAAAACTATTAATACTAACACTTCCACCGAAAATTGGTTTGAACAAGATCTAGTAAGTAGTTTTTTTATACGTCACAAATAGTAAACCGCAATTTACCTTTCATGCAATTAACTCAAATATATAAGAAAACGTTTAATTTCATAAACATAAACCTTATTTTTTGTTAATGTGTCTAATGTTGTATATTATGTAATGCTACGGAAGCACTTGGCCGGTTTTTTTATTTATCATGTATACGAGTTCATATTATGTACCTATATTATAATGTACATATATGCAGCATGAAATGCGCGCACATGCGAGCACACAATATGTATATTACGCTAGTTTTATGCTGAGTTCTAGATTTTAGTTTTAGACACTACAATATTTCAAAACAAAATATACTTTCGTTTTAAACATTTTGTAACAACCATTTTACTATGCGTAATAATTGTTATAACACGTTTAAAAATGTTTTCAAGTTTTGTTTGCGAACAAACATTTTATAACATTAGTGTGGCAGAACCATTACTTAAATATTTGTTGAGGGTTCTGTACTCAAACTGTTAAAAGTTATTTCCGATAGTACATCCGCCGCCTGCAGGATGACTCTATTAAACTGTAACAGAGACATGAAACTTTCACTTGTTGTGTACTACGATGACTGCTGTAATAAAAGTTAAAATCAGTATATTGACATGGAACCATCATCATCATCATCATCGTCGACCCTTATGCGTTCCACTTCTCCTTCGGGCACGGGTCTCCTTCTCGAAATTGGCGAAGGTGCTGGGCCATAATTCACTGATACTCTGGCCCAAAGCGGGTTGGTGAACTTCACACACCTTCAATGACTAATCTCCCCACACATGCAGCTGTCCTCGCGATGTTTTTCTTTCACCGGTAGAATGTTTGAAATCTATCACTTGGCACGTTTTTTGTATTCTGTCACGCAAAAAATTGATGAAAACGGTTAATTAGTCTTTTATTTTGTTTGGTATCCTGACCTTTCTTTAATTTACAATACCGTCCATACCGAACGCAATTAACTCAAATGAGAAACGTGCCAGTTGGAAGCTGGATAACGTTTCCGAAGCTAACTACGCAATAACGCTAATGTATTTTGTAAGTAACAGCAAACATCGTGAATTTTGTGTGTTATGTAAATTTTACGTATATTGACAAAAATTACCAAACTGTAACTGAAACACATAAATCGATTTGGATGTGGTTTTTATTTGAGGATAAAGCGGTGGTTCTTAGATATGTTGTATCAAAATTGTTTCAGCCGTTTCAATCTCTTTGATTACTGCGTTGGGGTTTTATTCCATCTCCAGCACTATGGTCTGATACGAATGAATGAATGAATTAATTAATCGAAAGAAATCTTTTCTCTTTCTATTTTTATAAACAGAAAGAGAAACTATATTATATGTAACTCTACCTACTTCTCTATATTATTTACTTAACTATATTTTATAACCAGTTCTTTTCCTAATAATGTCTACTACTATCACTGGTATATTAAAGAACGGGAACGAAGAATCGACTGTGTCACTGAAGAAACGACATTCTGTTATATCAGGAAGGAGCGATTTTTGTAAGTTGGTGCTTGTATGAATTACTTCACGGAAATAAGTAGTTATTAGTGGAGAGTGGAGACCGATTCATGTTTAGGCCTAGTTAGGAAGAGTAACAAGTTGTTTTAGTTTTTTTTTTCTCTGTGTTATCTTTAGAAAGATGTATAATATTTCGTTCGGTTTTCGGTTTTACTTTTGAAATCGTTTGAATAAAAAGTTGATAACGATCGTGTTTAACTAATGAGTAATCCATGGAAATCAATGTCCGTATAAACAATTTTTCAGGAAATTATATAAAAATACTAGGTAATTTAAAGTTCTGAGAAAAATATTTGATTACTTTTTTTTAAACAAAATTGGCTCGAATCTCTCTCTCTTTTTTTTCCGCCAGTTTCCGTAAAATATTCGATTTTCAACTGTCAAACAATTTCAGGGTCGTCATCAGACGAAGATGAAGGTGTCCAGCCCCACGAGAAGGCGATCGCGGCTGGTCAGGCCAACCCGCCGTACTGTGTCCGTAACGTGGAGCAGCACGCCTTCGGGAGACGGGAGATCGAGATCGCTGAGCAGGAAATGCCAGGGATCATGGCTTTGAGGGCGCGAGCTAAGGATGACAAGCCTTTAAAAGATGCCAAGGTAATATACACAATAACACCGTCGTAAAGTGACAGCTATGTTGTCGCGTTTGGGGGGGGGGGGGGGGATAGGTAAAAGGACTAAGGCTCCAAATGCTTGTTTGCCTCCTTATGCCATTAAAACAAAATTAATTAGGGCTGCTGTGAAGGACTAAAGGCCTTGGGCTATGTGGTGAGTGACGTCACACGTTCCGTCCATCTACTTGTAACCTATTCTGACACCTGTTCAGTCAGTTCAGTTCTGTAACCTGTTCAGTAACAGCCAGGCAATATTACTATGAGCCCCTACCATGGTTTGAGCATTGTCGTGGCGGTGGGTCTCAGTAGTCTAAGGTGAACCCAGCACCTTGGGCGAAGCAAATTGAGTCGAGGGAGCTGCTCTTCATACTCTTCTTATAAGAAAAGGGGACAAAAGAGCAGGGGGACAAGGGGCGAGGACGGGAACCTCACCTCATTGTACTGTCCCAACGTTGGAGGTGGCGTCGACCCCTTGAGGGACTGACTAGCCGTTGAGGTGCCCCGTTTGCTCAATAGATCCGGGGCACCTCACCAAAGACGGCATTGGTGACACTCGCCGGGTTTTAGTGGGTACAGCTGCGTCCACGTTACCACCTTTCGGACGCAGCGAGTCCCACATACCTGCCTGGGGAGACCAGTGGGTCTCCTGGCTAGGGTGTGCCCCAGCAGGATGCCTCACAGCATTTCCCGACGTAAAGGAAAAAATATATATTACTATGAGCCCGCATGTGATGTATAAAAGTAAATATAAGTTATAGGTAATTTAGATTATTTTAATTACCTAAGGCTAAATAGTCCCGTAGTCATATTTTCAACTAAATGGATTGAAGATTTACCAATGGGAGGGAAGCGCTGTGCCGCACTCTCGGCTGCATTGGTACCACCATCTTGCTTATTTCTCAAAGGCAACACGTAAATGAGTTATTTGGGGTAAACTAGTTTATGTTCATCGGTCACGTTGACCACTTACCATCAGGTGGCACGTCTGCCAGTTTGCCTATCCAACTAACATAAAAAAATGTTTGGGAGGGCGTGCGGCATTTTTTTTCCAAATGAAAAATGCTAATAAACACGATCCAATACAGTAGAAGTAGTCGTAGGTACCTACGTAATACGTATAATGGAATAGGTTAATGAGCTCCTTGATAAAAAATCAATTTGAACAATCTATTTTGTGAGAGTCGTGAATGGATTGTAGTTTTTGTAAGGGTAAGGATTAGCCAAGCCTTCGTTAAGTTCAAATCCAGTAATTACACAAACTTCACTAATGACATCATTGAAAATACCTAGTTTTATCAGCACTTGGTGGAAATGGCACCAACCACAAATCACTGTGTAGTGTAACCTCACCTGTAGATCGGCTATTAGTAAAAAAACCTTATTTGACCAGTGAAATCGTTGATTATTGCAGATAGTAGGATGTACCCACATAAACGCACAGACTGCGGTGCTCATAGAGACGCTGGCGGCGCTGGGAGCGACCGTCCGCTGGGCCGCCTGCAACATCTACAGCACGCAGAACGAGGTCGCCGCCGCCTTGGCACATGCTGGTAAGGTTTATGCAGAATATAACCGGATAGAGTAGCAATGTGAGCCATAAAATTCCGAAACAGGACAGTGGTTTGTCACTGACGTAATAGCAATTCAATTAACCACTGATCTGTATGTACGTCCCATCCGCCAATAATCAATTAATGGCCATCCGTCGACCAATCAGAGGGCTGAACTGCCGTAGTGTCGCAGCACAAATTTGGAGTAATTTGTTTTCATACAAAAAACATGACAGTACCGCTCTCTTCCGGTTATTTGCTCGATGGTTTTATGTCAGTTGGGTAGGCTAATGCCATGCCAGACAGGCCATATGGTAAGTGGTCAGCACCGTCCATGAACGTTAAGTTCACAAAGTGGAGTCTGAAACATAAGCTAGTAAGTCTCGGTGCCAGTAATTACACTGCCTGTCCTCCCTCCTTTCCGAAACACAGTAAAGCTGTTTGACGGAAATAAGCAGGATTGTTGTACCGGTAAAGAGGCTGCCAAGACATAATATCCTATTTTTTATTTCTTTAACGCCGGGAAATGCTCTGAGGCAAACCGCGGGGGAGTGGGTCTCCCCACGCGGGTATGTGGGACTCGCTGTGACCGACAGCTGGTAAATGGACGCAGCTCTACCCACTAAAACCCGGCGAGTGCCACCAATGCCGCCTTTGGTGAGGTTCCCCGGATCTAGAAAACAAACGGTTCCTCGACGGCTAGTCAGTCCCGCAAGGGACCGACGCCACCTCCACAGAGGGGTTGTCCCGCACCACAGAACAACCCCTCCCAACGTCGGGACAGTACAATGTGGTGAGGTTCTCATCCTCACGCCTTGCCCCCTGCTCTTCTGTTCCCTCTTCTTATAAGAGGGGTACAAAGAGCCCCCTCGGCCCAATTAGCTTCGCCCAAGGTGCACCGCCCACCCTAGGTTACTGAGCCCCACCGCCACGACAAGGCCTGAACCATGGTGGGGATTTACTGTCTATCCTATCCTAATATCTTTAGACTAGACTATGCTGCTCGGGAAATCTAAATCGGGTTTACTACGTCCCCTCGATATCAGTCGCTGGATCGGTGACGCAAAAAAAACTTGCACACTTTACAATTTGAGGTGAAGGGGAATATAGATCTACGTCAAAACGACGTCTCTCCGGGCTACTTATTCAAATTACTAACATTACAACTGATGAACCATATATCTATACCGGTATTCCAGTTCAAACTTTCAACGTAATAATGGTAATATATCCAGGTTTCGCCATATTCGCGTGGCGTGGCGAGAGTGAGGAGGCGTTTTGGTGGTGCATCGACCAGTGCTGTACCCCCACGGGTACCTGGCAGCCCAACATGATCCTCGATGACGGCGGCGACGCCACGCATCTCATGCTGAAGAAACATGGGACTGCCTTCAAACAAATAAAAGGTAATACACCACACATTTTGTCAAAGATATATACCTATACCTCATCAAGGATATATACCTATTAATACCTTAGTTCTGGTCTTGGGGTAGGTCGTAAAACAACTCGATGTGACAATCTCTGTGCAGTGGTTGGTTTTAACTGGATACGAGTGGCGGAGGATCGTCCGTTTTACCACTTATTAAAATTGACTTTATCCACTAGTAGACGGCAAAAGATTGTAATTATGACTATAAATACCCCCGTTCTTCTGAAAATTGTATTGAAATATCGTTATGTTTAGTCCTGTGTGTAGGATCATGCTAGAATCCGTTACCCTTCAACACACATCCATGGCTCCGATATGACCTACCAAAAGAAAAGCTATCATTCACCTCCTAATATACAGCTTATAATATATATAGCATAATAGCAGCTTAACATGTATAACATTTGCAGGTATAGTGGAGGAGAGCGTGACAGGCGTGCACAGGCTGTACCAGCTCAGTAAAGCGGGAAAGCTGTGCGTGCCGGCCATGAACGTCAACGACTCGGTCACCAAGACCAAGTTCGACAACTTGTACTCCTGCCGGTAAGTACTGCTGGTAACGGCTAGCCATATAAAGGAAATTAATGATTCATCGATTAGAAGGATGTTCTGATGCCGCGCGTGGGTGGGCATCACCTTCCTATGACTGCCGAAGAAGAGCAGGCACCAAGATTTACCATCTCACGTCTCAGGATGGGCAACACGTGAATGAGTTGGCTAGCCTAGTTTCAGGTTAGCTTGTTAGTTTTCATGCGCGATGGCAAGTGGTAGATGGCACATGCCACCGGATGGCTCGTTTTTCAGTTTGTCTATAGTATGCGCAAAATTTCCTAGTAAATCGTACTGGAGTGCGTGTTGGACTAACCGCGTGTTGTAGTGTGACGTCACAGTGATCGCGGCTGGTGAAATCCCTTTTTTTAATTCAATATCCGAAAAACTTAAACTGTAACTGTAGCAAAAAATGTCAGAATTGCAAAAATGTCTCAAATGTAAATATAAGTTTTTAGTTGTTTTATTAGATACTATTTAATTTCAATTTAGTTGTTACTCTTATGTATTATTAAATAATATTACAATAAAATTTGACGCGCCTTTTACTTTCTCATAGATGGTAATGAAAAGTAAGAGTGTATCGGGCACAAAATATATTTTTGGCTCGGGCGACGTACTTTGAATCCCTCGCTACGGTCAAGATTCTACTAAAGAATCCTTCACTTCGCTCCGGATTCAAAAAAGCGTCCTGCCGTAAAAATATTATATCACGGCGGCCCTTATGATACAATCTACTATTTCTGAATTGTAATTTTTTGACGCCGGTTTTGTAAAAAAAATGTGTCCATCAAAATGAGCCGTATATTGTATTCAGTAATGAAATAATAAAAGGAAACGAAAAATGCAACGACAAGGCAGCGTCATGCTGCTTGCTGTCTGCTGCATGTTTGCCGTCACGGCTTTCGAGTCGATATTAGCGCCGCCTCATAGATGTTTCACATCAATAACGATAATGATTTGTGTTGTTTCCAGGGAAAGCATAATAGACGCATTAAAACGCAGCACGGACCTGATGTTCGGTGGCAAGCAGTCGGTGGTGTGTGGTTACGGCGAGGTCGGCAAAGGCTGTTGCCAGGCGCTCAAGGCCTTGGGTTGTGTGGTGAGTACCCACACACACCTCACACAGTCCCATTTATATGAAAATTTGGCAAGGAGAGTCTCGAAAAATGATAAAGTTTATGTCCGTATGTCTGCTTGTAACGCTTTCACACCTTAATCGCCAAAAGCAAGGCGATTCCCGAAAAAAGATATTAGCCAATACGAGCTCGTATACGACTCCATCTGTTTGTTTAGAATCTTTTCCGTAACGGGACAAAGTCACACGCGTACGTCTAATGAAACTAATCTAAGTCTTCGATGAGCTGATGTGGTATGTAGTAGCGACCAGGATTTTTTATTTTAGTTGGATAGGCAAACTGGCAGACGTGCCACCTGATGGTAAGTGGTCGACGTCGCACAAGTATAAAAACTAATTTATCTGGAACTAGCCCAGGCAACTCATTTATGTGTTGTCCGTTCTGAGGTACGATGTTAAGTCTCGGTGCCAGTAATTACACTGTCTGTCTTACCCTTCTCTCCGAAACAGCAAGTCTATTTCACGGGAGAAACAAGCAAGACCCATGCAGCGCGGCACAACGCATGCCTCCCACCGGGTGCATACAAAGACATCATTTGTGCACAAATCGAACTTCAAGACATCTGTCGCACAATATTCATGAACATAGACCATGGGTCATAAATTCGACCGAGATCATTTCCTTTTCAACGCCAAGTATGAATAGAGTACTGGGTTGAAAATACAATGTCTATATTTTCAGGTGTATATAACAGAAATTGACCCCATATGCGCGTTACAAGCCGCCATGGACGGATTTAGAGTGGTTAAAATTAATGAGGTAAGAGGTTTATTTTCGCCTTTAGAATTTAAAACTAGAGACTAGACGCTTCAAATTGCTTTCTTTACGTAAAGATAACAGCTATTTAAAAAAATCCCTAAATCTTGATTTATTTATCCCTTAATTTTGTTTATTACTTTAAAATTAATTCATATATTTTAAATGTTAGTTGAATAGGCAAACGTACCACCTAAATGTAAGTGGTGAGCGTCGCCCGTTAGTATCAATTGCAATAAAAATCCAGACAACTCATTCATATGTTGCCTATCTGAGACATGAGATGTTAATAGTCCCTGTGTCAGTAATTTCATCTGTCCAGCTCTTCTCTCCGAAACACAGCAAAGCTGTCTGACGCTAGAAATAGCAGGATATTGGTAGCCAAGCAGACGAGTGCGCGGCACATCGCATCCCTCCCACCGGTAAATAATATGTTCTCTATCTATGTAGGTGATACGTCAAGTGGACATCGTGATAACGGCGACGGGCAACAAGGGCGTGGTGACGCGGGAGCACATGGAGCGCATGAAGAACGGCTGCGTGGTGTGCAACATGGGCCACAGCAACACCGAGGTGGACGTGCACGCGCTGCGCACGCCCGACCTGCTGTGGGAGCGGGTCAGGAGCCAGGTGGGTTTGGTGGTCCTGTGCAACCGGATATGGATCCGTGTGGGATTTGTATGTCTTCACCTGCTCATGATACTAGCAGCTGGTCTCTCAGTACGATCAGGCAGGAGGCGTATACAACGCCTTTGCCATGTCCTCTTACGGTTTCGTTCTGTGACATTACTGTATCGCTCTCGCCTGGTGAGGGGCCATCCATAAAGTACGTCACACGAATTTTAGGACTTTTGAACCCCTAACCCCGTCCTTGTCACAAGTTGTCACATTTTTATAACCCCCCCCCCCCGTCCTGATGTGACGTCACACATTTTTTAAATTTATGTATATATTTAAAAATAATCGAGAGAAAACAGCTATTTTCATTTTTTACTTATTTTTATTAAATAATAATCTAATAAAATCAACATAAAGTCCAACATTTCGTAAAACCGAAAAAACAAACGACTAGTTAGAAAATAATAAACGATTAATTATATTAATTAAAGATAAAAAACTTAATTATCGAGTGTCCATGGACTTTGGATCCACCCTTTTATATCAGCTATTACTGGTAAATCAGGCGCTTCATTTTCGTTCTGAATTTGAACGTCAGGAACATCCTTAGTGTCGACATCATTCTCTTCCATCCATAAAGCATCGTCATCATTCATTAAACAGAGAATTTCTCTATTAGATAATGAGTGATGAGAATGCTAAATTATTAATAAATATAGATCAAGTTCGTAAATTTTTAAAATTTTCAATTCACATCCAAACTTTGCGTTTTAGTATTTTAAATTTTAACATGTGACGTCACAAAACTATTGACCCCCATGCCCCTTGTCACACGATGTCACACTTCGGTGATACCCTCCCTCCCCATTAACGTGTGACGTACTTTATGGATGGCCCCTGAGGAGAGACTGGAGACTGCCTCGTCAGCCTGATTTACTGTACCTGCCTCCACAGTCCTATTTGCCACGCGTGATTATTGCACCATTTGTTATTGTGCTCTCCCCCCTGCCACTACTAGGATTGGACTATGGGGGGGATGCTGAGATCTAGCTCCTCGCTCACCCTTGTCTGTCCATAGGTGGACCACATAATTTGGCCGAGCGGCAAGCGCATCGTGCTGCTGGCGGAGGGCCGGCTCGCCAACCTGTGCTGCTCGTCGCTGCCGTCCTTCGTGGTGTCGGTCACGGCCGCCACGCAGGCGCTTGCGCTCATCGAGCTCTATAACGCGCCGCACCATCGATACAAGGTGATTACGCCATCATCACCATAGTCACTATCTACATCATCATTATCAAAATCAACGTCGCCGTCATATTCTTTGTCACTATTATCATCATTATCTTCGTCGCCATTGTTATCGTCATTTCCTATATCACCTCCATCATCTTCATCACCTTCATCGCCATCACCATCACCATCGTCATCACCATCATCTTCCTACTCATGCTCAATGCATTTCCAACCAATGGATATAGGCATCTTTAATTGAAAGCCAAGACGGCCAATATGGCCACTGGCATAAAACTAAGAAACTCATCCTCTTCGTTAGTTTTTATTATTTTATTTATGACATATCTGCTAATATTAACTTTTTTTATTGAATTTCTTATTTATTCGTTAAAATTAATTGTCAGTATGTTTGTAACGGCGGAATGTTTTGTAACAACTTTAGGCGGACGTATACCTCCTACCAAAGAAGATGGACGAGTACGTAGCGAGCCTCCACCTGCCAACCTTCGATGCGCACCTCACGGAGCTGACGGACGAGCAGGCCAAGTACCTGGGTCTCAACAAGGTGGGCCCCTTCAAGCCCAACTACTACAGATACTAGCGTAGGCCCACATACAGCTTGTAGACAGATATGGTACGATAACCCGGATCAACAGTCCAAAGAAAAGCAAATAGAGTTTATTTAGTGTGACGGTGGTGCGGTATAGTTATCTTGGCGGGATCGAAGTTAGTTTGACAGAGTTCTAAAGTACTAAGCACGAGCATCAAGTGTTGTGTGTAGAAAAATCAGTTTGATGATTAATAACAAATAAATAAGTATTAACTAACAATCACACCGCGTAAACCTTGCTCCTTGTTTAGTTCATAAGAATTTGTGTTACGGGTACTAGTTGCGAAAATATAATTACGAAATTTACAATGAACATAATACATACACCACGTGCATTTATCATACAAATTATCCGGCCAGGATTCGAATCCGCGTGCGGTGTCCAGTAGACTAACTACTAGACCAGCCGGTGTGACGATTGTGACGCCACTTTAGTTAGCTTCACTCCGCCCAAGCTAATTTTCCCGTGTTCTAGAATCTCCTGTTATGTGAATCATATTGTGTAGATTTTATTTTACTAAAACTATGAGAACAGACAAAAATCGCCATACCAAATCCGTCAGAGAAACCTATCGCATAATATGTAATCTGATAAGCTCTATTTTATGTTATCCGACATTTTCTAGATACAATAATTATTAACTTTTAGAACTGGTTTATATAAACATCTTACGTCCTGGGGGTTTCGGTTTGTGGCTTTATGATTTTTTAATCATGTTTTTAAAGTTGACGATCTCCATTCGAATTAAATCGTTATTGAAAGGATAAAAATAACATTTTAAGTTAAAGTAACATTTATGAGTATTAAACTTTTTCAGTTGATCTAGTAAAGTTGAAAAGCTAAAAAATAGTTTGTGTAATTGTGAGTCCTATTTTCAAAATGATATAGTTGAGAGTTTAGACGCTTGGTCCCGTCGTACCGTATCTCTAGTTAATCAGCATTTAGGCTTGACGCACATTATGAATTTGACAATTTTATGTTTACTCGAATTCACGTTGGAAGCGAATTGGAATTCATTTCACAACAGGAATATATTATTATCAAAGTTGTAAAATAAGTTTATGTAGGTTTGTCGTGTTCGGGTAGACGGGGCTAGTTGTAACGAAAATTACATCGATAAATTGTTTTGACATCAGTATAACAATAATATGCTTCTTGCTTTACATTCATTCACTTAATTTATCTTGAAAAATCATCATTTTCTTTAACTATCAAATTCAATACTGAGTACGCAAAAAGTGGCTCCTTTTTTAAGTCGTTCGAAATGTAGCCTGTTACCCGGACCATAATAACGAATAGATTGACAACTCATTCACCAAAATCGGACAAGTAGCTTAAGCGCTACAGTGAAACAATTAAATACACACATACATACATAGACTGCTAAAATCATAAAACTTCCCTTTGGCTTTGCCGTAAGGTAAAAAAGAATTCGAGTCGACATCAAATTTTAACTATAATGACATGAAACTGAGAAAAGCTTCACTGTAGATGCGATAGCTGTGGGTCGCCATTTTGTTAGACGCTCGGGGAAAGGGGCTCGTGGCTCAGACTTAATATGGATGGGTGTCCAATATGTGATTTGAAAATGAATATATTATTATTTTTATGTTTTTATTTGTTTATGTTATTTATATAAGTTATTCTAATTGATAAGTGGGTTGCTTTCTTACATTACCGTCTCCATCTTGTTATTTGCACGATGAATATGAAAACCTAACTATGACGGTAAGGCAAGAAAGCGCTGGTTAGCTAAAACTTAGCTCATTTTAAAGTTATTGGTTTCTAATGTTTACGCGAATTTCACTCATTATAATAAAACAATTTTTTACCGCGATAAAATCCGTAAAAAATTGTTTTATTATAATCATTTTAAAGTTCCAAAAAGATACCATTGGGTAGACCGGAGTTTGTAGGACCTAGGGTTAAGTAGATTGACCGCCCAAATTTCAATGGTTTTTTTTTGTACATAGCTCTCATAATCATATGTAAGATAGAAAAAAGCTAGTTAGGTGTATTATAATAACAGATGTATATTGTACTTCTAATTTCGCTTTATTTTTTTAATGTAACAAAACGCTCAACAGTATTTAACCATAATTAAAAGAAAATGAAACAGCGGTGTATCTAACCCCGGTCTACCCGATTAGCGGATTGTTCCTTACAAAATTGATCTCAAAATTACCTTCAAGATGATGCACATAAAAAGAAAATCCGCTACTTTATCATTAACGCAAAACCAAAATGTGACAATATTTTATTACGGGCTCAAATGTAAAGGATTTTAACATCAACCCATATTAATAAAGGCTTTCTTTTTAAAACAGGAGATTCATAAAAATATAGAAGTATACCTAGGTAACACTGAAAATGTTTAGAAAATGAAAAACGGCTTAATGTAGAAAGTTGCCAATACTTTTATTGTTTTTCGAAGTAATCTCCGTTTCTTTCTACACATCGTCGCATTCGATGGAACCACTGAGAAAAGCAGTGGGCCCATTCTTCCTTAGGAGTCTCTTCTATGGCATTTTCGTACGCTTTCACCGCATCTTCAGGGCTCGTAAAGCGAATACCTCGAATTTTATCATTAGTTCTTGGGAATAAATGAAAGTCGCAGGGCGCCAGGTCAGGACTGTAAGGCGGATGACTCATTATCTCTACACCTGCCATAGTCAAATATTCAACAGTCCGTTTTGCGGAGTGCGCTGAAGCATTGTCGTGGTGAAGGAAGATCCTGCTTCGTGGGCGCTGTTGTCGATTTTTTTCCAAGACAATAGACAAACAGCGATTGACATACCAGTCTGCAGTAACTGTCCTTCCATCTCTATCTCTAGCACAACTGTCGCGAAATGACCTTTCCGACCAAAGAATGAGGCAATCATCTTTTTTCCTTGACTTCTTCCTTTCTTTACCTTAGTTGGCCGATCCTCGAAAGGAAACACCCACTGAGCTGATTGTCTTTTGGTTTCGAGTTCGTAGCAATATATCCAGCTTTCATCACCTGTGATGATGTCAAATACAGCATTTGAGTTACCGCGGAGGCGTTTCTGGTCGTCGATTAAAGTATGGGGAATCCATCTGGTACAAAGCTTCCTGACGCCTAAATGTTCGTGTAATATTTTTTGAACTTGACTCATACCAATGCCTAGGCTTGCCCGTATCTGCTGATAGGTCACTCTCTTATCTTCCTCTATCATGCGTCGCACAGCACTGATGTTATCTTCAGTAGTCGCTGTTAAAGGACGTCCCTCACGCGGATCATCACTGAGATTGCTACGTCCACGCTTAAACTCGTTAAACCAATTGTAAATAGTGGCACGAGATGGGGCCTCATTAAAAAATGCTAATCGCAGCCTATCATAGCTTTGTTGTTGAGTAAGCCCACAACGAAAGTCATAATAAATCAATGACCGAAAATTTTCTCGCGTTATATTCATTTTCACGTGTAACAAGAGTTTTAGATTTGCCGCCAATTCACAAAAACAAATGACAAATGAATGCAATATACTACATTAGGTTACCAAAGAGTTCTAAAATTGAAATTCAATAAAAGTTTTCATTTTCAATGTTTCTAACTGGCCAGTTCTAAAAATTTTCAGTGTTACCCACGTAATAGACCAGTACCGAAGCCTTTGAAAATGGCAAAAAGTGAAAAAAATTTATAGTAGAATGAAACCCATTGAAAAAAGAAGAGAATATTACAGAAATGAAAGGAAAAATAATTTACGGGCGATCGACGGCGGGAAAGTGGAAGGGGCCCCCCTTCCACTTTCCCGCCGTCAGATCGCCCGTAATTATTATTCCTTTTATTTTTGTTATATTCTCCTTTTACAATGGGTTTTATCCTACTTTTATTTTTTTTGGTTTCTAAAATTATCGACCCTGGTCTATCTGTACTAGTAACTAGACAAAACTACATAAAATATTAAAAGTATCTTTTTTCTGGCCAATAAAAAGCTATTTCGTGGGTCGAAAGTCAATTCTTACGATAAAATGCCATCTTTTGTCTGATTGGCCGCTTTTGTTTGCGTGACGTAATTCTCAATAGTGATGTGATATGAAATAAACTTTTGAAGTTCGCATTTGCTTTCATGAAATCTAAATTTGAAATTGTGGAAAAACATGTAAGTCATTTCTTTATCATGCGAGAAAACTTACATATGACTGTTTGTAGCTTTAAACTGATACTTAAGTAGATTATTTACCTAAATTTAAACAAATTCATAAACGTTAAACAAGAGCAAAAAACGACAACCTTTGTTTCATCTTTTGATGTTAAAATTCTTTATCGATTCCTATCATAACCTTCTCTATGCGTAGACATTGTGTGAGTTGTATTTTAAAAACACGCCTAAACCGATTGTAAGACGTAGTTGAATATATAAGAATTGTTGCCATGTTTTTAATAAATAAATGATGGAAAATGATTTTTTTTACAACCTCAAACCCTCTCGTAACCACGATGTTGTCTCGTTCCCCGCGTCCCGCATGATAGCCAAAGAGACCCAAAATACGAGCTTTGCGCATCACGAGTCTTGCGTGCCTCGAAATTTACTATGAGTGGTAATAAATCCTCGAGATACATTTTTCTAGACGTCATTCCGAATCGAAAGAGCTATCGCTCATATTTTTCGTCTTTTGAAATTGTAGCCTAGACTACAGCCCCGTGTGAGTTGGTAAGAACTGTATTACGGGTACTAGGAATGAAAATAAATTTAAGAAATTTATATACTATGCGTTTCAAATGAGAATAGAACGGACTTAGCGCCATATTGTGACGTCATAGCTATCAATTCAAACCAGTTAGGTAGGGTGGTCAAAAAAGTTTTCTTTTAATTAAATTTATTTACAGAGATTAAGTGAAAAAAATTCAATCAGAATCTAGCTCTTCAATTCCGCGCATATCTGCATTTCTGTCCGAGTGCGTGTCGGATACGTGTTAACGTGCTTTTATGTATCCCCGTACTCAAATGAACTCGCTTAGTCACTTTACTTGCATTTTACAGTGTTTCTGAAAGGATAGCGTACATTTCACGAGTCAAGCTTATATTACCTTGAAGGAAATTCCTTCAGGTCCTCACGACGGAGCACACTAATATCGGCAAGATGGCAACCGGTGTCCTTATTTGGCATGGCTCCAGGGCCTTTGCGGCAACAATGAAATAAAAAAATGTTATTGTATGTATGGTTTTAAAAACGAATTATGACTCCAATTTTTAAATAATTTACGACTATTTAACGTTTTTATTTAAATTAGATTTAAAACTATTAATTATGCAATTAAGTTTTTGTGAAAACCGTACTTTTCAAGTGATATTTCACAGATAGAGGTCATTAACGTTCCTATTCTTATTTGAAACACATAATAAATACATACACGTCCCTAACACGTCCGGTGCAGAACCTTCATCGGAACCGCTCCGTGAAGTGATCAAAAGCCTGACTACGGTAACTACGAGCAGCCGCTGATAAAATTTTCACAGTGTAGGTATTATTATGCGCACTTTGTTGATTTAAATATGTTTATCTATAAGTATGACTCAACAATTTAGCTGTATCAAACATAGACAAAATTTCTTTTGTTGGAAACACTAGAACTATATAATGTAATTTTTTTTTGTTATCGCAGGGAAATGCTTTTTACGCATGTAGCCAGGATCTCGGGTAAATCCTGACCCTATGTGGGTCTCGCACCTGGGAGTGCCCTACCCGTAAACTAAAACCACTGCGAGCGCCTTCAGCCGCATTATGAGGGTCCCGGATAGGCATTCAACAGGATCACCTCAGCGACAGGCTGGCCCCGGCGAAGGCCATACTACTCCTCTTAAGGGGGTGCATACCCGGCTGCTTAGGCAGTCCCCGCGACGTCGTGTCATACTGGGCCCAGGTTCCCATCCTGAACCCGACACGAGCACAGGGGCGTTACTGGAGGTGCATTAAGTAGCGGGTCCTGCGCACCCCCGTTCGTCGCCCACGGAGGGAGGCCTCGTCGGCAGCCTCCTCTCTTACCCGTTCGTCGGCCTCCTTCTGGGACATTACTGCCTCGCAGAAGGAAACCATCGCCGTCCAGGACGAGTCCTGGACGGCGATGGTTTCCTTCTGCGAGTCGTCACCGAGCATCGCGGTGATGACACTCGGCAGAGACAAGTCCCCTCCGATGACCATATAATGTACATTGTTTTTATTGTTTTATTATATTATTATGTATTGTTTATGTAATTTTAATATAAATATATAATGTAAAGTTTAGCCTAAAATGAATTTTTGCGCATTTTTCGAGTAAGGCAATGCTACAGCTGCTCCGTCGGTATATTTTACGTATTTTAGCGTTTAGTGCTTGCCCCTTGCCCCTGCTCTTTTGTCTCCTCGTCTTATAAGAGCCCCCTCGGCTCAATTCTCTTCGCCCAAGGTGAGTTGGGTTCACCTTAAGCTAATGAACCCCACCGCCACGACAAGGCTTGAACCTTGGTGGGGATCGCGAAGAAACCTGCATATCTGATGAGATTAAAAATAGTGATATTATAATAGTCTTTAATGATTTGGCCAACTATAAATATAAAGGCTTGTTATTATTTAACCTTGATTTCCAGGAGGAGACCCGTGCACAGAAGTAGGACATATCGCTTATGTACGCTATGTTTAGGCTTTTTTTAAACCTATACGTGACGCAATCTACCAAAAAAATAGTGTTTAAGTATTTGCTTATTTTCAACGAGTGGAGGCCGCGCTCGCGAAGACGGAGGGTCGGAGATGGGACGACGGTCTCCGTATAGCCGATCCTGGTTGGATGCCTCTTAGCGTTGATTAAAAACGGAATAATAATGACGAAACTTTCTTGTGGTTTTTGCGTTTTTGTGGTTGTAAAATGGTTGAATTTGGTGTACAAATACAGTATTTTCGTTGTTGTATCGATTGTTCTCTCAGACTCTTACGATTGAAATCCTGTCACGATAATATCTGTTTTTAGTGTTCCGTTCCATGAATAGTAGCTTCGCGGTTCTAGCGGTGGAGCAGGTTCCCACCCATGGCGTTGGAAGAGTAGTTGCCATGGGAATCTTCGGCAGGCGGAGAGACGCTGCGGCAACATGTTGTCGCAGCGTCGAAAGAGACGCCGCGCGCGCGTGTAGGTCAGAGTTGCAAGGCGCCTTTGGGTGTTCAGGGTGCCTTGCCAGCGGAGAGTGCCGATGGGCAAGTCGGGGCCCGGTGCGATAGACTACAGTTCCCGCACCGGGTCGGCTGAACAACGAGGCGAACACGTTGGGGCTTTAGTGCGGTGAGAGCCCCACATAATCCCATCTCAGGTGAATTCTATTAGATTTCCCCAACAGAAAAAAAGGCTCCGTTCCATGTCTCCCAAGACGCCGTCGTTTGACCTACTTACATACACCTCTGACGTACGCTCCAGAGTTTTAAATACTTACATATTTTATCTTACTATAAAGTTACCGAACAATATTCCACCCTCTCTGACATTGGCAAATCCTTGAGGAAGGCGATATTTGATGTTTGGATGTTTGTTAACATTTCACAACAAAATGGCTGAACTGATTTGGCTGAAAGAAATAACACTTTAGTTATTGTAGCTGCACAAGCTCCACGTGCCAAGCGCGTTCAGTACCCCGCCCCGTTGCGCAGGCACCACGTCGGGATGAATACGGTTTTAAGGTGGTGAAGAGGAAGAAGTACTATCCCAGAACCGTCCAGAATCGCTGCTGAAAAGCCCCACTGGAGCCCAACGTGCTCATGCGGGCTGCCAAGCCGAACACATCGGTGTATATCTCCCGACTCTCACCTACATTACACCACAAAGTCGGAGAGCATTGCGGAATTGTGCATCGGAAGTCGAAGTACTGTCCGAGGGGTTAGGAGCTGGAGTCAATTTCAAGGCGTTTGTAGTGCGATACCAACCTGTAGGAAGTTTTACGCGAAGACTTCTGGCCTCAGGATGTGGTATTCCGTGTGGTATTCGGCATGGTACACCGAAACATATGAAGACGTAGCGCTAGGAAGTTTACTAACATAATTTTAAGATTTTATACTAACACTAATATAATTAAATGATTTATTATTATTATTAAAGCGCTGACGTTGCCTTGGGTCGACAGCCGCTTCCTAAATCGCCTTACTGCAAGTGGTGGAATGACCCTATATTCAATCCGTAGAGAATTTCGAAGAGCTAGAAGCTTAAGAGAGTCTTTGGAACAGGCATGGACCTGTCTTATGTTATAAGTCAGGTACAGGGCTTTTCCAGAAGTTCGGACGGCTATGTCTCGTTATCGCGCAGCTGTCTCATTAGCTAAAGGTAATATGTTAAAATTTTCTGCGAATAGACTAGACAGGGAAGGTCCGTGGTCATCCCTGTATAATGAGCTGAAAGCCAAACAAAAAAAAGCCTACTAGAAATTCTAACGCGCACTTTTTCTCAAATATAAAAATTAACATCTAGCTTACACGCAGAACTTGTAAGGTCTTTTTTCTTTTCCGCCGGGAAATGCTCTTAGGCATCCCGCGAGGCCTTGACGGGTATGTGGGACTCGCTGCGCCTGAAAGATGGTAAGTGGACGCAGTTCTACCCAATAAAACCCGGCACGTCTACGGCTAGTCAGTCCCTAAGGGACCAACGCCACTACCACAGAGGGGTTGTCCCGCACCACAGAACAATTCCTCCCAACGTCGGGACAGTGCAATGGGTTGAGGTTCCCATCCTAGCCCCTTGTCCCCTCTGCTCTTTTGTCCCCTCTTCTTATAAGAGGGGTACAAAGAGCAGCCCCTTCGCTTAACTTGGCTTCGCCCAAGGTGATGGATTCACTTTAGGCTACTGAGCCCCACCGCCACGACAAGGCTTGAACTATGGTGGGGTTCCTAGACCTCTTTTAGCAACATTGTTGAAATCTATTTAAAAGTAAGGATTTTTTAAGTTGCGACGCCGAAGAAGAAGGCCTTGACGCCTTGATTCCTGACGACGCGTCGGATACGTATCCCTCGGGCTCCCTGAGATCGTATCAAAGGGTCATTTGGTGGTTACCGCTGTCGATCCTGGCTGTACATAATACAGGAGGAGCTTTAGGAGGAGCCGTTTTAGAGTTCCGTTCCTCAGAATGTCAAAACAGAATCTTATAAGAGTCTGCTGTCCGTCTGTCTGTTGTAACACCTACCATTATGAGGTTAAATAATAAAACGGTGTTAATTATAATATTTTAATTACAAAAGGACACAACAGTTTAAGCCGGTAGGTGAGACACAAATTTATAAAGGGACGTGGTATAGAGCCTACTTATGATTTTGCCACTTAGGAATTGTAGGGGCTACTCTCATGGTACAGCCGTGGAACGAGGGCGAAGGCTCCGGCACAGCTAGGACGCTGCAGGGACTCCGCGTTCAACGGGTGAAGGCAGCAGCGGTGTTGGCCTAGAAGTAAAAGTGTCGTGGACAGTACACGCTGGTATTCTTAGTTCGGAGCAGGTTCCCTGGAATGTACAGTCTCCGCCTTAGTCCACTATCCATATAACAGTCCGGGGGCCGTTCCACGATGCCCCAAGAGGAGCGCCCGCCACCTACTGTGGTAGCGGAATTGTTGTGGTAGGGCGACAGAACTTAAATTACAATTAAAATAAAACAGTTACAATAAACCTAACTTATTAAATCTTTTAGCAAAATGTTTCTTTCTTTTGAAAATTCTTAATTTTTCTTAATTTTTTTTCTTAATTGAAAGACAAATAATTTTATATAACGCAAAGAAGATTGAAGGTAGATAAAAAAATATATATTAACCGTTTAAAGTATTAATTAATTAGCAAAATAAAAGCTTTGTAATTATCATTTAAAACTCACAAGCTGTACCTAATTATGGTTTAACAAAGCAGTTACAAAATAAAATGATTTTAAAACTAACAGTTGTGTGCTTATAAAACTTACCCTAAGACGGGGATTTCTCCAATGTTTACCAACTGGATGGTTTAAGATTCGGTAAATAGTAAAACTTAGTAAATATAATTAATTATAATAATAGGCGGCTCGGTGGTCAGACACAGTCAAAATTGAGAACGTAGCAACAGCTTCGCGTTCTAGCACCGAATGAATGCAGCGCCGCCGTGTCAACCGGTTATTGACTATTGTTTCGTCCGATGAGTACTGTCCGCAACAGTCTATTTAAAAATATATTACATAAATTTTCGCCTTAACTTTTACTTAGTAGGTATATCTTATTGATGAGATTATATAAATATCGATAAGGATTAAAATGTAAATTTAAAATCATAATATTAGTAAATAAAGTTTGTACGTATTGTTAGTTTTTTTTTTAAATTTTTTTTTATGTTAGTTGGATAAAAACGTACAAACGTACCACCTGATGGTAAGTGGTCGACGTCGCCCATGAACGTATACTAGTATACCTGGAACGAGCCCAGGCAACCCATTTATGTGTTGCCTATCCTGAGACATAAGATGTTAAGTCTCGGTGCCAGTAATTACACTGCCTGTCTTGCCCTTCTCTCCGAAACACAGCAAAGCTGTTTCACGGGAGAAACAAGCAAGATGGTGGTACCCATGCAGCCGGGAGCGCGGCACAGCGCTTCCCTCCCACCGGTAATATGCTTTAAAATGATATAGATAAAATAATAATTCGTGTGAAAACACGAAGTCATGTAACGTTCGGTTACATTACCCGCCTCGCTCCGCAAGGATTTTGTCCTATATAATTTGACAAAATCCGAACTTGAAACACAGAAGTAGGTAAGCAACTTACGCAGACTCGCAAATTTACATAACATAACTTAACTATGTGTTACGGCCAGCCATTTTTAGGTCTTTAATATGCCAAGTACCTAAATCTTTTCCCGACATGTTTTCTAAGACGTAAACGAGGGGGGACAGCTTTTGAGTTACGCGACATTTGATATATTTTGGAGCTAACTTCTTACTGAAATATTTATCTTTGTCACTCAGTACATATGCTCGTTTATAAACAATATCACCAACTTCAAACTCGAAAGCCTTCCTACGCAAGTTATAATGGGATGTGTTTTTCACGTGTGCATGGTAAAGGGATTTTTGTACCTTATCAAAAATTGTACTTAATCAACCACGAGGCACGAGGCAAGAACAGAACCTCCTTACCCAACTCGGTATCTATGTAATGAGTACCACATAACACCAATTCTCTACCAAATATAAGGAACGACGGTGAGAAACCAGTTGCTTCGTTCACCGAGTTATTTATGGCAAATTGTACTTTAGGGATAAATAGGTCCCAAGCTCTATGATCGCCTTCGACGAACGTGGAGAGACAGGTGATTATTGTTTTATTATAACGCTCCACTGTATTAACCTGAGGTGTGTATTTGGGTGTAAAGAACACGTTCGGTATTTTGTATTTATCGAACAGCGTTTTCGTCTGCTCGCTAATAAATTGATTCCCATTGTCCATAAAAATACTTTGAGGGATACCATGGACTAGAAAGACCTGTTCCTCAAGAATTCTATTAATAATGTCTGAAGTGGCCCTGTTAATGGGAAAAATCTGACAAAACTTAGAGAAACAGCATGTTACTACTAGGATGTAGCTATTCTGCTTGCGTGTTACAGGAAGAAGTCCCATCAAATCTATTGAGATCATCTGATAAGGACGAGAGCACTGTTTGGGACGTCCCATTTCTCCAAGTGTAGCATGATTTTGTGGTTTGTACGCGAGACATACGGAACAAGAACTAACAAATTTAGAGATATCGCTGTGCATATTGGGCCAGTAGTACCTGAGCGCAATACGCCTATAGGTTTTAAAAATGCCCATATGACCTGCTGTAGGCTCATTATGGTTTTCAGCAATAATCCTATCGCGTAATTTTAATGGGACCACTTCTTTCCATGAGAACTCATCTGTAAGTAGATGTTTATTTTTACTAAGCCGAAAGAGGATTTCGTTTTTAATTTGGAAATTTGGAAAGTTGTCTGGTTTATATTTATTATATTATATTCTCTGGAGGCAGCCATTATAGATATTTTTATACCAATCTTCACTAGAAGTCGCGACAGAATTGGCAGTAGTGACTGCTGAAATGGGGACTGCTCTGGACAAAGCGTCAGGGATAACATTATCCACACCACGTCGATGCTTCAAAATAAAATTGAAGGACGAGAGTCGAACTCCCCAGCGAGCAAGCCTACCTGTTGGATTATCCAGTGAAAGGAACCACTTAAGCGCGCTGTGGTCTGTATAGACTGTGTGAGTTTGGCCATTCTCTAAATAGCAACGCCAATGTTCCAGGGCTACGAGAACAGCCAAAGTCTCACGTTCAGTGATGCTATAATTCTTTTCTGGCCCAGTAAATGATCTGCTTATGTAAGCTATGGGGTGCTCCTTCCCATCAAAGGTTTGAGTGAGCATTGCACCAACCCCATAGTTACTAGCATCGGTATGCACTTCGAATGGGAGGTCATAATTGGGACAGGAAAGAATAGGCGCCGAGACCAAGCATTCTTTGAGTTTCTTAAATGCTACGTCAGCTTCCTCGGTCCACTGGAAAGGAGGTGCAGACTTTTTATTGGAAGTCAGCTTATTAAGCGGGCCAGCGATCGTGCTAAAATTTGGGACGAACCTGCGGTACCAAGATGCCGTGCCAAAAAAACGTTTTATATCCTTACGGCACGTAGGAGTTGGATAATTTAATATAGCCGCTACTTTATCCGGATCAGTCCGCAAACCATTCGCATCAACCACATAACCTAGATATTTAAGCTGACTTCGAAAGAATTCACATTTCTCCAGATTGATTGTTAAGTTAGCTTGACGTAGCTTCTCAAAGACACGTTGAAGAGGGATACGTGCTCTTCAAATGTACCACTTATTAATATAATGTCATCTAGGTACGCAAAGGCCTTGTGGTCCATGTTGCCAAACAGTCGGTTAAAATAATATAGATAAAACAATAATTCGTGTGAAAACACGAATTATTGTCATAAAACTAGGCATAAAACTAGGTCTCACAACATAATCTATACTAATATTATAAAGCTGAAGAGTTTGTTTGTTTGCTTGAACGCGCTAATCTCAGGAACTACTGGTCCAATTTGAAAAATTCTTTCAGTGTTAGACAGCTTATTTATCGAGTAAGGCTTATAGGCTATATAATATCACGTTGTGACTTATAGGAGTTGAGTAACGCGGGCGAAGCTGCAGGCACCAGCTAGTATGTAAATAGAATGTGAAAACTATGAATTTTTAGATTACATAAAAACACGTTTTTCGAAATCCTGAGCGTCCGAGTAAGACTTGCGTTTATCTGCTTTTTTTTAATTTTAGATTTTAAATATTTGTCACCATCAATGATCCTTATATTGTCATACTGTTGGGCACGGGATCCTCCTCGAAATCAGACAAGGAAGTTCTTTCGGTGGAAGGGATGCGCTGTGCTGCGCTGTATCCATCTTGCTTGTTTCTCCCGTCAAACAGCTTTGCTGTGTTTCGGAGAGAAGGGCAGGACAGGCAGTGTAATTACTGGCACCGAGATTTAACATCTTATGTCTCAGGATAGGCAACACATATATGAGTTGACTGGGTTAGTTCCAGGTAAACTAGTTTATGCTCATGGGCGACGTCGACCACTTATCATCAGGTGGCAAACCTACCACTTTGCCCATCCACTAACATAAAAAAATATCACCATTTTGTCCGTATAAATAGAAATATGAAAAATTATAAGCCTACGCAAACCGTGATGCCAACACGCCAAAAAATCTATGACGTTTAGAATTCCGAAAGTGACTCCTCCACTTAATCGCTTTATCGAAAGGTAATAATTAAAAATTACACATGTACGTGTTATCTGCTATCAATTATATCAATTATTTCAAATTATATATGAGCTCGCTCCCCGCCCGCTGGCAGTATAGCGACATAATTATTAGTGCACTCGGCAAACAATTTAAAAAGCCTATGTGATTTGGTAAGTTTTCAAGACATATCTTAAGATGATTGAAATTTTTCAGTAGAAGCTTTTTACATATAATTTTAAATGCGAATGTGAGTTTGTTTGTAACGCTGTCATGCATTAACCTCTAAACTGGTTATAAAATTCACCAATGGAAAGCTACATAATCATTAATCAGCCAGGCACATTAATTCATGCCCCTATGCGTAGTAAGCATGGCGTAGTTACATAGTACCCTCAAAACTTCAATAAGTTTTACTTGCTTTGTACATGATTAAGTGAATAAGTTGTATGCCAGTGCCAGCGTAAAAGGTTGCCAATTAATATAACGAAACAACATTTCTGTGTTAAATATAACCTGGGTCTTGGATACGCGCAGAAATAAATAAATAAAATCAACATGTAATTTTTTTCTTTATTCTTATATAAAAATAGTTACACTTTCGCTAATAGTAAAATGCAGTAAGCATTTAAAAATATATTTAATTAAAAATTTAAATCATTTTAGTTATGAAAATAACCACGTCAACTTAAAATCATAAATTATTAATAGTAAAATGCGTTAATCTCAAGAACTGTCAGATTCAATAAATCCTTTAGCATTTGACTTTGTTATGGACTACAGGCTATTTAGAGAAAATATGGATTAAAATTTTGGTGCACGTAAAACCGTGGGATAGACAAAATTGTACATACAGTTTTTCATTTTGCAATTCTGTATAAGAAACAATTTTTGTTTCCCCTTTTTTTAATTACACGTAACATGACCCTGGTTCAGACCTTCGTTATACAAATTATCTGATCCTTAGCCGATATCAAGTCTGCGATCGTTTGTGTCACAAAGTCACCAGACTTCTACAGTATGTATGTATGTATGTACATACATACATACATACGCATACATACCCTTAATTGCAATTCAAGGATTAGGTAACTTAATCCCTGCAACATTTACAAAGTCTTGGCGGGGCATCGGTGTTATTATTGAACTGAAAACTTATTTAGAACGTTTCTAGCCCCCGACACATAACTGTGTATGTCTGTGGAACTACCTACGTGTAATTTGGGTGCGTTTTAATTTTAATTTTATAAAGCAGGTTTTTCTACCGGTGGCTTTGAGACTATATATGTTTGATATTAAAACCTTTTGGTTATGGTGATGTGTACAAAACCTGCTTTAAAATATAAAATATAACCGGCCAAATGCGAGCCGCACTCGCGCACTAAGGGTTTCGTACCATTCTCTATACAGCTTTACACAAAAAACGTTTGTTGTATGGGAGAGCCGCTTAAATATTAATTTTATTCTGTTTTTAGTCTTTTTGTTATAGCGGCAACAGAAATACATGATTTGTGAAAATTAGAACTGTCTAGCTACCACGGTGAGATACAGCCTGGTGACAGACGGACAGCGGAGGCTTAGTAACAGCTCCATCATCCCAGCATCCAAAACGGTTCACCCATTTGATAACTACAGTGCCACAGACAAACACTGATAGCAGTGAAACTTATACGTGCTTATACACCCTTCTTTTGGTGTCGGGCTTAAAATATTGACAAGAAAGAAATATTTTGTAAAATATGTAGAGTATCTCATATTAAGAGTTAGTATAAAAAATGGATGTATTTACGACGATCATGTAGTTATACCCACATTTTGGATACAATATCTACGTAATCTATACTAATATTATAAAGCTGAAGAGTTTGTTTGTTTATTTGAACGCGCTAATCTCAGGAACTACTAGTCCGATTTGAAGAATTATTTCAGTGTGAGATAGTCCATTTATAGAGGAAGGCTATAGGCTATATAACATCACGCTGTGAATAGCAGTAGTTAAGTTGAGTTAGTTAACACGGGCGAAACTGCGGGCAACAGCTAGTAATTAATAAGGAAATCTAATCTCCCCACACATACTTAATTTATGGCCTGGATTAACCTACCTTTTATTTATGTAATTATGATCGTTTCAGTAGATAAAACACAGTTTGAATTATTCGTATACAAATAATGTTGGTCTCCGTACTAATCCATACTAATATTATAAAGCTGAAGAGTTTGTTTGTTTGAACGCGCTAATCTCAGGAACAACTAGTCCGATTTGAAAAATTATTTCAGTGTGAGATAGTCCATTTATAGAGGAAGGCTATAGGCTATATAACATCACGCTTTGACTAACAGTAGTTAAGTTGAGTAAGTTAACGCGGGCGAAGCTGCGGGCAATAGCTAGTACCTATAATATAAATTGATTGTATATTTTTGAAAGCACTTAAACTGATTTTTCAGATATGTTTATGTAATATGCGTATGTATATAAATTTAATATAATAATATTAGAAATAGGATGTGAAAAGTCACCAATGAGTATCTTTCAATGGTGATAAATCTAGTCGCAAAAAAGTTCAGGTTAAGAAATGCATCCTTTTAAGTCAGTTTAAACTTTAAAGATCGCGGTATTTATAAATTAGTAGAAATCATCGAGTATATAACCGGAATAGAGCGGTAATGTTATGTTTTGTAAGAAAACAAATTCCGCCAAATTTGTGCTGTGACGCTGCGCTCTGATTGGCCGCCTCCATCCATCCATCATTGGCGATTGCGATGGCAATTGATGGATGATTGGCCGATGCGTCGTACATACAGATCACTGGTTGGTTAAATTGCTATTATATCTGTGACAAATCACTGACCAGTTTCGGAATTTTATGGCTCACATTACTACTCTATCCGGTTATAATATTATCGATGGAATGAACAAACCCTTAGCTCTCGAATTTGTCGTCTCTTTGGCAATTATGATTAACACATCACGTACACCAAATCTCTTTAAAGCTAAAAAGTCACTTTACGGTTTTTCATACAAATATCCATCTAGTAAAGATTGGATTCGAACCCGTTGCTTCCTTGATTAGTATTATTAGTAGTACTAACATTATCAATTGAGCACGGTAGACAGGCTGTTAAAGATACGCAATGCACTGGGGATACCCCTTTTACAACCTTAAATTTGCTTTAACACATTATCTTTACAATATAATTTACAATATATTAAACAAGATAAGATTTACATACATAATTTTGTCTTGTTTGATAGCTAATTTTTCAATAACTTCATTGATACTTTTAAATTACAATGTAAAATTATATAAGACTATGGTGAAAGTGAGATAGTCCTAAGCATGAGTAAAAAAAAATCTATTTCCTAAATTGAGCCATCTGCTCATTTACTGTACCGATTGAGTCTAGCCCTTCCGAAAAAAAAGAGTCAAAAAATGATCTCATAAAATTATAGGGGTATAAATTATAATAACTATGAACTGCTGTTCTAGTATACAGAATTATTAATAAAACTGAAAACACCAGCAACATCGCAGTAGCAGAGTAGATAGCTAATATCATGTTTGTTCCACGATTTTTGAAATTACCCAATACATTAAATAAAAAAGATTTTTCAGGTTTTTATTGCACTGTCGTGAAATTTGTATTAAAGGGGACAATTAAACTAATATTTTTTTAGTATAAAAATAAAACCGAAAGTATCATCAAATGTCGTAAGTATATTGTTTTACCAATAACCCTGTATATTGTTTTACCAATAATCCTGTGTATTGTTTTACCAATAATCCTGTATATTGTTTTACCAATAATCCTGTGTATTGTTTTACCAATAATCCTGTATATTGTTTTACCTATAATATATATGTATATTCTAAATGCTGAGGCTGTAATAATAAATCAATAATAAGTATTTTATGAACAATCCCATTCAACACAACAACACAAACGTTACTTTACCACCGTAGAAAGCTTGTAAAAGCTTGTATTATACGTGTATAAGATGGGGAAATTCAGAAATGCACTAGCTGTTCGCCTCGGTTGCTCCTGCTTGCAATAAAAATGCAATCATCCAGAATATTTAATCTTTCTTACTAAGTCGGAAATCGAATGCAAAAACATTCTTTCGAATTTCATGTTCGGATATTAGCGCGTTCAAAGATACAAAAATTTCTTTATCTATATCTATACTTATATTAAAATTGTAGAAGTGTAAATTCTGTATATTGAAAATAATTAAAAAAAATAAATAGCAGGGGGTGTTACTAGATCGATACCCAACCCAAAAATGTTTTTTAGAAAAAAAATTGTCTGTCTGTCTGTTTGTTCAAGCATCACGCAAAAACTACCGGTTAGATTACGATGAAACTTGGTATAATTATACTTTACTATCCGGGGCACCACACTGGGTACTTTTTATCCCAGAAAAGTATACACATTAAAAACAAACTTATTTTTGCGGTTCGATCCCTAGACATATATTATAATAAGTTTGTCGTATGTTACGTCAACCGCAGTGGAATTTATGTTGTAACAATAGGGCCGAAGGTCCAACTTGGCTTAAACCGACGGGCGGGGGCCGAGGACATGCCAGGGAGCACCTAGCTAATGTCAGAGAGCCACAGGCCGCGCGTATCGCATCATACATTCAGAAGGAGGACCGTGAGGGACCTGTGAGCGGCCTATCGGGGGATCCGCCGGTTCCGGGCTATAAGGCACACGTTTGGGTGACCCGGCGCGAGAGCTGTGGACGTCCGTACCGGGCCACAACGGTGTGCCATACGGCACTCTTCTCTGGAGGCATCCCCTCCTCCTTCTCCGCTTAAGGCACACTGAACACACAAGGGTGCCTTATAGCTCAGACCTTACGCGCGCGCAGCAGATCCCCCGATCGGCCGCGCACAGGTCTCTCACGGCAGCGCGACCGCCTGTCGCCGCCGTGCTCTCCTGCGGGAAGAGGCGCCAGTACGCTCCCTCTCCCGCTCCGCCTCCTCCTTCTGGGACATTACGTCCTCGCAGAAGGAGAGGACAACCTGCCATGTGCTCTCACTGACGGTCATCGCTCGGATGACCGTAGGGAGCGACAGGTCCGCGCCAACCTCAGTGATGAGGGGCGCCCTTGCCTCTGCCCAAGCTGGGCACTCCGCCAGGGTGTGGTCAGCAGTGTCTTCACTGCTGTCACAGTGATGACACTCTGGCGATTCCTCCGCCCCTGCCACCTTCCACAGATACCTTCCGAAGCATCCGTGCCCCGTCAGTATCTGCGCAAGGTGGAAGGATATTGCGCCGTGCCGCCGGTCAACCCACTGCTCCAGGATTGGACCGACGGCCAACACCGTGCGGTGTCCCGCGCTCGGCTCTCTGAGCCGCTCACTCCACTGGCTGAGCACCCGCCTTCTCAGGCGGCTCCTCCAGGTCTCTCCTTCCTCAGAGACCTCCTCCTCGTCTCCCCGTCGTCTTCTCCACTCACGCGCTAGGGCCTTGGCATGTAGGTCCCATGGCGCAGTACCCGCCAGTACGCACGCAGCCTCGTATGAGGTGGTACGGTACGCACGGACGGCCCTGACGGCCATAACCCGTTGCGGACGTCGCAACAGGGCCACGTTCTCCGCCTTCAAGGCACGCGCCCAGATAGGCGCGCCGTACAACGCCATGGACCGCAGGACGCCTGTGTATAGGACGCGATGAAACTTGGTATAATTATACTTTACTATCCGGGGCACCACACTGGGTACTTTTTATCCCAGAAAAGTATACACATTAAAAACAAACTTATTTTTGCGGTTCGATCCCTAGACATATATTATAATAAGTTTGTCGTACGTTACGTCAACCGCAGTGGAATTTATGTATAATTTATTTGTCCAACTTGGCTTAAACCGACGGGCGGGGGCCGAGGACATGCCAGGGAGCACCTAGCTAATGTCAGAGAGCCACAGGCCGCGCGTATCGCATCATACATTCAGAAGGAGGACCGTGAGGGACCTGTGAGCGGCCTATCGGGGGATCCGCCGGTTCCGGGCTATAAGGCACCCTTATGTGTTCAGGGTGCCTTAAGCGGAGTAGGAGGAGGGAATGTCACCCCCGTGCCTACAGAGGAGAGTGCCAGATGGCACACCGTTGTGGCCCGGTGCGGACATCCACAGCTCTCGCACCGGATCACCCAGATGACAAGGAGAACACCGCTGGGGTTTATTGGGTAGAGTCTGCGTCCACCTTACCACCTTCTCGGGCGCAGAGAGTTCCACATAACCTTCGGGACCCCCCGAACCCGGTGGTATGCATAGACGCACTCCCCAGCGAAAAAAAAGATAGGATTTTTCATTCGTGTATTATGATAGTAAATATTTTTTTAGCGTAGACCGTACGTAGGCATTATTATTTTGATTTTATTTAGTTTTTAAAAATAATCTTTGGTATAGGTATTAGTTAATTATTAATATATAATTCAATAAAGGTAATAGGTAAAGTTGGTTAGTTATTAATTTTCAGTCTCTAGATTAGGCGCTAGGTGATTCTTTTTCTATAAGGGTAGTTTTAAAGATTTCTATATTTTTGACGTGACAACGTCTTAAATTAGGTTGCGGCTGGGAGTCACTTATGAAAAAGTGTAACGCTCGGTAACGTTACGATGAGTCACCGAAACGATGTCACGTAAAATCTTCGCCCGTAAAACCGACTTTACAGGCAACCATTTTATGCGGTTATAACACGATGCCTTCCAGAAAGAAAACTTCTCTTTCTGCTACATCGAAATACGCTAAGCGAATAAGATTAGTTAGATCACAAGAATCTGCTGAGGAGCGAGAGTCCCGGTTAAACCGCATGTGAGAGAGCATGACTGAAACAAGAGCACGCGAAAGCAGCGCCGATCAAGAGTATAAAACAAAACATAAATTATATAAAAACAAAAAATATAATTTAAAACAAAGTCCTTCCTCACGTCTGTCTATCTGTACAACTAGGTACAAACTAACTAAATGGATTTGCATGCTGTTGTGAACATGAGATAGAGTAATTCCTGAGGCAGGTTATAGTATATAATTTACCACGACTGTATAAATTGATAAATAGTTGGATAATTATTGTGAGAGTCGGAAAAGTTTAAGCCGCTTGGGAGCTTACATTAAAACACAGCCATATTCCCTTTAGAGATATAACAAAAAAGTAGAAAAATGATCATCATCGGTCCGGATACGTCCGTAAATAAAAGATAACGCGGGCGAAGCTGCGGGCAACAGCTAGTTATACTAATATAAACATACACGTCCATGACGCAGTACAGACTTTTCACTCCTGCTCTATCTAATATAGAGAGTTTCCAAGCTCGTCATGGTCTATAGTGAATTTAGGGCATTTAAATAGATCGCTCCGCTTTCTTATAGACCCTCAGTGTGCGGAAGATTCCACTTTACGATCCTGTTCTGCGATCTTCGTTCAGAGGAATCACAGCATAAATTGAGCTAATTTAAAAGCTCTATCAACAATTAAACATCTGACCTTAGTAATGTCAGTAATTACAAATTTCACACTAGTTTTGTGCTTTTGTTTTTGTTTAGTTTGTTGCTACGAAATCGTGAGTCGTCATACTTCGCAGGTTTCATATCTCTTGTGAAAAATTAATTTATAGCCCTCACATCACCGAATTTGTGTTCCTTCCAAGTGCGGTAGAATGTTATAATTAAATTGAAAACAAAAAAAGAAACCCGACGTAGCTTGGAGTGATTTTTGCACGCTTTATTAGCTTCACCTGTATGTTTGTGTGTGTAACCGACTACTTTGTGCGCGATTTTGACCCACTTCTAACAGCCAGATTTCGTTCAAACTTTGTAGATTTATCGAGGACCGATGACAATATAATAATTTGATAAAATTATTCCAATATCATGATCAGGATAATCAGGATAGTACATGGTAGGAAGGCATAGGCCCCACCATGGTTCAGGCTTTGACGTGGCGGTGGGGCTCAGTAGCCTAGGGTAAGCCCAGCACCTTAAGCGTAGCTAATTAAATAATTAATTTGTACCCCTCTTATAAGAAGAGGGGACATAAGAGCAGGAGGCAAAGGGCGAGGACGGGAACCTCACCCCATTGTACTGTCCCAACGTTGGGAGGGGTTGTTCTGTGGTGCGGGACAACCAATCTGTGGAGGTGGCGTCGGTCCCTTGGGGTACTGACTAGCCGTCGAGGTGCCCTGTTAGCTCATCAGATCCGGGGCACCTCACCAAAGGCGGCACTGGTGGCACTCGCGTCGGGTTTTAGTGGGTAGAGCTACGTCCACTTACCAGCTTTCGGGCGCAGCGAGTCCCACATACCCGCCTCGGGATGCCTCAGAGTATTTCCCGGCGTTAAAGAAAAAAAAGGAAGTCATAAGGCGCGCAAGTTACCTACGCGATCATAGAGTAGTATATGTAATAAAGGAATACGCGATGTAGGTTTCACTACTAAAAAAGCGTGAGGTGCTCGATATTTATTGTTAAAAATATTTCATCGGTATCTATTTCTAAAAGTGAAGTTAGTATAAAAACTTAGTACAAGCACCACTCTTTTTACAATAAGTAATAATAAATCTTTTTTTTTGTTAATCCATTTAATTTTTCTATTAAAATTATTTTCAAATTTTTAGTTCGGTTTGGTATTAAAGCGTGTTTTTTAGTTTTTAAACTATATTAAAGTATTGGAACATGAAAATCATGTCCTAGAAACACTTTTTTACTTTAAAAAAAACTGGATAAGGAAGTCTTTATCAATTTTTATAGCAATTCTTAGTGTTGAAGTTCTGTTAATGCTTGTTTGTATAAGCTTTTTAATATGAAATAAGTATATCTCTAATACTAATTTTTATTTTAAGTTCTCCATTTGCTCCATATTGTTTACAAGAAAAGAATATAATATGTGATATTCGCGAAATCATAAGAAAACAATGTTTAGGTAGGGTTGTCAACAACTGTTTGTCACTTCATCTGTGCAAACTTACTGTCTGTTTCGGCTTACACGTTTGATGTACGAAATGTTCGAGATTTTATCTTGATTTGGCTATCACTGATAAGTACTTGTAATCACCTAATGGATACGTGTTTGATTCTTGTACTGATTGGAAAAAGGAAATTCGAAAAACATGGCGTTAAAATTGCGTCATCTTAATTTCAAGTGAACTTCAGGCAGTATTTTGTATTGACGCTTTGTGCCTACCTATTTTTTCCGTGAAGAAGTTTCGTATATCCCTGTCATTGCAAGGTAGGCGGTGAAATTACGCATGAATATAAACGCATGAACATGAATTCGTATTGATACCGTTTTGATTATAATTTAGATATTAGTTAGAGCGCGTGATATCCCCACCATGGTTCAGGCCTTGACGTGGCGGTGGGGCTCAGTAGCCTATGGTGAGCCCAGCACCTTTGGCGAAGCGAATTGAGCCGGGGCACCTCACCAAAGGCGACGTTGGTGGCACTCGCCGGGTTTTAGTGGGTAGAACTGTGTCCACTTACCAGCTTTCGGGCGCAGCGAGTCCCACATACCCGCCTGGGGAGACCCACTCCCCCGCGGGATGCTTTAGAGCATTTTCCGGCGTTAAAGAAAAAGAACGTGATATGAATAAAGAATGTTAGCGCCCAGTACTTGTAAAACATCTATTTTTTTATGGCATAAGAAGCCAACCGAACAGTCGGAGCCTTATGGTGTCTACCGACGCCCATAGACATCCGCACAACCAAAAGTTATGCAGATGCGTTGGCCGTTGCCATCCTGTTCCCTAAACTTCTTACCCAGACCCCTTGAACTAAGGTCATAATATTACAAAATTAGTTTTAAGTACCCAAGATTCACCAATAATTAAATCTAAATAGAAGTGCGTACTTCTTAAAGTTGTGTAAGTAGGTAATAATATAGTTCTTAGTTTCTAAAAAGCAATTCCTTTTATTCTTTCAACTTTTAATTTTATTGAAATATTACTTTTAAATAGTATTGATATTAAAAATAAACATTTTATTTATGGCCTTTATTGGGTTCTTTATTAAATTATTTGTACTATGTTTAAAATTAAATGTGTATGCATGTATATTTCTTTGGTACCTACTCTGCAATTTGAACGGCTTAATGGATAACAGGTAGGTAAAGAGCTGTTGTGAGATCGCCTGAATTGTGAGTAAGACTGGGAAATCAAATTTATAAAAAATAAGTTTTTATATGAGACAATAGCGCGCCTTGGCAATGAAATCGACTTGAAGTCCATCGCGGTAAACTGCATGACGAATTCATTTCTTTATTATATTCTATCTTCAGCTATAGATTTAATTAATTATACAGGCGTTACAAAACTAGCCCTGAATCCGAAAAGAGGTTAAATGGGGTACAATAATCGATTCGCGTGTTATTTTTAGTAATTAAAACATCAGATGCCGCCGCAACCGATTACTTATCGGTTTACTACAAAGCATTAGTTATTAACAATTAATCAAATAATAAATCAGTGCCTACAACTTGTTTATCTTTTATCATTGATATTCAAAAATTGATTTTTCATTTGTGCATTTATATCCTAATATTAACGCAGTAGGAGCTATATTAGTTTATGTTCTAATCGTATAAATACTTTTGTCATGACTTTTAACACCTACATCGATGAAATATGTTTTTTTTGTATGCAACTATTCTGAAATCCAGTTTTCTTTTGAACAAAAATTTTTTTTAATAATAAATTGTGTTTTTTACGATGGTGTTTTGAAACTTCTTAAGTAATAAATATTTGTTTATTTAAAAATTTAAATACTCAATATAAAAGTTAAAATAATTCTATGCCATGGTGGATTTAATTTAACTCTTCTCAAATTCAGAATGGGGTTTATGATCTGCCAATGATTTATGTTCAAATTATGATTCGTTAATAATTGAAAAAAAAAGTAAAATATAGTTTTCCTAAGATTTTAGATTACAAATTCTTGTTTTTTTTATTCTTTATTCACTTTAAAAGGGGTTTTTATCCACATGGATACGTCAACCCCATGATACCTTGTTTATACATTGTACCTTGTTATATTAACGACTCAATTTAATTATAAAAGTATAAATAAAAATAAATAAGAAGCGTTTATCAAGAGAATCACTGATAGAGTATATACCAAACTACTCATCTTTGTTGCTACTTTAGTTTTTTTGAGTTACAATACTCTGTATTAAACCTGCATCAAAGGTATTCAAACGATTTTCTCTAATCAGTGAGTCTCTTCTATTTTGATTCCTAACAAAATCCATCAGCAAATGCTGCACATCTTCAATTTTATTGCACACTTCACAGTAGTGTAAAGAAGCCTTTTTCAGGAGAAAAGCAAACTATGCTGATGGATAGTGTTCTGACCGCAGTTTTAGTGCTAATTTCTCGTAGCCTGCACCTAAGTTGCAGTCGTCAAACCAGGGAGTGCGGAGAGGTTCATTCTGAATTACTTTAACTTTATACCACAACTTTAACTTATCCTATTAATAACTATAACTAACTTAATAACTTAACTAATAATACTTTTATATTAACTTAACTTTTCCATTTGTCAAAATTTTCCGATTTATCTTTTACTTATTCTTTGTTTGTTCAGGGTTGTTTGTACAAATTAAAACTGCAACCGTTTGAAATTTCTCCCGTTTGTGAAAAGCTAAGTGGAAAAACGCTGCAATATCAAGCGATTTGCTATCATTAAAATATGTTCTCGGAATTATTTTGACGTCCTCACTCTTACTCATATTTCTGGCGACAAACCGATAAAATGAGTCATGTTCAATGTGCAATTTTTAATAAAATCAAATCGAACGCCATGAAGACAACAGCATTACCGCATAAGGGCGCGGCTCCACCGCAACGTTACGCACGTTTGTCAAGTTTCGTTTTGCCAGAAAATATATTATGTGACTGTTTTCACTACCATTTACACGCGTATTAATTGACGTTTTCTTGCAATTGACATTTTAACACAGGTGTGTAGCCTCTGCATGCGCCGCGGTGGGGCCGCGTCTTAATACCTTGACTCGTTCGTTATAGATTTTTTGAATTCCAATATTATTATAGATATTTCATATTTGCCGAGAGTCCTGTTACGGACTTTGTTTTAGAACTTGAGCGAATTTTCCGCTCATGAGGTAGTACATTATTACCGCCGCCCGCCAATATCTTGAAAATCTTCCGCCTTCATCATCTTGGAGAAGGAAAAGATAGAAACTAGGGATGAATCAATAGTTCCAGTCAAACTTAGGATTCGGTATTTCACGGCAGTTTCAAGTGGAACGAAGATGTCGATGCTATTCGCATTCGTCCACATTGGCTCCGGAATCAGGAGCCCTCGTGAAAAATGTAAGAAATTGAAATAAGAACGTAACGTCGTCCATAATATTTAGGGTCACGGGTATAAGGTCGTCGAAAATACCCCCCGAGATGAGCAAAGCACTAGGGGGAGCAGCAGATGTGTTCTATTCAGGTATCCGCAGCTTCTCAACTGTGTTGATAATGGCCATCGCAGGGATTTTAGTAGGTAAAAATCCTAAATAACCTTCTAAGCTTCAGGAACTAGGTATCTTTGAAGATTTTTGTTTAAAAATGCTACGGTTGTCGGTTGTCGCACCTCCAAATGGACAAATACGGCAGGATTAGTTCAATAATGAGTAGCAGTGGGGCTCAGTAGCCTAAGGTGAGCCCAGCACCTTGGGCGAAGCAAATTGAGCCGAGGGAGCTGCTCTTTGTACCCCTCTTATAAGAAGAGGGGACATATAAGACATATAAGACATATAATATAAGTAATATACAGGTTCTATTTTTGAGACGGGAGGATAGGTGCCTTAAACGGTAAAGTTACAGGAAAAAGTTCCTAGGATATAACCATAACTTTTTAAGACAACTTGGACTGAATTTATAGATTATTGAGAAAATGTACGGCCAGCGAAAGAAAAGCTAAAATCCATTAAAAAAATATCCCTATCGATCCTATTTCGTATAGGGACCAAAATACTCTCTGGGACCATTTATGGTATAAGTACTAAAAATGTCAGAAATCGCCAAAACATTTTCCATACATTTTGTACTGAAAACGATAAATCAAAACCTAATTTTCTTTATCGCCAAACAATCCAATTTCTTACTTTGATTATAAGATTCTTTAAGGCCAACTGAAATTTAAATACAAAAATAGGTGATCTATAAAATAAATAGCTTAAAGTGAACGCCGTTTTTACAAATTAAAACGAGGGAACATAGGTTTACTAAGTTCACTCGTTTTAAATTATTAATTTAGTTCTTTAAAATCAAAAAAAAAAATCAAAATAGTTCTTTTTTAATTTAGTCACAAATTTACTTTCAAACTTTTCACTTAATTTTTTTTAGGAACAAATAAAGTTGTTTGGCGATAAAGAATATTACGAGTAGATTTATCGTTTTTCAGTAAGTACAATATGTATGGAAAATGTTTTTTGAGATTTTTGACATTTCTAGTACTCATATCTTAAATGGTCCCATAGAGTCTTGATCCCCTCCCCATAAGAAGTAGGATTAAATCGAAAAGAATGTTTTTTTCGATTTTAGAATTTTTTTCGCTGATCGCATATTTTATCAAAAATCTGTAATTGCAGTACAGAATAACTTAAAAAGTTATGGATGGGCTCCCACGAACGTTTTCCTGTAACTATAACGGTTAAGGCCCTTACTGACCCGTCTCAAAAATCCATTCTGTATATATAAATAAAAGTGTAAAGTGTTTGAACGAGAAAATTTATCTACGAGTGAATTGAAAAATCTTTTTGCATTTGATACTCAAATTCCCGAGGAAGGTTAATTTTGGAGGAAGTATTTTTTTAAAATTTTTGACCGAGTCATCTTCGTCATCTAAATGTAACTGGTTTTTTTTTCTTTTGCGCTGGGTATTTTAGGTGTCCCGCGGGGGAGAGGGGACCCCAGGCGCACGTGTCATCATCATCATCACTTTCCTAGTTTCCTAGGAAACTTCTTATTCCCTTTTATTTGGGGTCGGCTTTGCATGTCTTGTGTCTCCGTTCTGGCCTTTTCGCGTCACTCCACACTCCTCCATATCTCTCAATTCCATCCAACTAATGCTTCTTCGGTCTTCCTCTGCCTCTATACCCTATATTTACGTCATGTATGTGTATTTATTTTCTAAATACAATATTATGTTGCAAGCCTATCACAGGGCAAGGCTAACGCGGTGTCGTTGTTTATAAAATTCTATTTATTATTCGTTTGTTTATCATATTGACAATTTTAAAATCCCTGATGCAAATCCCTGGATGTCAAAAATGATCATTAGTATGATCGAAAAACATTCGTAAGCCAGATATATCGTCCATTTGAATAATTCTCGGAATTATTTTGACGTATAGATAACTCTAAATGTAGATATGGTCATTATCTATATATCTGTGTTTTAATTTAATTTCATTGTAAGCTCATATGTAAAACCGATGTTTTTTAATGTAGATATAATCAGTGCGATAACATCTTACTAATGTAGTGCATATCAATATTTACGATTTATATTTGAACAATTTTAACGCTTCAATGTCACGAAGACAATTAGGGTTTTTTTGTTATTTGTGCTGATGGAAACATTGAACTATATTACTAGCGTATAATTACAACTCACTGGATGGAAAGTGGTCAGCGTCGCCTATGACCTAAGTTTACCTGGAAAAAATATTTTCTAAGAAAAGTGATATTCATAGTAGGGGTATACGTAATAAACACAGTCATAGACCAGTGATTAGGCTCACAAATAGCAATTCTTTTAAAGGCATCTAAAAGTAAAAGGATTTTACAATAGAATCCCAGAAAAAGTTCAAAGGTTATCCATTTTAAAATTCAAAAAAGTTAAAAAAGAGCGTTTATGTGATAAAGGATATTATAAAGTAAGTCTTCATGGAAGATACCACACCTTGGGAATAAGGCTGAAGATGTAAAAATTGTTATATAATAAATACATATTATTTGAAAAGATTAGTTTCACTGAGTTTGTTTCATCGGTTCTTGTGAGTGGGCTCGCCTTGGAGCCGGTGGTAGATTCAATTGAAGTTCAAAAAGATATTTCATTGGTAATATTTTGAACTAAATTGATTTTGATTTTGAAAATGATAATCGGTGCGGTAATTACTCTATGTTCCTACTGGTCTTCTTTTCGAAACATAGTAAAGCTATGGAAAAAGTAGTACCATGCAGACGGGCGTGTGGCCAATGCGTCCATTCCACCGGCAGAAGATGTACCTATAATGTGTCTTGTTTATCTTGATCGGACAAACATGAGTGAACTCGTAAAGGCGCGGCTCTACCGCGGCGCGCGCATGAGGTAAAACCCTCCGGTAAGGGATGATTCAACTCTTCCAGTAAGGAATACTCCTCCAATAAGGGATCCCGGCTGTACTCCCGGCAGCTTCCTGCTAGGCTACGTGCCACTCCCACGTGGAACTCCTCGGCCTTCAGCTCGACGTAGGCGCTGAGGACCCCTTAATTACAAAATGTGACACGTGTAAACTAAGATATTAAATTATAGATTAATTAGCAATTATCCCGCGAAACAAGCATTTACAGCAAATGTGTGAGTGCAATGCATGCATATAGCACCGCCCTCCTTTCCTACACTGCATATGCGTACACTCCATAACTAATCGTAGAGTCTACATCCTGAGGATGTCACGGTATCGGGACGAAACGTGCGTAGAATGTTTGGTGGTGGTCTTTAATTGTGGTTGTGGTGCATGTGGGGTGGTGGTGCATGCGAGTGTACGCATATGCAGTTCGGGAAAGGAGGGCGGTGCTATATGCATGCATATGCGTGCATTCACACATTTGCTTTAAAGAATGCGTGTTTCGCATTACGCTGAACTCTCCCGAGAATGTAAAAACATGTTACAACATAATATGTGAATGCCACTTTATTAGATATATCTAGGAAACTAGTTTTTCCGCGCATACTTCAGAAGTATAAAAATAATGCGAACTTTAAATGTTTTGCCATGTATATACAGTACTTATATAAAATTATTTTAAAGAACTTATGTAATTAGTAATTCATCTTATTAATTTTACCCCCGGAATAAGGTATTTGATTAGTCCGGATCTGGTGATAAAGAAAATAATCTCAATTATTTAGGAAGGTTATTTATTTTGTAGCAAGAAATTGCAAAAAATATAATCACCAGGAAGCTGGTAAAAAAGTCAGTTCATGCCTTTTTTTTTCTTTTTCGTCGGGAAATGCCCTTAGGCATGCCGCGAGGGAGGGGGGACTCCCCAAGCGGCTATGTGGGACTCCCTACGCCCGAAAGATGGTAAGGTTGCGTCCACCTTACCAGCAGCTCTACCCACTAAAACCTGTCGAGTGCCACCAATGCCTTTGCTGATATGCCCCAGATCTGTTGGGCAACAGGGCACCTCGACGGCTAGTCAGTCCCCCAAGGGACCGACGCCAGCTCCACAGAGGGGTTGCCACGCACAACTACGATTTTATTTTTATAAAATAAGGGACAAGCGGACAGTCGTTTCACCTGATAGTAAATGATAAGCGAAGGCGTTGCCGGCCTTTGAAATATGAGTATGGTCTTTTCTTGAAGGTCCCTAAGTCTTAGATTCTTATGTTTACATGTTCTTTACAATTTACTGGTGGGATCAGTTCAAGTCCAGTGGACTCGGCTATAAAAGTAAATAGACGATATAATAACCTACTATTTGACAGAAGCATAAGTAGATAACGGTTTATATACATGCAACCTCACTGTTTAAAATGCAACAAAATCTCCTTTTTTGTCGGTACAGTGATTACATCCCACGTATAGGTAATGGGAAGGAAGGTAGTAACTAGTAAGTAAAAAGAAAGAAAAAAATTTAGTGTCCACACCAAAAATTAAAACATAATCACAAAGTAGTTTCACTTCATCATCATCATCATCAGCCTCTATCCGTCCACTGCTGAACATAGGCCACCCTCAATAAAATAACGAATAATAATTAATTATTGCGGACAATAGAGGTAGCCACTGTTTCACCATTGCTGTAATGGTGTGGCAATTGTTGTTGCCACACCTGATTTTCAATCCTCATTGTGATTAGCAAAATCTCCTATACAATAAAAACTGCCCAGGACCTTATGCTCTCGAATGTGTTGCGCTTCATGCTCGAGAACGATGAGGCCTTACAGGTGGCGGTCACCTTCTATGAAACCGTTACCTCGCAGAAGGAGGCCGCGTAGCGGGCCACAGAGGATGACACCACGTCCATCCCGCTCAGTCGACGTAGGACGGGAGTGCGGAGGAGGCGCTACGCGCACCTCCTGTTTCCCGTCTAACGGGACTCAGGGTTAGTTGGGTACTTGCCCCGGAATCAAAGTCACGGCGTCGGCGTGGGGCCTTCAGGTTGTCGGAATTTCCCCATTTTAGGAGGAAACTCGGTCAGCTCTTTTGAGGGAACCGGTGCGAAATGCGAGGGGTGTCCGGTGTCAGTCAGATCCAGGACACTCCCCTTCAAGCGGCTGAAGGCAACTCGCAGTATTTTTAGTGCGGTATACCGGCGCCGGGGCAGGGGGGAGTTTGGTCTGCCTTTTAAAATTTAAATAATAAATTTGTGTGACGAGTGATGACGATGGCAAAGGTATAATGAAAACAAACACGAAACAACCAATCACAGGTCATATTAGGTTAGTTAAAAGAGATAGCTTTATACATACAAAATAATAAGTATTACTTTATATATGATGCGGTATTTCCCTATAGGTTTTAGTTAATTAGCAGACAGACAGACGGAGTGAAAATATATAATTTTGTCATTTCGAGAAACAAAACTTTAAAAATATTATGGAACCCTATATAATATAATAACCCTATGTAATATAATAATCCTATATAATATAATAACCCTATATAATATAATAACCCTATGTAATATAATAACCCTATATAATATAATAACCCTATATATTATAGCGTGAACTACAAAGGAAATTAACATGAGAATAATGTTTTTATCATAGATAAAGCAGTTTTTGATAACATAATAGATGCTACTAAGTCGATAGGCAACAAAGCACCGCCCAAACTAATACCTTTTAATTCGCGACAATTAATCATTATTAATCTTTTAAGATTATTAGGGAATATGTTTGATGACAAATAGACTTATCATAGCCGTTATTGAGCGGTTATGTTTTTTAATGTTAATTGGATAGGAAAATAGACACAATACACACCCACACACACAACATCTGTTTCATGGAAGAAATAAGTAGATCGATAGTAGTAGAAGAAATAGCAGACGCGAGCGTAACGCAGTGCCAACTTCACACCAGGAATATATATTGCCGTAGTAATCAATTTCTAATGCACAAGCAACGCGTCTACAGATTGTTATCTAAAGTAAAGGTAAAGTTGAAACCCTCAATCTCTACGTGTAGTAAATACCAATACTCTGGCCGCGACTGTAAACGTTGCCAAAACAGTTTCGTTTGGCATGGCATGGCAGTATCTCTACAGTGACTCTACAAGAACAGTACAAGGAATTACCTACACATTAATAAAAAATGAGATTACCTATATCGCCTAACAATATATTGCTAATATAACACGCACTTCGTTACATCTTCAGCCAATTGCATTAATAAGACAATAAACAATTTTATATCGGCTGACAAATGTATTGCTAAAATTATATCGGCTGACAAATGTATTGCTAAAATTATATCGGCTAACAAGTGCATTGCTAAGAATTTATCAGGAAACAGGAGCATTGCCAAGATTTTATCGCCTGATACCATTTATGAGATTAGATATGCAGCAAGTGCATTATTAAGCTTATATTGGGTATTTTTAGACGAATATATTATACAAGCGCATTATTAATTTTATATTGCCAGACATGAGACAAGTGCAGATAAGATTGTGTAACAAGCGCCTTGTTATGTTAATATCCGCTGACAAATGCATTGCTAAAATAATATCGGCTGACAAATGTAGTGCTAAAATTATATCGGCTAACAAATGCATTGCTAAAATCTTATCGGCTGACAATTATTGCATTGATAAAAGTATATTTGCCAAAAATCTAATACTTAGATTATGTGTGGAGATGTGTGAGATTTCTCACACATCTCCACACTCTAATGTAAATGATGAGATCTGATAAACATATATAAACAAAATTTTAATTAATTGTCCAATGCCGACTTTTGTTTCTAATATCAGATAAAACGATAAAATGACGCGTAAAGCGTTTATCTTTTGTTACCCGAATATAACGCAAATGTTTAGCCGATCTATTTATGTAGTCTTTTATTATGTAGACTGATGGTGACTGGGATTTTTGCCTTTTAATTTTTATATTATAATTTTTATGATGGTATTATGAAGAGCGTTTGGATTTTTTTCAGAAATGAACATATTATTTTTTCTACTTTTGCTCGGTACTACCTGGGCAGAGTTTTTACCGAATGGATGTCCGTCCAACTTCGGGATCCATCTTCTTCTACCTCATGAAAGTGACTGTGATAAGTACTACAGTTGCAGCAATGGACGCAAGATATTGATGTCATGTGGACCAGGAACGTTATTTGATGAAGCACGGCAGGTAAATAAAATACCTATATGATTATTATTAGCGATTTTCACGAATATCTAAGATATTACAGTGGTTAGTAAATCCCAAGGTGCGGATTCAGCACATTATTTAAATCTAGATACGAAATCTACAATCTTTACGAAATCAAAATAACTATTGTTATTTTGATTTCGTAAAGATATATATATATATATATATATATATATATAATATGTCCTGGATGGCGATGGTCTCCTTCTGCGAGGCAGTAATATCCCAGAAGGAGGCCAACGAGCAGGTAAGAGAGGCCGCCGACGAGGCCACCGGCCCGCCGATTAAGTTCGCGTAGAAAGCGCTACTAAATGCGCCTCCAGTAACGACCCTGTGCTTGTGCCGGGTCAGGATGGGAACCTGGCCCAGTCAGGCAGAACATCGTGGGACTGCTTTGTGGTTGTGGTGGCTGGGCATTCCCCCCTTACGAGGAGTAGTCTGGCTTTCGCCGAGGCCAGCCTGTCACTTAAGGTGTTCCTATTGCCTACAGATCCTGGACGGACCCTCGAAAAAGCGGCTGATATCGCTCGCAGATGGTTTATTTCGGGAAGTGCACTCCCAAATGCAAATCCCACATAGGTATAAGAGCCTTCCCGGTAACCTAGATACATACGAAATGCATTCCCCTGCGTTATAAAAAAAGTCTAGAAGATTATTTTTAATAATCAAGAGAGCAAACCTTGATTATTTAAATATAAATGACTGTTTGGTAATAGTTGTTTCTAATGGAATATCATAATAATAAGTATTTTACAAACAACCTTATTCGTATAGGTTTGCAATCATGCGCATGAGGTAAATTGTGACAGATCATCGTCAACAACAACGACGACGACGACACCATCAACTACAACAACAACTACGACACCATCAACTACAACAACTACTACGACACCATCAACTACAACAACAACTACGACACCATCAACTACGACAACTACGACCACTCCACAACCAACAACAACTCCAGAGTGGGACCCGGATTGCCCGTTAGGAGTTTACATTCTCCTACCTCATCCGACGGACTGTAGTCAGTATTATGAATGTAGCGACGGTACTAAAGTTTTGCAAAGTTGTACCAACGGAAAATACTTTGATGTGACCCGCCAGGTAATGTTATATTATTTAATACAATATGTTACACTTATACATAAATACAATACTAAATTCTTAAAAAATATTTGCCATTCCGAAAGGACATTGGTCAAATTCTCCTAATAGGGATGTTGACGGTATTCATATAAAAATATAATCTTGATGTTAATTGGTAGTTTCTATGATAGAATTCTGAAAAAATACAATATTTTTCCTTATTTTTATTTGATTAAATCAATATTTAATAAATAAAATGTTACAAAATTTAAAATAGGTCACGTGATAATAAACGGAAATGACGTCACCATTTCCTATTTAGCGAAAGCGGAAGAATATTGACGTACTTTTATACACCATTTTCCGTAAGCAGTACATATTGTAAAAACTAATTTTCAGGCGTTTTGACAGTGTACACACACATAGGCACCGTACAACAATTATAAAACTTAGAAGGAATTTTTTATTAACGACAACTAGAATCATTTTATCATTTTTACGATGTATAACAACATATGACGTCACGTGACAAGTGTTAGCGTTTTGGAGCGAAATTTAAAATGCATTATAAAATGCAAGATTTTATAGGCATTAGACGTATTTAAGCAAAAGTTAATAATATTTACGCCTCTAATAGATATTTATAAATGATTTATAAACATTTATGAAAAATGTCAACATCCCTATAATCAGCACCCACGCCACCCTAACTAAAATTAATAGTTTATTTTTCAATTAAGAACACAACCATCACAATCTACGGACGCTTAAAACATTGAACGATTTAAAAAGTATAATGCGGGATATCATATACAAATATGGGCCCCATTGGGTTACGAGTTTATTTTTTAAATTTTTTGAGAGCTGGATTCGAGTCCTTCGCTCTTAGAGCATACAGTTTAACTGTACAATTTTTTACTTATTACACTAAAACAATATTATATTATAAATAAAATCTTCTACACTTATATGTACGTAGATAATGTCGTGATATCGAGCTCCGCGAAATAAAAGTGAAAACATGGTAAATATCCCGTTTTAAATCATTTTATAATATATACTATACTAATATTATAAAGCTGAAGAGTTTGTTGTTTTGAAAGCGCTAATCTCAAGAACTACTGGTCCGATTTGAAAAATTCTTTCAGGATTAGATAGCCCATTTATCTAGAAAGGCTATAGGCTATAAAACCTCACGCTGTAACTATTGGGAGTTAAGTAACGCGGACGAAGCTGCAGGCAACAGCTAGTTCGGTATATTTCTGATAAACTTATAATGGAAGTAAATAGTAGTAAGACGGATCACATTTATTAAATCTAACTAGAGGCGCCCCGCGGTTTCGCCCGCGTACTTCCCATTTCCGTGGGAGTACAGGGATAACATATAGCCTATAATATGTTATTCTGATGTATAAGCTATGTTATTGTAAAGTTTCATTAAAATCCATGCAGTAGTTTTTGCGTGAAAGAGCAACAAACACACATTTATACATTCTTACAAATTTTCGCGTTTAAAATATTAGTAAGATTATTATAGAAGGATGAGATCTTCAAGGCTCGATTGTTTGTTGTTGGCATTTTAAACCTGTAAATTAAATTACATGGAGTGACAATATTACTATAGTCTTTCCAGGTACTCAATGTGCTTTACTTTACAGGTTAGGTGAGTGTTAGAGGTTTCGATAAGTTGAAATGGAGTGAATATAAAGAATCAAATTCCATAAACATAATTAATATTATTACAGATTTGTGATTGGCCAGAAAATGTTACGTGTCATGGAGATGTAGACAATGGAGGATCTGATGATGAGAGCAATGAAAATACTTTATTACCAAATGGTTGCCCAGCGGATTTTCATGTTCACAGACTGTTGCCGCATGAGTACGATTGTTCAAAATTCTATTATTGCACTTTTGGATTGAAAGTAGAAAGGGAATGTAGTGCCGGATTACATTTTAATGCGAAGCTGGAGGTGAGTTAACTATAAAATAAGATAATATGTGATTGAGCATGGACTTTAAAGGAAATATGGTATCCTTGTTTCACTAATTATGTAAATTCTCTGTCTGTTACCAGCTGCAGGCTGTCTGAAATACTATATGTCAACTCAGTTGATTTTAAATTGATATACTGCCATCCATAAAGTGGTAGGTAGGTAGTGGTATGAGTTAAATTTTTCGAGCAATCCTAATATGCCCTTTTCCAAGACTTACTTCATCTGACGACTCACATATCCAATTATTAAGTTATGGGGGTAAAGATTCAGATGACACTTAACCATTTATGTATAAAATACATAAAATTTAAAAAAAAGACAAAATACAAATGTATGTATTACATTACATTTATATATCATTATTGTAAGCGTGAACTTATACAATAAATTGGTCATTTTAGGTATGTGATTGGCCATGGCAAGCTGGTTGTGAAAATAGAAGTGATGAAAACAGCGATCAAGATAAAGATAGTATTGAAACAGAGGAAAATGAGGACAGTTATGAATCTGGTGAAACCAAAGAAGCCGAGGATGATGATATCGAAGTATTACCAAATGGATGTCCGGCTGATTTCGGTATACATCTGCTGCTACCGCATGAAACTGATTGTACCAAATTCTACTATTGCAATTTTGGTGAGAAAGTGGAAAGGGATTGTAGTTCGGGGACACATTTTGATCCTATATTACAGGTCTGTATACTTTTTGCCTGAATATTAAAAAAGCAGCATTGTCTTTTTATAAATTTGGTATAATAGTGAATAAAAATATATTTAGTAATTAATTGATCCTACATCATAAATTCACGTCATAAAAAAACTCGCCTGTAAGTGATACAATGGTACATACAATTTTTTTATAATTTATTATAAAAGATTATTGTAATTGCTTTTGTTTAAATAATGATTTAACAGGACAAATAATGATTTTAGATCCAAATATAAAAGTTTCATTCTGTTTTACAGGTTTGTAACTGGCCATATGCTGTCAACTGTACCTTGACAGAATCAACTACGCCGATAGAAAATGAAGAAAATACATCGAGCATAACAACGACAGTCAGCTCTGAAACAACTACAACCAAGCAAGAAATAGAACAAGAAACGACAGAGGAATATAATACCGATGCTACATCAACAATACAAACCACTCTACCCAGTGAAGTCTCAACAGGTTCTTATACAACAAGTGAAGATGAAACTACAACGGTCACTCTTAGTACTGAATCAGCAAATACAGAAGATGACACGACTGGTGACTATACAACTGCTAGGGACTTCTCTACTACTGTTGATTCGATCACAGATACTTCTACTACAAATGAGTACACAACTGTAACGCACTCGACAGGATCACTTGAGCATACCACAACCGATAATCAAACAACGCTCAATATAACTACAACAGATTCAATAAGTACAAGTAGAGACACGACATACTATTTTACAACCCCAAGTGATATAATTTCTACAACCGAATCTATCACAGCTACGACAACAACAAAATATTTTACAACTCCAACAGAAACAACGGAACCTTCTGTGCAGTCAACCTCTGCTGACCACACTACGCAATATAGTGATATAACTACGGAAAACGATCCAAAAACAGAATCAACAATTCCGGTACAAACCGAAACAGACGGTGACACAACTCAAAACGGAGGTAGTACAACTATCGAATCTGAAATCACTTCGACAACATCAAGAGATTCTACAACAGCAAAAGAAACCACATGGCCTGTAGATATCACAACACAAGATTACGTTACACAAAGTGATGGAACTACGACTAGTAACCCCGTAACAAATTCGACATTTACAGAACAAACAACGACAGAATATTATACTACTCAATGGAGCAGTAACACAACTGATGAAAATGATATAGTTTTTACATCCACAAGTGACTTCACAACGACAAAAGAAACCACTGTTCCGGATGAAATCCCTACAGAATATTATACAACAACGAGTGACGATGAAAGAACGACGGCGATTGTGAGTACTGAATCAACTTATACAGAAGATGACAACACTGGTGACTATACAACTACTAGGGACTTCACTACTACTGTTGATTCAATTACAGCAACTTCTACTACGAAGGAGTATACAACTGTAATGGACTCGACAGGATCATCTGAACATACTACAACCGATCATCAAACAACGCTTAACGATATAAGTACAACAGATTCAATAAGTACAGGTAAAGTCACGACAGACTATTTTACAGCCCCAAGTGATATAACTACCGAATATATCACAGCTTCGACAACAAAAAAAGATTTCACAACTCCAACAGAAATAACAGAACCTTCTGCGCAGTCAACGTCTGCTTACCACACTACACAATATAGTGATACAACTACGGAAAACGATCCAAAAACAGAATCAACAATTCCGGTACAAACTGAAACAGACGGTGACACAACTCAAAACGAAGGTAGTACAACTATCGAATCTGAAATCACTTCGACAACAACAAGAGATACTACAACAGCAAAAGAAACTACATGGCCTGTAGATACCACAACACAAGATTACGTTACACAAAGTGATGGAACTACGACAAGTAACCCCGTAACAGATTCGACATTTACAGAAAAAACAACGACAGAATATTATACTACTCAATGGAGCAGTTCTACAACTGATGAAAATGAAACAGTTTTTACAACCTCAAGTGACTCTACAATGACAAAAGAAACCACTGTCCCTAATGAAATCCCCACAGAATATTATACAACGAATGACGATGAAAAAACGACGGTGATTGTTAGTACTGAATCAACTTATACAGAAGATGACAGCACTGGTGACTATACAACTACTAGGGACTTCACTACTACTGTTGATTCAATTACAGCAACTTCTACTACGAAGGAGTATACAACTGTAATAGACTCAACAGGATCATCTGAACATACTACAACTGATCATCAAACAACGCTCAACGATATAAGTACAGCAGATTCAATAAGTACAGGTAAAGTCACGACAGACTATTTTACAACCCCAAGTTATATAACTACCGAATATATCACAGCTTCGACAACAAAAAAAGATTTCACAACTCCAACAGAAATAACAGAACCTTCTGTGCAGTCAACGTCTGCTTACCACACTACACAATATAGTGATACAACTACGGAAAACGATCCAAAAACAGAATCAACAATTCCGGTACAAACCGGAACAGACAGTGATACAACTCAAAACGGTAGTAGCACAACTATCGAATCTGAAAACACTTCGACAACAACAAGAGATTCTACAACAGCAAAAGAAACTACATGGCCTGTAGATACCACAACACAAGATTACGTTACACAAAGTGATGGAACTACAACAAGTAACCCCGTAACAGATTCGACATTTACAGAACAAACAACGACAGATTATTATACTACTCAATGGAGCAGTTCTACAATTGATGAAAATGAAACAGTTTTTACAACCACAAATGATTCCACAACAACAAAAGAAACCACTGTTCCTAGTGAAAGCCCTACAGAGTATTATACGAGTGAGAGTGAAACAACGACGGTTATTTTTAGTACCGAATCAACAAATACGACTACAACGGGCGTTATTACTACTGAATCAATGACTGTTACATCAACGGTACAAGAACCGTCAACGACAGAGACGACGGAAACAACTACAGCAGGTTTATGTTCATCTAAAGACTTCGAAAATATACCACATCCAGAATTATGCGATTCATATTATATGTGTCTTGGTGGTGTCGCGATACAACTATTTTGTCCTGAAGGGGAAGAATTTCATCCAGATATACAGGTAATAAATTTAATATATTGATTAAAAAACTAAAAACATGCTTTAATAGCAAACCGAACTAATAATTAGAAAATATTTTTTAATAGAAGAATTAAATGGATTAACCAAAAACTGGGTCATCTGGGGACGTCCCGTGGTAAGTTCAAGAAGAACTTGTGTTACGAGTAACAGACAACGGAAATATATTTAATAATATTATACTTTACATATATTTAAGATTTTTATGATATAATACACAAATTTAATATACATCCATGACCCAGGAACACAGAAAATATTTTTGTTCCCTGGCGGGATTCGAACCCGCAACCTCCGAATTGAGCGCCAACGCCCTTACCATTGAGCCACAGAGGTCGTCGAATATAATCACCACTGATAACACAGTAATATTGCCATTGTTTAAAAAAATATATTACTAAAAAAACGGAACCGAATGTGACAATGATGATTCTATCGACTGACGTATGCATGGGTACCAATACTAATTCTTCTAATTTTAGTTCGGTATGTTATGTTATGTAAAGATAATGTTTAAAGTTTCTGTTACTTAGATATATAGATAGATAGATACAGGTAAAGCTAATAAAAGCGTGAAAAAAATTGGCCATCGTCGTTATGATGTAATTATAAGAATTCATAATTACCTACGTAATAAAAATCTATACCGGATAATGACGCCATAATGGTATGCGCTGTCATGAGTAAGAGACTGGTCTTACTGTGTAACAACACACATAATAATTATGTACATTCACCATTATTAATGTACACAACTCAAGGCTTGCCTTGGCAATTTGTCATTCAAAAAAATACTCTGTTTGTACTATTTTGAATAAAAAAAACTTTGATTTGATTTGATTTACCTACTATGCAGATATTTGTAAACAGTAAAATAATTTCTCCGTGGTGAATTGCAGCTGGGCTTTTCCTGGCTGCTCTCTTTTTTTGACTCCCTGAATTCTTCTAATAAAATTCGTCGTGGGTCCCAAAGCAGTCTTAATGTATCCTTCAGGGCCCTTGAGATCGTATTAAAGGGTAATTTTGGTGGTTATCGCTGCCGACCCTAGCTACACAGAAGTAGCAGTGGTGGGCCTGGCCTGTAAAAAATGAATGTGCCATGCCGTTGGCTGTCACGGCATTAGTGTCAAATTTACTGCCAAGACATGCAAATACAAGTTTGACATCAAAAATGCATGCAATGCAATAAAAACAATTAACTAGAAACAATTTGGTTAATTAAAATTATAACTTTTACTTAATAATCTGGTCTTAAATATTAATTTAACAAGTTTCTAACTTCTTACTTAGTTTATTATAATAAGATTTAATAAACTAAGTGCTCACTAATAATCGTCATTTCAGCAATGCCAAGAAATATCGGATTATGGTTGTTTTGCTAGCCAAAATCGAACAACAATCCAACCTACAACTATTGACATGAGTGATTTGACGTCAACGGAAAAAGCGACTTCAACTCAGTCAGAAATAACAGAAGAAAGTAGTTACGAAAATACAGATTCTACAACTATTTCAACTAAATACACTACTTCACAAGATACAACAGATTCCACATCCAGTGCTATGTCATCAACCTATGTATCAGAAGTGACTACTGAAAATATAGTAATTACGTCAACAGATACATCGTACAATCCTTATAGTACTGATTCAACCGAATCAATTCAGACATCGACGGAGGGTTCTATGTATTCTTCAACCGAATCAAAAACAACTGTGGATACATTGGAAACTAGCACAAATGAAATATCGAATACAATGTCAACAGAACATTCTACTACTTTAGCATCTGAAACTACAACACCATCTATATGCCCTCCAGGTTTCTTTGGAAACATACCACATCCAGAAACATGTAATTCCTATTACATGTGTCTCGACGGTGTTGCAATACATCTTTACTGTCCTGATGGCGAAGAGTTTGATTCAAATACTGGCGTAAGTAGTTACTAATATTTTATAGTTATATTTAAATTTTATTTTGCATCAAAATGGGTAGAATATTTAAACTAATTAAAACGGAATCTTAGCTTAAATAAAGTCCTAGAATAATTAGTACCAAGACATTTTCAGTCAGGTTTTGTGCAAAGGACATCAGAGATCCATCATCAATCTATATAAAACGTCAAGGGAAATCTGTGTACTCTGTGCAGAGTGAGTTTTGGCATTGAGCGAGTTTATGTGGAGAAGTGTATGTATAATTATTGTGTCCATTAGTTTTGCTTTTGTATGACGATTTCATAAAAATTCAGGTACATAGGTAGATATGTTTTATTTATATCGATCGAGATTGAAGTACTGAGCTTCTCTATAGACATTTTATTTTTATTTTATTAGGATAGCTAACAGCAGATATAACACAGACAGTTTAAAAATAATTTAGATGCCCAAAAGCCATTAAAAAGTTACCATATGTAAACAACAATAGGAAACTAAAATAAAAAAATAAACTAAAAATAGCAAACTGAACAAAAAATTTGAAAATAATTGTCAATAGAAGAATTAAATGGGTTAACAAAATGAATAAATGATATTGTAATTACATATGTATACGATATATAATATGATATATATAATATGATAAAAGAAAATTAAAAAAAAATGAAAGATCATTTTTTATTAAAAAAAACGTAGGTACAAAACTTTTTTACACATGAAGTTAAGACCTATAAAGTACTTACAATTATTTAAAAACCCATTAACTTACATTTTGATATTTAGTTTTGGCCAACAATATTCTAATAATAGTAACGATAATAGTATAATTATTTATTTTTTATTTCTTCTAAAATTATGTATTCTTATCACCAATTGGACACGATGTGATATGAATGAAAAAAATGAAGGTATTATGTTCTGTACTTATCGTACACATTACACCTTCATTCATCACAAGCAGCGTAATCACGTGCACTTATCTTCTTCATCCATGCCAGAGTGATATCTATTGGAATAATTTTAAGTGAAAGAGTACGTTAAATGTTCTGGTCACTTTCATTCGACATGATTATCTATTTTACTTCGTACATAACTCCTTCATCATATGTTATTTCTAAAACTAAGCTTAATACCCAAAGTTTTAAGGTCTAATATGATTTATAGACACATAACACGAAGCATTCAATGTAAAAAATCTAAAATATCAAAAATGCTACATGACCCCTTCATGTCTTTAATTGTTACCTCCAATAAGAATACTATTCAATCGGTAATTTGTATGTGAAAAAGGAATGTGAAGTGGTTTATAGGTTAAGTATGAGATGCCTGCAGGGAGACGTTGATAGTGTGTCACGATTGTGGCGCGGCGGTGGACTCAGCCCAGCACACACTCAGGTGTGCTCGAGATGGGCGCTGCTGCGTCACAGTCTGACATCAGTCATCGGAGGGGACTTGTCTCTGCCGAGCGTCATCACCGCGATGCTCGGTGACGACGAGTACTGGACGGCGATGGTATCCTTCTGCGAGGCATTAATGTCCCAGAAGGAGGTCGACGAGCGGGTGAGAGAGGAGGCCGCCGACGAGGCCTCCTCCCGCGGGCGACGAACGGGGGTGCGTAGGAGGCGCTATTTAATGCGCCTCCAGTAACGCCCCTGTATTCGTGCCGGGCTCAGCATGGGAACCTGGGTCTGTATGGCACCACGTCATGGGGACTGCTTAGTAGCGGCCGGGCAGTCCCCCCCTACGAGGAGTAGTCTGACTTCGCCGGGGCCAGCTTGTCGCTGGGGTGATCCTGTCCGTTGCCTGCATATCCGAGACCCTCATAAAGCGGCTGAAGGCACTCGCAGTGGTTTTAGTTAATGTGGGCACTCCCAGGAGCGAGTTCCACATTGGGTCAGGATCTACCCGAAGATCCTGGCTGCATTCATAAGGATTTCCCTGCGAAAAAAAAGAAGGTCAAGTATGATATAAACGCGTTGGTATTTTAAAACTAACTTTGCTAAGCAGATCTGGAAAATCAATTATTCCTCTATTTTTAAATATTTTGGACATGCGGGTAACAAAACCTAATGCCCTAGATGACTTATTAGTAAGTAATAGATATAATATGATTATCAAATTTCAATTTGTTATCAATTAAAACTCCTAGGTCTTTAGCTAATTGTAGATTTGGCAAAGTCAAATTTTTGTTTACGTATATTACGTTACATAAGGTTATATTCATAAATAAGGTACAGGCTTCCTGTAAAACTTCCAGGTGTAAAACCAATATGTACATAAATACATACAATATAATCCCCAATATAATGGCGTAGAAACGACAGAGTTGCGCCGATAACTAAAACAAATACGACATTTGGATTAAGACACTATAAAACACTATCTGGACATCTTTTAAATAATAAAATTATAATAAAAAACACAGAACTTGAATATATCCTCTACCATATCGGAAGTGTAAAAAGACTATTCAGGCTTGGCTCCTATCTGAATCATGCATTTAACAACCATAACAAACACACACACAAACGCGCGCGAGAACGCGAGTACGCTCGCACACGTACTTACGCACACGCACGCATGCATGCACACACCCACGCACTTATACCAAATATATTTTATTTCACTTGTTTTTTTTTTTTTACTTTATTTGTTTGAAAGTATGTTGTGTTTCGGAGAGAAGGGCAATACAGGCATTATAATTACTGGCACCGAGACTTAACATCTTTTGTCTCAGGATAGGCAACACATAATTTAGTTGCCTGGGCTCGTTCCAGGTTTACTAGTTTATATTCATGGGCGACGTTCACCACTTACCATCAGGTGGTACGTTTGCCTATCCAACTAACATAAAAAATAAAACTTTGCTCATTATCAATGTCTTTTTATTTGGTTAACTGTTTACATTTGTTAGAGTCCTTCTCCCCACCATGGTTCAGGCCTCGACGTGGCGGTGGGGCTCAGCAGCCTAGAGTGAGCCCAGCACCTTGAGCGAAGGTAATTGAGCCGAGGGGTCTCTTTGTACCCCTCTTATAAGAAGAGGGGACAAAAGAGCAGGGGGCAAGGGGCGAGGACGGGAACCTCACCCCATTCTACTATCCCACGTTGGGAGAGGTTGTTCTTTGGTGCGGGACAACCCCTCTATGGAGGTGGCGTCGTTCCCTTGTGGGGCTGACTAGCCGTCGAGGTGCCCTGTTTGCTCATTAGATTCGTGGTACCTCACCAAAGGTGGCATTGATGGCACTGGCCGGGTTTTAGTGGGTAGAGCTGCGTCCACTTACCAGCTTTCGGGCGCAGCGAGTCCCACATACCCGCGTGTGGAGACCCACTCCCCCGCGGGATTCCTCAGAGCATATCCTGGCTTTAAAGAAAAAAAAAAGAGTCAGTGCTTCTGTCACAAGTATCTCATGATACTTACTAGGTGGATCTCCATCTTTGCTTACTTTGTACAAATTTATTTGATATTAAAGAATTATGTAGTATTAGTACTACAGCCTGAGATCTATTTTTAATATAAGAAGTTACAATCTGAATAGGTGACCTATTCAGATTGTAACTTCTTATACTTCTTATACAGGCAGCTATAAAATATATAAAAGGTATTGCATACACTTTTTATTCTATTGATTTCCGTTTGAAAAGTTTAAAATATTTTTTTTAGCTATGCATACCAATATCAGAAAACGGATGCAACGCGTCAAAAGATCAAACAACTTCAACTACAACTGCTGCTGGTGACATTAATGTGACTACTACAGAAAAATATACACTTCAGACTGAAACCTATTCAACAACTGTTGGAGAAACTGAATTTTCAACACCTTTCACACATACTGAAATCACTGAAAATCCAAATATTTCAACATCAACAGATGATAACATTGATATATCTACCGAAACCGACAAGCTAACTACAGACGAAGATACTTTAACTACGGAGAGACCCTCTACAAGCGATAAACTGACAACAACGTCAGAATATTATGAAACAAGTACTTCAATTGACGGCTCGGAAGCTACTCAAGATGTTACATCTACAGATGTGACCGAACCGATAAGAACAACAATAACAAATACTCCTGTAACTTCAGAAAAAACGACAGTCTTATTTCCTTCAACGATATTTTCCACAACAACAATTAATGACAAAACGGAATCCTTAGAAACATCATCACAAATAACACAATCTACTAAACTTCCAATAACAAGTGTTACGACCGAAGAAATAGCCACAATAACAGATACAACTAAAATACAAACAACTATGAATGAAAACCAATCTACAACAGTCGTATTGGACAGCTCGACCACCATAAAAGACACCACAATAACAACTACATTGGGACCAGAAACAAGTACAGCCTCCATATGCCCGCCAGGTTTCTTTGGTAACGTACCACATCCAGAAGTATGTGATTCATACTATATGTGTCTCGGCGGTACTTTTATACATCTGTATTGTCCTAGTGGAGAAGAATTCAATCCAAGTACAGAGGTAAGAATTTTGACTACATATAATGCATCTTATGAATATTAGATAGGATTTTAGTAGGCCTTGAGAGTATAACATACCGAAATATATAATATATTTTTTTTAGTTTCGCCTCCATTAAAATTGATTATTTTATAATTCCAAATAGATTGTGACGTAAAATATTTTATTATTGTGTAAAATATATTCTTGAAGAGTTTTTATATTTACCCTTTAAAACCTCTAGAATTTTTACAATTATTATTATTATTTATTAATTATTTATTAATAATTAGGCCATTGGTATGAAATGGCTTACAATATAATTTAAAAAAGATGTACCAATCCTTATCCTTGACGTTATTTCTACTGCTTACTTTATGGGTCTGATTGGTAACCATATACTTTAATTCATCAGAGCTGATACTGATTAACTTTCTTGCATTATCTCCTAGTTATTTGTTATTTAGTATATGTTAATCGAGTGATCGATCAATCAACATATATTAAATATAAGAAACATTATTAAAGAAGCAGTATGCAGTTTCGGGACGTGAGCTGGTGATTACGCTGACAGGCATCGATTTCCTTCTATTTATTTTATTTTATTTGAATTTTATAGCAATGCGAGGACATTTCTGAAAATGGTTGTTTTGCTAGCAGAGGACAAACCACGCTTTCACCGACTAGTAATGGAATTTATACTACAGCTGAAACTGATATAACACAAGAATCAGGTATTGGATCTACAAATGATATGGGGAGTATAACCAGTGACTCATCGCAAACATCAACAGACAATTTATATACTACAGAAACTTCACTTTCCTCAGAAACTACTGAAGATGATACAAATACATCTACAGTAGGATCAATCACGTCTGATAATGTTCACACACCTACTATAGGTGTGACATCAGAGTCTTCCAGTATAACTACAACAAGTCACGCTACAACAGATAAAGATATTGTAACAACGGATAGTGATACTACAAATGAAATAAACACACCAGAAACTACTACGCCAACAACTCAGGAACATATTTCTTCGACTGATACTACTACAGAAAATTCGATGACAACTTTAGGGAGTACTCAAGAAACTAATGCAACCGAATCTATTTCAATATCGGATATGACTACCTCATCGTTGAATGACCAAACAACATCACAAACTACTTTGAACGGAAGCGAATCTACTATGACCGAAATATATGATACAATATCAACGAAGATACCATCTGAAATAACAACCCCAGGGCCCACAGAAACTGCTACAGAATCCATATGTCCACCAGGTTTCTTTGGTAATATAGCTCATCATGATGAATGTGATTCATACTATATGTGTCTCAGTGGTACAGAATTTCATTTATACTGCCCCTCTGGGGAAGAATTCAACCCAACAACAGAGGTGAGAAAATTAACTTTATTTAGTAATTAAGTTATGTATATTTAATCTGAAAATAAAGCTTCCAGAATTTTCATTCGACAAATGACAACAGCCTAAACTGTCTTCAAGACGAAGATGACCCGCTTTTCTAGTCATCGATTTATTTATTTTTTATTATATTGTCAGCCAGTTTTTTTTTAAATATTTATTATTAAATGCACCGATTACTTACTTGCCGTTAATTCTACTGTTTAGTTCGAGAGTGGCATAGGAAACCGTAAACTTTAATTTATCAGAGCTCTCTTAAGGTTGAACTAGTCGATGGCGCGAACTCTAACAAAATGATTGCTATCTCACCTGACACAAAGCGCGAACATGTGTGCTAGAATGAAATGCACGATGATTCATTCCGAAAATGTCCTTTTAGCAAAAGAGTTATTATAGATAAACTAATAAGTGTATCTTTTCAAAATAAATTTATTTTATCCTTTGAATAACTAACCTATATCTGTAGGGGCTTTATTTTAGAGCTTTCGTGCTCGGTATACTATTTATTTACGCCCAAAGTTGGACTAAAATCAGTGTTGAAACACGAAAGTTTAGAAGCTTGTAATTTTTTAAATGTATATTTTTTTTCGATTTTGAGTGTATGTACTCAAAATCGTACACATAGATGACGACGAGATCAATTTATATTATACTTAGTTTTTCATGGTCAACGTCAAACATTGTAGTAATTACTGTTCTGCGTTTGTATGTTAAGATGAGCGACTTGTGTAACCTTAAGAGAAGCCCAGCCCAATATGAGCATCTAAACTATGGTAGTTGTCACGCTTCTACAACAATCTTTAATAGTGATAACTTTTTGTTTTTAAACTCCTAGTTACATTGACATTTAGCAAAAGTTAATCGATCGGTCAATATTAATTAAATATAAGAAACATTGTAAAAGAAGCAGTCCATAGTTTCGGGACGCGAGCTGGTGATTACGATGACAATCATCGATTTCTATTTATTAATTATATTTTATTTGAATTTTATAGCAATGCGAGAACATTTCTGAAAATGGTTGTTTTGCCAGCAGAGGACAAACCACGCTTTCACCGACTAGTAATGGAATTTATACTACAGCTGAAACTGATATAACACAAGAATCAGGTATTGGATCTACAAATGATATGGGGAGTATAACCAGTGACTCATCGCAAACATCAACAGACAATTTATATACTACAGAAACTTCACTTTCCTCAGAAACTACTGAAGATGATACAAATACATCTACAGTAGGATCAATTACGTCTGATAATGTTCACACACCTACTATAGGTGTGACATCAGAGTCTTCCAGTATTACTACTACAAGTCACGCTACAACAGATAAAGATATTGTAACAACGGATAGTGATACTACAAATGAAATAGATACACCAGAAACTACTACGCCAACAAAACAGGAAAATAATATTACTTCGACTGAAACTACAACAAGAAATTCGTTGACAACTTTAGGGAGTACTCAAGAAACTAACGCAACCGAATCAATTTCGACATTGGATATGACTACCTCAACGTTGAACGACCAAACACCATCACAATCTACTTTCAGCGGAAGCGAATCTACTACGACTGAAATAGATGGTACAATATCAACGAAGATACCATCTGAAATAACTACCCCAGGGCCCACAGAAACTGCTACGCCATCCATATGTCCACCAAGTTTCTTTGGTAATATAGCTCATCCTGATACATGCGATTCATACTATATGTGTCTCGGTGGTACAGAATTTCATTTATACTGCCCCCCTGGGGAAGAATTCAACCCAACAACAGAGGTGAGAAAATTAACTTGTATTTGTAATAATAATTAAGTTATGTATATTTTAAGGGCCGTCCGTTAATCATGTGATGTTTTTTTTTAGCATTTTTAAACCCTTGGTGATACATGGTAAGGTTTAAGACTACCCCTCCCCCTTACCATAAATCACTTGTATTTTTTAGTACCTTCAATCAAAGAAGTGAATCGGTGTCGGGTAGTGTCGGGTTACTCTAGCTCTAGGGTCTGTGGCTAGATTTGTGACGGGTGTTGGGTTGTCGTAAAACTGCCCATAAAAATTCTCGATTTGCCCTATCAGCTCGGGCTTGGATGAAACTATCATGCCGTCCTCGCTCCTCAGCTTAGGCATTTGGCTTTGGCCAATACATATCAGATCCCTGGCAAACACCTTCGAGCCCGTGTTGCGCTCAATAGCCTCTTCAATACTGTTAGTATTGAATTGGCATATATCGCGCTTCAGAGACTTCGAGATCTGTCTATTGAGCTGCCTATAGCGACAAGCATCACCGGGAGATTGCAGAAAAATAAATTCACGTGATATATTACCCCCCCCCCTCTGTGATATTTCGTGATGTGTCCCCCCCCCCCTTCGAGCCTCACGTGATTAATGGACGGCTCCTTATTAGAAAATTGAGCTTTAAGCATTTTCATTCGACAACTGACAACACCTTAAACTGATTTCAAGATGAAGATGATCCGCTTTTCTAGGCATCTATTTCTTTTTTTTTATTACATTGTCAGCCATTGGTATGACCAGATGCACCGATCACTTACTTGACGTTATTTTACTGTTTAGTTTATGAGTGGAATTGGTAACTGTAAACTCTAAATTATCAGAGCTCTCTAAATAGAACACCCATATTAGCATCTAATCTATGGCGGTTAAGACGTTTTTACAACAATGTTTGATACTGATAAACTTTTTTGCATTATCTCCTAGTTATTTGTCATTTCATCATCATCATCAGCCTTTATACGTCCAATGCTGAACATAGGCCTCCTTCCATTTGTTATTTAGCGTAAGTTAATTGGTCGATCAACATTTATTCAACATAAGAAACATTCAAGAAAACTCCTAGTTACATTTACATTTAGCAAAAGTTAATCGATCGGTCAACATTAATTAAATATAAGAAACATTGTAAAAGGAGCAGTCCGCAGTTTAGGGACGCGAGCTGGTTATTACGATGACAATCATCGATTTCCTTTTATTAATTATATTTTATTTGAATTTTATAGCAATGCGAGAACATTTCTGAAAATGGTTGTTTTGCCAGCAGAGGACAAACCACGCTTTCACCGACTAGTAATGGAATTTATACTACAGCTGAAACTGATATAACACAAGAATCAGGTATTGGATCAACAGACAATTTGTATACTATAGAAACGTCACAAGCCTCAGAAACTACAGAAGAAGAAATTAATACATCTACCGTAGGATCAATTACGTCCGATAATCTTTACACACCTACTATAGGGGTGACATCAGAGTCTTCCAGTATTACTACAACAAATCACGCTACAACCGATAAAGATATAGTAACAACGGAAAGTGATACAACAAATGAAATACACACACCAGAAACAACTAAGACAACAACTCAGGAACATATTTCTTCGGCTTCAACGTTGAACGACCAAACAACATCACAAACTACTTTGAACGGAAGCGAATCTACTTCGACGAAAATAGATGGTACAATATCAACGAAGATCCCATCTGAAATAACAACCCCAGGGCCCACAGAAACTGCTACAGAATCCATATGTCCACCAGGTTTCTTTGGTAATATAGCTCATCCTGATATATGTGATTCATACTATATGTGTCTCGGTGGTACAGAATTTCATTTATACTGCCCCACTGGCGAAGAATTCAACCCAACAACAGAGGTGAGAAAATTAACTATAATTAATAAGTAAGAAGTATATTTTTTCTGAAAAATAAAGCTTTAAGCATTTTCTTGAGACAACTGACAATAGATAAAACTAATTTCTAGACGACGATGACCGGCTTTTCTAGTTAGCGATTTTGTTTATTTATTATTAGAGTCCGACCGAAACTCGTTTTCCGGCCGAAATCAAAACCGAAACCGAATATTCGGCCGTGGCTTCAGTTTCGGCCGAAACCGAAACCGAAACTCACGTGGTCAAGTATAAAATTCCTGAAATTTGGTGCATTTTACCCATTATTCTGCATTAATTAGGACATGAAATGGAAACACAGTATATCAATATTGTTGTAATCATTTATTTTATATAATATATAAAAATATGAATAATATTTTTATTATTTTTTAAAATTAAGTTCTCATAGCAAAATGTTTATCAGTTATCAATAATCAAATGACTAATTGTTACTGTTTAATTAAATACTAATTATTAGTATTTTGAAATCTTATTAATTAATACTTTGGTTTGTATTTTTACTTAGAAGAATCATCAATCTCTTTTAGGTACCTCTTATATAAAAATAATAATTACTATAATTACACTCTTAGTTCCAGTCTCAACAAAGATAATCAAATCATTTATAATTAACAAAAATACCTAGATCACAATTAGTAGGACAGTCATACTTACATTTAGAATTAAGTAACTCACTACTAAACTACAGTAAACATTTAAATTGAAAACAGTTTTAAAAACTTTTAAATATTTAGGGTTATTAGGGTTACTTTTTTGGTTTTTCGTATTATTAATATTCATAATTAAAAGTCTTATATTGTACACCAAGAAAAGCAGTTTGTCTACGTTTTCGCCACGTAAATTATTGCCCCGATCCGAGAATATTTGGCCAGCAGCACTGATTAGCTGCTCACTCGGGACACTGGTAGGTAGAGCTGAAAAGTATTTTAAAACTGCACTTCTCAATATAGGGTATGGACTGCAGTTCTAATAACTGTATATGTCAGCATTGCGTTGTAATCAACGCAATGCTGACATATACAGTTATTCTTAAAGATTCAGTCTTACCTGTTGGAGCCATTATTAAATGGCTCCGACAGGTAAGACTGAATCTTTTCTTTCTGTATATGTACCTTTACCTTACCTTTACCTTTACCTTTCTGTGTATGTGTAACTGTATATGTCAGCATTGCGTTGTAATCAACGCAATGCTGACATATACAGTTATTCTTAAAGATTCAGTCTTACCTGTTGGAGCCATTATTAAATGGCTCCGACAGGTAAGACTGAATCTTTTCTTTCAGAAAGTGTTTTATGTCTTCAGATTCTGTGGTCTCTGTTTGACTAGACGTATTTTCGTGCACATCTCTCTCTTTTTCTGTTTCTGTTGCTACAGCGCTATCCGAACGGCGCACGACAATTCCCGAACAGGGCCGCCAGCGTCCGCCAAAGCGTTGTCTCGAGAAAAGAAGCTAGGCAAGCGTGCACGACAACTTCCGAAATCAGTTTCGGTTTCGGCAAAAGTTTCGGCCAATTTTGGCCGAAACCGAAACTGCCGCCGAAACTTGATTTTTGGCCGAGACTCGGCCGAAACCGAAACCGAACTTTCGGTCGGACACTATTTATTATATTGTCAGCTATTGGTATGGCCAGATGCACTAACTATCTACTCACTTGACGGTATTTCTACTGTTTAGTTTATGAGTGGAATTGAAAAACTCTCTAAACAGAAGCCCAGTATCGGCATCTAATCTAGTGCGGTTAACACGCTGCACGCGCTGTTATCACAAACTTTGATACTGATTAACTTTTTTTGCATTGTCTCATAATTATTTGTCGTAGCACAAGGTAATCAATCGATCAATTTTTATTAAATATAAGAAGCAGGCTGCAGTTTCGGGACGCGAGCTGGTGATGACAATGACAATTATCAATATTCTTTTATTATATATTTTTAAATTTTATAGCAATGCGAGGAGATTTCTGAAAATGGCTGCTTTGCCACCAGAGGACAAACCACATTTTTACCAACTACTACTACTACTATAGGAACTTATACTACAGATGAAATAGATATAACGCAAGAAGTGGGTACTGGATCTACAAAAGATATCGAGAGCATAACCAGTGACTCACCGCAAATATCAACAGACAATGTATATGCTACAGAAACTTCATTCGCATCAGAAGCTACTGAAAATAATATAATTTCATCTACAGTAGTATCAATTACGTCTGATAATGTTCATACACCTACTATAGAGGTGACATCAGAATCTTCTATTAATACTACAACAAGTCACGCTACAACTGATATAGGTATCGTTACAACGCAAAGTGATTCTACTACGAAAACAACCCAGGAACATGTTTCTTCGACTAAGACTACTGCGTCACACATCACGTCAATTACATTGCCTGATGGTCTAGAGACAACTGAATATACTACTTCTGGAGAGAACGAGTACACGTCTATATCTGCAGATACTTCCGATGTCACTACAAACGATTCTTTTATAACTTTAGGATTTACTCAAGGAACTGATACAACTGAATCAATTTCAACATCAGAAATTCCTTCTTCAACGTTGTACGACCAAACAACATCGCAACCCACGGTGATACCATCTGAAACAACAACCTCTGTTCCCATTGATATTACTACGCCGTCCATATGTCCACCAGGTTTCTTTGGTAATATAGCTCATACTGATATATGCGACTCATACTATATGTGTCTCGGAGGTACAGATTTTCATTTATACTGTCCTCCTGGAGAAGAATTCAACCCAACATCAGAGGTGAGAAAATTTACTTTATAATTTATAAGTTAATAATATGTATATTTTATTAGAAACGAAAGCTTTAAAAATTTTCACTGGACTTACTAACCATACTTACTAGTAATTACATTATTAGTTCAAACAAGACAATGACGTACCTTTTTCCAGTCATAGTCAGCTCATAAGATTAATAGCCGTAATACAAACCATCCGTTTCCTCCTCAATTTACCTTAATTTTTATTTTTAGCAATGTGAAGTTATTACAGAAAGTGGTTGTTTCGCTACTAGAGACCAAACAACGCACTCATCTTGGACTTTTGAAACTACTGCTGCAGGTGAAACTAAAGTAACACAAGATATTAATTCCGGATCAACAACTATGACTGTGACTACTGAATCATCACAAATATCAACAGATGATTCGCAAAGTTCAATAACCGATGAAACAAATGATAATAGGGTATCTACTGTTGAATCAATCACAACTGATAATGATCACACACCGACTATTGAGGTTACTTCTGGTCAGATAGATAACACATCTTGGAATGAAGCAAATGCGACTCATACTACTACTGAAGATATTTTAACTACATCAAAATACATTCTAGTAAATGGATCAACTACAGAAACGAATATAAATGACAGTGAATTTACCACTATCGAATTAGAGGATTCAACAACGCCTATTGAAATCACTAAGCCATCCATATGTCCACCAGGTTTCTTTGGTAATATAGCTCATCCTGATACATGCGATTCATACTATATGTGCCTCGGTGGTAGAGATTTTCATTTATACTGCCCCCCTGGTGAAGAATTCAACCCAACAACAGAGGTGAGAAAATTTGCTCTATTTAATAGTTAATTTATGTACATTTTACGTGAAAAATAATATAGGTTTAAGTACTTTCACTAATATATCAACAACAGCTTAAACTGATGTTAGGACGACGATGACCCGTTTTTTAGTAATTGATCTATTTTTTTTTAAATAATTTTAAGGAGCCAGCGGCATGGCGATGTCAATTATCGGGGAAAGATTCAAAAATTTAATATTGAAATGTTAAACTTACTTTGGATCTTAGAGTGTATGAAAATTAGCATTACAATGACCATATCAAAAACCAAAGATGTGGTATGGTTTTTTCACAGTACTAAATTTTCACCTGTTAAACAGATCAGTGAAGGTCGTTCTTAATTTCTCTTCTGTATAAGAATATAAATGTTGAGTTGCGTCAAATGATGTCTGTCTCTGTCTATCGAATATCATCTAAGTATGTTCGCCTTATTAAGTGTTGGTCGGCCACTAACCAGGTGGGAAGACGATCTCCGTACAGTGGCCGGTCCGTGTTGGATGCGAGTAGCGAGGGATCGGTCGTCTTGGCGTTCTTTGAGGGAGGCCTATGTCCAGCAGTGGACGGATAGAGGCTGATGATGATGATGATGTTCGGCTTATCGGTTGTTGAGAGATGAGTTGAGAGAGAGACGAGATCTCTCTCTCTCTCTGATCGTCTCCCTGAAGTTCGTTCAAAGTGATCATTTATAGACAAATATTACCGTACTATAATGTAAAAACTTTTAATTTTAAGAATATTTTTGTATTATTACAGAAACTAATATAAATATTATATATTATGTCTTATAGGCATGTGACAAAATATCTGAGAATGGCTGTTTTGCTACTAAAGGACTTACAACTTATAGACCGTCAGCTGTAGACCACACAGATGATGCAACTACTAATCCTGCAGAAACTACAATTGAAGGTTCAGAAATTTCATCGAGTAGTTCATATACTGAAAAATTAGATAGTGAAGAAACCGATGACGGTGAAATTATTACGACTCCGACCTATTTGAATCCAACAACATCAGCGCACGTGTCTATGACAACTACTTCACCCACTACATCGGAATCTATTGAAACTACCACACCTTCACTGTGTGAACCCGGTTTCTTTGGAAATCTTCCGCACCCAGACTCATGTAATTCATATATCATGTGCTTAGGTGGTTCTGATTTCAAATTATACTGTCCTGATGATGAAGAGTTTGATGTTGATATCGGGGTAAGTAAAAAAATAAAAGAACATACTCATACTTGAAAGGCCGGCAACACACCTACGTATGATGTAAGGGATGTAACTTATCACTTACCACCAGGTGAAACGTCTTCTATAAAAAAATAAGTTTATTCCTAAATTGCGATAGAAGTTCGGAACTTGAGTTTTAGAACAGCTTTAGAACATCATAACAAGTATACCTAAGAAAAATACAATATTTCGTTAAACGGAAATTGGTTTTTGTTTGTCAATGACCGCGCTTTCAGTGAAATAGAATGATTTATCAAAAATTTTGATAGTTAATAGAATCTTTGTGGAAATCCATTATATAAGATTAAATTATAATTTAATTAGCAATAATCCCGCAAAACACGCAGTCTTTACTGCAAATGTGTGAGTGCACGCATATGCATGCATATAGCACCGCCCTCCTTTCCCACACTACATATGCGTACACTCGCATGCACCACCACCCCAAATGCACCACAACCACAGTTAAAGACCACCACCACACACTCTACGCACGTTTCGCCCCGACACCGAGGCATCCTCAGGATGTAGACTCTACGATTAGCAATCGTTAAAGTTAATTAAAGATTGCTAATTAACTCTACGATTTGCAATTTAATTATAATGCATTAAATTCTACGATTAGCAATCGTTAAAGTTAATTAACGATTGCTAAATCGAAACGTGCGTAGATTGTGAGGTGGTGGTCTTTAACTGTGGTTGTGGTGCATGTGGGGTGGTGGTGCATGCGAGTGTACGCATATGCAGTGTGGGAAAGGAGGGCGGTGCTATATCCATATGCGTGCACTCACACATTTGCAGTAAAGACTGCGTGTTTTGCGGGATTATTGCTAATTAAATTACAATTTAATCTTACAAAAATTTTGAATTCCCAACGCAATTACAAAATAGCTGGTGACCTTGAAACAGCTGAACCAATTTGATGCAACATGAAGGGCAACTAGAAAACCGTTTTTTTATTTTAAAAAACCGCATCCAAATCGGTTTACCAGTTTGAGCACAGTGCTACAGCTTAGCGGTCTTACTTATAACACCGCTGTTTTAGTGTCAGGGGTTGAAAGACAATTTAATTTATTCCTTATAAATTATTGGGAGTCGATATTGACTATATACGGAATATGATATTCGATTCAAGTGGAAAATACCAACATAACCAACTTGGATTGCTGATGATGCTGATGGCATGAATTAATTATGTTTTATTTATGGTCTATAATTTTTTTGTACTTTTTTTATTTGATTCTACGTAAAGCAAAGTACATACATATATTGATACAATATTCCGAACAATTATAAGGATATTTTTAAGTTTCACATTCACTTCACTTTATAGTTCTACAATTTCTTTCAGGGATGTGTCCCAGTATCCGAAAGTGGCTGTACTTTATCCAAAGCAAAACACGATGATCAAGTGGCTACAATTGCATTACAAGATGGACAAGAAACAAAAGATGATTTGAATTCCCAGAACATGAACGCTGAAATGCTTGTTAATGATACTATTCATACAGATTCCGAAAAAATCATTCAATGTGTGAATCACTCCATCACGTCCCACCCAGAAAAATGTGATGTATTCTATATATGCCTAGGAGGAGCCCTAACAGAATTGCATTGTCTCGCGGGCTTAGAATTCGATGCAGTAACCCAGGTAAATTAGGCTTTAAATTAAAGTAGCATTTGCTTATTGCTACAGTATTTGCTTATTCACAAACGAATTGAACGCGACAGAGATGGACGTCCTAGTGACAGCCGCTTATTACATTTACCTGAATGCTGTTTGAAAGTACAGAGTTAAAAGCATTTGGTATATAATAATAATTTACCGGTGGGAGGGAAGCGCTGTGTATGATGATACATAGATGAGTTGCCTGGGCTCGTTCCAGGTAAACTAGTTTCTGTTCATGGGCGACGTCAACCACTTACCATCGGTACGTTTGCCAGTTTGCCTATCCAACTAACATAAAAAACCCATGTCCCACTGCTGGGCACATGTCTCCTCCTCGAAATCAGGCGAGCGATAGTCTCATGTTCAGGTGCACGTAGAAATTGATGAAAACCCATTTCTAGGCATCACAGGAGGGGGAGGGGGGGGGGTCTGGATTGAACCCGGATCTTTCGGCTCTCCCACAAGAAGCCGAGTCCATACCCACTAGGTCATCTTCGCGTATCAAGCATTTGGTATAATTCCAAAAACAGTAACACGGCATCGTTTGTTCAATCCATTATACGTTTACGTCGTATAAAAATCACTAACACATCTGAACAGCATAGATGCGGTTCAAGCCTCGTCGTGGCGGTGGGGCTCCGTTGCCTAAGGTGAACACAGCACCTTGGGCAAACCAAATTGAGCCGAGGGAGAGCTCTTTGTACCCTTCTTATAAGAAGATGGGGACAAGGGGCGAGGATGGGAACCTCACGCCATTGTACTGTTTTGACGTTGGGAGGGGTTGTTCTTTTGTTGGGGGTTGCAGGACAATCTCTCTGTGGAGGTGGGGTCGGTCCCTTGAGGGACTGACTAGCCGTCGAGGTGCCCTGTTTGCTCAACAAATCCGGGGCACCTCACCAAAGGCGGCATTGGTGGCACTCGCTGGGGTTTAGTGGGTAGAGCGAGTCCCACATCCGCCTGGGGAGAACCACTCTCCCGCGGGAGAGTGGGGTGATCAGAACATTTCCCGGCGTAAAAGAAAAAAAATATGCGCGCACGGCGCAGGCTACTGAGCGAACAAAGTATGGGCGGTTGACGCGAATATTTGCCTTTGATGTGTAATTTAAAACGGACAAGTGAATGGAACTGCATATTAGCTATTTGTGTTATTTGTCATATTCGTGCAAATAAAGCAAATATGGTCAAATTGACCGCCTGTCTACACATTGCCATGTTCGGACAAATAACGCGAATACGATACGCCATCGCCAGTCGCCAAGTGTAGTGCCGCCATTGCACTTTCAGTTTTCAGATGCGCGTGACAGTGTAGCGCGGCTGGGGGGCGTGGCATTACGCCCTCGATTCGAAGTTGTGGAAGTAAAACTTCTATTGTATCATCTAGATTTTTTTATATGAATTATTAATAATAATCTGCTGATTTATGAATGAATTCTAATAGGGTAGGGTAGGGTAGGCCTTTTTGCGTCCACTTACTGGAGTTGTCAAGTTTGAAGGAGAAAATAAAAATGTTTCAGCACTAGTTTTGAATGAAAAGTCAGTTTAATGTAGTAATTGTATAGTCTTTTTACGTTTAACTCAAAGTGTTGGTCAAAACATCTGGTTATTTTCTGTAAAAATTGAAAAAGACCAGAATTAGGCGATTTACCCAGTTTGCGTCCACAAAATCCAAATTGCGTCCACCCTTGGACCAATTCGCGTCAACCGATTTAAAAAAACGAATGTAGGAGAGATTTTTATGAATAATTGTAAAGAAAGATTGGATTTTAACAATTTATTTATTCTATAGAAAAACCTTCTTTGGACATATCAAGAAGCCATTGAACTACTTTTTTCACCATTTATTCCCAACGCTGGCTCCGGTCCCAGCTTCTTTGCTCTATCTGGTCCGCGTATATTTATTTTGTCGTATATAGTAGTCTTGGGAATGCCATACTCGTTGCATATTTTGTCTTTTGGATTTGTTCTTGTCACGAATATCATTTAACCCTTTTTACCACGCTTTTATTAGCTTGGGTTGTATCTATGTATCTATGTATGTAATGGAATCTTTGAACATGATTTTGACCCACTTCTAACGACCAGATTTTGTTCAAGCTTTGTAGATTTATCGAGGACCGATGACAATACAATAATTTGATAAAATTATTCCAACATCCTGATAAGGATAATCAGGATAGCACATGCGCGCCTTAAGCCTTCCTAAGGCGTAAGGCGCGCAAGTTACCTACATCACTTGTGTTGTTTTTAGTCTCTCACTAATTTCTAAAGTGATTGTTAATAGTTGAGTACTTTAAATTAATAAAATCTTTAATTAAAAAAATCGACACTAAAAAGTAAAAAATAAATAATAGTTTAAAAAAACTAAAAAACACGCTTTAATAGCAAACCCAACAAAAAAATTTAAAATAATTTTTAATAGATGAATTAAATGGGTTAACAAAATTACTTATTGTAAAAAAGCGTGAGGTGCTCAATATTCATTATTAAAAATATTTCATCGTTATCTATTTCTAAAAAAAGTGAAGTTAATATAAAAACTTAGTTACAAGCACCACGCTTTTTTACAATAAATAATTATGTTAACCCATTTAATTCATCTATTAAAAATTATTTTCAATTTTTTGTTGGGTTTGCTATTAAAGCGTGTTTTTTAGTTTTTTTAAACTATAATTTATTAAATTTTCTTCTGCATATGATATATATTTTTAATTATTTGTAGTCTCCAAGTGACTCGTCTTAAACGAAAAAAAAATTAAAAATGCAGCACATTTAAATTTTATTATTAATCGTAATAAGATCTTTACTACTATTATGATATTTACATTATTATTTGTATTACATTAAAAGATGGACGCAATTTGCTGCATAGTATCCACTATAGAAATAGTTTGCGTTCAACTTCCAAGTGTAATTATCGACATCTGTATCTTTTTGTACAATCATAATAATGTGGACGCAAATTGGCCATTATAACATACATAATAATAACGTTAAAATAAACATAAACCCAATATTTCTTTCATATTTCGTCACATAAAAATAAACAACCAACTAGAACATAGATAGACTAGTTCGCGTTTATTGCGGACGCAATGTGGAATATTTATAAATTTGGTGTAGTAATTCGCGTCCACCATATTTTAACCGTTAACAATTAAAAAATCAAACAAATTCATGACCGTGAAACGCGCTGCTGCTCCCTATTTTTTAACTATTATTTCATACTTCCGCTCTCTTTTTTTACACAACAGATACTAATATTTTTTTTTTATTAGGAAAAATTGCACATAGGGAAACTTTGCCTATGTGTCTGTTCTTCTTATATATTGGGGTCTTGGCAGAAATGACTTTTAGTTTTATTTTTGTGTTAATATATTTATTTTCAAGCTTTTTTCAAAGGATACCCGTCAAATGGACGCGAACTGGCCGATGGACGCGAACAAGCGAAATAACCCTACTTATTAACTTAGAATTTCGTATCTGCTAGGCGTTCGTGACGGCCATTTTTTTAATAGTGAATGTGTATTTAAACTCGAACGAGATTTAAATTAAACAAAGCATCAAATCTATAACTTTCCCGATAGTCAGGTTTAAATTTTAATTCGGCGGTGGACTCGGCCCAGCAACCCTCAAGGTGTGCCCGAGATGTGCGGAGGGGACGTCTCTGCTGAGCGTCATCACCGCCATCCTCGGTGACGACGAGTCCTGGACGGCGGTCTCCTTCTGCGAGGCAGTATAGACCCAGAAGGAGGCCGGCGAGGGGGTGGGAGAGGAGGCCGCCGACGAGGCCTTCTCCCGCAGGCGACGAACGGGGTTGCGTAGGAGGCGCTACTTAATGCACCTCCAGTAACACAGTGGCTTGTTCCTGTCGGGCTCAACCTGGGTCTGTATGGCCGTAGTCTGGCCTTCGCGGGGGCCAGCCTGTCGCTGAGGTGATCGTGTCTGTTGCCTGCATATCCGAGACCCCCAAAAAGCGGCTGAAGGCGCTCGCGGTGGTTTTAGTTAGAGTGGGCACTTCCAGGTGCGAGTCCCACATAGGGTCAGGATGTACCCAGGAATCCGAAGATCCTGGCTAAATCCAAAAGGATTTCCCTACGATATAAAAAAGGTTTATTTTTTTATGATTTGTTGACCGGTGGTCTACCTAATAATTTCACCTAGCCTTGACCACATTGCTTAACGAAGAAAAACATTGTTAGGAAACCGGCATATCTCATTAGATGTATGACGCCTAAGTCCCTTAAACACGTGCCGGTTGCCGGGTAGCCGGCGCCGAGTATCCGGTAGCGAAATGTAAGCAAATTACGTCGGCACATGTGAAAGCTGCCATACATACCGGATACCCGGCACCGGCTACCCGGCAACCGGCTACCCGGCAACCGGCTACCCGGCAACCGGCACGTGTGAAAAGGGACTAACCGTAATGGCAGCTGATTTCAATGAGACTTAGCAGTAGGACGTATAAGTGTCGCTTTTGCTTCTTTATTACCATAGTTTACACATTGACTTTATTATATTATGTCATATCAATGTCCTGACTGCTATTTTTTATTTCAGAAATGTGTTCCCATGTTGAATGGCGGATGTTCGACTGCTTAAGGTAGGTAATATTTATTTTAATTTTTGGACAATATAATTAAATTATCTAATTTTGTCGTGACAACTTCTAATAAATCGATGAACGCCGGCTGCATGCACGAAAATGTCCGTAATTGGGATAAACCAATTGGGAAATTATTATTTTTATTCCTTAAAGTAAATATCCGTTAATTGACGTTTTTTTTTACTTCAAGAAAAAATAAAAATAATATGAATGATTCATTCGCTTGTTAAATTGTGATAAGAAATCACCTATAGTCACAGGCACAGAGAAAAGCATTTTACGTCTCTGGATATCGGTGACGTTAACTTCTTACAGTAAGATGACTGTAATGATGAATAAAAATGACACTTAGCATATTAATTATTACCGTATAAAAATTGAAACTCGAATTGCCTAGCTGATGCCCGCGACTTTATCCACGTGGACTTAAGTTTTATATCGTCCAAGTTGGTTTAAATGTTATATTCTACCAGTAGAGAGACAGTTGAAGTACTTTATAAAAATAAAACAAAGTATAAAATAAATTTAGGAAAATCAGTTTTTTATTTGAATTTTGCTTTCAAATAAAAAACTGAGTTTCCTAAATTTAAGTAGTACTATAGTTTTCGTTTGATTGGCAGCTCCTGAAAAGGAAACTCATTCTCTGAAAAACAAGGTGCTTATGAATATGTGTAGGTAATAGTTGGTAGAACTCTTTGGTAAAACCTATTTGATATCAATAATTTAGTTTCACCTTTGTGTACAATATGCAGACCTGGTTGCCATCAAGTTTGCATCATCATCTTCATTGCCATACTCTGGGACACCGCGGCTGGATGTTGTACAATATTAGTGAAACCCTTTTTATGTAGATGTCGTAAAATATAGTCTGTCTAGTTCTTTTACCATTTTCCAGTAGCCCATCTTTGCGACAAATTACGGGGAGCCCATCTATACCAGATTCACCTAGGAACTTGAAAACTATGAAAATTATTGCATCTGAATCTGATGTGTTGATCTGTCTGATGTGAATGCTTTTCTCATTTTAAGGGAGTTGAGAGCAGCATAATATATGTAGGATCGCAGAGTTTTACACTCCAGGCAGTTCTAAATTATTCCAATCATACATACGTCAACCATGGTATTGCTTTTGTACAACTCTTCACAATAGCTTCTTTCAGCGATTTATTCTTATAGATGAAGAGATGTACCGTTAATGTTATTAGCCGTGTTTTAGGCATAAACTTTTCAGTAAGTAAACACACTTTCCTAATATTAAATAATTTTATAAAATATTCTTTCCTCATCTCAGGATCTTTTAGTCCTTTGACTTTTAATTCCTTTCGCCTACGCTTCAGTTCACAGGTTTGGTCTAAGATCAGGTATATTATTCCTATTCTTCTATATATTCACTAAGGTGTTACTGATTAGTAACCTCAAACTGTGGCAGTTAGAGTCAGCAATCTCGAAATCTGAGGTTCCTGCGGACTTCAGTTGGTTTTCCATTGTTGCAAAGTTCGCCACAAGAAGATTATGGTCTGATCCGCAAAAAGAGGATTCGAATGTTTATATGATAATATAATAAAATTATAATTTTTTAAACTACATTTGTTGACAAACAACAACAGAGATTTGTTGTGTAGTATACCTATAAGTTCAACAAGTCAACAATTTAACAGTTTAACTTAAAACAAAGAATTGATAGCTGCTATTAATGCGTCTGAATATACTCTTGCAAGCATGCTAAAAATAAAACAACATAATTTAAGGCATGCACAGACTTTCATATTCTAACAAGTAAGACATGAACATCGTTAATTACAGAAAACAATCAATAAAATGAAAAATATATAATACTTCTCGCCGTTGAGAGTCGTCATCGTATAGCATTCGCCTGTTTGCTGGGAAAGTTTTTTCAAAATGTTGTTACGGTAAATGGGCGTTTGTTATGCAAGTTTTTCAAAAGTTTGCTACGGTAAATGGCGCGTATGTGCATACGCCTATATGTTATAACGGGTTGATTAGTCGATAGCTTTACGCCTTTTATTGACATGGCCTATAAATGTCCAAAAATCACAAAAATATAAGTTTTTCATCATGTTGTAGAGCTCCTTTTGTACTATTTATTGCAGCAAAAAACGAAAAATGGCATTTTTGCGTATACGCCCCTTTGTTATGAAGCCCTCGATATATATATGTATATAAATTGTTTGTCGTGATAAGTTTTAAGACATTAGAAAAACGAAATATCTTCATTAAAAGGCTTGTTTTAATTATTTTTTTGATTTTTTTTCAGAAGTTTCTTCGAAGTTACTGGACCACATACGTTTGGAAGCAAGAAATAATGGATTTGATAAGGAGCAGCGGTTTTGTTGCTAATAAATTAATATACGTAACTTTGTGGATATTTTTTTCTGCACACGAAAATTTACATCTTTTTTTTGATAAACAAAAAAAATTGAAGACAACAAAACAACCTACAAACTTTTAAATTATATAAGCACTACCTTCATTCAAAGTAAGAAAAAAAATATTTAGGTATTGTCTGCCCCTCTATGTGTAAAAAAATCAAAATAGAGAAGGAAGTTAGACGGAATAAATTGATTATTATGGGAACGACCCGTATTTTAATAAATCTAAATAAAACTAGAAAACTAGCTATTCTAGGTATCCTATTGTAATTTTAAAACTATATACATATATAAAAAAAATCAATGTTGCAAATTGTAATAGTAATGAATAAATGAATTTCAACTGGCGTTTGTATCCTATTGCCCAGTAGTTGTAGGTATTTATGTTAGAAGTTAGAAAATAAAATCATTGTATTTTATTTTTAACCGACTTCAACAAAAAGGAGGAGGTTCTCAACTCGGCCGGTATTTTTTTTATGTATGTACACCGATTTCTCCGTCAATTGTGGACCAATTTTCAAAATTCTTTTTTTGTTTGAAAGGGTATACTTGCCAAATGGTCCCATGATAAGGAAACCAGGATCTGATCTGGCATCCCAAAGAAATCGAGGGAAACTTTCGAAATTCGTAGGAACGACTAGTGCGCTTAATATTTTTTTAAATAAGCATTTTAAAGCACTACAATTTAATGAAGGTCTAGAGTCGATCTGATGCTGGAGCTGGAAGACAGTCGAGGGAACTCCTCGACGATTTACATCAGTAACCTTGTGTTTGGGCTTGATTAATTTGTATTGATGAGAACTTTACATCTAGATAGGTTGTGACTGTGATTGGGGGTCTGATGATGAAGACGAAGCTCAGTTAAGGAAACTCCTAAATAGTTTAAAGTAGCTACCTTGTTTGATTGGACAAGATTTTTTTTAACAGATTGGACTTAATTAATTTATACTGATGAGAACTTTGCACCCTTATGGGTGATACGTGCCATTACAGGTCTGATGGTGGAGACCATACACAGTCGAGGGAACTCCTCGACGATTTACAGCTTTTGTTGGGCTAACTTCATACGGTTCAATATGCCAAAATGTCTATCTCTGTATGTCTTTCTTTAATGAATTACTAAAAATTAAGATATAAAAATTTTTAAACAAAAATTATAACCGACTTCAAAAAATAAAATATGTAAAAAGTAATAAAATAACCGCGTTTCTTTAATTTTTGTATCTACAACTAATAATCATCTTGTACCTCTACTTATGTACAATTTTTGCGTTTACCACGTCATTATTGTTACTTTTGGAGTCGGTGTCAGCTAAGTTAAATAGGTACAGCAACAAATACGTCACCGTCGTCCGTCACCGGTGTCGTATTTGTTGCTGTAGGTACCTAGTAGGTACCTTTGTGATGAGGATTGGAGGTCTTTGGCGAAAAAGTTTGCGAGTGAGTCTGGGGGCGCACCATAGTTTAGAATATAAACTATCATTGTTACTAACTCGATATGAAACTGAAATAAAATGTATTTAATTAATTTATCAAATAAATCTTAAATATGTAAAAGGCTATTTTAAATTTGAATATGCAATTAAAATTGAACTGTGTTACTAAGGTAGGTATAATCAAAATATCATTTAAATAAATACATAATTTTAATTTTGAAAAATATATAGCTTTACTGAAACAAAAGACACTTGTAAGAATTTCTTCTATAATGCCGTTGTGAGCGAACTATCTGACAGTTATCATAAGTCGCATGCCGCATTCAACTTTGCCACAATTAAAATTGTATCCGAAGTTGTATTCCAAGCGCCATTTTTGTTTCATCACTTCAGCTGTTATCTTACTTAACGAATTAAAACCACGGCAAGAATTATTCGTCTTAAGTAATTTTTTATATTAATCGATGTCAGGTAGTTGTATAAATATTTTTATATCAAACAATTAGCTTTGTCTTTCGGTAAGCATTCCTGAAAGAGAAAACATTTTTAACTAGTGTAATTATTCTAAGTTTTTAATATTCGTAGTATTGACATTGTTGTTAACGATGCCATATTTTGTTCTGATATCAAAAGGTTTCGCACTTCACATCAATTTTTATTCCACTTTGAGTTGCAAACATTATTTTAGTTTTAGCTAGGATAATATTGTTTTAGCTAGGATAATATTGTTTTAGCTAGGATAATATTGTTTTTTCTAACAAAACATTGCCTGATGAGTCACTGATACGCTCTGTGGTAATAAATATAGGACAAGGAGGTTCGAAGATTCTACACTTACACGCATTTTTTTTTCTTTAACGCCGGGAAATGCTCTGAGGCATCCTGCGGGGGAGTGGGTCTCCCCACGCGGGTATGTGGGACTCGCTGCGCCCGAAAGCTGGTAAGTGGACGCAGCTCTACCCACTAAAACCCGGCGAGTTCCACCAATGCCGCCTTTGGTGAGGTGCCCGGATCTAATAAATAAACAGGGCACCTCGACGGCTAGTCAGTCCCCCCAAGGGACCAACGCCACTCCACAGAGGGGATATCTCGCACCACAAAACAACGTCCCAACGTCGGGACAGTACAATGGCGTGATATTCCCGTCCTCGCCCCTTGCCCCCTGCTCTTTTGTCCCGTCTTTTTATAAGAGGGGTACAAAGAGCCCCCTCGGCTCAATTAGCTTTGCCCAAGGTGGTAGGCTCACCGTAAGCTACTGAGCCCCACCGCCACATCAAGGCCTGAACCATGGTGGGGACACTTACACACATTACTTTATTAATTAACATTAGCAACAACAGATTAAAAAGAGCTAAAATAAAAAAATTCTTACCTTCGTAGGATTATCGAAATATAGATTAAAACTACATCTGTAGTGTAATATGGTTCCGTAGAAGCACTCGTAATAAAATCTACAATCGTTGATATCGGCCAGCACATATAATGTATCCATTGTACATTCTGGTGGTGGAACTGGCGTTGTAGTCGGAGTTTCTGTGGTTGTTGTCTGATTAGTTGTAGTCGGAGCTTCTGTGGTTGTTGTCTGATTAGTTGTAGTCGGAGCTTCTGTGGTTGTAGTTGGAGTTTCTGTGGTTGTTGTCTGATTAGTTGTAGTCGGAGCTTCTGTGGTTGTTGTCTGATTAGTTGTAGTCGGAGCTTCTGTGGTTGTTGTCTGATTAGTTGTAGTCGGAGCTTCTGTGGTTGTTGTCTGATTAGTTGTGGTTGGAGCTTCTGTGGTTGTTGTCTGATTAGTTGTGGTCGGAGCTTCTGTGGTTGTTGTCTGATTAGTTGTAGTCGGAGCTTCTGTGGTTGTTGTCTGATTAGTTGTAGTCGGAACTTCGGTGGTTGTTGTCGGAGGTTGTGTGGTAGTTGTGGACGTGGTTGTTGTGACGTTAGATATGGGGATCCTACAATTCTCCGGTAGCCATGGTACGCAATCCTGAAATAAAAAAAATTAACATGAAAATATTTTCTAAACCGATCATGATAGTGTATCTGAGTTATTATAAACATTAAGGTTGAACAAGTCGACGGCGCGAACTCCAACTAAATGAATGCTATCTCACGTGACATAGTGCGCGAACATGTGTGCTAGAACGAAATGCACAATGATTTATTTCTAAAATGATCTTTTAGCAAAACAGTTATTATAGAACAACTGTTGAGTGTATCTTAAAAAAAAAACAACTTTTGAATAACTATGTCTGTACTGGCTTTATTTTTACTATTTTTTTCGCCATAAGTTAGGCTAAAATCAGTGTGGAAATACGAAAGTTTAGAAGCTTGTATTTTTAAAATGTATATTTTTTTTTACAATTTTGGGTACATACAGACATAGATAATGACGACATCAATTTATTTTTTCCTTAGTTTTTGATGGTCAACGTCAAACATTGTAGTATTTACTGTTCTGCGTTTGTATGGAAAAATAAGCGACTTGTGTAACCTTAACACAAATTAAATCAAATCATTTCTTTAAATTCAAAATAGTACAAACAAAGTATCTTTTTGACTAACGTCGATTGAATACACCACCGGTTCCAAGGCAAGCCCACTGAGAAGAACCGGCGAAACAAACTCAGTGGAACTAATCTTTGAAATGAAATATAATAATAATAATAAATCATTTATTTTCAGGCACTATGGCCCATAGATATATACCTTACAGACTAACATACATATATTATATTACATAAGTGTTAGTATAAAACCTTAAAATTATGTTAGTAAACTTCCTAGCGCTACGTTTTCGTGCGTTCCGGTGGTACTGTTCCGCGGAAGCGACGGAACACCACATTCTGAGGCCAGAAGTCTTCGCGTAACACGTCCTGCAGGTAGCAGTTCGGTACTCGCACCAAAAACGCCTTGAAGTTGACATTGCGGCGCAACTCCAGCTCCTGCACCCTCGGACAGTACTTCAACCTCCGGCGCACGTATTCGGCGATGCTCTCCGCCTTTGTGGTGTAATGAAGGCGGGAGATATACACCGGCGTGTTCGGCTTGGCGGCACGCACGAGCAGATTGGGCTCCAGTGGGGCTTTGCCGCAGCGATTCTGGACGGTTCTGGGATGGCGCCTCTTCCTCTGCACCACCTCAAAACCATCTTCATCCCGACGTGGCGCCTGCTGCGCAGGCGCTGGGGCGGGGCGGGGCACGGAGCGCGCGCGGCACGTGCAAGAGCCGCGCGGGGGGGCGCCGAGGAGGGCGCGGGTGGGGGTGCGGTGCAGCTTGATGGACGAGCCGCGGCCCGCTTACACTCTCAGCAACCGACGGGGCATCGCACTCGATGGCATGCGGTGACGCAACGGAGTCCGCCGATGCAAAACTGCAGACGGAGACATTTTGCGCCCCGCGACGCGTGTTCACGTTCGAGGTCTCTTCAGGTGACCTACTTACCGACGTAGCGTAATAATACTACCTCGGCACGCAGATCTTGAATGGTCCTGTCTGAGACCTCTAACCTGGACTGGACTTCTGTTAGGCTCGACTTCAGGAAGATGATGTCCTTAAGGAGCCTGGTGACGTCGACGTGGTCGAACGTGACGGGGGGCAGCTTGTGCAGCTCCTTCGCCACGAAGCTCGGCACGTCGTCCGGGTCGGTCACCTTTAACAAGGTGACGATGTCCTGGATGCTCTTCTCAGTTCCGTCCCTCCCTCAGGCATTTCCCCCGGAAATGCCTGAGAGGAATGCCCTATTCCCAAGGTGTGGTATCTTCCATAAAAACTTTTACTTTATATTATCCTTTACCACACAAACGCTCTTTAATAACTTTTTTTAACTTTTTCATTGGGAGGTTATGAACATTTTCTGGGATTCTATTGTAAAAGCGTATACAGCCTTTAGAAGAGTTGCTTACTTTTGTGAGTCTAATCACTGGTACATCTAGCCTGTGTTTATTCCGTGTACCCCTACTATGGATGTCACTTTCTTACAGAATTCACTTTTGTTTTTCCGGACACACAGTAAATTTTCTAAGACGCATTGAGACGCGACAGTCAGAATTCCAATTCGTTTGTATTTGTCTCTCAAATATGTATAGGGGGGGAGCTTGTAAATTGCACGAATAGCGCGCTTCTGCAGCACAAAATTCGGCAGCATTTCCCCATAATAGTATGCCATAAGTCATAACGCTGTGAAAGTAAATAAAGTAAATAAAGTAAACTATTCGTGCCGTATCTTCATCGATTAACTGTTTTGTTTTTCTGACTGCATATGCTGCAGAACCGAGTCTATTCGCCAACCCCCCCAAATTATGGGGACCCCACTGTAGCTTAGGATCTAGAGTTATTCCTAGAAAAACTGTGGAGTCCACCATCTCCAAGTACTCAATGTCTAAGAGTTGATTTAAATTTACTTAACGTTTGGCAAAGAGAATTTTATACATCTTCTTTTTTTTACTATTTAAAAGCAAGTTATTAACGCTAACCAATGTACCATCCTCAAGGGAGTGTTGTTTACCTCATAGTGTTACCTAATACTGTCTAATATTAAGTAGCAATTATGTAAAACATAGATTAAATCTATGTTTTAAAACTTACCTTTGAAGCGGGATCGTAATATAAGTCTCGCGGACATTCAAAAATGTATTCCTTGTATAAAAAGCACAATATGTACTTCCTGCAGTCGTCTAGGTCCGGCAAGATGTTCAAGAACTGATCCTCACACACGCTACCCTGCGACTGTGCCAAGCTCCACGCCATGGTCTGTGCCATACCGGCACAAAGCAGAAAGAACAAAAATACCTGACCTGAAAAAAAACAACCTATATTGTTTTATTTTAAATTTCACAAATGAAAGTTGTCTTTACGAGATAAAATCACCAAGCTGCCAAGTAACAAGCACTATAAAATTTTAATAAACAGAAAAAAACGTTTTATTAATTATTAAATAAAATTAAAAAAAAAAGTGTAAATGTACAATACATTTACACTTTTTTTTATCGCAGGGATGCAGCCAGAATCTTCGGGTAGATACTGACCCAATGTGGGACTTGAACCTGGGAGTGCCCACCCTAACTAAAACCACTGCGAGCGCCTTCACCCGCTTTTTGAGGGTCCAGGATATGCAGCCAACAGACAGGATCACCTCAGTGACAGGCTGGCCCCGGCGAAGGCCCGACTACTCCTCGCAAGGGGGGACTGCCCGGCTGCCACTAAGCAGTCTCCACGACGTCGTGCCATACAGACCCAGGTTCCCATCCTGAGCCCGACACGAACATAGGGGCGTTACTGGAGGCGCATTAAGTAGCGCCTCCTACGCACCCCCGTTCGTCGGCCTCCTTCTGGGACATCACTATTATGGGCTGCGCTGCATCACATTATGACTGATGTCACAATGTGATGCAGCGCAGCCCATCTCGAGATGGGCTACGTACGATTAGCAGCCGGTGTTTATCCGTGGGATGCGCTGTGCCGCGCTCCTTGCTGCATGAGTACCGCCATCCTGCTTTTTTCTCCCGTTAAACAGCTTTGCTGTTTCGGAGTGAAGAGCAGGGCAGGCAGCATTTATTAGCATACATATCAGATGCTGTACCTTGTTAATGTATTCTATATACGAATGATGTAATATGTAGTGCTGTTGGTATAACCTATTAAGCAAATAAACAGGCAGTGGCACAGAAACTTACATCTTATGTCTCAGGATAAGCAACACATGAATGAGTTGAGGAGACAACCTGTGGCTCCGGTTAACTAGGTTATGTTCATGGGCGACGCTGACCACTTACCATTATGTGGCCCGTCTGCCCGTTTGCAATGAATATAATATAATAATAATATCAACCCTTTATGTTCCACTGCTGGGCACGGATCTCCTCGAAATTAGGCGAGGAGGGTTAGGTCACAGTTCACCGATGCGCGGGCCCAATGCGGGGTGGTGAAATTCAAACACCTTCAAAGACTTTTAATCTCATCAAGCATGCAGGTTTCCTCACGATGTTTCCTTCACCAGTGAGCAAGCAATGATCACATGTTCAGGTTTCAAATTTAGAAAAATATGTTTCAAAGCATCACGGGGTTAGCATTGAACCTGGACCTCTCACTCAGGACACTGAGCCCATCGGCGGTGGACTCGGCCCAGCACACCCTCGAGGTGTGCCCGAGATGGGCGGCACTGCGTCGTGATCTGACATCGGTCATCGTAGGGGACTTGTCTCTGCCGAGTGTCATCACCGCGATGCTCGGTGACGACGAGTCCTGGACGGAGATGGTTTCCTTCTGCGAGGCAGTAATGTCCCAGAAGGAGGCCGACGAGCGGGTGAGAGCGGAGGCCGCCGACGAGGCTTCCCCCCGTGGGCGAATGGGGGTGCGCAGGAGACGCTACTTAATGCGCCTCCAGTGACGCCTCTGTGCTCGGGTCGGGTTCAGGATGGGAACCTGGGCCCAGTATGACACGACGTCGCTGGGACTGCCCAAGCTGCCGGGCTGCCCCCATTAACAGGAGTAGTCTGGCTTTCGCCGGGGCCAGCCTGTCACTGAGGTGATCCCGTTGAATGCCTATCCGGGACCCTCAAATTAAAGCGGCTGAAGGCGCAGGCAGTGGTTTTAGTTTACGGGTAGGGCACTCCCAGGTGCGAGAGTCCCACATAGGGTCAGGATCTACCCGAGATCCTGGCTACATGCGTAAAAAGCATTTCCCTGCGATAACAAAAAAAAAGGACCCCGAGCCCATACCCACTTCACTCATTTGGCGAGCGACGGTGGTCCGTCGCTCGCCAAATGAAAGCAGCAAATATTTAGGTTAGGAACATAAAAGAAAACAATGATTTGTCTTACCCATTGTATTTTTCGTGCCGTTCGGTCGCTACTACTACTAATGCTAGCGAATTATTCGCTGCCTATTTATAATTCTCTAATAAGTTAAGGTAATAAGCGAAACATGATTGATTAACTATAACAAATATACACAAAGAAAAAATTGTTGCATGTTGCAATTTTTACAAATGTTCCTGATTTGGAATTATTGTACCTTCAATGTATGTAGACGTTTTTATATTTTCTCCCTGTTGAGATTTTATAAAATCATTATCAGAAACATTTATGTATTCAATTATAATGTTCAAGACAAAACAATATCTTAAAGTTACACAAGTCGCTCATCTTTCCATACAAACGCAGAACAGTAATTACTACAATGTTTGACGTTGACCATGAAAAACTTAGTATAATATAAATTGATCTCGTCGTTATCTATGTGTGTATGTACCCAAAATCGTAAAAAAATATACATTTAAAATATACAAGCTTCTAAACTTTCGTATTTCAACACTGATTTTAGCCCAACTTTGGGCGTAAATAAATAGTAGATATACCGAGTAAGAAAGTTCAAAAATAAAGCCCATACAGATATAGTTTAGTTATTCAAAGGATAAAATAAATTTATTTTGAAAAGATACACTTATTAGTTTTTCTATAATAACTGTTTTGCTAAAAGGACATTTTCGGAATGAATCATTGTGCATTTCATTCTAGCACGCATGTTCGCGCACTATGTCAGGTGAGATAGCAATCATTTTGTTAAAGTTCGCGCCACCGACTAGTTCAACCTTAATCAACATTTTTCAAATCTACAGTCAATATTTTTCTGCCTATTTTTGGTGTAAAACAAACAAAACTGTATTATGAAGCAATGCATAAATGAATCGTCTGAACTGATTATAATGAAACAATTTTTACGGATTTTATCGCGGTTTATTAAGATTTTTTCAAGCCCGACGTTTCTTGTAATTGTCTGAACTGGTCCTGGGTTAGCTCGAATATTCGTTTTGTATGAAAACAAATTCAGCTAAGTTTGTTGGCCGATTGATGGCCATTGATGAATGATTGGCCGATGGGTCGTACATATACAGATCACTGGTTGGTTGAATTGTTACTACGTCAGTGACAAATCACTGACCATTTTCGGAATTTTATGGCTCGTATATCCGGTTCAATATGTCCGACGTTCATGAGTGAGGTCATAGAAATATTAAGAACTTATTTCAAATATCTGTTGGGTGAGGTAGTCTAATTTTATGAATTCATAAGTAGAATATAATGTAATAAGGTCTTCTTCTGCCAAGCCTTTGCCCAACTATGTTAGGGTCGTCTTCCAGTCTTACCGGATGCAGCTGCATACCAACATTTTTAATGAAGCGACTGCCTATCTGACCTCCACTTCCCACCATGGTTCAGGCCTTGTCGTGGCGGTGGGGCTCAGTAAGCTAGGGTGAGTCGCTGCACCTTGGGCGAAGCTAATTGGGCCAAGCGGGCTCTTTGTACCCCTCTTATAAAAAGAGGGGACATAAGAGCAGGGGGCTAGGGGTGAGGATGAGAACCTCACCCCATTGTACTGTCCCTATGTTGGGAGGGGTTGTTCTGTGGTGCGGGACAACCTCTCTGTGGAGATGGCGTCGGTCCCTTGCGGGACTGACTAGCCGTCGAGGTGCCCTGTTTGTTTACTAGATTCGGGGCACCTCACCAAAGGCGGCATTGGTGGCACTCGCCGGGTTTTAGTGGGTAGAGCTGCGTCCACCGCTCAAGGACCGGACGCAGAGCAACCGTTAGGCTTTTGCCGTACGGCTGTCGCGCCAGGTCCTCCCCCCACCTTCGCATTAACGCCTCTTGCCCTAGTCGGCGAACCCGAAGGATCCCGTCCAACGTAAGGCTTTCACCAAGAGACCTCCTATCCGAGACATAGGAGTGCGTCTCGGCAAGAACCTCCGCCACGAGTTCCCACGGGGAACCTCGCACCCTGCGAGTGGTGTCGTTCAACCTCCCGGTGGACCTTAAAAATCTTATTTGCGCGAAAAACGCAACAAAGCGTACATACACTCGCTACTGGGCGGAAGAATTTCGTCGTGCCCTCCGTAACCTAGAATGAGAGTGCAAAGCCCGCATTAGAAAATAAGGCTGAAAGATGGGATCGTCTTCATAGCGAGATTTCTCCCTCTAGGGCCTACTGGCCATGTGGCCACTCGCGAGACATTTTAAGAAAAAAACGGAGGCAACCATGCCTCCGTTAAATAGAGTTAACAGCACGCCTGCACTAGAGGACATCCATAAAGCTGAATGTCTAGCCAACACCTTGGAGAGCCAGTGTACTCCAAGCCCGATAGCAGCATCCTCCCCATTAGGCCCCCACGTAGAGGAGGTAAATACGGAGGTAGCGAAGCGGGCCTCTGCGCCGCCGGACGGTGATACGATCCCTCCGACGGATGTAGAAGAGATCCAAAATATTATCAATCGCCTACATTCCAAAAAGGCCCCTGGGTCTGATGGGATATCGGTACTGAAAATATTACCGCCCGCCCTATTTTACCTCCTCGTAAATATAATCAACGCCCTCCTAAAGGGCTGCAAATTCCCCGACTTATGGAAAGAGGCCACGGTCATATGAATACTCAAGCTAAGAAAACCGAACACGGAGCCGACCAGTTATCGGCCTATAAGTCTATATAAGCTCGGTGGGTAAAATCTACGAAAAGGGTACTAAGTCGGTTAAAGACTGTCATTGGCGAAAATAACCTTTTCATAGACTAGCAATTCGCATTTCGCGAAAATCACTGCTGCCCGAGACAAGTCCATCGCATAACGGAGGACATTCTTAGAGATCTCAATATGAGGAACTCCCTTCTCGACGTCTTTTACGACGTCGCGAGGGCCTTCGACCGAATATGGCACGTCTTACAGTAAGCGCTGTCGATCCATGGCGCCGATAAAATTAAAGGATACCGTTAGCGAAACTTTATTTCCTAATAAATAAAAATTGTAAGATGCCCCTCAGGCATAAACTTACACTCTATAAAACCTGTATTAAGCTTGAGACAATTAGGGGCCATTTCAAGCCCACCGTGGTTCAGGCCTTGTCGTGGCGCTGGGGCTCAGTAGCCTAGGGTGAGCCGCTGCACCTTGAGCGAAGCTAATTGAGCTGAGTGGGCTCTTTGTACCCCTCTTATAACAAGTACTTTCCCGAAGTTGGGTTGGGTTGGGGGGGGGGAGGGCTTGTTCTTTCACACTTACCACTTACCAGCTTTCGGGCGCAGCGGGTCCCACATAGCATAGTCCCACAAGCTGAATGTCTAGCCAACACCTTGGAGAGCCAGTGTACTCCAAGCCCGATAGCAGCATCCTCCCCATTAGGCCCCCACGTAGAGGAGGTAAATACGGAGGTAGCGAAGCGGGCCTCTGCGCCGCCGGACGGTGATACGATCCCTCCGACGGATGTAGAAGAGATCCAAAATATTATCAATCGCCTACATTCCAAAAAGGCCCCTGGGTCTGATGGGATATCGGTACTGAAAATATTACCGCCCGCCCTATTTTACCTCCTCGTAAATATAATCAACGCCCTCCTAAAGGGCTGCAAATTCCCCGACTTATGGAAAGAGGCCACGGTCATATGAATACTCAAGCTAAGAAAACCGAACACGGAGCCGACCAGTTATCGGCCTATAAGTCTATATAAGCTCGGTGGGTAAAATCTACGAAAAGGGTACTAAGTCGGTTAAAGACTGTCATTGGCGAAAATAACCTTTTCATAGACTAGCAATTCGCATTTCGCGAAAATCACTGCTGCCCGAGACAAGTCCATCGCATAACGGAGGACATTCTTAGAGATCTCAATATGAGGAACTCCCTTCTCGACGTCTTTTACGACGTCGCGAGGGCCTTCGACCGAATATGGCACGTCTTACAGTAAGCGCTGTCGATCCATGGCGCCGATAAAATTAAAGGATACCGTTAGCGAAACTTTATTTCCTAATAAATAAAAATTGTAAGATGCCCCTCAGGCATAAACTTACACTCTATAAAACCTGTATTAAGCTTGAGACAATTAGGGGCCATTTCAAGCCCACCGTGGTTCAGGCCTTGTCGTGGCGCTGGGGCTCAGTAGCCTAGGGTGAGCCGCTGCACCTTGAGCGAAGCTAATTGAGCTGAGTGGGCTCTTTGTACCCCTCTTATAACAAGTACTTTCCCGAAGTTGGGTTGGGTTGGGGGGGGGGATGGCTTGTTCTTTCACACTTACCACTTACCAGCTTTCGGGCGCAGCGGGTCCCACATACCCCGCCTGGGGAGACCCACTCCCCCGCGGGATGCCTCAGAGCATTTCCCGGCGTTAAAGAAAAAAAAGGGGCATTTCAAAGAGATGGCAGAACGTCACTTTGAAAAGGCTCTTCTCCACAGAACCCGCTAACCGTGATCGCGGCTACCCCCGATAGTTCAGTCGCAGTTATACCCAGACACCCCAAACATGTATTAACTGATCCAGATGATGATCTCCCACAGCTATTAAAGCACGACGCATACGTGTAACGCGTCCTACAAAACCCATTATCATAACAGACGGGGATAGGCACACACCTTCTCCGCACTGGACCCCGTGGTGACAGGCTACGTCGCCCCCTACACACGATAAATACGTCGATCCGGATCGAACACGAAAGCGTAGGTTTGAACCCGACACGAGTCGACCACAATACTAACCGCGTAAACAATGATAGCCCGTCGCTATCACTTGTCTTCACGCGTACCGCGCGCGACTGGCCGCTTGCTGTTACCACGAGGGCCGGCCCTCATGAAAACAGCAATCAAACCGTATCAAACGAGTCGACCGAGTTCGCTAGACAAAATCCTACTCGAAATAGTAGCGCGCGCGTATGGCCTCGCCTCCCGGGAGGCCTCTCTGGTGGGGTCCCCGCCCTCTTCGAGGTTAATGACCCCGACCAAGACAACATGCGGCGGACGCCGCGTTCGACGCCCAGCATTGCTGGTGCTTTCTGCCGGGCCATCATTCGTGATACGGCCTGGTGGGGGTGGGCCGCCTGAAGCAGCACTCGTGCGGTTCCATGGCGCGTGGCTGCGCCGTCCCGCCACATGTGACAACCCGACGCCAGGAGGCCGCGAGCTCATTGACACCACGGTGGACGGAGGTGACCCTCTCGTTTCACATTCTTAGGTTGAAGAGGCCGGTCCGGCCTCATTTGGAATACTGCTCTCACCTCTGGGCTGGAGCGCCCCAATATCAGCTCCTTTCATTTGACTGCGTTCAACGCCGGGCGGCTCGAATCGTCGATAGCAAGGTTCTCCCCAATCGACTTGATTATTTGGCGCTGCGTAGAGATGTTGGATCGCTCCGCATCTTCTACCGCATCTACCACGGGGAGTATTCTGAGGATTGTTCAGACTAATACCTGCAGCAGAATTCCACCACCAGACATCGCGTAAAAACTCCAAATTTCACCCTCACCATCTCGATGTTCGGAAATCCACAACAACTAGATTTTTACGGCATTTCCTGTCTCGCATGACGAATATATGGAATCAGCTGCCACTTACGATTTTCCGAACCGATACGACTTAGGGACCTTCAGTTCACCTGCTAACCATCTGGTTAAGCAGGTGTCTGTGGATGTCGCTTTCACTTACCATCAGGTGAACCGACTGTCCATCTGCTCACCTACTCTTTCGATGAAGCTTAGAGGCCAATAGGCCAGCAGCCTAGGTCCATCCGAAAAAAATAGGTAGGAGGGCTCACAAATGTGACCAGGACGGGGAAGGGGTTGACCCCCGGGACATAAATCCGTATGACGTAATTAAAAAACTTAGCGAGGATCGGATGGGTGACAACAGTCCACCGACCGCCGAAGGCCTCATCGGATGCATTCAGATGGCCTTGTCAGTCTGGCCTGGCGCGATCTGGTCTGTGAGAAAGCAGGCCTTGGGTCCCCAGCTATAAGCGGATTTCACAACATGTATTGTTCAATCAGCATTTGATCGAACACCAAATTTAGTTGTCCCACTGTACACCCGTGTAATCAAATTAATAATTACTAATAATAATGCGTAACACATTTCGCAGTGTAGAATATTAAGATATCGGCGAAACGCACATTCATAATTATACCGTTTTACGTATTTTATTTATAAGAACGCGAGGAACGCTAAACTACATGTACTTTTTAAAATTATGATTTTATAGGTTACATATTATACTACACTATAGGTACATTTTTATCATTTACAATGATGTACCTAAATGAGACTAAACCTTTATTCCTGCCACAAAATTTCGATCTACTGCTCTTCAATCTTTTGAATGTTATATATGTCGTAGGATGATATTTTAATAAAACGATTTATCAAACCATCCTACCACATAATATTATATAAGGTACACTAGCGGACCCGTCGGACGTACTGTCATCACATAGACTTTGTTAACACCTTAAACAGTATTAAAAAGACAATATAATAATACCAACCCTTATATTATGTGCCACCGCTGGGCACGGGTCTCCTTCTCGAAATCAGGCGAGGAGGGTGATGCGCCGTAGTCCACCGATGTGATGGCCCAGTGCGGGGTGGTGAACTTTACACCTCCAAAGACTTTTAATCTCATCAGGCAGGTTTCCTCCACCGGTGAACAAGCGATGGCCTCATGTTCAGCTGCACGTAGAAATTGAGAAAAACCTACTTCAAGGCACCACAGGATTCAGGATGAGGAACCCGGAGCTCAAACCCGAGAGGCAATGGTTCAGGCCTTGACGTGGCGGTGGAGCTCAGTAGCCTAGGGAGAGCCCAGAACCTTGGTAGAAGCTAATTGAGCCGAGGGAGCTCTTTGTACCCCTCTTATAAGAAGAGGGGACAAAAAGCAGGAGGCAAAGGGCGAGGACGGGAACCTCACCCCATTGTACTGTCCCGAAGTTGGGAGGGGTTGTGCTGTGGTGCGGGGCAACCCCTCTGTGGAGGTGGCGTCGGTCCCTTGGGGAACTGGCTAGCCGTCGACGTGCCCTCTTTGCTCATTAGATCCGGGGCACCTCATCAAAGGCGGCATTGGTGACACTCGCCGGGTTTTAGTGGGTAGAGCTGCGTCCACTTAATACCAGCTTTCGGGCGCAGCGAGTCCCACTCCTCCGCGGGACGCCTCAGAGCATATCCCGGCGTTAGACCATCGTCGCTCACTAGACCATTTTTAAAAGACATGATCACAATTTTCTGCATTTGTCTTACATGTTTATAAAATTTGATCCCTAAAAATATTGTAACTCCGCTTCTTGAAATGATATATTTATTCTGAATGTTATATTTAAATGATTAACTATGAAGGTTGATAGTGGTTAAGCAAATATATATATTTCTTTAAAAAAAAATCTTTTTTACGAAAGCCTCTGCGAGTGTCGGACTCGCAATTGACGTCACGAGGATCATGGGTACTTCCAAGAGAATGTAATCACTACGTTTAGGTAGTAGGTATATGTCTACGTATGTACCCATAACATACGAGCATACATTCAGTTCCTAGTACCCGTAACATACGAGCTATGCACACCACGTTGACCAGGAATGGCTTAACGTGGTGTAGTTAGTTATTATATTAATATAATTTATATTGCCACGACGTAGGAGGGATGTTTTATTGATAAACTAATTAAAGTATTTTGTTTTTGTTTTACTTTCTGTAATAGCTCATAGCTCGTTATTTATCGCCGATTGCTATTCAACAATTGTCGTGGATTTGGTATATTATTCAAACAATAGGTGACACATATGATAGGTATGTAGATTTTTCCTTAAAATATAATTTTGTATTTTCAATAACAATTTCAACTGTAATCAGTGTTATTTTACCTCTGTCTTAGTTGAGATATGCAAAATGGGCTGACGTGGCTCTGATTTTAAGTAGTCAAAATGTCCACGAACTTATACATAAGTCCAGTGAGAATTCTGACGAACGCGACGCTTAAAGCCTTGCATTCTGTGATTATTAAAATTTATTCAGGTAATCTAGTATTTCTTGGCCTCCTCGCCTTCAGTCAGTCCAGGCCACGGGAAGTCCGCGACAGCAGATGTGAATCAGGCCTAGATATACTTCTGCCTCATGAGGATGACTGTGCCAAGTTCTATTCTTGCGAGAATGACAAAAAACTTGGAATCTCGAACGACTGCCCCGAGGGAACCCATTTCTCTCCTGAACTTCAGGTTTGTGTCTTCTTTTTTTGGATTATTACTACATTTAGGTTATTCTTATCATGTAAAAAAATCATGCTTTACTTTGGTTATGCAAAACATCATACTTAGCCAAGTGTATGTTAATGGTAATAATAATAATAATAATATCTATGGACGCTTTCACACCACGTCAATCTGGTCCCGTGGTAAGTTCTCGAAGAACTTGTGTTACGGGTACCAGACAACGGAAATATATTTAATACTTTTATACTATACATATATTTAAGATTTTTATTATATAATACACATATTTAATACACATCCATGACCCAGGAACACAGAAAATATTTTTTGTTCCCTGGCGGGATTCGAACCCGCAACCTCCGGGCATGAGCACCAACGCGCTTACCACTGCGCCACAGAGGTCGTCTCATGGTAGATGAGTAGTTACCGCATGAAAACATTGTAGTGTTTTCATCCAATAGATGTCCCGATGCCAGGAGGCTGCGATGTCATTGACACCACGGCTGGCGGAGGTAACCCTCCCGTTTAACTGTTTTAGGTAGAAGCCATCAGCTCTCCTACTCTTCCGATTAAGCGTAAAGGTCTTTGGACCACAGCATAGGTCAATTCGAAAAAAAAAAAAAAAAAAAAAAAAAAAAAAATCCAATAGATGGTGGTGGTAAAGGTGCATAATAGGTCTATTTAGTTATAAAATTGCCCATGAATGGGTAAATATTAATGCACATACTATAAACTTATGTAAAACCAAAAAACGTACACGAATACAAACTAGTCTGTACATACAAAGAAGTAACTGTGCGCACTCTTTATTAAGATTCTTCTAATTGACTCATTTATTATGTTTCTTCGTACAGCATATGTTGGCGATTTAACAATTAAATTATAAAACTTGTCTCAGGGACCCCTTAACATGACATACATTTAATAAAACTATCCATCTAGTAAAGGAATGATTTTTTATGCTTTGCCAAGTTAGGTTAAAAAGTAAATAACTTTGTCATGAGTCATGACAGATATTATTTTCTTAACAGAATTTAGTTCACCGCTAATTATTAATAGAAGTGGTCTACCCTCTTTTCCAGGACTGTGCTCATCCGAACATAGCAAATTGCAATAATTCTGATACAACATTCGTATTAAAACCAAGTCAACAAAATTACGTAACGACAGCGACTACTGCTACGGTAACATTGCCATCAAATGGAATAGACACAAATGATACATGGGCAACAACTAATGCAACAAAGGCAACAGCAAAAAATGAAAATTCATCTCAAATAAATTCAATATGGGTCTCTACTACTGATTTGCCTCCGGATGACGTAACAGATGTAACAAACACGTTAGCACCAATTAATGAAACATTGGCAGAAAGAAATGCAAATTCATCTCCGATAAATTCAACATGGGTCTCTACTACTGATTTGCCTCCGGTGTACGTAACAGATGTAACAAACACGTTTGCACCAATTAATGAAACATTGGCGGCGAGGAATGCAAATTCGTCTCAAATAAATTCAACATGGGTCTCTACTACTGATTTGCCTCCGGATGACTTTACAGATGTAACAAACAAGTTTGCACCAATTAATGAAACATTGACAGCAAGAAATGCAAATTCATCTCAAATAAATTCAATATGGGTCTCTACTACTGATTTGGCTCCAGTGGACGTAACTGACGTAACAAACACTTTTGGACGAATTAATGAAACATTGGCGGCAAGGAATGCAAATTCGTCTCAAATAAATTCAACATGGGTCTCTACTACTGATTTGCCTCCGGATGACGTTACAGATGTAACAAACAAGTTTGCACCAATTAATGAAACATTGGCAGCAAGAAATGCAAATTCGTCTCCGATAAATTCAACATGGGTCTCTACTACTGACTTGCCTTCAGTGGACGTAACTGACGTAACAAACACTTTTGGACGAATTAATGAAACATTGGTGGCGAGGAATGCAAATTCGTCTCAAATAAATTCAACATGGGTCTCTATTACTGATTTGCCTCCGGTGGACGTAACAGGTGTAACAAACAAGTTTGCACTAATTAATGAAACATTGGCAGCAAGAAATGCAAATTCGTCTCCGATAAATTCAACATGGGTCTCTACCACTGACTTGCCTTCAGTGGACGTAACTGACGTAACAAACACTTTTGGACGAATTAATGAAACATTGGCGGCAAGGAATGCAAATTCGTCTCAAATAAATTCAACATGGGTCTCTACTACTGATTTGCCTTCAGTGGACGTAACTGACGTAACAAACACTTTTGGACGAATTAATGAAACATTGGTGGCGAGGAATGCAAATTCGTCTCAAATAAATTCAACATGGGTCTCTATTACTGATTTGCCTCCGGTGGACGTAACAGGTGTAACAAACAAGTTTGCACTAATTAATGAAACATTGGCAGCAAGAAATGCAAATTCATCTCAAATAAATTCAATATGGGTCTCTACTACTGATTTGGCTCCAGTGGACGTACCTGATGTAACAAACACTTTTGGACGAATTAATGAAACATTGGCAGCAAGAAATGCAAATTTGTCTCCGATAAATTTAACATGGGTCTCTACTACTGACTTGCCTTCAGTGGACGTAACTGACGTAACAAACACTTTTGGACGAATTAATGAAACATTGGCGGAAAGGAATGCAAATTCGTCTCAAATAAATTCAACATGGGTCTCTACTGCTGATTTGCCTCCAGTGGACGTAACTGACGTAACAAAAACTATTGCACGAATTAATGAAACATTGGCAGCAAGAAATGCAAATTCGTCTCAAATAAATTCAACATCGGTCTCTACTACTGATTTGCCTCCAGTGGACGTAACTGACGTAACAAAAACTTTTAATGAAACATTGGCAGCAAGAAATGCAAATTCGTCACCAATAAATTCAACATGGGTCTCTACTACTGACTTGCCTTCAGTGGACGTAACTGACGTAACAAACACTTTTGGACGAATTAATGAAACATTGGCGGCGAGGAATGCAAATTCGTCTCAAATAAATTCAAAATGGGTCTCTACTACTGATTTGCCTCCGGATGACGTTACAGATGTAACAAACAAGTTTGCACCAATTAATGAAACATTGGCAGCAAGAAATGCAAATACATCTCAAATAAATTCAATATGGGTCTCTACTACTGATTTGGCTCCGGATGACGTTACAGATGTAACAAACAAGTTTGCACCAATTAATGAAACATTGGCAGCAAGAAATGCAAATTCGTCTCCGATAAATTCAACATGGGTATCTACTACTGACTTGCCTTCAGTGGACGTAACTGACGTAACAAACACTTTTGGGCGAATTAATAAAACATTGGCGGCGAGGAATGCAAATTCGTCTCAAATAAATTCAACATCGGTATCTACTACTAATTTGCCTCCGGTGGACGTAACAGATGCAACAGACAAGTTTGCACCAATTAATGAAATATTGACAGCAAGACATGCAAATTCATTTCCAATAAATTCTACGCAGATCTCTACTGCTGCTTTGCCTCCAGTGGACGTAAATGTAACAAACACTTTTAGACCCAGTAATGAAACACTGGCAGGAAGAAGTGCAAATATATCTCAAACAAATTCAACATTGGCGTTAAGTAATGCGACCTGGGCATCAATTAATAATACCTGGGCACCAAGAATTAATGATCCATGGGCATCAACTAATGACAAATGGACACTAACAGATACAAAATTGGCACAAAATTATGCAACTTGGGCACTAACAAATGCAATATGGGCACAAACTAATGCAACTTTGGCATTAGCAAATGCAATACAGGCACAAACGAATGCAATATGGGCACAGAAAGATGTAACATGGGCATTAAATAATGCGAGCTGGCCACCAAACAATACTGGAAGGACATATTTTACATATGCTACATGGATACAAAATAATGCGAATTTGGCAAATGCAACTTGGTCGCCAACTAATGCTACATGGGATGTTATAACCAGTTTTAGATCTTCTAATGATACATGGGAACTAAATAATGCAACTTTAGCACCAACAAATACCACATTGGCGTCAACCATAACAACTTGGTCACCAACTCATGCCACATGGGATCCCACAACAACTCTATCGCCGGTGGATGTAACCAATGTTACAACAACGTTTAGGTCTTAAGCTAACGCGATCACTATTCATATTTAAATATATATTGTTTGGGGAGCTTACCGCGTTTATGGTTTTATCGAGGTTCCGACATTTCGGCAAAGTTTCAATCGCCATGATCACGGGGAGACTGATAACTTTTAGGTCTTCTAATGCTACCTTTGGCGCCAACCAACGCTAGGACGGTGTCTACAAATACTACACGGGCACCAAGAAGTACTACATGGTCACTAATTTAACTTTGGCGCCAACCAACCGTATGACGGTGCCTATTAATGCCATATAGGCTCTTACAACAGTTTTACCGCCATTAAATGTGGCCAATCTAACAGCCATGTTTACGGCTACTAATGCTTAGGCATAAACAAATGAAACTGCGACACCAAATGCTTCGAGGGTACCAACTAATGGTATATACGCTCGATTTAATTCCACATGGGCACCAAAAATAAGCAGCGTTACTTCAGACCCACGCAGGGTTTCAAGTCATGTTCTCCGATGTTAGCTCCATGGCCAGTGTATGAGACACATAGTGATGCGAAAAATTAATTATTAGTTACTTTTGCCTTAGATTTTTTAAGACATTAAATATTTACTTAAAAATCAGTTCTTTTATATAATTTTTATTTATCAATCATCAACATTGCTATCATCGTCGTCGTCATCATCAGCATCTCGCTTCAGTTTCTGGTCCAACTCCTTAGCCGGGTTGAATACTCCACTTGTTTGTGTGTTACAGATAAAACATCTTGTAGATTTTTTATAATTATCCAAAGCGCATTTCTCACAAAAATAATGCTTACACCTGAAATATTTAAAAAAAACATTTTTTTTACCAAGACCGTTTAATTTATTTTTCTTTTATGTCACATGATTTATATTTTGAAACTGGCAGACGAGCTACCTGATAGTATAATATTAATTAGTAAATCATCGTCATCATCATCATCAGCCTCTATCCGTCCACTGCTGAACATAGGCCTCCATCAAAGAATACCAAGACGGCCGATGCCTTGCCACTCGCATTCAACACGGACCGGCCACCGCACGTCTTGCCACCTGGTTAATGGCCGACCAACACTTTGGCTACCTAAACGTGGCCTCCACTCTTGAACTTTATTGGCCCATCGGCCATCCGTTCTCCTTCGTGCCTTTACTGAGCCATACTACGTTTTTGTCTATAACATATGTCTAATATAAAGGTGTGCTAATTGGTTACACGATAGGTAAGGTGTGCTTTACTCGATAATAAAAAATCCTGAAAACATGTTAAAATAAAAACTAAAACGAATAATTTACTAAGTAATAAAATATGTAAAGTTTGCATATCATTTTTATATGGAGATATATTTATTTTTCAATACTACAGAGAACGTGCTAATTTTTTTTAATCTCAAGTAATATTTTTTTTTATTCAAATTTATCCCAAAACTTGTATGCTATCTGGCGTTTTTACAAGACGCCGCGACGCTGGCTACCCCGCCAGTCCCGGTGACTCGCCTTAAGCTGTCTATATCATAACCTACCTAGTCAGGCAACGCACAATATAGTACTGTCACAATGCAACCGCAATCGCAATACCTTCATGAACCATTAACAACTTAGTATACCACTGAATCCACTGATTGAAGTTATAACTGATTGATTGTACTGATGGTTCTTGGTGGAAATTCATGTTTTATAATAATCCTAAAACTCTTTTTTCACTTTTTCCACTTTTATTTTATATACCTTTATTACAAATTTAGATTAAATTACACGACCCGACCGGATTCGACAAAGTCATCGTCAGGTGTAGGTAGATAAAAAAATTATCTAAATTTGTAATATATATAAAATAAAAGTGGAAAAAGTAAAAAAAAGAGTTTTAGGATTATTATGATTGAAGTTAGTTTTACAGAGTAATTCCGGCATTTTGATGATTTGATGTAAGTCCAGCATTTTGTATAGAAAAACCATTACGAGTGACAATGACTCTTTAGCTAACTTCTGCCGGCTTGGTAAAATCCGGCGTAGTTATCATGATAATACCTTCATAAGCGTCTCTTGTCTCACTTTAGAGAACAGGTCTCCTCCTCGAAATCAGGTGAGGAATGTTTTTGGACCATAGTCCATAATTCACCTATGTGCAGGCCCATTGCGGTGGAAGGGGAAATTTAGAAAAACCGTTTTAAGTGAAACCGGTTAGGATCGAACCCAGACTTCTCATTTCGAGATTGAGCCGGTATTTATTAGAACATCGTCGGTCACAATAAACATACCTAGTGACTATCGGATCGGTGAAACTATTCCTGCATATAAAGCATTTAAACGGCAACTCTTCATCACTGTGTATTTCGTAGTCCGAATCTCCTCCGTCAGTAGCTTTCACCTCTTCCCTCTCTAACTGCCAGCCATGCTTGTAATCAGAGCGATCGTGGAGGAATTTACAGGAGTCTGGAAGAAATTAAAGCTTATTAGGAATCTGCTGGCTTTTTCTAGCTACTATTACACACTCCTGAATAAACATTAAATATTAATACCATGCTTTATTTTACTTGGAATATTATCATCAAATTAATAATAATTTTAGTAAAATATAAGTTCCATCATTCAAAAACCTTACACAATTTAAATGTGTGAACCTACCTCCAAAACCACAGAATCCTGTCTCTTTGTAATCCTTGCAAATGTCTGGTTGGTAATCCCATCTAAAACATGAAATATTTTTTTTAGAACATATTTGAAAGATCGGCAACGCACCTGCTAAAGTTGTAGCGGGTGTCTATGGACGTCTCTTATCACTTACCACCAGGTGAAACGACTATCCGTTTACCCCTCTTCTATAAAAAAATACATTGTAACCTTTTTGCTTATTGTGTAATTTTAACTATAATCTATATCTTCTTCTGACGTCCACACTGTCATTATGTGAAAATTGATCTATAACTAACTTCACAATGTCGGTTTTTTTCGTGACGGTGTTCGCGCCTAAGATCAAGTATCAATAGATTTGACAAGCTAATAATAATACCGTATTGGAACGAGATAACATACGAAAAACTCCAAGAGTGACAGAGACATAGACACTTTCTTTTGTCTTTGTCAGAATATCACTGTTTTTTCAGTCGCTAAGTTGGGCACATCATTGTTGTGCCCAACAAAAAATTAGCGACTAAATTTGAATGCCATACAAACATTCTCACTCGCGAACAGTTTGTCAAATATGTCCGCCATTTTGTACTACTTTTTAATTTGGTCGGTTTATAAAATATTGTGATACCAGTTTTGTAATAGGCTGATTAACCAAGAATGTGATATTATATAAAAAGGGTGACTGGAATCTTCGAAATAAACACAATAAAAACAAATATGTTTATTGCTATCCTAAAAGGCTAAGTACTACATAGACTAGATCATACATATTAAGAGGACGTTAGCCTTCTTTTTTATTATTCATGTTTTTAGCGCTTTGTTATTAGTCATTACATATTTTCGATAATCCGTAAAAATGCAGCTCTCTAAAATTACAATAAATGTTCGGGTAGGGCTAATGCTTATAGTTATCTATAAACCTTTTCCAGTTTTTTATTATTTTAAATACACTTGTTTCAAGAAAATAAGTAGACTTGATGTTATGAATGTGGTATCCCTGTAAAATATACCTGTCCCTTTCGGGTATACGCGAATATCAATTCCATATTATGATACTTGTTCCTAGGTGCGCGCGCATTGTAAAAAATTACTCTCATAATTTTTCCCTAACCAGTAACGCGCCAAAGGAGTATAACTTCAAAAACATTTTTATATACATTTTATGCTTAAATTATAATAGAAGAATTATAATAGAAGAAATAAAATTGTGAAGCGAAACAAGAGATTATATAATATTAGGACATTGCATTACCAAATATTTCACTTTTTTTTTCGGAATGATCTATGCTAACGGACCAAAGGCCCTAATGCTACATTGGATTAGTGTGAGCCCATTTGGCTCACTTTTGGTTTGTAAAAGTGCGTGAAGTCTGCGACCGCACGGCCTCCTGGCGTCGGGTTGGAAATATTTCACTCACAAGACGTGGCAACCTACGCAGTCCTCTCTTTATGACCATAGTCCTCCACCAAATAAAAATGCCGTTGTCATTTTAAGCCTATTTCTTCATATGTACATATTCCTCTTTTCTATGACTGTCTGTTTAACAAATTAACATTTTCATGTAGATGTTTGTTATTGGTTATTCAATAGTCGAATTTTAATAAAGATACATGAATAAATATTAAAATATGATACTTGCACCTTGATAACACCATGTAATAACATTGAGCAGAAGCCATTACCGTTTTATTATTGAATTCAAACAAAAATACTGAAATTGGTAAATCCCCCAGTGAACCATTATATAAAAAACTAGCAACTTCAATTCACCTGACAGTGGCTCTCAAATTAGCTGGAGCTCTGATGGGTCCTTTCCTCACAAGTCCAGAACTAGCATTACCAGCAGCTGTATCTCTCTTCTTATAATATTGAGCATAATTATTTATACCTCTGTAAACCTAAATTATTATTTTTTATGTTTTATTTGATTATAAAGACCAGAATGGAGAAGATTGGAGGAGGCCTTTACCATGTGGCAAACGGACACGCAAAAATGGACTAAAAGAATATGAATAACAAAGAGTCAATCAAAATGATTACAAAGTCTATAACACCTCTGTGGCTCAGTGGTTAGCGCGTTGGCGCTCAAGCCGGAGGTTGCGGGTTCGAATCCCGCCAGGAAAAAAAAATTGTTTTCCTGGGTCATGGTTGTGTATAAAATCTTAAATATACATATATTTAAGATTTTATACACAACATAGTATAAAAGTATTAAATATATTTCCATTGTCTGGTACCCGTAACACAGGTTCTTCGAGAAATGGGACCAAATTGACGTGGTGTTAAAGCGTCCATAGATATTATTATAACAGACAGGTAAAAACATTTTTGTGCTTTACATATACCTAGGTAACACTGAAAATGTTTAGAAAATGAAAAACGGCTTAATGTAGAAAGTTGCCAATACTTTTATTGTTTTTCGAAGTAATCTCCGTTTCTTTCTACACATCGTCGCATTCGATGGAACCACTGAGAAAAGCAGTGGGCCCATTCTTCCTTAGGAGTCTCTTCTATGGCATTTTCCTACGCTTTCACCGCATCTTCAGGGCTCGTAAAGCGAATACCTCGAATTTTATCTTTAGTTCTTGGGAATAAATGAAAGTCGCAGGGCGCCAGGTCAGGACTGTAAGGCGGATGACTCATTATCTCGACACCTGCCATAGTCAAATATTCAACAGTCCGTTTTGCGGAGTGCTCTGAAGCATTGTCGTGGTGAAGGAGGATCCTGCTTCGAGGGCGCTGCTGTCGAATTTTTTCCAAGACAACAGATAAACAGCGATTGACATACCAGTCTGCAGTAACTGTCCTTCCATCTTCTAGCACAACTGTCGCGAACTGACCTTTCCGACCAAAGAATGAGGCAATCATCTTTTTTCCTTGACTTCTTCCTTTCTTTACCTTAGTTGGCCGATCCTCGAAAGGAAACACCCACTGAGCTGATTGTCTTTTGGTTTCGGGTTCGTAGCAATATATCCAGCTTTCATCACCTTTGATGATGTCAAATACAGCATTTGAGTTACCGCCGTTGAACTTATATAACATTTGGCGACACCAGTCCATGCGGAGGCGTTTCTGGTCGTCGGTTAAAGTATGGGGAATCCATCTGGTACAAAGCTTCCTGACGCCTAAATGTTCGTGTAATATTTTTTGAACTTGACTCATACCAATGCCTAGGCTTGCCCGTATCTGCTGATAGGTCACTCTCTTATCTTCCTCTATCATGCGTCGCACAGCACTGATGTTATCTTCAGTAGTCGCTGTTAAAGGACGTCCCTCACGCGGATCATCACTGAGATTGCTACGTCCATGCTTAAACTCGTTAAACCAATTGTAAATAGTGGCACGAGATGGGGCTTCATTAAAAAATGCTAATCGCAGCCTATCATAGCTTTGTTGTTGAGTAAGCCCACAACGAAAGTCATAATAAATCATTGACCGAAAATTTTCTCGCGTTATGTTCATTTTCACGTGTAACAAGAGTTTTAGATTTGCCGCCAATTCACAAAAACAAATGACAAATGAATGCAATATACTACATTAGGTTACCAAAGAGTTCTAAAATTGGAATTAAAAAAAAGTTTTCATTTTCAATGTTTCTAACTGGCCAGTTCTAAACATTTTCAGTGTTACCCACGTATATAGATTTGTGTTTGTCTTCATATTTTTTTACCTATTTTTATTTTTATAGAGACTATTATACCTTATCATCAGCTTGTCCTTGCAGTTCTTCATTGACCTTCTGTGCTTTCTCAAATATAGCTTGTGCATCTCTATCAATTTCTGTATCCATTTCATATGTGGCTGTTGCATTCTCTCTTTGCTGTTGCACTGAAAGTGTTGTACTTCTTTCTTTGTTTTTATCTTTCTGTAAATTAATTTATGTAGTTGTTAGCAACATGGTTATAATTTAATTGTTATTTTTTTTAAATTTATTTATTGGTAAATTTGTCACATCTTTTCCTTGACATACATAGCTATTTTGATTGGTCTCCGTGGCAGATATTGATTCAGAATTACATAGATAATTTCCAAGTTTCGTAGACCATCATATTATTAGGAGTATATCTAGCCCATTTAGATTCTATGATAGTAAGACTATCGAAAGCTAAGTATGAAAATATGTTAATAGTTTACATACTATTTTTTTTCTTAATTAGCTAAATAAATCATTTTATATCATCATCATCAGCCTTTATCAATCCAGTGCTGAAAAAAGGCCTCCTTCAATTAACACCAAGACGACCAATCCCTTGCCACTCGCATTCATATCCAACACAATTTATAATATACATTTATTTTTTCTATAATGTTAGAAATGTTGAATCATCCTAAAAAAATGTGTACACTTTCTACATTCAAATGTGCATATTAAGTAACTGCAATGAAGATAAAGATGGTAATATATGTTCGGGGCATGTAAATAATGATATGATAATACATTTAGGGGTTTTTCTGACACAGCGATAAGAGTGACAGAGGCAAAACTACTATTCCCAGAAATTGTGAGTTTAAATAGTACCAATCCCAATTTTAATTATATTACGTGTATAAAGCAGGTTCATGGTAAGTGTATAATATGTCTTATATAAAGCATTGTTTGTGTTAAGCAAACAACTGTTCAATTAAGTATTTTATTTGACTATCATTTATTTATTATCTTATCTTATTTCTACATTAAAATATTACATAAAACATATCAGCAACACAAATTATGTATAAATATTAGCAAACCAATGTGGTTATGTTCACTATGAAAATCAATTTAAGTTGTACAAGTTTTGAATGTATACAAGTAGTATAAAAACTACTTTTTAACATTAAATACACACCTCTTCATCTTCGCTGCTATCAGCTGTAATTTCAATCTTCTCTTTCTTGCGACCCCCAGTAGATTGAATATTCGGATTTAATTTAGTTTGCCTTTTAGTTGGTAATACCACCGTTGGTTCTTCTCCACTATCTGAACTGTCTTATGAAAAAAAAGGTAATACAAGCTTAAAACGATTTAGATTTTAGAGCATGTATAGAAATCTAAATTTTGTAAAGTTAAAAAAATTAACAAGATTTAGTCTTTGCCACCTCAATGAGTAGCTGAAGATAGGGGATTTAAATTTGGTGGACAAACATTTTGTTAAATATTCTATTTAAAATATTATAAAAAAATATTCGATTTTTACTTACTTTCGGAGCTGGATTGTTTTCTTTTCCTACCACCTCTAAATTTTAAATTACGCTTTTTAAACGTTGATGGGACTTCTACTTCCACGTCCGACATAATTTTAGATTCTACACTACAATTAGTTATACACAATAACTAAGATATAATCAATGAATTATGTATGTATAAATTCGTTTACTATTCAGTACACTTTACTGCTGGCCATGGTACATCACAGAACAATTAAACCTATTTATACTCTTTGCTTTGAATATTACCCTGTGGTACATTCAACATTGTTTATTTACATTTGACAATCTTCTTCCTCTTTTATCCTTGGGTTTGCCAATTACTAATTACTTTTTGCACTAAACTCTGATCTTGTCAAGAAAAAAATATTCTTTTACTGAAATATAATAATTTCACAAATTATTCCGTTGCAATATTTATTCTTTACTATTTACTTTTTATTAATGACAATATATATTATATATATGCGTGACGATTTTTTATGTTTTAAAAGTAAAAAAGGCCAGCAAAAGCTTTATAGTCTACAACTTAAAATTTTGTAAATCCGCCACTGCGCCTATTATTAATCCTTATTCCTAAATATTATAAATCCGAAAATAACTATGTCTGTCTGTCTCTTCTTCACGCCTAAGCCACTGAACCGATTTGGATGAAATTTGGTACAAATATAGTTTGAGACCCGAGAAACGATATAGGATAGTCTTTATCCCAGAAATCCCACGGAAAAGGGAACTATGCGGATAAAACTCCAGGACTGTCAGAAAAAAAATAAGCCTTCTGGGAGCTATCAACGAAAACGCTGCTCAAGCCACTTGGGACTTTACATTTAAAACGCTGCCTTATTTCCTTTAGAGATTTAATAAAAAATAAAGTAGAAAATTGATCATCATCAGTCCGGATACATCCGTAAATAATGCGTAAAGTTAATTCGTAAAATTAATAAAAAAAATACAGAATCACAATAATGTATTTTTAACCACAATAACAATGTTTTTTTTATGTATGTACACCGATTTCTCCGTCAATTGTGGACCGATTTTCAAAATATTTTTTTTCTTTAATAGGATATACTTGCCAAACCAGGATCTGATGATGGCATCCCAGCGAAATCGAGGAGAACTTTCGAAAATCGTAGGAGCGACTAGCGCGCTTAATATTTTTTTAATAAAGCATTTAAAAGCGCTACAATTCAATGAAGGTCTATCCATGAAAGACAGTCAGTAACCTTGTGTTTGGGCTTGATTAATTTGTATCGATGAGAACTTTACACCTAGATGGGCTGTGACTGTGATTGGGGATCCGATGATGAAGACGAAGGACAGTTAAGGGAACTCCTAAATAGTTGACAGTAGCTGCCTTGTGATTGGACTTAATTAATTTATTCTGATGAGAACTTTGCACCCATATGGGTGATACGAGCCATTACCTACAGGTCTGATGATGGAGACCAAAGACAGTCGAGGGAACTCCTCGTCCCTCGACGATTTACAGCTTTTGTTGGGTTTACTTCATATGGTTTAATATGCCAAAATGTCTATCTCTGACTTTGGGGGCGCAGCGAGTCCCACATACCCGCGTGGGGAGACCCACTCCCCCGCGGGATGCCTCAGACCATTTCCCGGCGTTAAAGAAAAAAAAAAAGTTAATACTGCTATGTTCAGTAGATAAATTAGAATTTATAATATATGATGAATATAAAGCGATAATAAATTGTTTCTAATTACTTTTGCACAACAATCACTATTAAATTAAAAGCTTCTAGAAACATTTTCCTAAAGTCTACTTCTATGGCCTGGACTGATCCTCATCCCTGTTCCATGTACGGCTTGCGAATCTCCAATACTTTTACTTAAAACACAAATATCATTTAAAATGCTATGGACGTCAATTGTTCACCTATATTATCAGACGCCTTTCGCATATGTAATGTCAATAGTAATAAACGCAAATCCATAAACACGTAAGTCTTCATCAATATAAACACGTAAACTATATGTCTGTCTGTAGATATAGCAAGATTGAGAACAAAAGCTCGAATATGACGAGCAGTGGTTATATACATTTTATTACTGAACATCTTACATTACAAAGTAATGGGTTATAATTGACCTCGCACAACATTATAATCAGTAAACATATCCTTGCCTTTGGGAATAGAAGACTTATTAACATACTACAATGTCATTTACACTATAGGAAATAATGTCTTAAAAAAATCATAAATAATTTAAAAACATTCGAGCATGGTCGTGGCAAAAAGTTATCTTTACGCATGACCTATAGGATATACGTCGTTTCGAATGTACGGTGTAAAAAATGGTATACTACTTTTTAGAGGAATTAGCTTATCTCCAAAAGGGCTTATGTTCAATGGAAATACCGCAAAGGATACGTCGTTTTTGTGAATTGCTAGTTGTGGACTGCTTTAAAAATGGTATACTACTTTTAAACATTTAGAAGCAAAAGGTTATAACTCACATGCTCAAACATAGACACAATTACGTTTTAGATTGAGACGCTTTTAAGAAAGCTAAAAAGAAAAATGTTCCTTTCTAGTACGAGTATCCAATAGTTAAAATCAGTAACGCTTAGTTAAAAACTTTCTTACCCTAAATATTAAAAGAATTTGTAATATTAAAAGAATTAAACCTTCTATGTGGCTAAGTCCCCATCTGATTCTGTACTTTAAAAAAGTAGTTCTGTATTCGATGTAGATAAACAGGAGAGAATATATTTTTAATTAATATAGGTACATACCCTTCTCCATAAAAAGCTGCCTATTTACCCAAAGGAAAGAAGTAAACAGAATCGTATTACCGAGACTCTGATGTCCCTTTGTACCTTGTACTGTATTTTCTTATTTAATAAGTAAAAAGCTGATATTTATTTATTTATTTTATTTAAGTATCAGACAGTCATAAATATTACATAGTTTACTATTTACTACTCAAAAGACAAACAGTGTCGAAAATTACATTATGAAATAGGCGTAAAATAATATTGAAACCATATTAAAACTTTACCCTACAAAAATCGTGTTCTTTTTTATTTGCTCTATCTCAACTACACTAATGTGTTTATAAGTTTTGTTTTTTAAGGTTACACAAGTCGCTAATCTTTCCATACAAACGCAGAACAGTAATTAATACAATGTTTGACGCTGACCATGAAAAACTAAGTATAATATAAATTGATCTCGTCGTTATCTATGTGTGTATGTACCCAAAATCGTAAAAAAATATATATTTAAAAAATACAAGCTTCTAAACTTTAGTATTTCAATACTGATTTTAGCCCAACTTTGGGCGTTAATAAATAGTATACCGAGCACGAAAGCTCAAAAATAAAGTCCATACAGATATAGTTTAGTTATTCAAAAGATAAAATAAATTTATTTTGAAAAGATACACTTATTAGTTTTTCTATAATAACTGTTTTGCTAAAAGGACATTTTCGGAATGAATCATTGTGCATTTCATTCTAGCACGCATGTTCGCGCACTATGTCAGGTGAGATAGCAATCATTTTGTTAGAGTTCGCGCCATCGACTAGTTCAACCATAAGCGAGAGTTATAAAAGTAAATATTTGTTTCTCGGTTATGTACATGATTATTTCATACTTTTTTTATAGAAGAGAGAGCAAACGGAACAAAGGGCAAACGACTATAAGTCGTTAATTGAAAAATGACCATCAGTAGTGGACGGATAAGCGCTGATAATGATGATTACCTTGTTGATTTGATCTCTGACTAGATCTCAGATGTTGATTCTGCACTACACTACACTTTATTATTACTAACCAAATGTTTGTCATTGGAAAATTTTACTTCACAGTTTATATAAGATAACGAGAGTCGCGAAATTTAAAACATAATATGATACCATAGATAGAAAAGTCAGTCAAGATCGTGATACTTTTTAATTACACTTTATGTTGAATTAGACCACTGGTTCCAACTGCTGCTACTCTGGTGTACCCAGACTCATATAAGACTATACTCGTATAGACTCAATAAGTTCAAACTGCCTTGAGACTTGGCACGAAATTAATCAGGAGAGTTCAGAGGGAGGAAATATTTTTCCAGTTTCCCTCCCATATTAAAGCGGGATACAGCACAAGATTGCAATGACTTACATCGACCAAGAAAAGAAGGAAGGAGAAGCGTAGTTGCAAAGCACCACGGAGTTTCATCCAAGTCACACCTATCTACAAAATTTATTAGGATGATACGGTGTAGTAGACTGTAGTAGATCCCACCACGGCCTTGTCGTGGTGGTAGGGCTCAGTAGCCTAGAGTGAACCCAGCATCTTGGGCGAGGCTAAGTGAACCGAGGGGGCTGCTATTCGTATCCCTCTTATAAGAATAGGGGACAAAAGTCTAAGATGGGACAAGGGGCGAGGATGGGAACTTCCCCATTGCAATGTCCCAGCGTTGGGAGGGGTTGTTCTGTTGTAGTGCAGGACAAACCCTCTGTGGAGGTGGCGTTGGTCCCTTGAGGGACTGACTGACTAGCCGTCGAACCCTTTTTGTTCAACAGATCCGTGCACCTCACCAAAGGTGACATTGGTGGCACTCGCCGGGTTTTAGTGGGTAGAGCTGCGTCCACCTTACTATCTTTCGGGCACAGCGAGTCCCACATACCCGCCTGGGGAGTCCCCCCACCCCCGCGGGATGCCTAAGAGCATTTCCGGGCGCAAAAAAAGACTGTAGTAGATAGGTTAGTAGATACACCGGTAAGAAGGAAGTACTTAGCAGTGGTACCATCCTTATTGCTTACATGAACCAGTTTTTGTGATCCCTGGCACCGAGACCTGCAAGTCGTTTACCGTTCATTAAATGAGGCATGATGTATTTAATAGAGGTATAACATAACGATGATTTTTTATAGTTTTGTAATCAATATAATACTTTCTATTCAATAATTGCTGTTTACGCTATACCTGAACTAAGTTGAAAATGTAAATTATCGGTCTCCGAGACGTTTTATAACTGAAAATTTGAAATAAGAAAGTTGTGATATCAATCAAAGTCTTTTGATTTTCAAATATAAATCCTATTCATATATAAATTCTAATCAAATAAAGTTCTACATCCAAAAATCTACATCCAAATTCACATACAACCATTATGTGAATTTGTATGTAGAAATAATCTTCAAAAGTACGCATATTTTTTACCAGTAGTTATAAGTTATAACGCTAAGTTAAAAATGAGTGACATAGGATATAAAAGTAATCATATCCAGATTCCAGAGCCGAATCATCATCATCATGATGATGATTCATCACAAATTACCGGTGGTAGCACAGAAATAGTAAAAACATCGCACGGTGGGAGAGACGCGCTCCCGCATTTTGCTTTGTTCTCCCGTGAAACAGCTTTGCTGTGATTCGGAGAGAAGGGCAAGACAGCCAGTGTAATTATTGGCACCGAGACTTAACATCTTATGTCTCAGGATAGGCAACACATAGATGAGTTGCCTGGGCTCGTTCCAGGTAAACTAGTTTATGTTCATGGGCGACGTCGACCACTTACCATCAGGTGGAACGTCTGCTAGTTACTAGCAACAGCTTTTTTTAAACTCCCCACCATGGTTCAGGCCATTCAGGCCTTGACGTGGCGGTGGGGCTCAGTAGCCTAGGGTGAGCCCTAGTAGAGTAAGAAGAGGGGACAAAAGAGCAGGGGGGCAAGGAGTGAGGATGGGAATCTCTCCCCATTGTACTGTCCCGACGTTGGGAGGGGTTGTTCTGTGGTGCGGGACAACCCCTCTGTGGAGGTGGTGTCGGTCCCTTGCGGGACTGACTAGCCGTCGAGGTGCCCTGTTAGCTTAACAGATCCGGGGCACCTCACCAAGGCGGCACTGGTGGCACTCGCCGGGTTTTAGTGGGTAGAGCTGTGTCCATTTACCATCTTTCGGGCCCAGCGAGTCCCACATACCCACCTAGGGAGACCCACTCCCCAGGCGGGATGCCTCAGAGCATTTCCCGGCGTAAAAGAAAAAAAAAATCTTTTTAACTAGTTTACCGGCGTAGAGGTATCTTAGAGGCATGTCTTCTCCTTATTAAACATGCGGTTGTCATTTTTATCACAATTCCTGTGATTTGGCAAACAATTACTTTCCCTAAACAATGTTAATATTATAAAAAATAAAAAAAATACCTTACTCTATGGCTTTGTCTTGTTTAACTCGTGAAATCTGTGATGATTTACTTTCTTTCGCTCGAATATCATAATTATTTATTTAAAGCAGTTGCTATGATGTACGAGTAAATATTTATTTCCAAGAACCGTCGCACTCAGGGCAGATAAGGTTTTAGACGAAGAGCTATGTAACTTCCATTTGATACATTTTACTATATTTTTGACGCTTACGAATAGCTAAAAATTGTATAATTATTTAAGAACACTAAACAATCTATTTTATATAGTAGGTATTACATATATATACAATAGATATTTTATAGAAAACCCGACAAACGTTGGCCCTACAAAAAGTTTTGAAATGGACCGAATTGTGAATCTAAGCCATTCTTGAATCTACTTGAACACAAAGAATTTCATCAAAATCGGTCTGTCGTTCGGTGTAATACCTACACGCTCAGAAAAAAATATAGATAAAGATATTCCGCTTGCTAAAAAGTTACTAAAGGTATTTATTATCTGTTGCATCTTACGGACCTCCCACGGGTATGAGCTTAACGTAGAGTACTTCGCCGTAGTAGAAAGATCTATAAAAATGTATATAAATACTTAGTACATGAACATATACATAGCATAGAATAGACGTTTTAAACCTGGTTTAAGAGTTCGTGTCCATCGAATGACCACTCTCTGTACCGATGCCCTGGAATTCATTAAAAATAAATATGCACTAAAAAAATGGGCATCCATTTCGAGCATATGCCTATTTCAGTGAACTCCAAGATATCATCATCGTCAGCCTGCTATTGCCTACCGAGGTCTGCCTTTTTTCTGCCAATCTCCTCTGTCTCTTGCCTGCCTCATGTATGTTTTGCCCACCAGCCTTCCTAAATCATCGGCGTGATCGGTTCACCTCGCCTTCGAACGTCCTGGACTTCTCCGACCCAGTCTACCCATTTGGTTACCAAGATATTATAATAAACATTAAATTTATTATATTTATTTAATTCTTATAATAAACGAAAATGCTTCTGCGAGAGACATCTTAAGGTCTAAAGCACTTAACGTCATTATAATTCAAAAGCAATTCATAACAGTTTACTTGTTTACTTGAGTCATTTTAAGATACCATTGTAACATGTTTTCAAAATAAGCCTATATCTGATATTGTGATTTATGCATTATAATAACATTAATAATGTATTGTGTTTAATTGCATTAAGCCAATAGTTTTTTTTAGTGTATTATCGTTCGACATTTTACCGCTGGCTCTCCCTCTTTCGAGAAACTTACAAATAAAAGTAAATACGCGGGAAAACAAGTTCCATTTGAGGTTCAGTTACGTCCGACGACAGTTTAGTTTTTATAGTTTCGTGCAAAGGTGTTAGTACCATACATATAAAGTATAGTACGGTGTTACGTGTTATCATAGCCTACAATTAAGGTAGGTTTATGTGTAACTTTAAAACTGGTTCGTAAGATATATTTTTATATTTAAACGTATTTTAAAGTTTCAAGTGGTAGATTTATTACAATTTAAGACTTTAGCAACAACAATAAAGTAGCCTGAAACAATATCGTGATTTCCATGTGAATATTATTAAATTTGTAATAACTATGGTTATAGGTTTTGAAGATATTTTAAATTCTTGATAATATTTAAATAATTTTAGTTATTTGGTTTTGTTTTAAAATATCTTTATTATATTGGAAGATAGAGAAAGTGCTAGAAATAAAGTCCTAAATGTAAATGGACATAACACTAGCAAATTTTGTCTACTGGGAACTGTATTTCGAACATAAAAAAGACCATATTACCAAAAAAATTACTAACATGAATAATGGTAATCCAGGAATAAAAAAATATGGTATAGAAAGTTTAAAAGGCTTATAGGTATAATTTAAAGTGCTAAAAAGGTGTGTATTCATTTTTATCTAGTGCCTATAAACAGTGACCTGAGTCCTGATAATATAAAACGGTAAAATCCTTAATTTTTATTAATATTCCGTAAATAAAAATTAAGTATTTTCACAAATGTATCCCTGGTATGTTTGCTAGATATTATTTTACCGGTTCCAAATAACGAAAAAAGTCAGAAAATTATTTATATGTTTAAGATATTAAAATTCAATGGGGTTCGAAGCCGCAACTTCTGTAGGGGTGGACGGTGAATTTGAGGGGCCCTCGGATACTTGGGGCACCCTTTATTAATAATCTTGGGATTGCCAAAACTGATTATAATTTTTGATATTTTTTATTTTGATATACATATTTCATATTGTTTTAAACAGCATGGGGCCCTTTAAATTCACGGGCCCCTAGACTGCAGGCTACAGCCTAAAAAGCCCGTATGTACCTGCCCCCGTATGTAGCACCACTGCCTCAGAGGGGTTCCTAATTATTATTTTCAATTATTTACTCTTTTTAAACGACTTAAAAAAAGGAGGACACCGACTCCAATAGTAACAACAATGGCCTGGTAAACGCAAAGATTGTAATTAGTAAAATAACGAGTTGATTATAAGTTCTAGGCACAAAAATTAAGGAAACTCAATTATTTTATTACTTTTTAGTTTATTTTTTATTTCTTGAAGTCGGTTTCAATTTTTGTTTAATTTTTTTTTTTATACTGTACACATTTCCATCTTTATCAACATTGTAACTACTTAAAAAGCATGCCCAAATTATATGTATACATAAAAACGATACTTAGTTATCTAACACACACACACACACACACACACACACACACACACACACACACACACACACACACACACACACACGCACACACACAGAAACTTATTAACCGAAAGATTTGACCTTTGCTAATAATAAATTATCTGTATTAAACTAGACAAATCATGAACCGTTGATAAGGGGATTTCATGTACGGCCTTTCGTCATGATCATCATCATCATTATATATTGTTTTCTTGGTCGCTTGACCTCTCGTACGTCATCTGAATAAGTTTCCAATGATGAATAAGTCACGAGATTTGCATGCATGTATGGGCACGTGTATACCTATAACACGTGGCCACGAGAATTTTGAAATTCGTTGAGATGCGCTTGAAGGTATCTGTGCAATGTGCATGGGTCCCTTACGAATTATTTCGTAAAGCAGCTTTGGTTGAAACAGAAGAGCAAAACTATCCTCGGGCAAACTTGTTTATAGATGGCATTAGGAACCATCTGCCTCATTTTGATTCTCTTCCAAGTAACATAAACTATTTAAAAGTATATTCATGGAAACATTATCAGTACCGAAGCATTTTCGTGTAAAATTAAAATTCGAGAATAACTTATAATAAACCCTAACTAATTCTAATGGTATCAGTCATTGGAAATTCCGCCCAGAGGCGAAAGCTTCCTTAAATATACCCCTGGTGATATTGTTATGATATATATACCTGGTGATGGTGTTAATTTAATCATTAGCAAAAAAGATTATTTCTTATATGTATATATATAAGTATATATATAGGTCGTATCACATATAAAAAGAGCGTCGAGGTCAATTTAATAAGAATCAAATAAGAATTAAAAATAAACCTTTTGTTTTATGTTTTTAATCTTTGTTTTTGTTGACCTCCATCCTTAACGTCATAAAACAGCCGAAGTTAAACTCACTTCACAATCGCAGATTATCCGAATCAATACGAATGACCAGCCTGTCTTGTCCCGTCAGGTATATTCAAAGCAATTCAAAGGCACTTGTCAGTTTTATTTTTGGGAATATAGCCTATGGGAAAAAAACCATTTTCTGTAAAGCCTTTTGTGACGAGGGAAAAAGGACATCCACACTAATAAGGGGGATAATATGAGGTATGTGGGGATATTCACCCACCAAACCCCCCCAGTGGAACACCTTACACGTCACAGACCCCAGTATCTCTGTGAATGTCAAGTGGAACGTAACCAGTACAGTCTATTCAGGTCTTTGAAGGCTGGCGACCGTTAAAGCCAAACTCTCCAACGTTTTCGTATTACAACTGGGTTTTTCTAAGTTAATTGGATAGGCAAACTGGCAGCCCAAAACTCATTTATGTGTTGCCTATCCTGAGACAAGATTATTATTCTAAGAGATGTTAAATCTCTGTGTCAGTATAGTAATTACACTGCCTGTCTTGTCCTTCTCACCGAAACACAGCAAAGCTGTTTCACGGGAGAAACAAGATGATGAAGAAGATGGATTGGATGCAGCCGGGATTGCGGCACAGCGCATCCCTCCCACAGTTCAACACAAGTTACTGACTTTAGACCTAAATGCCGGATTAATTGCGTCAGTTCGAAACAAAGCGTTGGGCCTATCATTGATATAAAATGCTTATTCGATTAATGAGAAGGGGCATTATTGCGATACTTCCTTCACTTATAAGGCTCAGTAAATGCGGAAACAATTTCCTCCATATAATAATTTATTCCCAGCAAGAAAAGAAAAGGCAACTTAATTATGAATAGGCTTGTCCACAGTAAATTTATTTATGTTCATGGCCACCATCGACAATATTATATCCGGTTATATAATAGAGCTTATATCAAATGTTTTGTATGAAAAAAAAAAAACAAATTCCGTCAAATTTGTGCTGCGACGCTGAGCCGGTTGTGGGCTCTGATTGACCGACTGATAAGCCTTTAATGAATGATGGGCGCACATACATATCACTGGTTGGTCGAATTGATATTACGTCAGTGAAAAATCACAGATCAGTTTCGGAATTGTATGGCTCACGTTACTACTCTATCCGGATTCGGTGGAACGTCTGCCAGTTTGTCTATTTAACTAACATAAAAATGAATGTTTGTATGTAAGTTAAAGTAGGTAATTTGAGGGAAGACGAAGGGCCAGGTAATGATGAAGTGATGATGTAGATGACTAATGTAATGTCAACTCGTGTTGCATCAATAAGATCTAGGATCATTTAATAAACAATATTAGAAGCGATTAAAAGCACGTTACGAGAAATGTTGATGCTATGAGGTCAAGTTCATTATATTAATCGTCATCATATCACAGTTTGTTTTTCAACTTAAATTAGACCTTTCCATTACAGTATTTTTGTGATGACATGCATTGGGGACCACCGTCAAATCATGGTCAAAATTTAGGGGGGTTAGGTGTACCAAAAGCCTGTATCATCGCCACTATTATAGGATTGTTGGGCACCATCATCATCAGCCTTTATCCGTCCACCGCTTAACGTAGGCCTCCATCAATGAACGCCAAAACGGCTGATCCCTTGGCACTCGCATCCAACACGGAGCGACCACCGCACGGAGATCGTCTTCCCACCTGGTTAATGGCCGACCAACACTTCTACCTAAACGTGGCCTCCACTCTTGAACCTCATTGGCCCATCGGCCTTCCTACAATAATTCTAACCTACAGCCAATTCTATTGATATAAAGAATTGTACTACTTTTTATTTTATATTAGTATTAGGTATATTCCTGTAACTTTTGTATCAATAAAGATAATTATTATTATTATTAGATTGACTACTGAAAAGTCTACACCGGTATGTTTGTCTCTGCCCTTTTCCAAGTAAAAAGAGAGGTTGGCATACAAAATTTAATCTTAAATCATTTTATTTTCAGACAACCATGGAGTTGGAAAGTGCAAATTGCAAGCATAAAGTCTCAGAGTGTTCGGATATAGACTTGTTATCAATTGACCGACCCATCAAAATGGACAGGTAAGGATTCGACGTAGATACTCTATAATTTCGAATTGAAATGAAATACGAAACTTTGAAAAAGAAATATCGATGAAAAATGTACGGTCTCATAGAGAATTTTTCGCGCGGCAAAGAACACGATTTTTTTTGTAGAATGACATTTATGGTCAACAAAATTAAAAAAACAAATCAACGTATTTTAAGTCCTATTTTTCTTATATTATCATTCACCAGCCGTTTCCCGCGTTTTCACCGACCCCGAAATTGAAGACAAGACTTTTCCCCCAAATAAATCATCTATACAATCTATCTCAATAAATGGGCTATCCAATCCAAGAAGAATTTTCAAATTGTACCTGTAACGTACTGTAGATACAATTTGTTACAGACTTTAGAGCGTTGACACAAACAAACTTATTTACATATTATATTTTAAAATAGCTTCTATGATTTTCATTTTTGTAGAGAAATAACTGGCTTGGATATATTAGTCGAGGAAATACACAAGGCGTTTTCAAAAAACCACGTGAATATACAGGAGGTTCAGAAATTGATGGCATGCTACAAATCTGATCCGAGAGACTGGAAAATATATGCAAAGTTCGATCGTTTTAGGTAAGTCTTTACATTTAGATATATTGTATACTAGCTGTTGCCTGCAGCTTCGCCCGCGTTACTCAACTCCTATAAGTCACAGCGTGGTGTTATATAATATATAGCCTATAGCCTTCCTCGATAAATGGGCTATCTAACACTGAAATAATTTTTCAAATCGGACCAGTAGTTCCTGAGATTAGCGCGTTCAAACAAACAAACAAACTCTTCAGCTTTATAATATTAGTATAGATTTTAAGTATTGAATATTAGTATTTAAATCAAACGTTAGGGGAAAAGCGGCCCAGGTTTGTATTCGGGATCCGAGTTTAGTTAATTGCAAATAAAGAGTTTATTTAAAGAGTTTTCATTGTGTTCACAAGTTTCCACTGGCTTACCATAGGAGTTAGGACTATATTAAAGTGGTGTGACTAATAAAAACGACGACATTATAAATGGATATTAAATGTTATTGAACTGTCAAAAAACTTTTACCTCGACTTCCTAAGCCCGTCTGTTTAGTTGTGTAGTGAAAGTAAAGTATTGCCTTAAATAACTGCCAGCTTTACTATAATATACTAATGCATGTTATATTTTTCATCCATAATAATAAACTATCTAGTCATTTAGTGGAAAATAGAATAAGTAAATAGAATAGAGCAAATACAAAATATAATATTGATTCGTGTAAAAATCGTAAAGACGACATAGACGGCCCACTTTCCGGTGTATTTATTGATGAACTTTAAAAAGAGCAACAAACAACATGTCAGAACTTTATTTATTATCTATGTATAGCTAGGGGTCGAAAGGTCGACTTGGGGGGTCGAATGAAAACATGAACTAAGTTTTTTTTGGACAGGAGTTTAATCAAGTGTCATCGAGTGTGTATAAGTGACTAGGGCGGGCGGTAAATCTAATTTATTAATTTATAATGATAATATTAGATGATAAGTGTGTATCAGTTAAGGGTAAAGGTCTTATGGTTATTAATATATAAGTAGCTTATAATTTATAAATATATTTTAAAAATATATTGATCAATACCTGAAAATATCTTGGTATATAAGATACTTTAAAATTAGTATAATTTTATCCCTATAAAATGTACCTAATAAATAAGTTTCTAGAAAAATATGACATTTTCGTTTTCGCATTTTTTAAGATTACTTAGTATAAACTGGGCACTGTTTATCGAGGTTTATATTTATTGGCAAAGTTTAGTGACAACCGATCTTTAATCCGTTCAAAAATGGAAATAATATTTTTGCGAGAGGATTTTGAACTGTGGCAACATTGTGTTTGAGAATTTATCTTGAGGGCCCGACCTTCGTAGAGCTGAGGCTATATTTATAATTACATTGTACTTACATCATTATTGTTTAACCATCCATTTCATTGTATGATATTGATGATATATAAATATATAGTATGTATTTCCATAATTTATAAAAAGTAATAGGCGAGTACCATAAATGAGTTCGAAATAAAAAGCTAGAACCAACTCACACTTGACATTAGTAGAAAGACAGTATAGTGTAGCCACTGTCTGTTCATTGTCTGTGACCTGTTTCTTGGCAGAAAGAAATATGATAGTGATACCCGCATGAACGGGAAGATTACGTTTTTACGAAAAACGGAACCCTTATAGATTCGTCATGTCTGTCTGTCTGTCCGTCTTTATGTCACAGCCACTTTTTTCCGAAACTATAAGATCTGTACTGCTGAAACTTGGTAAGTAGATGTATTCTGTGAACCGCATTAAGATTTTTACATAAAAGTAGAAAAAAAAACAATAAATTTTAGGGGTCCCCCTATTTAGAATTGAAACTCAATTTTTTTTTCATCAAACCCATACGTGTGGGGTATCTATGGATAGGTCTTCAAAAATGATATAATACCATCTTTTTCTAAACTGAATAGTTTGCGCGAGAGACACTTCCAAAGTGGTAAAATTGTGGTAAAATTCCAAAGTGGTAAAGGTGTGTCCCCCCCCTGTAACTTCTAAAATAAGAGAATCATAAAACTAAAAAATATATATGAAAATTGGTTTGAGCGAGATCTAGTAAGTGGTTTTTTTAATACGTCATAAATCGTAAACCGCAATTTACCTTTCATTCAATCAACTCAAATATATTTAAAAAAAAAACATTTTTTCAAAAGAAACTATATTTTTTGTTATATTATGTAATGGTACGGAACCCTTCGTGCGAGAGTCCGACTCGCACCTGGCCGGTTTTTGTAAAATGTTTGATTAATAATCCTGTTTGTTACACATGGTATAAAAGTATGAACTTATTACGACTTTTATAAAGCGTAAAAATAAGATAAATCCAATATTAGATACATGTCAACGATATCTTTGTTTGCGTAAAAAACAATTAGAATATAATGTAAAGATAACAATTTTTACTAAGATTGTTGTCACATGACTTCTATGCTGATTTTTTTAATAGCTTCCTTATCATGAATGAGCAAATATTTGACGTTATCAAAAATAGTAAAACGCGCTAAACAAAACATGTACGTAATGAATTTTTACACAAATATTTTGTTAAACGATGGACAAAATTTTATTTTGATATTCGTATCTGATATAATATTTTGCTCATCTTTTCGCGTCTACGTTAAAGGAAGAAATTATATAACTAATGACTCGGTAAGCCCCTGTAAATAAATAAATAAATATTACCGAACAATCACACCACGTTAACCTAGTCACATGGTAAGTTCGTACGAACTTGCGTTATGGGTACTAGGAACGGAAATTAATTTGAGAAATTTACATAAATACACATCGAAGACCCAGTGCCAAATTTCTCACCAGTCGTAAATTTAGAGGCCACGTTTCGGCCCCGTAGGTCATCGCGGGGAGAACGCATTGGTCGAAGACTTTCGTCTTCAAATTCTGCGGTATAGACGATGTGAGAATATGGCAAAGCTTCCTCAATATTGTCTATCCGAATTAAATCCTCCAATCAGCTTCCGCTCTAAGTTTTCGTGTTGACGCAACTGCAAAGTATACCCAAGATATACTCAAGACATACTCTTGCATCACTGAGAGTTATGCCATCAACGTTAACCGGCCTAGGGAGAACGTGTACGTTGAACATGACTTTCGTCTTGTCCAAGTTCATCCTGTGGAACAGTGGGCATGCCTTCCGATTCATTTAGAGTGTGCAGCATCTCCTGCAAGCCCTCCAGCGACTCGGCCAATACAACGATATAGTCGGCGAAACGAAGGTGTGAGAGATACTCGCTGCACCATAGACCACATTCACACCATAAGGCTAGTTGTACAGAAAACCCAAGTACAACCAGCCACTGTGCCGTGCCTTTGTGGACTATGAGAAAGCTCATTATAATAAAACATTTTTTTACGGATTTTATCGCGGTTTATTAAGATTTTAAAAGATTTTACGGTTTATTAAGATTAACATATAGCTGATTTAAAACACCGTCGCTACACTAAGTCTGCCATCTGTGAACATAGTATTGACAAAGCTCGCCATTATATCAGATTTGATAAACCACAAGTCCTCGCAAAAGAACACAGATTCCAACCAAGGATGATCCGTGAGGCTATTGAAATTAAAAAACATCCTAATTTCAATAGAGAAGATGGCTGGCTTCTACCACCTGCACTAATTATCAAATCAAAATCCAAGCATAATATGTCACAGATTAAAGATACAGTTAGCACTTTCTACGTAGATAGGACTGACCAAAATATTGATGTATCATAGGGTAGTTTCGAATAACTTTGTAATGATAGGACGTATGACACCTCAGTCCTCCCAAGACCATGGTTGCTGTAAAGTATCCGAAACGTCGGGCTTGTAAAAATCTTAATAAACCGCGATAAAATCCGTAAAAAAAAGTTTTATTATAATGAGTGAAATTCGCGTAAACATTAGAAAACAATATATGAGAAAGCTTTTAACTCGGGCCTGTTCCTGGGCTGTTCTGAAGCTCTGCAGCGATATCAGGTCGATTGGCGATACGTTGAAGTGTTGAGAGGATTATACGACGCCGCCTTTATGTCCGTTCTGATTCCGGGAGGTCAAACAATCCAACTGCATAGTTGGACACAAGACAAGGATAGGCAGTTTAATGATTGGTGCATCATACCGCAAGACAATGTAAATATTAGCTGGGTCTGGTTTAATTTTCGGAGTTTCCCCATAGTAGGAAGCCCGGTTAGCCCTTTTGAGGGAACCGGCCGGTCGCGGGGGGTGTTCTGTTTTAGCCAGATCCGAATACTTCCCTTCAAGCGGGTTTTTTTTTGTGTTAGTTGGATAGGCAAACTGGCAAACGTACCACCTGGTAAGTTGTCGACGTCGCTCATGAACATAAACTAGTATACCTGGAACGAGCCCAGGCAACTTATTTATGTGTTGCCTATCCTGAGACATAAGATGTTAAGTCTCGGTGCCAGTAATTACACTGCCTGTCTTGCCCTTCTCTCCGAAACATAGCAAAGCTGTTTCACGGGAGAAACAAGCAAGATGGTGGTACCCATGCAGCCGGGAGCGCGGCACAGCGCTTCCCTCCCACCGGTAAAGGCAACTCGCAGGGGTTTTATTATTTTTCCATCAAAGGGCTTTTCTCAATCAAAGAAACATACCACAGGGACAAATATGAAATAATAGAACGATGTAAAATGCGTGCAATTGAGTTGTTTTGACAAAATCTCATCCGATATGATAAGTGTGTAATGCGTAATGTAAACAGAGACCGACGATACACTTACGTATTGTTCTAATTAATATATAAACAATATTGACGTCTTATTTTCCACATAATATCATATATTGTATGTGCGTATCAAACATGGTCGATTGTGTGATTAAATAGTCTAGTTCGCAAGTTTCACTAGGTGAGAATTCTTAAAAACAAGCATGATAGCACTATGGATTAGGCATTACGTCTATATAAATAAAACTAACTAACGCAAACTATAAATAAATAAGAGATTAATTGTCTATACATCTATATTTATACAGATAAATAAAATTAAAGTGTCTGTTTGTAATTTCAAATTAGGATCTTTTTACTAAATGCATATGAAAGTTAGGGAGGCCTATGTTCAGCAGGGGACGGATAGAGGCTGATGATGATGATGATGATGATATGAAAGTACCTAAGAAAGGTACCTACATCAAAAAAGCAATTTTTAAATTTTTTGTCTGACTGTCGGTCTGTTTGTTCCGTCTGTCTGTCTGAAACGGCTGGACCGATTTTGACGGGACTTTTACTGACATATAGCTGATATTATAGGGAGTAACTTAGGCTATAAAAATAATCATCATCAATCCGGGTACGCCTGTAAATTTAAGTTACACGGGCGAAGCTGCGGGCAACAGCTAGTAAACAATATTTTGCGAATACAAACTTTTCGACTTATGGCTTCGAATACAAATGGCTTACAAAAGTATCTGTGCAGCAGACATGGACTAATAATGCGGGTGATAACATTTTAGCTTGCTTTTTCCAGGTATACAAGAAACTTAGTTGACGCTGGTAACGGAGCCTTCAATATAATGATCCTTTGTTGGGGCCCAGGCCACGCTTCTGCCATACACGACCACGCCGATTCACATTGCTTCATGAAATTACTGAGCGGGAGTTTAGAAGAAGTAAGGCAAGTATATGCAATTGTAGTATAGTAATTTAAAATCATAGTTGGATAAGCAATTGGGCAGACGAGCCCATGAACGTAAAACAAGCTCACTTGGAACTAACCCTGGTAACATCAGGTCCCCACCGTGGTTCAAGCCTTGTCATGGCGGTGGGGCTCCATAGCCTCCGGTGAACCCAGCACCTTTGGATTGAACCAATTGAGGGAGCTGCTCTTTATACTCCTCTTATGAGACGAGGACACACAAAAGAAGGAGAGAGACGATGGGCGAGGATGTGAATCTTACCCCATTGCACTGTTCCAACGTTGGTAGGGCTTGTTCTGTGGTGCGAGACAATCTCTTTGTGGAGGTGGCGTCTGTCCCATGGGGGACTGACTAGACGTCTAGGTGCCCTGTTGCTCAACAGATCCGGGCTACCTCACCAATGGCGGCAATAGTAGCTATCACTCGCTGTGATTAGTGTGGTGTCTCCCCTCCCCCTCTCCCGCGGGATGCCTGAGAGCATTTCCCGGCGCAAAAGAAAAAAAGGCAACTCATTAGGTGTATACGTTTTTAACTCTGACTTTGTTTATGATTATAATCTGTCAAGAAATTCTGTAGAGTGTAGATGGTTGGAAAATTATGTAAATGGCAAAGAAACTTTCTCCCAAACGACATGCCGAATCATCCAAGCTAATTTTGAATTTATAGACCTCTAATCTACGAATAAATAATACCTATAATAAGGTTTATTCTAGGAATGAAGTCATCACAAAGTCTTGCTAAACTGTGCTATATGTTGCTTAATAGCTTAAGCGTCAGTAACTAAAGATCAGGTATTTAGACTCGACTTTTGATCCTTTTAAATTATTAAAATTGCATAAAATTATAAAAAAATATATATTTCAGATACGATTGGCCGAATAACGTACAACCAGAAGTGATAAAAAAATTAAAAAAGAAACCAACAAGGCGATGTTGTTCGGAGAGTGACGACGCAGCTAACAAAATGACGAACCTTGATATTTGTGACAAGTGTGAGGAGAGATCCGAATATGACGAGGGCAGCATGGAAGAGATTGGTAGAACACGATTGGAAGTTGACGACGTCTGCTACATCAACGGTAAATATTCGAATTCTTATTTTTTTTACTGAGGGAAGTACTGCTAAACAAGAAAGACTACGTGCCATATTTGGGTTTAGGACTCCCCTAAATCAGTCAAATAAAAAATAAGTCATTTATTTTACAGAATGTGGTTAACAATGGTGGATACAATAGGTTCATCAGTTCTTACACATCCTACCATAACAATGGTATGTGAATATGTCAACAAGTTATTATCATTATTTAACAATAAAAGAATAAGGTTACGTTCGCTCGTAAAGTGGTATTATAGTATTTGGTCCAATGGGATTTGGCAAATTTCTGACGGCCTTCAAGAATATTCAATTTCATTCGTCAGGCAGGTTTTTCTTACTATGTCTGTAGTCCATTAGATAAAGGGATCCGTAAAGGCCTGATGTGCCCATAAAGCAGTATTTTAGGACAATTCCATCGGTTTTACAACTTTTACCAGATCGCCGTCCAACTTTGTACCTTTTTCAGAATGCTATTGGAAATATAATTAATATGTTAACAAGTTTCTATATATACATAATATGTTTTTCAGTTGGGTACAGTTGCTGCCATTTTTTTCTGCAACCTCTTGTAACATAAAAATAAGTTTACAAACTGATGTGATGATGACGTTTCAGATGCTCTTGGTCTCCATCGGATGGAAAACCCTTCGTATGTGGATGGAGCGGTGTCCTTACACCTCTACTGCCCTCCCTTTGACAGCTGTAGGGTGTTCGACTCCAGGACGGGGAAAGCTTCCGAAGTGAAAGTTACCTTTTGGTCTATGTACGGGAAGAAGATTAAAAGGGTACGTTCTTAGTCTTTATAAATTAAATAATGTATAAATCCCCAAAAATATTTTGTATCAATAATAATACAAATGATTTTTGAGTAAATTTTGTTTAACTATTAAAGTCATAATTATTAGTATAAGCCAATATGATTATACTGTTGGAAATAGGCCACATTCAGTGTCTCGTCGAAATTCATCCAACTTGGTCCTGATACCGGATAAAAGGGATATCGTCATCTCATCTAGTTGAAGCGCGACTGACCAGTATCCAAGCTCTACATCTACATTGGAAATTATTAGAATCCATTATCCTAAGATAAAGTAATGCATTTAAAAAGTAGCTAAAGAAAAACACTTGTTGCAGGTAATTGAAGCTAGCGCAGACAGTCAATCATAAGAAGAAAATATTAATTATTATTTCATAATTTCGGGAAGAAGGGTACATACACACACATATAATCACACAAATGTGACTTAACACATGTTAAGACACAACGGCTCATTGATTATATACATATGATTCGCTTAAATATGTTTTTTTTAACAAAAACAAGAACAACTTTTACCAAATGTTTAAATTTACCTTTTAAGAATTTGTAAATTTATTTAAAATTATGATATAATATATAGAAGATGTCACAACCCTCCGGTCGTTTAATCACAGAAGAAGAATTTGCTCAGTATTGCTTTGCTGAGCATAATTGGGTTGGATTCATAACTGAGTAGATTCTATAATAATTCTATAGTAATAGTAACGTTGAGTAAGATAAATAATATTGTGTCCAGAATGTTTAAATATTTTTAAGAACCACACATACTTAGAAATTTAAGAAAAAATCCAAATAATATACATATTCTTAGTTTTAATTTAAAAAAATATATATTTGTTTACATTTCTATAAATATAATAAATTATTTACGTTATTTTGTTCTTTATTTCTTCACATTGTATAAAAAACATGAAAGGAATTTAAAAGCGTGTGAGATGACAAGTCCTCGCAAGTCTAAAATTTCTTTATTTCCTGGCCAACGTATTCGCCCATGGTTTTTGACAGTTGCAGAAGCACAAATTGGTGCACAAATTACTTATAATATAATATAAGGGCGCGGCTCCACCTCGGCGCACGGACAGGCTACGCACGTTTGTCAAGTCGTTTTAAAATTAAATGTGTGTGATTGTTTCCAATGCAACCCACGGACACGTTACGCACTAATTGATATTTTTTTGCAATTGACATTTTAAGACACGTGAGATTTTAATTGTCAAACGATAATATGATTCGAACGTATTTGAAAGATGGTCAAACAATAGATAGTATATTATCATCATTATCATCACCCCCTATCCGTCTAATGCTGAACATAGGCCTCCTTCAATGAACGCCAAGACGACCGCTCCCTTGCCACCCACATCCAACATGGACCGGTTACTGCAAGGAGTTCATCTTCCTACCTAATTTAGGTTTAGTTTAGTTAATGGTCGATCATTAACTAAACTAAACCTAAATAAGGTAAAGTAGGTAGGCCTGAATTAGGCCTACCTACTTTTTTGTTGGTCGACCAACACTTCGTCTACCTAGACGCGGCCTTATTGGCCCATCGGCCATCCGTTCTCCTGAGTGTGTAACCAGCCCACTCCTGTTTCATTGCCCCATCAAAGAACTTATTTATCACTTTTCGCGTGATATCGGTAGCTTTAATTCTCTGGCGGATAATATATGCACATTGTACACCATTAAATGGTATCGTTGCAACTGTCAAAATATAATAGCAAATGCTTACAGCAAAATGATACTCTAGCACTGACACCGTCTCATGATAGATGATCATCACGCTTAGCCATCTGTACGCACTACCATTGTGTTGCAGCGCCATAAGAGTTGGTATGTCCATTATTTTACAACATAATTCCAATAAATATAATAATATGTACATCACACCTTCGTGTAACTAAAAATATTTTTTTGGATTTCTTTTGTAACTTATTCTCAATCATCAACCAGTTTTAATGATTGTTGATTTACGATATCCATAATAAACATTCGTCAGCGAGTATTTTGCTGCCATATTGTATAATATAGTAGTATGCTTTCATAGTGCAAGCCTTAATCGGCTATAAATAAAGAGCTGCTAGCAATGTAATAATTTATTTTATAAATATGAAACGTTGTAATGCATTATAAAATAATAAAGCGTTTAATTGCGCTTCTTATGGTGCTTCTTCGATAGACCTTGAAGTGTGGGAGTACCTTGGAATAAATCATCAACTTTGTCCCAGGGAAGGAAAAGTTTTAATCCATCATGATGGGCGGTCGATTGGACTTCGTGCCTCTTGCATCCAGCATTGCAAATGAAATCGCAAGTCTGTGTTTTTTCATTGAAGTGTAGACCTTCAGAACATACACCCAGTACCTTCTCTTCGCCTACACATTTCCAGAATTTGTCGCAATCACTTTCGTGAGCCCAGTGACCAACGTGACAATCTTCTTTACATCTCAAATCTTCTATTTCTTCGACTTCTTCCGGACCGCAATTACATTCGTTATTGTCCTCGTTTTCATTACTGTCTTCACCATTTTCACCGTTTTCATTCGATTCTGTCTTATCGCCTGAGTCATCTGTTTCATTGTTTTCACCAGATACTACTTTTTCAGTGGTTTCGTCATTCTCATCAGATTCTATTTTCTCAGTGGTTTCATCATTCTCACCAGATTGTTCCTTTTCAGCTGATGCATTATTTTCACCAGATTCTTCCTTTTCATTTTCCATTGACTCACTTTTATCCGTGCTTCCATTTCCGTTACAGTCTTCTTCATTTTCTTCACATACACATTCTTCAGAATCTGGAACAACATCCACGCAGTCTACTTCCCAGGGATGGTTGCAATTCTGAAATAAGTGAACCATAATAAATAATTTCAATGGTTTATTTAACTGTTAGTTAGTAACTGTTCAAGTAAATTTTTCCCTATCACCAGGAAACAGGAAGTCCTTCAAAAAAACTACCATGCAGGGGATCATTGATAGGTGTGGCCATATATAATTTACATTTAAACATTATATTATATGACCTCAACATACTTGGGAACACATAGGACCTTCAGATAATCATATAAGTTTGTATCTTTTGTACGAAGTATGTATATATATTATTCCTATATATCCATAATTGAATATATTATTATTATTAATAATAATAATGTAACTATAGTACCCTACAAAAAGCCGTCTCATACTAAATACCTGTAGGATACTGAGAAAGTTCATGCAGACAGATGATAACGAAATAACACAACACAACACTCCCCTACACACCACATTGCTTCATTTATTTGGTTACGTTTTAGCTACATTTACGGGCCGTAAATGTAGCTAAAACCAACCATGAGCTGAGAATAAAAAATAGGTCCCCATAATAATAATAATAATATGAACCCTTATATGTCCCACTGCTGAGAACACGGGTCTCCTCCGCGGAACAAGGCGAGGAAGGTTTTGGGTACCGATGCGCTGGCCCAATACGGGTTGGTGAACTTCATACACCTTCAAAGACTTAATCTCATCAGGCATGTAGGTTTCCTCACGACGTTTCCTTCACCAATATATTTTCCTATACTGTAAAATTTTCTATAAACCATCATACCATTATCTGTGGATCGAAAACGGTGCCTGGAGCACAGTCCATCACTACTTTTTCGCCATGTACGCAGATGTAGAATTTACTGCAGGTAGTTTCGTGTGGTAGTAGTTGATGTATATTGAAATCATCTGGGCAGCCATTGGGCAGGGTGACGACTTCGCGGCTCTCGTCAATAGATTCTGTGGTGGATGTAGTAGTTGTTGTAACAGTGGTGCCATTGCTGATGCAGTTTACGTTCCAACTATGGTCGCATGTCTAGAAAATTAAAAATGTCATAATATGTGATAGCAGCTCACAAGTTTTGTAAAAAATTATGAATAGTATAATGAGTGTATCAAATGTAATGTAAGCTTATAAACATCATCTTCAGCCTCTTTCCGTCTACTGCTGAACATAGGCCTTTTTTGACGCAGTGGAAATGCTTTTCGCATTCACCCGGGGATGGGGCGTCCCCGGAGATATGTGGGACTCCCGACGCTCCCCCACCCCAGCGCCGGTATACCGCACTAAAACCACTGCGAGTTGCCTTCAGCCGCTTGAAGAGACCTCCCCGAAGGCGGATCTCTTGCCATTCGCTGCGAACATGGACCGGCCACTGCGGAGAAGGCTTACAAGAAATATATAATCCATTGACACAATATTGTACAAAGCATTAACAATCTTCATCATAAAATATTATCTTAGAATATATACCTAATATTATTCTGTGATAGTTACAAATTTATAACACAAACAACACTACAGAAAACTAATTTATATAATCTGGTCTATTATCATCCATAATTAGTAAATTATAATTAAAAGATAAAAATTGATCCATGACAACGTGTAGGTACGTTGTCATGGAATAATCATAAGACACGTGTGATATAGATCGTGTTTTTGAAATACCTAATAGTACAATCACATTATCGAAAATTAATCAATCTCGTTAAATTTAATACGTATTTCATGATCAGTGTCAGGTTCACATATGGTCAAGTTTATTTGACTTTTCATCAAAGAAAATTCAAAGTAGAAAAAATATTGCGTCAATGACAAGCTATTTGTTTTAGTATACTAGACTCCAAATAACTTTTATATTTACAAAACAAAACAATACCTATATAAGAAGTTTCCAGTCTCATCTTTTCTCTACATTTATGTTCGATCTCTACTTTTATATTACACTAGCAGCTGTAGCCCAGCTTCGCCTGCGTTAACTTTATCCAAAAAATGAAAAAAAAAATTGGCGTGAGCTTAACACAAACAGACAGAACGAAGTCTGTGCGGGCAGCTAGTATAATATGATATAGGTACAGTTCAAAATATAGAACTTGGTACCGAAGCAGATGAGTACGCCGCTTAAAGAATATCCCTCTGAGGTGTAAATGTATAGAATTGTAGTATTTACTCTCATTTGGCTGACCTAGATTAGACCTATAAATCTATACCTATCTGCAAATACAGCAAGCCTCTTAGATGAAGGAAGATCCCACAGAGGTGAACATACTAAGAAGCGTCGGTAAATTCTTAGTTATAGGAAATACATGACTTACATGTATTTCCTATAACTAAGAATTTACCGGAGGTACTAAAAATCGACAGTCGTTGACATATCATTATCAGGGGATTATTACTTGTAAGTAAGTAATTCGAGTAATTATGTGATAAAATGCTACTGAATAATAAAGAGCTCGATTGATATGTAATGGTATGGTATGGTCATATAATGACATTCTTGCACATTTCACATTCGATAGCGGTTTACAAAAAATGCTACCATCATACTCTGTGATCATACTCATATTATGCATGTGAATAGTGATGGCAATAACGGCTGTTTTACAATAATAAATCATCCTGTTGTGTTGTTTTGTAACAACTGTTGTTCTAAACTGCTGTCTGTTATTCTGTGATTGTTGATTTATAGACGTTAAAAAATATGCATTGTGACAATAAGCAAAAAAAAGGTCATTCTCACCATTGCGTCATCGTTTCAATAATGACAACTGACAACAGGATATAGTTATTTTTTAATAATGGATTATTCATTATTTTGAAATAACGCATTACTACAACTGTTGTCGTAATAATGACCATCACTACATGTGAAACTGTTTCTCATTCGAGACCTTTTCAATCCGAAACCACTGATAAAAAATATAAAAGTTGGACAAGCAGATGAAAACAATTATGTTGTTTTATAAATCGAGATTAATGCTCTCAAAGTAGATTCTAGTAAATCCAAGGGAAAGCCCCTATTGGCAACAAGACAAACCAAACTTTTCCATTGCAGAAATAGATAGATGTGCAAATTTTGGAGCACACGGTCAAACAATGTTGGAATTAAATATTTAATTTTTAACCGACTTCAAAAAAAGAGGAGGTTCTCAATTCGTCTGTATGTTTTTTTTTTATATATATGTGACACGATATCTCCGCCGTTTGTGAATGGATTTCGTTGGTTATTTTTTTGTTTGAAAGCTGGTGTTTCCAATTTGGTCCCATATTAATTTTATTAAGATCTGACTTTTGAAGATTTTTTAGTTATTCCCAATAATGCCTATTTGGTTGGTTCCTTTTACCTCGACGATATACTGATGTGCTCATTTTATTACTTGTCGATGTAACAATTGTATAGGATGCTTTGGTAGTACACCATAGTATGTCGCGGTCATCGTAATCATCATCATCATCATCATCATCATCATCATCATCATTATCATCGTCGTCCTTTATCCGTCCACTGCTGAACATAGGCCTTTTTTTTTTCTTTAACGCCGGGAAATGCTCTGAGGCATCCCGCGGGGGAGTGGGTCTCCCCACGCGGGTATGTGGGACTCGCTGCGCCCGTAAATGGACGCAGCTCTACCCACTAAAAACCGGCGAGTGCCACCAATGCCGCCTTTGGTGAGGTGCCCCGGATCTAGAAAACAAACAGGGCACCTCGACGGCTAATCAGTCCTGCAAGGGACCGACGCCACCTCCACGGAGGGGTTGTCCCGCACCACAGTAGAACCCCTTTCAACGTCGGGACAGTACAATGGGGTGAGGTTCCCATCCTCACCCCTTGCCCCCTGCTTTTCTGTCACCTCTTCTTATAAGAGGGGTACAAAGAGCCCCCTCGGCCCAATTAGCTTCGCCCAAGGTGCACCGCTCACCCTATGCTACTGAGCCTCACCGCCACGACAAGGCCTGAACCATGGTGGGGAACATAGGCCTCCTTCAATGAACGCCAAGACGCCATGTCGTATTCGTTGCTGTACCCTACCCTCCTACATTGGCTGACACCGACTCCAAAAGAAACTATAATGACGAGGTAAACGCAAAGTTTGTACATTAGTAGAAGACTAAGTTGATTATAAGTTTTAAGCACAAAAATTAAAGAAACAGTTATTTTATTAACTTTTTAGTTTAGTATTTTTGAAGTCGGTTTGAATTTTTTGTAAAATGATTTTATTAGTTTAGTATTTTTGAAGTCGGTTTTAATTTTTTGGAAAATGATTTTATTTAAAATAATATATTCGACTTAATACATACGAACATTCAATCCTGAATAACAAACGACAATAATAAAGAATAATTAGCAGTATTTTGGGTCATCCAAAAATTATATCGTATTTTGATTTTTTATTTATGGTTTTTTATGTGTAGACTTTGATGTTCACTTAGAATAGATAAAATATTTATATTTTTATTATAACTTGCGTTAAATTGCTCATAATATTTAAATACTTTTTAGAAGGCACATCTGAGTTGAATTCTTTTAAAAGTACATTAAAGAACTTAAAATAAAACCGGCCAAGTGCTAGTCGGACTCGCGCATGAAGGGTTCCGTACCATTACATAGTATACAACATTAGACACTTAACAAAAAATATGGTTTATGTTTATAAAATTAAATGTTTTTTTTATGTCTGAGTTGATTGAATGAAAGGTAAATTGCGGTTTACGATTTATGACGTATTAAAAAAAACTAATCACTAGATCTCGCTCAAACCAATTTTCGGTGGAAGTTTTCATGGTAATATTTTTTTTTAGTTTTATCATTCTCTTATTTTAGAAGTTACAGGGGGACACACATTTTTCCACTTTGGAAGTGTCTCTCGCGCAAACTATTCAGTTTATATAAAAATGGTGCTAGAAACCTCAATATCATTTTTAAAAACCTATCCATAGATATCCCGAAAAAAAAATGAGTTTCAGTTCTAAGTATGGGGACCCCCAAAATTTATTGTTTTTTTTTTCTACTTTCTTTGTGTCAAAATCTTAATGCGGTTCACAGAATACATACATAGGCTGCACTAAAAGTATCGGGAATGGAATATTTCCACTGTTCCTGTCATATTAAAATCTTTTTAATTGAAATCTCCTTGGTTTTAAAAATCGAATACCATTTATTTATTTAAAAAAAAGATTCTCGGTCTTGTCACAAGGTCTTGTCAAACTTGTTTAGTCGTTGAGAAAAAGGAATTGGCTCGATAAAATTCTAGAGCGATGATTTATTATGACTTTCGAAGTGGTTTAACACAAAAACAGTGTGTTGACCGGATGATTTCTGCATTTGGTGATGAAGCCCCATCCAAAACAACAATTTATCGCTGGTTTGCTGAATTTCAACGTGGACGTGTCAAGCACAGTGATGATCCCCGTCAAGGTCGTCCAAAAACTGCAGTCACCCAAGAAAACGTTAATACTGTGGGTAAACTGATTGAGGAAGATCGACATGTGACATACTGCGAAATTCAAGCAACTTTAGACATTGGCATGAGTCAAATACAAATAATCGTGCATGCACAATTAGGTGTAAAAAAGTTGTTTTCCCGATGGATACCGCATTTGCTCTGTGAAGAGCAAAAAGCGGCTCGCGTTACTTGGTGTGTCAGAACTCTCGAAAGATTCCACGCAGGATCCTCAAATGCTGTATACAACATCGTATCATGTGACGAATCCTGGATATACGCGTACAAGCCCGAAACAAAAAACCAGTCACGAGTTTGGGTGTTCGAAAATGAGTTAAAGAATAAATTGCGTGGTCAGAGATTTTCATCGCCTGAAGAAGCTGTGGACGCCTACAAAACGGCCATTTTGGAGACCCCAACTTCCGAATGGAATGGTTGCTTCAATGATTGGTTCCATCGTATGGAAAAATGTGGCAAATTTCGCGGAGAATACTTCGAAAAGCAATAAATACATTTTTAAATAGTAATGTTGCGTCACTTCCTTGATTCCCGAAATTTTAGTGCCGCCCTCGTATACTTACTAAGTTTCAACAGTATAGTTCTTATAGTTTCGGAAAAAAAGTGGCTGTGACATACGGATGGACAGACAGACAGACAGACAGACATGACGAATCTATAAGGGTTTCGTTTTTTGCCATTTGGCTACGGAACCCTAAAAAAGAAATTAAACATGAACATCTTTCTTCGCATCAAGAAAAATATATAAAAATTGGTTTTTATTACAATATTAGATACTGAGATTACAGTGTACTTTATAATACCAAAAAGAAATCAACCCTACACTGTGAACGGTCCAAAGTACCTTTGGTAGATTCAGTCCCTCATTAACAGCCCGCATTGGATTGAACATTCGTCCAAAGATATTAACGAGTTTTTAGATATTCTAGTGATGTTATCGTTTGAAATGAATTTAAGGTTTTTGCATTGTTTATACTAGTGAAACTACTTATTAACGAGTCCAATTAATACTATAGTATCTCTCAAGTAGTAAACAAACGTTATTTTCAATTTACAAATTTACATTATTTTCGGTTCATTAAGATTTTTAGATGCATGAATGAACATTATGAGATTTAAATAAATAAAAGTAGATAGAGAGCGTTGGATATAATAAATTAATTTAAGTACGCATTACTATGCGTACTTAAATTAAATATAAATTTTTGTATTTATATATTTTTCATTAATATATTTATTTAATATAATTAATTATTTATAATTTTTTATATTAAAATTTATTATGCAAACCATAATAAAAAGAAAAATGATTCACAAATATTTTATTAGAACAACTAAAGCATCCTCTATTATATTAACGGTAGTCATAACAGTCTTCTATAAACTTCCCCACCATGGTTCAGGCCAAGAAAAAGACTTATAAGCTTATGCATTTATTTATTACTATTTTTTACTAGTTTTCCGGTTACTTTTAAAGCTGAAATTTTGTTAAATTCATAATAATAACATTGAGAGTCATCGTCTGGAGGCACACGATCCTGCTTATTTCTTACGTTAAACAGCTTTGCTGCGTTTCGAAAAGTAGGACAGGACTTAAGGCTAAAATTTAAAAGTCTTTACCTATGAAATTGCTGTTCTGCAGTACTGGCCATTTCAAATCAAAATAATTTTTGTTTGGCTAAGAATTCTAATTTCAAATTAATTTTATTTCAAAAATATGGAATTCTTTTTCCATAAGTAGTCATTTGTTTATTGATTAGTGATACATTTTCATCGCATTTCAATATTTTTCGTCATCATGGATACGTTAAAAATGCGAGTAATTATGGAATATGAGTACCGTCGTGGCAGCAACGCCGCACAAGCGGCGCGCAACATCAACGACGTTTACGGAGCTAACACTATAAACCAACGCACCACCTGTTATTGGTTTGCTCGTTTCCGTTCTGGAAATTTCGACCTGAAAAATTATCATCGCGGTCGTCCGAAGACTTTGGTCGACAATGACGAATTAAAGGCGATTGTGGAAGCTGATCATACACAATCTACGACTGAATTCAATACCCGAGAGGCAGTACAAAATGCCTTTGAAGAATTTGTTGCCTCCCGTCAACATAAAAAAAATTCGTTTAAATTTTTTCATTCAAAACGACAATTTTATAGGTAAAGACCTAATATTTTAGCATAGGATAGATAATGCATGAAAGCCTGAGCTACTTCCGTATGAACTGATTTATGGTTTTGGGCGGAGACCAATCACCAGGTAGAGTCTGTAAATTTATTGGAATAATAAAAAAAGAAAATATACCTGTTGTTCATGATCATAGGATGTACCAGGCGCACACCATTGCAACACCTTGTCTCCGTTCTCACACTGGTAGAAGAGATCGCACTGGGTCTCATGGGGAAGCAACTGGGGCACATCGTTGTCCTCGGGACAGCCGTTGGGCAGGTATATAACCTCCCTCTCTTCCTCAGGAGCAGGCGGTGTTGTTGGTGCGGGAGCGGGGGTAGTGCCTACATCCGGGTTGCAATTGCATTTCGCTATCGCTGGATCGACGCATTGCTGAAAAAGTGGATCAATATAATAAATGTACTTCTTCTTGTGTGGAATTTCTAAGGTCTGTCTGTTAAGGGTCGTGAACTTCCTTTTGCATCGCTTTCCCTTGTAGGATCTTTCGAGATCTGATAGTCTATCAGTAGTAGTAGATCTATGTTAATGTTATAAAAAGGTAAAGTAAATTTAGACGTATGAGGTAATCCTCATAATAATTCATCTGATTAAGAAAAATCTTTCACCAGTGTACCTAAGTGTAGCACTATAGGTACACTATACCTACAGGCTCCTTGTATAGACTAGGTATTACTATAATAATAATCGTCATTAGTCCGAATATACCAATTTATTTGATTACAGTATAAGCTTCTCTTAGATATCCCAAAGCTGCCATTGGTCTCAGAATCAGGCGAGGAGATATTAAGTCGTTCAAAGCAATGTGGGTTGTCGAACTTCATACACCTTCAGGTTTTAAATCTTATCTGATATGCAGTTTTCCTCATTGTTTGTCTTCACTGCTGCGTACTAAATAATATACGTAGCAAGGTCAAGTACACAGATTCTAGAAATATTTTTTTTTGAGAGGTGCACGGAATGGATTGAACCCAAACCCTTTCGAGGGCCGATGCTATATCATGGACACATATAACAGGTGGACTCACGTACCTAATTGAGTTTTAAATATAGTTTTATTTAAATACAATACGTCTTAAGTATGATATCAGATATGTATAAGTCACGCATATCGTTTTATGACTTCCTTTCTCACAAATAAAGTCTTTAAGTCTTTTACAATGCAACAAAATCGATATCTTAATCGTTTCAACTACCAGCATTCCAAAGACCAGCATCATTTCGTCTCTATGAGATCTTTTGTGAATATACTTACTTGTAACTCTACGGAGAACTCCAAGCCTGGTGAGCAGACGCCCTCTTGTAGAGCCCTGCCAAATCCACAGACATAATATCTGGTGCAATCCCTCTCATTGGCGATCAGGGACACCACCTCTCCTGATGGGCATCTCGTTGACAGTGCCGCTATCTGCTCATCTTGGGAGCGGGATTGAGCTAGCGCTACGATCCCCAGAAGTAGAAGCTTTCCTGGAAGAAAAGTCTCGGATTTATAATACTGATGACACTATCTAGTTTATTAATGAAAAGAGAACAAATAAACGTGAAAAAATATAAAACGTAAAATAGAATAATAACTTGCTTGTTTATTGCGCTACAGACATATTTTTTATCATATTGTTTTATTTCCTTAGTCATAATCAAAGTCATATTATATACAATAGTGAGTTAAAAAAAACTAGTCCGCCACCATGGGTGATCCGCCATGTTAGAATGACCTCACACAGCTAGCCGTCTTTTTTTTTTTAACGCCGGGAAATGCTCTGAGGCATCCCGCGGGGGAGTGGGTCTCCCCACGCGGGTATGTGGGACTCGCTGCGCCCGACAGCTTTTAAATGGACGCAGCTCTACCCACTAAAACCCGGCGAGTGCCACCAATGCCGCCTTTGGTGAGGTGCACCAGATCTAGAAAACAAACAGGGCACTTCGACGGCTAGTCAGTCCCGCAAGGGACCGACGCCACCTCCACAGAGGGGTTGTCCCGCTCACCCTAGGTTTCTGAGCCCCACCGCCACGACAAGGCCTGAACCATTGTGGGGTCACACAGCTAACCATGCATGGTCATCCAAACAAAATTGACTTGCAAGATTCCATCCGAACAAACATACATGCAAGTTACATAAAATCTGCGAATACCACCCATCTGTGATTGGCAATCCGCCTGCTCGGCGTGGCAATTAGGAGCATATCCCTTCAAATGGATTACAGACATTACGGCCCCTAGTTCCTGGCCGTCCCACTATTCCTGGCTACGGTAGCAGCCTAGGTTACGGTGGGACAGGGGGGGATCGCTACCACCAACTTAACCTGGCTACGTATAACGGACGAACGCTGATCTCTGTACAGTGGTCGGTCTGTGTTGGATAAGAGTAGCGAGGGATCGGTCGTCCTGGCGTTCTTTAAGGGAGGCCTATGTTCAGCCCCACCATGGTTCAAGCCTTGGCGTGGGGTGACGTGGCGATGGGGCTCAGTAGCCTAGGGTATGCCCAGCACCTTGGGCGAAGCTAATTGAGCCGAGGGGGCTCTTTGTACCCCTCTTATAAGAAGAGGGGACAAAAGAGCGGGGGGCAAGGGGTGAGGATGGGAACCTCACCCCATTGTACTGTCCTGTGAGGTTTTTCTGTGGTTGTTCTGTGGTGCGGGACAACCCCTCTGTGGAGGTGGCGTCAGACTCCCCACGCGAGTGCGTGGGGAGACTCCACCCCCCCGCGGGATGCCTCAGAGCATTTCCCGGCGTTAAAGAAAAAAAAAAAGGCCTATGTTCAGCAGTGGACGGATAGAGGCTGATGATGAATGATGAATGAAAGAAATGGTAAAAAAGCTCTTGTAAAATACTTCGATAGATCACGTATCAATCATAAATCAGGCATATGTTGAGCAGTGGACGGCTGATGATGATGATGATGAAATCACGTTTCGTGTTTGTTTTCAGGCTCTCAATACTTTCAAGTTTATTTTTATAATTTACTAATTTCATGATTACCGACCTCGTCACAGCCAGTCCCATTTATGAAACTCTATTATTATAGGAGGAATCTCTAATTATTGTAGGAGACAATAATTTTTTACATTTAGAAATTGTAAAATTGAAACAGCAGTTCCATTTAAATTATGTTTAATTTAGTTTTCATTATCCATTCAAAATACGTGTTTTAATAATAAAAATATTTCTGTTGAAATTTGACGTCACCAAATTTGTAACCCAACCTTGTCACACAAACCCGACTTTAATTCCGGACGCGTTTAAAGAAAAAAATCGGTTGTCTGTAAAGTCGGTTTACTGACGATAGTTGAACATGACAACGTCATAAGAAAATGGAACGCCTCAGAGCGAGGTAACGCCGCATGAGTCATGTTTTTTCGTCCGTGCAGCCGGCTCCATCGAATTATAAGTCGTTGTCACGTCAAAAACCTCTTCAGTTTTATTTTATTAGTATTGATAGGTATTAATCAAAACAAGGTCTCGATATAAATATGATGACTAATGCTGCAAGGATTAACGAAGAATTCGTCGCATTTAAATGTATTAAAGGATTATCTGATAAAGAATTTGTCAGAATACATGCAGTCATTCAAACAGGCCATGTTTGCGAGTTTTGTGATACTCGAGACGGATAGGGGCTGATGACGATGATGATGATGATGATGACATCGGCAAATTATTTTTTGTGTAGTTGTGTTCTAAGGTAATCTTTGAAACTACACAAAAAAATAATTTGCCGACGATATCATCATCATCATCATCAGCCCCTATTTGTACACTGCTGAATGTAGGCCTACCTCAAAGAACGCCAGGACGACCAATACCTCGCCACTCGCATCCAGCACGGACCGGCCATTGTACAGAGATCGTCTTCCCACCTTTTTTATCGCAGGGAAATCCTTATGCTGGATCCTTGCTGCATCCAGCCAGGATCTTTGGGTAGATCCTGACCTAATGTGGGACTCGCACCAGGGAGTGTCCACCCTGACTAAAACCACTGCGAAGCGCTCGCCACTTCTTGAGGGTCCCGGATATGCAGGCAACAGACAGGATCACCTCAGCGACAGGCTGACCCCGGCAAAGACCAGACTGCTCCTCGTAAGGGAGGACTGCCTGGCCGCTACTAAGCAGTCCCCACGACGGCGTGCCATAGAGGCCCAGGTTCCCATCCTGAGCCCGAACGAACACAGGGGCGTTACAGCCACAGGAGGCGCATAAAGTAGCGCCTCCTACGCACCTCCGTTCGTCACCCGCTCGTCAGCCTCCTTCTGGGACATTACTGCCTCGCAGAAGGAAACTATCGCCGTCCAGGACTCATCGTCACTGAACATCGCGGTGATGACGCTCAGCAGAGATAAGTCCCCTCCGATGACTGATGTCAGATCATGACGCAGCGCCGCCCATCTCGGGCACACCTCGAGGATATGCTGGGCCGAGTCCACCACTGTGCCACAATCTTGACACACTGTCAACGACTCCCTGCGGCCCGTCCGGTACAGGTACTCACCAAAGCAACCATGCCCGGTGAGTGTTAGACGGAAGGTGAGCGGTTTGCGCTGATGCTCTGCGTCCGCTCAAGGACGCAGAGCATCAGCGCGATTATAATAATATCATAATCATCCTTTTTTCGGTCTAAATTCGAATGCTCGTAATGAATGTTATATAAAACCAGGTGGACTACCTACATACAATGCTGATTATATTATATAATACGAGGGCGGCACTGAAAATTTCGAGAATCAAGGAAGTGACACAACATTACTATTTAAAAATGTATTTATTGCTTTTCCACTGAACTGACACTTTATTGCTTAACCAATCATTGAAGCAACCATTCCATTCGGAAGTTGGGGTCTCCAAAATGGGCGTTTTGTAGGCGTCCACAGCTTCTTCAGGCGATGAAAATCTCTGACCACGCAATTTATTCTTTATTTTAGGGAAAGTATAGAAATCATTAGGGCTTAGGTCGGGGCTGTACGGCGGATGGTCTAATAATTCTATGTTTTCTTGCTCTAAAAACTCTTTTGTTTCGTGCGCGGTGTAAGAACTCGCATTGTCGTGATGGAGCATGATGCGGCGGTTGCAGTTCTCTTTACGGAGTTCAAACGACCTGTGGCAAACAAATGCTAACATACCATTGTGTATTAACCGTTCTTTGTCCCTTAAGAGGAATAGTCGCAAGATGGCCGGTTTTGGAGACAAACGTGGCCACCTTTTTTTGCAACACTCCGTGAACGAACAATTTTTGTTGGCTTTAACTCATTTAACTCATTTTCGAACACCCAAACACGTGACTGGTTTTTTGTTTCGGGTTCGTACGCGTATATCTAGGATTCGTTACCTGACACGATATTGAATACAGCATTTGAGGATCCTGCGTGGAATCTTTCGAGAGTTCTGACGCACTAAGTAACGCGAGCCGCTTCTTGCTCTTCACAGAGCAAATGCGGTATCCATCGGCAAAACAACTTTTTTACACCTAATTGTTCATGCAAGATTATTTGTATTTGACTTATGCCAATGTCTAAAGTTGCCTGAATTTCGCAGTATGTCACATGTCGATCTTCCTCAATCAGCTTACGCACAGCATCAACGTTTTCTTGGGTGACTGCAGTTTTTCGACGACCTTGACGGGGATCATCACTGAGCTTGACACGTCCACGTTGAAATTCAGCAAACCAGCGATAAATTGTGGTTTTGGATGGGGCTTCATCATCAAATTCAGAAATCATCCGGTCAACACACTGTTTTTGTGTTAAACCACTTCGAAAGTCATAATAAATCATCGCTCTAGAATTTTCACGAGTCAATTCCATTTTCTCAACGACTAAACAAGTTTGACAAGACCTTGTGACAAGACCGAGAATCTTTTTTTAAATAAAGAAATGGTATTCGATTTTTAAAACCCAGGAGTTTTCAATTAAAAAGATTTTAATATGACAGGAACAGTGGAAATATTCCATTCCCGATACTTTTAGTGCAGCCTATGTATTATTGATATTAAAAATTTATTTAAAACGGGATATTTACGATGTTTTTCATTTTCATTTCACGCAGTTCGATATTTCGACATTATCTACGAATGTCTTGTTCACAAGAACTCCATTTACTCAATTTGACAGTCTCGTGAACAAAAAAAATCGTTTTAAATAGTTTTAGTAGTGAAAATAACCATATTAATTTTAAATCTTAAATTTTTTAACCTGTTGCTCAAGTTAGTGGTTCAATATTTTTTATTATTACATTATATTGGTATTGTTGACTTGTGTTGCGCTGTAATTTATTTTTAACCGACTTTAAAAAAGTGGAGGTTATCAATTCATCTGTATGTTTTTTTTGTATGTATGTGACACGATTACTCCGCCGTTTGTGCATGGATTTCGATGGTTATTTTTTTGTTTGAAAGCTGGTGTTTCCAATTTAGTCCCATATTAATTTTATTAAGATCTGACAAGCCGTTTTTTGGTTATTCCCAATAATGCCCATTTGGTTGGTTTTGTTTACCTTAATGATATGATCATTTTATTACGTGTCGATGTAACAATTGTATAGGATGCTTTGGTAGCACACCATAGTATGTCATCGTAATCATCATCATCATCACCACCATCACCATAATCATCATCATCATCATCCTTTATCCATCCACTGCTGAACATGCCTCCTTCAATGAACGCCAAGACGACGAATTTCGGAATCACTAAAAATTAAGAAATAAAAACATTTTACAAAAAATTAAAACCGACTTCAAAAATTCTAAACTAAAAAGTAATAAAATAACAGTTTCATTAATGTTTGTGCTTACAACATACAATCAACTTAATCTTCTACTAATGTACAAATTTTGCGTTTACCACGTCATTATAGTTACTTTTGGAGTCGGTGTCAGCCAATGTAGGTAGGTAGGTAATGTACAGCAACAAATACGACGCTCTTGTTGGCGATCATTGAAGGAGGCATGTTCAGCAGTGGATAGATAAAGGATGATGATGATGATGCTGATGGTGATGATGATGATGATTACGATGGCCGCGACATACTATTGTGTGCTACCAAAGCATCCTATACAATTGTTACATCGACACGTCATAAAATAATCATATCATCAAGGTAAACAAAACCAACCAAATAGGCATTATTGGGAATAACTAAAAAACGGCTTGTCAGATCTTAATAAAATTAATATGGGACTAAATTGGAAACACCAGCTTTCAAAAAAAAAAACCATCGAAATCCATTCACAAACGGCGGAGATATCGTGTCACATACATACAAAAAAAAAAAAAAAAAAACAGACGAATTGAGAACCTCCTTTTTTTTGAAGTCGGTTAAAAAGTAATAAAATAACAGATTCTTTAATTTTTGTGCTTACAACATATAATCAAATTAATATTCTACTAATGTATTAAAGAAACTGTTATTTTATTACTTTTTAGTTTAGTATTTTTGAAGTCGGTTTTAATTTTTTGTAAAATGTTTTTATTTTATTATTTGTCGATGTAACAATTGTATAGGATGCTTTGGTAGCACACCATAGTATGTCATCGTAATCATCATCATCATCACCATCACCATAATCATCATCATCATCATCCTTTATCCATCCACTGCTGAACATGCCTCCTTCAATGAACGCCAAGACGACGGATTTCGGAATCACTCAAAATTAAGAAATAAAATCATTTTACAAAAAATTAAAACCGACTTCAAAAATACTAAACTAAAAAGTAATAAAATAACTGTGTTTCTTGAATTTTTGTGCTTACAACTTATAATCAACTTAATTTTCTACTAATGTACAAACTTTGCGTTTACCACGTCATTATTGTTACTTTTGGAGTCGGTGTCGTATTTGTTGCTGTACCCTACCTACCTACCTTTTTTTTTTTTTTTGTTCTGCAGCGGAAATTTGCAGACCAAACCGTAACTAGGACCGGGGTGGGTTTTAAACCTAGCCGTGTGTGGGGTTCGCACTTGGAGATGCGTTACCCACTAAAACCGCTGCAAGTGCCCTCAGCCGCCTTTTATGAGAGTCCCGGATCAGGCAACGCAGGACCCTCGGCGACAGGCTGGCCCCGGCGAAAAGGCCAGACTCCTCTTTCTAAAGGGGGGACTGCTCGGCTGTTCGTTTGCACGATACTTTTAGCAGTCCCCGACGACGTCGTATCTAGCTGGACCCATCCTGGGCCCGACACGAGCACAGGGGCGTTACTGGAGGCGCATTAGGTAGCGCCTCCTACGCACCCCCGTTCGTCGCCCGTGGTGGGAGGCCTCGTCGGCGGCCTCCTCTCTCACCCGCTCATCGGCCTCCTTCTGGGACATTACTGCCTCGCAGAAGGAGACCATCACCGTCCAGGACTCGTCGTCACCGAGCATCGCGGCGATGACACTCGGCAGAGACAAGTCCCCTCCGATGACCGATGTCAGATCATGACGCAGCGCCGCCCATCTCGGGCACACCTCGAGGGTGTGCTGGGCCGAGTCCAACCTACCTACCTACCTAACTTGGCTGACACCGACTCCAAAAGTAACTATAATGACGTGGAAAACGCAAAGTTTGTACATTAGTAGAAAATTAAGTTGATTATAAGTTGTAAGCACAAAAATTCAAGAAACGCAGTTATTTAATACTTTTTATTTTAGTATATTTGAAGTCGGTTTTAATTTTTTGTAAAATGATTTTATATCCTTAAATATACCATTTTACATTAATAGAATAATAAATATTAATATATAAAAAATTAATAATTATATTCTATAATTTACTCAAGTATTTTTATTATTATAAATATAGTAATAATCCGGTCCTAGCATAGTTCCTTGTGGAATGCAAATCACTGTTTATGTCAAAAACACTCACCAATCATATCCCAATATTGTATGCTGGTGTATATTTGTGAGTCTTTCAATATTAAAATACACTGACACTATCGAAGAAGTAGTATTTAGTAGATATATATATATATATAAATTTCGATAAGCTACTGATAAAATTTTGATAATTTCAAACAATATAATATCTACATTTTATTTATGATTACGGTTAATATTGAATTGTACAGCAATTCAAAATTATTATACATTACAAAGATCCGTTGAGAATCCAAGGATTTACATTTCTAAGAAACAATTTTAATAAATTTAATTAATTGAATACGTAAAATCTGCGTCCTGTACATTTTTTATGACATATCTTTCTCATTCGCCCGCGTTTACTAAGATTTACAATCTTATCCGGACTTATCATTATTTTTATAGACCATGTCACTCAGTCATGACTCACGATGCAACATTACTTGCATACTACATCCAAACTCACAAAAACTTTGTTAACTGACTTTGAAAAAGAGGAGCTTCTCAATTCGTTTGCTTTTTTTTTATGTGATCAGGGAGCAAACGAGCAGTCGGAGCCTCACGGCGCCGACGCCCATACACATCCACACAACCAAGGCCACGCAGATGCGCCACCCTCCTTTTCCCAATCCCCCCCAATGGGCCACCGGAAACTCACAAACCGCACGAAACGCGACAGCATAGCTGTCACTTGACGCCGGTGTTATGTGAGCGAGAGGTACCATCCCGGTCGTGCCGGCCCAGTTCGGCACTACCTCTTACAAAAGAGGTTTGTGCTTTTTTCTTTATCTTTATGACACGATTACTCCACCAATTGTGAATGAATTTTCGGCGGCGCAAAGAAGGTAGGTAGCTGTATCTAGAACAACAAATAGAACACCTACTTCACAGTCAAAATAAGGACGCTGTAAACGTAAAGATTGTAACATTAGTAGAAGAATAAGTTGATTATAGGTAATTGCAGGCACAAAAATTAACACCACCAAGATTTTAGCATTGTCGTGGCGGTGGGGCTCGGTAGCTTAAGGTGAACAGCACCTTAGGCGAAGCTAATTGAACCAAGCTCTTTGTACCCCTCTTATAAGAATAGTAGGGGTAAAGGGGAGAGGATGGAATCTTCATCCCATTGCACTGTCGCGTAGAGTAGACGTAGCCGTCGGGGTGCCGTGTTTGCTCAATAGATCCGGGGCACCTCTCCAAAGGCGGCATTGGTGGCATTCGCCGGGTTTTAGTGAGTAGAGCTGCGTCCACCTTACGCGCAATCTTTCGGGCGCAGCGAGTTCCACATACCCCCCTCCCCAGCGGGATGTCTCCGAGCATTTCCCGGCGTAAAAATCAAAATCATTTTTTTTATTCAAAATAATATTTATACAGTATATTTTTGTACGTCAATTGAATCTACCACCGGTTCCAAGGCAAGCTTACTGAGAAGAACCCGCGAAACAAACTCAGTGGAACTAACCTTTTCAAATTATATTATGTATTCTTTAACAATTTTTACATCTTATACCAGTTGCATTGCATTCAACCATCATTACGGATTGATTGTCATGTCATTGTGACGTATACGAGGTCGTTTTCAAAATTAATGTTTTAAAAGGCCTGCGCAGACAAGGGACTTTTGTCCCATGGGGACAATCATGTAAAGTTGTGCAGTCCAATTATATCGGACGAAAAAGTACCTGGGGACAGTACCTCGTCTGCACAGGTCTAAACTGTTACGTGGTTTTGTTTAATCTTTTAATTACATGAAAAAAAAACCGTGTGGTGTCGTAGGACACCAAATAGGAACGAAGTTCCTTATTTTAAAATATTAATTTCAAGTTCTATTCGAGGTATAAAGAAAATTATTATTAGGGTATACATTTTTTATTATGATTTTTTAATCGATAAAAATCAGAGCATTTCCTGGCGTAAAATTAAAACAAAAGAAAAAGTCACGAATGACGTCAATAAAAAAAATTGCCAACTAGGGTAAGGGGTAAGAGTAAGTTTTTGCCCCTCAGTAACGCCCCATAAGATACTTCGTTAGAAAAAATATTGCAAAAGAGTTACTTTTAAACTTTAAAGTCGCGGCGGGGTATCGCTAGTTCAGAATTGATATTGTTGCTTGTCCACATACAGGTAGAGGAGCGGAGGAAGGTAGCAGCGTACTGGACCAATTTGACAACTGATATGCAACTGATATGCAACCGATATATCGCATCGGCGATACAAGAAAAAGAATCGATATATAAAGTTTGTTACATAGCGATACCCCGCGGCGACTTTAAATTACTACAAAAAATCTAGGTATATTTCGGAATGTTGAACAACCAATATCGTTATATTGAGTATATATTGTTTCATCAGAGAATATAATGGCTAGAGACGGCTTGTTAAATATTTTTCAATTCACATTTCGATACACATTTGTTTATTTGGTTTCTAACGACTAATAATCCAATTACTTTTTACTTTTTAAGTGTTGTTCCTTAAACTATAAGTATTTTTTGCGTAGGGGGTATTCTTTAGAGTTTTTTATGCTACTTGTTGAATTAGCAAACAAGCATCGAGCCATCGGATGGAGTGACCATCGTCGCTCATTACCATAACCCCTTATTTCACCTGGGATTAGCCCCGATAACTCAATCATGCGTTACTTGTCCAGAGACGGATGATGTTAAGTAGTATTCACTATATAGTTTGTGATGGTAAGTCTCGCTGCCAATAAATACAAGTTGTGTGCTGCAAACTGGACGCTGCATCCCTTCCACTGGCATGGAATAAGGAACCCTTTTTTTTCTTTAACGCCGGGAAATGCTCTGAGGCATCTCGCTGGGAAGTGGGTCTCCCCAGGCGGGTATGTGGGACTCGCTGCGCTCGAAAGCTGGTAAGTGAGAGAAACCCGGCGAGTGCCCCTATGCCGTCTTTGGTGAGGTGCCCCGGATCTAATGACCAAACAGGGCACCTCGACGGCCAGTCAGCCCCTCACAACCAACGCCACCTCCACAGAGGGGTTGTCCCGCACCATTGAACAACCCCTGCCAACGTTGGGACAGTACAATTTGAGGTTCCCGTCCTCGCCCCTTGTCCCCTGCTCCTTTGTCCCCTCTTCTTATAAGAGGGTTACAAAGAGCCCCCTCGGCTCAATTAGCTTCGCCCAAGGTGCTGGGCTCACCCTAGGCTACTGAACCCCACCGCCACGTCAAGGCCTGAACCATGGTGGGGATGGAATAAGGAACCCTAAAATATACAGGATTGGAATTTAATTTTCTGAAACACACGACCTTTTACAATGTTCTAAAATTATACGCCACTTCCTGTTACGATTATCTTATCTAATTTATGGTCTTTAATCTTTAAGAATTGACTTATTTACTAACTAATTACATCAATTAATTATTTACTTATTAGTATTTTATTTAAAACTGGCATGATTTTTTAATTATTGCGTTGGCTTATATTAGACGAATAGATATAAGTTTAACACGATTACTAATCGTAGAGTCTACATCCTGAGGATGCCTCGGTGTCGGGGCGAAACGTGCGTAGATTGTTTGGTGGTGGTCTTTTACTGTGGTTGTGGTGCATGTGGGGTGGTGGTGCATGCGAGTGTACGTATATGCAGTGTGGGAAAGGAGGGCGGTGCTATATGCATGCATATGCGTGCACTCACACATTTGCTGTAAAGACTGCGTGTTTCGCGGGATAATTGCTAATTAATATAATATAATTTAATATCTTACATAAGTGATTTACGCAAAGTAACGCCTGATTCTATTAACTATTTTACTGGAAATTTGTCAAAACATCTAAAACGTGAGCAAGCCAAATTTTTGAAGTTGTATTTCATAAATAATAAATGGAAATCATATAAAATTGATAAAAGTAGATACAAACGATGGTATAAACTAAGAATTGGTCTATAATTATGGTTTTAAGAACACAACTGTTGATATTTTTAAGTTTAAAAAATAAGACTTATTTTTTAAACCTCACTTAGTGAGGTTAAATCGACATATGAGCGGAGAATATATACACGTCGGCTCACGCTACCAAGTGACGTTTAACACACTGTGTTTGAACGAGTACTTGGCGCGAGACACTACCGTGTCTCTGGACACTAGAAGAAATAATAAAGACTCTGGGATCCCATATTATCATCTGTGAGTATCATATAATTTCGAAATTTAATCATAAAATGACATGAAACTTTAGGGTTCATGTCACGCCATTCAGTATTGCCGCGTATACAAAAATCAAGTCCTCGTGGTTGCGATTTTTATATATTGATTTATTGTTATTATATTTTATAATTTATATAGAATTCTTACTTCATTTATCTATCCTAGTCATTGTTACTGAATTATTTTTTATTTATAAATTATTTTAAATACTGAATACTTTTAATCATTAGTAAACAATGAAACCATTTTTATAGATATTCTCCATACTCCACGTTTCGAATACTTTATAGCAACCATGGTCATGGGAGGAGGGAGGAGAAGGTAAAAATTGTTTCATTATAATGAGTCAAGCGTTTGAGTAAAAGTAATATTTTACTTACAACTAATAATATTTACTCTCAACTCTTAACATGTTGTCTAAAATTCAATATTTTTTTGTGATATAAATTGAACTTACACATATTTTCTAAGCCATATTTACGACCAGTACTTAGTTATACTAGTAACTAGACCATTGCATGAAATAATTTTTCCCATTAATTTAGGGTATAGTAAAGCAGCTGGCAATGTTATTCTTCACGCACATTAGCATCCTTGGACATTATCTTACACACACTATGATATTTACTTGCCGCGATGTACACTTTATATCTATTTACGTGAAGAATTGTAGTGCCAGCTGCTTAACTATACCCTAAATTAGTGGGAAAAAATTATAATATATATAGTTACTAGTAGTTAAGTACTGGTTGTAAATATGGCTCAGAAAATATGTGTAAGGTCAATTTATATCAAAAAAAATATTGAATTTTTGACAACATGTCAAGAGTTGAGAGTAAACAAAGTTATACAATTGAGAGTAAAAGTTGTAAGTAAAATATTACTTTTACTCAGACGCTTGAATCAAAAGCTCTATTAGATTTTGTTTTAAAAAGGGGCGGTTACACTTACCCACATTAACCTTATTAAATAATATTTGGTTAAGCGTTGGTTTTTTCTTCATGAAAAATGGTATAAATAATATATCAATGATTAGGCTCATTTTTAATAGTTTTTTATTTATTTACATTATACATGTATTTTATTTACAATATTCAATATTTTACTTTATTTACTAATTGTTTTCTAATGTTTACGCGAATTTCACTCAATATATTGAAACAATTTTAACCTCCTTCTCCCTCCTCCCATGACCATGGTTGCTATAAAGTATCCGAATGCCGAGCTTGCAAAAATCTTAATAAACCGCTATAATATCCGTAAAAATTGTTTCATTGTTTATTAATGATTAAAAGTATTAAGTATTTAAAATAATTTATAAGTAAAGGTATATAATACCCTTAAATCAAATTTTAGTGTACACCAACACGGTTTTTTAAGAGGCAGGTCTACAACATCTAACCTTCTTATTTGTTGCGACTTTTTGTCAGAGTGTATGTCACAACGGGCGCAGGTTGATGTTATTTACACCGACTATAGCAAATGCTTCGACCGGATAGACCATGAGACGCTCATGCGCAAATTAATGTATGCAGGAATTAGGGGAAATCTCTTTAGATGGTTCAGGTCATACATTGAGGACAGATGTCAAACAGTAGTGCTTAATAACTATAGATCCAGACCTATCCGGATATCATCAGGAGTCCCCCAAGGATCGTTATTAGGTCCTTTGCTTTTCAACATTTTTGTAAATGACATTTCCTCCTGCATCTGGCATTCCAAAATCTTATTATAAGCAGATGATGTCAAAATTATGAAAAAATTGTTAGCTCTGACGATGTTCGCTTATTGCAGGAAGACTTTCATCGTTTTCAAAATTACTGCATCATTAACAAGCTGGATCTTAACGTCTCCAAATGCTATATCTGTAGTTTCACAAGGAAAGCTAACCCTATAATTGCTACATATACTTTACTAAACTCACCAATATCCAGAGTAAATTATATTAAAGACTTTTGATTCTAAGCTCATTTTTGATACACATATTAATGATATTCTCAGAAAAGCCTCTAAGTCTCTAGGTTTTGTATTTAGGATTTCCTCGGAGTTTGAAAATATAAAGACTATTAAAGTATTATATTGCGCCTTTGTTCGTAGTCACCTGGAATATGCGTGTCAAGTTTGGAACTCCAATTATCAAGTATATATAGATCGCTTAGAAAGTATTCAAAGAAAGTTTTTAAAATATATACAATATCGATCTAAATGTTGTCCAGCAACGTACATTAGCAACTGTTACAAATTTCATTTGCTACCACTATACATACGCAGAAAGATAGCTGATATATCATATCTCTTTAAAATATTCAATGGGTCATCAGATACGCCTGACCTAGTAAGCAAATTTGGGCTTCGTACTCCATCTGTTTATTTTAGAAGATTTGGCCTTTTAGACATTCCTGAAGCAAATACCACTTATAGACAGAACTCGTACGTACTAAGAGCGGCCAGAACTTTTAATAAAACATGTCGGGAGGTTGACATTGATCTCTATAATACTACTATCCCTAAATTGAAAAAAAAATTAAGTAAGATGCCTTAGCGAGCAAGTTAATACTTAGGAATATATATTATTTTTCACTTTTTTCAATTATTAACCTAAACTAATTACAAACCTATACTTAATATTGTTTACTTGTCTAGTCTGTTTAACAAAGCAATATTATCCGAACTTAAATGATATCTGTGAAAACTTGTAATTGGCCTTATTTTAATTATATAGTAACATAAAAAACTGTCTAGCTGTAAGTTTTCTGTAAAATAAATAAAATAAAAAATAAAAAATAGTTCAGTAATAATGACTAGGATAGATAAATGAAGTAAGACGTATTCTATATAAATTATAAAATATAATAACAATAAATCAATATATAAAAATCGCAACCACAGGGACTTGATTTTTGTATACGCGGCAACACTGAATGGCGTGACATGAACCCTAAAGTTTTATGTTATTTTATGATTATATTTCTAAATTATATGATACTCACAGATGATATGTGATCCCAGAGTATTTCTTATTTCTTGTAGTATTATTTTTACACAGTTTCACTATGGAAACTGGCATTTTACTTCAGATAATGACTAAAATCGAATGAAACACTCTGTACCTCCGCCTTACACAATGATTGCAATGAGACTAGCTCGGGTACGCCGAATTCGGCGTGGTATTGGTTGCCGCACATTACAAGTACGGCGCGGTATCTATTATCTAGTCGTAGCGTAGCGGAGACCAATTTTTAATCTATGAAGGAGCTATTGTTTTTTGCGGAGCGCGGTATCTAGTCGTAGCGTAGCGGAGACCAATTTTTTATCTATGCATTGAGTCTTCTGTCTGTAGACTTAACATTATAAACTTAGAAAACAAACACAAATAACATACCTAACTCTTTTTCTGGTTAAACCTTATAATACTAGAATAGACTACTAATTTTCATTAAACAAATAAAAAACGAAACAACCGACCAGAAATTACAATACCCCCGCGCGAACCAAGCAAGATTAGCCACTGTACCCCGCGGGCCGCGCCGGCCTCGTCCTTAAGGTTGAACAAGTCGACTCTAACTAAATGAATGCCTATCATATATAGAATCACCTGACATAGTGCGCGAACATGTGTGTTATAATGAAATGTACAATGATTCATTGCTAAAATGTCCTTTTAGCAAAACTGTTATTATAGAAAAACTATTTAGTGTATCGTTTTAAAATGCTACCGGTGGGAGGGAAGAGCTGTGGTGAGCTGTGCTCCCGGCTGCATGGGTACCACCATCTTGCTTGTTTCTCCCGTGAAACAGCTTTGCTGTGTTTCGGAGAGAAGGGCAAGACAGGCAGTGTAATTACTGGCACCGAGACTTAACATCTTATGTCTCAGGATAGGCAACACATAAATAAGTTGCCTGGGCTCTTTCCAGGTAAACTAGTTTATGTTCATGGGCGACGTCGACCACTTTACATCAGGTGGCACGTTTGCCAGTTTGCCTATCCAACTAAAATGAAAAAAAAAAAAAAAAAAATCGGCTTTTGAATAACTAAACTATGTCTGTACGGGGTTTATTTTTGAGCTTTCTTGCTCTGTATACTATTTATTTTCGTCCAAAGTTGGGCTAAAATCAGTGTTGAAATACGAAAGTTTAGAAGTTTGTATTTTTTAAATATAATATACTTTTTACGATTTTGGGTGCATACAGACATAGATAATGACGAGATCAATTTATATTATCCTTAGTTTTTGATGGTCAACGACAAACATTGTTGTAATTGGTGGGAGGGAAGCGCTGTGCCGCGCTCCCGGCTGCGTGGGTACCACCATCTTGCTTATTTCTCCCGTGAAACAGCTTTGCTGTGTTTCGGAGAGAAGGGCAAGACAGGCAGTGTAATTACTGGCACCGAGACTTAACATCTTATGTCTCAGGATAGGCAACACATAAATGAGTTGCCTGGGCTCGTTCCAGGTATGCTAGTTTGTGTTCATGGGCGACGTCGACCACTTAACATCAGGTGGTACGTTTGCCAGTTTGCCTATCCAACTAACATAAAAAAAATAAAAAAAAATACTATTCTGCATTTGTATGGAAAGATAAGCGACTTATGTAACCTTAACACGTTGCGCCTTGCGTTACTTGCGTAGCTTGCATTGCGTTCGTTCGTTCTTCAGGCGTTGCGTGCACCGCATCACACTTACAAAAAGCCTAACAAAAGCCGTACAGGCCAGACATACATATAAATATTTAGCCGGACACGACTTCAAAAAGCCGATCATGTCCGGCTTTAGCCGGCTTTAGATGGCAACCCTATATCTGACAGTCAGTTAGATAAAAATAAGTCCAGAATACGCCCTAGATTATTATGTGTAGGTATGTTATGAGGCGTTAGTAGCGGACATAAAATTGAAAAGGCAGCGAGTAATGTTATCATTTGGCGTCGTAAGTAAAACGATTTGGTGCAAGGGTCAGTAAGAATGTTTTTGTAGCAAATTTAATCGTTTAGCGTACAAATGCTTGTGTGTACGTTGGGGTAAGTACATATTATGCAGCGCTGATAATATTGGGTCGTCTGTGCGAACGCAACGCTGGTAATTGTACCAAAACCTGTCTGTGAGAGCAGGTTGCGTCAACAGCCTCGTAGGTCTCAGCTCTCGGAGTACTACAATGAGAATAACCCCACCATCCCGTTTGCCAGTAGTGATACGATCAAGATCCCCTCTAAAAATGTATCGATCATCTATAAACTCGTTGTCGGCAATGTTAGGCGTCAGCCAAGTTTCGGATAGTATGATGACGTCAAACGGGTTTTTTGGGATTTTCAGTATGAGAAACGGTGTGTTATCATACAATTAGTTCCGATAAAAATTGTAGATCAGATAATTTATGTATTAAAAATGTCTACCCTTTTTCCTAAGAGGCACACAATAATAATCATTACATTCAAAAAGTTGAATCATCTCTTCAATACTTGAAATGGTCTTCACAGGTTAATACAATGCATACAAATTTTGTCATGAAATTATTAAATTCTAATATTTAAATAAGCTTCGTTTTTTTAATTTAAAATTTCAAAAAGTCGTTAATGAAAGGGTCTAAAAACAAAGTGTAAGTTTGACTTTGATGGGTCAAGTGGCAGCGTCGTCCAAGAACATTGATGAGTTTTCATGGGATTAACCCAGGCTACTCATATGTTCCCCACCATTCCCCCCCGTTCCCCACCTGGGGCGAAGCTAATTGAGCCGAGGGAGCTGCTCTTTGTACCCCTCTATAAGAAGAGGGGACAAGGGGCGAGAATTGGAACCTCACCCCATTGTACTGTCCCCGACGTTGGGAGGGGTTGTACTGTGGTGCGGGACAAACCCTCTGTGGAGGTGGCCGTCAAGGTGCCCTGTTGGCTCATTAAATCCGGGGCACCTCACCAAAGACGGCATTGGCGGTACTCGCCGGGTTTTAGTAGATAAAACTGCGTCCACCTACCACGTTTCGGGCGCAGCGTGTCCCACATACCCGCCTGGGGAGACCCACTCCCCTGCGGGATGCCTCAGAGCATTTCACGGCGTAAAAGAAAAAAAAGGCCACTCATACGTTCAGTGGAGTCTGCCGCCGCTGTCGGAGCTTGGGGTGGATGAGGCGGCTGACCGGCTCTGCAAACCGTTCACTGCGGTCTACAGAGCGGCCATGCCGCCCATGAGACGTCCACCCCAGTGGCGGGCGCATTACTGGCGGTCGGTTGAGAATTCAGATAGCCGGTCTCCGGGTAGCCTGCAACCGGGCCAGATGGCTTTATACCCGGAGCAGATGGCGGCGCTCCCGGGACGTCAACAGGGACTACAGGCTGTGCAGGGTCTACGTAGAAAAGCGAAAGATCCTGCAGCAGGCCGTTATACCTCACGACGATAGCCGATGTTCCCCGAGCCGGGATATTAAATTACGCCTGTTAAATTTTAATAGCAATGATACAGATAGTACCGTGACTGGTAGTACTGTAACATTTATATAATAAAAGGGGTTAAAGTATGAAATTGTAGTTTTATTGTAATATGTACTTCGAATTGACATAGAACCTTCACTTGTCCCGCACCACAGAACAACCCCTTACTGGGCTCACCCTAGTCTACTGAGCCCCACCGCCACGACAAGGCCTTAACCATGGTGGGGAACCTATACGTCTGATATAAATAACAAAAAAACAATTTTCCTGAAATCTACCTTTTGTGGGGTCTGCAATATAAAGAGTAATTCAGTGAATAAAAAAAATACAAATTTGTTTTAAAAATCCAAATATATTATATTTTAATTGCAAAACATATGAAGCTTTACATACAATTGTTAAATCATAGTTTTTCCATTATCCAAATAAAAAATTGCTTTTTATTTAATTAAAAAAAATGAAAAGTGATTTTATTTTATCCATGACTGTTTCTGATTCTACATTAGTAGCATTGGTTGGTGCCCATGTTGCATTTGTCGGTGCCGATGTCACGTTAGTAGGTGCAAAAGTAGTCGTTACATTGGTCACATTCACTGGAGGTACAGCTGTTGTAGGAGCCCATGTAGCGTTTGTTGGTGCCCACGTTGCATTGCTAGGTGTCCAAGTAGCATTGGTTGGTGTCCACGTAGCATTAGTAGGTCCCCATGTTGCATTTGTTGGTGTCCATGTAACATTGGTTGGTGCGCCTGTAATATTGGTTGGTGCCCATGTTGCATTTGTCGGTGCCGATGTCACGTTAGTAGGTGCAAAAGTAGTCGTTACATTGGTCACATTCACTGGAGGTACAGCTGTTGTAGGAGCCCATGTAGCATTTGTTGGTGCCCACGTTGCATTGGTTGGTGCCCAAGTGGCATGGGTTGTTGTCCACGTAGCATTAGTCGGTGCCCATGTTGCATTTGTTGGTACCCACGTTGCATTCGTTGGTGCGCCTGTAATATTAGTTGGTACCCAAGTAGCATTCGTTGGTGGCCATGTCATGTTAGTAGGCGCAACAGTAGTCGTTACATTGGTTACATTCACCGGAGGTAAAGCTGTTGTAGGAGCCCATGTAGTATTTGTTGGTACCCACGTTGCATTGGATGGTGCCCAAGTGGCATGGGTTGTTGTCCACGTAGTATTAGTAGGTGCCCATGTTACATTTGTGGGTGTCGATGTCACGTTAGTAGGTGCAAAAGTAGTCGTCACATTGGTTACATTTACCGGAGGTGAAGCTGTTGTAGGAGCCCATGTAGCATTTGTTGGTGCCCAAGTTGCATTGGTTGGTGCGCCTGTAATATTAGTTGGTGTCCAAGTTGCATTCGTTGGTGCCCATGTCATGTTAGTAGGCGCAACAGTAGTCGTTACATTGGTAATATTTACGGGAGGTAAAGCTGTTGTAGGAACCCATGTAGCATTTTTTGGTGCCCATGTTGCATTGGTTGGTGCCCAAGTGGCATGGGTTGGTGCGCCTGTAATATTAGTTGGTGCCCAAGTAGCATTCGTTGGTGCCCATGTCACGTTAGTAGGCGCAACAGTAGTCGTTATATTGGTTACATTCACCGGAGGTAAAGCTGTTGTAGGAGCCCATGTAGCATTTGTTGGTACCCACGTTGCATTGGTTGGTGCCCAAGTGGCATGGGTTGTTGTCCACGTAGCATTAGTCGGTGCCCATGTTGCATTTGTTGGTGCCCATGTTGCATTTGTTGGTGCTTCTGTAATATTAGTTGGTGCCCAAGTAGCATTCGTTGGTGCCCATGTCACGTTATTAGGCGCAACAGTAGTCGTTATATTGGTTACATTCACCGGAGGTAAAGCTGTTGTAGGAGCCCATGTAGCATTTGTTGGTGCCCATGTCACGTTAGTAGGTGCACCAGTAGTCTTTACATTGCACACATTCACCGGAGGTAAAGCTGTTGTAGGAGCCCATGTAGCATTTGTTGGAGAGGTTACATTAGTTGGTAACGTTACCGTGATACTAGGTGCAGTCGTTATATTGGCTTGAATTATTTTTATTTTGTCTATTATTTTAGGTTCTTCGCATTTTGCTATTGTAGGATGAACACATTCCTGGAAAAATATTAGGATATTATTTATTTTCTTTTACGTAAGCGGTGAGTGGATATTTTTATCAGTACATTCGTAAGATTATAAATTTTTAAATATGTTTTATAACAATAATGTTTTGGTATTGTTTCATGTTGCATCCTAATATTGTGTATGTTTACTTGTCTGCCAATTTAAGCGATACACTGCCTATTCCAAAAAAAACATAGCTGAGTTAAACGTATTATTATTATTGTTAGGGAAGTGCACATTTTGGCGGGTTAGCCAGTATAATCCTACTAATATTATAAATGTGAAAGTAAGTTTCATTGTTACGCTTTCACGCGAAATCTAGTTAACCAATCATCATGAAACTTTGTACACATATTTTTGGAGGTATTAGAAGTAACATAGGATACTTTTTATGAAGAAAAAAAACTAAGATCTTATCCTGCGCAGATGAAGTCGCGGGCACCAGCTAGTTATAGAATAATTAATGGATATAGCGATCTATGTCTGAAAAGTAATTATTATAAATAAAATATTTCGCATAAACTTTATTATTATACTAATAGGGTTGAAAAGTCTGTTTGTTTGAACGCACTAATTGCCAGAACTACTGTTGGGTATAAAAATATTTTTACATTTGATAGTCTAATTATCGGGTGAGGCCCATTGGGGGGATAGGGAAAAGGAAGCATCTGCATAACTTTTGGTTGTGCGGATGTCTATGAGCGTCTGTAGTCACCATGAGGCTCCGATTTCTCGGTTGCGTCCCTATGACATAAAAAAAAAGTTTTATAGGCTAGTTATTTTAGGGATTTTTTGTTATGTGGGAGAAACCGCTCGTACACCAATTATACGAATGAATAGCACAAAAGTTAGAAAAAAAATATTATTGCACCACGATATTAATTATAATGTAGCATTTAGTGTTGATCGGCCATTAACCAGGTGGGAAGACGATCTCCGTGCAGTGGCCGGTCCGTGTTGGATGCGATTGGCGAGGGATCGGCCGTCTTGGCGTTCATTAAGAGGCTTATGTTTAGCAGTGGACGGATAGAGGCTGATGATGATGATGATGATGAAGTATTTAGTTGTGACTCACACATCTAGAAAATCTAGGAAATTCAACGATATTTGAAATTAATAAAAAGTATTATAAGAAAGAAACAAACCTGATATTCAAAAGAGAAATGACTTCCCTCGGGACAGGCACTGGAGGCCTGAAGTCTCTTGCCATGATCACATGAGTAGAACTTGGTGCAGTCATTCTTGTGAGGTAGAAGCAAATCTAGCCCTGATTCACATCTGCTGTCGCGGACGCTCTGTGGTCTGGACTGACTGAGGGCAAGAAGGCCAAGGAATACGAGTTTACCTGAAATAAATGTGTTCAAGTTATAATTTTTTACCCTGTACAAGTAGGTATTAATCACATAGGACCGCTGGGAAGGCAGCACCATGCGGCGGGCTTTACTCTTTCCAGGTAGGCTTGTATTGAAGTTAATGGGTATAATGTGCAGTTTGGAAATTACATAAAAAATTTGAATATACTTTTTAAATTGAGAAACAATACACATACCTATCATATCAATATTTGTTAGTTGGATTTTTAATTAATTCACAAAAGGAGGAACCTATTGTGAAATGTTTCTCGTTCGAATGATAATGCAAAACCAAGTAGGTTTATATATATAAAAAGATAAAATTGTTGAACAGCGATCATCGATAAATTGACACGTGATAATAATCTAATTAAATAGAGATAAAAAAATCAAAATACATCCACAGGACATCCGGAATGACTATCAGTCGGTATTTCCAAAATCAATAACCTTTTTTTTTGTTATTGCGCAACCATTGTAAATAGGATCAGAAATCCAGTATTTCAGTTCCTTTATCCGTTAGCATTCCCGCACTCAGCCCTGCCAAAAGCAAAATTACCCTGCCATCAAAGTCATTTGTGCCGATTGCATTTTCCCAGGTAGGTAGAAATAAAATTCTTTTTTTTTTGATAAAGGTGCAAGGAAAAAGATTGATAATGATGATGAAACCATAAAGAAAATGTAAAATTAATGAATGAACACGTGGTTGTTTTACACGCACGCAATATTATCTAACCAACTAAAAACATGGTTGTCAACCAAGTCACTAAACAATAATTACAAGAAAAAAGAAGAGAATATGCTTACAATGTGCTCCGTGGCAGCATATAAAAATCACAAGACATATATACCAGCTCGTTTGAAAACCACATGACGATTTTGTAGTAGCTGTGCACTGGATTGAGTCAGTGGTCACGATCATTATGACCACAGCCTCACCGTAAACGGCTCCTCCCAGCATCTTACAGCATCCACGCTGTTATTCTGGCCACGTGGTGCATTGACGATTTATTAGTCGTCTGTAAAAATAAATAAAACATGGCGCGATAACGCGCCTTTAAAACAATTCAAATTGTGGGACAATAGGTTGCATCCCACTTCTAATATAAGTGAACCAGAAGGGAAATACGTTTAAAAATAACAACAATTTATTCGTATTAGTAAAAGAATAACAATCTCAGGGTTGGCTGATAACATTTAGATGTAAATGTGTGGGCACACGCATGTGCATGCATAAAGCACCTCCCTCCTTACCCACACTGCACGTGCATTCACATACCTAAACCACACACATCACAAATACTACAACAGACAGCTACATAATCAAAAGAGAATGGCTTTACCGACATTAATTAACAAACTTAACATGACCGATAGCCATTCGGCCAGACTTCCGTCCTCCTCGAGCTCACAATTACAATTCGGCCCTTCGGACTAGGTGTACCTCAATTTTATAGTCATAGTTGGGTGTGACGCCGACAAAATCAAAACATTCCTACCGCTCGGCCGTCCTACCCTCATTTTTACAAAATATCCCTAACAGTATATTAAATTCATATAAACCATACGACTATAATGACGTGGTAAACGCAAAGTTTGTACATGGTTTGTACATTAGTAGAAGATTAATTGACTATAAATAGTAACCACAAAAATTAAAGAAATACAGTTATTTTATTACTTTTTAGTTTAGTATTTTTGAAGTCGGTTTAAATTTTTTGTAAAAAATTTACGTCAACTTTAGTCAACGAAAAAGTCATGAAAGTTTTCGATTGGCCTTTCACGATGAAGCCCCAGCTCGTGCCATTGCTTACAGCTGGTTTAGTGAGCTTAAACGTGGTCGCAACAATCTCACCGATGATCTGCGATGAAGGTAACATCAGTGTTATGCGGCGTATGATAGACACTTTTAAAAGAGTAACCTGTCAGCTGATTCGGACAAGCTTAGGCATCGGTATGAGTCAAGTACACAAAATCCTCCATGAACATTTAGCGGACAGGAAGCTTTGTGTCCGGTGGATACCTCATAATTTGACAAAGGCCCAAAAACATCGCCGTGTCGATTGGTGCCGTGTAATGGTTAGAAGATTTAACTCAAATGCTGTGTTCGACATACTTACGGCTGACGAATGCCGAATTTACAGTAATGAACCTGAAACTAAAAGACAGTCTACTGAGTTCCTTCAGAGGAGATGCCAACAAAAGTGAAGAAAGGTCGAAGCGTGGGAAAAAAGATGGTCGCCTCATTCTTTGGATCGACAGGTCATTACGCAACAATTGTTTTAGAGAATGTAAAAACATTTTTTTTTGTGACAAGGAGGCATAAAAAACATTTACTTTAGAAATATTAATAATTGTTTGCCACTTGTCTAGGAAAAAAATCGGCAGAAACGACCTCGCTGTAGGATCCTCCTCATCACGACAACGCCTCGACGCACACCGCCAAATGATCGATGATTTGGCGACGTCAGGTGTGGGATTAATGGGTTACATCTAGCGATTTTTATTTATTCCTGAAAATAAAAGAAAAACTTCGAGAATAACGTTTTATGGACGCAGAGGAAACAGTAGCTGCGTTTCAAAAGCCTTTCGAAGATACCTCTAAAACCCCACTCGTTTTAGGGATAAATGTATAATAAAACTAATAACTTGCTAATTTGTTCAGTTTTTTATCATCTAAGAACTTTCAAAGTCGCCCTCGTATAAACAATACTAGCTGCCCGCACAAACTTCGTTCTGTCAAATGGGGAGGGGGAGGAATTTCTTAAAATCCGTTCTTAGTTGACATGGCAAAAGTAATATTCCTACCAAATTTCAAGTCTCTAGGTCTTGTAGTTCCAGAGATATCGTGATGAGTCAATTTATAGAACAGCTTCTATTCCCATATCTCAGACCAGAAGGTCGTGGGTTCGATTCCCACCCAGGACAAATGTTTGTGTGATGAGCATGATCATTTGTTCCGTGTCTTATTGTAATTTATTTATAATATGTATCTATGTATTTAGAAATATATAAGTACCTATATATCAGTTGTCTGGTTGCCATAAGAACAGGCTCTGCCTAGTTTGGGATCAGATGGCCATGTGTGAGTTGTCCCAACATATTATTATAATATATTTATATTGAATTTGTAAATAGTCTAGGTACCATTTTTTTATCAGATTTAATGCCAAAGATCATATTATATTGATATAAAGCTAATGGTAAGTAAAAGAGATAAAACACTATCGCTCTTATAATTTTGTGCCTTCTACTGATAAGGTTTGTTGATTATTATCACCATTTAGAAGGAAGTATTGTTAATTTCGTCATAATATGTAAATAGTTGTGAAACAATGTAAGTACAAAACAACGCCACCTACCCGACACTCGCAAAAACATTTTCATGAGTTACGTACTTTAAATAAATGAATCACCGAAATCTAGTACGCAGTCAGAACCACTGCACCAAAAACATAATCCTTTTTTTGTTGTGTTGGTTATTGTCAGTACAGGTTTGTAGATTTATAATCACGATATTTTGAGTAATTGGTAAGGGTAGAAATGTCAAATGGGGCAGAACGTTTGCCGGGTTCGTCTTGTTTATAGTAACAAACAAAAGATGGCGACACTATACACATATTTATGTGTAAGCATAATTTATTGATGTTTTCTTTTCCAATGTTTTATTTATATTTTAATATCTAAATAGGTACCTATATGCAGAGATCATAGCAAATACAGCATTTCACAAAACTAGTTATTAAAAAAAACATGCACTATTAAATTTGATTTCCTTACAGAATTAAATTCTTTAATATTATTTTATATTCAACTTTATATTGTACAATTTATTTTTTATGAAAATAAAAAAATATATAAGGTTTTACTACTGCACACTAGATGTCACTACTTATGCAATCGGCAAATAAATATAATGGACATTATTTTGAAAATTGTTGAATCCCAAGCTCCAAATAATATTTTTTTACCAACACTAATTACCTAACGACCGATCTTGGCGTTCATTGAAGGAGGCCTATGTTCAGCAGTGGGCTGGAGGCTGATGATGATGATGAAGAACACTAATTAATTTTAACGCCTATCATCTTTTTTGTACACAGCGGAAGACGGCAATCAACATGAAGAAGCCGGGGGCTGGTGCCCGACGAGTCCAGCTTAACGTAGCCCACTGCCGAGGTCATCACTGTATGGTGAGACCAAAGTAGTAAATTACAGTATCCTCTGACTGTGTATTACCGAGATGCCAAACGGAGATGGCATAAAATAAGGAGCAAGTTCGGTAGCAGCATACTGTTTGTGTATGACCGAGATGCCAAACGGAGATGGCATAGAATAAGGAGCATCAAATGAGAAACTATTGAGAAAAGGCTTTAAATACGATACATATACAAAAATAGCCTTTTTTACAATTTTTGTCTGTCTGTCTGTCTGTTTGTTCCGCTAATATCTGAAACGGCTGGTCCGATTTTGATGGGACTTTCACTAGCAGATAGCTGATGATAAAAGTAGTAACTTAGACTATAAAAATAATCATCATCAATCCGCTTACGCCTGTAAATCTATCTCTGTGTAATCTAAATCAGCTATCTGCCAGGGAAAGTCCCGTCAAAATCGCCCCAGCAGTTTCAGAGATTAGCCGGAACAAACAGACAGACAGACAGATAAAAATTGTAAAAAAAATGGTATATGTATCGTATATACATGGCGGTTATTTTAATATTACAAACAGACACTCAAATTTTATTTATCTGTATAGATGTATAGATAGGACAAATCAATATTTAAGTAACGCAGGATGAATTTTATAAAGCAAACACATCAAAGCACCGCGTGTGTGGTGGGGTCTAGCTTTAATATAATTTAGCAGCACCGGACATCGGGTCAAAATTCAAAACATTTCCCAGACCACCTCGATACATGTCCAGAAATCCACAACAACGCGATTTTTAAAGCCATCCCTGCCTCGCATACCTCTTTATGGAATTCGCTGCCACCTGGGGGATTTGACTCGGGGACCAGTCTAGTAGGTGTCAATGGATAATTGGTGATCACTAACGACCAGGTGAATTCACTGTCTATTTTCCCCTGCTATTGGTATACTAAAATCGTTGGAGTGGTAAGTTCTGTCATATACCTTTTTTTCCCTTTTACGCCGGGAAATGCTCTGAGGCATCTCTGAGGCTGAGGGAGTGGGTCTCCCCAGGCGGGTATGTGGGATTCGCTGCGCCCGAAAGATGGTAAGTGGACGCAGCTCTACCCACTAAAACCCGGCGAGTGCCACCAGTGCCCTTGGTGAGGTGCCCCGGATCTGTTAAGCTAACAGGGCACCTCGACGGCTAGTCCGTCCCGCAAGGGACCGACGCCACCGCCGCAGAGGAATTGTTCCGCACCAGAGAACAATTACCCCTTCCAACGTCGGACAGTACAATGGAGTGAGGTTCCCATCCTCGCCCCTTGCCCCCTCCTTTTTTGTCTCCTCTTCTTTAATAAGAGGGGTACAAAGAGCCCCCTCGGCTCAATTAGCTTCTCCCAAAGTGCTGGGCTCACCCTAGGCTACTAAGCCCCACCACCACGTCAAGGCCTGAACCATGGTGGGGTTCTGTCATATACCTGAATCACAATGGGTAAATGGTGCATAGGTATCACTTTTTACGTTAGTAATGCCTATAATGACTAATCTAGTAGATAAACTATCTGACGGTAGTTAAAGTCAACAACATCACCTGAGACTTATTCTGCCAAGCCAGGTAACTCTCCTGAGTAAGCTGGTAAGTCCCCTTGCCACTAATTACATTATATCTGCACTTCTTATCGATACAGCCTCTCTAGACAAGATACTTTTACGTTTATAGAATAGAGTATAGGTATTATGTACCTAATATAAATTCACGAAACAGCTTTGCTGTATATTTCAACAAAAGAGCAGGACAGGCAGTGAAATTGCTTGCTTATGAGTATATCCCAGACTTATTAGGTATTATGCGTTTCAAATGAGAATAGGACGGACTTAGCGCCATATTGTGACGTCATACTTGTCAATTTAAACCAATTAGGTAGGTGGTAATATTTTGTATATGCATAATATTATACAAAATATCATCGATGGTTAGTGTTGCCAGTTGCTTAGTTATACTTAACGATGTATATATATAGCGATATATAGCGGTGGATGCGCCGTAAGCGCAAACCCCTCACCTTCCGTCTGACACGGGTGCTCACCGGGCATGGTTGCGTGAGTAACTGTGCCGGACGGCCCGCAGGGAGCCGTTGACAGTGTGTCACGATTGTGGCGCGGCGGTGGACTCGGCCCAGCACACCCTCGAGGTGTGCCCGAGATGGGCGGCGCTGCGTCATGATCTGACATCGGTCATCGGAGGGGACTTGTCTTTGCCGAGTGTCATCACCGCGATGCTCGGTGACGACGAGTCCTGGACGGCGATGGTTTCCTTCTGCGAGGCAGTAATGTCCCAGAAGCAGGCCGACGAGCGGGTGAGAGAGGAGGCCGCCGACGAGGCCTGCCCCCGTGGGCGTCGAACGAGGGTGCGCTGGAGGCGCTATACTTCTCGGCGCCTCCACAACGCCCTTGTGCTCGTGTCGAGTTCAGGATGGGAACCTGGGCCCAGTATGACACGACGTCGCGAGGACTACCTAAGCAGCCGGGCAGCCCCCATTAAGAGCAGTAGTCTGGCTTTCGCCGCGGCCAGCCTGTCGCTGAGGTGATCCTGTTGAATGCCTATCCGGGACCCTCAAATTAAAGCGGCTGAAGGCGCTCACAGTGGTTATAGTTTACGGGTAGGGCACTCCCAGGTGCGAGTCCCACATAGGATCAGGATCTACCCGAGATCCTGGCTACATGCGTAAAAAGCATTTCCCTGCGATAACAAAAAAATAGCCTAAGGTGAACCCAGTACCTTGGCCGAAGCTAATTGAACCAAGAGAACCGCTCTTTATACACCTCTTATAAGAAGAGGGGACAAAAGAGCAGGGGGAGACAAAAGGCGAGGATGGGAACCTCACCCCATTGCATTGATCCGGCGTTGGGAGGGGTTGTTTTGTGGTGCGGGACAGCCCCTCTGTGAAGGTGGCGTCGGTACTTTGGAGGACTGACTAGCCACCGAGTTGCCCTGTTGCCCAACAGATGCGGAGCACCCCACCAAAGGCGGCATTGGTGGCACTCGCCGGATTTTAGTCACTTACCATCTTTTGAAATAAAATAGAATTTTCTTTTAATTACTTCTCTTTTGCTGCAATAATTAACTCATCATCAAACACGACCTCCAACTTGATTTTTATTGCATAAAATGACGGTTTGCATAAGGTCTGAAGCTGCAGAATGTGCCTTTATAAAGGCAATACCCAAACAGCTTATGCAGGTAGGTTTACTAATTGATTTAGGTTAAATATTTAGAATTTTGAAAATTGAAAATTTCTGAAAATTCTGAAAATTTCTTTCTTTCTTTTTTAAAATTTTCAAAAGTAACATGCCAATAAAACTGAAAACTAAGACAATGAACTCAAACCTCTTACAATGCATGACATATGGATGTCAAACATGAAAATTTACATCAAAAGTTAAGCAAAAAATAACATCCTGTCAGCGAGGAATTGAGAGAAGCATGCTAAAAATAAAAAAACTAGGTAAGATTAGACACCGTGTAAAGATAAGAGAAATAACAAAAGCCACTAATTCCTTAAACCACGCACAAAGGTTAAAGTGGAAGTGGGCTGGTCACATAGCGAGGCTTAGAGACAAAAGATGGACCTATATCACCACCATATGGAGAGGACCTCAAGGAAAAAGAAAGAGAGGAAGGCCCTCAACACGCTGGGAGGACGAACTAAAAAAGTCGCTGGTCCCAAGTGGTGGCAAACAGCTCAGAATAGAGAAAAGTGGGCATCGTTGGAGGAGGCCTTTACCCAAGGTCCCCATACTAACCAATCAAACACAATGTCATAGAAACAATAACAGTACCTAAATTATGAAGCAATGTAGCAGGATCAAATAAAGGCTTTTTTATTTTATTTATTTATTATTTATAAATATTTAGAATTACATTTAGATATCATTTCTTTATAGCATACGAGGGCAAACGAGCTTTCGAAGCCGTTTGTCGACTATCGACGCCCATACACATCCGTACAACCAGAGATTGTGCAGATGTGTTACTCTCCTTTTCCCTATCTCCCCCAATGGGCCACCGGAAACTCACAAACCAAACGAAACGTGACAGCATAGCTGTCATTTGACGCCGGTATTATGTGAGCGAGAGGTACCATCCCGGTAGTGCCGGCCCAATTTAGCTGCAAAGCAGCATGGCACTGCCTCTTACAAAACATCTTTTTTATATTTTACATTGCCTGTTTTCGTTCTTCCGAAATCTATATAAATAACCAGTCATCACTGCCGATAGTGAAAACGTATAACTCAGAATTATGATATTTTAATATATAATACCTACCTACAAAAAATTAAAATTTCATAATGACGTCATAATGTCACATTAGCATGTCGGTGTCACGAACCTATAAGATTTTCCCCTACCAAAAAATGCTCAACACGCCTAAACAAGTTTTCACTTCAAAATTATAATTCTAAATTCCATTTTTGAATTTAGCGCCAAAATTTTCTCTTTTATTACCCGCGACGGAACGGAGACTGTATATGCGTTTGGGGTGAGAGGCAGTTTGTGTGTGTAAACCTATTTTGCCGCTTATCTCCAAGACTACTTGTCCGATTTTGATGCGGTTTTCAGAGATGGGTTCAGATTAGATTGGTGCATATTATTAGATAGATATTAAGTTGATAACTCACTAGAGGGCACTGCAGTACACGTTTTTTGTACAATCCAATGTTGCCACTTTTCTCCAAAACTACTATTTTAATTTTGATACGAATTTCAATGATGGGTTTGGGTTTGATTGGTGCATGTTCTTAGATAGGTGTTACAATTACAACCCACCAGGGGCGCTGCAGTAAACATTTGTTTTGATGCGGTTTTAATTCAGTGATGGGTTCTGGTTTGATCGGTGCATGTTATTGTATTATGTGTTATGATGAAAACTCACCAGGGGGCGCTGAAGTAAATGTTTGTTTGTGGAAAACCAAAACTACTAGTCCGCTTAAGATGCGATTTTCGGTGATAGGTTCGGGTTTAATTGTGGTACGTGTTCTTAAATGTGTTACGGTGACGACTCACCAGGGGGCGCTGCAGTAAACATTTATTTGTACAAACTAATGCTGCAATTTTTCTCCAAAACTACTAGTCTGATTTTGATGCGGTTTTCAATTATGGGTTTGGATTTAATTGGTGCATGTTATCAGATAGGTGTTACAATTACGACTTACCAGGGGGCGCTGCAGTAAATATTTGTTTTGATGCTGTTTTCATTCAGTGGTGGGTTCTGGTTTGATTGGTGGATATTCATATATTTTTTATGACGATGAAAATTCACCAGTAGGACTAGCATGCGTGCACGACAAAATTTTGTCAACCCCTTTTCTCGTATTATTTCATATAAGTAATACGAGAAAAGGGGTAGATACAATTTTGTCGTGCGCGTATGCTAGCCCTACAGGGGGCGCTGCAGAAAACATAATATTTTGTTTGTGCAACTACTACTAAGTCCGTTTTGGATGTGGTTTCCGGTTATAGGTTCGACTTAAATTGTGTTGCATGCTCTTAAAAATGTGTTACGGTGACACCTCACTAGGGGGAGTGCCCCCCTAAAGTGCAGCAGTAAACATTGTTTTTACAAAACCAAAACTACTGGTCCGATTTGGATGCGGCTTTTAATAATGGGTTTGTTGTTGATTAGTGAAGATTTTTAAATAGGTGTTACGGTATCAATTCACTAGGTGACGCTGCAGTAATATCTAGTCCGATAGTATAGGGTTTGTGGTTGATCAGTAAAGGTTCTTAAACAGATGATACGGTGGTAAATCACTTGAAGGCGCTGCAGTCATTAATATATTTAATTTTAGCTTCTACATATTTAATATTAATTAGTTTTATAGAGCATACTCTATAAAAAGTTTGAAATAAAAAGCAAAATTAAAAATTTTGAAAAAAACCCACGACGGTTAAAACATAATTGAAAAATGATAAAATAATTAAAAAACCCCGACAGAGTATCAGTTTTCATAGCACTTCCCTACGCACCTACTTGGTTCTCGAAGACGTAGATGTGGCAATAACATATTATTCAAGTCCCTATGAACTTAATATAAAACCCAATATAATGCGTCGGGGGCTGCCATCACTATTTTAAACTTCAACATAAATATAAAAAAGCAAAATTACACATAAAAATCCCACGATGGTTAAAATGCAGGTAATTGAAAAATAATAAAATAATTAAAAAATCCTCGATTTAAAGAATTTATGCAACTAGAGATAATAAACGTAAAAAATGTAAAAAAATGTTCCCATTTCTCTCCAAAACTACTAGTCAAATTTTGATGCGGTTTCATCACTGTTTTAAATTTGAAGAAATATAAGTATAGCAATAAAATATCTCCAAATTATTCACGTTACTATAAAACTACAAATCTAGTCCATTCAATGGCAGCCCCCGACGGATTATATTGGGTTTTATATTAAGTTCATAGGGACTTGAATAATATGTTATTGCCACATCTACGTCTTCGAGAACCAAATAGGTGCGTAGGGAAGTGCTATGAAAACTGATACTCTGTCGGGGTTTTTTAATTATTTTATCATTTTTCAATTATGTTTTAACCGTCGATTAACGCTATTCCAACTTTCGACATAAACATTCACATCAAAATTGGCTTAGTTTCCGCAGCTTAGACATTCCTCAACAATAACATACTTCGTAATGAAAATTCCCAAAATGAAGATTTATTGTTCCTGAGGTATAAAACAAACAATACGGATATTACGATTCAAGGCGGGGTTCGACGACAGACCGCGCGGAATAATATTATAATCCAATCGCTAGCAGATGTTTAAATACGAATCTCATTTTGACAGGGATACTTATTGCTGTTTTGTCTAAGAATACACTAGACAAAGATTATCCAGTTACATTCCTCTTTTATGGTTCCGTTCTTAAAAATTACGCGGGCAACAGGATCACTCCGCTCTCCATCTGTCCGATCTTTTGTATTACTTTATATCAAACCCCAAACCTATGGGGTAGACAAAGATTTAAGAAGTTTATCAAGAAGCTAGGTCTCACTACGTAAAGGAAAAAAATCTGAAACCCGTAAATTTGTTTATTTACGCATACAGCAGCGTGCAGCAAACGCTGCTGTATGTGTAAACGCTTTTTTTTTTCTTTTACGCCGGGAAATGCTCTGAGGCATCCCGCCTGGGGAGTGGGTTACCCCAGGTGGGTATGTGGGACTCGCTGCGCCCGAAAGATGGTAAATGGACGCAGCTCTACCCACTAAAACCCGGCGAGTGCCACCAGTACCGCCTTGGTGAGGTGCCCCGGATCTGTTAAGCTGACAGGGCACCTCGACGGCTAGTCAGTCCCGCAAGGGACCGACGCCACCTCCACAGAGGGGTTCTTCCGCGCCACAGAACAACCCCTCCTAACGTCGGGACAGTACAATGGGGTGAGGTTCCCATCCTCACCCCTTGCCCCCCTGCTCTTCTGTCCCCTCTTCTTATAAGAGGGGTACAAAGAGCTCCCTCGGCTCAATTAGCTTCGCCCAAGGTGCTGGGCTCACCCTAGGCTACTGAGCCTCACCGCCACGTCAAGGCCTGAACCATGGTGGGGTATGTGTATGTGTAAACGCTGCTGTATGCGTGCGTAACGTACCGAGACTATGCAGGGAAGTCAGGAGCTCATCCTGAACCCTGATCAGATCACGAAAGCAAGAGGAAGTGGAACAGCATCTGTTGCGTTATATCCAGTTGCACCTCTAAGCAATCAAATTCTATCCAATAGATACTCTTTTAATACGTGGGTAACACTGAAAATGTTTAGAACTGGCCAGTTAGAAACATTGAAAATGAAAACTTTTTTTGAATTTCAATTTTAGAACTCTTTGGTAACCTAATGTAGTATATTGCATTCATTTGTCATTTGTTTTTGTGAATTGGCGGCAAATCTAAAACTCTTGTTACACGTGAAAATGAACATAACGCGAGAAATTTTTCGGTCAATGATTTATTATGACTTTCGTTGTGGGCTTACTCAACAACAAAGCTATGATAGGCTGCGATTAGCATTTTTTAATGAAGCCCCATCTCGTGCCTATATTTACAATTGGTTTAACGAGTTTAAGCGTAGACGTAGCAATCTCAGTGATGATCCGCGTGAGGGACGTCCTTTAACAGCGACTACTGAAGATAACAGCAGTTCTATGCGACGCATGATAGAGGAAGATAAGAGAGTGACCTATCAGCAGATACGGGCAAGCCTAGGCATTGGTATGACTCAAGTTCAAAAAATATTACACGAACATTTAGGCGTCAGGAAGCTTTGTACCAGATGGATTCCCCATACTTTAACCGACGACCAGAAACGCCTCCGCATGGACTGGTGTCGCCAAATGTTAGATAAGTTCAACGGCGGTAACTCAAATGCTGTATTTGACATCATCACAGGTGATGAAAGCTGGATATATTGCTATGAACCCGAAACCAAAAGACAATCAGCTCAGTGGGTGTTTCCTTTCGAGGATCGGCCAACTAAGGTAAAGAAAGGAAGAAGTCAAGGAAAAAAGATGATTGCCTCATTCTTTGGTCGGAAAGGTCAGTTCGCGACAGTTGTGCTAGTGGACAGTTACTGCAGACTGGTATGTCAATCGCTGTTTGTCTGTTGTCTTGGAAAAAATTCGACAACAGCGCCCACAAAGCAGGATCCTCCTTCACCACGACAATGCTTCAGCGCACTCCGCAAAACGGACTGTTGAATATTTGACTATGGCAGGTGTCGAGATAATGAGTCATCCGCCTTACAGTCCTGACCTGGCGCACTGCGACTTTCATTTATTCCCAAGAACTAAAGATAAAATTCGAGGTATTCGCTTTACGAGCCCTGAAGATGCGGTGAAAGCGTACGAAAATGCCATAGAAGAGACTCCTAAGGAAGAATGGGCCCACTACTTTTCTCAGTGGTTCCATCGAATGCGACGATGTGTAGAAAGAAACGGAGATTACTTCGAAAAACAATAAAAGTATTGGCAACTTTCTACATTAAGCCGTTTTTCATTTTCTAAACATTTTCAGTGTTACCTAGGTATAAGAAGGTATTATTTGTGTGAATGAAGGATGTAATTGTTAGGAATACTAAGATATTAAATGTAATAATATTATATTAAACTTAAACTGAAAAAATAAGATATTAAGTATATAACTTAAAGACTCTGTATGCTCTCTTGATTTTTCCGATAAATCCTAGGGCACAAAGAACGAATGAACACTTAGTTCTCCTCAGGATATGGTCGCTGTAAAATATTTGAAACGTCGGAATTGTAAAATAAACTTGCACAAAAAATAAAAATTATGTAAAACTTCGCAACAGCTATTTTCACTATGTTCTTCATTTGAATGTCTAATTGCTAAAAGGGCACATGTCACATACAAATTTGAGGAATTAATTTTACAGGATTAATGAAAAACTGAATAAACTTAAAATCTTGAAGGTTTTAGATATTTACTTTATGTAATAAGGCAAAGGGTATATATATCTTATTATTTCATTTATAAAACTGCGTTTTAGTTTATTAGATTATAGTTTATTAAAGAGAAAAATTTAGGACAAGTGCCCTATTTGTAATTAATTATGGACATGTTCCCTTTTAACATAAAACTGAGTGAGTTCAATACATTAAATTTGACATAAAATGATGAATTAAAACCAAATAAAGGACAGAGAAGTTTATTTAGTAGGTAACAAAATTATGATAACATATTAACATCTATATTTTATATGGATGGCCAGTTAAAAATCTCATTCCAGTATGTCATATATTCTGCGGGAATGTATTCTTCCAATTTTTTTAAATCAGTGATTTTGTTTTTTGCTATTGGTATTGGACTACTATACATTTTTTGTGAAGGTAGATGTAGATGGGTAGATGCATTTGATTAACATTTGATTTTCTCAAATCAAATGTTAATCTTTGCAAGCCATCAATAAATTCCCTTGTTTCCACGCTGTTAGGATGTTGAGCATCAAAATAAAATTGATGGTACTTGGAAATCATAAATTTCTCCCTCGGTTGCCCACGTTCAGCTGATTTACTAAGTTTATTCTTAAAATAAAACTTTGGATACCATTCTTGGAAAATTAAAATATTTGCAGTTTCAAGTAAATATACCACAAACATATCTTTTATTTGTGAACATTCCATGATAATAGAATGCACATATTCATCCACAGTATAAATTCGATCAGTCCTTCTTAATTTTCTTTTGATTAAGCCAAAGCTTCGATCACATGGAAGAAATGAGTGACCACGCATTGGAAAATACAAGTGGATTTTTTTGAACATTCCTTTTTCAACAAGTGCCATAAGAAATCTTACCATGGCGTGGTTCTTGTTCTGCCCTGCACAGTTATCACAGAACAAATTAAGTTCATCATATTCTTTGTCTACAGAATTTTCTAAATAATGTAATATTAAAGAACATACATCATCAGGCGATTTGTGAGCTATTCCCTCATGATAAACATAAGTATGTATTCTGTCGTTACCTAAATTATAAATTCCAAATGTATTTACAGACAGTTGCCGAAAATAATAGACATCTTGCACTGGAATACGGGGCAAATCTGTAACAGCCATGTAATCAAAACAAAGAAAGTATTTTTTCATTTTTTTGAGACAATTCAGTGCATTCTTTAATTTTTTCTTTAAATTTCTTGCTTCGGTTTTGATGTACTAAAAGTTCAGCTGCATTAGCTCTCTTAGAATTATCATTTAAAGATTTGTTTTTTAATTTGGCTTTCAAAGATTCACATGTTGAGCATGCGTCTACAGCAGGTCTACCAAATGACAAGTTAAAGTTATTTTTAAAGTACTGCCAGTAAAACTGATACTTTACATCAACATCAGGATATTTTTGTAAGAACATCCTGTGCATTTGGCGAACTGATAAGTCAGCTGATAAGTAGTAGCGTGTTTCTGATAGATAATGTGCTTCTTTTGTGGGAAATGAAGCAATATGTTCCTGAATTTTTTGGCATACATCAGCCGGAATCGCATTTTTTGCAGGTTGCTCACCATGTTTGTTATGGGGAATTTCTCCAGACTCCCAACAAGTTTGCAATGCGACGGACACGTTTTTGAGTAATGTTATGAACATTGATGAAAGCTTTTTTGCAAACCTTCAGTCGCTTACGATCAACTACTAAATAGTATGTCATATTTTTTCCTTTAGGTTTTCTTTTAGAAACTAATGTGTTATCTCTTCCTCTCTTCCTTATCACCTTCTTCACCTCCATAAGTCCCTGAAGATAAATATCCTGTTCATCCTTTGAATCCATTCCATAAAATGAAATGAGGATGTCATTTATTACATCTCTTGGTTTGAAAGTCAGGCACTTTTTGTGGCAACTAAAACACGACAGAAAAATTGAAATAAAAGACAGAAATTGATTTCTACTTCATTGAAAAGTGACAAACATATAATTACCAATTCAGGTTAATAGATTCCGGGTTATTTCTAGCAGTAACAAACCGGCCTTTCCAATTCCTGTGACTCTCTCCAGTAATTTTGGATTTTTTTATTTCATTTCGTTTATATCCTTCTTCAAAGCGAACGCCTTTTTTTCTTTTTCGTTCACTCATTTTTCACCTTTCACAATATTCACAAATCAATACTATTATTTTCTATCCTAATTAAAATTCACGAAGTTACAAAACATTGAGGTTAGGAACAGATCTAACCGCCAAACGACTGACATTGACAGTTCTTTTTTTTTTAGTTTGGAGCAAAAAGGGCACGTTCCTCTGGACATGTGCCGTTTAAGTATTTAACCCTATATTGGCCGAGCTGTCACTGTATGAATATCGCACGGACAAGTGTCGTTATAGCACAAAACTATGAAAATACATGTTGCCAAGTGATACCAACAAAAAAAATATTTTGGGAAAAAATGAGACATGTGCCCTTTTAGCAATTAGACATTCATTTGTTTTCTCATTTTTATTTCGTGGATCTCTAAAATGCTTTATTTGAACACCATACAGACATTAATTAACAAAAACCAGTTAAACAAAGAAAGATTTTAAAATAATAATTAATCTATGAAACTAATCGGTTATGGGAAAATGTAATAAAGGTACAGCAAATAATTTATTATAACATTACTTTTATCACAGTTATTTTTATTTTTATACTGTGTTCAAATTTCTTATCCTGTATTAATTCTTTTTATTTATCCTAAGCTTACATTATCCCATTTTCCTTCTTTTGATCGTGTACAATAATAGAATTTAGCCAGACTTTTGTTCTAAAGACACCAAACTCACAAGTTGCATAATTATTTTAAATCTTTTCCTAAAGCTGAACATACTTCAATATCTTAGTGAGAAACAGTCACAATAATTATTACTGAGGGAAAGGATATATTTCATTCAGCTCTCTCTGCATGTTTACCACCATTTTTATTGTTTTATTGTTGTTTATGGGGGTGCGTTGACCGTAATATGGTAGTTTGTCTGCCAGCTAGCCTATCCTAATACCATAGAAGACCATTCATACCTTCATGATTATATGAGTATATAATAACAAAACACAATATAAATCTACCCAGACTATATAAATATGAATTATTGGGTGGTAACTCCTAACCTACAAGATACATGAAATATAATATGGTTGTATTGGTTATTTTTCTAACGGGATAATAAAATATTTTCTGATAAAATTTGTAAAGTATGTATTGGTTTTCAACTGTTTTAAACCGAATATTTTACCTGTTAAGTTTTACTTAACTTGTTAACTTTGCTTCTCCTGAACATCTCATTTATAAATAGACAATGGCGAAATATCTATAGACGTGACATAAAAATGAAAAATTGGTACTAACTATCCCGTTTTATGCAGTATTGTAGTTTCGCTGAGTTTTGACAAATAATTTGTTTTAAAAAGTACTTTGCTCAAGAATCATATAACCTATTGAATAGGTTTCCCATGAATTTTGTACGCTGTCCTAAACGCTGACTCAACAAATATTTTGGAAGAAATGAAACTGATTCCCCAGATACTGGAAAAAATATATTGGAAAAATGTTCCCGTAAAACAACTAATTCTCCATTGCAGCACAAACAGCCTTATATTTATTTATAGATTCTCACGTGTTACCTTTATAAGTTATCAATTTATATCGTTTTCTAATGTTTACGCGAACTTCACTCATTATAATGAAACAATTTTTACGGATTTTATCGCGGTTTATTAAAAAAAATCTTAATAAACCGCTATAAAATATATATTATATCGTAATACAAAATCATTGTGTCATGTTGTCTGTCCGCGATTAATTTTTACTAGACCGGTTGTTGACGGTGACTCGTAGTATATTGTTTTTTATATTATAATAAAACAACTTTTCATTATGTTATGCTTTACATTCCTAAAGCCTCGGATACTTTACCTTACCTAGTGGAAGGACTTAGGAATGTAAAAACCTTAATAAAGCATAACGTTTTTGCTGTTTTGCACACTGTGTGCAATTAATTATGACGACCTCTGTGGCTCAGTGGTAAGCGCGTTGGCGCTCAAGCCGGAGGTTGCGGGTTCGAATCCCGCCAGGTAACAAAAATATTTTCTGTGTTCCTGGGTCATGGATGTGTATTAAATATGTGTATTTATATAATAAAAATCTTAAATGTATGTTTAGTATAAAAGCATTAAATATAATTCCGTTGTCTGGTACCCGTAACACAAGTTCTTCGAGAATTTACCACGGGACCAGATTGACGTGGTGTGAAAGCGTCCATAGATATAAAAAAAAAGTCTACATTAAGAGGATAGTTTTGGACGTATCGCCTTGCACAAACACCTCATTGTGAATTTTGAAAGGCTAGTATCACAGCTTAAAGAGCGATATTGTAAAAAATAAGTGTCGCTATGAACGTAGCGCCCGTATTTACCCGTTGTGTGTGATCGCTCTATTTATATGCGCTCGCAGTCGTCATTGCTAGTGCTAAATGGAATTTAAAAGCTCCAGCATTTCACGACGAAGCTTTTTGGATGGCCGTATGCCATGAGCACCATTCGCAAGAGATTTCTTATGAGCGGCATTTTATAAAATGATCATTAATATCTTTTATGTAATATTTCTCTCTTGTAAATGGTACCATCAAGCGGAGACTACAATAGTGTAAGAAAACTACAAGATTAGTTAAGTTTCTATACTTACATATTAAAGTTAAGAGTAAGTTTCAACGCGATAACTATTTTAGTGAACTCCCCCTAGGATTTTAAAAGTATTAATTATTACATTAAATTGCCCCGATGTTTTCTGTCACGCATCCTTTTTTTTACGCTGGGAAATGCTCTAAGGCATTCCGTGGAGGGAGTGGGTCTCCCCAGCCCGCCTGGGCTCATGTGGGACTCGCTGCGTGGTAAGATGGACGCAGCTCTATCCACTAAAACCCGGCGAGTGCCACTAATGCCGCCTTTGGTGAATTGCCACCTCCACAGAGAGGTTATGACGCTCCACAGAACAACCCCTCCCAACGTCGGGACAGTAAAATGGGGTGAGGATCCCATTCTCGCCCCTTGTATCCCTGCTCTTTTGTCCCATCTTCTCATAAGAGGGGTACAAAGAGCAGCTCCCTCGGCTCAATTTGCTTCGCCCAAGGTGCTGGGCACACCTAGGCTATTGAGCCCCACCGCCACGACAAGGCTTGAACCATGGTGGGGATGTCACGCATCCTATAAGATTGCTATGGACGCCTATTTCATAATAATAGCTAGTTAAGCTCTTCATAATAATAGTGTCAAATATATTACTTAGAGACTACGAAAATAAGTGTTATCTTTTTTACCTTCCTTTAGTTGCCTTGACGGTTATGGCAGAAAGTTCGCCTATTGTGTATTTCTATTGCAGGCCTCATAAGCAAAGCGTTGAGTGTTCTACTCTCGGCTTCTAAAAAAAGTAGTTTTCTCTTATAGGTTAATATAGTTCAGAAAGGAGATACAAGAGGGATACGTGAAAAGTTTCTTGGTACCCGCAACGAATTTAATTAGATTTAGGAGCAGGAACCATTTTCCACTTTGCCTCCTCAAAAACGGGAGACAGAACTGTACTTATCATCAACGCTGCCAGGTTACCAATCCCAAATATCATGAAAAATCTATCCACAAAAATATCTGCCTGAGTTCATCTTGCATGAGGCTGTCCCGCGCTCAAACGGCCCCGTGCAATTAGGGCGTGACTGAGGATGGGGGAGTAATAGATTTGTAATACATATCGCATCCTCGAGCGGGAACCGTTCCGTCACGCTGGGAAATATTAAAAAATACTCCAAATACAACAAAATATACGTGAACAGAAATCATTGTACCCTTTTTCAGCGAAACGCGCGGATGATTAGCGTATATTTAGCATGTGGAATATAGAAAGCTAAAATGATGTATAATGGCCTGACCAGAAATATATAAACCCTGCATTGGTGTCTGTATCTTTTTACAAGCTTTATATTAGCTTCATCTGTACTGTACGTTTGTATGTTTGTAACCGACTTCTTTGGGCGCGATTTTGATTATTATAGGTACTTGTGACGAGCGTGCAACGTAAACCATACGTAAACTTTTGCTATAAATATGTAACTTAAGACACTGGCATCTAAGATACAGGCGACGCCTAGTTTGTGTGTCAGTAAAAACATTACATTTTAACCAATTAACAATAATAATTTGCTAAATTGTAAATTAACCTGATCAGGATAATCAGGATAGCACATGCTAGGAAGGCGTAAGGCGCGCAAGTTACCTACATCACTTGTGTTGTTTTTAGTCCCTCACTCATTTCTAAAGTGATTGTTATTAGTTGAGTACCTTAAATTATTAAAATCTTTAATTAAAAAGATCGACAATAAAAAGTAAAAAATATATAGTTTAAAAAAAATCACGCTTTTATAGCAAACCGAACTAAAAATTTGAAAATAATTTTTAATAGAGGAAATAAATGAATTAACAAAATAAATGGCATTACTTATTGTAAAAAAGCGTTATAAATATTTCATCGGTATCTATTTCTAAAAGTGAAGTTAGTATAAAAACTTCGTACAAACACCACGAGGTACACCGGAGATTTTACAGGTGTATTGCCGGTCCCCACCAAGGTGGCCTTGTCATGGCGTTGGGGCTCAGTAGCCTAAGGTGAAACCAGCACCTTGGGCGAAGCAAATTGAACCGAGGAAGCTGCTCTTTGTATCCCTCTTTTAAGAAGAGGGGACAAAAGAGCAGGGGGGACAAGGGACGAGAATGGGAACCTCACCTCATTGCACTGTCCCGACGTTGGGAGGGGTTGTTCTGTGGTGCCGAACCTAAGGGACTGACTAGCCGTCGAGGTTTGCTAATAGATCCGGGGCACCGAACCAAAGGCGGCATTGGTGGCAGTCGCGGGTTTTAGTGGGGTTGGAGCTGTGTCCATCTTACCATCTTTCGGGCGCAGCGAGTCCCACATACCCGCCTGGGGAGTTCCCCCCTCCCCAGCGGGATGCCTCAGAGCATTTCCCGGCGTAAAAGAAAAAAAGAAAAAAAAGGTGTATTGCCGGTCTTTTAGATATGAGTAGATATGGTATTTCCTTAAAGGTCTCCTAATTCGTTAAGTATCCGGAGATGCCGTGGGGTGCAGCTGACTAAAAATAGTGGTCGTGCAAAGCTGGAAATGCCTAAAAATCACGCTCTTGTTGATTTCCGGACAAGGTTGTGTGGGTGGAATTTTAAATTTTTGTATATCGTTCAACACACTCGAAAGATTGTAAAATGTGGCTCCTTTTCGATGAAGTTGGCATAAAATTTATATGTATTCGGGTAATAATTTAATGTAAATACATTCAATTCAATATTGCAAATCTGCGATATAAATAATTTGTCGCTGTTGAACATATTAGACATTTACTACTTTTATTGATTACGTCCACGGAATAACATTTTGATTTTATTTTGCATCGTATGACAAACTACTCTTTTTTATTTTAGAACTGTCATGAATTCTAGAAACAATAAAGAAAGTTTTTTCTAAAGCTTATATAAATTCACATACATGTCGGGAAGTATGATTACTCTCTAAATCCATGATCATTCTCCGCTGGAAATAGCTGATCCAAAAAATACACAATCGTAAAAACATTGTGTTGTCACAAACCGTCACCTATCGGTAACTTTACATTACTAATGGTTCAAGTCATAAGCTTATCACTATAATTTTTTTTTTTACCTTACAAGTACAAAAGAAAATTATAAATTTTGCCAGCAAACAATAAAATTCTCCTGTAACAAATACTGTATAGGGGCCGTTCATTAAATACGTTCGCATACAAGGGAGGGGAGCGGTCTGGCTGAGTGTGACAAGGGGGGACGGGGGGTATACAGCAACGTGACGTTCGCCGTTTATTATTTTTTGACGTCATAAGCGCTAGCTCTGTGGCGTTGCGATCCGTCACAACTGGTTTCTTTGTTTTTCCAATACTTGAGAGAGTAACGTTTCCACAGGAATTAACCTGATTAATGACATTACTGAGATACCTGATATTATCGTGATCTTAATTTTGAAAAACTTAATTTTATTTAACCGAAAAATGCTCAATGCCGAAAAATGATTCAACTCAGCATAAACGAAACACGAGTATTTTTTATATAGAGACGAAAAAGCGGCTCACAAGATGCTAATAGATGAAAGTTGCTTATAAAGGCAAGCACCTTTTAATATTGAAAGAACGTTTCGAACGAACCTTTTCTGTGGAACTGTGGAAAAGTAAAAAAAAGAAACTATAGAGGTAGTGCCATGCTGCATTGCAGCCGAACTGGGCCGGCACGACCGGGGTGGTACCTCTTGCTCACATAACACCGGCGTCAAGTGACAGCTATGCTGTCGCGCTCGTACGGTCAGTGAGTTTCCGGTGGCCCTTTGGGGGGGATAGGGAAAAGGAGGGCGGCGCATCTGCGTGGCCTTGGTTATGCGAATATGTATGGGCGTCGGCGCCGTGAGGCTCCGACTGCTCGTTTGCTGTATGACATAAAAAAACTAGAAAATGAAGAAAAGTAAAAAAGAAAACTAGAAAATTGAGTTAGTTGCTGAAATATGTTTTCAAGGATCTCGTAACCATTGACAGTCTGAACATATTCAAAAACGGTCAATAAGACAAAAACTTGGTTTCAACGAATAACGAATTACCTTTTGTGACTTGGACCGTACAAAATCGAAAAGTCCCTCGCCTTAGAGTAAACCACTCTTTTTACGAGCTCACATAACAACGGAATTCAAGGTGATAGGAGATCAGACTAATATTGGTTCACGGGTAATTTTACTGTTGTAATTGAATACTCTGTTCGACCCTAACGATCGGATTAGGTGGTTCCAGAATATACGCGGAATCCAGCTTTATCCAGCACATTGTACACGATATTTTAGTACGCTATCTTTTTAGGTTATAATATTTTTAGCCTTTCGTTTTTATGGTTGGTATTTTTCTAATATAAGGATTTTATTTTCCATTCACGTCATCACCAGCTTGTATCCGTTCATAGCTAAACAATTTATAATCCTTATCCTAATAATATTTAAAATGCGATAGTTTGTGGATGTTTGTTGTTCCTTCACGGCAAAACGGCTGAATCGATTTGGCTGAAACTTGAATTAGACCTTAGATTAGAATATATAGCCTACATAATATCTGCTGGCTACATTGTAACCCGAAAAATTCATAGTTACTACGGGAATTATTGCCATAATATTAGTAGTAGTTCGTAATTGCAAGTCAATTGAAATGTAAAAAATGACGTAATTGTCAAACGCACAAAATTTATATTATATGTACTGGCCGAACGCAACAAGTCTTTCAATATAGTTTTAAGAGATGAGTTACCTACATTAACAGACGTTTGCATTTTATAATATTAGTAGGCAAGGATAAACACTAATTATTTGCTATCGCATTCTAGCAAGGAAATTTTTCCGAACTCTACGCGGACGAAGTTGCGGGCACCAGCTAGTATACTATATAAAACATGATTCTATGTGATATTCCATTCATAGTAATTGAGGAACAAATATCCAAACCTTCGTGTTCATAATATCAGTAAGATATAGAGATGTGCTACATAAACACATGTATGTATTTATAATATTAGTAAGGGTAAACACTACTTGTTTGTTTGTTTTTATATCATTCTATAAAGGAAATATATGAGCTACTTTTTCAAACAACACGCGGGCGAAGCTGCGGGCATCAGCTAGTTTATGCCTATCCAGCAGCGAAGTAGTTCATATTATACTAAAGCTTGTTATTTATCTCAGCTTAGAGTTTTTTCTACTTTCCTTCATTCTTCTTCATTCTCCAGTTATTTCTACTTTCCATTGCTTTATCGTCGTCCCACACATAAGTTCATATTCTTAGATACGGATAATTTGTCTAATTCAATAAATTATACCTAGGTCATACCTATTATAGGATATTGTAAACGGCTCCGTCCAATTTTCTACCTAACATTAATGATCAATTCTTCTTCTATTAAAATTTTCATGCGTTTTAAAGCCGTATTTGCACGTCTTCTGACATCGTGTTTTTAAATATCAATAAAAAGAACACATGTAATTTTTTTATTTTTCAATTTTTTTTTTGTTTATTCGAACACGTATATTTTTCTGAGTTCAGGGAAAAAATAGCGGGACGTATTCAGAATGTAAATGTCGTGAGGCAAGACGCTGATGAATAAAGTAAGAGGTAAACGACTGAGGTGAGCCGAGTAAACATCCGTTGTAGGGCTGCCACTAGTTTTATTATTGCTAAGTTAAAAAAATATGAAAAAAATGGTTTTACTTTTGATGTGTTACGCGAGTGTGGATATAGAATAGAATAGAATAGAATAGAATAACATTTATTTTGGTAAAATATTACACTGTTACACACTTAAAGTACTTATAATAATTATTATCTACTTACGTTTACTAAGATAGAAAAGAAAAAGAATATATATATATATATTTAATTATTCTAAGGTACATATTATCAATCATATTATATAGTGGACAAAAGTATGAAATTACAAACACAATACCTACATAAAAATATATACCTACTAAATATATATATATATAAGTATATGATTTTATTTTAATAATAATAACTGTAATAAAATGCACAACAGTGTAATACAATTCCTAAAATGGAAACCACTCAGTTAAGTGACTGTGCGAGAAAACACAGTCCTGATTTTATGTGGCCCCAAAAAACTCGACGGAAGCGTTGTTGGGACAGTTTAACAGCCAACAAATCACATAAAAACAAAAAATAATAAAAAAAGAAATTTATGTAGCCAACATTTTACTTATAATATTTTCATAATATGTTATTAATATATATAAAAACTAAACATTGGTCAGTGCTTACGTAACTCGCACCATTACATTCATCAGCCACTATCATGATTCATGATTGAATCATCCACGTATAATCCATCATTGATATCCACGTATAATTTAAATGGCTGTATGTATTATTATGTAATTTACCTGAATTATTATTTACTAGCTGGTGCCCGCGACTTTGTCTGCGCAGGATAAGATTTTAGTTTTTTTTTTAAAGTATCCTTTGTTACTTCTAATACCTCCAAGAATATGAGTACAAAGCTTAATGGTGATCGGTTTAGTAGTTTTCGCGTGAAAGCGTAACAAACATCCACGCTTTCACATTTATAATATTAGTAAGGATTATAATAATTCTATGTCATATAAATGTGGGCGACGAACGGGGGTGCGTAGGAGGCGCTACCTAATGCGCCTCCAGTAACGCCCCTGTGCTCGTGTCGGGCCCAGGATGGGGTTTTAACCTGGGTCCAGCTAGACACAACGTCGTCGGGGACTGCTAAAGGTATCGAAACAAACGAACAGCCGAGCAGTCCCCCTTTAGAGGAGGAGTCTGGCCTTTTCGCCGGGGCCAGCCCGTCGCCGAGAGTCCTGCGTTGCCTGCATGATCCGGGACTCTCATAAAAGGCGGCTGAGGGCACTTGCAGCGGTTTTAGTGGGTAACGCATCTCCAAGTGCGAACCCCAGACACGGCTAGCTTTAAAACTCACCCCGGTCCTAGTTATGGTTTGGTCTGCAAATTTCCGCTGCAGAACAAAAAAAAAAAAAAAAAGGTCATATAAATGTACTAATGTCATAATTTCACATTAGCGTTCGAAAGGGTTCGGTGACGCTGACACGAGTTTTATGATTTTTCTTCACTCTGACGTCTTAACGTCACATAAGATGTTAATGACGCGAGAGAAATTGGAACTAAGACGCTCTTGTATTATCACTTAATCTCTTCTTATATGAATGAATATAGCCGATGTGAAGTAAAACCTCTTTTTATTGATAATAACACCTATCTTGTGGCATCCCTAGCAGCTAATATGTGAGTGACACGGGGCCATAAATTACAGACGTCGCATGATGCCCGGGCCAGGGCGGCCTGGGCGGCTAGGGCGGGCGGGGTCGGGTCGGGTTTACGTTCGATTCCCGGTTTATTGCCGGGCCTCTATAATTTCGCGCCGAAATTACCGTGTAAATCCATTTGGTATATGTTTTTTCTTACTTACATTTTTTATGTAAGTGGATATTTTTATGGTACGATGTTAAGTGGGAATGTTTCTTGACATTACTTGTATACTAAATAAATATTTATAGCGACAAATAAATTTGGCAGTCCTATTACTCATAAGAGGCTTATATTCAGAATAGGTTACATAAAGGTAAATCGAATAAGAAATTAAGTTAAACAAGCTGTTAAGATAAAAGTAATCAAAGCACATATAGGTATACGACCCTTATATGTAACACTGCTGGGTTATACAAGGTTGATAAAAGCGAGAGGCATTAAATTAAACCACATATACTACACATGCTTACGGTTAATCCGAAACTATTAAAAATAGTTTGAGAGAAATAAAAAAAAAGTTTTTCAAAGAACTTAAATACGTGTCAAAGTCAAAGTAAAACGTAAACACCCTTTGTAAAGTGTCCACTGACCTTCAAATCTAAAAGGCAACGTCGCACAGCAGGTTGCGTCGGTGCGGCACAGGCTGCGTCTCACCGGTGCCCTAATTACGTATTTCAAAGCAACCGCCAGCCACCCGAAAGCAAAGCAACATCAGAGCGATAGCGACCGGTCGATAGGTTGGCAAAATAAATGTATTATCGAAGTTTATCGTCTGCTATTTGCTCACTACCCGCTAACGCTATACTAGCGCCACCAGCAGCCAGGTAGCCATCGACGGAACTACAAAACGTCAAAGTACACACTTCAAATACTTATATATAAAAAATATAATTTATAGGGTAATATTCGCAATTCGCAAAACTCTTGACTTTTATATAGTAGATCAATTTAATTTCATAAATTAAAATCTTTTGAAAGTCTGTAATGAGATTGAAATTCCAAGTCGGACAAGTTGAATGCTTTGGCTTCCTCCCGTAGTTGACGTCTCAGTGAGGCTGTGCTCCTGGTCTCCTGCTTATCTCCTCAGCCTCTAATGCAGCCATCAAAAGAAGTGCATGAGCCATTGTTTTGAAAATATAGTTTCTTTTTCAATAACACTGCCACTTAAAATCGAAAAGGGTAAGTTCATTAAGAGTCACACAAGATATTATCACGCCTATAATAGTCTCTAACAGTCTTTTTCGATCACTAACCAAGTATTTTAAACAGTTTATAAAGTAAGCAGACGAATAGCAACAGGCTTGCAGACACCACTTTAATTGTTGTTCAAAAATCGCCGTTTGACATTTCAATCTGCTGTCGCGGGCTGTTAAATAGGTCTCCGTAATACCCGTGTAATACCAAACCGTCAGCCAAACATACAAAAAAATGCATTTTTAGTTCCTCGGTCGCTGTCGCTTTGCAGATGGCGTTGCGGTCGATTATTTGAGCTTGTTGCTGGCGCGTTGCTAATAGGTAATACAAAATATGAGTTGCCGGCAGGTATTGCGCAATTTTTGCCTGTTGCTTGTAATTTCAAGATACGTAATTATTAGCCTGCGGGTCAAACAAAGCGAAGCGGCTTTAAAACTTTAAAAATATCCTCTGACTAAACTATTGATTCTATTGGTCTAAGTTTTGGTGTGTAGCCTGAAAATGGTACATAGTATATGTGGTTTAATTTAATGCCTCTCGCTTTTATCAACCTTTTATAGTTCACCTATCCACTGGTCCAATGCCGGTTGTTGAACATAACAATGTGTGTAATGTTCAACAACCGGCATTGGACCTAAGACTTTTGATATAGTATGCACATTTTTTTACCACGTTTTTCTTTACCCGACTTTTACATAATATTAGGAGTACATATTGATATTGTCTGTGGTAGTTGGAAATCTACAAAAACTATTGACAATGATGAAATTTCCGCATCTTACATAAATTGCTTGTGTATAAAGTGTTGATAGAAATCTGATTTTGATTTTAAAAACTTGAAAAAAAAGGTCTATGATGTTAGCTGTTTTTCGTATATGTATTTATAAGCTAGTTAGATAGGAAAACTGGCAACGTCGCCCATGAACATAAACAGGTGGGCAAACAACTTGTATCCAGCTCTTAATAAATAAAAAAAATGGTTTGTAAGCCTGTTTTTTTACTAGCTTAAGATATCCCAATACATGACATAGTAAGTCTCGGTGCCAGTAATTACACCGCCTGTCCTGCCTTTCTGTCCGAAACAGTAAAGCTCTGGTGTGTGTGTAAATACCCTGATCCCACTTCACAATCCCAACATTGACGGGCTCTGTTCCTGCTGCCAGAACTGCTCCAAAATGGAGGAGGCCGGTCTTTTTAAGCCTGCCCTCTTTGCAGGAGAGGCAACTTCCAAATCTTACTATCTTATTGATTAGACATTTGTAGTTGTGATCGGTGATAAACATTTACAAGTCTTCATTCCATAAAACTGGTGTATTTATAAGGACGAACCATAGTATTAAAGGGTCCACGGTAAGATCTGTTGAACCCTATTCCTGCGTTGACCATGACGACTTATTGGAAGCGGACACAATCATTTTGTTTATTTTTCGATAATATTGTAATTCTTACTTTATCATAGTTTATACATAAAGGAGTATTTGTGGTACTTTTTACCCGACTGCGCCAGAAGGAGGTTTATGTTTTTCGAGGATATATATGTTGTTTGGCACGCTCTGCATACTGAACGGATGGATGGATTTTTGCTTCTGAGGTGTCGTTAGATTCATATTTACTGAAAGTGACACTGAGTATATCTAAAAATAAAAAAATGGCGGATTTTTCGCGCCACATTCAATTTTTTTTTGCAGTGGGGTTTTGTTTTTTTAATAATACTATTTTTTCTTCGAAGAAAATCTTTATGTAGGTATAACAATTTGTGTCACGTTGATTGGTCGCAATGAACTTCTAAACTATTAAAATGATTTTAATAAATGCACACTGTGCGCAGTTTATTCGACTTGAGAAAAAGGAGAGTTTTGGACACGACCCAACAAAAAACTTCATAACACATTTGGGCTCTCATTTTTTTAAAGTTTTTTTGTAGTTTCTTTTGACGTGACAACGTCTTATAATTCGATGGAGCCGGCTGGAAAAACGAAAATACATGAAGCATGCGGCGTTACCTCGCTCTGAGGCGTTCCATTTTCTTATGATGTTGTCACGTTCAACTATCGTCCGACTTTACAAACCACCGATTTTTTTTATGAAGAACTATTTAATACGCATGAGTACCGTTATTACTGCATCTATAAAAAGTATTTAAATGTAACACGTCAGAGACAAAATCATCTTGGGTTCCTTACCTTTGTGAGTAGTCTGTATTTCAGCGACCCTCATATCTTTAAAATAAGGAAATTCTAACATTACAGACTAACCATAAAAAATCTTATTCTAAGTATTTTGGGGATAAAATTCTTTAAAATCATAAAACCTGGTCACCCCCATCCCATGGGATCTTTGCCCCAATAAACCTGTTTACTTCCCCACCTCACATTTGGGGACCCTAGTGGGTTAAATTGTTAGTTTATTACGTCATACAACTATATTTCTAGCAATTTCTCTGACCTTGGGGTCAATATTCTTGGGGAGATTTTGGGGATTCGATCGGAATACGTATCCTGTATTGATTGGATAAGTGGAACTACGAAACCAAATTTCATCGAAATTACTGTCAAATATGACAGTATATTATAAGTCTATGGTCAAAACTAACTGTCGTAAGGAAAATGTTATGACTGAGTTTTCGCCATAGTAATTGTAACCTTTGTATTTTCCATAAACTTAGCAAAATTCATATGATTTCCTTAAAGGCGCGGCTCTACCGCGGCGCCTGTGTTAAAATGTCAATTACAAGAAAATGTCAATTAATGAGTAGCGTATTCGTGGGTTGCTGTGGAAACAATCACATACATTTTCTTGCAAAGTGAAACAGATTTTCTGTGTTTTGGAGAGAAAGGCAGGATATGTATTGTAATTACTGGCACCGAGACTTAACATCTTGTCTCAGGATAGGCAACACATGACTTGCTTGCGCTAGTTCCAAGTAAACTAGCTTATGTTCATGGGCAACGTCGAGCACTTACCATGAGGTGGCACGTCTGCCATTTTGCCTATCCGACTAACATAAAAAACATTACACTCATGGCGGCTACCATACACTATAAGCTTTCGACGGTACTTTCACTAGCAGATAGCTGAGTAGCTGAGTGAGTGAGTGAACTTGGGCTACAAAAATAATTATCATTATTCATCACTTATCCAACCTAGGTTAGGCTTCTATGGTTCCGTGTAACTAATAAGTTTTAGTATTTAGTAGTTATCCCTTTTCCTCATCATCCATACTCTGTCTGCCCCCTTTTTTTCCTTTTTTTCTCTTTAACGCCGGGAAATGCTCCAAGGCATCCCGCTGGGGAGTGATGCTCCCCACGCGGTTATGTGGGACTCGCTGCACCCGAAAGCTGGTAAGTGGACGCAGCTCTACCCACTAAAACCAGGCAAGTGCCACCAATGCCGCCTTTGGTGAGGTCCCCCGGATCTAATAAGCAAACAGGGCACCTCGACGGCCAGTCAGCCCCTCAGGGGACCGACGCCACCTCTACAGGGGGGTTGTCCCGCACCACGAACAACCCCTCCCAACGTCGGAACAGTACAATAGAGTGAGGTTCCCGTCCTTGTCCCTTGCCCCCTGCTCTTTTGTCTCATCTTCTTATAAGAGGGGTATAAAGAACCCCCTCGGCTCAATTAGCTTCGCCCAAGGTGCTGGGCACACCTTAGGCTAGTGAGCCCCACCGCCACGTCAAGGCCTGAACCATGGTGGGGACTGTCTGCCCCCTGCTAACAGTAAAGCGAAAAATTAAATGCACTTAATTATATTGATGGGAAGGAAGACGTATCCTTATTACATCAATTACTATAAGATATAGCTAATGTTCTCGACAATTACTTTTCCCAAGAGCACTCCCTTCTCCGCGGTCGGTCAAAATAAACCTATACCCGTGGGCTTAGTAAAATACGTCTCTGGCAATTATTTTCCAGCAAAAGTAACATCAAATATACTTTTATTGCTGCTCAGACCTATAACGTGGCGGGGCACGCAATTTCTCTAAGTGATACTTTGAAAGAACTTTCAGAGATCCCTCGAACGATAAATAATACTCACTTTTATAATTCAGAATCTGTTTATTTATTTATCATATCAACCGCAGCATTTGTGTAAATGTAGAAGTACGAAATTTGTTTTCAACAATACGTACTTTTTGCCAGAATTTTTAAAATATTTTATATTTTAAATACAGTAGATAATATATATTATGTATATGTTTTTCTCTTGATTATGGCTTAGTTCGTTACAGTACCTATTGGATATTTTCGGTCTGAAACTTCTTATAAATAAATAGCCTGCCATAAAAATTATACGTCATAAATATTATAGGTATATAGGCTGACCAGTAATATATAAGCCCTACGTGGTGTCGCCACTGTATATTTTTTACGTTAACACATAGTACTGTCCATACTGAAATTAGTTCCGAAATTTGCCGCAATATGGCGAGAGTTTTTATTTCTTATCGCGTATCCTTCTGGAACCGGTCACTGCACGGAAATCGTGGTCCCAGCTAGTCGGAAGCTGGCTCCGACCTTCCCCTCCCTCCGTCTTCCTGAGCGAAGCCCCCACTATAGACCTTTATTAGCCAAATATTTATAGCTTTTTTATTAAAATATTAATAATTATAAAAAAAATATACAAAAATTGAATCGACTTCAAAAAGTAAAAAATAAACTAAAAAGTAATAAAATAATTGCGTTTCCTTAATTTTTGTGTCTAGAACTTATAATCAACTTGTTATTTTACTAATTACAATCTTTGCGTTTACCAAGTCATTGTTGTTACTAATGGAGCTGGTGTCCTCCTTTTCGAAGTCGTTTAAAAAACAAGTAAGATACACTTTTATAGCAATATCAATTTTATTATATTTTCATATTAAAGTTATTTCAGTGTTTTTAATAGAAGCGAAGATTCTATACGGATGTTCGGGTCGCTCGCATAAAGGTGCTCGCCGCGCGGCCACTCTATTCGTGCTACGCTTCAGATTTTACTATTATACTAAACGCCCGACGCTCGCGCGACATTAACGCTTAGTTCCTACGCTTACTATTTTTTATAAATTCTTTCGGGCACCTAGACAGGACTGCTTTTGTAGAAAAATGTTTTGTTAATAAATAGGTAATTGGTATATGAAGACCTTAAAAAATAAGAAGAAAATCATTTAAAGATGTTAAGGTTAAGCTAAAAGCGTGTTAATAGCATGTTCACCTGGAAAAGTGATAGATGTCATGTCTAGTTGTTATGGTAGTAACTTATTGCAAAAATTTGTTAAAAATTTGCACGGAACCAATAAAGAGGAAACAGGCGTCACTTGGCCATTTTTGTTATTCTTTATCGACATTTACTTTTCCGGTACGTCGGTTATAAACATGTTATAAACGGTTAAATTTAGGTACTCCAGTTAAATTTACTTTTAATCAAGCTTACGTTTACGGTAAAAGATATTCGTCTTCGTTCTAAAAATGGTGTTTTATATTATCTAATGGTAGGGCCATTTAGAAATATAATCGTCACAAGCGTCATAATTTTCATCTTTTCCTTTCTATGTATATTGCGTATGTACTTTATTAAGTTACATGAATAGGCAAACGCCTGTTTGCCTATTCGCCATTTTTACTAGCCTAGACGCGCCATTTTTTTTTTGTTGTCGCAGGGAAATTCTTTTTAATATTCATCTTTTTCATTCTTCTGTATATTCATGTCGACGTAAGATAAGTCTCGGTGCCAGTAATTATATTGATGGCCCCACCCATTTTTCAGAAACAGTTTTTTTTTCGGTTTGTGCTATGCTAACGGCCTATTGGCCCTAATGCTTCATCGGTTAGTAGCTAAGGCTAACAGAAGAAATTTTATGGAAGTGGGTGGCCGCCCGTCAACCGGAATCGGCCTTTCTCGTATTATTTCATGAAAAACAAAATTTTGTCGTAGGCGCATGCTAGCCGTACTGGCGTCGTTTTAGTTTCTGTGGCGGGATGGATGTCTGAAACAGTGCAAAGCTGTTTCACGGTAGGAGAAAGCAGCAGGATGTTGGTGCCCATGCTGATGGGAGCGCGGCACAGAACATCTCTGCCACCAGTCAATTCCTTTTTAATATAAAGACTATAATTTACTTTAATAAAATATCTTAACTTTAAAATGACATTAAAAGTAGCGGCATAAAGAATGAAATTCAAAGCCATGAAAACGGATAAAAAAAAGCATTTGAAGTTTAGAAAAAAAAAGAATTTTTCGAAATGTCGTTTTATTTTTATTCAGTATTATGGGAATCAGCCGTAAAAGGTAATTTAACTCTATTTCAGCTTATTTCAATCCTTATTTATAAACATATTTTACTCCCGTTCATTTACCTATATCAATATTTTAGAAAAATCGATTTTACTGGTTTATATAGATTCAGTCGTACGTTAAAAAATGTGTATAATATTGTATTAAGTAACGATCAATTTTTTGATAAAAAAAAAAACATCAAAACGACCTATACTTTTAAATTGCTATTAAAAGCTAAATAGTTTTTAGGCTTTAACAAGAAATTATAGACAGAATATTCTACGTTCTGCTCAAGTTAAGCTTCATGATCTATTTGTCTTAGATTGAGACTGGGACTGAGCACTTTTGTTAGGCTCAGCTGAAGCAAAATTTATTATATTACATAATAAGATAGACCCTGTTCGGCGATGGTCTCCGTCTTCGAGGCAGTAATGTCCCAAAAGGAGCCGACTACCGGGTGAGAGAGGAGGCCGCCGACGAGGCCTCCTCTTGCGGGTGACGAACAGGGGTGCATAAGAGGCGCTACTTAATGTGCCTCCAGTTACGCCCCTTGTGCTCGTGTCGGGTCAGGATGGGAACCAGACCCAGTAGGGCACGACGTCGCGAGGACTGCTTTGTGGCGGTCGGGCAGTCCCCCTTACGAGGAATAGTCTGGCCTTCGCCGGAGCCAGACTGTCGTTGAGGTGATCCGGTTTCCTGCAGACCGGGACCCTCAAATAGCGACTGAAGGCGCTCGAATGTGGATCATGGGAAATCAGTCCGGCCATGCTGCCCGAAAAATAGCTACTTTGACACAAAAGTCGATGTTGGTTAAAATAATTATATTACGTCCTTCTTTTCCGGGATACATATAATAACTAGGTACCTATATAAACCACGGACAATGTGTCTCTTCCACCGTAGGTATATTGAATACGTCATTTATTTCTGTATAGAAATATTGGCAATCTTAAGAATTTATTCGCGCTAATGATGCGCTATGAATAGCGCCAGGAAGGCGCTATTCATAATTTCATCTCCTATTTCAATATATTATGATCTTGCCATTGTAGTCGCGCTACTCTTGGTACTTTTGAAATTCTAACCCCCAAATACTTAAACGAATCTCAAATTTAAGACGTACTAACTTAAACTCGTGTTGTCCCTTATTATCTTTGAATCTGACACGTCGTAGCATGAGTGTCTTAAATTTGAGATTCGTTTGAGTATTTGGGGGTTAGCATTTTATCATTTGACTACTACCTACTCTATGTTAGTAAAAATAGACCAACATGTTATTCGATAATAGGCAGACATTTGAACATAAAAGGGTTAATCCATATTTTCCATAGTAGTCGGTTCTTCTGCAGATGGATCGTGGATCGATTTCACTTTCTTGTATTTTATAAGTTGGTACGATTTACATTTTACTTCACGTTTATTTATATTATGATATGTAGTGGGTGGAGGCCACGTTTAGGTAGACGAAGAGTTGGTCGGCCATTGACCAGGTGTTGGATGCGAGCGGCAAGGGATCGGCCATCTTGGCATTCATTGAGGGAGGCCTATGTTCAGCAGTGGACGGATAGAGGCTGATGATGATGATGATGATGTTCATGGGCGACGTCGACCACTTACCATCATGTGCCACATAGTTTACAAACATAAAAGGTTTTAATAAAACCTACACATGTTTCAGCTATGGAGCGAGGTCAGATAAAGAGACACAATCTCCAGTGCTGAAGATTTTTAGGGACATGATGCAAAAAGATAAGTAAGTTTTACGTGAAATCATGGCTTTTACCGAGACTTTGTTCACATGCACTAGATCCCGCTAAACTTAGTATGTAGGTGGCGTACAGACGTTTTGTTTTATAAATATAAGAGTTGGTCTATGAAAATAAATATGGATGTTTGTTTTTTACACAAAAGCTACTGGACTATATAATTTCTAAATATTTAATACAACCTTACTGTATGGTGCTAATAGTTCAAGATAAGAGTAAGGCTAACCGACGACCTCTGTGGCTCAATGGTAGCGCGATGGCGCTCAAGCCGGAGGTTGCGGGTTCGAATCCCGCCAGGGAACAAAAAGTTTTCTGTGTGTAATGGATATGTATTAAATATGTGTATAATATAATAAAAATCTTAAATATATGTATAGTATAAAAGTATTAAATATATTTCCGTTGTCTGGTACCCGTAACAAGTTCTTCGAGAACTTACCACGGGACTATAAAAACTCTAAAACAGTTATACAATAAATAAAAATCTGTATGCATAACATTTTGTGTTACCTTGTTGCTTCGCATTGAACTAAACCGCTGAACGCCTTGCAAGTAGGTAGTATACTAAACGTGTTGAATTATGCACTATATGTGGAGTCCATTATGAGAAACAGGATAGTTCGACAGCATAGACCATCTTTATTACTTGTCTATACTATTAATATACATATAATTATTTTTTACGTGTCACGTGTGTATGTCACTGAACTCCTCCTAAGCGGCTGGACTGATCTTGATGAAATTATGTGTGTGTGTTCAAGAGGATTCGGTTTAGATTCAGAATTCGATCCACTACATTCTACAAAATATTTTATACAAGACAACTAGAGTTTAAAAAATCAGAATTGCAATGTTAAATATTATTTGATATGATTTTTATTTTTTTATCTATTATTAAATACTTTTTAGTGATCCTGAAAGAGCAAAGCTTTTAAAAGAGAAACATAAGGAAAAGAAGAAAAAATATTCAGATTCAAAATCCAAGATAGATCAGGTAAATATTCAGTTTTTTGTCTTACTATCCGTGACACAAGCTCTTTTAATCTCATCGCGGACTTCGCGGCGTGTTTTAGTTGATAATCAATAGTTATTTATTTATAATATATTTTAAAAAAATAAGCTGAGTATTCTTACATTTTCAACAAATAAGTTATAATTCCATCACCCAAAAAATCTTAATGCCTTATTTGTTATCCAGTAAGCAAATACCCACAGTCGACATTTGCAGGACCATCGAGAAGTAAGACTTGGTCAGCAGTGACGTTAGTAAAGTTAGTAAGAGGTAGTGCCATGCTGCTTTGCAGCCGAATTGGGCAGGCACGACCGGGGTGGTGGACTCTCGCTCACATAACACCGACGTCAAGTGACAGCTATGTTCTCGCGTTTCGTGCGGTTTGTGAGTTTCCGGTGGCCCATTGGGGGGGATAGGGAAAAGCAGGGCAACGCATCGGCATAATCTTTGGTTGTGCGGATGTGTATGGGCATAGATAGTCGCCAAAAGCCTTCGACTGCTCGGGCAAACTAGCAGTCGAAGGCTCCTGCTTTAAGAAAGAGTAGCATCTTGATCGGCTTTCAGAGAATCTACGATTCGAGCAGTACGGACAGATTCAAACAAACCAAACACAACCCGATCACCGTCCAAGATATCAACGAGGAGAGATCCGAGTATGACTACCGAAAAAGGAGTGAAGTAAGTTTTATCTCAAATTACTCTATTATTATTATTCAGTAATTAATATATGGGATCGGCCGCTTCCTTCAATGAACACCACGTCCATTGAAGGAAGCCTATGTTCAGCAGTAGACGGATAGAGGCTGATGATGATGATGATGAAATAATATATTCCTAACGTATTTTGTAAATGTATGTCTATACGCTACGCTTTCACGCCTGAACTACTGAAGCGATTTTGAATATTTGGTGGTGGGTCTCCCATGCGGGCATGTGGGACTCGCTGCGCCCGAAAGCTGGTAAGTGGACGCAGCTCCCACCCACTAAACCCAGCGAGTGCCACCAATGTCGGCTGTGGTGAGGTGCCCCGAATCTAATAAACAAACAGGGCACCTCGACGGCTAGTCAGTCCCCCAAGGGGCCGACACCACCTCCACAGAGGTGGTCCCGCACTACAGAACAACCCCTCCCAAAGTCGGGACAGCACAATGGGGTAAGGTTCCCGTCCTCGCCCCTTGCCCACTGCTCTTTTATCCCCTCTTCTTATAAGAGGGGTACAAAGACCCCTCCGGCTCAATTGGCTTCACCTAAGGTGCTGGGCTCACCCTAGGCTACTGAGCCCCACCGCCACGTGAAGGCCTGAACCATGGTGGGGATGATTGGAAAAACCTGCTTCAATATTATTTTATAATTTTCAGCCATTTCAAGGAGAGAAGAAAGAGAGCTGGTGGTTTTCGGTAAGTGTAAAAGTGAAGTATTTATCTAGTTATATATTCATAATTTTTGCCATTCCTAACCAATGTAGCGTTACAATTTTAAGTTATACATATTTATGATCCTCTGCATCAGTCCTTTTCATAAGAGCAGAGGGCATAGTTCACTAACTGCCCAATCCGAATTGGCAGACGACAAATATCAAAGACTATTTTTTTTTATGTTACTTGGATAAGCAAACTGGCAAACGTGCCACCTGATGGTAAGTGGTCGACGTCGCCTATGAACATAAACTAGTTTACCTGGAACGAGCCCAGGCAACTCATTCCTGTGTTGCCTATCCTGAGACATAAAATGTTAAGTCTCGGTGCCAGTAATTACACTGCCTGTCTTGCCTTTCTCTCCGAAACACAGCAAAGCTGTTTCACGGGAGAAACAAGCAAGATGGTGGTACCCATGCAGCCGGGAGCGCGGCACAGCGCTTCCCTCCCACCGGTAAATTATTTTGTCAAGCATGCGAGTTTCTTCTTCTTGATGGTTTTCTTTTACCGGTGAACCAATGATCAGACACAGCTAAGGTTCGAGCCTGAACCCACACCTCTTATTTCGAGGCTAGAACTGAGACTACTTATATGAATAATAATAATTAATATTATATATTGCGGTTTGCCAAATCTATCTTCTTCAATTAGCATTTTGTTATTATTTCAGAATGACAGTAACGTAAAGAAACAGAAGAAAGTGAAATCAACTGACACATATTCATGCGTATCTTGTGCGTAAGTTGTTTTCAACCTCATGAATATTGTTTTCTAATGTTTGCGCGAATTTCACTCATTATAATGAAACAATTTTTACGGATTTTATCGCGGTTTATTAAGAATTTTACAAGCCCGACGTTTCAGATACTTTACAGATTTTTTTTAAAGAAGATTAAAAATCTTAATAAACCGCGATAAAATCCGTACATAAAAATTGTCTCATGAATATTTTTATGATATTTGGATCAGCAAACGGCAAACGAGCCACATGATGTTACGTGGTCAGCGTCACCCATGAACAAAAACAAGTCAACCAGAGACTAGCCCAGGCATTATACATGATGTTAAGTCTCTGTGCCAGTAATGACACTGCCTGTCCTTCCCATGCAGACGGGAGCGCGGTCCGGCGCATCCCTCCCAACGGTAAAATGGCTGAGTTACTTAGCTTATAAGTAAACTCATTCATCAGAAGTAACGGTAGCTAGTTTACTTGGCTGTCTACTTGTAAGCTTACCCATAGGTACAACATGAACCAGTGATCAAGTTTGTTGGAACGTATGTAACCGAAACGTCAGAAATGCAAAAATCTTGATAAAACGCTATAAAACTGTGTTCTGGTCATAAAGTTAATAGGTATATTAACTTTATGGTTATGGCGAAAAAGAAAGACAAGCAGCAAGTTTGTGTAATTTCTGGCTGTCTTACCTACCCACCATGTAGCAACTTAGAATAGGTCCAACCAGCATCCCCGTTCCTTAGACTTAGGTACTTTTTTATGGCATAAGGAGGCAAACATACAGTCGGAACCTTATAGTGACTACCAATTCCTATAGACAGCCGAAAAACCTGGTTGTTATGCGTTGCACTCCTTTTCCCTATCCGGGGGAGATCGGTGCTATGTGAGCAAGAGGCAACCCGGTATCGCCGACCCAATTCACTGCAATGTAGCAAGTAGCAACTACCTCTTACTACACTACTTCTTTGCCTTTTAAACATTAAATTAATCACAAATTTTGATAAAATCAAATTATGATATGCCTTCAAAACTAGCGTAGAATGGCTGTTATACATATCATTATCATGTTTCAGGTTGAAGAGGATATTGGGCTCGGAGTGCGCTTGCATCACATGCCTTGTAGTAGTCTTCCTGGTGTCCATTTCCGTTGCCTTCTTGTTGGTGTTCAAGGCGGTACCTTCTACTAAGTTACCAGATATAGATGTAGGTGATAGCATGCTGAAGAAAATACAGATGATTAAGGAGAAGCGGCAGCTGAATGATGATTATGGTAAAATTAATGAGCGGTAAGGAACTTTTTGTAATATTTTCGTAGTTTTGGTTTTTTGATTCATTACTAGAGAACATCGAACATATAACCGGATAGAGTGGTAACGTGAGCCATAAAATTCCGAAACTGATCAGTGATTTGTGACGGAGCAATTCAACCAACCAACATCCCATCGACCAATCGTTCATATGGCCATCAGTCGGCCAATCAGTTCGATCACTGGGTTGGTTGAATTGCTTATTTATTATATGTTCGATTGTTATATGTTCGATAGTGTGTCGTAACGTCCGCTCCGCCGAGCAAATATGTTTTTAGATTTTGTATTAAGAAAGCCCTGCTATTTTACCAATGTTTTTAAATTATCAAACACAAATGAATGTATAATATTTTTATTTGCAGTCAATACTGGGAGAAACCTCTGAATGATCGCTATGATATACCTTCAATAATATCAGGTAAGGCTAAAGCCACCCCACATTGGATTCAACTTTACGTCCAAGCTTGGCTCCAATTTAAAGACCAATATTGTATCCAACTACTACACCACATATTGGCTTGAATACCAACTTCGTAGCCAAACACTGGAGTCTGGACTTAAACAATCATATTCGCCAACTCCCAGTCGCGGTCGCAGAGCGAAAGACGATGGACGATAACATATTTGCGCTAGCGTACCTGAACCATATGCGGAACATATTATGGTTTAGGTACATAATTTTTTTTTAATGTAACGAGGAGGCAACCAAGCAGTCGGAGCCTTACGGTGACTACCGACGCCCATAGACATCTGCGCAACCCAAAGCTATGTAAATGCGTTGCTCCCTTTTCCCTATCCCCCCAATGGGTCACCGGAATGCTGCATTGCAGCCAAACTGGGCCGGCACGACCGGGGTGGTACCTCTCGCTCACATAACACCGGCGTCAAGTGACAGCTATGCTGTCGCGTTTGGTGTGGTTCGTGAGTTTCCGGTGGCCCATTGGGGGGAAAGGAAAAAGGAGGGCGGCGCATCTGCGTGGCCTTGGTTGTGCGGATGTGTATGGGCGTCGGCGCCGTGAGGCTCCGACTGCTCCTTTGCCCCCTGATTACATTAAAAAAAAACGACAACAGACAGACGCTTGAAATATTTACAGAATATTAGGCTATAAGTTAACTTTAAACATAAATATGTAATTAAATTATAATTTGGCCTTGTCAATTGACACAACAAGTTGATGAATAGAAATCAATCCATCGAATTATCTAGAGTAGATATTGTTATGAATACTTTGAAACCGATCAAGCTTGGATGTTTCTTATTTATGTGTATAATTAGCAAGTCATATATTAATTTAATTGACTTAACATATTTGGACACCACCATTGTTTTTTTTTCCAGATGTTAACGAAATCAAATTTAGAGATGGGGTAAGTTTCACTCAGAATGTTAGAGTATTTAGAAAAATATTTTAAAAAAGCAGAGCAATGGTCATTACTGCTAAATTAAACCATAGCTTTGCTAAACGCGTCCATTAGTCATTTCGCTGGTACACCGTAAATATTTATGCTAGAAAACGTCGAGAGAAATAAGCACACAAACGAAAACAACGGATTAACGTTCCAGACACGGAGAAGTCTCTGTATGTAAAGATGGTCACCCATCCACGGACCAACCCCGTTAAGCGTAGCTTAACCTGATGGATCGATCCGAGTAGCTATTACTTAGCCACGAGCTCCACTAAATATTTTTTAATATATATCTAAATTTAAATAAGACTAAAACACATACATTTATATATTTCATCTTATTTTATATGAAGATCATTATTTATTTATTTATTTCAACCACAACTTACAACTATCATTACAGTTAGTACCCAATTCGATAGTGAAGCATACATTTTATACTATACTATAATAGTTTGTAAGTTCAAGTAGAATAATTTTCGGACAATTCACTCATTTTTATTCCTAGACCGAAAAAAGATTGTATAATGTTAGAATTTGATATTTCTACCTAGACCTACAGTTTCAAGGAGTATTAATGTTCCCCGCTGAGGGGGCTCTTTGTACCGCTCTTATAAGAAGAGGGGAAAAAAGAGCAGGGGGCAAGGGGCGAGGACGGAACCCCACCCCATTGTACTGTCCCGACGTTGGGAGGGATTGTTCTGTGGTGCGGGACAACCCCTCTGTGGATGTGGCGTCGGTCTCTTGGGGGATTGACTAGCCGTTGAGGTGCCCTGTTTGCTCATTAGACCCGGGGCACCTCACCAAAGGCGGCATTGGTGGCACTCGCCGGGATTTAGTAGAGCTGCGTCCACTTACAACCTTTCGGGCGCAGCGAGTCCCACATACCCGCGTGGGGAGACCCACTCCCCCGATGCTTCAGAGTATTTCCCGGCGTTAAAGAAAAAAAAAGGGTATTAATGTTAATTTGGTATCGATGTCAAAACGATCGGCTGACATTGCTTTCTTATTGGTCCCTTTTGGTCATGTGATGTCATTACGTTATGTATTTTCATTTTACAATTACTAATGTCTTCGTGGACAGTTTTAATAACAACCACTAAATTAATTATTGTTGTTGTAATATCAATTCTTATGAACCGGAATAATTTTTTTTTTTTAATAATAAAAGTATTTCTATTTAAAGAAAAATGGTAAATAATATAACCTTTAATGTAACGAAATGAAAAATAACAATGATATTTTATAAAAATCAAACCGGAAAACCGACAAATCATTATACGCCATATTGGTTTTTATGACAGTTGAGGGCCGAGGGACAGATAATTTTCCCGCCACACGTCCCACAAACAGAGGCCCTGAAACATCGCCCCCGATAGGTTTCCGCCTAAACAAGATATGTTATTTTGTCACTAAGACGTAAACCCTTTGATTCAGTGCTTGGGGACTTATTTTTATCAATCAAACGTCCCTGATGGCTACCAATGTTGATATCGTGTTCTGTTCGAGTTGAAAAAACTATTTAAATAAATCGATTTTTTTTAAATAGGTAGTTACTTCATACTGTTACATAGTAATTACTATTGTGCCTATGTTTAATATCTAAATTAGTTTTTTCTAAGATCTAGATTCTACATTTAAAAGTGTGTGAAGTGAGAAAAATGTGAGCATAGTTACTTGTGAAATACAATTAGTATAACATAGTTGCACTGAACTATAAATTGTTTATAAGTTTATCCATCATTGTAGAGAAGCAATCGAGTTCCTGTAGTAATACCATCTTGTCCCTTCTGTTGGGGAGCTCTTGAGAACGTGCTTCGTGTACTGTCGCACAAAATGACACTTTTTTATCTTGAATTATCTATATATAAAAAAGTTTATTAAGATAAAAGAAATATGAAAATATTGGATTAAGAACGTTAAACGAAGGAAGAAATTCCTTATAAAGTACACAGAATAAGTAATTTTTACAATTGAATTACGGGCGCGGCTCCACTGCTACGCACGGCTAGACTACGTTTGTAAGAAAATGTATGCGATTGTTTGATGTTTCCAGTGCAACCCACGGACACGCTACGCATTAATTGACATTTCCTTGCAAAAATGACATTTTAACACATGTGCCGTAGCGGAGCGGTGGCGAGGGCCTTAACAAGAAAAACATATTATATAATTAGGTACTACATCTTAAGAATACTGCAAGTTAAATTAAAACCAATTAATTTTTATCAATTAAATATACATCTGGGACTGGGATAACATGATGCGATAAAAAAAACCCAACCAGTCAAGGGACTGTCGATAGAAGTGAAAACAAAACAATTAAATTCAAATACCTATAATGTTGGTTATTAATGGCTGTAAAAGATTATGACAACCTATACAATTTAAATGGCGCACAAAATGGCCGCATGACATAATTTAGAAGCACCACAATTTGCAAAACAAATATTGCATAATCAAACGTCAAACTGCGTCTCCAGCGGCTCGCGTGCGTTGTCGCGAGTCCACCTCATATAAACGTCAAACTGCGTCTCCAGCGTTTCGTTTGCGGTGTGAGGTGTCGCGAGTTCAGAGATTTTATCTCATCTAAAAATATGCATACCGCGCTAAAAGAAGTTTACACTTCAAAAATTAATATCGTTTTGCATATTATAATAGTCTTGGCGTTCACTGAAAAAGGCCCAAGTCCTGCCGTGGACGGAAAAAAGATTGGTAGTGGTAATGATAAAATGTATTAATTGTACTCGACATAATATTTTTCCTCACTTTGTGTCTTGGCAAAAAGCACAATCGCAATGTCGATCCGACTGTACCGTCGCGGTTCCCGGACGACAGTATAACTATTTTTTCTCTTTACCCGGCCATTGTGCCGCGCCCGTTGTTCGCTGATGTATTAGGCGGCTGGATTACTAAGGGACTCCTAAACGAATATTTGTTGGCAAAGTGTTGCCATGTTTATCTGAGATTGATCATTTTTGTATCACTAACATTGTTGGTATACAACCAGGTCTCTAAATCGAAAAAAGACTCCAATTTGATTTTGATATTTTTTATAGAAGAGGGGGCAAACGGTTAGTTATCTAGCAGTAGATGACTTTTCCGGCATTTTTCCTGCCTTTCGAATATGAGCATGACCATCTCTAACAAAATGTACCGGTTGTAATAACTTACAACTGTAATATTTTGTTGTAGAGTAACCTCTAAGTTCAAATATTAACAAGGCATTTTATGATAAAATGACCACCAATGTTGTCTTTTGTGAATTTGACTTTGTCTTGTTGTTCGTAAATTTTACTTATAAATAATATTATGGTCTTAATGAAGGAAAACGCTTGTGTAGTTAATTTATTTAGACGGGGAGCAACTAATGTCTGATAGTCGGTTGAGGTTAAAGCTTTCTTTGGTTTAAAAAAAAATATAGCAGATCATCAATAATAGGAGTCTCGTGAACAAGACATTCGTAGATAATGTAAAAATATCGAGCTCAGCGAAATAAAAGTGAAATTCGTGGTAAATATCCCGTTCTAAATTATATTAAATTAAAATAAAATTAATTGTGAGTTCAAGGGGATTCGAGGATGGTTTAGAGTCACAAAAAAAATATTTTGTACAGGACAACGTCTGTCGGTGCCACTAGTATTATTTATAAATGAAACCCTATTTCCCTTGGTCACGCCGTCACTCGCGGACGGCTGGACCGATTTCGCTAATTCTTTTTTTGTTCTATTTGTTATTGTCAGGAGAAGGTTCTTATGAAAGAAAATATTTAGAATATTGCGCGGAAAATAAGAAAATTTAAGAATACTTAACCACCATATAAAATTTTAAATTAGGCTATATTAGAAATAATTATCGTATAGCATTAGAATAATAAACACTTTTTTAAAATATTTTTTATTAATTATACCAATTCGAATTCAATATTCATAATTAAGACAGAACTGCGTCTGTCGGGTCAGCTAGTCTTATAAATAGTTAATAGACTGTTGAATATGAATTTAACTGCATAAGAACCAATAACCTGACGTTTGTACAGGCTACCGGTGGAAGGGAAGCGCTGTGCCGCGCTCCCGGCTGCATGGGTACCACCATCTTGCTTATTTCTCCCGTGAAACAGCTTTGTTGTGTTTCGGAGAGAAGGGCAAGACAGGCAGTGTAATTACTGGCACCGAGACTTAACATCTTATGTCTCAGGATAGGCAACACATAATTAATGAGTTGCCTGGGCTCGTGCCAGGTATACTAGTTTATGTTCATGGGCGACGTCGACCACTTACCACCAGGTGGTACGTTTGCCAGTTTGCCTATCCAACTAAAAAAAAAAAAAAAAAAAAAAAAAGGCGAACCCCGGTAAAGACATATAAATAATAATAAAACTTGTTTCTAAGCTTTTAAAGCTTTCGTATTACTATAGTTGATAATACAATATTTGGATTGCGATTTATTTGATATTTCCCATTAGTTTTGAACCTTATCTCTCCGTGATAGGGCGTGGCTATTTTTAATGGTTGCGAAAATATTTTCAACCCCCGAAACAATAAATATTAATATACATTCAAAGGTGTAATGGAAGTCAATTGGCGGATGCTTGTGTATACAGAGTGATTTTTTTTTGTATTTTTATCTGCTTTTTAATGGGCTAAGACGAATGAGCTTTTAACTTCTCTAAAATTAAAAGAATTTTTCTTTTTTTAAAATTGAATTCTCATTACAATATACAGACAGTTATATATAAACAGACAGTTTTCAATGATTGATTTTTTAATTGCGATAGCTTAGAGCCTTCAAGCAAAGTAACTCTTCGTCTTTATTAAAATATATTCAAAAAGTTTAAGTAAAAAGTTGATAAGATGACGGATTAAAAACTATAGTGATTTATTTTATTATTAGGCCCCGTATTAACAGCCTTCTATTTTCATTCTAAATTTTGTCTTCTTTTATTTAGAAATCACAAACAAGCTTTCAGTTTTATATATTCATTTAGATTAAACAAATATAGCCCTTGCGAAAGCCCGTTTTGATTGTAGGATTACTGACTATTCAAAAGTTTCATGCAAGTACCGGCTTAAGTTTAAACCGCCATTGTTCTTAATATCTGCAAGGAAATAATGAATTTCAATGAAAGGCCGTAATGACTTTGACATTTTTTATGAAGTTTTTAATCAATAAATTCCCGTTTTTTTTATTCATAGAAAATATTGCAATTACTATTTTTTTTAATTAATATGACAAGAAGAGTAATAATTTTAGTATCTGTTCGCTTTTTTTCTCTATAAAACTTTTATGAGAAGTTGTCAAACATTCTATAATAGGTTCGGATCGTATTTAAATTATTTCTCTTTAAATGTTTTTGAATCGATGTTAGATGAAATCGATACACTTTGAATCGTATTTAAATTATGTCTCTAAATTCATAAGTACACATTTTTTTCTTTTGTTTTAAATATATACTAATTAATTATAATTCGCGTTTTTTAAAGGTTTCATTGTTTTCGTCCCAGCCTGTATGTCGGTAAGACTCGATACAAATCATCTTCCGGTATTAAGGTTGTATTATTCGATTCCTTGGAGCTTAGCGTGATTTGTGGGCGACGCGGGCGACGCGGCGTGGGCCCGGATTGAGACAACTCTTTTTTATACGGTTTGTCATAATTTAAAACGAGTGCAGTATTTATTGCTTATTTTGTTTTCACATCAATTTATAATTGCGTTGAAAAAATATTAAGGGATAGAAGTGAGCTTGTGGACGGGAAGAGGTTGACGATGATGATGATGATTTGATATGAGCTTCATAATTATTACATTATACTCATAAGTCATTAAAGTGATGGCTAATAAGAACTAATTAATGAATAAAATTCATCATTATCCGTCCACGCCAAGACGGCCGATCTCTTGCCACTCGCATCCAACACGGACCGGTTACTGTACAGAGATCGTCTTCCCACTTGTAATGGCCGACCAACATTTTGTCTATCTAATCACCAATAATAAAATATTATTAAAATATTTACCTAAAAATCCGTCTATCTTAAAAACATGGATGTTTTTCTAGGTATAAATCGTGCTAACTTACATTTACAATCGTATATTATGAGATGTCATATATTTTCGCCTCAAAAATTTCTTCAAACCTTTGTAACTTTTGAAATATTGTATTCATTGCATTTATTTATTATTTATGAATATAAAATTTATTACAACTTATATAATAGATACGTGGGTATTGTTATCTCTATAAGAGATCTCTACCAGCAAACTATAGAGAGGGCGTGAAGAGAGTCTAAAGCGGGCACAGTACAAAAGAATATAAAAGAAAAAAAAAACAAATAATAAAAAAGAAAAATTAAAATTAAAATAATTGTTACGTTTATCCGTCTCCTAATCCTAAAAAGTATTATAAATTTGGAATTTATTTTATCCCCACCCATTAATCATAGTCGAAATCGTTATTTTAAAAGAGAAGTTCATACCCCATAAGTGGTATCACCGTCCAATCACATCTATCCCATGTAATCCCATATTCGTAAACCATAAGACAAAAAAACTACAATATATCCCCAACAAAGGGCGGTCCAGCACAATGAGAACCCGGAGGCGATTTCAGATTAAAAATGCGCATCAACAAATGAGAAAAATACTTGCTTTTTAACGAACACACAGACATTTTTAGTTATCCTTTAGTTTGGATAAAAAAGCTCGGTTTTTTTAATATTCATCCTTTTTGCGGTGTCGGTTGGCAGTCTGAAGTTTCATTTAATATGCCAGAGAGTGTTGTGAGCATTTTTTTTGTATTGATCAAGCTTGGTGGTAGCCTATAAATGGAATGTCAGTTATTTCTGACTATATATTGTGTCTCAATAAATAAACAGAAGACAATTTATTTCAGTATACATTTTGATTTTGAATTGGTCTATCGTCGGTGTCTTAGAGTTTGCGTCGAAGAGGCTTTCTAGTTTTCATTGGATAATCAGCCATTCAAGGGAAAGTTTGGAACACTTTTTTTTCCCCACGCGTCCCATGTGGGACTCGCTGCGCACGAAAGCTGGAAAGTGGACGCAGCTCTACCCACTAAAACCCGGCGAGTGCCACCAATGCCGCCTTTGGTGAGGTGCCCCGGATATAATGTCCCGCACCACAGAACAACCCCTCCCAACGTCGAGACTGTGGGGTGAGATACCCGTCCTCGCCCCTTGACCCCTCTTCTTATTAGAGGGGTACAAAGAGCCCCCCCTCCCCGGCTCAATTAACTTCGCCCAAGGTGCAGCGGCTCACTCTAGGCTACCAAGCCCCACCGCCACGTCAAGGCCTGAACCATGGTGGGGAAAGTTTGGAACTCCAATATTAAGTATAGAAAAATAGTTTTTGTATGGAATGTGACGATGGCTTATACTAAGAAGCAGCTCGAAACAGTTTTTTAAGTAGAACTTCTTTAGACGCGACTACAGGATAACTAAATTTTTTATGAAGTTTTACTTCAATCGCGTTACACGCGCACACTTTTTTTACTACATTTACTGCCAATCAAATGGGGGAGGGCGGACTGTGCGACTCGCTACACCCGAAAGATGGTATTGTGGATGCAGCTCTGCCCACTAAAACCCGGCAAGTACCACTAATGCCGCCTTTAGTGAGGTGCCCCGGATCTGTTGAGCAACGGAGCACCTCGATGGCTAGTCAGTCCCCCAAGGGACCGACACCACCTCCACAGAGGGGTTATCCGGCACCACAGAACAACCCCTCCCAACGTCGGGACAGTGCAATCGGGTGAGGTTCCCATCCTCGTCCCTTGTCATCGCTGTTCTTTTGTCCCATCTTCTCATAAGAGGGGCTTCGTTGGTTCAATTGGGTTCGCCCAAGGTGCTGGGTTCACCTCAGGCTACTGAGCCCCACCGCCATCACAACTTGAACCATGGTGGGGCCAACCAAATGCCTATTTGTAAACAACCAACCCCATATTTCATATCAACGAGCTATTTGGCTGGAGGTATCAAGATATAAAACATCCCACTTACCTCGAGCCGCTACCAATCAGAATGACCCCAAAGTTAAAGCAGTTTAAAGCGTACAAATACAGAAATTCCTTTGATGTGAATTTAAGGCGAGCTTGTTTTGTGTTGTGTGAATTGCTGAGTTGCTTTTGTGGCATATCTGGGTCAAGTTCCTAACGCTAAAGAGTAGGAATATTTCTGGATGTGATGCCTATACACATGCAGTCCGTGTTGGATGCGAGTGGCAAGGGATCGGCCGTCTTGGCGTTCATTGAAGGAGGCCTATGTTCAGCAGTGGATAGAGGCTGATGATGATGATGATGACGATAATGATGATGATGATGATAATGGTGATGACGATGATGATAATGATAATACAGCTTGCATATAAAGATACATCATATATTTGTATAATATGACGATAGCATACAAGCGGATGATCGTATTTTGCTGAGCTTTCCCGTTTTACCATATTATATTTACAGGTGTATTCGTAGGCCCATTTTTTCCATTGGGTACTCTCGTCAAGTGCCCAATGCTCCACGGCTAACGAGGCCCCATAATTCCCATTACCTTAGTGCCCAGATCCCCAAATAAGTAAAAGACGGCATTACGTATTCGGGCAGACAATAATTATTTCAATAGTGCCTGTTCCTTCTGGGGATACTTAACTCTTAGCAAATTTTATCAATCCTTCATTGTAAAGGTCAAATGAATGTACACAAACAGTCCATTTGACATGGATTGTTGTCTTCTAATGTTACGAGAATTTCCTTCGTAGTAGTAAATCTACTTTTTTATCGATTTTATAGTGCTGTAAAGTATCCGAAACATATGGAATGTAAAAAAAAAAAACATTCCTGATGTTTCGGATGCTTTACAGCCATTATCACAACAGGAATCCCTCAAATGTAGTTTATATATTAGTAATGTAAGAATCCTGAGAAAATGCGATAAAAACAAAAAATATAGGTATAGCTTGTCCATATTCTCTCGCGCCGTTTGAACGCAATTCATACGACAAACAAATGCGAGATCAAGTCGCTCTTGTCCGTCTTGTTTTCGTGATTTCTTATATTTTAAAAACCCTAGACTGTCATTACAATGTACAAAGGGGTTGGCGGAGTATAAAAAAATGTTAGTCCATTCAATGCAGACCTCAGTCGGGGCACAAAACAGGACAATCTTTATTATGCTCTAAGAGCTGGAGCGTTTTATGTGTTGCCAACCTTTCGTGATCTCCCTTGTTTTCTTTTTCTTCTAAATACCGCATAGTGATTTGATATGTTTTACTACAGCGAGTAAAGTCTATATTTTCAATAAAAAATGATTAAAAAGATCATTCATAAATAATAATTATAATGTACTAGCGGCCCGGTACGTGCTTCGCTACTTATAAAGTGAAATAAGAAAAAAATGGAACATCAAATTAATTTATTCAAACAAAAAAAAATATTATTATTTGCTAGCTATCTTAAAACTTATTGTTGTACTGTCAACACTGTAAAAAGTTTCAATATGACCCCAACTGAAAAAGTTTCAATTTGACAGCAAAATCTCCAGTAACAAAATGATCCGCCATTTATTGAATTAAAAAAATGTGATAAATGAAGAACCGCTCGACCGATTTTGTGCAAACTTCACATAAACCATCTACTAAATAGTCCGAACAAAGCCTTAACATTTGGTTGGGATTGGTGAGCCCGTTCTTGAGTTATAAAATTACAACGAAAAGTGGCATTGATTTTTATATATAAAGATATAATGACGTTTTAGAGGTACTACTAATAGTACTTTTATAGTGTAAAATCATATTAATTACTACAATAGAATCTGTTAGCCATGTGAAGAGCACAGTCAATCTGAATTAGTTCGAATGGATTTATTAATTAATTTTTATTTCCTTACCATCGATACCACGATCTCCACAATAGAAAAGTTAGGCAATTTGCATTTAAAGTTGTAGAGTCTGGGTTTGACGGATATTACTAACTTACATATTATTTAAATGAAATGTTTTTTTTTTCTCTTTGGGGTAATTATTTTCTTGAGAGTACCAACTCTGATTATCATAATGTCTTTCTCTATTTGTTCCTTTTGCCTTGTTTTAACTATTCTTTTTCTACGCCAGTGCGTTTTAAAAGACTACCCTTGTTATTGTTTTAATTTCAACGTGGTTGTCTGTTTTTAATTTGTTAGCTATTTAAATGGATCTTATGGAAAATAATATGTAGTTAAATTGTTTCCCTTGTACTTAAAAGCGTGAATTGTATAGGTTTGTAACTTATAATTCTTTTTTCATCATTTTATCAAATAATTTCATTATTATTATTAAGATCATAACATTTTATCTTCAAATTTGATTTTAAAGTACAATATTAAAGACAGTAAAAAAACTCAACCAGCTCTTACACTACAACATTATGAAGAAACATAAAAAGTGTATTTTTGGCTGCAGACTAAATATCGTAGACTTAAATATACCTGTTGATAAATATACATAATGCCGGTGTTTTGTGAGCAGTTATTAAAAAATATCAAAAAACCGTCTTTTAGATACGAATTTAACGACTCGTCTGGTGTAGTTATTAGAAATTCTGGTTCAAACTTCAAACCCTATCATTAAAGTATTCTTAGTATCGACAATATTTTCTTATATAGGGGCTTCACTGGGAGGACTATTTAATTCATGAGTTATGATCACTTTTCATCGGGTGAGACATGCCAGTTTTTTCCTGAAAATAAAACTCGAAAAGCCTAATGGTAGAATGAACTGGGTTTGAAGCCGCAACTCTTACAATAAAATAGGTTTATAAGTAAGGAGATAAACAAAACAAACATATAAGCCAGGTGTGAATGTGCAAGGCCAGGTCAAGAACACTAGAAACAAGACTTTATTTTACCAATGGGGGCTTGGTACCACCATCCTTCTTGCTTCTCCCGTAAACAGATTTGTGTTTCGTAAAGAAAAGCAGCAAAGACGTCTCCGCATAGGCAACATATGAATGAATTTCCTAGGCCCGTTTCGGGTATAGTTGTTTATATTCATGGCGACGTTGACCACTTACCTACCATCTTTTTTTTCTTTTACGCTGAGAAATGTTCTGAGGCATCCCACTTGGGGAGTGGGTCTCCCCAGGTGGGAATGTGGGACTCGCTGCGCCCGAAAGATGGTAAATGGACGCAGCTCTACCCACTAAAACCCGCCGAGTGCCACCATTGTCGCCTTGGTGAGGTACCCCGGATCTGTTAAGCTAACAGGGCACCTCGACGGCTAGTCAGTCCCGCAAGGGACCGACGCCACCTCCACAGAGGGGTTGTCCCGCACCACAGAATAACCCCTCCCAACGTCGGGACAGTACAATGGGGTGAGGTTCCCATCCTCACCCCTTGCCCCCTGCTCTTTTTTACCCTCTTCTTATAAGAGGGGTACAAAGAGCCCCTTCGGCTCAATTGGCTTCGCACAAGGTGCTGGGCTCACCCTAGGCTACTGAGCCCCACCGCCACGTCAAAGCTTGAACCATGGTGGGGACCACTTACCATCTGGTGACTCATTTGTCAATCCATTTTTTGTGCGGATTGTGCGGTCCGCTAGATAGGGTACCTGTAACGAGTTTCTTTTTTACGTAAAAAAAAAGCAAATAGATTTGCTTCTTCGAAAAAACTTAGGACAGGATGTGGAATTACTGGCACCGAGACCTTAAGTCTCAAAATATTGAACCTAGGTCCAGGGCCTTGTAAGGTGATTTAGCTAAGTCCCAGGTGAACGTTTGTTAGTGACGATGACGTACGGATACGGACTGGTACTCCCTTTTTTGTGTTACTGGAAAATGGAGATCTATGACCTCTTCGGAAGGTATTTTATGTAGTACATTTCCTGTGTTGTAATTCAGTTAGTCCCAGCAGCAAAATGCTGTAAGTGTAAGTATGAACTATTACAGAAATTAATGAGTCGTTCAAGCTTTAAGCTCACATTCGGAAAGCTCCCCAGCAAACGGCAAACGTCGCTCTAATTTAAATGTAACAATTACGCATATTGAGTTATTTATTGTGTCGTTGTGTTAGTTAAAGCAATTAGTTTTGTTGAAGCCGACTGCGTAAATATTACCTCGCCTTGTTTGGGGTAAGGGTGTGTTTGTACTGGACTATGATATAACATAAGGTTTACTTGTACGGAGATACATCCGTATCTCCGAAACTTATTGTTTCTAAAATGATGAGCAGTCTGAGTACTAGGATACTTTACAGCAGCTATGAGTTGCTGTAAAGTATCCGAAAGATGGGTTAATGTCTCTGACCTCTGTAACCGAAGTCCGGATAAAGGCAGTATATTAGAATGAGTGAAGTCCTCATAAACTTAAATTAATTTAGCATTCTTCATGCTATTTTTTTATTCATGTAGTTCGTTTGTATTTTCATTCATCATCATCATCATTTTGGGCTATTAAAATTAAAGTATTGCTATTAAAGAGTATTCTTATAAATACTAGTATTTATATTATTTATGATCAAAATACTATCTTTTTTATTATCGCAGGTTAATGCTTTTTACGCATGTAGCCAGCACCTCGGGTAGATACTTACCCTATGTGGGACTCGCATCTGGGAGTGCCCGACCTGTAAACTAAAACCAAGGCGCTCCTACCATTAACTTAGGTATTATTACCAAAATAATACCTAAGTTAAAAGTATCGAATCATAAAGTTTTCTTAAATCTACTTTTACTAAGCTAAAAGTGTTTTGAGAATAAATACAGGATTTGCCAATTTTGTAACCGATATACAAAGTATGTCAGCGTGGGCACACCCTTAGTATTGAGTATTAACTCGAAGCAGGTGGTTTGGAAACAACGCTTTTAAACGATTCATTATTAATTAAGTTATTATAGAAAAACACTTTTAAACCACTCTCGATTCTCGGTCAGAGCTTAAGTAATAGTCTTGAAATATCCAATATCCCCTGTGAAAACAACAATCAACAACAGAGCTGGTGCGGCTTGTGAAGCGGCTGAAAAAGCTAAAATTTGCAAATACAGGGGTCTAGGCTCCGAATATGATTTTGTCCCATTCGGCGTCGAGACCCTTGGTCCGTGGGGTCCTAGCGCTTTAAGGCTCTTTAAGGAAATAACAAAAAGATTAGTCGACATCACAGGAGACCGAAGAGCTGGCAGCTACCTCGGACAAAGAATAAGTCTAGCAATTCAAAGGGGGAACGCTGCCAGTATCTTCGGGACCTTGCCTAAAGGGACTCCTTTTTATTAATATACCTACTTAAGTTATTTTATTTTATTTTTTAAGGTTTTTAGTTTTAGGTTCTTTACTAATGAATATAGAAAAGAAATGTATATGAAAGTTGAATTATGTCAAAATCAAATATACATCGTTAATTAGAATGACATCAGTCAAACCAGTACTACTGTCACTGCGGACGTGTGACAGTAGTTGTATTTTGACAGCTGTCATTTCAATAAAGCTTTTTTTGTATAGACTGATCAAGATAGACTTTACAGTTGTTAAGGGTTTAGAAAAATATTTTCATCACAAAATGTAAAATGTTAAGAGATCGCCAATCTGGCAATCTTACTTATCAAAATGAACTATGTTAATTATCTCTTCACAAATAAAATATCTTTTGACATAGGAATTAGTTTTCATCATCAATAAATGTGTGCTTATTAGTACCTTCGATAAAAGTTTTAATTGTTTATTAAATTTATCCCTGGATTGAAGCTTCTATACGGGCATTCGGGAAGCTCGCATATAGGCGCTCGCCACGCGCCCACTCTATCCGTACTACGCGTTAGATTTTACCGTTGCACGAGAGCGTCAGATTTAGTTACAATAGAAACTCGATTATCCGGTTCTCAGTTATCCGGATTTGCGATTATCCGGACTACCAAACCGCGATCAGTTACTCATCAGCACTAAATACAAGTCGAATTTATGCCACCATGAACATCTTTGCACTGGTATTATCCCGCTCGCGCCCGCGGGATCGCTGCCCCACACGTTTTGTTATTTTTTTAGTTAAATCTAGACGCGAATATGATGCAGGACCATCTCACGAGTGCTTCATGAGATGGACTGTTCAGGCGCTGGAAACAGTTCTCAAGTGGTATGAAAAACAAACAGAGTGATACTATGAGTTAGCTACAGATGAAACGAATTCGTGATGTAGCAGCAATGAAGAGGAAAAGTGGCTGTCGTCAAAAGTCGTCAAAAAACGTCAAAAGACAATTTACAAAATTAAACTTATTATTTTATTTCATGATTAAGGCTGAAGTATTTTAGTATGTAATTTAAGAAACTAAGTACATAAATAAGTGCTTACTTACCTGTAGGTATATATACATATTATTATACATACCTACGTATGTAACACATCATACATAATATGATGTATCATTTGTTGGATAATGTATCTCTTACTACGTGGGTAACACTGAAAATGTTTAGAACTAACCAATTAGAAACATTGAAAATGAAAACTTTTTTCTAATTTCAATTTTAGAACTCTTTGGTAACCTAATGTAGTATATTGCATTCATTTGTGAACACGTGAAAATTAACATAACGCGAGAAAATTTTCGGTCAATGATTTATTATGACTTTCGTTGTGGGCTTACTCAACAACAAAGCTATGATAGGCTGAGATTAGCATTTTTTAATGAAGCCCCATCTCGTGCCACTATTTACAATTGGTTTAACGAGTTTAAGCGTGGACGTAGCAATCTCAGTGATGATCCGCGTGAGGGACGTCCTTTAACAGCGACTACTGAAGATATCTCAGTGCTGTGCGACGCATGATAGAGGAAGATAAGAGAGTGACCTATCAGCAGATACGGGCAAGCCTAGGCATTGGTATGAGTCAAGTTCAAAAAATATTACACGAACATTTAGGCGTCAGGAAGCTTTGTACCAGATGGATTCCCCATACTTTAACCGACGTCCAGATACGCCTCCGCATGGACTAGTGTCGCCAAATGTTAGATAAGTTCAACGGCGGTAACTCAAATGCTGTATTTGACATCATCACAGGTGATGAAAGCTGGATATATTGCTACGAACCCGAAACCAAAAGACAATCAGCTCAGTGGGTGTTTCCTTTCGAGGATCGGCCAACTAAAGTAAAGAAAGGAAGAAGTCAAGGAAAAAAGATGATTGCCTCATTCTTTGGTCGGAAAGGTAATTTCGCGACAGTTGTGCTAGAAGATGGAAGGACAGTTACTGCAGACTGGTATGTCAATCGCTGTTTGCCTGTTGTCTTGGAAAAAATTCGACAGCAGCGCCCACGAAGCAGGATCCTCCTTCACCACGACAATGCTTCAGCGCACTCCGCAAAACGGACTGTTAAATATTTGACTATGGCAGGTGTCGAGATAATGAGTCATCCCCCTTACAGTCCTGATCTGGCGCCCTGCGACTTTCATTTATTCCCAAGAACTAAAGATAAAATTCGAGGTATTCGCTTTACGAGCCCTGAAGATGCGGTGAAAGCGTACGAAAATGCCATAGAAGAGACTCCTAAGGAAGAATGGGCCCACTGCTTTTCTCAGTGGTTCCATCGAATGCGACGATGTGTAGAAAGAAACGGAGATTCAAATCAAATCAAAAAAAAATATTCAAAATAGTACTAATACAGTATCTTTTTGAACGTCAATTGAATCTACCACCGGTTCCAAGGTAATTACTTCGAAAAACAATAAAAGTATTGGCAACTTTCTACATTAAGCCGTTTTTCATTTTCTAAACATTTTTAGTGTTACCTAGGTATTTTCTTAATAAACATTGATTTTCGTGACATATGCACGAAACCCGCGTTTCTTCGTACATTCAATTATCCGGATTTTCGATTATCCGAATGCCTAACGACAACAATTAGTCCGGTTAATAGAGTTTTCACTCTTATATTATTTGTTTATCGACGATTCATTTATTTGGCAATAATCAGAAATATAAAAACCCTCGCCATATTGCGGAATTTTTCGGGACTAATTTCTGTATGGACTATAGTACTATGTGTTACCGTTTATCAGATACTGTGGCGACACTAATGCAGGGTTTATATATTTCTGGCCAGGCTATATTATAATATATTCAGAATGGATTTTAAAAAAAGTTCTTGCGTTTCTTATATATCTTGAGTTTGTAATATTAGGAACGATTTTACGGGGCCTCATTCAACCAATAAGGAAAATGATGACCATAATAAAAACTTTTGAATTCAGGTTTTTTCAGTGCAACAGAATTTAATTTGTTTTATTGTGGAAGTTGTATCCGTGCGGGACGCATGTGTTTAAAGACGCTTTATACTTTCATAATAAAAGAAATTCATGTTTTATGAATATTGTATTTTTGATTATGAATTTGGATATCAAATTAGAGTTTCACGAACTGCATTTGGAATATTGTAAACATAATCATCATTTACGGTTTGGTTTGTTAATGTAAAATTAAGCAGAAGTCATGTAAAATTAGTAGTAAGGCTTCGTTCTGGACACTTTCCATCAAACAAGTTTGCATTCTTGGTGAAAAAAGTAAAGTCACCTAATTGCGAAATTTATGATAAAATTGTACAACCTGTTGATGGAATGTGTTAAGAACTAAAATGTGAGAGAGCAGTTGTTTAGAGCACATAATTTTAATTTATTGGATAAAGGGCTGACTCAGACATTACTTTCTGAACCAGTGTCTGCAAAGACAATCAGTTTTTGTAATTTAGCCATTATTAATATTTTTAATGGTTACTAGAATAGGGTACAATGGGATTGGCATATTCTTCTAGTATTAAAATCCCTAAATTTATATAAGATTTAAAAAAAAACATTTGCGGTTACGTAAAGTTAAAAACAGTGAAATGAAAAGTAGGTATTTTACAAGACAGGTTCTTTACTGGTGCATATTCAATAAAATTCACATCCCCTTTTCATTCCAAGGCTTAGTAAAATAATATATTTTTTAATATATCTGATTGAATGTAGGTTCTTGATGGAAATTCATGTTCACAATAATTCTAAAAATCTTTATTCCACTTTTCCACTTTTACTTTTATAGACGTTACAAATTAAGATAAAATTACACGACCGGTTTCGACAAAGTCATCGTCAGGTCAGCAATATAGATTTTTCATGTACAGAAGAAATATTTCCGTAATAGTCACATTTTATTTTAAGGTTACGTATATGATATAGGGACATCATAAAATAATAAGTCTTTATTTTTTCTTTTTTTTTTTTGAAGTGTAACTTATTTATCGGGGTTGGAAAAAAAATTAGTGTAACATTTTTTCGTTACGCGTCACATTCTTCCGTTAGGCGCCATCTTTTTCTTATCCCTACCACGCGTGATTTGAAAAATAACGTCATAAAGAAGTTTCACTTCTTACGAGTGTACGCTAGTACACACACACTTTTTTTACGCCGGGAAATGCTCTGAGGCATCCCGCGGGGGAGTGGGTCTCCCCACGCGGGTATGTGGGACTCGCTGCGCCCGACAGCTGGTAAATGGACGCAGCTCTACCCACTAAAACCCGGCGAGTGCCACCAATGCCGCCTTTGGTGAGGTGCCCCGGATCTAGAAAACAAACAGGGCACCTCGACGGCTGGTCAGTCCCGCAAGGGACCGACACCACCTCCACAGAGGGGCTGTCCCGCACCACAGAATAACCCCTCCCAACGTCGGGACAATACAATGGGGTGAGGTTCCCATCCTCACCCCTTGCCCCCTTCTCTTCTGTCCCCTCTTCTTACAAGAGGGGTACAAAGAGCCCCCTCGGCCCAATTAGCTTCGCCCAAGGTGCACCGCTCACCCTAGGTAACTGAGCCCCACCGCCACGACAAGGCCTGAACCATGGTGGGGAAAATAATAAGTCTACGCTTCAGGTCTCTGGTCTATATAGAATCGAGGTTTAGAAAAAAAATATTTATTTATAGCAAAATCTCGGATTTTATTCAAAATTTTGTAATGAAAAAGCATAGACTATCTGGCATGAGAATGAAAGTATTAGACACGCATAAGCTTTATAGTAGTCGTATTGTATCACCCATCCCGCTCTAACGATGCGGGTGCGAGTGGGTGGGCGAGTGATTTAAGGTGACGCGTGCTTCGTCACATGTTAATAACGATTGCTTAATTTCGCGTCACTTAAGGGGAAGCGCGTGTTGTTTTTATACAGACTGAAGGTTTAATGACTCATTATATTTCAATCAAATATCTCCGGTAGCTTTATCTTCGTTATTATCAATCTTTTATCACTACTGGACATTTATGTCTATTGCAATTAACGCCAAAATAGCTTAGTCCGGTGTAAATCTTTAAATGATTTAAGATATATAATGAAAACGAAAAACAAAAGTCTGTAAACGGCGTTTCGTTATACCGTCTCATAGCTGGGAACGAAACAATAAACGAGAAATGAAATAAATATGAGCATTTTAAGACCAATGCGTGAAAAATATTAATATAGTGTTTATAACCGGATAGAGTAGTAATGTGAGCCATAAAATTCAGAAAGTGGTTAGTGATTTGTCACTGACGTAAAAGCGATTCAACCAACCAGTGATCTGTATGTACGTCCCATCGGCGAATCATCTATTAATGGCCATCAGTCGGTCAATCAGAGCGCAGAACCGGCACGGCAGCACAAATTTGGCATAATTTGTTTTCATATAAAACTTATAACATTACCTACCGCTCTATTTCGATTTTATATTTGCTAATTTAATGAAGCCGGTTTTATATAAGTATATTTATTATATATTATATAATAGTTTTTTATTAAGTAATTATATATATTATTAATATTATATAATATATAATATTTATTTAAATAAATATTGATAAAATATAAACACACTTCGAAACGACTTAGCCTTGTTCGTACCCTACAAAACGATACACTCACCCTTAACGTCGTAATATTCGAATGTTCATATATTTAAGACTCAAGTTTCGGGACTAAATGATTGTTTAATTTAATAACGCCGTATTGATTTGTAATTTATTTATAATTTATTGTGGGTTTAGTAATTTATATGTGGTTTTCATATTAAATTATTACTAATAGCCTTAGGCGCCATGTGTGCGTTTAAAAGCTTATTCATAGCGAATAATATTAATTTACGATATATTAGTATACAATTAAGGGAGCTGAAAGTTTGAAATGTCAAAAGTTTTTGTAAAAAAATTGACTTGGTGTTGTGTTTCTTATCATCATCATCATCATCATCCTCTATCCGTCCACTGCTGAATATATAAGGGAGGCCCCCTTTAAGAACGCCAAGACGAGACCGATGTTTCTGATATTAGTTGGATATTCAAATTGACAAGCCTGTCTGATGGTAAGTGGTCAGCGTCGCCCATGAAGACCAACAGTTCATACAGGACTAGCCGAAGCAGCGCATCAAGATAGGCATCTTGAGAGTGCAGATGGTAAGTTTCGTTCCAAGTGATGTGCTCTTCATTCCGTAACCCCGCACAGATGTGTTGGAAGAAAAAACCCGATAGTGTTACCCGTGTGTTGTGTTCAGCATAATGATGAAAATGGTTATTGTTAGTCAGAGTAAAGTGGTGATTATTATAATGTCAGGTAATTAGGATTAGGTTAGATTTTGGAAAAAAGAAGACACAGCTCCAAAACCATCCGATTTGAGATACGTCCTTGAGATAGGGTACGCTGTTTTCGACTCACTTTTTGATATTCAGAAGGTACATTTGAGGACAGCCCTATCCTATCTCATTTTTTAATATTTTCCATGAATCCCTTATAATTAAAATCGGCCCTATATAAAATAAATGTAGCCAAATTTTCAAAATCGGAAAAGTAGTATAATATACATTACGGTGGAATATAAGTTAACACAATATGTTACACAAAGTGCTCATTCACAATCATTTTCGTCTTTCTGTATTAAAACTGTACAATAAATGCCAGTATTTTCTGAGCTATAATGTCTTTTTGGTCGAGAACGTTCGAAATTTAAATAGCCGCTTAACGACGACGAGAATGTTCTATTAATATTGGGGTCTTAAGTAGCTATAACTTAAGGTCCTGGGGGTATATTGTATAACCCTTCACGATAAATATGTCCAGGGTTATTTAAAAGTGAGCAGGTGGGCACTAGGTGCCAGAATTATTACATGCCTCTAATGGACTACTTTAATTTTCTTTCTCGCTTTTATTTGTGAATAAATTGTTTTTGGACGGCGCTTTTTGTGCTTTATGGTGTCGAAAGCCTTTTAGGCTTTTTAATGCGTAGGTGCTAGATCCACTTGATGTAAAGGATTGTTATGGTTTTACTTGAATTATAGAATGCTCAACGTTTAGGGTATTAAGGTGATTTACCTATGTAACATTTTCGGGTTTTTAACGGCTGGTATGGGACGACTGTGTCGTGGGTTCGAGTCCCACCAGGCGCGAAAAAATTCTATGATCAATGTGGTCCATATTGATCATAGATATGGTATATCATAATTATGGGTATTGGATGGATTTGTACCGAAAAAATCAATTTAATTAACAAATGGGATAGAGATGCTTGGAAGGTATAACAGTTCTGGATTAGAATAATGTACCCTGGTGTTATCCTACCTACGTATTGCAATAGAACGTATGCGGTTTTACAGCAGTTTAGTATAAAGATATCACGGTTAGTTAGGCTAGTGACTAAACATAGGTTGAATAGTAAATCTATGTGTTTCTCCATATGGTATTGCAAGCGTAAAATTATGAATATGGCTGGTGTGAAGTTCGTTATAATAAATTGAGCCAGCAGAATTACGACAAGAACTAGATAGTTCTTGTCGTAACTTAGCTGGCTCAACTTATTAGTCTGGTAGTGTGACATCATAGTAAGAGCCCGTGCACACTAGCATTTTTCCGGCGTCGGCGTTCGATGAGCGTCAACGTCAAGATCAATCTGGCGTTGACTGTACTTATATGACACCACAGCGCGTATCATCGCGTTGCGTTGACGGAGCGTTCTTGAGAGACGTCGCTCAGCAGACGCCGACGCCGGAAAAACGCCAGTGTCAAGGGGCGCTAAGACACCACAGTCTTTCGTCATTTGACGAAAACAACAAAAGAAGTAATGTATAAGACATTCATAATTAAATTGTTTCCTAGAATCTTCCAGCACGGTCTCCCAACGATGATTTGATAAATTTCTTGAACACAGAGGAAATAATGAGTTCCAATAATGAAAAATTACGAGGTAATATAGTTAGTTCAATATGCTGTCATTAATTCATTAATCTTGTAGAATATACGCATAATTTGAATTGGCCAGACTGCAGCTATTTTAAGCATGTGCATAAGATATAGAAGAATCACAAATAACAATGACACCACAAGCGTCACTTGCCTAATTTCAGTGCAGTCAAGTTTAGATAATAATATTATAGAAATGCATTATATTTAGTATATTGCTAGGGTTTTTTCTTTGTCCCCCACCATGGTTCAGGCCCTCACGTGGGGGTGGGGCTCAGTAGCCTAGGGTGAGTCCAGCCCCTTGGGTGAAGCCAATTGAGCCGAGGGGGCTCTTTGTACCCCTCTTATAAGAAGAGAGGACAAAAGACCAGGGGGCAAGGGGTGACGATGGGAACCTCACCCCATTGTAGTGTCCCGACGTTGGAAGGGGTTGTTCTGTGGTGTGGGACAACCCCTCTGTGGAGGTGCCATCGGTCCCTTGCGGGACTTACTAGCCGTCGAGGTGCCCTGTTAGCTTAACAGATCCGGGGCACCTCACCAAGGCGGCACTGGTGGCACTCGCCGGGTTTTAGTGGGTAGAGCTGCGTCCATTTACCATCTTTCGGGCGCAGCGAGTCCCACATACCCACCTGGGTAGACCCACTCCCCAGGCGGGATGCCTCAGAGCATTTCCCGGCGTAAAATAAAAATAAATAAAAAAAAAGGGTTTTTTTTGTCACATATAATTTTTTACTATGTAATCTTTTTTTAAAATTTTACTACTAAACATACATACACTTGCCCTAACAAGATCTTTTAGAGACAAGTCACAATAATCAAAAGCAATAATTAACATCATAAATAAATTTTACCTACATTTAGAATATACGTTTTCAGATTTTTACAAAAGACTTTTGGAAACCGATGCTCAAATCCAAAAATTAAAACAAAATGTGTTTAATAATTATGACAACAAAAATGATAGAATAATGGGGGATCGATTTAAAAGATCATATTTTGATAGAAAAATATCTCCAGATTTAGGACCACCTAGCAATGCTCACGCAAGAATTTTGCACGCCAAAAATCAGACACGGGACAAAAGATTTAGCAATGGATCTAATATAACAGGATTTGTTATAAAAGAAGAGAAGTTTGTTGTAAAGTACGAGCCGATGAAAAGAAAAAATAATTCAAAATTATATCATGCTCCAGGCGAAATGCCTCATGAGGAACATTTCAAGAATCCGTTTTATAAAAATATTCAAAGAATTTATGAAGTACTAACACAAAACAAGAAAACAACAAGTAAAGATAGCAAAACTGTGGGTAGCAAAAAAGATGTAATTCGAAATCAATACAACAATGAAAAGATAACGAAAAATTATAAGGACGAATATAACGAAATCACAGAAGAGAATAAATTAAAGGATCACTTGGATATAAGCTATCCTTTAGGAGTTGATAGAATATTATCGTCCACGTCTAGGCTTAATGTTCCACTGGACGACTCGTAAGTATAGCTTAATTTATGACATTTGGACAAAAAAGTCATTTTATGTCATAAGAAGGCAACTGTGTAGTCGAAGCCTTATGGTGACTACCGACGCCCATCAGCACAATCAAAAGTTATGCTGATGCATTGCCCTCCCTCCCTATCCCTCCCAATGGGCCACCTGAAACTCACAAACCGTACGAAACTCGCCGCAAAACACCTGAAGCCGATGTTGTGTAAGCGAGAGGTACCACCCCGGTCGTGGTGGCCCAATTCGGCTACAAAGCAGCATGGCACTACCTCTTACTTGATATCAAAATGTATTTTTTTTTACAATTGATTGAATGATTGATTTTATATTTTGGTATCAATTGCGCTTGCCTTTGGGATCTTCCCAAACAAGGGCGATACTGACTCGCGTGTCGAGAGTTCCGAAAAACGCTTTTTTAAATATAACAAAAAATTAACAGTTTTCAGATTTACTTATGCTAGCTTTATATATACTAGCTTCTTACCAAATTTCATGATTCTATGTCAATCAAGGTTCTGGTTCAATCAAGGTTTTGGGTTGACAGGCAGACAAACGGGCAATAAAGCCCTAATGGGATCCATAAGTTCTTTTTCATTTTGAGGAATGGAACCCTAAAAAGTTGATTTATTTAATTCATTTTATGTTTTCTATATCTTATTTTAACAATAACGTAAAAGTAAAATGTTGAAAATATTCCAGCCGCTCAATTGATCAAAATATTCAAGACATATCAAGATATTCAACCAATATCAGTCACCGGAAATTACTGCAGGTAGATAGAGAAGATCAAGAAGAAATGTATGAAGATTTAAAAGAAAAACTAATAGACCAGGAACAGAATGTTGAAGTTTTAGAAAATCAAAAAGAAAGGAGTAGAAGAGATTCTGTAAGTTAATGCTATAAATTTGATGATTCAATATTTTGTATAATATTGTTTTCTTGAAATAATATTTAAACACTATTAATATTTTTTTTAACTCATGTATAAATATATTTTTTAAACTCGATTTTTTTATTAGCCGTATCTATCAAGTCGACAAGTGGTACATTGGCGGGAATCTATACCACTTAATCCACATGCTCTAAATTTCATCATAGAACAGGCAGCCTTACAAAATTTGAACATTAAAGTACCTGTTGACACAAAAGATTATGAACCTGAAATTGAAAGAGAAGAAAATGATAGGAGTGATACACAATATGTTGAAGATTATTCAGAAAACAAATATAATAAAATGGTTAAAATGGCTCAAGCCTACAGCGATTATGGTGTACTAAACGATAAAAAAGATTCAATGGCGGATAAAGTTGAAATAAGCAATAAAAATAGAACAAATACAGTAATAGACAATGGATTTATAAAGAAAAGTATTGATAGATTAAGAAAAGGTATTATTTATTTTAGTTTGGTATTTATAAAATAATATTCTAATTACTATAATTTAATTATAAACAAATGATTTATAACAATGTGAAGACAGACATTAAATAAACCATATTTTTCAGGCATTAAAGATAATAATAATAATCAACAAATAAATTTACTAAAATCTTTTGAAAAACATATAAAATTTTCGAGAGATCCTATACCAGATAATTCTCCTGATTTAATAAGTTCAAATAATGAAAACAATTATTCTAATAAATTACACGAAACCAAAGATTCAACTACATCAAAAACTTATTTAGAAAAAGTTTTTACTGCTGAAATGAGGAAAGACGGAGTTTTAAACGGCATCAATAAACAAAATGAAATGATAATTGAAGAAAATTCAGAGCATTCCAAAAGAAATTTAAATGATAAAACAGTTCTTTTTAAAACAGTCCCTGGTAAAAACACAAATAAAAATATTTCCAGGTTACCTTTGGCAGGAGATAATTTTTTTCAAGCAGCTGTTAACTCTAGACAATTGACTACACAAATCCCTGGAAATCATCGGTTTTTTAAAGGCTTTAGGTATGAATGAATTATAATCGTATTTGATATTGTTTATACTCCTAGTACATGCGTTCCATGTTAATTTCAGGCATAGATCAAGAATATTAATGGCTTATAATGAAAATGACACTACAGTAAATGATATGGCACAAGCGACGGAAAAAGTAGTTTTAATTGGAAACAAAATTCTAACACCTACACCAGTATCCGTTGCAGGTAGAGGTACGTATTAAAATTGTATAAAAAGTAACAAAATCTCGTATTTATATCTTCATTTACATCAATAAAACATTATTTTGTGGAAAAAACTTTAAGCTTGAAAATATTTTACAAAAACATATATATATATATATATATATATAATATGTTGTCTGTATGTTATTAAAAAGTTTCTTAAATTCTCAAATTAGTAAAAATTACATATTTTAGATACATTCGACGATATTCTGCCGATTATATTAACAACGATATCTGAAAACCAGGATAAAATAGTACAGAGTAAAAGAGAAAATATAAATAAAAGCACATTGAATGGGACAAAAAATAGGGACAATGTAGAAAACAAAACTGTGGTAAAGCGTAACGCAGATAATTTTGTATTTTGGAATGAACTTTACGACGACGATGAGTACGGAGTGAAACTTGATTATATAGATCGAGATCGATCGAGAGATAAGCATAATACTAGGCAAAATAATATGGAAAAATCAAGAACATGGATAAAGAAAAAACTTGATAAGCTCATGGGCAAAATGAATAGAACAAAAACAAGTAAAGCAGTTTCTGAGAACGGTTTAAGTTTCAAGTAGGTACATATTTTTTTTTCGAAAAAAAAAAAGGATTATTTATAATATATTGATACGTGTATACTCGAGTGTACGTTTACTTACATATCCTTGATTATCAATAACAATTTTTTAAATAAATTTTATCAATATTTTGTTGATGAAATTTTAGTAAGATTTCTAATGTAAGATTGTTAATGTGAACCAAAGAATAAACTCAATAAAATTTACTTTAGATTGAGATGTTTTTTTTACATTTGGGCTTATTGAAAAATACGCTAAAAGAATTTTAAAATATGGGTTTTTTTATTGCAGAAAAAATCTGGTAGAAGGAACTCGTAAAAAAACGCCTAGAAAAAGGAAAATTAGAAATCCTGAATATGTAAGAAAAAATAATAACTGTATTTACACAATGCTTTTTGTGTTATATTTTTATTATAGCTTTTGTCCGTATGAACTAAGATTTACAATATAAAATATTAATTGTATTGCTGTGGTAAAAAGGCTCTACATATTTCCCACTCGAATAAAGGAAATAATTATCTATCCATTTCAAAGTCCTCTCAAATTGGCATTATTTTTGTCATAGACATAGAGGTAAGAGGTAGTGCCATGCTACTATCCAGCCGAATTGTGCCAGCACGACCGAGGTGGTACCTCTCACTCACATAATACCGGCGTAATGTAACAGCTATGCTGTGGCGTTTCGTGCGGTTTGTGAGTTTCCGGTGGCTCATTGGGGAGGATAGGGAAAAGGAGGGCAACGCATCTGCCTTATCTCTATTTGTGCGTATGTGTATGTGTGTCGATTGTCGCCAAAAGGCTTCAACTGCTCGTTTACCCTAGGTGTAAAGAGGGCAGGAACAGATAAGTACAGATATTTATAATACATCCTTACTAATATTATAAACGTGAAAGCGTGGATGTTTGTTACGCTTGCACACAAAAACTAAGCCGATCATCATAAAACTTTGTACACATATTCTTGGAGGTCTTAGAAGTAACATAGGATACTTTTTATGAAAAATAAACTAAAATCTAATCCTGCGTAGACGAAGTCGCGGGCATCAGCTAGTAATATATAAACAGAGTAGAATGGTAGGATCAATAGTAATGATTTTTTTTTTAATTCTTTATTTATAAAGCTATACACCTATATAAGGTTAAGCCAGCTAATAGTAATGATAACACACTAACTTTTCCCTCAGGATGAAGGCAAAGATATGGATGTTATTTTCAAAAAGCTGACAGCGAACATGAAAAAAGTATGCAAGGAAGCGGCGAACGCCATTCAAAACACAAGAAACATAGAAGGTTTTTACAATTACTAGATGTTCTCCGGAGTTTCACTCCCTCCAAAATTGAATAGCTTTTCTCAATAATTGGAAAATGTTTAGATCGCTGTATACCACTGATGAGTTTTTTTTTTTAAACGCGATAATCTCTTGAACTACTAGTCGGATTTGATTTTTTTTTTGTATTTGCGTATGATTGACGAATAGGCTGTTTAGACTAATTTCGTCTAAAGTGGTACATATTATTTTATTTCAATCATTTTCACATGCCTATTCTTCATATATTCCATATCATGTTGTACAAGACAAGTTGCACAATCGTTGCTATATTTAAAAAAAAATGTTAATAGCATAATCAAACTGACAGATGTGCTACCTGATGGTACGTGGTCGACGTCGCCCATGAACCTAAACTAGTTTACCTGGAACTATCCCAGACAACTCATTTATGTTTTGCCAATCCTGAAACATGAGACGTTAAGTCTCGGTGCCAGTAATTACACTGCCTGTCTTGCCCTTCTCACCAAAACACGGCAAAGCTGTTTCACAGGAGCAACAAGCAAAGTTGGTGGTAGCCATGTCTCTGGGAGCGCGGCACAGCGCTTCCCTCCCACACGTAAAGGATCCAGATAGTTTTAAGTGGCTCATGACGTACAATTATGTTTATGTTTAAAAACAAAATACCATACCAAGGTACCACAAGAATCAAAGAATATTCGTACAGTTTTTTACTTTTTTATTTTGTCATAGTACGCGAGAGCAAGGAAGAACTAGCTACGTCGAGTTTGATGCAGCGTCTAGTGCGTCTCATGACGGATTTAGTTGACATACAAGTGCAGGAGAAGACGTGTGTCAGTTAGTACAAATACCTACTGCCTATTATACCTACTGTTGTCCTATTTTGTTCCATTTTCAAAAGTTCGGTTCCCAAAGTGTGCAATGTCTGTTACAGGGCTGTATCTTTTGAATCGTAGTAGGTAGACATCCCATGACAGATATTTTTATGAGGAGCGGATCCTCAAAGTGAGAAAACGGTATTAACCCTTATAGGACAAACGAGCAGTTGAAGCTTTTTGGCAACTATCAACGCCCATACACATCCGCACAACCAGGGATTAAGCAGATTCTCTGCCCTCCTTTTCCCTATCCCCTTATCCAAACCGCACGAAACACGACATCATAGCGGTAACTTGACGCCGGTGTTATGTGAGCGAGAGCTACCACCCCGGTCGTGCCGGCCCAATTTGGTTGCAAAGCAACATGGCACTATCTCTTACAAACTACGCTGTCCGTCTGTGTATTGGTCTGTCAAACAAATAGCCTGTACGTATTGGGTTTGCACGCTCGGCTCAACCAGAACAAGACAAGTCATGATTTTTCATGCGTGCAGCTGGCGTTCATCGATTTATAAAACTGAAACGAAACCGGGAATTTGTCGTTACATTACATTAAACCTCTGTGGCTCAGTGGTTAGAGCATTGGCGCTCAAGCCGGAGGTTGCGGGTTCGAATCCCGCCAGGGAACAAAATAGTCTTATGTGTTTTTGGGTCATGGATGTGTACTAAATAATAAAAATCTTAAATAGTAAGTATATATAGTATAAAAGTATTAAATATATTTCCGTTGTCTGGTACCCGTAACACAAGTTCTTCGAGAACTTACCACGGGACCAGATTGACGTGGTGTAAAAGCGACCATAGATATTATTATTATTACATTAAAACACGCTTTAGGAACCCTCAGCACGCGACTCAGACTTGGGCTTGTATGGGTTATTTATTTAATGGTTTTTATATCTACCTACATTACGGCGTTTCGATGTGACGGATTAAGAAAATAAAATGTGAAAATTGGGCGTGTTTCATGATGTGATAGGATCACGATTTGAAATACATTGCACACTATTTCACGGGAGTTCAAGAAGGGCGGAATATCGAGGCCAGTCGGCCGCTTCCAATTGGGTTTCGGGTTTGAAAGCTCTGCTCTACCTTCTGAATATGCAACATTATTGTCCCAGTCTATATTGAATCGTGTTGGAGACAATTTACTAAACAATATTACGTTTAGGAAGAAAAACCAATATCGATCAAAGTCAATGGACTCAGAAATACTTGCTAATTCTTCCTTGAACTCATCAGAACTCGAAGTTCATGAAGTTCATAAAAGCCTAGATTTGTCCACCGGATTAAATAATGATTATATAGAAGAATTAAAAACAGAAATTAATGAATCAAAAATACATTTGGAAAGTACTCGAGAGGAACTTGATAGCATTGTACTTGAAAATATAGATCTTAAACGCATGATTTCCCATCAAAGCCAACAAATAAACACACTTAAAGGTATCTGCACAAACCCACGAAGCTGTGAGAAAAAAAAATTATTCAGCAAGAAAAAAGAAAAGACGATCGATACAGGATTATCATAGAAATCTTCATGACGAAAGCGACAGTTCATTTAACTTTAAAACAAGTAACACGACTGCCATACAAAACTTAGAATGTGAACTAAGCTTATCATCCACTAAGAAATGTAAAGAATATCATCCTCCTCCTCTGACATCGCCGGAATTCTTGCACGATACTAACAATTTAGAAACGCTTGAACATCAATGCCAACAAGCATCAGAAAACCTCGACTACCTGCAATATACTGAACCAAATGATATGATCGAGACAACTACAAAACATCTAAAAACTCCATATACGAAAACTATAGAGTCATGTCATTTATTAAACCGGGTGCAACAACACGCGAAATCGTACAGACGTGTAATACTTTCGAATACTCCACAAAAGATCGAATCATACTCTCACTTGGTGAACATGACATGAACCCTACAGAAGTGTCGACGGAACTCAGTGCCGCACTAAAAACTCTACCCTGTCCAGTTTTTGTGTTAAGTATTAGTTACAGTAAATTACTAAACGAACACAAACTAAACAGCATGTTAAAATGTATCTGCAATTATTTTTCTAATAGTTTATTTATAGATCTTATAAAAATGCTACCTCAACAAATTTATTATAATTATAAAAAAAAAATGTGTCAAAGTATTAATTGTGCTATAGATCAGTACGATTACGATAAAAAATACTTTTGTACAACCAAAAATGTATACGTTTGGAAAAATTATCCTAAATATTACAATAATTATAGTAAGTGTAAGGTACATGATTCACGAGATGTTCTGGAACCAAAACCAAAAAAGGAAACAATCCCTTATTATTTCCCCATAACCAATAAAGAGCACGTTAAAAACAAGTTTTTTCGAAATCAAGTATTGCAATAAAAATAGTTATAATAATTGCAACGATAACAAACTAACTACATGTAATATTTCTCCCCAGAATATTAAATTAATGCACCAAAATATAGCTGGTCTTTTCACTAAACAAGATTTAATAAATGTTACAATCGCTGAATTACATAGTGCAGCCCAAAAACCTGACATATTGTGCTTTACTGAGACCTTCTTAAACACAGGGAACATACAAAATATTAAAATTAAGGGATACAAAATAGCTTCTTATTACTGCAGGAAGAACAACAAAAAAAGAGGTGGGGTGTGTATTTCTATAAGTAATATTATCCCGTACATTGTTCTGCCCATTATTAAAGAGAAATATGCTGTCGATAATATTTTCGAATGTTGTGGAGTAGAAATACCACATTATAATATAATTGCGATTTGTTTATATAGGACACCTAATTCAGATGTTAATTTATTCTTACAAAAACTGGATATAATGCTTTATGACCTACTAGCGCTCTAAAAAGAAGGTGATTGTCTCTGGAGACCTAAATATAGACAAACTAAAGTGTTATAGTGCTGCAAGAAATTTTATTGCCTTTACTACTATACTTTAATACTTTCTTGTGATTTTTCTGAAATAAGTTGTACTATACAATCTTTGAAAAATACAAATTCGGAAGGATATGACGGTATCTCTACAAAAATCTTAAAGCATTGTAAAAAAGTAATAACACCCATACTTACTTACCTATAAATCTGTCCTTTGAATCAGGGCAATATCCAGATATTTTTAAAACATCAATAGTGAAACCGATACATAAGAAAGGCAATAAAAAATTGTTAGAAAATTATAGACCTATAACGCTTATACCTGTGATATCAAAAGTTTTTGAAAAATGTATGCACAAACGAATCACTGCATTTATAGGAAAATATAATATACTAAAACAGGAGCAATATGGGTTTCAAAATAATAAAAACACTACTCTAGCAGCCTCTACTCTTATCGGGCCATAATTAAAAACTTAAATGACAGAAAGCCTACTTTTGGCATATTTTTTTATATGTCTAGGGCGTTTGATTTCGTATCGCATAAACTATTACTGCAAAAACTTGAAAATCTAGGCATCAGAGGTAAGGCACTAGAATGGATTAGATCCTATCTGTATGAGAGAACACAATTTGTTGAAATTCCTTCAATAAACCATCTAAACATACTGTCGGCTCATAAGTCTGAATCTAGATTAAATGATTGCGGGGTTCCTCAGGGGAGTGTAATAGGACCCTTACTGTTTCTGATATACATCAACGACCTTCCTGATGTCACTGATGATACGTGCACACTATTTGCCGATGATATATCAATAATTATGAATACTAATAATAATAAAAATATTGACTGTAAAATAAATGAAACAATAAAAAAATATATAATGGATGCAAAATAATAATCTTAATATTAACCTGACCAAAACTAATTATATGGAATTTAAAAATCGTGGAAATAAAATAATTAATTTTAATATTCAGTATAATAATCAAGTAATTCATAAAGTAAGTAAAACTAAATTCCTGGGAATATAATATTATACTGACGAAAATTTAAATTGGAAGGCGCATGTAGAGCATGTATGTAGCAAGATAAATAGATTTGTTTACGCTCTTTACAGACTGAGACAAGTATGTGCCCTACCGACTGTGCTCTCGGCTTACCATGCTTACGTAGCATCAGTACTCAGATACGGTCTGATACTATGGGGAAACTCCACAGAAATTAATAAGGTGTTTATAGTGCAAAAGAAATGTGTCAGAGTGATCTGTGGTAGACCACCTTATGAATCATGTAGACCACTTTTTAAAAGACTAGGAATACTTACATTACCTAGCTTATACATATTCGAGCTAGCCAAATATTTCTCTGAAGCTCGTGATATTTACGCGCGTAGCAGTAGAAAAGCTGACAGATTGGTACTCGACACTATACCAAGAATAACATTATATCTAAAACAATACCATACTATGTGCATTAAAGTATTCAATTCGATACCAAAAGAAATAAAAGAGTTGCCTTATATTAAATTTAAAAAGGAAATTATAAAGTGGCTTAAATGTAAAACCATTTATTCTATAAATGAATTATTGCTATATACTTAGAATTATTCTGTAAGGAATTAATGATAAATATTTAATCGATTAATTAAGATTGGACTAGTTTAAGAGAAATAAATTGTCATGACTTCTGTATCTAGATTTTAAGTTGACTTGAAATCCCTATATAATTAATTTTTACTATCAGACATATAATTATTGGCTTAAAATGAAGCTTATTAGTAATGATGAAATTATAATATTATTATATTTAAGGTAATTACAAAATCTATAGAAATTTTGTTAATTTAATATTAAACTCAATTTAATATTTGCATGCTATTGTGTAGCTAAAAGTGTTCAAACTAAGAAATGTTATTATATATTATGAACATCCATTGTACCATTTTTAAAGCAAATAAATTTTTGATTGATTGATTGATTGAATACAAAGATTTTATACGTAGGTATTAATACATTTTCTTGCACCACCAGAACTACCACCAGACTTGCAGCAGTTTCTCGAGTGGTTGACCGCGCCGGCGGAAAACCATCCTCAAGTGGACAATTTAAACCCAGACATATCAGATTATATCGCAGTAAATAAACAGTACGGCAGTCGATACGGTAATTTTTTAATAGCATAGTCCGAGGGCAAACGCAAAAAAACTCGTTTGCCCTATCGACACTCATCCATACACATCTGCACAACCAGATATTATGCAGACGTGTCGCCCCCTCCTTTTCGCTATCCCCCCGATGGGCCACCGGAAACTCAGAAACCACACGAAACGCGACAGCATAGCTGCCACTAGACGCCGGTGTTTTGTGAGCGAGAGGTACCACCCCGGGCTGCATAGCAGCAGCAGCATGGCACTACCTCTTACAATTAATTGTTTAGGGTAATTGTTTTCGAACATTTTTTGTAGGTACTCAGCAATATGTCTATACATCGATTATACAGATAAATAAAATTGGAGTGTCTGTTTGTAATATTTAAAAAACAGCTTTATTAAATGCATATCCATGGTACATATATACCAAAATAAACTTTTTTACAATTTTTGTCTGTCTATCTGTCTGTTTGTTCCGGCTAATCTCTGAGCGGCTGGGCCGATTTTGATGGGACTTTCACTGGCAGATAGCTGATGATATAAGGAGTAACTTAGGCTATAAAAATTATCATCAAAATTACTCTCATCAAGCTGTCATCATAATACATTTATTACACATGCTATTCTAGTTTCTTAAAGGTCTCATATTCTTCTAAATGTTTATTATGTAGGAAAGTCAACTGAGTTCCCTTCACTTACTGAAGACACGCACCAAGAAGACAGAACCGAGTGCTTGGGTACTATACAGGCAGTTCACGATTTGGTGGCGGAGTATGAGGGGCTATCTAATGAGGACAAGGTATGATATATATATATATGATCTAGCTCCTATTGAAAAATTACTTCTATTTACTACACCTACTACCTACTTCTTTTTAAAAAAAGTATCTAAGATACACAAAAAAGTATCTCATATAAAACTCAAAACGGATACATGTATCCGTTTTGAGTTTTATATGAGATACTTTTTTTTTGTTTTGCATGAAAACACTCGTAAAATATAGAAATATCTACATTTTATTCGTTTTAATAAAATTTAAATATTTCTGGAGTCTGGACTGTTCTAGAACGACAAATTCAAATGTCCCGCGACTCGGCTCAAGGGTAATCGGTGCGGGGGTGAGGCAGGGTGAACCGTGCTTATGGGAGCGTTCATATACATAACATTATATTAAAATGCGTTCACGTATTATTGTGTGTAATGCAAGCTTGTACCTTCTCGGTACTCAATTAGGCCAGTGATCATTTCCCTGTTCCGAAATTCTTGTCCCATACTGAATGAATCCCATATTTTCTTTCGTTTTCTACATTTCATGCGCAATAAAAACGATAAGATAGGGATATAGGCTCTGGCGTGATCCGACTCATGTGCCGAAATCCAAAGCCGAATTACAGTGTTCGCTGTTTAACGACAGCTTCAAGTAAGATCGAGGCCAGTTAGGACCGCCTAGATTGTTTAAGGGTTTGAGGTGTATGATGGCAACAAAGTAATTGTCTTTTAATTTATTAAATACGTGTTTCAGAGTAAAATGTCTGGTGTGAAGGAGTACCTGGAACGTCAGTTGGCGTATTTGAACAAGATTGCGGGTTACGATGATGATGTTAGTTATTTTGGTAAAACTCGAAATCAGGCGAGGAGGCTTTAATCCATCCTTCGCCTACGGCCCAGTTGACAATTGTCACACATTAAGGAAGTTTGCTTCTTAATCCTTTGCGTGGTAACCCTGAATGGTTTTATATGATGTTTTCTTTTACTAGTAAATAAGCAATTTTTATAATGAGATAATATGTCCGTGAAAATGTAGAACATTTCACATTCCAAGCTCAAACCCAACCCTCTTACTTCGAGATCGAACGTATACCAACTACAGTCGTCGCTCATAATAAGATTTATTCTAGATTCACAAGTTATATAGAAAACGTGACATACGTTTTAAAAGGGAAACTAATCGAACCAAAGAAAAACCGAAACAAGTCAAGAAAAATTTAAAAAAAATTATGAGAGGCTTTGGAAAGAAACAAACCAAAACTGCAACAACTGCTTCTTTAAAGACCGCGAGTGAGGACACGAAAGGTATCAAGTTAGAGACTATAATGTATGTATTCATCATCATCGACCCTCTATATGTCCCACTGCACGAGTCTCCTCGAAATCAGGCGAGGAGGGTATTGGGCCGTTGTTCACAGATGCGCTGGCCCAATGCAGGGTGGTGAACTTCATACACCTTCAAAGACTTTTAATCTCATCAGGCATGCAGGTTTCCTCACGATGTTTCCTTGACCGGTGAGCAAGCGATGGTCTCATGTTCAGGTGCACGAAAAAATTTAGAAAAACCCCGTTCATGGTACCGGTCAGGATTGAACCCAGATACCGCCACAAAGAGGCCGAGCCCATACATACTAGTCCATTGTCACTCACAATAGGTATATTATATTACTTATACAAAATTCAGTAAAAAATTATAAATTTGTTAAAAAATGTAAAATGATAAAAACTATTTTCTATATTATTTTTGACATCACGTCAACCTAGTCTCGTAGTCTCTCGTAGTACTTGTACAAATAAAATAATAATGTCCAACACTGTATTTACCAAAAAAAGTCCTAGCTGTATTCGAATCTGGGACATCCAATAATTTGAGCGACACATAAAGTAATATTTATCACGACACCTTCGATGTTCAAAGTTAATCTATGCAGATATAATTAAGCTAAAATAAATGTTTGTTTGCGAGTTGATCACTGGAACTAGCAAATAGCAATCCCATTAAAAATATTTTTTTGTGTTGAAGTTGAATAGCATAATTATAGCTTTTTATGTCTTGGAGAACCATTTATTTTTATGTTGATGTTATAAAACGTACGAACAGTGTTTTAATCTTTATTTATTTAATACAGCAAAGATATCCGAACAAAAACCGCAATCAAGGATCAAATTACAAAGAAATCTCAACGACGTTTACTACAGAGCATTGGAAGAAGCTAAGAAGGCAACGGCTCAAGCCTCATCTAAAACTACAATAAAATAAGCTTTATAAGACGTGTAGCATATGTTTAGGATTGATATTAATATGTTAGTAATTTTGATTTGTATTTTTAATATAAAGTGTAATTTTTGTCATTAAATATATATTTTAGAATTTATTTCATTTGAACGTGTATCTATTAAAGAACCCAAGTTATATAAGAATAATTAGTACACTATACTAAAGGTAAACGTAACCCACCCCACCATTGTTCAGGCCTTGTCGTGGCGGTGGTGCTCAGTAGCCTGGGGTGAGCCGTTGCACCTTGTGCGAAGCGAATTGAGCCGAGGGGGCTCTTTGTACCCCTCTTATAAGAAGAGGGGACAAAAGAGCAGGGGGGCAAGGGGCGAGGATGGGAACCTTACTCCATTGTACTGACCCGACGTTGGTAAGGGTTGTTCTGTGGTGCGGGACAACCCCTCTGTGGAGGTGGCGTCGGTCCCTTGGGGGACTGTCTAGCCGTCGAGGTGGCCTGTTTGCTCATTAGATCCGGGGCACCTCACCATAGGCAGCATTGGTGGCACTCACCGGGTTTTAGTGGGTAGAGCTAGAGGTCCACTTACCAGCTTTCGGGCGCAGCGAGTCCCACATATCTACCCGCGTGGGGAGACTCACTCCCCCGCGGGATGCCTGCGAGCATTTCCTGGCGTTAAAGGAAAAAAAACCTAACCCAAGACGTACGTGTTGAACAAATCCGATGAAACCTCGCACACCTTTTTTTCGGGGTGTAAAATCTTCATAGACTAACCCTCCGCTTTGGCAGAACGGAGGGGGTGTGCAGGATTTTAACCTGCTAAAAGCACCCCGGTGTTCTTCGTCTGACCTATAAGCGGGGTTCGGGGTACTCACTCTTGCATTCACCAGATACCCCGCCTCCAGTCCTGACCTGTCGGTAGCAGATCCCTTCCTAGTTGGTATCATAACTACCTACCGACCCCCACGGAACTACCCTTTTTTCATTTTTTTTCTTTTGCGCCGGATAATGATCTTAGGCATCCTTCGGCGGAAGGGAGACTACCCAGGCGGATATGTGGAATTTGCTGCACCCGAAAGATGGTAAGGTGGACGCAGATCTACCCACTAAAACCCGGTTGTCTACTACTAAAAATCACTACAAAGGCGGCTTTGGTGGCCAAAGCCGCCTTTGTAGTGATTCCCCAGATCTGTTGAATAACAGGCAGAAATCTAAATAATAAGACAATATTTATATTTCTGTGGTAACAGGGCACCTTGATGTCTAGTCAGTCCCAAGGTGCTGGCTTCACCTTAGGCTACTGAGCCTCACCGCCACGACAAGGCTTGAAACATAGTGGGGGCGACGGACTGCCCTACATCCGACGCCTACAGGCCAACTACTACGAAAAATAAATTGTTCAGTTTACCTGTCTTGATTAAAATGAAAAAGCTTTTTCTCGAAACTTGAACGAAAACAACAGATGTTTATTTAAGTGAGTTGACTATTTCAGTTACAGAAAAGTATTCAATTAACAAATAATATCAAAAATGAACAAGCCAGACAGAAGTTATTAAATACGCGTGCACTTTACGATCTCAGAGTAGACGGCTGAAATATTTACCAGTTTATGGCACGGAGAGCCGAATGAACTGAAAACTGAACTGAAAAAGCAACCATAATATTCATCATTTCTATCTCATTTTTTCTATTATATGATCTTCTTTATACAAAAAAAAAAGGACATCAAATAATTGCTAAAATTATAAATCAAATCATCAAACAATAATTGCTAAAATTATAAATCAAGTCGTCAAATGATTACTAAAATTATAAATCAAATCATCAAACAATAATTGCTAAAATTATAAATCAAGTCATCAAATGATTACTAAAATTATAAATCAAATCATCAAACAATAATTGCTAAAATTATAAATCAAGTCATCAAATGATTACTAAAATTATAAATCAAATCATCAAACAATAATTGCTAAAATTATAAATCAAGTCATCAAATGATTACTAAAATTATAAATCAAATCATCAAAATATAATTGCTAAAATTATAAATCAAGTCATCAAATGATTACTAAAATTATAAATCAAATCATCAAACAATAATTGCTAAAATTATAAATCAAGTCATCAAATGATTACTAAAATTATAAATCAAATCATCAAAATATAATTGCTAAAATTATACCTAAATCAAATCGTCAAATAATAATTGGTAAACAAATCGCGATAAAATCCGTAAAAATTGTTTTATTATAATGAATGAAATTCGCGTAAACATTAGAAAACAATATTATAAATCAAATCATTAAATAATAATTGCTAAAATTATAATTCAAATAATAATTGCTAAAATTATAAATCAAATTATATAATAATAATTGCTAAAATTATAAATCAAATCATCAAATATAATTGTTAGAATTTTTTGAAAGAGCGCCCCTATGTCCAGCAGTGAACGGTGAAAGTTTGATAGTGGTTATGAATTATGATGAATGATTGAATTTTTGTAGTTGATCTTCGAAACTACTTATTCGACTTAAAAAGGTACCTACCTACTACCTACCTACTATTGGGGATTCTCAGACCTCTATCTGATTTTTCATGAATAATCATTTATGTATTGTCCTTATTTCGAAATCCTGGTTTTTTTATGAGTTAAGGCGAAGTATATACCTGCTTCAAAATATTTGTGTAAAAGTTACTTATGAGATGACGGTAAGATGTACCTTAAGTTATGCAACATCATACGTTCAATATTTGCAGCGAAAATATTTTTGGTCCCCTCCATTTGAAATAACATATATATTATTAATGTGCTTTTCGACCTAAGTGTGCACGGCATCAAGTTTAAATATATATCGCGAGTGTACGTGAGCACTCATTATTGGGTACAGGATGTGGCTTTTTGTACTCATTCGATATTATATTATGTAACTTGAGGCCCGAACAGTTGTCAGAGACACCAGTGCCATCTATTTAAAACTATCATGTCTTCTAAGTTGAACCAAACTAGTGTGCAAAATTTCATTAAAATCTGTTCAGTAATAACATTACAACAGTAAAAGTAGAAGGTGACATCACATGAACATAAAAATAAATAGGTACTTAACGTTTTTAAGATTTTTTTTCTTAGCTAGTGTTTTTTGGCCTAAAGTAAACCTGTGCGGCTTAGAGTAAATTGTCTTATACGTCAAAAAATTACAGTCATTGAATATTTCGGAATAATGCAGATACAATTTCAAGGCTCCTCTTCGGTTGAAAATTGTACAGCAATAAAAAAAATAGAAGTAAGTTATACGAACAAATCTGGACGGTCTTCACCCTATTCGGTAGTAACGATGTAAAATTAATTAAAGTCTAACAATAATAAATAAATACAAAAAGGGCAAGGACCAAAGAGTTCGTGGCGTTGTAAAGTTATTAAAAAAATCAAATAAGCTAAAGATTTAGAAATTTCACCACAATTTCTTTTGCAGTCTGCAAATTATTAAGCTTAAAATATTTAAGATCGCTTAGGTATATTATATAGCTTTCTAAAGGTCATTATTCTTGTATTTACATTTATGAAGCACTCTGTATAAAGTACCAGACGACAGTATCGAAAGTAACCGGGAATGCTTACGGTATACAGAGTGCTGTATTTTGTACGAAAATTATTGTATTGCTCATACTAGTGTTGGGATGTACATACATATTATCATCGATAATACTGTAATTACTGGCACCGAGACTTATCATCTTTCATTTTCGGATAGGCAACCCATGAATTAGGTAGTCAGGGCTACTCCCAAATGGCCTTTTATGATCATGAGGAACGCTGACCTCTTACCATCGCAAGTCTGCCAGATGCCTATTCTATTAAATAATGTAACAATAACTATTTCCTTTATATTAATTTATTTCAAGTTCATATCATTCAATAGTATCAATTTTACTAGTTTATACGTTATTATTCTATCGTGCTATATTATTGGTTTTTTAAGCGGTGTCTTAATATAATAATTTGTCCCATGTGATTCCTATATAACTTTGTTGTCTTACTTATAAGTAATTAAGATATGAGACTTTTCGTGGTATATGTATATCAGTTTTAAAAAAGGATGTATATATATATATCGAAATTATTTAAAGATTTTCTCTATTTTAAATTTCATAGTAATATAATATACTAAAATATACATATTTTATATTCTAAATAAGACACTTGATTTTTACAAATACCATGTAAGCAACATTTCAACAAAACGTAACATCACTACCATTTCTCGGGTAAGTGCAGTCTCGACATCATAATTTCGATAATGTACAGCACTAATTATCGTCGCGTAGCTTTCTATCGATAATGCATTTACATCCGTACCTCACTTCAGCGTAAGATACAGGTTATGGAGTATTATGTTTTAATTTATGTATTCTTAAGTCGTTTTCATGTAATTGTTTTTCTTGAACAATAACTTTAAATATATGTTTCTTTCCTTAAGTGTAATAATCAAACTTATTCGGCTCCCGACTCCCGAGTCTCGGGAGGTGTATATGTAAATACGGTTGAGTGTATGTCGGGCAATGACTTAACTAATTTCATTTTTTTTGGGCAAGACAACTAGTTCGATTTGATTTCCATAATATTATGAACCTTAATATGAAACTATATATTCCATAAGACTGTCAGATGTTGGTATTCTAATACTTAAAAACACTTTCATTGGAAAAAACATACTTTTTAACTGACTTAAAACAAAAGGATTTCTTTTTTTTATGTGACTAGGAGGCAACCGAGCAGTCGGAACCTTATGGTGACTACCTACGCCCATAGATATCTTTTTTTTTTTTTCTTTAACGCTGGGAAATGCTCTGAGGCATCCCGCTTTGAGCGAGAGGTACCACCCCGGTCGTGCCGGCCCAATTCGGCTACATAGCAGCATGGCACTTACCTCTTGAAAAATTTCTTGTTGACGTGATAACGTCTTGTAAATCGATCGATCATTGTCACGTTCCACTTGAGCCGAGCGTGCAAGCGAGAGAGAGCCACGATCTGTCTAAGCTTCGGCTTGTGACGTATTATGACGTTTTCACTTAAAATATTCGTTCATAAACCGGCTTTACAGACAACGGGTAGGTTTTTTGTATGTTTGTGACACGATTTCTTCGTTTATTATGCATGGATTTCAATGATTTTTAACAATAGGACTCAAAAGGTAGAAATAAATAGTAAAAGATCCTCCGGGACTAAAATAAAGAAAGGGGTCCCACAGGGGTCCATTCTAGGTCCATTTCTTTTTCTAGTTTATATTAATGATTTACCTTACTTAGTTAAAGATAATCAAGAGGTAGTGTTATTTGCTGATGATGATACTTCACTTATTTTTTAAATCAAACGACAAGAAACTAATTATGACGAGAAAACAACACACTATCGAGGATAGTATATTGGTTTAGCGTTAATGACTTGCTTTTAAATAGTAAAAAAACTAAACGTATAAAATTTTCCTTGCCAAATGTTAAGCAAATGCAAACCAATGTAGACAGTGAAAACTTGGAATTGGTGGACTCCACAGTTTTCCTAGAAATAACTCTAGATTTTAAGCTGCAGTGGGGTCCCCACATAGCTAAATTGGCGAATAGACTCAGTTCAGCAGCTTATGCAGTGAGAAAAATAAGACAGTTTACTTATGAAGATACAGCGCGAATAGTTTAATTTATCTACTTTCATAGCATCATGTCTTATGGAATACTTTTATTTGTATATATTTTATACTTGGGGAAATGCTGCCAACATAAACAACATTTATGTGCTGCAGAAGCGAGCTATTCGTGCAATTTACAAGTTGCCCCCCCATTTGTCTTTGAGAGAAAAATTTAAAGAAATAGGAATTCTGACTGTCGCCTCTCAATACATCTTAGAAAATTTACTGTATGTCCGGAAAAACATAAATGAATTTTGTAAGAAAAGTGATATTCATAGTAGGGATATACGCAATAAATACAGGTTAGATGCACAGGTTAGATGTACCAGTGATTAGACTATCAAAAGTAAGCAATTCTTTTAAAGGCAACTGTATAAGCTTTTACAATAGGATCCCAGAAAACGTTCAAAAGTTATCCATTAGCTAACTATATATATATATATATATATATATATATATATATATATATAACATACATAAAGTAAGATTTCATGGAAGATACTACAACCTGGGAATAAGCGTTCCTCCCAGGCATTTCAGGATAAGATGTTAAAGTTGTTATAGAATACATATTATTATTTTAAAAGATTAGTTCCACTGAGTTCGCCGGTTCTTCTCAGTGGGCTTGCCTTGGAACCGGTGGTAGATTCAATTGACGTTCAAAAATATACTGTATTAGTACTATTTTGAATAAAAAAAATGATTATGATTTTGATTTTTTGATCTTATTTTTTTCTTCATATTACAATATGAAGAAAAAAATAGTGCATACGATGATTTGGATGATGTCTTCTGCAAGATTTGTTAAGATTGTTCATCATCGTCAGCTTACTGTCTGTCTGTCTATGTGGCTATCTCCATTCTACTTATATTTTTCACTAAACAGTAGGGCAATACAAGCAGTGTAATTACTGGCACATAGATTTAATATCTTAGCTCTCAGACACATATGAATAAGTTGCCTTGGCCAGTCCCGCATGAACACCTTTATGTTAATAGGCGACGTTGACCACCACCACGTGCCTCGTCTGTTCGTCTGCTTGTACAACTTACAAAAACTCACACCATCAGTTACTCAGTACACTGCGAGCACTGACATTGTTTTATCTATATCCGAATCAATAAAAATATGTTAGTATGAACCTAGGGTCCCGGGGAGGGACTATCAATTGCACCTCGCCCCCTCCCGACGTCACGGGAGGTTTATGTTACGAGGGATACTTATAAATATTAAACACATTGACCCGCACGCACCAATGACAAGTGTTGACGGTTGTTCCATTCGGACACGTGATTCTATTACGGGGTAGAAACAAGTGCATTTTGCATAAAAAATCACTGATAAATAAATTAAAAAAACCCTATATTCATCATCATCAGCCCCTATCCTGAACTGCTGAACATAGGCCTCCCTCAATGAACGCCAAGACGGCCGATCCCTTGCTACTCGCATTCAACAAGGACCGGCCACTGCACGGAGATCGTCTTCCTACCTGGTTAATGGCCGACCAACACTAGGTCTACCTATACGTGTCCTCCACTCTTTTAATGTATAATTAAATTAATTTTAATGGTTTAGTATAATGAGCAAAATTTACATAAACGCTAGAAAACAATATAATATATATGGTGGTACGATATTGTATTTTAAGAACATCAGTTGTATGAATGTGTGGTGGGTCAATTTCGTATAATCACTACATAGTATAAAACAAAGTCGCTTTCTCTGTCCCTATGTCCCTTTGTATGTTTAAAACTACACAACGGATTTTGATGCGGTTTTTTTAAATAGATAGAATGATTCAAGAGGATGGTTTATGTGTGTAATATAAATAATAATATAGTAGATAAACACTGATAATTGTAGAATCAATCCGTGTACGGCTGTACATCTAAGTTAATGCGGGGGAAGTTGCGGGCAACAGCTAGTATATTATAAGACCTAAAATTGATCAACTTTGAATTTAAAATTGCATCTGATTTATGGTAGACATTAAATGGAACTTAATATGTCCTATACAATCGTATTATCAAATATATTATTTTACAGAAAAAGGAAATTCCTGAATCAACTAAGGTTGAAACTAAATTTTATTTCTTCGCTTTTAAATCTTTAAGTATATTCTTCATCACGGACTCCATGATACCGAACAAAATATTAGTTTAAAATAATATATTTAGACATTCGTAAGTAGGTAGGTAATTAGAACGAATATAGCACCAAAAAAACTTTTCATGACATGGGAAATGGTTATTAATTATCAAACCAAAAAATTCTGTTTATTGTAATCAATAGCTATTAAAATAATACACCCCTGTAGCTATTCGTCCTCAGATAGCTATTGCGGTTCAAATTTTGCAACTCCAAAAATCTTACAATTGGACCGAGGACCTTACACGCACCCCAATCTGTTTTCCTTTTAGGCCTTTCACGAACTCTTGGCGAGCTTCTTCTTGCAGCACTGAAATTAGTACGCAAATATGATTATTACAGTACAAATATGATTTTAAAACAGCGCAAATTATCATCACCGTTTGCAAAAGTGTATAAAATTGTCAATTTTCCATTACTACGTGTGTCTATATAAAATTAAAAAAGAGATTTTAAAGCCGTCCCCTCAACTCTATCAACCTAATCTTTAAGACCTTTGTAAGAGGAGAGCCATGCTGCTTTGCAGTCGAATTGGGCCGGCACGACCGGGACATCTCGCTCACATAAAATCTGCGTCAAGCGACAGCTATGCATAAAAACCGCACAAACCGCGACTTGCGGTTTGTGCGTTTCCGGTGGCCCATTGGAAAGGGGGGAGGAGGGCAACGCATCTGGATAACTTTTGGTTGTGCGGATGTGTATGGGCATCGATAGTTACCGAAAGGCCTTGCTCGTTTGCTCGAATCAGCTAACTAAATCAAGAACTATAAGCATACAAAAAAAAAGATTCCGACAAATTGATAACCTTTTTGAAGTCGGTTAAAAAGTGAACTTTATGGATCCATAACCTGAGCTGATGGTATTTTTCTTTCTGTTATAACAAGGCCATGCTCGTTTATGTATAGGAAGGTCAAGGTAATCTTTCTGCACTACTCATCATATATTGCTCTTTCTTTAGACTGGCTCAATATCTGGTCCTAAAAAGTCCAAAGTGTATTGATCTAACATATCTTTTAGACAGATAATCTAATGAAACAAAATGGCCCCCTTTAAAGGTATTACGTGGAATAGATAGCAACTATAAAGATACTTTTAAAGTTTACCCTTATTTACTTCCGTACATGGTATATAGTATATAAGTTGCACACGTAATGGACACGCCCACGCGGTTGGGCGGGGCTTCCAGTGGGCGTGTCTTTTACGGAGGATGCACGAAAAATGGAATGTAGAGCGTAAAAATGTATCGTTTTCTGATATTTGAGATGAAGTATTTCATGCGTTGATAGTCCGTTTTAATCCTGAGATAACCTATAAAGTATTTAAAATATCTATAATATGAAAATATAAAAAACCGCCATAAAATCTGTAAAAAATATTTATTTATAAAAAGAAGTGGTTGTTATGGATGGTTCATCCGGTCACGATTACTTTGACTTGATTATTTTGTTAAAAGTCCATTATAATCAGCCTGTATCATTTCTAAACAAAATTCCTAATAAAACTATTTAAAACAGCCCAAATATAGAGCTCAAAAAGTATTATAACTTTTGGAGATCGATATTTAAAGAACTGCAAATAAGCCGTTTTACACTATTTTTAACCGACTTCAAAAAGGAGGAGGTTATCAATTCGTTGGAACCTTTTTTATGTATGTTCCCCGATTTCTCGAAAATGGCTGGACCGATTAGAAAAAATCTTTTTTGTTTAAATAGGTATACTTCCCAAATGGTCCCACGATAAAGAAACCAGGATCTGATGATGGCATACCAAAGAAATCGAGGGTACCTACTTTCGAAAATCGTAGAGGCGTTTCGCATTTTTTAAGTATTTTAAAGCACTACAATTTAATGAAGGTCTAGTCGACCTGATGCTGGAGCCCGAAGACAGTCGAGGGAACGCCTCAATGATTTACATCAATAACCTTGTGTTTGGACTTGATTACATTGTGTTGTGGCTGTCAATTGGGGTCTGATGACTAAGTCGAAGGACTCAACAGTTTACAGTAGCTACTCTGTGTTTGAACTTAATTTATATTGATGAGAACTTTGCACCCATATGGGTTATAAGTGCCATTACAGGTCTGATGATGGGGACCACAGACAGTCCCTCGACTGTCGACAGCTGTAAATTATCGAGAAGTTCCCTCGAACTTCTCGATAATTTACAGCTTTTGTATAGCTTACTTTATATTACGACTCAATATACCAATGTTAGTCGATCTAAAATGAACAAAGAACAACTGTACAGGATGAATTAGAAGCGAAGAATTTTCTATTTCGAAGTCATCGTAATATCCATTCTTTTTTTTTTTCTTTAACGCCGGGAAATGCTCTGAGGCACCCCGCGGGGGAGTGGGTCTCCCCACGCGGGTATGTGTGACTCGCTGCGCCCGACAGCTGGTAAATGGACGCAGCTCTACCCACTAAAACCCGGCGAGTGCTACCAATGCCGCCTTTGGTGAGGTGCCCCGGATCTAATAAACAAACAGGGCACCTCGACGGCTAGTTAGTCCCCCAAGGGACCGCCTCCACCTCCACAGAGGGGTTGTCCCGCAACACAGAACAAACCCTCCCAACGTTGGGACAGTACAATGGGGTAAGGTTCCCATCCTCGCCCCTTTCCCCCTGCTCTTTTGTCCCCTCTTCTTATAATAGGAGTACAAAGAGCCCCCTCGGCTCAATTAGCTTCGCACAAGGTGCAACGGCTCACCCCAGGCTACTGAGCATCACCGCCACGACAAGGCCTGAACCATGGTGGGGTGGGTTACGTTTACCTTTAGTATAGTGTACTAATTATTCTTATATAACTTGGGTTCTTTAATAGATACATGTTCAAATGAAATAAATTCTAAAATATATATTTAATGACAAAAATTACACTTTATATTAAAAATACAAATCAAAATTACTAACATATTAATATAAATCCTAAACATATGCTACACGTCTTATATAGCTTATTTTATTGTAGTTTTAGATGAGGCTTGAGTACCTACATACGTACCTACATAATGGAATTCTTTAATAAATGTTATCAAATCTGCCGTGATTGCTTTCAATTATTACATGTATTATAAATTCCTATTTTTTTTTTTACATTGATTATATACATAACGAAGAAAAGGCATCAATTCTGATTTAAGCCTTTTCTTCGTTCGTCTCATTAAAACGGCCCTTACACAAGCAGCGCGTTTAATAGTTATACCCATATTTCAGACAAATAAAATCAGTTATCGAATTTTGGAATCACTAAAAATTAAGACAATTTTTTTAAACAAAATTAAAACCGACTTCAAAAATAAAAATAAAAACTAAAAAGTAATAAAACAATGGCGTGTCCTTGATTTTTGTGTCTTGTTGTAGACATAATCATCTTGTACTTCTACTAATGTACAATTTTTGCGTTTACCACGTCATTATTGTTACCCTTGGAGTCGGTGTCAGCTAAGTAAGATAGGTAGAGCAACAAGTTGGTACATAATTGACTAAATCATACACACTACAATACGACCATGTATTAATACTAAAAAAAAAGCCGCTTTGTTTCAACAAATTCCACTTCTAGTTAAAATCACTGGCAACAATATAAAACATGTACTTTAAATTTCTAAAAATATTTTATCGTTGTCCTTCATGTTCCTAAAAAGCTAGACTTTAACAAACCAAAAATGCCACATCCATCTAAAGTACATTATTGCTATCTCCAAGTGGGCGTGCACAGAAGAGATGCCGTGAGGCGTTATGGGAAAATCAATATCGTCCAGACCTCAGACTCACCGTTTATGAATATTTCACAAACTGCACATGAGTTTTATTTAATGCCTAGATTTTTCAGGTGAAACTACTACTAGTAAATCGGACTGGCCAATCCAGAAAATGCAGGATGCAGAATATGATAAATAAATAAATATCATTCAACATTCACACCACATTAACCTAGCCCCGTGGTAAAGAACTTGTTACCATTTCTTTTTAATGTCATAAGGGGGCAAACGAGTAATCGGTGCTTTATGATACCGACGCCCATACACATCCGCACAACCAAAGGTTATGCAGATGCGTTGCCCTCCTTTTCCCTATCTCCCCAATAGGCCACCGGAAACTCACAAACCACACGAGACGCGACATCATAGCTGTCACTTGACGCCGGTGTTATGTGAGAGAGAGGTACCGCCCCGGTCGTGTCGGCCCAGTTCGTCTGCAATGCACTCTTACCATGTTCAACTATTCTATTTCGTGGAGCTCCATATTTTGTTATCGTATACTAGTGCCATGTTCGAGACTGAATAAAAAAGTTTGCGCGAATTTCACTCGTTATAATGAAACAATTTTTACGGATTTTATCGCGGTTTATTAAGATTTTTACAAGCCCGACGTTTCGGATACTTTACAGCAACCATGGGAGTAAAAATCTTAATAAACCGCGATAAAATCCGTAAAAATTGTTTCATTATAATAAAATTATCAAGTCAAAATAAATGTGTGTTTTTTTTTTTTTGGTTTTTTGGTTTTTACTTCGCCAATAAGGTAGCTCAATACGGGAAGAGAAGTTCACACACTTACATATAGATTTTCAATTTATGTATGCGAAAAATTTAGGATAGAAGACACACCTACACTGAACCAATGTGAGCATATTCAACTTTGATGCCGTCTTAATTTAAACTATCGAAAAATATTGGAAAATAAAAAGATCTTCAAGAAAATATCTCACTCATATTTCAAATGTCGGAAACACACCTACAAACCCTTTGGTACTGTCACTGTCGATGGTCACTTACCGGTAGATGAAACGACTGTCCGTTTGTTCCCACTTCTGTAGAAAGAACCCTAAGTTTTTGAACTGAAGAAAAGTTCGTTTATAAGATCATGTTAAAGCCTATTTATTTATTTACCGAAAATTCTTGATTCGCTCTTTCCATCTTCTTCCAAAATCTCCTATAATATTGAAGGACGCGACATGCACTCTGCGGATAGACGTCTCTCACAAACGATCTGGTGCATAGATATAATATTATACTGTGTATATTATAAGTGTATGATCTAGTGTATTTACTTGTTCGTTATTATACGCAATAAAATTTAATACATACTTTATACATAATATATTGAAAAAAATTTATACTTTGTACATAGAGCTAAGATCCAAAACGTACAAACATTTAAGTAATCATGAATACAATAAAGAGTTAAATAACTTGGCTCGTTAATAAATGTATCCGTCAAGATCATGCGATAAAGGATAGTTTAAAAAACACGTGGCAATGGTTATTGAGTGTAAAGTCATTTGTCGTGAATACATTTCAATTCATTAACAATAAATTCTTATTTTCTAGATGTTACAATTAAAATTGTTGTGGTGTAATGGCTGCACTCTAACCTATCAAGATGGACAACATACAAATACTTTTCATTACATATTGTTTTCTAATGTTTGCGCGAATTTCACTCATTATAATGAAACAATTTTTACGGATTTTATCGCGGTTTATTAAGATTTTTACAAGCCCGACGTTTCGGATACTTTACAGCAACCATGGTCACGGGAGGACTGAGGTGACAGATGTCCTAATGTTACAAAGTTATTCGAAACTACCCTATGATACATCATTATTTTAATAAGTCCTCTCTACGCAGAAAGTGCTAACTGCATCTTTAATCTGTGGCATATTATGCTTGGTTTTTGATTTAATTATTTTAATAATGGGATCCCAAGCAGGTGGTAAGAGCCAGCCATCTTCTCTATTGAAATTTGGATGTTTTTTAATTTCAATAGCCTCGCGGATCATCCTTGGTTGGAATCGGTGTTCTTTTGCGAGTATCTGTGGTTCGCGAGTTTTATGCAATCTTCCACCGGTAAGCATGTAAAGAGTGATTGCACATCAAAACTAACCATAGTTTCATTGTTGCTGAGATGTAGGTGTTTGATCTCATTAACAAAGTGGTATGAATCCCGTGTATGTGCTCTGGTTTGTCCACGCAGCGGCGAAAGTACATGGGCAACATGTTTAGCCAGTCTGTAGGTTGGTGAGTCGATCTGGCTTACAATTGGACGTAGTGGAGCATTAGCCTTGTGTATTTTTGGCAGCCCATACAGTTTAGGTGGCTTTGGACAAGAAGGAATCAATGATTTGACGTCTAGATTCAATGAACTGGAGTGCTTCTTTATAAGGTCACTGGTGATTTTCAAGACCTTGTTAGTTGGATCGGCTTTGAGATCCGTGTAAGTGCTTTCATCCAATAATAGTTGTTGAATTTTATCATTGTAATCTGACGTGTCCATCACAACCGTTGCATTACCTTTATCCGCACGAAGAACCGTTAATTCTCGTCTGTTGCGTAGGTTTATTAACGCTTTGTATTGTTCGCGAGGAAGATTTAGTTTCGGCACAGAACTTCGTAAAAATCTTAATAAACCGCGATAAAATCCGTAAAAATTGTTTCATTTTCATTACATTACAATTGTCTGACCATTACAGTACAAATGCAATTACATCAACGTCAGGGTGTGCAAAAAACTAAAAATTAATCACAACAGTAAAAGCTCATTTGTATGCTAACTGTACTCGCACTGTAAAAATATTTAAACCATTTCAATTTGGAGTAGCGACTAGTTTACGATGTCTGCGCTTACAATATTAATGGTGTAAGCTTTTTCCAGTTCGTCTTGTATTGTTCTCGGAGTATTGACTGACAGAAATATATTATTTTAGTAGTATTTACTTTCTAATCCGTGTTTACACCTTAACATAAATTTTTAAAACTCTTTACAACGAGATATTTACAATACACTATTTATTAGTTACTTAATATTGGGATAGTTTTTTGGCTCTTTCATGGCTTCCTTTGCGTACACTTTAATATTATTTTCATTATTAAAAGCTACTAGGAATATATGCTGTAGAAAATAACAAACTCTTAATTTTTAGAACTCTTAAGTTATAGAATGTTTCAGTTGAAAAAAATCAATATCAACCTTTATCCCTCTATTTCTGTACATGATGATGATGATTTGTCCGACCGGCTTCGACCACTTAAGACTCCTAGCATGGATTTTGGCGCTGATTCAGAGTCAAGTAACGGAAGCGGTCAGATGCGCAGGATATACTAAGGTGCACAAGAGTACGGCGAGACACAGGTGCACATACTCGTCCTTGTCCTTCTGAACCCAATGGAACGGAAACCGTTACAACTGGAGAAAGGTTCAGACAGATGGAACAGTATACAGGTGAGAGTTACAAGGGGTCAGGTACTTTCTCACTCCTTTAATCGCCCCTTACGATACCCACGGGAAGAACTGGGGTGGTGCTATTGTACTCTACTGGCACCACACCACCACACGGCCGATTATAATATGTATATTTCTGTACATAGTCATTCAATGAACGCTAAGACGCCAGATTCCACGAACATTGTCGCGAATTTCACTCAATATATTCAAACAATTTACGTGAGGTGTGTGTATGTATGTGTGTGAGTGTGTATAAAAGTTATTACTAATGTAAGTAAATTACAACTAATGTAAAAAAGTTATTACTATAACTACATTTACACCAACATCAAAATTAAGTGTGCACGCAAATGTTGGGGTGAAAAAATAAGACGTTTAGCCGATGTCAAACGCAACAAGTAGTATACCATCTGCGCGGGGAGGGTGTGTCTGTTTGTCTGTGTCTGTATTATCCGTTATACCCTCATTTGAATAACCACCCCGATTTCGTAACACGCTTTGTGTGGATACACTTTTGACTTTATTATTCCTTTACCCGACTGCGCTAGGATAGTTATGTTTTGTATGTATGGATATTTTTATGTTTGTATGTATGTAATTAAGTATATAACTTTGGCATACTCTGCAACCCGAACGGCTATATAGATTTTAGTAGGCAGGTATACAAGCAATGGCAGTTACATAAAATGTTTGAAGTGAAACTTCTTTGCGCGCATGAGGGAAAATTTTACGGATGAAACGTCACGAAAATGTGGAACGTTTTTATCCAAGAAGAGGGAGAAAGGCGAACGTAGCATGAAGCACATAGCCATGGAGTGAGAGAAGGGAGCAAGCGAGTTAGAAAGATCGAAAGAGAGAGAGAGTGTAAGATAGAGTGAACGTCGCATCGCAAGCTTTAAAATAATATAAATATAAACGAGATTTAAAAATCAGTTTACCAAATAAGTTTCACTTTTGACGTGTGTACTTTGTAAGCACGCACTTTTTTCATCAGATCAGTACCTCTACCATGAGTTTTGTTACAAGCGTAAATGACACAACTATAGTAGTTACGTAAAACGCAACACGAATAGAAAACTATATCATACCTTACCATAATAATACTGTATATATATAAATAAGATATATATATATATATATATATATATATATATATTTATATCCGTCAGAGAACTAAGGTAACCGCTATCACGCAAAGAATCAGCTCGTTGAAGTGGCAGTGGGCTGGTCACACACTCAGAAGAACGGATGGCCGATGGGGCAATAAGGTTCTAGAGTGGTGGCCACGTTTAGGTAGACGAAGTGTTGGTCGGCCATTGACCAGGTGGGAAGACGATCTCCGTGCGGTGGCCGGTCCGTGTTGGATGCGAGCGGCAAGGGATCGGCCATCTTGGCGTTCATTGAGGGAGGCCTATGTTCAGCAGTGGACGGATAGAGGCTGATGATGATGATGATGATATATAAATAAATATATTTTTAATTTAATGTTAGTAGAAACGAAAAGGAAGGTTACATAAAAAACTTACATAAAACAGATCAATAAAATGTACTTATAAAAACTATCGGTTTAAATTACAGCCCTTTATTTAATTTACAAAGCGCAATATTATGATATTTTAATAATTATTTTCCATAATATTTTCAGCATACTAACATTATTTTGCACTTTAGCTTATCCATAACAGTCTTTTGCATCTTACAAGGCGCGCCAAGAAAATCTGTATAAAATACAAATTATTTATTTTCTTGTAAGAATTTAACATCGGATCAGGTTTATTTGTATGCAAATATTATCTGTCCCTTCACGTCCATGATATTTATCTTTGCGTATTTCTATTGTGAAATTAATATTCAGTTTGTTCCATGAAGTTCTAGAAATTTCTTCCTTGGCTCTTTAAATTGTTTCTCTTATGAAAGCTGCTAATAAGTTTAAGTTTGCTTTGATTTTAAGCTAGGTATTTATGTTTGTTTGTTTCCTTTATCGAGCACGTATCCGGAATAGAGTGGTAATGTTATGTGTTTTGAATGAAAACAAATTCCGTCAAATTTGTGCTGCGACGCTGTGCCTGTTCTGAGCTCTGATTGGCCGACTGATGGCCATATATGGATGATTTTCCGATGGTATGTACATTGTACATACATAATATCACTGATTGGTTTTACGTCAGTGAAATATCACTAACTAGTTCCGGAATTTTATGGCTTCACATTGGATGGTTTCGTTTATAAAAAATAAATAAGGTTTTGTTTACCTCAACTATTTCAATATGTCCCATTTTTTCGCTGGGAAATGCTCTGAGGCATCCCGCGGGGGAGTGGGTCTCCCCACGCGGGTATGTGGGAATTGCTGCGCCCGAAATTTGGTAAGTGGACGCAGCTCTATCTACTAAAACCCGGCGAGTGTCACCAACGCTGCCTTTGATGAGGTGCCCCGGATCTAATGAGCAAACAGGGCACCTCGACGGCTAGTTAGTCCCACAGGGGACCGACGCCACCTCCACAGAGGGATTGTCCCGCACCACAGAACAACCCCTCCCATCGTTGGGACAGTACAATGGGGTGAGGTTCCCATCCTCGTGCCCCTTGGCCCCTGCTCTTTTGTCCCCTCTTATTATAATAGGGAATAAAGGCTCGGCTCAATTAGCTTCGCCCAAGGTGCTGGGCTCCCACCCTAGGCTACTAAGCCCCACCGCCACGTCAAGGCCTGAACCATGGTTGGGATTAAAAAGTAGCCTATGTTACCGGGACCATCGATTTACATGTTATCATATTTTATCAGAATCGGAAAACGGCTTATGATACAACGTATAGTATACATGCTTCTATTAAAATAGTTATTCTTTCTTTCGGCCTTGTAGTCGGGTAACAAGTTTTTTAGCCTCGTAATTCTTGTTACTACTGGAGCTTTATTCTAAGATTTCATCAACCCCCACAATCCAACGAGTAATCTTATTAAGCTTATAATCAGCTTAAACTTATTTAACAATAAATTATACCTAAAGTAATAATAAGATAACATTACTTATTAACTCCAATTATTTCTAATTTAATCAAGCTTTTTAATAAGCTTTATAATTTATCACGCAATTGTGGATTGTTCATTGGAAATTTTGTTATTTTCCAGAAAAAGCCGAAGCCTTCTAAGATGAGCCAATTAGGGACGAGAAAGTCGTGATTATGACATCGTCAGCATCATCATTCTTTACATACATACAAATTATTAGAAAAGATTTAGTCCCACTGAGTTTGTTTCGCCGGTTCTTCTGAGTGGGCTTGCCTTAGAACCGGTGGTAGATTCAATTGACTTTCAAAAAATACTTTATTTAAGTACTATTTAGAATAAAAAAATATCCTTTTTTATTTTGATTCTTTCATTACTCACACTTAGGCCTCCTTTAATGAACGCTAAAACATCTGACCCCCACCACTTGTGTCCAACTAGGCAACCACCATCTTAGAAACGTAATCAATAGAAATTGTTTTCAAGAAATCTACAGGTGTATAATATATTTCTTCCTACCTTTTTTGGATAATACAAAATACTCAAAGATGGTAGATTTACCGATTATTATAAAACATTTTTATGGATTTATTTATTTATTTATTTTATTTTTTACAATTGGAATAGTTACAGGCTACAGATAGACTAGCATACACAATAAAATATAAATAGAAGAATCTTTTAGAACACTGGAGCCCTATTATAACTAGACACAACATTGAAAATTCGATTAATTTTAGTGCCTTACACAGTCAAAAAGAAAAACATATAAAAATACAAAATCAAATGAAATAAGTAATTAATTATAAGATTATAAAAAATAAGTAGAAATTAGATTATTATTTAAACTAGTAGGTATATGAAAAAAAAAAAGATTCTAAGTTAGTGATATAAAAGCTTAATTAACCGCTGCGTATTAAGATTTTAGGATTCCCGACGTTTCGAATACTTCACATAAACCATGGTTGCGTGAACATTAGAAATCAATAGGTTTACAAAAGTTGTCGTCATTTGGAAGAAATAAAAAAAAACTAAGTACGTTCTTGACTTTACGGAAAACCTGCATTGCGGTACAATGAAATAGTTTAAAGTTCGACAATATCAAATTTGAGTCATATCTGTTTATAATCTGAGTGGAAAAATGTATTTACAAATTGAAATGTCTCAAACAGTTGGTTGGATGATAGCCAAAAATACATCGACTATCAAATTCCATACTAATATAACTAACTAATATAAATACGAAATCTTTGTTTGTTACTTTGATACCGCTGATCTGATTGTGATAAAAGGTAAGAAGATAGTTTATATCCTGGAGAATAACATAGGAGGACTGGAGTCGTCCAGTATCCGTAATTCGTTAAATAAATAATTCCTATAAAATAACTATATATAAAAAACTTGAGTGATAGTTGATAAGTCATAGAGGCAGAACGTTGGCGTGATAGGTGATAAATAACACAACCTTCTGCTATGAGTAATTTATTATTACTGTTTTAAACTCACAATTATTACAATTTAAAGGCATTAAAAATGCTGACGTGCCCCGCGGCACTGATAAAGTATAAATATAAAATAAACCTGTACAGTTGTCTGTACACAATTTATAGCTTGTGTTTCAACAAATGTAAGCCAATCATGTTATCGTGAATATGAAACAATGTATGTAGGCGGTTAAACAAAAAGGCTGTGGCTAGGTGGTGAGGTTGTGAGGTGGTGGTAGGTGGTGGCTACGGTGTCAGCCGTGGTGAGATACGGGAACAATGGCGCCGCCACACAATGCGCGGGAAATTGAATTTTCGCGTTTTACTCCCGCCCCGCCACCGGTGAGACTGTGGACTTGGCACATTTATATTTTTCGCCTTATTCGACCCTCGCCCCGCCGCGAGAGGGTGTTATAAATTTGACCGCTGAGTGTGACTGGACTTTGAACTGGTCAACCGATTTGGATGTGATGTTTTGAAACCAAAATTTCTAGCGGTGGATCTTAAACATGTTTAACCAAAATGGGTTGGGCCGTTATAAGCTGTTGCTGTTTGCTTTTTATGTGAACTTGTAATATTTTTACAGTTTCTTATTTAACCTTGCAACTAAAGTGAATGTTTAAATACCTCATTATAATATAATAGTGACCTGTAGGGTTAGCATGCGCGCACGACATAATTTTGTCTACGTATTTTTTGGTATTTTTTCATATAAGTATACTGTGCTGTCTTGTCACAGAAAACGATCGCTATCTTTCGTGAATATAACTAGTGACTAGTTTTTTGTCGGAGCATTATGGTGACTACCGACGCTCATACAGTTGGATAAAACCGTACAGTGTACAATAAAATAAAAATATTGTGTTCAAGTTCACAGTTTATAGAGACGAGCAACAAGTTAGAGATACGATTGAATTTTAAACAATAAACAAAAGCTGAAGTTCGTCTCGACGCGAATCCGACAATAAGTTAAACTGACGCCAGTTTTAACCATACATGTTTAATTTAACTTTAACTACATGGTTTTCGAAAAAAACATTAATATATCAATTATTATTATAGTAGAAAATGATGACGACTTCCGTAGTAGCAAGTCGGCGGGGGATCGGCCTGCAGCACTGATCGGAAACGGAATATTATTATGTGGCTTTCTGTGGTCTGTGATAGCTATAATATATGAGTCTCTTTTTTATGCAGCCAGGATCTTTGGGTAGATCCGGACCCGATGTGGGACTCGTACCTGGGAGTGCCCACCCTAACTAAAACCACTGCGAGCGCCTTCAGCCGCTTTTTGAGGGTCCCGGATATGCAGGCAACAGACAGGATCACCTCAGCGACAAGTTTATGAGTATCTAGGTTATCATAGCTAAAGTGGAAAAGAGAAAGAAAAATATTAAGTAATTTATACATCTATATAGATAAATAAAATTGGAGTGTCTGTTTGTAATATTAAAATAACCGCTTTTTACTAAATGCATATGGATACCTACATATACCAAAATAGCATTGTTACTATTTTTGTCTGTCTGTCTGTCTTTTCGTTGCTATTTATCTCTCAAACGGCTGGGCCGATTTTGAGGGGACTTTAACTGGCTGATAGCTAATGTTATAAGGAGTATATTAGGCTATAAAAATATGACCATCAATCCGTATACGGCTTTAAATCTAAGTTAACGCTGGGGAAGCTGCGGGCAACAGATATATGAAATATAAAAAAGTTGAAAATTGTCAATGTCAATTTGAATAAAACTTTAAAACCTTTATATAAAGTCTATTATGAGTCCATCTAACATAAAACTACGTCAAGCTAATGATGATGACTAAATTGCCTAATCTATAGTCTATACTAATATTGTAAAGCTAAAGAGTTTGTTTGTTTCAACGAGCTAATCTCAGAAACTACTGGTCCAATTTGAAAAATTATTTCAGTGTTAGATAGCCCATTTATCGAGGAAGGCTACATCACGCTGTGACTAACAGTAATTAAGTTGAGTAAGTTAACGCGGGCGAAGCTGCGGGCAACAGCTAGTATAATATACTTTGCAAGTTTCATCTCATTCGTAAATTAATACATTATGCTTGTCAGGCGTTGTCTCTTGATATGGGTAACTTTGTAACAACGTTTGATGGAGATAACGTCGCGAGAGGAACTTCCGACTGAGGTGAAACCCGAGCCGCTTTGTAAATGTTATGTCTTGTAATAGCTGTATCTGGAATGTTTTGTGTTATATAATATATGTAGATTAATAAAAATAATAATCAAAATCATAGAACATAGCGACTTAAACTGTCGAGACCTTAGAGTATACATAATATATAGAGCGCGTGTCACTAAGTATGAACTGTAAGCACAGCACTTAGACAAAACCATTGTCTTGGAAATGTTCAATCAGTGTCAAAATAATACGCGCTTTTCATCATATTTGTTTTTATGTTAAAATGGTGAAATATGAAGTGCCAATTTGTAAGAATGATTCCTGGAAGCAAAATAAAAGAAAGCTTTAACATTTCTGTCTTGGCGTTTATTGAGGAGTGATTATGTTTAGCAGTGGATGGATAGAGGCTGATGGTAATGATGATGATGATGAATGTCCTAAAAAATATAGATATTTTTTTAATGCATTACGCATGGAAGTCATTCGCTGTGAGAGTGACTTCGCCCAAGGTGCTGGACCTTGGGCGAAGCTAATTGAGCCGAGGGAGCTGCTCTTTGTAGCCCTCTTATAAGAAGAGGGGACAAAAGAGCAGGGGGACAAGGGGTGAGGATGGGAACCTCATCCCTTGTACTGTCCCGACGTTGAGAGGGGTTTTTCTGTGGTGCGGGACAACCCCTCTGTAGAGGTGGCGTCGGTCGCTTGAGGGACTGACCAGCCGTCGAGGTGCTCTATTTGCTCAACAGATCCGAGGCACCTCACCAAAGGCGGCATTGGTTGCACTCGCCGGGTTTTAGTGGGTAGAGCTGCGTCCACCTTACCACCTTTCGGAAAAGATTATTACAAGAATATTCTGGTAATATTATGATTGTTTATTAAAATTTATTATTTATTTATTCTCTAACACTATTGCTCATGCATTAGGTAATAATCTAATATTTTATTTTTTTCAAAATAGCCATTTAATATTTCCATCTAACAGCATATAAAGTTTAAGGTATTGATTTTCGTATATTTGTAGAGTGGATCAATTTCCGAACACGACCATACTCAACAAAGTACTGGCAGCAACTGCGATATCTATTCGAATTTCGAATTTCAAATTTAACGGCTGGCCGGAGATACGGTGTCGGACACTTCCGGCTATTCCGGTTTGTCGTTTAGGAGTTTAGCAACTACCCTCCGCTGCAGGTGTAGAGGTTTTTATCTTTACATCTCCAAACTCCAACATAATATGGTAGATAGTTTTACAATAGTATACTGTACATGATCATTCATCATTTATGTATAACATTGCTTATTACTGATATTTACATTTACATTACTTCTTGATTTTCTTTCGTGATACTTTTAAAAATTATAAAAGAATGAATACAACAATTGAAAGCTAAATTATAAGTTTTATACACAACTTTAGTTTATTAACCATATTATAAGTTAGATAATTTTATTAGGTTTTATATTCGTGTATTACGTAAAACCTTTTATATGGAAGTACCAAACACTTTCGGAAAATTCAAACGAAAATATTCGTTAATAAAAATAACAGATATGAATAATAACATTGAGAAAATTGTAAAATCAGGTATTTTACTGCGTCCTTGTTAATACTGAATTTAAATAAAACAAGGCAGCCATGTTTGTTTTGTCTCGTCCCGGTGACAGATGACAACAGTTTACGCGGGAAACGATCTACAGTGATGGCGGATGCGTGCTTTATCCGGATATCTGTTCATGTTTCCACTGCCTTACGACACGTTTTGAAACTGTTATTAATAGTAGGGGAGGCCATGATGCTAAATGGGGATTTCCTCGAGCGTCATAGATACCTATTGGGTAGCAAAGCTAGCATGATAAGAAGAAAAAAATGTTATATAACATATTATACCTATTCATCGGTGGGGGAAGCTGCTACAGATTTTTTAATATGTAAAAAAATACTGTTGCACGGACATACTCGAGCGCGTCAGATATTGATAGCATCAAGGTCCTACGTATTTTTAATAATGTACGTATGTAAATCTGATCGTTTGCATGATGCGGTAGGTCGTACGTAACGGTTGAAAATGAAAAAAATAATAATTTAATCGAGCGTGTCAGATTTTTTAAGGGGGTGTTAAGTGAACCTAAAAAAAGCTCTCATTCAATAATCTGACGATTTTGATGTGACGCAAACTCGCGGCCATTATTATAATATGCAAAAAAAATTCGCCATTTTGAAATACTCAAGCGCGTCAGATTAAGATATATATAGTTCATCTTTATGTCCTAGACGTGCTGTACATAATCTGACAATTAACTAGAGGGGTTCGCCTAATCTGACAAAAAAAAAACCGTTTTATTTTTTTAAATCATTGAACTTGATTAATTGAAAAGCTAAGGAAATAGCATGCAAATAAAAAGTGTATGTTCTTTTAAGTAGAATACTTGTATTTATAAGAAAATAATTTAGAAACAAAATGCTCAAAAAAAAGTCATTTTTTTATAATAAATTGATAATTTAATCATGATCTTTTGTCTTTCAGATGTATTGTGATACAATTTAACTGCACAAACCATGATAATGAATTTTCCCAATCTAATCAGGTATTTGGAGCCATTTATGGCTCCAATAAACGTGCTTCAAAATGGGCGCGCGGTCTTAGTTCCTATAGTAAAATTATTTTAAGGTCAAAAAACGTTTTGGTCATAAAATAATTTCCAACGGGAAACACGTTGTAAATAATATGCCACGAACGAGTCTCTGTGATCAGCTGTGATGGCGTCATATGGCAACAAAAACCAGAGTGGGGACGGAGTAATAGAGAAAGAGTGAGAGAGGAATAGAAACGCAGAGGGAAATATAAGCATTACGCAGCTACATGCATTAAACTTTATCGACGAATTTTTGTTATTTCGACTGGCGGACATCGTCAGATTATATATTTTTCGCTATCCTTGAAATATTTCCTTCAAAATGAAAAAACATTAGCTACGCTCGAGAATGTCAAGATGACGTTTTTTTTTACAACTTTTTAGCCCTTCCCTTTCTTTACGTCACTCTCAAATTGTCAGATTAGTGGAATGTACACTTTTTAGCATGTAACTAACTCACCCTACCTTAATCTGACGCGCTCGAGAATTTCTGACGATCAGTTTTTTTTTAACTAATCTGATCCTTTATCCTTGACGGGCGGCCTTTTATATGGGGCTCATATATGGTGAAGGTACTCAACTGGGTGCAAGGTAGCCCTCCATATATTAATCTGCCGAGCTCGAGTAAATCCCCAAATCCCCTCTTCGGCTCCCCTACTATAAAGTGACAACGCCTTATAATTCGATGGAGCCGGCTCCAAGAACGAAAAAACATGATGTATGGGGCGTTACCTCGCTCTGAGGCGTTCCATTTTCTTATGACGTTGTCACGTTCAACTATCGTCAGTAAACCGACTTTACAGACAACCGATTTTTTTTATTGCGTAATGCGTTGTTCTAGATTATTAATTTTCATCTAGATACACTAACACTTGTGATTGGTCATCTTGGCATTCATTGCAGGAGGCCTATGTTCAGCACTGGATGGATAAAGGCTGATGATGATGATACTAATACGTGAAATTTTCGTGCATGCAGCCGACGTTCATAGATTTATTAGACGTTGTCACGTTAAAAGTAGGGCGATGCCCCCAGGTACGTTTACACGCTTGCCAAGCCTTGGCAAACTGCAAACAGTCCCAAGCCTCCACAAATCTCGTTTGGCGTTTGAAAGGCGTTTATACGCTTGTGAATGCGTCAGTCTGCAATATACATCCAAGCATGGCGGACACTGAACTTGTGGCGGCTATTGCATTTGGTTTAACGTACTTTTATTTGAAATGTAAGCAAAGTGAAATAAAAAAAAGGAGAGCTCGACGACAGCGAAGATGGTGGATGAAAAAGATTCATCATAATCGTACCAGGTAACTACTATTTTGATTTAACCATTATCTGTTGCAGTTGAGTTATGCCACAATACTTACGATATATTTTATTTGTTACAGACAATTTATAGAAGAGAAATTTAACGAACTTTTATATGAACCATCTGGAGAGTTTGATAACTTCTGCCGAATGAGCTATTCTGATTTTGAGTTTTTACTGCAAAAAATTTCACCAATGATATCCAAGCATGATACAGACTTCAGAGAAGCTATACCAGCCAAATTTCGTCTTGCCATTACGCTACGATTTTTGGCATCTGGTGATTCTTACAAAAGCCTTCACTACTTGTTTAAAGTATCCGTCCCTATGATATCAATAATCATTCGTGAAGTTTGCCGAGCTCTTAATGAAATTCTAAAGGATCTAGTTAAGGTAGGAATAAAACAAAACATTATGTTATACATTTATTTAGATTTTAATAGAATCATAGGAAATCTGTTCTATGAATGTATGTTAGCCGACTGCTTTATTGTTTAATTATTTATTAATTTAAATAAGAATTATGTCGACGAATCAAAATCTTCGAAAGCATTCAACATAGCAATGTTTATAATGTTGGTTTCACGTGGGGCTGGGTTAATGATTTGGTCCGATATGATACGAATAGATGACGAGGGTGCTGTTGATGTAGACGGAGCTGGAGCTATTGGAGTTGGTATTGCCATGTCTGGCGCTGAATAAGAAGTTTGTGTGTTTGGAGAGGGAAAAAAACTTTGGTTGTTATGAATAGGTTCAGAATAAACACTATTAACTGATATTGGCCGACTCGGAATGACTTGAGGAGATGGTGTTGAATATGCACCAGCCATTGACGACGGTCGAGAATAATATTGAGGGTATGGTGTATGACACTCATTTGATTTTTGACTGATTCTGTTTATAAACAACCCATCTATTTGGTACATCATAATTTTTCGTTCATCAGTTGACAGTTCACGTAGCTTTATAGCCAATAATTTTGCGTATAGATCGCAATCATCGTCTTTGTGAGCAGGTATATTTTCATTCTGCCTTTGACCCAAAACATTTGTTAATTGTCCAAAAGCCACGGCCATTTGCTTTTCAGCCGTTTCAGAAGCAGGGCGACGACGTTTATTAGTAACAGCTTGTATGGATGGTGGTCTGGATGGTGATGTAGATGGTGGTCTGGATGGTGTGGTAACCGTACTTGTACGGTCTCTTATCAGAGGGTCATCCTCTGTCTGATCTGTATCTTCTTCTATTTGTTGTGATTGCTGCAAAAAAATAATATACTTAAACTAACACTTCATTTACTTTCTTTTTACAGATGCCCACCACAGCAGAAGGATGGCTTAATATAGAAGAAGGATTCAGGACTAAATTTCCACATTGCATAGGTGCATTGGATGGCAAGCATGTAGTTATTGAAAGCCCAACGCATAGTGAAACAGAGTATTTCAATTATAAGAAAACTTTTAGCATTGTCCTTTTGGCTTTAGTGGATAGCAAATACAAATTTGTATTCGCAGACATCGGGAGTCAAGGAAGAATAAGTGACGGCGGCGTCTTTAATAATTGTTTACTATGGAAAAGAATAATTAGAAACAAGATAGATTTTCCACCACCATGTCCACTTCCAGGATCGAATATTAATATTCCATACGTGTTTTTAGCTGACGGTGCTTTTGCGTTGAGTCAACACGTAATGAAACCCTACCCTGGAAACCATGAAGTAGGCTCACCAAAAAGGCTATTTAACCAAAATTTATCTAGATCCCGAGTTGTAGTTGAAAATACGTTTGGAATTTTAACCTCAGTTTTCAGAATATTCAGACGCCCTATCAATTTAGAACCACAAACTGTAACGGAATTTACGATGACTTGTGTATTACTACATAACTTTTTGAGAACAAGTAAAAGTTCTTCAAATCGATATACTCCTCAGAGTTCGTTTGACGTATATGACAGTAGTGGAAATATGGTTACCCCTGGTTCATGGCGTAGAGATAACGACGAATATAATGCATTGCAAAATTTACCACAAATACCACGAAGATCTCCGGTGAACGCCAGAGAAGTCAGGGAAGAATTTACTTCATATTTTAATAGAATTGGATAAGTTGATAAAAATGTATAAATAAATGTAGGTATAACCCACGGTGGTTTTTTTATTTAGAATAAATAAATTTATTTACTTACTGTTTCGGTGTTTATCCCTTCATTGCAAGTATATACTGGTAGTAAAAATGACTCCATGGTTTCGTAAGCATACCAAGTTGGATTGTATATTTCTTCGACACCTAAAATAAAATAAAAACATCGAAAATTAGAGCGAGATAGTTGCGGAATAATCGAGAAACTAACCAACGCTTTTAAACATAAGTTACACCTTGCTAAGCAGACTATCAAAATAATTATAAATGTATCGTAGGAACATACCTGCGCCAGAACGCATAGATTCACGTTTTTTTTCAAGTGCTTGCGAAAAGTAGTCATCAATATGTATCTCTTTTTTATTTTTTATTTCCTTTACTGGCCTTCCAGTAAGTTCAGCAAGACGAATCCATGCATCTGCTTGTTTCTTCTTATCTTTATGATTTGCATCTTTCGGATTCCAGATGCATGGTTCCATTTGGTAATGTTCCAAAAACGAAAGACTCTCCTCATTCGACCAGCAACTCATTTTTTATTTATTTTTTGTAAAATCAAGCAAGCGTGTACTCGCCGCGAGATCACAATGGCTACTAAACGCGGACCAACATGTAAATGCATCGCAAGCGCTTGCCGCAAACGCCCTTTGATCTGCCTAAAAAAACCGACACTCGACTGGATCGGAAGCAAGCAGGCACAAGCCCACGCAAGCCAAGCCAAACGCCCTTTTTACATGCTTGCGATTGTCGATCCTTGCCAAGGCTTGACAAGCGTGTAAACGTACCTTTAAGTTTTCATGTTACTGGCACGAATGTGCGGTGGCGATGGCTTACAAATTACAATATCGTTAGCTGTAGAAAAGTTAATACAACCGTGAAAACTGTCGCAAATGTGTACAAAATGCATCACGTTTTCTAACTTTGGAAAAATAGCTTCAAACTGGCCAAGTTTTATTGCGCATATTTAGTTCATATATTTAATATTAAAATAGTTTTATAACAATATTTTACAAGGAAATGCAATGGAAACGCGCTCTGTAGCGTGTGGAACGCGATAGGTAACAATTTAATTTTTACATTAGTGTTAACACCCGAGATATGATGCCCTATTATACCGTCTTTATGTGACGATAAAAAATTGCTGGTGGCTCAGACGTCGGCCTGACGGCTGCCACACAACAGCGCCTATTGTATCGGAACACACCTCTCGAGACCAAGAACACGCGGTGCGCAACATTAAAATCAGTCGTGTTATCGCGACTTGGATTTTAATGATTTTGATATACCCAGTATCGTTTTTACAATGCTTGCGAGCTAAAATCAATCGAGCCGTTCAAGCTACAAGCGTGCCAAAAATATACAAAAAACACTCTTGAAGTATGTACCCACTTTTTTTTCTTTTACGCCGGGAAATGCTCTGAGGCATTCCGCCGGGGAGTGGGTCACCCCAGTCAGGTATGTGGGACTCGCTGCGCCCAAAAAGTGGTAAGGTGGACGCAGCTCTACCTACTAAAACCTTGCGAGTGCCACCAATTCCACCTTTGGTGAGGTGCCCCAGATCTGGTGAGCAAACAGGGCAACTCGACGGCTAGTCAGTACACAGAGGGGTTGTCCCGCACCACAAAACAACCCCTTCTATGATCGGGACAGTACAATGGGTTGAGGTATCCATCTTCACCCCTTATCTCCCTGCTCTTTTGTCCCGTCTTCTTAAAAGAGGAGTACAAAGAGCATCTCCCTTGGCTGAATTTGCTTTGCCCAAAGTGCTGGGCCCACCTTAGGCTACTGAGCCCCACCGCCACGACAAGGCTTGAACCATGGTGGGGAAGGATGTACTCTCTTGGCAGAATTGAGTGAAAAGTACTTTTATTTATATTTGTACGTAGAATACAGGACGAGATAAAATTTACCAAGGGAAAAAGTAAACACCTTCTATAACGGAAACTATTTACCTATTGTCACTATATAGTACTTTTGAAAACATAATAACGACCATGTTGACCACAAACAAGGGACCCCAGGTATTGAGATCCTATTTAAATAAGGAATGTTATTGTACTTGAAAAAATATCGAGCTACAGATAGCCTGTTGCCTGGGCTCATTCCAGGTAAACTAGTTTATGTTCATGGGCGACGTCGACCACTTACCATCAGGTGGCACGTTTGCTAGTTTTCCTATACAACTAACATAAAATAAATTACACAAGACAAACAATATGGAAAATATTGAATAAACCATTACAAAAACTAATAGCCCCCTGCAGATCACGAGTCTCCTCGAACTCGAAAATATCAGTCCATAGTCTGCCAGAGTATTCGGCGGCTAGGCAAAAACTTTCCGCTCAGCGGCTTTTAATCTTACCAGCTTGCGCGATGCTGTCCTTCACCAGAGAGCAAGCGATATTGACAACAATAATAATAATAATATCTATGGACGCTTTTGACGCACCACGTCAATCTGGTCCCGTGGTAAGTTCTCGAAGAACTTGTGTTACGGGTACCAGACAACGGAAATATATTTAATAATTTTATAATATACATATATTTAAGATTTTTATTATATAATACACATCCCTGACCCAGGAACACAAAACTTTTTATTCCCTGCCGGGATTCAAACCCGCAACCTCCGGCTTGAGCGCCAACGCGCTAACCACTGAGCCACAGAGGTCGTCACAAGGCAAAGTGCATTTAGAAAAGACTGGAAACTTGAATTCGTATAGCAATCCGATCTGTAATTCTTTAGTGTACCGCATTCAGAAGGACAGCCACAGCTGGAGGACTTTGCTATATGTTTATATGCAAAAATGCCTTCAACCAAACAAACAAAAATCTTGAGCTTTTAATTTATTAGTACCTATAGAGTAGACATAATCTGACCAATAAATACTGTTGCAATTAAAAATAAACAAAATATCACATTTGAATTTGGAATCTGTCGACTTTATGTATTTTGTTAATTGTGTTTTCTCATTTTCGCTCCAATACATTGTAAAATATTTTGTGATATTGAAATGGAGTAGTGTGATAAAGAGAACCTAATCGCTGTGATTGCATTACACAAAGTAGATATAGAGCCAAATACAAACTGTCTATATAAATAAAAATAAAAAATAAAAACTGTCCATAGTCTTGGTATTACGTACATATTAAGTCAAATATTTATATACATACTTCTTTTTTCTTTTGCGCTGGGATGCTCTTAGACAACCCGCGGGGGAGGGGAACTACCCAGGCGGGTATGTGGGATTCGCTTCATCAGAAAGATGGCAAGGTGTCATCTAGCCCTGATCTTAATCCGCTGGACTATGATTTATGGTCAGTTTTAGAGAATATGGCTTGCTCTTAATATGCAATGATAATTTGGAGTCCCTACAACTAACAAATAAGCTTTATAATGTTTTTATGTAAATGTAACGTGTAATAGAAAAACTGTTTTGTTCTTTGTTACAATATTCAGGACAAGACTATGTAGACATAGATTTTTTTGAATTGAAACTTCTTTGCGCACATGAGGGTAAAATTTTTACGGATGAAACGTCACGAAAATGTGCAACGTTTTTGTCCAAGAAGAGCGAACATAGCATGAAGCACATAGCCATGGAGTGAGAGTATCCCTACTCTCACTCCAAGCGAGTGAGAAAGATCGAGAGAGAGAGAGTGAGATAGAGCGAACGTCGCATCGCAAATCTTGTAAATTTAAAACTTTAGATTATTATAAATATAAACGAGATTTAAAAATTTGTTTGCCAAATAAGTTTCACTTCTGACGTGTGTACTTTGTACGCACGCACTTTTTTTTACTTTTCTACGTACATAATATAATAAACAAAACAAAAAATAGTCTTCCACACTTTCTTTATATTTCAATATAACATATATAGCACCTACTTGGAGAGCTATAAACGTAAATGCCATGTATAAAAAAATAATAGTTTCCAAAATTTTTGGAGCGTCATCTCGCGGCGCGCGTGGATTGATCGGCCGAAATGCAACGATCTGAAAAATAATTCAATTGTTTACGCGAATTTCAATCATAATGTACGTAAATTGTAGTAAGAGGTATAACTGCCATGCTGATTTGCAGCCGAATTGGGCCGACACGACACGAACTTTCGCTCGTATAACACCGGCGTCAAGTGACAGCTATTGCGGTTTGTGAGTTTCCGGTGGCCCATCGGGGGGATAGGAAAAGGATGGCAACACACCTGCATAATATCTGGTTGTGCGAATGTGTATGGGTGTCGATAGTCGCCAAAAGACTGCTCGTTTGCCCTTACTATTAAAAAAATCTAAAGAAAAGTTGTTCCATTAAACCTGAATAATGACACAGCATACACAGACTACCAAGCATATGCCCATCTGAGCGCCGGTCAGTAGGACGTAGGCGAAGACGTATCTCAGCTTCCCCAGCAGCAGGCCCACCAGGAGGAAGACGCTGGCTATGAAGAGCAGCCACATCACAAACACGCTGTAAACATACAACGCTACCCCGATTGGCCCTGGTCCTGTTGGTCTACCCCACTCTCTGTGAAGCTCCGCACCTTTTGTTTCTGCAATAGTTATAATAAAAAAAAACTAATAAAAAATTTCTTTAAGCAAGATATTGTATACATACATCATCATCATCACCCCCTATCCGTCCACTGCTGAACACAGGCCTCCTTCAATGAACGCCAAGACGACCGATCCCTTGCCACTCTCATCCAACACAGACTGGTTATACATGCATACAGGTGGAAGCTAATATAAGCGTAACGGCGGTGTAAATTTGCCAGTATACAAACGAACAAACATAACATCATAATTTAATTTTGTACAAAAAAAAAAAAATACCATTTAATACTTTATTAGTAGAAGGTTTTCGAGTTGATGTATATGTATATTTATATAGTCATAAAAGTACTTTTTTTTTTCATTAAAGTACTGTATAAACCGTATGATTCGGCGCCAAAATCGGCAACGCACTTGCTAGCGGGTGTCTATGGATGTCGGTTATCACTCACCACCAGGTGAAATGACTGTCCATTTGCCCCCTCTTCTATAAAAAAAATGTAATTAGTTAATTGTAATGATTCATTATTATAGTTTCCTTTTTCTTAATAGCCTATTGGATCCCACTGCTGGGCAAGGCCTGCTTTGCTCCTATATAGTTTAGTTTAGATATTTAAAGTATCCCTACCAAGGTTCAAGCCATGTGAACATGTATCTATTAAAGAACCCAAGTTATATAAGAATAATTAGTACACTATACTAAAGGTAAACGTAACCCACCCCACCATGGTTCAGGCCTTGTCGTGGCGGTGGTGCTCAGTAGCCTGGGGTGAGCCGTTGCACCTTGTGCGAAGCGAATTGGGCCGAGGGGACTCTTTGTACCCCTCTTATAAGGAGAGGGGACAAAAGAGCAGGGTTCAAGGGGCGAGGATGGAAACCTCACCCCATTGTACTGTCCCGACGTTGGGAGAAGTTGTTCTGTGGTGCGGGACAACCCCTCTGTGGAGGTGGCGTCGGTCCCTTGCGGGACTGACTAGCCGTCGAGGTGCCCTGTTTGTTTACTACATCCGGGGCACCGCACCAAAGGCGGCATTGGTGGCACTCGCCGGGTTTTAGTGGGTAGAGCTGCGTCCACTTACCAGCTGTCGCACGCAGAGAGTCCCACATACCCGCGTGGGGAGACCCACTCCCCCGCGGGATGCCTCAGAGCATTTCCCGGCGTTAAAAGAAAAAAATAATTAAGTATAGTGATTAAAACCGTGCTTATATGGTTATACTAAAATTTATAAAACAAAACTCCACGCCTTAATGGTGGGACTTGGCAACTTTAAATACTACTTTCGTTGAAATCATCGTATTTATTGTTAACACACCATAATAAGCAAATAAATACAAAATACGCAGTCCTTAGTTATGTTTATAAAATTTATTGGAATACTATAAACAGCAAGAATTTATGTTTAAAAGAAATTTGGAAAATATGGATGGAAACTTACTGAAAACCACGATGGTGAGAATAGGACCTAAAGCCAGACCCACGGCAAGACTAACGCCGGCCACAACCAAAGCAATGATCCTCCAATCGACCATGCTTTATAATTTACAGAAATCAGCTTATAATTTACACAGTTGAATAGAATTCTAGTGTCATTGCTGACAATTTTAATTTTCTTTTATCATAATTTAAATGGTTTTATTTTGCCACTTTTTAGAAAACCCCGACACATTGCTTGCTTCTTCAAAGCGCTTTTCTGTGTTCTCCACTGAAGACTGTAAGCTGAAAGTAAAAACACTAGATTACCTTGCTTTCAAACCTATGTGTGTACTTTATATGCTACGCTTTAAAGCTTAAAAAAGTACTACACATTTTATTATTTTCATGTAATAAAGGCCGTACCAGTTTTTGTAACGTAAGAAATCTTAAGATATGAAATGAAAACGTATGTTATATAGTATTTAAGTGCGCAGTAGAGTTCGGCCGTCTTGACGTTTGTTGAAAAGGCCTTAAACAGTGGACGGTTATGGGGAATGATAATGACGAAACCTCGTCTTTATGTACAACTAATGTGTCTTATTTAGAGTTACTAAATCATGGCATACCTATTATTTAGAACATTGTTAAGCTTTAGAGACAAATCACCATTTCTAAACGTTCAGCATAGATGAAGTGTCCTGACGGGGCCCAATTATCGTTTGTAATTTTGGACCTGACGGAGTCAGTTGTAATTTTTTTAAATATTGACACTTTACAAATATGGCGCGGAACAAAATAATGAAATAGCTCAGTTTGCAATCGCAGTCCGTCAGACAAATTAGTGTTTCATTATTGGGCACAGGGAAATGGGATTTCCGATTATTTTCGTTTCCTACTTCTGATACAGGTAAATAAATCCTAGCAAGATAATAGCTAATATATAATTAGTAAATTTAAAACAAATCGACATTTTCTATGAATGCATTGTTCACGAGAACAGGCAATACAACTAAATATCGACCTCCGAGAAATAAAAATAATAAACGTGGTTAATCCACTAAATCCGCCAAAAGTAGTTATATTTATGCCGGTTTCTTCAGTTTATACGAATGTAAGAAAATAATAATAAATAATATTTTTTCTCCTATACTCTCTTCAGATAGATAAATATTTACATTCCTTACACGGTTCTTTATTTTTTCGCATAACTAATAAATATTTTGTCACAATTTAACAAGGCTTTTATTTATCCTATTATTAGTTACGCACAGTATTAATTTTGCACAACTACTTAGGCATATTTTTTTTAAGTATGACTACTATAATAATTGTTACGCATACTATTCAAAAGTAAATTTTAGGAAAAGTAAGTTTGGTAAATTTTGAGTTTATCGCCGCATCTTCACCTACTGTGAAACCTAATCCTTATGCCTAAAAAAATCGGTTGTCTGTTAAGTCGGTTTACTGACGATAGTTGAACGTGACAACGTCATAAGAAAATGGAACGCCTCAGAGCGAGGTAACGCCGCATACGTCATGTTTTTTCGTTCTTGCAGATGGCTCCATCGAATTATAAGACATTGTAACGTCAAAATAATCATTATACCTATAACTTTAGACCCATCAAAATGATTACTAAAATAGCCGTAATTATATTAATGCCTACTGAAATAGTATTCCAAAAAACAATCATGTCAAATTTATGACAAAAAAATATGCTTAGCTCGTTATGCCAAATTAAATTAGGACAAAAAAATAGTCGAAAAAAACCTTAAAAATTCTTCGTCTGTTTTTTTACATTTTTCTGACATCCAGTATCTCGTGCGGGTGTACGTCGGAGTATGGTCGGAGTATTCGTAAAAATGTTCATTAACGGAGTCCGAGGTAGAGTCAAGAGCAAAACGATAACTGCGCGCCGTACGGTCGGCAACGGAGGCAGCAACTGATGTGCTAATCAACCATTTCTCTGTTAAAACATTATCAAATATAAGGCAGTTTTGTTACACTTTTACTTTACGCAGCCATTGTTGGTGGTATTAACACATTTATTCTAGTATCTGAGAGTGTTAAAGGATAATTTTCCAAGTAGGTAGAAGTAAATTACTCAAACAAGTTGGAAGTAGAATTAGACGTAAATAACCTAGATATTTAACCTAGAATACCGATAACCAAGAATCTATGGCCAAAAACCAACAGCTGTTAATTTTAATTGTAATAGCAGTCTGAAACAACAGCTATTCGTAAACTTATTTTGCCGACCGTACACCCTCGCGTTAATTGCTTTTTTAAACACATATCCTATCCAAGTTTTTTAATAACGACTTTTTCAAAAAATGCGTAAACAGTAGCAAGGAGTATGCGAGCTTTAAACGGATTGCGCTTATGGAATGCATGAGCTTTTCCGACTATTAACTCCCACTGTTGAGATTTTAGAGGTATACCTATGTAAGATATTGTTTTTCTTTATTTTTAAGGTTCTGTACAAAAAGGGCTATATTTTATCGTAAAACACGACAAGGATGAACATGACAAACTACTAGCAATAACTAACTGTGATATGTACTTGATGTAGGTAGAGAAAGAGAATACATTTTTTTAATAAAATTAATTAAAGAAAGCGTCTTGTACATTTTAGAATATTCTAAGGGTTTTTATATTTAAAACCTAAAAACAAAAATGTTTTTCATAATATAATATATAGGTAAATAGATATTTTTAGACGGACGTATAAAATTAGAATTAAATCACTAAAGCCTTATGTAGTGATCACCTTTTGAGAGGTGTCCCTCGACTCTTCCAAAGAACCTTTTACGAAATTTGAGGCAAATTCAAATTCTGAAATTAAAAATTCTAAAATTATTGTAGTGGATTACTTAAAATTCTTGTTACACGAGTTAGTGTTAAGATAGAAGTATCCATCTGAAAATATTCACTACATTTTAATTAAAACTGATGAGTGCAACATTTAAATTTACATAAAATGAGAATGAATTGGCCATTTCAATAATTTATACCGGCCTTTTTATATAAATGCATGCATAAAAGAATGTCAGCAATAGGTAGATAGGTATAGATGTTTTATTTCATATAATTATTCAGTACATGTATTAATGAAACATAGTTTTGGATTTTATCGCGATTTAATAAGATTTAAATCTTACCTGCCTTTAACACCTTGCCTGAAGTTTCGGGTACTTTAAACTATAAAGCAACCACGGTCACGTGATCGAGAGAGCTGTCCTCTGTACGCGTAAACATTAGAAAACAATTAGCATTAATTATGGTGCTTAAATTTACATACAAATATATCTACCTGCCATCTATATAATATAAACTTATAAAATATTTGAAGTCTCAATACCTATCTCGAAAATAGCTTAAAATAAAAACAGCGCCATCTAGTATCGAGTAGCGATACCAAAAATGTATTTTAATATTTATCTTATTTTATCTAAATAAACCCGAATATACTACGATAAATTAGTAATGTATTTTAAAATTTTGTTATTTTTTTATTTTTGTTCTTGCCACACTCCTGCCATCTAGTGATTGAAACTAGAAATTAGAAATCTCATAAAATATGTACGCGGGCAAAAAGTTACTGTGCTACATAAAATTAGCAAGACAAACAGATACCGACCAAAACTCTACATGACTAAGTTCAAAATCAAATTATTCAACTCGCAAAGGTATACATTACTAAATAATTTAACACGGACTGAAACGAGAAATAGTTGTATGTCTTTCGTCCAAGAAAGCTAACATATTTTATTTACCTTCATATTGAATTGGCTGAATTCAGTAGAATATGATATTTATTACATACATATTGATAGATAGTTTTACAATATTTTACAAATGTAAAATATTGTTATTAAAAGTGAACAAACAGACCTACTAAATGTATACATATGTACATAAATAATATGTTTCTTTTTTACGTTTAATAGTTTTGTAACAACTATCGATTCGAAGCAGTGTTTTAAATTTTGACGATGGAAATGACTTTGTATTGTACAGCGCCATCTATGTTGGCAACAAGTAAACAAAGGCCCATGCTTGTGTGTGAGTAGAGGGTAGTTTCTGTGTGAGATCGAGGGTTGAAACGTAGCTGTAACATCAGCAAATAAGTTGATCTCCGTTTTTGAATCCTAGTTATATTTTAGTACATCAATAAATTAATAGAAGTATTTATACATTAACAACAACTTTTACTATGAATGCGAAATTTAATGAAACAAGAAATCATTACTTTCTAAAATTTAAAAACATATTTTATTTCGAAATTATTTCTAATTAGAATTACTAAAGTTATTTGGGGAAATATTTGAAACGATTACTTTAACTGTATTATGTTACGGCTAAAGGTAGGTGTTAACATTAACTTAAGATTAGGCGTCCATCGAATACATTTTAGCTGCAAACTGACATGATATAGAACTTTAGCTGCTTCTCGAAGATAATCCTAAATTTACCTTTACCTAAGTACCTTTAGACTTAACACATTTAGGGCGTTTGTTTTATTCCTAATAACAATCATGTTAAGATTTTTTCTCTTACCTTCCATATCAAAGTAATGATAACTAATACTTTAACATATTTCGTACAAAATTTAATAAAGAAGTATAATTTAATCTTTCGTTATTAACACAAATACAATTTATTAAATATTATTGTTGTTTACGAAAAATTCTATAATTTAGACGTTTAAGATTTTCATTAATTAAAAATTATGATGGCATTTAATTTTCTTAACGTCTCTGCTAACTGTACAACTAATCTCCGCCACCCTCCCGTAATAGGCCATCTCCTCGTTTCTATGGCAACCGATCAAAATGGCCGCCTTACCCCGCCCCTCCCGGCGCGACTATATAAGCGCGGCCCAGGCACCGTACCATCAGAGCGCCAGTACCATTTCCAGCGACTGTATGTCGCGTGTGTTTTTACGTTCTATATATATTTTCGATTTTTTATCCTTTTTTCTACATTTATTTTCTTTAACATCGGTCTAGGATTATTTTTATTTAATAAAAATATTTTTTTCTATTATTTTATTTCGTTTTATTTTTATCTTATTCTGTGTGGCATCCAGATTTTTCAAAGGTAAGTGGTATCAGTTAAAAAACGCGCCAAAAAAAATATTTCCCAAGTTTAAACCCAACGGAATACCGATAAATGTACCACGTGTACCCCAGTATCGATTGGCACGGATGCGGGGTGGGTAAAAATAAACTCTTAAATCGTTGGACAAAAAAGGGCTCTATATGTTAAGGGTTAGAGGGTAAAATAGTTCTCCGCTCTCTCCTCTTACGTTACCTTACGGACTGAGGTGAAAATAATTAATGTAGGCTGTATCAGATAGGTTCTTGCGGCTTAATATAATTTTATCTACAAGTTATGAGTCACCGTGTCATTTTTGCACGCCATTAATTCCGCATTAAATAGGAAAAATTTATTTGTTTAAAAACTAAAACGTAATTTTGATTATTTATTATATTAAATCTCAATTTTATCATATGTACAATTTTTATGCTTATCGGTCGCAAATTTTTAACATCGTTTATATATATGCAAATTATTTTAAAGTCAATAGAAAAATGGCATTCCCATGACATGGCATATAAAAATTTACATGATGTTTTAAAATAAATGACCAAAATTTGCTTCATTCTAAAATTATAAAATAGAATTCGAATCTAATTATTATTTACTAAAACATATACTAAGAAGCAAATTATGTGAAAACAAGACAATAATTGCTTAATGTTAACTTGTCAGTCAAATAATTCAATTTCGCTACAGTTCCCTACAGTTGTCTGTCTGTAAGATATATCAAATTTCACATCTCCTAAACTTAAGCTTTGGAAACTTTCGTCTGAGGATCACTCAAAACAATACTAAATAAATTTGAAATTTCAGGACGTTACTAGAAATAATAAGTTCCAGTCCCTATAAGATGTATGTAGCATCAGTTTCTTCTTCTGGTATTTTGTCTCTCTCTTTGGTCTCTAGCATCAGACCATTATAATCGAGTCTCTTTTAAACACTATTACTTCTTCCACCAAAAAAATATAATTGTCTTATGGTTATTGTCTTTCAGTTTGATTAAATAATTGCAAAATGTAATAAATACTCCATTAATGATTAGGAGTATATTTTGTATGGCTCATATGATATTTAATAAATTACCAATGACTAAGAGAAGCTGTATGTAATCGTGACACATTTAGGAACACTATAATTAATATTACCTATATTGGACATACATACATAATACACCCGGTATTATAGTGTTAGTGACTTTTTAAATGATAAAATTCTATAATTTGTAATCTTCAATGTAATCGCGTTCGAGGCTTATAGTCAGCAATGGACAGATAAAGACTGGTGATGATGATGAATGTAATCGCATAATTAATTTGACATTGTCCTAAATATTGAATTGGCATTTGTAAGCCTAATGGGCAGGCCATAGAGCACGTAAAGTATATATACCTACTGTATAATGTATCATATTTCATCCTATTCACCTTTTAAACCGTTGGAAAGCGATTCAATATCTAATGGATGTACCGCTTTAAGTTAATTGTAATCGTTAATATATTCTATCTTATTTCGCCCGGAAGAAGTCCTGTCACTGTCCCGTCAGCAGCGGCACCTCTTGTTGGGCGGCATTGGTGGCACTCGTCGGGTTTTAGTGGGTAGAGCCGCGTCCACTTACCAGCTTTCGGGCGCAGTGAGTCCCACATACCCGCTTGGGGAGACCCACTCCCCGCGGGATGCCTCAGAGCATTTCCCGGTGTAAAACAAAAAAAAAACCAGCTGGATGCTAGTATGAACAAATTATTGATTTACCTCTAGCAAAACTACAATATTGCATACAAGCTAATAGCATTATGAGTCGTAGCATTTCCATTTAACATGTCTATTTTAAAATGGACGATTATCAAAACTACTCAGTCTAAACAATGAAGAATTATTAATATACATTATTATCATGAAATGAGTAAAACCGCTTACACGATTTTTACTTCATGTATAAATGTATACTTTAAATACTTACATATTGATTATGGTCTCCAATTTGAACAATTTATGTATAGACTGACCAGAAAAATGAAAACCCTCGCCATTTTGCGGAAAATTTCGGAACTAATTTCTGTATGGACTTTACTATGTGTTACCGTATAATAAAAAATATACCGATACAGTAGCGACACCGATGCAGTGTTTATATATTTATGGTCAGGCTTTACCTGAAGTATTTTATATACATATGTCAACTTACAGCTAAATTTAAATTTTACCTTTGCTCTTTTACACGCCTTAATTTTAACAATGGTCAGCTATTACAAGAATTTGGTAATACAATTAAAGTTAGTACTAACCGTATCTTCTCTTGCCGTCATATTGCCGAAATATTAATGTTTTCATTGTAGCAATCAATTCCCTATGTACAAAGAATGCGATAACTCTCTCAAGTTTACGTGAATAACGAAGTGAGTATATATATTATTATCTTACTAATATGACGAGAAAGTATGTAAGAATGTATGGATGTCTGTTACCCTTTCACGCAAAAATTTCTGAATGGATTTTAATAAAACTGTACGATAACTTAGCTTATACATCAGAATAACATATAGGCTATAATTTATCCCAGTACTCCCACGGGAATGGGAAGTACGCGGGTAAAACCGCGGGACGCTGCTAGTATAATATACGATACTGATTTGAATGTACCTATATAATAAATACCATGTCATGACATGTGTTTCTATACCACTATGCTGATTTTAATAAAGTTTTGTTTACATGACGTATAATTTGATTTACTTTGAAATAGAGTTTACGGCTCTTTATATGGCGCTTGTCCTTAGCTTAATTTGAATCTTGATCTTGCAAAAGTTTGGATGTTTGTTCCTCAATAACGACAAAAGTGCTGAACGGATTTTGATAAAACTTGGCAGTATTGTAGCTTGTATACCAGAATAACACATAGGCTACATTTTAAACAAAAGCTTACAGTTTCTACAGGAATTATGTCTTATTATTAGTAGTAATTCATAATTACGTCTATTGAAATGCTAAAAACTTCTCATTTGTCAAACGCACAAAATTTTTATGTCCAGTACATACAAATTTTGTGCGTTTGCCGAACGCAACAAGTCTTTCGCAGAGTTTCGAGTTCTTTCTTTGTTGTGATTGTAATCATCAGCTCGTCTTCGTCTCTTTGTACCTACCCCTCTTATAAGAAGAGGGGACAAAAGAGCAGGGGCGAGGACGGGAACCTCACCCCATTGTACTGTCCCGACGTTGGGAGGGTTGTTCTGTGGTGCGGGACAACCCCTCTGTGGAGGTGGCGTCGGTCCCGTGAGGGACTGACTAGCCGTCCAGGTGCCTTGTTGCTCAACAGATCCGGGGCACCTCTTTATCTTATCTTATCTTTCGGGCGCAGCGAGTCCCACGTACCCGCCTGGGGAGACCCACTCCCCCGCGGCATGCCTCAGAGTATTTCCCGGCAATAAAGAAAAGAAAAAAGCTCGTCTTCGTCTTCAATCGGACCCAGGTCCTCATCCTTAATACTTTACACCTCTGGATTGGCATCTCATGCTTGATTCGTCTGAACCTAGGTCCATGAAAGATCTTTCGAGATGCCGCTGAGCGTTGTTAATTACTTACTATCATATAAAAATGTACAATCTGCCTACGAGGCTTTTGATGGGTATATGTATAACTAGCTGTTGTCCGCGGCTTCGCCCGCGTTAACTTACTCAACTTAATTACTGTTAGTCACTGCGTGATGTTATATATAGTCTATAGCCTTCCTCGATAAATGGGTTATCTAACACTGAAAGAATTTTTCAAATCAGATCAGTAGTTCCTGAGATTAGCGCGTTCAAACAAACAAACAAACTCTTCAGCTTTATAATATTAGTATAGATTAAAATCTGAAAGCGGATAATCTTCTCCAGTCTCCGAAGTATAGGATGAAGTCAATTATCTTTTTCTCATGTTCCTGGTCTACCAGGTACTATACTATACTACAGGTACCTGAGATCATTATCATTAATTAAAGCGTTAATGCTTGTTCATTCCACATTAGTTCTTATTTTGCAAGATTTGTGGAACATCGCGTTTTATTAACTTAATGTGCTGAAAGTTATTTTTTATATTCAACTCTATTTACTGTAATATTTGAATGTTTGGATGTAGGGGTAATCTTCGAAACTACTCGTCCGATTAAAAAAATATCACCAATAGAATGCTCAGTCACTGAATGACATCATTACATAATATAAAACAAGTCCTCCGCCCGTCCATAGATTAATGATCACCAGCAGTCCGTATACGGCTGTAAATCTAAGAGAATGCGGGCGAAGCTGCGGGCAACAGCTAGTAGGTTATAAAAGTAAACAGCAACAGTCCGGTACGCATCAGTAAATGTAAGTGAAGTCGCACGCAACAACTAGCATATTATAATTATATAACTTTCTCTAATATCTGAAAAAAACCACGCTACCAAACTAGCATTGAAACTAAAGTTTTTCAAAGATGAAAATCCTACTATAATATTATAAATGTGAAAGTATGTTTGTTTGTTACGCTTTTACGCGAAAACTACTTAACCTATCATCATGAAACTTTGTACACATATTCTTGGAGGTATTAGAAGTAACATAGGATACCTTTTTATGAAGAAAAAAAAAACTAAAATCTTATCCTGCGCAGACAAAGTCGCGGGCACCAGCTAGTAATGGTATAAAAGTAATCACAATTTTCTTGCTGCGTTTTCAAGCCCTTTGGGAGTTTGAGGAAAATGTATTTCGAAATTAATTTTCCAATCACGTCGTCGTTTGGGAATTACATTAACAATAAGCAATCGTACCATCTGGTGTGAAACAAGTCGCCTGCAGAATTGGTATTTTTGTAACGATGGACGGATGGAACGATGGATGGACGGACAGTTGGATGGATGGATGGACGGACAGATGGATGGATGGATGGACGAAAAGATGATAGGTATTGAAGTGAAAACCAATCAGGTGACTCAAAATTTTATTTATTATTTGTTTTAACGTCGCATAAACGAGTTTCCCTGGACTAATCTAACTACTTATTCATGACTTGTCAATGGTAGCCAAAGTCTCGGAGACAATATTTTCACTCCCTGTCCTCTCCGTAAAACAACAAAGCTATTAATAAGCATACCGCTTATTGCTTCCGTGGTTTCGATATTTTTAGTGTGTCCATCTTAAGCCAACCAATATTATAATGTTCATTCTTTGTAAATATTTTCCAACTCAATAGCCACATTATTGCCAGTATATAGATAATCAACAAGTACGGTGAGACGCGCCATTTTTTGAAAAAGATACAAAAAGCTCGTACCGCCCCACCGTACTTCGTTATGCAAAATAAATTTCTATTCAATATTATCAGAGGATATTGGTGCTTTATTTTGTTTAAACGTGAGCTGTAAGAGGCTGGGATTTTTAGCCTTTTTGCTATGGACCGTTTTTAGATTTTTTTTTTAGACATTTAGGTATAAAATAAAAACTACTTATTCAAAATGTCGTATTGGCGAAGGTAAAAACAATATTGACATATTCAACATTAATAAGGACTTTTTTATATCATGGAGGGGTAAATGAGCAGTCGGAGCCTTAGGTGACTACCGACGCCCATAAAAATCCGCATAGGAGGTTATGCAGATGCGTTGCCCTCCTTTACCACATCCATGGGTGCCACCGGAAACTCACAAACAACACGAAACGCAAAAATATTTTGACGATAGCAAATTAGCACTGAATCAAAAGTATTGCCCCTTAAGGGCCGGTTAGTATTATGACCGAATTAAGGCACTTATTAAAAATAGTATTTAAAGAGGTCGTCTTAAAAATATCACTTTGAAATCCTTAAGTGAACCACAGACAAGTTCATCTTTGGTTTATTTTCAACAATGTAACAAAAGGTAATAAGTAAAAAGCATACATTTACCAACGCATTTACCATTGTGAAGATAAAATAAACGATTGCTTACGAATTCGAAATTTAAAAAGATAACAAAATAAAAACTTTTTTGAAGCACAGTAAAATTTAAAAAAACGTATAAGATATGAAATAAACATTTAACATGCTGTCGTCTAACCCACCATTGTTACCATAACACACGCCCATGAAAACGTAAAGAGGCTTCATCGAAAAAAGATAAAATCACATAACATAAATGTATGAAAATTTAATAACGAAGAAAGGGGAAAGTTTATGGTGAAGGAATTTTTATGTACCCTGCTGGGGCGTATTTCTACTTTTTGCTTACAAAACTGCAAACGTATTACGCTACGGCCAAGTATTTTTTGCATTTTTAGGCTTTCGTCACCAAAGGGGGCCAACGGAACCCAGTTTCTAAGACCGTCATCCGATCTTTTTAAAATAAATATTGTTTACTAATGTGTACGCGAATTTTACTAATTATAATGTAATAACTTTTTACGGACGTATAAGACTTTATCGCCGCTTATTAAGATTTTACAAGCCCGACGTTTCGGATACTTTACAACAACCACGGTCACGGAAGGACTGGTAAATACGGGACCTAATACCTACTTGGATAAGTAGTGATGCTATAAGAACTCAAAATATTATAGATAGTCTATAATCCCAGATATTTTAAATCCGTTTTATCTTTAATTTAGGTGACAAACTTTGCTAAATATGTTTAGCACGATTTTTCGCGATTACGGCTTTATTTTTGGTTGGTTACAAGACAGACGGACATCGATATTCAATAATAACTTCACTATATATTTTTCATGAGCGAGGGTAGTCTAGTGGGTATGGACTTGGCCTCTTGTGCGAGAGGTCCGGGTTCGATTCTGACCGCCCCTGTGATGCCTTACCAAAATCCCCATTTGGGTTTTCTAAATTTCTACGTGAACCTGAACATGTGACCATCGCTTGCTCACCGGTGAAGGAAACATCGTGAGGAAATGCATTGCATGCCTGATAAGATTAAAAGTCTTTAAAGGTGTGTGAAGTTCACCAACCCGCATTGGGCCAGCGCACCGGTGAACTATGGCCTAAAACCCTCCTCGCCTGATTTCTAGGAGGAGACCCATGCCCAGCAGTGGGACATATGGGTGGATATTATTATTTTATGTTAGTTGGATAGACAAACTGGCAATCGTACCACCTGATGGTAAGTGGTCGACGTCGCCCATGAACATAAACTAGGATACCTGGAACGAGCCCAGGCAACTCATTTATGTGTTGCCTATCCTTAGACATAAGATGTTAAGAGTCTCGGTGCCAGTAATTACACTGCCTGTCTTGTCCTTTTCTCCGAAACACAGCAAAGCTGTTTCACGGGAGGAACAAGCAAGAAGGTGGTATCCATGCAGCCGGGAGCGCGGCACAGCTCTTCCCTCCCACCGGTAGTTTATATTATATTATTATTATATCCTTTACTAAAATAATAATGAATTTCTCGTCGTTTTAGTGCTCATTGTGTGCCAGTGTAAAGTAAGTAAAATTGACTTAATGATAATGAATAAAATAAGAAAATAATATTAAATAATCAATGTAATACAGATTTCATTATTTCCTAAATCCAAATATGTATTTATATAAAATTTATCAAACGCAATAAATTTATAAGGTATGATACACAGATTAGTAGTTTCGTAAGAGGTGTTCTGCCCAAAAAGGTTCCGCGCGCATACCTGAAACGTTTCAGACTCTTGAAATATTATACAAGTAGGTATAGGTACTGTCGGAATATTAGTATTGGGGAATTTATTATTGAAATAAATTTGTTTCAGTATATATCTAATAGAAAATAGAGTTTGATGCTACGTCCAATAGTTAACGATCTAAAAACATCGACGAGGCTATTAAATTTGATATGACAGTTAAATTAACCTTTATAAAGTTATGGTAATAAATTGTATATAATTTTTAATCATCACTATTTTGTAGTAAGTCCAGTCCTGTACTCGACATAAATGAACGTCAAGACGACCGATCCAAGTAGTTAAGTTAAACTTTAACACATGTGAATTTCCACATCAACCTGTAGATAAAATGTATGTATAAAAAGGTCCTGTATAAAGGCGTTCTAAAAATATGCCGGTCAATGGTTCATCGGCCGTAATAGTTGAAGGTGTGCCCCTCGGATGCTGGATCAATATAGCTTGTCTGAGGTGCTAGGGATGCGCCGCGTGTATCGATATTATCGTTTTATCGACAAAATGCTATTACATAAATAAATTGTAAGGTAAATGATACTGTATATGAATATAAAGCTAAATGTACTTTCTAGAAGTTATATTTCAATATAACTTCTAGAAAGTAATCTAATGATACCTAAAATATATGAAATGTACTTAAGACGCTGAAAAATATAAAGATTATATCTTAAATTCAAGGTTTTCTTTGATAAAGGTATCTTACAAAAATTTTCATTCCCATACTAAGTATTTTGGTATGTCACAAAACATAATGCATATAAAATGAGCAAAACGTCGATACATAGATATGTTCTCCTCTATGCAATGAACGAGATAAGTAGGTACATATATTATAGCGTATAAACGTTTTCCCTATTTATATCTGTATCCTTTTGTTAAATACTGAAGAATATACATCCATGATTAGAAAATTTACATTAATAGTCCATATTTTAAAAAGATTTAATTAATATGAATCGTTTTAAATAATACATTATAATTTTACTAGATCCTAATTTGTATATTATAGCAATAAGAAGCGAAATAATAAGATATACAACTCTATTTGCAATTTTAGTGCTTACTTATATTTTTTTAACTAAACTTAGGTATAATTTTATAAATTATACAAGAATATACTAAGTAGGTAAAGAAAGGTAAAGGTAAAGGTCACGTGTTTTAAAATAGTTTAATCTTACCATAATATACATAATATATACTATTATGAATATAAAGTTCATCTTAAGATGCGAGTATATAGTAACAACAAATATAAACATTAAGACCAGAAATATATGAACCCTGCATTGGTGTCGCCAATATATCTTATATACGGTAACCCATAATCTTAGAATAATTACACTATAGAAGGTCAGTCTTCATACAAGCGCGCTGTCAAAAATGAAGCACTAAATTGATTCAATGTTGCCAGTAGTGGTGAAATTTTCCCGAAAACGGGAAACGATTCGGCCGCTGATAACAATTTGTTATAGCAATAATATTTAATACATAAATAGCTAGGTGGGCATATCTATATATGTATTAATTTATTACAACTTTACTTAACCATGTATACACAAGCTATATTATTATTTATTATGTATAATTGTTATATTACAAGAATGTTTATTTATATGAAACGAAGAAAATATAACAGTAGGTAATTAGTAAAATATACATTTTTATAATTATTTTTTATTGGCATGAAACACAGTTATTTAATTATTATTAGTTATGTTAATGTAAAGTTGTTATACATATTACTGTTTAAACTTGTAACTTGTAAAATAAACGCGAAAGTTTGTATGTATGGAAGTATGAATATTTGTTACTGTTTTACTGTTTGTATTTGATATCGTTAAATCACACAAACACATTAATTAGAGAACGTGTCACGTACCTACGTAAATATCAGTAGCAATTGTTTAAAATTTATTCAGTGGGGGAAAATAATCAGTAAAAATATTTTCACAATCGGGCAATACTGAGCATTGAAAAAAATTGTATTTATTTAAACCTAATTAATTACAAGATACTACGAAATATTGAAAGATTTCTAGTGAAAAGTGATGTTATTACATTTATTTTGTTAATTCAGATGTATTGTCATACAATTTAACTGCACAAATCGTCATAATTATTTATTTTACGGAGACACGTTTGGTGCGGTTTGACATAGTATACTGCGGAACTTCCCGGCGCTTGGTGCAAAAATGGCTGCATGCGAGTTGCTTCAAAATGGCCGCGCGGACTAGGTTTCTATAGTGTAATTATTCTAAACCCATAATATAGCTCATACAGAAATTAGTTCCGAAATTCTCCGCAATATAGCGAAAGTTTTTATTTTTCTGGTCAGGCTATAACGAAATTCGAACCTATAAGTCCTATAACAGAAGAGCACCCTCAATTTTCAACCAATTAACTAAGATGATGAATTTTCCTGACGTTAAATTTTCCCAAACAAGATTTTCTTAGACCAAAATTTATGTTTTCAATCTAAAGTTACGATCATGGACATTACAAATTTGAGGTCGATTAGCCCGTAATTAACAGGTACCCGCATACAGAGTTTTGATGATGGCGGGTACGGGATAATCAACGAGAGATTAGGACTCCTTAGATCTTTGCTTTGAAAGTACAGTCTGAAAAGATGAAGATAGAATATACTAGAAAATGCTTAGTAGCAAACCACACGCATACTCTTAATAAGTATGAAGGCTGATAGTTACAGTTTAGGGTTTATAAAACGTTGAATATTTATGTACAATTGTCTACTCTTTAGATATTAATAATATCTGGTAGTTTTAGACTTTTTTTATTGTGTGCTGTGAATTTGTAAGTAACGAATTACTTAAAACAATTCCACATTTGTTAAATACACTACGATATGTCAAGTCTGCTATTCTTAAAAACAAAATTAATTGCTAATATCCAAATGCTCCAAGGAGATAGGAATACTTTGGTGATATCACCTATTATTTAAAAAAAATCATTGTATATACCTTAGCATACCTAAATATCGATGTAGTAACGTAGTCGAAGTAAACCTTTTAACTATGAGTATTAAAACAATTTAATCGAAAATAAAACTATCTTTCTAAGCACAATATTATATCTATAGAATAGATATTATAACAAAACAAGATTTTAAAATATTTTACAAAAAGATTTACTTTAATAAACACTTTGATATTATACGTTTGATACACATAATATAACATTCAATACAGAAATGCGTCATCATTTTGACCCGTGCTTTGGTTGTCATCGTCATTACTACCGACTGTGGTATTGATGACTCAACCAACCAATTGTGATGACCATTACCATAATAAAATTTAAAAGACGTGCCTTACTCCATTAACAATTATGAGTACGCCATAGAACTTATTTCCTGTGAAAAGGGTTGAGCTAAAGCAATTTATTTGCTAATGTCCGCCATTAGTTCGTTGTACTTTAAATTCATAATGACAATCAAATTAAAAGTTTTATAGCTTTGAATAATGGTGCATGGTATATTTTGTCATAGATAATTATTTCAGCAGATTTACCAGAAATAAGTTGGCCACTGAACTGGTCCCAGAAACATTCTCATTTTATTATCATATATCTTTATTATTTTAAATCAAAAAGGAATAAATTAAAAAAAAATCTATAACGAAAGATATAACGTAAAGAAAACATGAGAGTCGAGAACGGTGATGTAGTGGGAGCATCGCGACATGACACCCTCACACAGTTTGCCGTCACGGCATTTGAGTCAATTTACGGCTAAGTTACGCCAATAGATGTTTCACATCAAAAAGTGGTAGATTAAATAATAATAAAAAATATCTCGTAAAATTATCGATACATTTCACATCACTGATCTCCTCCCTTCTTGTATGCAAACGCATGTATGTTTGTGTGTATACAATAATCATGGGGGCTAACCCCTTACTCAGACTATCTGAGAGTGAACGACCATTAAAAGAATGTCTGGATGCGTATTTTAATTTCGCAAAAATTTTACCCCCATCAATAGCTCTAAATGACACTTTGAAGATATTTTTATATAGGGCTTGTTCAGACACGGCGACAACCGCGCGATTTCAGCATCGCGTGGGGATCGCGCGGGTCTTATTTAATGTAGATATTTATATTGGGCTTGTTCAGGACACGGAGGAACCGCAAAATTACATGTAAAATTTGAAGATAGAGTTCTGAAACCGCGCGGTTGTCGCCGTGTTTGAACGAGCCCTAAAACTAGCCAAAAAGTTAATTCAGGCACAGTTGTTCTTCTTATATAGGTACTTATCACAAACATTTTATTGTGATTTGGAAACTCCCTCAAAAAAGCCAAAAATGTATCTTATACTAAGTTACTTTCTTTCTTGGGTCTTAATATAATACCATATCGACTATTTTGCTTAAATAAAAGGGCAAGACTCGGAACCTGCTTAATTTACGAAGAAAAGTGTGACCAAGTGGCCAACTCCCCTCTTTCCTGTTGCTCGTCCATTTTACGCACACCGTATGCACACAAGAATCCCGTAGATATATTAACTTATGGCAACACCGACACTTTTTTCGTTTCTACTATACAATTACACTAGTAATGATAGATTTAAAAGTTATTAATGACTTACCTTATCTTCTCTCAAGAAACTACAAAAATGTTATGTTTAATACTTAGTATCAAATTTAAAATACTTACAAGTCAAGTAAAAGTTGCCCCAATATACAAAAAAGTTCCAAACACAAAAGCTTGGAACTTTTATTCAAGAGGATTTTACTATATAAACAAATCTGATATTTACCTATTTATTTAATTATCACCGATTCAATTTGTTGTCCCATGATAAACTTCGTTTAGTGAAATCAGGGCTTAACCAGAGTTAATTGCTCTTGTTGTGTATAGTAAAATTTGAGGTGCAATTTTTGTATGAAATTATTATTGGCAACACGCTTATTAATTAGCGATTAATTTTGGTTATAACAATTAAAACCTACATAAATAATTCTTAAAATCACAATATTCCTAGGTAAGGCCTAGGCAACGAATAAATACTTATTATTTATTCGTAGGGCCTAGGTATATTAAATTACAATATACTAACCGTTCTCTGTGGTTTCTCAAACTCCAAGCAACCATAACCATCCTGTTATTACAGGACTATATAATGGAAAAAATTATCCCTCTCAACTGGTATTTTCTTTGCCCCTGGCTATGTCACTGTTATCGATACAAAATATACTTCTGCATTATATATTATATTATGTTGTTACCCATCTATCAAAAAATCCAAATAAAAGACACATCATTTAAATGCAATTAGGATCGATTTAAATCTGCTCCCTAGTAAAAAGACATTTCGATATAATGTGTTTTGTCAGAGGTTCAAATGAAAATCAATCATACGGACGTAAATTGTATTCTTTTTTGCATTTCTTTGTTACCCTTTTCATCTCGAGGAAATCTTGTCTTTTCTATAGGTACCAAAATAAGGATTATGCTTGGATTATGACAATGTTATACAGACATAATTCACTTTTTTTTTCTATTACCTGCGATCGAATACATTAACAAAAACTTTCTAGTGATCGAATACACAGACTAGAAATAAAACTTTTCTAACATTCGATAGATTGATGGAAATCTAGTTGCGTGATATTGGTGTGTATCTGTATGTGACAGCTGTTTTTCTCAATTTCACGCCATCCACTTGAAATTTGGTGATCTAGAACATCCTTGTTCGTCTATTCTGTCTATCTTTTTTTCATATTATAAAAACAATTGAAATCATGGAATAACAATTATCAAGTATACATAAATTGATTTGAAACTTTACATAAAGAAAACGATTGCACTTCATACATTTTCTCTGTTATATCATCTCTCAAAAGTAGTAAGTTCTTTTAAGTAAAATTAAGTATTGAGATATTTATCATACAAGGTACATCTGGTGTTAATAGCGGGATCCACTTAACAGGTTGGCTGTTTATTTTCAGACTTCGTAACTTTAAAATTCTCTTGTCTGTTTTTTCCTCAGCATATATAAATTATTAAATCACATCTTTTGGTTGTGTCATGTTTAGCAAATGTCCCCACCATGGTTCAGGACTTGACGTGGCAGTGGGGCTCAGTAGCCTAGGGTAATAGTAATAAGAAGAGGGGACAAAAGAGCAGGGGGCGAGGGGGCGAGGGGGCGAGGAGGGGAACCTCACCCCATTGTACTGTCCCGACGTTGGCAGGTGTTGTTCTGTGGTGCGGGACAACCCCTCTGTGGAGTGGCGTCGGTCCCTTGGGGGACTGACTAGCCGTCGAAGTGCCCTATTTGCTCATTAGATCCGGGGCACCTCACCAAATTCGGCATTGGTGGCACACTAAAAAGTGGGTAGAGCTGCGTCCACTTACCAGCTTTCGGGCGCAGCGAGTCCCACATACCCGCGTGAGGAGACCCACTCCCCCGTGGGATGCCTCAGAGCATTTCCCGGCGTTAAAGAAAAAAATAATGCTTAGCAATTGTGAAAGCTACACACGTATGTTCTTGCAAAAAAAGTAGTTATCAAGATTTTTGGATATTTTTGTAATATTTATTAACATTATGATGATTTCCGCATATTCATTGTAATAATGTTTTTGAAAATGGATTTATTTATTACACACGCATAATTACTCTTTATAGACGACTTGTGTAATTTTCATGAGCGAAATCTAAAAAGGTCAAGTCATTCCACTGTTTGAATACTATTATGATTATTTATGACAAAAAAGTAAGTTTGTTTACATACTTTTCTGTCATAAATTTGTATTTTATAATTAAAATATTCGGCTTTAAGCATATTTGTTTATTGCTGGTACAAAATAAGAAATCCAAAATGTATGTAGGTAACTTACATGCACTACTCTCTCCTCACTTTAAAGGGTGATGTTGAAAAATCTATGTACCTACTTACCTTTTATTTGCCATTACGTATTATGTACCTACATCATCATCATCAGCCTTTATCCGTCCACTGCTGAACATAGGCCTCCCTCAATTAACGCCAAGATGGCCGATCCCTTGCCACTCAACGATGTAGGTAGGTACTTGTGGATGTACCTACATTAGACTTATAATTAATTACCTACATCATGTATTTTGTTGTTTATGTAACATTTTTGCACAATTTAAAAATCGTGCACAAACAAAAAAAATCCATTTGTGTTTTCAATGTAAAAAGAATAAATAAATAGGTACATAATCGTTTTTAATAAGCAGAAGGGTTTCTAAGGAAACATTTCATTATATTGCAGGTACCTTTCACGTCCCTAAGGTAATCGCGTAACAATAATTTGACATTTGCTAAGACGCCATTTTGATTTCACCTTTCAAGTTGACATTAAAAGAAAATGTCGGACACAAAACGCTTTATTAATGGGGTCTTGTAACTCTTCTTTTGTTACATTTTTATTGGATATAATGAACAATCACTTTGAATATTAAGCATTTACCGGTGGGAGGGATGCGATGTGCCGCGTCCATCTACACGAGTAGGTAGGTACACCAGCATCTTGTTTATTTCTCCTGTGTCCACAACAGCTTTTCTGTATTTTGGAAAAGAGTACAGCTCAGGCATTAATTACCAAGACTCTTAATAATAAGACAGTTAATAATAATATCAACCCTTATATATATATATATGTCCCACTGCTTGGCAAGGGTCGGCAAAAGGTGTTTCCTAGGTTTTTAATGAAATTATCTTTAATGAATAATATTATTATGTGACAAATTATGATTAAATCCTAAAACAATACATTTAATTGAGCATTAAAGACATCATCACCAGAAAGAACTTTACATAAGAATGGCTTTATTAAATTCAACAAGAACAAAGTAGAGTAATGTGTTCAAATCGTTTTAAGGTTCAAAAACCCAATATTAAAAAAACACTAACAATTTTAACCCAACGCAAAATTAATTTGAGCATAAGTAGCCTATTATTACAATTTTTGTTGCCACTGACACAATACTTGCTTCCTTATTTCAATTAGTCGAGAAATTACTTAAATTAGTGCTGGCATCCCTATTATTTTCGTTATAAATAAATTTCAGCCGCAATTTAGCTATCCGCCACTAGATGGCGCTGTTCACAATTTCAGCGAGCCAACTATTTCGCCGCATAGTTTTAGAGCCGGGTAAAGTTTGAATTTATGCGGAAATATGGGACGATAGACATTTCGACGTTGAAGTTCAAAAGTAACTTTAGTTTTGGGGACGCGAGATTAAACTTGCCGTTCATTGTCTTGAAAAGCCGCGGATTTTGGTTGGTATCTATGACAAAAACATTAAATTATAATTTATATTTTGTCAAAATAATATCACCACAATAAACTACCACGATAACATTTAGATTTTATTATTTTATTGCAACCTAATTGGATTGCAGTCGTTCAGAAAACAAAGGCATAAAATATAAATTTGCGAATGTCTGGATGTAAGAGGCAGCAGTTCCATTCATTATGAACCAACCTTACTGTTCATTTAATTATATTGTGATTTCATTTTTCGCACTGTAAATGTATGGCTCTATGGCATTGTATAATAAATTTTATGATGAGGCCAAAACTTTATGAATATATTTTTTCCTAGAACCGCTATCCATAAAAATGCTAGTATTCATTTCAAAACTCATTTTTAAACGTTGTTTGTGTTCGACTTCCCTAATGACATTTACAAACGTCAAATGTCAGATTTCCCGCCAAGCTCCGCTATCAAGCGCCAATCTGCTTGCGAATTAATCTACCGTAAAAGCTTTGAAATGTAATATAAAACCACGTTTTTGCATAAACATAATTGGTTATGTGAGTAATCTGACAAAATAAATACCTCAAACACTAAACGATATCGATATTTATTATAACATAATATCAGCACAGTCTGTAAAACTAATCAGCATGTACACAAAACTTTTATAAGAATCTGTCTATTGAATTGTCACTAATAAGAATTCTGTATCTGTACTCGATATAATATGTACCTATGTTCATTTCGTATTCTAAATCTATTCATGCGTAAAACCCGATAATCTACAGAAGAAATATATTTTCATCATTTTCAACAAACCTGAAGTTATATCGTTTCTGCGCGTCGGCCATTTTGGATTTATGGAATGCATTCGATACGTACAAAGGTATAATTTCTTCTAATCTTGGATCTTTCTAATCAATATTAGACCAGTGTCGATAATTTTTGAAACAGAAAAAAATTATAGTAGGATGAAACCCATTGGAAAAAGAAGATAAAGGAAAAATAATTTACGGGCGATCTGCGGACGGGAAAGTGGAGGGCGTGTTTTTAGATATTAGGTCGGAATTTTGAGCTTATGTGAAAAAAGTGTAAGAGGTATAAGTGCCATGCTGCATTGCAACCGAACTGAGCCGGCACGACTGGGGTGGTACCTCTCGATCACATAACACTGGCGTCACGTGACAGCTATGCTGTCGCGTTTCGTGCGGTTTGCGAGTTTCCGATAGACCATTGAGGGGGATAGGGAAAAGGAGGGCGGCGCATCTGCGTGGCCTTGGTTGGGATGATGTGATGGGCGTCGGCGACGTAAGGCTACGACTGCTCGTTTGCCTCCTGATGACATAAAAAAGTGTAAATACTAATTTATACAAAAGTTGTAGATCTGTTTATTACCTAACTTTGCCATAGAACTTTTTTCCGTGGGACTTATAGTTTAGCCGGAAATCGAGATAAACCGTTTTTTAACCTTAGACCCCTTCTTTAAACTTCCACTTTTCCGCTACCGGGTTTCATTCTACTATAATTTTGTTCTACTTTTTGCCATTTTCAAAGGCTTCGGCACTAGTCTAAACTCGAACCAAATACTGAGTGTGTACTTTTTAATGTGATCATAAAAAGCGTAAAAAATATTGGAGGCGCCGGGTATCGATCCCGGTACCTCTCGCATGCTAAGCGAGCGCTCTACCATCTGAGCTACGCCCCCTGTACTAGGCGAGTTCAAAATATATATTATAATTTATAACTAAATAATATTTATAATGTGCTGTTTTAATTTAATTATTAATTATTTAATTATATTTATTATTTAGTATTATTATTTATTTAATACATCTAGATTTCCAAGAGTCTATTTTTGAGATTAAGTTAAAAATAATAAAGTCATGTAACATAAATAAAAAAAATGTCCCAGCCACTTCCGAGATAAATAATAATAATTAAAATGAGTCGCTATTATTACCTACCTTTCAATAAAAAGTCAGTGTGCAAATTTGTTCCAAATATCATTAATTAATAGTTTCAAGGGGAATTACAGATAATTCAATTACAATATCTAACAACGACGAAGATATTTTTTGTATATTTTTGCCACGTCAATTACCAACAATTTAGTCAAGAGAATTTTTATAGTAAGTAGGTACCTACCTAACTTTCAACAAGTCCAATTCTGAAAACATTTAAAATTGCCTGTAACCTAAAAAACCTTTAAATATCCAATTAAAAACTTTCCCAATGTCTGTCTTTCTTTTTTCTCTATCCAAGTTGACAAAAAAATAACGTTCCAGGTAACCTAAAATAGTGAAAAACTTTTCAATGAAACTTGGATACCGCTCTCAAACTCAAAATGGCGGACTGTTCTAATTGACAAACTCCGTATAATTGGCGGGGTTTTCTCAACAAACATACCCCTTTTCATTGAACGATTAAATGAACCAATATTTCAAAAAGTTTAACGTTTTCCCATTTAGTGTTTTGCTTTAAAATTGTACCTTTAAATATATTTAATGCCAATTCAAAAATGAACATTTTAGATTTTATGCAAACAAATTATGTGAATATTTGAATTTCTGCTAATCCTAGGTACTAAAAATAGATTAAAAAATCGGTTGTCTGTAAAGTCGGTTTACTGACGATAGTTGAACGTGACAACGTTATAAGAAAATGGAACGCCTCAGAGCGAGGTAACGCCACATGCGTCATCTTTTATCGTTCTTGCAGCCGGCTCCATCGAATTATAAGACGTTGTCACGTCAAAAAATCGGTAGTCTGTAAAGTCGGTTTCCGGACGAAAGTTGAACGTGACAACGTCATAAGAAAATGGATCGCCTCAGAGCGAGGTAACGCCGCATGCGTCATGTTTTTTCGTTCTTGTAGCCGGCTCCATCGAATTATAAGACGTTGTCACGTCAAAACCTATTTAGTATTTATGTAGGTTACTTCCACTACTAAGTACTATTATATAATTACTAGAAATAACTTATTTAAGACTCTCAGTATTTGTCTTAAGTTATTATATATATTTTTTTTATTATTTACATTATATATAAGACGTGTAGTTATTTATTCACCTTATGCTCCGAATTGCACATGCCTACACCACCCTACACTGTAATTTCTTTTCTGAAACAACATAACATACATAATGTATCTCTACTTCTTACATCGCATCACATAAACTATAGATAGTGTAGAATTCGTTTTGAAATCAATTAGAAAAAAATAAGTAAGTTTCAAAATCCCAGCCGTAAACATATAATTACAATAGACATACCATTGTCTTCCCCGGGCGATTAGTAAAGGAACGAGTAGGTACTGTTGCCACAGCAACCACCAGTGAATCGCGTTTGCAGGCGGATTTTTTATAAATCCCACGATAATCCCGTAGTCCGTCCGATATAATCCGATTTGGGTTTTTTAATCTGTACAGTTTTTAGCATTATATTGTGGGAAGACTATTTTTTTTCTTGCCAATGATTAACAGTTTTTAACTAAGAGAGATCCGATGGGAATTGGATTTTTTATCTGTGAATTTTATGCCTCAGAAACGGTTTCATTTTCCTTTTAAATATATTAATATCTGAAATTCGTACACTTACTTTAATACTTATCTGTTTCAAACCAATTATGAGGTTTAAAAATGATTACGCTTATGTAATTCGATGTGGTATTCGTAGGTACTTATTTGAATACATTCTGCGACTATTATCATCATCATATTATATAAATAATACTAATGATCTGCCGGCTATAATATCTACTAAAATTTAGGTCGTACAACTAAGTTTTGGCTTTACAATTTGAAGTATCTCTCAACTGAAATGACCAAACCGAAAAAACAGATCTCGCAATTCTCAACCGCACTCCTTTATCAAGTGCCCCTATATTTAGGAAAATAAGCTGAAATACCACATCAAAGCGGCATTGAGATGCGCAGCAGTTTGAAGCGGATATAACCGGTTATTTCCGGATTTGACCGGCCGCCACCGGTTTTTAATGTCGCTCTCTTTAGAGATAATGTTTTTGCAGAGCTCTTTCATATTTTCGGCTACATATCTGTTTCTGCAATTACATATACTTATTAAATATTTTCTTACTGAGAAGCCTTTTTTGATAAGGCAATAGGAAGTCAGGTAAAAAGTAATAATAATAATACAATGTAAAATTAACAATGACTTCCAGTCTATTACAAAATACAGTGTGCATTAATTCCACCGAAATACCCAAAAGATTAGAATCAGAGTTTACATTATAGTCTAGTCAACAAGTTCAAAATCGTGTTAATTCTTGATAAAGGCCCTAAAAATATGTCATGTGCTCATTGGATTCGGAATGACGTCGATATTCGAAGGATTAACACTGCATGATAAAAATTGCAAAATTTATTAACATATTAAGAAGAACAATAAAAGGTGTTTCGTTTTTTTTGGCAATTATTCAAAAACTATTAATATTTAAGAAATTTAAAAAAAAAGATTCTAAAAGAGGAGAAAATTTACAAAAAAACAATCTAACCTTCGAAACTCTATTTCCACTATTTATAATTTTAATTTAGTGCTGAAAATAGGGTCTCACGCGGCCGATACATACTATTAGGTATCTAAATTGCTTCTATGTGTTATACTTATAGTGTCATATAGTATAAAATTTTCAGTTAAGTATATAATTTGTCTGAAAAATTTTATAATCCCTATTTTTAATGACACGACATTTTAAGTGCTAGGTACATATTTTACATTGTAATTTATAACTAACAACTCTTTTATTCTTTCCAGGAAGTCACAATTCTTAACTTCGAAATCGGTAAGTTTTGGATTACTTTAGAATTTAGAAGTAAACAAATTATGAAGTTTGTGAGTATAAAAAAAGTATAAACCAGAGTTTTTTTTTTTGTTGTGGTGATGATTGTATACAATAAATGTTAGGAAAAGCATTTGCTTAGTTGAACTCATTTTTTTTAAATGAGGAAAATCACACTAAAGGTTTAAGCTGAACGCCCATACTATTTTTTTTATTTTTTTATCCTAGTCCGACTGAATTTTTTTTTATAATCTTTGACACTCATTAATAATGTAGATTATGGTAAAATAATTTTTAAAGTAAGATGAGTATTTTCAGAAATTGCCTCCTACATTTGGATGTAGGTTTTTTACATATTTTATCAGAGTTTGGACTCGGATAAAAGATGTAAAAAAAATAATTAATGTATGTAGGAATATCTGTCCCCACTATGGTTCAAGCCTTGTCGTGGCGGTGGGGCTCAGTAGCCTTAGGTGAACCCAGCACCTTGGGCGAAGCAAATTGAGCCGAGGGAGCTGTTCTTTGTACCCCTATTATAAGAAGAGGGGACAAAAGAGCAGGGGGACAAGGGGTGAGGATGGGAACCTCACCCCATTGTACTGTCCCGACGTTGGGAGGGGTTGTTCTGTGGTGCGGGACAACCCCTCTGTGGAGGTGGCGTCGGTCCCTTGAGCGACTGACTAGGGCGTGAGCGTCGAAGTGCCCTGTTTGCTCAACAGATCCGGGGCACATCACCAAAGGCGGCATTGGTGGCCCACTTTTTACTGGGTAGAGCTGCGTCCACCTTACCACCTTTCGGGCGCAGCGAGTCCCACATACTCGCCTGGGGAGACCCACTCCCCCGCGGTATGCCTCAGAACATTTCGGCCATATTTGGCCATATAGTGCCTGAGAATAAATGATTTATTATTATTATTATTTCCTGGCGCAAAAGAAAAAAAATGTCGGTATATCTGTCCATCTTACAGTTTCATGTGAATGAATTGTAGCTCCGCCATTTTGAAACTGTAATCACAATACAGAAACAAAAATATAAGTAGCATGGGAGAGAAAATAAAATAAGTCATATAATAAGCCATTTCAATAAGATTTGTCGAAGCTTAGCTTGTAATTTATATAATACACGTATTTTATTCTAACGAATGACATTCATGAGAAATAAGGAGAACTTATTTTGGATTGCGGGCTATAATGTTAGCAAGGATTTTCATATAAATATTATATCGGCAAGGGTATTAAAGGATAGACAGCCAGGAAACAAAGTGATCCAATAAGGGCTGCTATTTTTTGGATTTTCGGGCAGAGAAACTTAATAAGAGTTTCGAACAGAGGGTAAAGCTATCCTTGTTTTTGTAAATATACGATATGTATGATTGCATTTCTACACTTATCGAAATAAACAAAATTTTAAGGACATTTTCGATTAAAATAAAAGATTACATTAAACTATAAAGATATATTTTAAATTTTAATTTGTAATAAACTGTGAGATGCAAAATTCTGATCAGCGGACGTGAAAATTTATTGCTTTTTTTAGAAATTGTTATTAAAAAACTCCACTCATCCATTATATTTTGTTAAATAAATATTATTAATAATAATAGTTAATACATATAATTATCAACTGAATTATTTGAAATGGCAACCCCTGTCTGCTACCATCATAGAAATCTAAATGTGTTGGCTCTATCCTATTAAGCCTTATGACAGCAATCGTTACCAACATCAATACACTTTATCATTAATACAAGCTGTTATGGGTGCTCTCTTATTAACCTGATATAACACATTAAAAACCACCATTACACGGATGTTAATGTTACCCGGAGTATACCCGGGTATAAACGTAACGGTTAATATTGGGGTTCGGGCTGAATACGACCGGATACCGTTGCCATTTCTAATGCTGATAAAAAAGGTCAAGTTGATTGTGTTTTGCTTAATAAAAAAATGTACAAATGTTCTTAAATTGTATCGGTATTTTTATACTTCTCATTGCAATATGGTCCGCAGCTTGACAAAATACACTCTTAAAAATATTTTAATGATACTTATATATATTTTTACCATTGGACTAATAGAAGAAATGTCAGTTAGAGAAAAGTACCTAACTACATACGAATAAATTTTACAAAAAAAGAAGTTATAATAATATATTTTCTTAAGCACACCTAAAAATAATTGGAGATTTGATAAAATGAGTACCTCTACATAAGTAGCGTACAATAAGTACATCTAAAAACGTAAAGACGTAATACCAAATCTATCACGCCAAGGCTCTTGTGATTGGTTGCTTTTGATCGAGTGATATCATTTCAGATGTCGATATGATTGCGATTTACTTTTTTGTGAACGCCGTACTTCGCCGGTCTTTAAAATTACGTCTAGTAATTTTATACTCAAACGAATCTAGTCTCCACTTCATAACTCCAGTGATGAAGGATATTATGAAGTGGAGACTAATAAAATAAATGCAATTGTAGGTGGATCTTTTTTCCAGGACGGAATAGATTTTCTAGAATGGAAAGCACTTTGAAAATTGAAAGGCACCGTCACGTAAAATGGATCGAGAAATATAAAGTTGCTGGTAAAATCTTTTCTATATTCATTTGAGATATATACCTATTTATAAACTTTTTTTTAATTTAGTATTTACAGCTTGGCAAAAAAGAGTATGATGTGGAGACAGGTGGAACTAAATATTTTACTAAATGGAAACCTATGATGTTGATAATACTTGGCCGAAAAATACTAGATTTTGAGTAAAGCTTAGTGTTTCACATTTATTTTTAACGATTTGATTGAATTATCTTGCCGATTTTCCATATTATGATGAGACCTAGGTGAAAGTGGCGCCCTCATTTTTTCCATACTCTTTTTTGCCAAGCTGTACACTGAAGTTATAATATAAACATAAAGCTCCATCTAGTATCAGTAGCTTACAATATGAGTCGTAAGATTTTGTCGTAAGATGGCATTGTAATCTATAACCTAAAATCAGTAAAAAAGCTATTAAGTTTGATTTTAGTCTAGAATATACGCTATATTCTAGCGACCTCCTAAGATAACCAAGATACAAATATTAATTAGCAACGCCGTACTGGCATAATATTCATCATGTTGTATATTCCACGCGTGGCTCATAGCAATCACAAGCAAGTTTAAATTAACGTGAATATTTGATAAATATTTAAATCTAAGTACCAGGACAGCCTGAAACCGTAGGTCATACTTAACGCTCCTTTTGGGATACCCACTACCCATTTTCATTTCGTAGGTACGGAAGTTATGCTTTCATAATGGATACAAGTTTACGCGGCATTAATATGGCAGGTAGGGGAATTTCATTATAAGCCCGAAAATCTCTTAGAATTAGGGCGGCCTCAGACGAGCATTAAATATTCTTTTGTATAGTAAAGATTTTTCTGTCAAAGTTAATTTAAAATTACATTAATTTATTATCCGCTTATTTAAGTTGAAACAATATTTTATTATAGTTGCTTTTCTTATATACCGTTGGTTTTTAATGATTGTTTTTTATAACAATTGAGATTCATAGTACAACCTACCTACCATCCATGGTACCTTTGAACATAAATGAGTAACTAGCCAATATTCTGCCAAAATTAGGTGACGCCTAAGTTATTATGAAAGAAATGATGGTAAGACTCGGTGTCAATAATAAATAATAGCTATGAAATAAGCAGGTAAGCAGGAGAAACATCCTCCTGCTTACCTGCCAAGCACACGTGAGATTATCTGGGCCATTAATAAAAGTAAAATCCGTGGAAATGTGTTGAGAAATTATTTCTTTTGAGCTCTAATAATATATTTTATAGGTATATAATGTTATTATAATACCTATTTAAAGTCTATTTGTTTTTTTAAAGAATATATTTATTAGTATTTTCTATTTCTATTACTATACTAAGTATTATATATATATTTTTTTTCTTTTACGTCGGGAAATGCTCTGAGGCATCCCACTGGGGAGTGGGACTCGCTACGCCCGAAAGGTGGTAAGGTGGACGCATTAAAACCCGGCGAGTCCCACCAATGCCGTCTTTGGTGAGGTGCCCCGGGTCTATTAAACAAACAGGGCACCTCGACGGCTAGCCAGTCCCTCAAGGGACCAACGCCAGCTCCACAGAAGGATTGTCCCGCACCACAGAACAACCCCTCGTAACGTCGGGACAGTGCAATGGGGTGAGGTTCCCATCCTCGCCCCTTGCCCCCGTGCCCTTTTTATAGCCAATAAACAACTATATTTTTTTAATTTATTAATACAAGTATTACGAAGCTAGTGTTTCCCGCAGCTTTACACGACTTGGGTTTATTTGCAACGATTACTAACTAACAATATAACTCATAATTATATTCTATGTCGTGTCAAATTTTATCCAAATCAGATCTCTTTAGTCTCTTGCATTTCTAATATCAGTCAAAATTTACCAATCTACAAGATACAGATAAAAACGATAAAATATAAAAACGCCTTTGTCGTCAATTTTGGTAATGCAAAAAAATAAGAAAACATTTAATCCGCACCTTATCTCCACAAGCATTTTACTCTTACTTTATATTGGAGATTTAATTTTTTTTTATCAGGCAATTCAGTTAACATAATTGCCAAAATGTAAACGTTATCATTCTTTAATTTATCGTCGGGTTTTCATTTTTAACGAGCAATTTTATTAATAATTTATTAATGAAATGGTAATTTTTATTTGTAGTTATTATACAGTGTTGGCTTTTTATAATACACAATCTCATCACAGGAATGAACTATTATTGGAAGAAAAATGTGCAAGTTTAAATAATGTTGCATAGATAATATATTTTAATACTCTTAGTCTATATTCTAGAAGTAGACTAAACTGTAGATACTGCTAAGTATAAGTAAATCTGTATATAATGTATGTCTGTATCCATTATTTAGTATAGTAAGTCAAGACTCTTAGAACGCAAGCCAAGACTATAAAAAGATAAAAGTATATTATAAATGAAATTACAAATAAAAAATCAGTGTTGTTAGCGGAGAAGAGAAGAATAAAGGAAAAGGCAAGACGCGCCCTTTGAACCGAAACAAGAAAATCAATGACACCAAGTCGTGATTTGAATGTACACGAAGCGCCATCTATTGATATGTTATACTCACATAAATTTTGCAATTTTGGAAATATGAATTAGGTATTTAAAATATATTTTGTACAATAGTAAGCTGAAATGTATAAATACATCAAATATAGTTACACTTTAGTGTAACTTGGCCTTAGCCGGCTTTTTTCTAATATTTTATAGAATATAAATAGCACATACCTACTGTCGGTTTGAAATATGTACATAAATCTCAAATCTAAATAAACGTACTGCCCAAATATTAAGCGATAAAATCACCAAGGCTCTTTATATTCCTTAGTCCTTACGTACCTGACGAAGATAATAGAAAGTTACTTATAAAACCGGTTGAAAAACTATGCTTTCAGGTTTCATCATTAAAAATATGTTAAATAGCTGTAAACCAGAGCTTAAAATCTGAGCCACGGTATTCATCGCAAGTACGTAACGGAATATTCCTTTGCCTGTTTCAAAAAAAAATTAAATGTCATCTTGAAAATGCGCATCCATCAGAGGTGCTCAAACTTTAATAGAACACTCACATTCGCGAGAACAAAGTGATGCATCCAAAGATCATTGTTACGATCTAGGTCAATGGGGAATGGTATGGTGTAGGTGCGAGAGCGGGATTTTTACCTCACAAAAAAGAAGAGGAAGATTAGAAATGTTCAAGTGATATGTACCAATACAGAAGAAAATGTGTTCAGGTTTTCGAAATTAAATATCATCAGCCAAAACAGTTTTTGTTTTCGTGTCAAAACTGATTGTCCTGTTCCTTTTGCCGTCGTAGTAGTTTAAAAAGTTTTAGTTTGTCTTGTGGACGGATAGAGGCTCATGATGATGATGATTATGATTATGTGTTATATTAAGGTTATACTATAATGTGAGACAAATTTTGTGTCTAAATAGGGACACACTCGAAAATGACAGACATACAGGTCTCTAAAAAAATAACACAATTTACTTTCGAGTACTTCGAACAGCCTGAGCTTTTAATTTGAATATATCAATCAAACAACTTATTCTTCATTGGAATTTTCGATAATTTAATAAAACTCAAATTATACAAATTTCCCACGTATCAGGAGAGAAAAATCTCAAAGTTATAATTCAAAACGTCATAGACATCCGCGGAAATTTGGAAGTCGTTATGATACTTTCAGGAAAACACAACGCTTATAGCTTTTACTGCGTACACCATACACTGAGAGCAAGAGCGTAATTACAGTCGGTTCTACTGCCAGCACAGTATTTGCATTACTTCACGTTGAAATTTTCAAGTAACAATGTTGGAACTGGAAAAAAACCGTTAAAGGCCCGCTCGGCGGTTTACGCTGCAGTGGATAATGCGCGTACTCTGGTTGGATATTAATTTTACCTTTGATATTACTGTGGTCGCACTAAGTATTTTTAGATTTATCCAAAACGAAATTTAATTAAACGCTTCACACTACAATCGCTCCGGTATCGTTTATGGTTTTGTAATTAATTATATTAATACGAAAACAAAATATGATAATTCCAAGTCAAATGAGGCGTATTTATTTCAATACGCTTGATTGCATAAATGATAACATATATCGGACTGAAGTTTTTAATATTGTACTGTTTGGTCATCATCGTTGTTACGAGCCGGATGCTGGATATAAGTCTATTTCAATAAACGGCAAGATGGCCCATTTTTAATCGTCAATTAATCGTTACTTTGTATCGTTAGAAATAATAAATGTATATTTTATTCAATAAAAAATTAACACTTTTAGCATAACTTTACATTATATGACTTGGTATAAAATAATTATATGTAATACATATAAACGTTGTGGTGTACTAAATAATTGAAATAATTCTACCAAACCGAAGGAACGTTTTGTTTTTCAAATTTAAACATCAAAAAGGTTTAACTCTTTATTCGCCTGCCAATGAAACCACAGACACAAGAAAACACTTAAGTATTTGTTGGGAGAAACAAAAGTTTTTTATCCTAAAGCATTTCAGACTTAGCAAATTATATTCCTTTTAAGATTTACGATAAAATATAATAAAAATACCATATTTTTAATACCTATATTTGTTGGTATTGTTGATCGAAGTATATTTAACAGAATTTTAGCTTCAATGGTTGGTTTACGTGAATTATTCCTGAAATAAAATAATTACAAGAATACCTTGTAAACTACTATGACTAATGTAGTGTATAAAATATGACTAGAACTCGAACTTAAAAAAATATTCTTGTTTGTACTTTTGAAATAGAGCTTTTTCCAATTCTAGGTAGGAGAAACCGCAGGCACACATAGGTATGGAAACATTTCCGTGTATGAATTTATACATGCAGATATACAAATAAAAATATACAAATTGTAATAAGACTACTTGGTATTGAATGCAATAATATCTATATGATGAAAAAATTAATCTCACCTCGACCAGGTTCATATATTATGTAAAACAATTCGACTAATCCCGTTGTTCCGGATGTTATAAGCTTTGGAATTTTGTGTAAAGCTTTACCCGCTAAATTATTTAAAATTTTCTCTTTTACAGTCGTGCATTTGATCATTTTTATTAAATACTACCTGTTGCCCGCAGCTTCGCCTACGTTAACTTAGATTTACAGCCGTACGCGGATTGATGATGATTATTTTTATAGCCTAAGTTACTCCTTATAACATCAGCTATCTGCCAGTGAAAGTCCCAGCAAAATCGGCCCAGCCGTTTCAGAGATTAGCCGGAACAAACAGACAGACAGACAGACGGACAGACAGACAAAAATTATAAAAAAGGCTATTTTGGTATATGTACCGTGTATACATCCATATGCATTCAATAAAAAGCGGTTATTTTAATGTTACAAACAGACACTCCAATTTTATTTATCTGTATAGATCGGTCATATTTATGAACTTAAAAAATATTATTATGGTTTTATTACGATATAAAGTGTACATTTTTGTATGCTCAGGCATGGCTCAGGCATATTATTGAAGCTGATTATCCAAAATATATTATTTGCGCAGTTGCCAGTAAGTCCATACATATTACATTATCATACCAGTATTTGGAAGTTTGGTAGTGTAGGTACTTTAATTTATTGAAAAAAAATACGTATTTCAATATATAAGTGTGCTCCTTGACAGATCGTATAGACTTTAGAGAAAATACCTTTACATTTTTATCTCAAGACTGATAGCGGTCAATAAAACCTCTAACCTCAAGACTTATCAATTTAACTATACTTATACAAACAAAATATATTAAAAACCAACTTACCTTCAAACTAAATAAATTGACTGGACCCATTTTCCTTTCGACCCTTCCACATCAAAAGATTGAACAATAATTATTATTAAAGAAAAACCAATAACTTACAATAAACCAGAAAAGGGTTTTATATCTTCATTTCAATATTATTAATAATATAAATAGATTTTGTTATATTTAATTCAACATGTTCTGGGGCGGCGAGACTTTGATATTAATATGTAAAGTGCCAAAAAATTGCTTTTTAAGGTTTGATAATTTCTAATAATATTTTCACCTAAGAAAATCTTTTAAATTCACTTCTATGAAAAAGTAAAGTTATGTAGTATTGCAATAATGCATGCATTAGTAGGCTCTATAACTCCGGTTAAATTTAAATTAAATTCTAACTACACACATACCGGTATATTTAGAGGAACATAAAATAAAGGTTTGATATCAGTATCATATAAGGTTGCTGTCTGGTTTATACGTCATTTAATTTAAAAAGAAATATTTTCAAATTAAGAAAACAACTGAACATCACATTTTATGCAATTGTTTTAATTTTATTCAAATACACCTTAACTGGAGCGAACTTCGAGTATTTCTTCCTTCTGAGTTTGATTTAAAAGGAGACGGTCCAAAATTGTAGGGGACGTTGGTCTACTTTTGTACATGTAATGAGATGAAGGAAAGAAAATATTGAAACAGTTTTGATTTGTCCATGTCCATGAATTCATCTCAATTTCAGTGCAAGAATAATTTAATGTTTCCAAGATTTGCAACACTACGTGTATAAAAAAATGGCATAAGGCGTATGTATATTCCTTGGTGTTATATGTCCAATGTAAGGATGTCATTGTTCGATAAGCATCTGTCATCATTTGGTTTTGTCATTTGTCAGAAATGACATTTAGTAAGTAATAATCATCCTTGAAGTTAGGAAATAAGAGGAGATGCCCCTTTCTTTAAACTTACAGCTGTAAGTGAGTGCCTGATCCGCCATCTTGAGTGCCCTTTTCATAGTAGTATTCTATAAAGTTTGTGGTTTTGCTCTCAAAACCCTAGCAATGGTAGCCATGTTAAGTGCCGATTTGAGTTGTAGGTTACACCTTTTTTTCGTAGGTATGCCCAGTCCTTCTACATACATTAAGTCTATGTAATCATCCGTCTGAAGGGCGCCATCTTCATTAGTAATTGCCAACAAGTTAAAAAACTTGAAATATATTTTTATTTTTTGCATGTAAATTAGTTTCTTATACTACTTTATTTTATTTTTAATGAAATCTATGTATTTTTTCTCTATTTATGGTATACTGTACAAGACCAGACCAGAAATGGACCGTCTCCTTTCATTGAAATACTGTTTTTTGTTATATTTTTTTAATCGCGTATCTTTTTGGTGTTGAGGACTGAATTATGCCTGACTTAGCCCCAACGGAGATTGCCAGGGCACTCGAAATGCGAAGAAATGGTCAAACCTACAGAGTGATATCCAGAGATCTTCGTCGACCAGTTTCAACGATCCATCGCAGTACCCTACGGTTCAGGGAGACCGGTACTTATGTGAGAAGAGCCGGACAAGGCAGAAAAAGACGCACTTCGAGTAGGGATGATCGTTTCATTCGGCTTCGTGTACGTAGGAACCCCCGTTTGACGGCCGTCCAAGCCCGACATGAGTTAGAAGCAGTGTGGGGTGTAACCGTAAGTGAGCGTACGGTACGAAGAAGGTTCGAAGAAGCTGGTTTGGGTTCATTTGTGCCCGCCAAGGCTCCAAGGCTCGAGGTAAATCATCGTAGAAACAGGTTAACTTTTGCTCAGGAACATCGACTTTGGAACGCGGACCAATGGAGTAAGGTATTGTTTAATGATGGGTGCAGAATTCTCCTAAATCAAATTGACGGCATGCAAAAAATATACAGACGCAAAGAAGAACGTTACATTAAGACAAATATTGGAACTACAGTTGCATAACTCAAGCTTATCTTAATGATATGAATATCACTGTTATGGAGTGGCCGGCGAGATCACCGGATATAAACCCAATAGAGCACGTTTGGGACTTGCTGAAAAGAAAAGTTAAGTCCAGAATTCCAGCTCTTGCCAACGTGGGTGAACTGCGAATCGCCGTAGTTGAGGAATGGCGGAGACTATCCCAGGAGACCATCGATAACATCATTCTCAGTATGCCTAGACACCCGTCAGAAACTTTAATAAGAGCACGGGGAGGAAATACGCGATATTAGTCACCATTTTTCTAATTTAATTGATTGTTATTTTAATATTAATTTTCACTTTTCTCGGTTACATGAAAAGTTCAAAAATGTACCATTTCTCACAAATAGCCTTTACTCGCAAAATCTGTTCTTAATGTGATCTCATTTTAAGTAAAACAAATGAAACTTTAAATAACAAAAGAAGTGTAGTAAGTAGATTTTAAAATAAAACCATATTTTTTAAATTATGGACTTTTTTTTTGTGTTCCGCTAAATATGCCGGTGTGTGTTACTTTCATACAACTTGGTGGTAAACGCTTGGATTTGATAACATAATATATTCATTAAACATATGTTACATTCTTCCTGTGGTTATACTCATAGAACTATTATTACTAGCGTATTACAATTTATAAATCTCTGGGTATACTTTACTCTTTATTTTTAATGACGCTATTGAAATGACTTTTGCTAGTATATTACTTAATACTTATACCTATTATGGTTATACTTTGTCGCCTGAGTTTGTGTGTATTGATATGCTTAATACATATTATCAATCATATTAAATTTATGAGCAAAGCAATTATATTTTTAATATTACCCTAGCAACATTACAATCGATGGGCTACTAGCCAAACGCAATATAATAAGGGAATAATAAATTTAATTCCAATAAACGCCAAATTGAAGAGATTAAAATTTGTACAGAACAAATGATAATGTAAAATATAAGTCTGTTAAACTTTGTTTGTCTATATGTAACAACTAGCTGTTGCCTGCAGCTTCGCATTACTCAACTCCTATTAGTCACACACATGTTATATAGCCTATATATGCTTTCCTCTATAAATGGACTATCTAACACTGAAATAATTTTTCAAATCGTACCAGTAGTTCCTGAGATTAGCGCGTTCAAACAAACAAACTCTTCAGCTTTATAATATTAGTTAGATAGATAATCTTATGCGTACATCTATACTTATAATAAAACTGTAGAGAGGTCAATTCTGTACATTGAATATATATTCAAAATTAATATTGGAGGATGAATGGTGATCGATACTGATGCCAAAAATGCAATCAGTAAATTTTTTGTCTGTCTGTCTGTCTGTCTGTCTGTCTGTCTGTCTGTATATGCACGCATGGGTCGAAAACTACTGAAGGGATTTTAACCAAACTTGGTACGATTGTAGTCCATACACCTGGGCAGGTTATAGGCTATATATTACATAACGCTAAGACATAGGAGCTGAGCAGTGACGATAAATTTGAAGCAAGTCGGATGAAAATGCGCTTTCGAGCTGTTATCCTCGCATACACCAAAAGTATGTATTACAAAGATGATGGTCTTCAAAAGATCTACAAAAAAGTCCTTAATAGTATATATCTATCTTTTATAAATTAGCCACAATAATGTGTTTAATCGTAAGCATTTCTTCAAATTGTATTAAATGCATAAATATATTGTATTTCACATAGGTAGATATATCTTTATCAAACTCCCATATTCAAAAAGTACACTTTAATTAGATATTAAAGTGTACTTTTTTATATATAAAAAAAAAAATAGAAATCGGTTTATAAACACACAAGATATAGATGAAATAAAACTTTCAAATCTCGCCGCGCCAGTATGGGTACGGCTATACGGTTGATTTTTGTTTAACGCGCAAAACGGCCATCCGCTGCCATCTATAAAAAGGCGAGGGCGCTCACGCGCCGACTGAACTGTTTTAGGTAGAAGCCATCAGCTCTCCTACTTTTCCGATTTCGCATAAAGGTCTTTGGACCATAGCATAGGTAAATTCGAACAAAAAAAAAAAAAAAACGCGCCGACTTCACTCACATTGTCACTCTTAATGACTCTTAATAAACGCGTTGCAGATTTTAAAAATACATAGATACGTAGTTTTTAGATATTTGTTTAGTGATTTTGTTTGTTTCTCCTTCTTTTGTTTATAACTTTTTCGTAGTTTTTTTTTGCTGGTAGTAGGTACTAATTTGAATTAAAATATTGATGTATCATATGATAGGGCAGTTTCAAATAACTTTGTAACGTTAGGACTTCTGACACCTCAATCCTCCATGACCATGGTTGCTGTAAAGTATCTTAAACGTCGGACATGTAAAAATCTTAATAAATGGCGATAAAATCCGTAAAAAATATTTAAATATAATAAAAATGTACTTCTTAATTAAATGAATATATTTTTTCAAAACGTACTATCGTGCCTATAAGGAATTTATCGGGAAGTTAATAGTATTCTTTAAATTATAATATAAGGTGGTAAATTGGAACCATATTATTTGAAAAATAAGTTTAAAAATAATACTTCTTACATGCGGACGAAGTCGCGGGTAAAAGCTGTGAAATAATATACGGTACTTACATTTAAAAAAAAAACAATTTTGTCTGTCTCTTTGTTCCGGTTGATCTCTAAAACAGCTAAGCCGATTTTGACGAGGCTTTCACTGGCAGATAGCTGATGTTATAAGGCGTAACGTTGGCCATAAAAATAATCATAATTAATCCGAACGGCTGTAAATCTAAATAAACGCGGGCGAAGCTGCGGGCAACAGCTAGTTTAAAATAAAAAGATACAGGACAATTTTGTTTGTTATCAGTAGTTAAATCGGTGGAATACCTAAGTACCTACTGTCACGTGATTCAAATCAACATAGCTATTGAGATAAATATTATAGTTTATTTAGAGCTGTCACATAAGTATTTATATTGTTCTGAAAGGCCAAACTAAGGGCCAAAATTATTATACTCCATATTGGAGGCATCAGGCCTCATATAAATTTATACTGAATTGATATTAAAGCTCATTATTCACTATGGTATGAAAGGTAAATATAATAATGACTGGTACATTAGAGTTAAACAATTTCAAATTTGTGTAAAATGTGCACAAAACGTTTAGAAATATCTCAATCTTGGACGTCTGTATAATGTAAAGACATGTAATCATTATTCATTACGTAATTGTTTCAGAACCACTGGGCACTGACTGAATATTGAATAAAAAGACGCCATTGGTCCGTTCCGTTCGCCTATCGCACATAAAGCGCTTACCTCGCTTACGTTTTAAAATTTTATTGTACTTATACGGACAAAATATTATTCCTTGTTTTATTTCCTAAATATGTATATCCAAATTATTGCGTGTTTTGCTGAAGTTAATATAATAAATATATTTATTATATTGTGCAAGTTATTTTTTGTAATAAAAGGAATATAATTATATCAATCGTATCAAAGAACTTAATTTAAACTTTTAAAAGTTTGACTGTAAGAACTTGACATTAAAAGTTTTATAGCTTGCCTTTATCCGTGATTTTCGCAGAGTACAAAAACAAAACCATTTTAATAATTGATCTCATTAGTAAATGACGCGGACGGGGTAAATTGCGAAGAGATCGAATTGTGTCTAAGCAGTTGTGTTCGTGTTATTGTGTTTAAACTTACTTTTAATTCTACTACATTTTAATCAAACTTATTTCAAGAAGAATATTATGATGTCTTTTTCAATAAATTCTCATCGTGTGTTTGTCACATTGAAATTAATTAAGAAATAAATACACAATTTAAAACAATGCAACAAAACAAATATGTAAAAGAAATTTAAATAATATTTTGTGATATTCAATAATTTTAACTTTCATCTCTATTGTATCAACTATCAACCATTGTAAATTTTATGTAAATGAAAAAGAACAAGTATTTAATACATAAAATCTCAGATATTATTAAGCGCTGAGAGCGCTTAATAATACCATGTCTCAATTCCTCCCTTCGTCTATTTCTGTCAGCCATTCATTCCTTCGTTCAAATCATGTCATGTCTGATGTCAGTTGGTATTTAGCTCATTTCAGTGTTGGCTGTATTTTTCACAATGTTCTCAATATTCTAGAAATAATTAAAATAAAAAAGTTCGGTGCTAATTTCGAAATATAAACTAATTCAGTGTCAAGGTTTATGGCGGGACTAAAAATAGTTGTATAAATTATTAGTTTTCATGGCGGAATGTTCTGTGTTATTTGAAATTTGTACCGATGGAATTTGGTAAGTACATTTTTATGTTGACTGTTTTCAGTGGAAGGGAAATATAACTCCACTCCACTGGAAGTTTGAAGTGGTTTATTGAATTTGTTTTTGTTTAAAAAATAAATCGCGATATCAAACTGCGATATATAATATATATAGCGATTCTGGAACCTATATTTTGACGGGCAACAACGCAAATTATTAATTAATTAAACAGTCGCTAATATATTATAGAAGTATATTAAATCTTGTTAAGTCAGGCTAACCAAGTAGTATATTATATATAACAAAAGTAAAAAAAACTGAGAGGGTACATATTATACAGTACCTACTTTTTTCAGCATTTAAAATGCATGGGCGCGCTGAAATCACATAAGTAAATATTTCGAATTTCGAATAACTAACAGGCCAGTTATTCAAATAGAAAAAAGAATATAAACTTGGATACAGTATATTAAAGTGTTCTGTTAGTATTTCTAGAGTTTATTATAACGAAAGTTAGTCATGTATAGTCAGTCTCGTGATTCGTGAACAAGGTAATCGCACATCATGGGGAGATATCGAGTTCCAAAAAGTAAAAACGAAAAAAATGGTAAATAATTTAAATATTAAACATGGTAAATCTCTGAATAGAATACTTGTAATAATACTTGGGATACTGATTGTATTTGTAATGATTGCTGCGCCTCACACACACACACACGTCACACGTACCAATTATTATTTTTATTTATTTATCTATTTTTGTTGCCATGCAACCAATATATATTATGTAAAAAGTTTTTTGTGTTCAAGTCGTGACCAAAAAGTAATAGTAGGTACTTATTACTTAATATATTATTGTAATTATAAATATATTTCAGAAAACATCACAAAACAGGAAAAGGGAAAAAGCACATACTTATTGAATATGTGTGACGTCACATTGCTTTTCTAATATAATAATAATTATACGCCTCGCTATCTTAAATCCACGCGGTCTAAAACGCGGGAATCAACTAATAATGTGTAATAATGTAGGTAGTTTTCGATAAACCACTAATAAAAAAAATTTTGAAACGGACGTAATTTTTCTTGGGATAAACGGGTGAACATACATTATGTGTAAATAAAACATTAATTTATACATCATGTTGTAATTAGATAATACAAACATATTATATTGTTAGATATTAAATTTCGTTTATGAGTAATTTCCATTTCCTACCCTTATACATTGGGAGTGAGGAGTGATTTCGACTATGCTGATGTCATATAACATGTGGTAATGACCATGTGGTCCTGGGTACATGCGTTATTATCACATGGACATGAATCACTTATCGATAATGTTAATGCTTTGTTAATGTCAACACATTCGGTCCCGTATTAGTGAATTACGGTGTGTACTGTCGTTAATGTCAAATTTGTCCTACGTCGTATGTAGCGCGGATATGTTCTCCAGACAATCTCCTCGAAATCAGGCGAGGAGAGAACATTTACACAATTTACACACAGATACCATGCAGGGCGTACTGCACATCTTCGAAGGCTTCTTGTCTTTACAGTGAGACTGGTATCGTCACGATATATTGTTTTCTGATGTTTACGCGAATTTCACTCATTATAATAAAAGTACCTGGATGACCGATTGATTGCTCGGTTTTTTTTTTTTTTTTACTAAAATGACATTTTCTAAAAATGATTCCTAGCTAGATCGATTTATCGCCCCCGAAACCCCTTATATACTAAATTTCATGAAAATCGATGGAGCCGATTCCGAGATTCCAATTATATATATACATATATACAATAATTGCTCATTTAAAGATATAAGATTATAATGAGTGAATATATAGACTATATATATAACGTAGATAGGACTGACCAAAATATTGATGTATCATAGGGTAGTTTCGAATAACTTTGTAATGATAGGACGTATGACACCTCAGTCCTCCCGTGACCATGGTTGCTGTAAAGTATCCGAAACGTCGGGCTTGTAAAAATCTTAATAAACCGCGATAAAATCGTCACGATATTTTTACTTACTACAATTTATTTTATATGCTACATAATAAACTCAGAAATTAGTATTCACATACATCTTGAAAGTATTGCTAGTTATCAAAATTCATTTTTGATAATGGATAGGGTGTGTGAGGGTGTGGTGATCGTATCGCCGTTTTTATCTTCACCATAAGTGCTCAGCTTGTGCCTTAAATAGTTGTAATAAAAAAAAACTTGTCTCTGACAGATTCAGAATTTATTTTATTTTATTTATCAATTCCTAATGTGGCCTATTACGCATGCATTCATGCAAAATATGGCCAAGTATAAATGGTAAGTCCATGAAGACAGGCAAGGGTAATTAATACTGGTAGTTTTTTTACTAAGCAATGGCTTAGCAATCCCACAGCCTCAAACCAAAAACCTATCTCTAGTAGGTACGTCGATACTCATATTATAAGTAGTAAAAAATATTCTTTTCATAGTTCTGTAAGTCGGAAGGACCCACCACCGTACAATGATTTGTAGTGTCGAAAATACCTACATTTAATATTACATACTTACAGATTCGTAATTTTAATATGGAAATTTTTCCCGCGCGAACTTCTACGTGCCGGAATAGTTCGACCGTTTAATTTCAAAGTTGGAACGCCAACAATTTTGCTAAGCTTGCTATATGGCAATGGAATGATGTTCGAATTCAAAAATCGAATTTCGTTTGATGTAAAAGCTTCCGATTTTTGTTTTTAGCGATATGTACAAATCTAGAACACCATCAGTTCTTTTCCAGTTTTGTTAAAGTTCCTATTCTATTTGAGGCAAATATTCTAAAATCCAATCCTTGTGCCCTTCAACAGCATTTTTTTCCTACTTTAATCTCATAAACTAAAAGCGACTAAAATAAAATGTCAAAAGTCGAAAAAACAGGACGTTTTAGACTAAGAAAATTATGATAAATCAATTCTCGTTTTCCCAGACTTTCAATGTCATTATATGCAGTATTAAAATATAGAGTTTGTTTGAAGTTAGAATCGCATCGTACATTGTCGAAGCCCCACATTCAATTACCCCATTGAATGCCCGCATTCGTTCCCAGGCCCCTTGCCATTGTCCCAAAATGGACCCACGTGCGGGGCAGATGGCTGCTTGCGCAGGAGTTTGTGTTTTTTATACCGATAGTGTGACAATACTTTTCGTGGAACGACGGAAATATTTTGGTAATTTTTTTTTGTTCCTGATCGAAAGAGACTGACGAGGATAGTCTCATTCTCATTTTTCTCATCTGATCTAGTATTCGACAAGTGTTGTTGTTTTTATTATTATGGTTTTTTTGCTAAGCAGCTGATCACGTGGTTTTCATTAGAATTACAGTTATTCATTTCTGACAGATTTTATCCTTACTTTGGTAGAATTAATTCGTAGGCAAAAATTATCAATTAATTTATAGTTATTTGAAATATATATCCAATCCCACATAGAAAACTACATAAAAATTTAGCGAAAAGGGATTTCGTGTTACCATAAAGATTGCACCCTTGTGAAACGTATAGCAATAAAAGTTTATTTCAGCACCGTCCATTAAACGTATGAATTGTGGTCACCGCGGGTGAGCATGCTCTCCACCGTCTCATTCGGATTGTCGACAGATGTGAGTTCATCCGGGCACATGGGCATACACCACCGAGACCTTGGGCACTAAGTGATTTTGGACATGTATGGAATTGTATTGAAATTATAGTCACATATGCTGAAGAACTGATGACCGGTGGGTTTTGAGTTCTGGAGCCCATGTTCGGGAAGATCATCGGGTGACGTCAAAGCAGTGGAGTGAAGGCTACGTCCGGGAAGATGGACCGGTCGTTCATCAAAGAACTATCCATGCAGGGGGGAGGAGAGATCGTCAGTCTTGGCGATGAAAGAGGCCGGAAGAAGGTTGATATTCATAGCCAATAATATTATATGTTTACTACTTGATAGCGATACATATAGCATACCTACTTACTTTATTTTGTCACAAGTTTGTGAGGGTAAAATCTAATTTTCTCTACTATTGCCAGCGATCAGGATCCGCTTGACGACTATTAATCTATACTAATATTATAAAGCTAAAGAGTTTGTTTGTTTAAACGCGCTAATCTCAGGAACTACTGGTCCGATTTGAAAAATTCTTTCAGTGTTAGATAGCCCATTTATCGAGGAAGGCTATATAACATCACGCTGTGACTAACAGTAATTAAGTTGAGTATGTTAACGCGGGCGAAGCTGCGGGCACCAGCTAGTTAAAATATATAAATAAATCAAAGCCAAAAAATTGAGTACAATAAGCACGCGAAGGTAGACAATAATAATAATAATAATAATTTCGTTCGCGTTTATTTGACACCACAGTATTTTTTGTATAATAATACTACTTTTAACGGATTTATCGTGGTTTATATTTTTTTTACATGGTCTTACCGTGACAACAGTTATAAATTACGAGGTGTATGCTATTTTTTTAAATAGATAATGGCTTTATTTTTAATATATTAAACAATATTTTTGCACGCATAGTGAGTGATATGGTATTTTAAAAGTTTCAACATAAGCGTCGGTCACCATTATGATTATTCATTCCACAATTCTCAACCGATATGGCATGCATTATTAATAACATATATGTAATATTCTTACAAACGTTCAGTGAATACAGCTGATAAGGCGGCCTTCGTACGCTGATAACCCAATGCCTGATAACAGAGGAGTACATTGTCAAATGATAGTCTCATTGATACGGGTTTTGTGGGGCGAACGTATCGCTGGACCCTCAGTATATATTTGAAGTTGCCCAAAGGGCACCACAGAAGGCCCTTTTTAATATGCACATTTCAAAGGGCCTTCTGTGCATAGCTTGTAAAGCTAATAAAATAAGGTCCTTAAAAGCTAGATATCCTCGCGAGTGTAACACGTGAACCATGGTGTAAAATCTAGTAACATTGTAGTGACTGAGTATACTGAGAAGGCATTTAGTTTTAGGTAAGTAGATTATTGATTGTTAATTTCCCTATCGCCTAGGGACTGGTATCTCGATTCTCGTCTCCAATTATGTCTGCTGACGGACTATAAATTTGATGCTAGTAATCATCATCATCATCATCTAGTTGATTATGAAGTCAATATTAGAGAGGATGTTTCTGGTCTATGATTCAGACATACATTGATCTATGAAAATGTTTTAAATAATACCTACAAGTAGATCTCCCCTTTAAATCTTTCTGGCAAGTTCTACTCATAAAAGTCGGTTTCCTTTCACCAGATGGGATAAAAATTTCTGTTCTCTGTCTTTTTTTTAAATGTTAGTTGGATAGGCAAACTGGCAAACGTGCCACCTGATGGTAAGTGGTCGACGTCGCCCATGAACATAAACTAGTTTACCTGGAACGAGCCCAGGCAACTCATCTATGTGTTACCTATCCTGAGACGTAAGATGTTAAGTCTCGGTGCCAGTAATTACACTGCCTGTCTTGCCATTCTCTCCGAAACACAGCAAAGCTGTTTCACGGGAGAAACAAGCAAGATGGTGGTACCTATGCAGCCGGAAGCGCGGCACAGCGCTTCCCTCCCACCGGTCTGATAATAGTCTCGACAGAGAGGCTAAAAATAACGAATAAGAAGGAAGACAGGTCACGGTACATTTTCAGTTTCGCTAAGCTCATCTTACGCACTAATAAAAAACTAGGTAATCCAGTTACAATGACAGTGTGATAGCGGGTTCTGCAGTGGTCTGAAGTCCAATTAATTGAGGACTAATGACTACCCCGGAAAGGTACATAAAGATTTATTACAAGCTATCCCTTTACATTGTACAAGATGTATCTTAGCTCCTGAAATATTCTCTCTCTGGTCGCTTCCTCATGACGATCGTGGTCATCGGTGACTGTGGGTGGTTTAGACTTTAGACCTTGTGTGTATAATCTGCCTACATCGGTGTCTATCTATAGCGTCTCTCACGACCAAGTAAAACTTATCTGATGATGGGCCTTTGACTTCTATCGCTCTAGTTGGGGACCGTCCACGAGCCCTTTCACCCTCCGTGTTCCCAACGACAATCAGCTTTTCCAGGCTCTCAGATAATGTAGCTACATAATATAGCTAAAGTATCCGATTTTAAAACGGAACGTCTGTCCGTCTGCATATCAACCACTACCCTCCTTGACTTTGCTAGACTGTATTCCGGCTTCTGGAAAGCGAGCTCCTTCAGCCGCTTTTTGAGGGTCACGGATCTGCAGGCAACAGGAGCACCTCAGCGACAGGCTGGCCTCGCCGAGCCCAGCACCTTGCGCGAAGCGAAATGAGCCGAGGGGGACTCTTTATACCCCTCTTATAAGAAGAGGGGACTAAAGAGCAAGGGGCGAGGACGGGAACCTCACCCTATTGTAGTGTCCTGACGTTGAGAGGGGTTGTTCTGTGGTGCGGGACAACCCCTCTGTGGAGGTGGCGTCGGTTCCCTGAGGGACTGACTAGCCGTCGAGGTGCCCTGTTTGCTCATCCGATCCGGGGCACCTCACCAAAGGCGACATTGGTGGCAGTCGTCGGGTTTTAGTGGGTAGAGCTGCGTCCACTTACCGGGTTTCTGAAGCAGCGAGTCCCACATACCCGCCTGGGGAGACCCACTCCCCCGCAGGATGCCTCAGAGCATTTCCCGGCGTTAAAGAAAAGAAAAAGAAAAAAAAGAGCTGGCCCTGGCGAAATTATAATTCTTCTTTGCGAGGGTATGGCACTGAACTCCGCTTAAACGGCTGGACCGATTTTGATAATTTTTTGTGCGCCTACTACAAAAAAACGAGTAAGTATTTAAAATATTATGTTCTACTCTAATGGATCGTTGGATTTTTTATGGGAGTGGCGGGATGAAAGTTATGGCGTTGTATCTTGTTTTTTAATCATCTTTATAGAATTAAGCCTTTTCGCAAAAGTGCTTTTTTATTTAATATTATAAACTCCACTGAGTAATGTAAATATTTAATAGAGGTTTGAGTTAAAATTTATTTATTCACTCAGGCTGCTAGACAAATGATTCTTTATAACAACTGCCAGAATAGGATTCAAACTTAAGCATCATGTAAACCATCAAATTGTTTGTCAAATTATTTGATATTATTCAACGTTGTTGTTGGTGGTTTCTATGACGCTTTAGCCTCGCCCAGATCCTGCTTGTCTTCAGATTTCGGCAACTTCTAGATATCTCTGTCTTTGATTAGTAATACATATATATTAGTAATACATATATATTAGTAATACATATATATGTTATTAAAGCAACATTTCCCATACTGTGGTGGCCGCCACTGCCAAGCCTTTTAGTAATATCGGGATAAGAGGGTCCATCTATAATTGTTGGGTTTAGTAATCGTGATAATGCAGATATAAGATACTTCCAAAGGCAGACAATGCCGAAAGTTGAGGGTTGGGCCACACCAAAAATATTATGCGGTTATAAACCTCTTAAAATTCCTCACACAAAAGTTGCTGGGCCCTTGAAATTCCATTCAGAAAAGTCATTAGGCCCTTGAAATTCCATTCAGAAAAGTCATTAGGCCCTTGAAATTCCATCAGAAAAGTCATTAGGCCCTTCAAATTCCATACAGAAAAGTTATTAGGCAGTATGTAAAAAGCCTACGCTCTCAAGAGCCTCTATCTATGTCATACCTCTCAGACCTCAGCACATATACGCTTACTTCATTTATATTATCATTTGCTCTTGACTTTTCCAAGAGCTTTCGTGTGAATTAATTTTATTTTAAATGACATAATATATTAAAGCAGTCAAGCGCCGCGTCGCAGTCTGACATCGGTCGGAGGGATCTCTCTGCCCAGCGTCGTTACCGCGATGCTCGAGGATGATGAGTTCTGGACGGTGATGGTTTCCTGCGAGGTAGCAATGTCCCAGAAGAAGGTCGACGAGCGGGTGAGAGAGGAGGCAGCTGACGAGGCCTGCACCCGCGGGCGACGAACGTGGGTGCGTAGGAGGCGCTACTTAATGCGCCTCCAGTAACGTCCCTGTGCTCGTGTCGGGCTTCAGGATGGGAACCTGGGTCCAGCATGGCACGACGTGGCGGCCAAGCCGTCCTCCCTTACGAGGAGTAGTCTGGCCTTTCGCCGGAGCTTCCTGTTGTCTGCAGATCCGGGAGCCTCAAGAAGCGGTTGAAGACGTTCGCAGTGGTTTTAGTTGGGGTATACACAGCCCAAGTGTGAGTCCCACATAGGGCCAGGAGCCTACCCTAGGTCCAGCTACATGCAGAAAGCATTTCCCTGCATCGAAACAAAACAGTCGTACCACATTAACTTAGTCGTTATAAGATCTCATCCGGGTATCTACGTAAGAAACGTATATGAAACCCCGGTATTATAATAGAAACGTATATAAACATCACACAAAACTGTCGTCGCGAGATCCCAACCCACGACCAGCTATTATTATTATACTGATCTGTAAAATAAAAACCCAAGAATGTGCCACATCAACAGCAGCGCTAGAAACCCTAGCCTTTATCGAACGAGATGTGCTAGCTAAGATGTAATCGAATCGCAGTCTCTCACTCGAGTTCTGAGAAATACTTTGATATGTACACACATTGTATTGAATGTGAAGACAGAAGGACGTGCTTGTATTTCTATGATTCTACTACATAGACATCCCAAGGGAACTTTGTATGAACATAAGGTCTTTTGTTGATAATTTCAAATATATCCATCTAATACCACATAATAGCCGTCTACTTAAGATGAGATTAGACCGCTTAGCATTTCTAACTCCAACCCGACGCCAGGAGTCACGGTTGGCGGGGGGCAACCCCCCACTTTTACAAACCAAAAGTGAGCCAAATGGGCTCACCCTAATCCGATGTAGCATTAGGGCCTTTGGGCCGTTAGCATAGACATTCCGAAAAAAAAAGCATTTCTAAAGAGTTCCAACAAACAAGTAAAGCAATTTCATTCAATAAAGTATGTAATTCTAATGTAAAAGAGTCTATTTTTCATTTTCAATAGCCTGATATTTAAATATTTGATGTTACGATAGTTCCGAGCATAATGGCGTGTAACAGTCAGTTTGTACGTAATTGCTGCGCTTAGTCCACGGATTGGCATTTGGCAATTAGAGAGTAAATCACATTAGCGACGCCGCTGTCAGTCGTCGATCAGTCACTAGGGTTGCCATTTGCCAATTAATACCTGATGGTCCAGCTTGTCTCTCACAATTCTTAAAAATCTCCTTTGTCATCAAATGCATGTTACACAAAGCCTGTATATGCAGTAGAGTTGCCAGGCAATGAGCTACTTAGCTTATTACATAATCTGCTTTACAAGATAGCTCTATAGAGGAGCAAAATAACAATCCCTTTATCGCACTGAGTTTCCAAATGTCCAACAGCTTTCAACAAGATCGATTTTACTACGTACAGGACGCGTCGGTCGATCGTTCGGGCGACTGGTTGAGTTGGGCGGTTGAGTGGACGGTCCGGTTGAGGGTGGGTTTATCAATTTGTCGCAGATAAAGTTTGAGCTGAAAGACTAACACTGCGTTGTATAGTGATAATAGCTTTAATTTACACTTCGTGCCTTTTTAAATGGTCCCTTTAGATATTAAACATTTCACATGTAGATTTTATCAAGAATGACCTTTTGTCCTCGTGTATCAAGAGCTCGATCTGGATGTTAAGATATTCATCGTACCTATTCGTGGGGTAACAAAATTTTGTCATTTTTTCTAAAAATATTTTTTTTATAGTATAAGTGGGCAATCGAGCAGAGCAGCCTTTTCGCAACTATCGACGCCCATACACATCCGCACAACCAGAGATTATGCAGATACGTTGCCCTCCTTTTCCCTATCCCCCAATGGGCCACCGGAAACACGCAAACCGCACGAAACGCGACAGCATAGCTGTCATTTGACGCCGGTGTTATGTGAGCGTAACAGTGGCGGATTTACCAGCAGGCTGAGTAGGCTGGAGCCTAGGGCGGCAGATTTTTGGGGGCGGCAAATTTGAGAAGAAACAGTACCTACTTGGGGGGCGGCAAGTTTGGGGATCAGTAAAAATTTTACATCATATACATTAAAAAAGCATAGATCCGCCACTAACACACCATTTCCAAATTCTAGAGTAGAAAAGGTTGCAGACCTTTCCTACGCTAGAATTTTACGTATGAAAAATCAGAGGCGGCAAATTGAACAGCCTATAGGCGGCAAATCTGTAAATCCGCCACTGGAGCGTAAGGTACCATCCCGGTCTTTCCGGCACAATTCGGCTGCAAAGCAGCATGGCACTCCCTCTTACTAAACCAAAACAACAATATTATATGTTATATATTATTAAAGGGGACAGTTCTCACTAGTCTTAGATTTTGACAAACGCAAGTGGTTTCTTATCTTATAAGAATTCACATGGGTAAGAATAAACAAATAAGCATTGAATGAATATTAAAAATATACATAATATGTACCTATTTCATTAGCATAATAAGTTCGTTTAATATAGAAATAGTATATTTCTTTTGTAACAATGTTGTGAGGTACCTGAACCTAAGTTAATAAATGTAGATCCAGGTGTGTAGCGCTGTGTCTAGATTATGTAACACCTTCATAATCCTACCTAACAAACTTAATGAACTAGGGTTCTATTACCTAACCATTACCCAATATAACACAAAATTATTTAATTAAAAAAATAACACATTTTTAACATTTTTTCTTATTCACAAAAGCGCCCTCTACAAAAATATCTATAAAGTTACATAATATAGGCAGTCTACTCGCAGCTGCCGCACAACAATGACGTGCGTAACAATAGATGTCTTTTATTTCGTCAACAATACGAGTAACGACTAACGGTATTTCGGGAAGTGATTTTTTTGCATTGTTTGCTAGAGAATGCGTAGAATAATGAGTTATTATTATTGATCTGGTCGTGTTAATTGAGCAGTCCTTGTTTGAGGTATATGAACAGGAAATATTTGGGGAGGGATTTTTGTTACTAACTGGAGAAATCTTTGTATATCAGCAGGTTCAGTTACTAAACTCGACGTTTGATGTATGATTTGTAGGGATGGAAGATTTTATGGCCAGTGTAAGTTGCGTTATAAATTGATGTAACATATTATTATTATTACTTTGAAGTAATCCAACTCACATTCTAATTTAAAGATTTTTTTTATAGCATATGAGGGCAAACGAGCAGTTGAAGCTGGTTATGTACTCGGTGAGTCGAAGCCTTTGGCGACTATCGACGGCCATACACATCAGCACAACCAAAGATTATGCAGATGTGTTGCCGTCCTTTCCCCTATCCTCCCAATGGGCCACCGGAAACACACAAACCGCACGAAACGCGACAGCATAGCTGTCACTTGACGCCGGTGTTATGTGAGTGAGAGGTACCACACCGGTCGTGCCGGCCCAATTTGACTGCAAAGCAGCAGCCTACCTCTTACTACACGGTACTACAGTTGTTCTTCTTGCTGGCATGGTTTTCTCGTGATATTTTTCTCGTCACGACTCACGATAATGATTAGGCACATAGAAATTATATTTTATTTAATAACTTTTAAATATGTATATTCTTTAGCGACATTCCCCGGTGTATAAACATGTGTCACGAATACTCGATGAAACATAATTGCGTTGCTCGAAATCCCGTCCTGAAAAAAATCAGCAAGATACTTTTGGTATCAAACATGAAATATACTGGAGAATAATATTATGCTCTTTCTCTGTGGACCAGGCCAAAGGATTCCCATAATAACGAACTAGAGCAGTGTAAACTATACGATTCATTGCAGTAATTGGAGCCGCTTTAGGATCCATGAACTCGACCTACTTTTTCTTTAGTTTAATATTTCGCAAGATAATAAGATGATACAAAGAAGAGGTGTCCCTTTTGACAAATCCTACTAATATTATAAACGTGAAAGTTTGTTTAGATGTTTGTTACTCTTGCACGCAAAAATTGAATGGATTTGAATGAAACTGCAATAATATAGCACACCAGATACACATAGGCTATAGTTTATCCCCGTACTCCCACGGGAACTGGAAGTACGCGGATAATACCGCGGGGCGCTGCTAGTTTTTATGTCATCATCAGCCCCTGAACATAGGCCTCCCTCAATGAACGTCAAGATTACAGATCCCTTGCCACTCGCATCCAATACGGACCGGACATATTTAAAATATACAAAATTGTTCAGTATCGTTTTTATTCCGTTTATCAACAGATTTTTGCCTATTTGCTTAGTAGCTATTTGCTAAGTGTTATCGATGTAAAATAGGTACAGTTTTTCTTCCTCTATGGCGTTTTAGGGTCAAATTTCGTCAAAGATTAAAGAGTAATTTCGAAATTTTTGTTACACGGCTTGAGTAATTCTTACTTAACTTAGCATTACGATGACGAGTTCTTCCGGAAAGAGGTAAACATAGAACATATAAGTTATTTTGAGATAGGCGCTGTACAGTTTTATTAATTGAGGAAAATGGAACGGAATTTTCCTGTTTTATTTATATAAAGTTGATAACGTTCATTATTACTCTATCTCTCTCATTCCCTCCCTACCTCTCTCTCACTGAAACTGCTCATATAAATAAAACTAGGTACATCTCCGATACTAATAATATAGTTATGTATATATAGAAAAATTTAAAGCGCTACCTGAGTCGTATACCTAACCTTAAAAAATAATCAACATCAGTCCGGATGGCTGTAAATTTAAAGCTGTACTGTAAAGCGAAGCTGCAGTCTAAGGCTAGTATAATAATACTGTAGGCATAAAGCTGTAGGTTCATGTGATGACGTATAGAGGTGCCATATTGAATTTGACGCCACGTGGCTCTGGAAATATTCCGGACCAAGACGAATCGGACGACATTTCATTGTTCGAATTGGTTTTGACGTAGATTCTTACCTAGTAACTTATATTATAAAATTATTTTAAAGTTACAACTTACACGATTGTTATATGATTCCGAAAACGATTGAATATCAGTAACTAGGTACATTTTGAAAAGTTGTGTTGGTTATCAAAATATTAAAATAATGTCCAAAAAGGCAGTTTATTTTGTATTGTATAACTGTGCTAGAAAATTCAAGTCGGTGTAATTTGTTTTAATACTCGTAATTAAGTTTAGATGGATTTGATTTTGTGATACCAATTTAAAGTTTATACTTACCACTTTTTAACGTAGGTACTTAATGTTATTTTGTATACTCATGTGAAGCAATAAACCCCGAATTGGTTCATGTAAGGCCGCCACATGATTTTCGACTACATACACTTGAATTGTTTCGTATAAAAAAGACATCCCAAAGGATATGACATGCCACAACTCGATATCATGCCCGCCAAAACAAACGCGCGTTCCATTTCCAAATTATTTCAAATATGGCCGCCTGTAACGAGCCGAATGGACAAACAACAATTGACCCCAATTCGCGTGGCTAATGGCGCGCCGGACTTGTAGGGTTGAGGATTGGCATTCTTTCTTCTGATTTACATTTCATTTACTTAAGAATCGAGTTTCATGGTCTCAAGGTACACGCTGTATCATATTTTTATTAAAAGATTCGTTATTGTCATAAATATGCGTATTATATAAAAATATAATATGTACTTAAATGTATTTTATTGAAGAGGGTACATTAGAAAATTCTAAGTATTGAAAAAATTAATATATGAGGTCATAATTTGTATAGTTTGACTCCTAATAACGAGACTCAATAGAATCAAATTTACCTCAAAAGCACATAGGCACTATAAACAAAGTAAGATTGAACAAAATCAAATGTGCTAACCCTAACTAAAGATTATACGAGTCGCCGTGACATTGATATTTTTCGACACGTCCCTGTTGTGATGCGAAAACTCGAATTACCCATCCGATATTCTTTGGAAATTGTATTAATTGGCAACACTGCAACAACCGTGAAACTTTTATATAAAACTTTATTATAAAACCACTATCGTCCACTACTATACTTTCAATAAACGCCAAGACCGATCCTTCGTATTCATTGAAAATAATATTTCTTTTTTAATCATTGTTTTTGTTTTTATAGTCTTGGCAAACGTCTTTAGTACCTATGACTATTCTGAAAAACGGCGGGAAATTTCTGGGCGCGTGGTTGTGTTTTTTGGTTTCCCGTTAATTAATTATTATTCTGTATTTTGTTCATTTGGGGCGGTTTTGTATAGTGTTTGTTTTAAAAAACTTAATCTGTATATATTGTGATTGGTTGGCGAATGCTGTGGACGACTATTCTGGAATGGTGAAGTGAGACTGGAGGGGCGAAGCCGCGCGCCTTAGGGTTTCCCGCCGTTTTTCTATATTTCACACTTGGCTTCGACCTTATCAAATAAATACAGACTTGGCTGTATGGACTTAAGTTATCCTTTGCCTTTCCCTAATGTGATAAATTATCAACAACAACTACCTAACACTATTTTTCATTATTATAAAAAAACCAATGCTGGACCCTGGACATAGGACATTCAACGTTATTGCTAAACCATTAATATTATAACGTCGTGTCGTGTAGCCTTTCAGTATTTCCATGGAAATCTGCGGAATTGGCCACAAAAGTGACTCCTTTGTACAAAGAATGTTTGTATCAAAATTTTCTAGACCCCAAATATTTTGAATTACAATTACGCAGGATATTCAACGTATGTTTTTCTTTCCCTTTTATATATTTTACACATTTATTGTTGGAACACGATAATTCGCTCTTAGATCCCTCTGGCTCTTCCGATTGAAGATATATTTTTCAATTATATTGAAAAGCACAAAAATATTTCCCAAACACATATCTGATAATTGCTGACGATAAAACGTATTATATTTTTATCTGAGCGTACTATCGCGTCCGTCAAACGCATGTGCAATGCTACAACTGATAAAAAGTATCGAGATCATGTTTGTGATGTATTTTTATCTTTGCGGTCATTTAATGCTATTTTTCAAAATTGGAAGTTTATTTTTGTTGCTTGTAACATAGCGTTTTAAAAGTAAAGATTATGAAAGTATTGATCCTTGTATTCGAAATTGATCCTATTGGTTAATTTTTACTAACTTATAATACTTAGTGTAAGATTCATTTATTTTTTTTAAAGAATCTGTCTTTTAAAAAGCAGAAACTATTTTAAGAATTTAACTGGTTAGATTTATATTAGTAATGTAGTCTAAGTTTATCCAAGATAAAATTTAATTCTTGACGAGAATTCGGACAGATGGAATTTGATTTATCATCTTAAAGCTACTAACCTTCATGCCTTTATCAGTGAACGTCCAAAGTCCATACTACCGAGTCCTAATTAGGTATATGCTAGGCAAGCTAAAACAAGAGAAGTTATTCATATTTGTTGACGATTATTAAATATTTATGTTTAATAATGTTCATTACGATTGTATACAGTATATTGCTCTAAATTGCTACATACAAACGGTTGGCAACCGCAAAACGAGTGTAATTATTTGTGTAGTCGTAAATTTATAGAAGTTTATCGCTCGATGATTTAATGGATTTTCAGGAATCCTAAATTAATCTCATTCTGTTATACTTATGTACATCGGTGGCATTGGAATGATGAAAAATAAAAAGTATATATTATAAAAAATGGTTTCAAAAAATTGTCAACCGGACACATTGGCAGGAAAAAAATGTATATTTCAAATATCGAACGGGAAGTGACGCCGATAAATGCGATAGGAAGCGCTGACCCCGCGGCGCGATAACAGCACGGAATATTCGAAATTCAAATTGCGACACCCGCCATCTTTGTAAACATGGACGCTTTTTTTCCAGTCTGAACGTCGACCCTTTTTATCTTGTGATTTCTTTGACATGGATCTTTATGAAAATTTGATTTTGGTACAGTACTGTGTAACAAAACAGACTGAATGTATTTATTTAGCTTCCACAAAGGCAGTGACACAATATTTTTAACAATTTACTTTATGTATATTTCTTATAGCTTATGTTCAGCAATGGACTGAAAAGATGATGATGATCAGTCACTTTACAGCGATATGTGATTGGAACTAAGTACAAAATATGTTTACTTACCTACCTATTTAAGCTAATTAAGTAGGTATCATGATTCATGACGCCAAATACAAAATACCTCGGTTTCTATGAACAAAAATAATATGCCCCATAAATAATACATTAAGTTTCTGGAATCGATAAAATCTAGGACAAATGTATTCGTATGTATTATTCACGTTACTTATTTCAAAGATGTTTGTGTTGATCGTGTCTTTTAAAATATGTACAGACGTTAATGCAAAAGAATAAAACATGCAGCCATCGTAAACAACATATGAAATATGTATATCAATGTATCTTGTCGATATTTTTTATGGAATTATTCATTACATATGAAGGTATGTAATAGAATTCAAAAAACATTGTTCTAGTTTCACTGGATACTTACGCAACGAATTGCCTGTATTTCTTTTAGGTTATCATGATTTTGAGCTCGTATCGGTCCATGACTGCTGATCGTAGGCCGCTTTGTTGTGTTTTTATCATCATCATCATCATCATCGTCAGCCTCTATCCATCCACTGCTGAACATAGGCCTCCCTCAATGAACGCCAACTTTGCTATCTTTGAAGTTGGACCAAACTGCAAACTTTTATTAAATTTGGTTCAGTAGTTTATAAGTTTATCAACGTAACTCAAAATTTGTATCTTCATCAGCGTCTTTCTTTTCACAGCATAGGCCGGCCATAATTATTATTCGGTAAAAAAAAATATATGAATCACATAATCTTTGACGATCTAATACAAACGGCGTCAGTGTGTAAGTAGCTTATCCTTATAAATGTTATTTGAATAATAAAGAATCATACCTATTTCCTTTTAAATGCAATCTTTCAGAATTGTGTAAGAAAAAAAGAAACAAATTATGCAAGCATAAGACAGCCATTTGTATACGTTCTAAATTTAAATTTCAAATATCAATACGTTCTGATTTTGTCACAGATAATGTTAGTATTGTTGGCCTCTGACTTCTGGCTTTTGATTATCATTTTAATCTTTAAAATACAACCAATGGAATTAATGATTGTGCCGAGCGCATTATTAGTTATCAGTATCCTGCTTATTTCCTTCGTGAAGTAGCTTTGGTGTTTCGGTGAAACGGACACTATTCGAAGTAATTTCTGGCATCGATACCTACCGTTGTCTCAAGATATCGCATGAGTAACTTTGCTTAGATGTGGCACATTAAGGCGACGCATTGTTAAACAATAATTCTAATTTAAGTAATATCGGACACGCGCCAGAGGGAACTGAGTGTCCTGAGCGGGTCGAGGATCTCCATACGCGCGCGAGCTTATAACTAAAGGACGTAAGAGGCTTAAACCGGTCCCGCTAATAATATAAGATGTGAATCTCTTTTTAAAAAGAGGTATGTTTGATATTTTTTTCTCTGTTACAAAAGTTACCTATCATTTATTGTATCATGTATTGAAAACTAACAAAATAAGGTTTTTATCATAAACTATTAGGTCGCCAACTTATATTTTCATTCGTTTTGATTAGGTACTGAAATAAATTCAAATTATTGACGCCAAAATTTCCATGCGTCCTCATAAGGGTTAGTAGATAAAGTTTGTAAAAAATATCCAATATCCTAAATGAGAAAAATGCGATGGCTTAATTGAAATTTAGTTCCAGCTTAAACCCGACTACTTACAACCTAAAAAAAATCATTTGGTTCTACACTTACGGTCGGGTGGTCCTATTGTGGTGTTTCAATCACTGGCTTAATAAGCGTATAAAACAATAGACACGGTCTAACAACGACATCTCAATTTGGTCTTTTCAAATACTCCACTGCTCATGCTACTAATGAAAAAAAAAACAACACGAATTACATCTTATATACTTCATTGTTGAGAACAGAATACCTTTCTATTGCAAATTATTGTAGGAAATAGTTGTAAGTCTTGTGAGCGTTGGAATAAGGGCTAGTTTTGAGGGCTGAGTAAAATCTACCCCAACAAGTATATCCCCGTTTGATATCAACTTTTAATTTTACACATTTCCAGCCCTTGGATTTCAATTCGCCTCGAACATGCTTCGTTTACAATTACTGTTTTCGCGCTAGTCACCTAGACTTAGGGATTTTCATTTTGTGGGGTCTTGTGATCAAAACGAACAAATTAATAATTATAAATGGAGTACCTACAATAGCTTATTTCTTGTTGAATTTGGGCGTATGACTTACTGATATTATAATGGTATTAAAAAAAATTCGGAGAAAGATGATTTGAAGAGAAAATTTTTATAGTGTAGGTATTGCAGTAAAAGCATTTAAGATTTTTTTTTGAAGTGAAACTTTATTATCGGGATTGGAAAAAAATTTAGTTTAACATTTTTTCGTTACGCGTCACATTCTTCCGTTACGCGCCATCTTTTTCTTATCCCTACCACGCGTGATTTGAAAAATAACGTCATAAAGAAGTTTCACTTCTTACGAGTGTACGCTAGTACACACACACTTTTTTTTTTTACTTTCATCGCAAAATTATTATAAAACGTCTATAAATGAAACTTATGAATTTGAACAAAATATGTAATCTATAAACAAATTATAAAATTATTCAATCAACAAGAGCTAGTCAAGTGGTCGGGCCCGTTCGAAGCCGCGATAGTCATTAGCTGAAAATATGGCGTCGATAGGGGAGTACGCATGCGTCAGTCACACGAGGCGGGAACGAGCGCGATTGGCTACATCCTGCCGCAAATTGAACTCCGCGGACGTCCGTCGCACACGCGTTACTATTTTAAAATTTAGAATTGTTCCCAGTGAATCTTTGTGGCTTAGTGATTTGTTTATGGTAAGATATTTTTAATTTTTTCTTTCGTCGTTCCACGTTGCCAATATTTTTTATTGTCTGTTCTAAGTTGCCAGTTTAAATTTATTCTTTTCCTTAGGTTGAAATTCCTCGAACGTTAATAGGTACTTAATGTGATTCATTTGAACTAAACGAGCGTGTTGACGCTTTTCAATGGGTTAATACTTAATATTGAACAATATGATGAGCTTAATCGTTGATTTTCCTGTTTAAGTTAGGAGTGTTTGATAAGAATAGTGAATAGTCAATGCTGCTTGTTACAAACTCGAACCCCATCTCGAACTATTATACATATTAGTCTAATTTCAAAATAACCAATCGAATTATGATTAATGTAGCCTGTAGGTGGTTCTATACTTAGTTGTGATGTTTGATCTATCTGTCACTGTACAGTACATCTCAAACACCCGTATTAATAATAGACTGATTGTTATATTGCATTTGTATTAACAATCGATAAGACTATAGACTATAGCCTGACCAGAAATATATAAACTCTGCATTGGTGCGCTACTGTATCTTTTCTACAGTAGGGTTGCCAACCGTACTCTAAACTAGAGTATTGTACCTAAGTACTTTATATCATCTAGGCGTACTCTATAATCTATAACACCAAAAGAGTACTATTCTAGTACATACCAGTCGCCCATATATGATGCAAACGGTCTATTATCGTAACCATAAGTTGCGGGAAGAGAGGAACAGGGCTTCATTGAAATTGATTAAAAATGAGCTCCTGATGTGCAGAAATACCAAAAAATATTTTTATAAAAATGTTCAATATATGATAATCTCTTTTATAGGTCCGTATCCTTTTATTACCTCCATTGATATCAGATAATATACTCTGTTTCTTCTAATAAAAGTTGGCAACCCTAACGGTAGCCCATGTTATTATCTAGTATAGTCCTGCAATTTGCTCTCACTGACGGTCATCGCTCGGATGGTCGCAGGGAGCGACAGGTCCGCGCCAACCTCCGCAAAACAACCCATGACTTGGCCCAAGTTCGGATAACTTTGTCAAAACTGCTTTATACGAGAACATAGCAGGATGGTTGCACCTAAACCTATAGAATATGATGGAGAGCATACAGTGCATCCCTCTTACCGTTAGTACCCCAGGCCACGTAAAATGAATAGGTAATTAGCGATAATAATATATGAAAATTAACAAACCAACCAAAAAAACAAACTTGAATGAAACATATCGATCAGTGACATGTTATTATTGTATTCCAATGTTTACGCGAATTTCAGTCATTGTATTTTTTTATAACATACAACAAGCAGTTGAAGCCTTTTGGCGACTATCGACGCCAATACACATCCGCACAATCAGAGAGGCAGCACATGAAAATTCGTTGCCCACCTTTTACCTATCTACCCAATGGACCATCGGAAACTCACAAACCGCACGACACGCGACAGCATAACTGTAACTTTACGCCGGTGTTATGTGAACGAGATGTACCACCCCGGTAGTGCCGGCCCAATTCGGCTGCAAAGCAACATGGCACTGCCTCTTACAAAAATTGTAATGAAACCAGTTACATTATAACAGTGACAACATTTTTACTGGCACAAGTATTCGAGCAAGACATATAATATAATCATATTGTGTACAAGTACTTCGGATGCATGTTATAACGTTTGCATAATATTATTAAAGTCAGTGCCGTGCCTTAAGTGAATGAGTCTCTTCTGATGCCAGATCCACCCGACCGATTTTATTTCACCTTGCACTAGCGGCTAGCCGTTTAGGTAATATTGTTTAATAGTACTAAGTTGCTACTCCCTTGTAGCCAGGATTGACAGCGGTAACCACCAAGTGACCTTTTGATACGATCTCAACCATATATTAAAAGTTTTAAAACTGCCTTGTGATCCGCAACAAATTTCATCGAAAGAATCCACAAGGAATAGGTAATATTTTCCAGTTACCCTCCCCGATTAAAGCGGGAGACTGTACAAGAACGCAATGACTTATGTTGTATATTTAATTACAACATTATTACATTACAACTTACAAAATTAAAAAAAAAAACAACAGCAATTATAGGAGTAGCCCAGCTGTAATGCACCTCCACGGATTATATTATTACATAAAAATTAAGTGCCATGAACTGCTAAACCACTGAACCAATTCTATTAAAAAAAAAAAAAAATGCAATTCATGCGAACCTTATTCTACTGGAATTCTACAAGTTGTAATAGTAATTAGTAGTACCGATAGGCATATCTTTAGCCATCTAATTGTAAGATGTAAACGTTACTTATGGTTATGGACAGCAGGCCCTTTCGAGACTAGCATTGCGCCAGAGACAGGTGACTACCCTAAACATTGCCAATCTGTCTCCGATAAGTAGGTAAAAGTTTTGATAAAAACGATACCTACTAAACATTCACATACTCAAATACAGTATGTATAAGCTCTATCTACCGACTGTTTCAAGTACTTGGAGCTATTCAATCATCGAAGTCAAGTAGTTTAGTAATTCGGACTCTCAGTTCACCCCTTGTTCCTCCCACACTAGGCCACTTCGAAGTAACAATGAATCAATCATATTCAATGCTATGAAGTATGAAATTATGACTACATACGTTAGTTATAAGTAAAAGAATGCGACTCATAATTATGCTGCTGCTACCTTCTGCTATGATAATGGAAGCTGAAAAAGTATCGGAACAATGCTGTAATGATGCATCCCTCGATACACTGATAAATTCACAATATTTCACTATCATCCGTGACAATATTAATTACCGCGCTCAGCAGAAATAATGCAAAAGGAATCCCGTCCTCATTTTAATAACAAACAAAAAACAATACCCGTAAACCAAGCACAAAACTCCTCCATTAAGGACGGTAGAAAGAAAAAAAAAACAGCCCATTGTGCTATACACAAACAAAAATCCGAAACCGCGACACCAGACTGAAGAGTTTTGAATATGACGAGAGAAATTAATTTTTGTAGTCGACGTAAAAAAAATATGCGATGCTTTAAAAACCTCCGTATAATTACCGGGCCGCGTAAAAAGAAATGTAAATAGACAAACGACAAAGAGATACTATCTCGAATGCCGGGTTCTTAATTAAAAACTCTAATTTGTGAAATGGGCGCCGAAACCGTCGGCGCTTGACATTAAGGTCAATTTTATTCAACTATTATAATTTATTTAAACTTTAAAACAATGCACGGTATAAATGCCTACAATACCATTATCATCATCATCAGACAGTTATTGACAATTATTATTATTATTATTATTGATAACGAGCAAAATGGACATTTGTGTTATTTTTAGATTATATTATGTGTGATCAAATCTCGTATAAGTAGGTACAATTTGATGGTCATTTTTACACTGACCAAGTGATCGTTAGTAAAGACGTTTTTGTAATAATTGAAGCGTACGTTAAAGATGTACGATGTGATGTGTGATACAGTAGATAGAAAAATAGGGTTCTGTGGGGACTATTCGGAGGGTTAGTCAACCTCCAGCTAGCAGGAATGATTATCTCTGTGCAGTAGCTGCTCCGACTTGGCGTCAGAAGCAGGACATATATGGTGGTTATTGAATTAGATATGTTGATGATGATGATGAAATTTTTACATAATAAAAACTAAAGAGAGGTGTCAAGGGACACCCGGATCGAACGAAGTTCCTTTCGATTAATTAGTGAAGGAATTGTAATAAAAAACAAAAAAAAAGGTGTAAGGAAAATAATTAATTATTCGGGTAGGTATAATCTTTTTATCGAAAAAAAATCAGAGCATCTCCCGGCGTAAAATAATACTAAAAAAAAAAATAAAAAAAAGTCACCGAGATCGGTGGGATTTGAACTGGGGTTTTTTACTAAGCAGCCTCAATAGAGTAACAAAAACAACTGTCGACTGTGACGTGTTAATCAAAAAGCCGCACGGCTTACAACTATAGCAAAAAGTGTCGTTCCAAATTTTCATCTTAATTTTTTTCGTCTAGCCCCTTATCGTAACGCGCGATATGGAACTACGTTCCAATAACTCAGGAATACATTTGATATCGTCTGTCGTATGATAAGGCAGTAATGGCAAAAATTACAATAAGTATCAGTTTGAAACCAGACAACAACAAGACATTTTTACGACTGTAAACCACCTATCGAAAAACGAAAACCTCTCATCATCAGGCATGCAAATTTCCCCGCAATGTTGTCCTTCACTTCATATATCGTTTGCAAGAATTTGCGTATTGATGACAACGCAGTGACGGATTTTAAGGCTCTTGAGCTGCGAACATAAGTAATGTATGTGCATATGCGAATCATACCACAACTACCAGCTCGGGATCTCAAATCGTGTTCTCAAAACTTGCAATTAAAAAATACAAATTTCTCTTTAATATGACAGGTACCATAAGCAAGCAATTCTTATTCTGTTATTCGTGTAATTGTAGGGCACGCCGCTCGGGTCTTCTCAATATCACACGAGGAGGGTCCATCCATAGTTTCGTCTGTGGGGGCGATTTTTTTTTTTTAATAGTTTAGTTTAGTTAGAGTATTTAGTTGGATAGGCAAACTGGCAAACGTGCCACCTGATGGTAAGTGGTCGACGTCGCCCATGAACATAAACCAGTATACCTGGAACGAGCCCTTATTTATGTGTTGCCTATCATGAGACATAAGATGTTAAGTCTCGGTGCCAGTAATTACACTGCCTGTCTTGCCCTTCTCTCCGAAACACAGCAAAGCTCTTTCACGGGAGAAACAAGCAAGATGGTGGTACCCATGCAGCCGGGAGCGCGGCACAGCGCTTCCCTCCCACTGGTCTAAATGTTTTTTTTTTACTTAAAGCTCAGAAAAAAAAATCAGACAGGCAGGTCCTATCTGTGTTTTCTTTCACCGGTCAGGTGCATATGGCAGTTTAGAAAAACCCATTGATCAGGGTTAAGCAGATCATTCTCAAACTTAGTCCTCTCACTTTGAGTATGTAACAACTAACAACTAAGCTTTCATCACAATTAATGTTATATTCTATTGATATATAATTATGAAATATAGAATCTTAATTTATTTTTTCTTGTCCTCAGATGTGGGTTACATGCGGCCAAGAAAAACCGTTTTCGAATTTTAGAACGGTAAGTTGTATATTTATTTTTATGTTTGGTTTCAGAGTTTGGCTTTCAGGGCTTTCAGAGTTCTTATACCATACAAACAAACTGCTTATAATGATTACTTTTACTCAAATTTGTCCCCTCCAAACCGACAAAGCATATTAATCCAACTAGCTATTGCCCGCAGCTTCGCCTGCATTATATGGCTTAACATTTGCCTAAATCTCATGTCAATATTTACGAAGTTATAAAAAGATTGGTCTTTTTTTTGATGGATCTATGCTAACGGCCCGAAGGCCCTAATGCTACATCGGATTAGTGTGAGCCCATTTGGCTCACTTTTGGTTTGTAAAAGTGGGGGGGTTGCCCCCCGCCAACCGTGCAGTCTGCGACCACACGTCCTCCTGTCGTCGGGTTGGTAAAGATTGGTCAAGCCTTACAGTTAGTAAAAAAAAAAAAGGCAAGAGGTAGTGCCATGCTGCTATGCATCCGAATTTCGCGGCATGATCGGGGTGGTACATCTCGCTCACATAACACCGGCGTCAGACCGACGTCTCTATGCCAGTAATTACACTGCCTGTGTGTTTGTCTACTCTCCGAAACACAGCAATGCTGTTTCACGAGAGAAACAAGCTGGTGGTAACCAAGCAGACGGGAGCGTGGTACAGCTCAACCCTCCCACCAGAGTATCAAAAAAAATTGTTAACTAATCTAACGAAAATATAGACGTATAGATATGAATAACCTTTATCCAGCAGTGGGCGGAAAAGGGCCGACACTGATGATAAATACAGAATAGGTCAAGGGCTGATCGTGACGTAAAAGCGCGAAAAACAACAATTTAACATAACCATAAAATTGTCCAGAGATAATCACGCAATAAACCGTTGGGGGGCGACGGATCCAATTTAGCTGGTTTATCGGGCGAGCGCTTATGTTTCCTGTAGGGGATTCTGGATCCGCTGGCAATTAGGTGTGACCCTAGTGTAGGATGTACATATGGACAGTTTCATCCACTATTATGACGTATCGGATATCTATTGTGGTAAGAACGTACGAGAATTTTAATTTGGACAGAGTGAAGTTAGCTAAGAATGACGTCGCAGTCATTAATTGTGTCAAGCACGCGTGTTCTGTAAAACCAACGTGGCCAAGATCCCCACCATGGTTCAAGCCTTGTAGCGGTGGGGCTCAGTAGCCTAAGGTGAACCCATCACCTTGGGCAAAGCAAATTGAGCCGAGTGAGCTGCGAGAGAGCAGGGGAGGACAAGGGGCGAGGATAGGAACATCACCCCATTGTACTGTCTCGACGTTGGGAGGGGTTGTTCTGTGGTGCGGGACAACCCCTCTGTGGAGGTGGCATCTTGGGGAATGACTAGCCGTCGAGGGGCCCTGTTGCTCCACAGATCCGGGGCACCAAAGGCGGCATTGGTGGCACCCACCGGGTTTTAGTGGATAGAGCTACGTCCACCTTACCATCTTTCGGGTGCAGCGAGTCCCACATACCCGCATAGGGAGTCCCCACTCCCCCGCAGGATGCTTTAGAGCATTTTCCGGCGTAAAATAAAAATAAACTTGGCCAAGATGAATTGTTCGTAACAGTCTGCTTTTTATTCCGGAATTTCCGGTAATCGTTTTCGTGTGTAGGTAGGTACCTTTCAATTGTTTTCAATAAATTTGCCACATGTCTGAACTATTACACCGATATTAAAGGTTATATGCGTAGAGGCAAAATCGCGGGCAACAGCTGTACACGATCAGTACGATTAAAATGTATGTGTCATTTACGTCAATAGTACCTACAATCGCTGCATCATAAATCTACTGAATTTTTAATTTACTACAATTTTGAAAATCAAGGAACATAATATACATGGATGCAGGTGACTGTACTTTCTATACCTATAAGACGTTTGGTTTCAAAGGGGCGCTGCGTGCCCCGGGCGTACGGAGGGCTAAACTAAAATTAATTCTCATCTTAACGAGAACTGTTATTATTGGAGTAAACGTGTCTAACCTGCCTTTTGCACTTGAGCCACGAGTTATTAATACAAACGGATTAATGTTTATTTAACAGAGCCACCGCCCGCATCTGATTATATATAAATAACTTAATAAATTACATTTGTATATTATGTAAAATTTGTATATAGGCAGTAGGTAATCAAGTATCTTTACCTGGTATCTTTCTTCAACATTGCTTGGTCAATATGGAAGATATAAAAAAGTTCAAATTATGTAAATGGAAACATTTTTAAAAGATAACTATTAACAAATTTCGAACATAACAACTTTCATGAGCTTGGTCTTCTCTCCAGGATTTCTCGTGTAAAAGTTCCCAAAATTATATTTTATAGTAAATTTTGTTTACTAACGTAGGATTTGGTTGTCTTGACGTTCATTGAAGGAGGTCTGTGTTCAGCAATGGACGGATAAAAGCTGATGATAATGATGAACGTAGGATTAAGTAAAATGATAAAGTGAATTTAGAAAAAAGATGGAGTTTAGTCAGACTATACTTTAAATTATACGAAAATATAGAATACTCTGGGTAAAACAGATACCTGAAATGGGCTGGGCTATATAAACCCAGAGTTCAATGTGGTCATGGTAATGTTGGAAATTTTTCTATGGTTGGGACTTGGAACCAAAAATGGAATAACACAACAACAAAAAATACCAATCGAATTGAGAACCTCCTCCTTTTTGTTGAAGTCGGTTGAAATAGACGGTTATCAGGCGTTTTCCTTATGTTGTGAGACCTAGTTACCATTTTTCATGATCCTACATGTAGCCTACAGGTTTTGGTTAGACATACCGACAGACTGACAGACAGACGGACAGAACCGAAAGATTCCATAAGGGATCCGTTTTGTTTGTTAACGAAATCCTAAAAAACAAAGACTTCTGAAAATTATCAACAAGGCAACCGTAGCTTAATATTATGTTCTTATAAAAAGACTAGCTGGTGCTCGCAGCTTCGCCCGCCTTAACTTAATTAATTTAACTCCTATTAATCACAGCGTGATGTTATATAGCCTATAACAGCCTTCCTCGATAAATGGGCTATCTAACACTGAAAGTATTTTTCAAATCGGACCAGTGGTTCCTGAGATTAGCGTGTTCAAACAAACAAACTCTTCAGCTTTATAATATTAGTATAGATTATATCAATAGTTCAAACGTGGGGTTGTATACCTTTATCTGTGCAATTGGGAAACGTAGCATCCAGTAACGTACCGCACCCTCCGTCACTGGGTGGGGTGCGATGATCTCATATCGTTCTGGTTAAATATCAATGTGTGTTACCGTGTAATGGATTTACACGACCACGCTACTTTTTATGTGATGGTTTTATAACTAAACGGCGATTATGTGTTCCTGGTATGTATGTACGTATTGTCCTTTCAACTTACGGTATTTCCCAAAAAGAAGTCTACTAAGCCTAAAATGTAAAACCTAACCTGGTGCATATCATCATCATCATCAGCCTTTATCCGTCCACTGCTGAACATAGGTCTCCTTCAATGAACTTATAGGCATCATGTTATTATATTGTAAACGAACGTTTGTCGTTCCATTTTTATAAAAATAAAAAATGTGACAAAGTCCTCGTTAGTCTGACTGAATATGAAGACCACGCGAGAAAAACAAGAAATGTCAATAGGTTAATAATGTGAGAAAAACTAATTTTAAAGTTTGAAATTCATTTAGGGTTATTTCGCCTGTTCGCGTCCATCGCCCAGTTCGCGTCCATTTGACGGGTATCCTTTGAAAAAAGCTTGAGAATGATTATATTAACACAAAAATAATACTAAAAGTCATTTCTGCCAATACCCCAATATATAAGAAGCACACACACATAGGCAAAGTTTCTCTATGTGCAATTTTTCCTAATAAAAAAAATTAATTAGTATCTGTTGTGTAAAAAAAGATAGCGGAAGTGTGAAATAATAGTTAAAAAATAGGGAGCAGCAGCGCGTTTCACAGTAAGTTTTTCATTGTTTCATGTGAAATTTAGATACATAGCTATTCTTAGACCTTAATAATAAAACAAGAAATAAAAATAATCATGAATTTGTTTGAGTTTTTAATTGTTAACGGTTAAAATATGGTGGACGCGAATTACTACACCAAATTTATAAATATTCCACTTTGCGTCCGCAATGAACGCGAACGAGTCTATCTATGTTCTAGTTGGTTGTTTATTTTTATGTGACGAAATATGAAATAAATATTGGGTTTGTGTTTATTTTAACGTTATTATTATACATATTGTACTTAGTGGCCAATTTGCGTCCACATTATTATGATTGTACAAAAAGATACAGATGTCGATAATTACACTTGGAAGTTAAACGCAAACTATTCCTATAGTGGATACTATGCAGCAAATTGCGTCCATCTTTTAATGCAATACAAATAATAATGTTAATATCATAATAGTAGTAAAGATCTTATTACGATTAATAATAAAATTTAAATGTGCTGCATTTTTAATTTTTTTTTCGTTTAAGTTGAGTCAATTGGAGACTACAAATAATTAAAAAAATATATCATATGCAGAAGAAAATTAAAAAAAGGGTTAAATGACGTGAAAAGAACAAATCCAAAAGACAAAATATGCAACGAGTATGGCATTCCCAAGACTACTATATAGGACAAAATAAATATACGCGGACCAGATAGAGCAAAGAAGCTGGGACCGGAGCCAGCGTTGGGAATAAATGGTGAAAAAAGTAGTTCAATGGCTTCTTGATAGGTCCAAAGGTGATTTTTCTATATTCTTGAATAAAGAAATTGTTAAAATCCAATATTTCTTTACAATTATTTATAAAAATCTCTCCTACATTCGTTTTTTTAAATCGGTGGACGCGAATTGGTCCAAGGGTGGACGCAATTTGGATTTTGTAGACGCAAACTGGATAAATCGCCTAATTCTGATCTTTTTCAATTTTTACAGAAAATAACCAGATGTTTTGACCAACACTTTAAGTTAAACTTAAAAAGACTATACAATTATTATATTAAACTGATTTTTCATTCAAAACTAGTGCTGAAACATTTTTATTTTCTCCTTCAAACTTGACAACTCCACTAAGTGGACGCAAAAAGGCGAAATGACCCTATGTCTTGACGTTTCAACATGGAACTTTATTATATAATTTACTATCAAAATGTGTTTTGTTTTCTGTAGTTTTTTTTAAATTCTATGCTATAATCATCAGTATAAAGCTCTTAAATAAAAAAGGCTACATTGTTATTACAAAAACAAGGAATTTCAATGACTGTCCCACATTTTATCAAGTGCCTGCATAGAATTAATTGTTGAAGTAATCAGGATAAATCATCAAACATACAGGAAAATAGGAGTTTATTTAGTCGATTGCACTAGTTCTAGATAAAAATATATGTTTTCTAATAGTTTCCGAACGAAAACAAACTTATCTAATACCGCTGAATGAGTCGAAAAAGAACACTTAATTTCACACTTGGTGTCTTTGTTTCACTGCCCTCATATGTCATGGTAAAACGCTAACCTTCCACTCTCCCGCCCGTGAATAAGGTTTCATTTGTAACAACCGCAAATATTTATTTAGGATCAGACAGGCGCTTTTGTAATTAGCGTGTTTGTTTGTTTGTTAATGCATTACTGTCCTTTGTGCTCGGGGTAAAAAAAACACGTGGATGAGTTAACTGATTCAAACGAAAGTACAATTGTTTTAATTGAGGGCGTCATTTCGTTGGGCGCCATCTTATTTTAAGTTTTACTAGTTTAAAACTTAAACGAATTGTATAAAAAAAGAATGTTTAAGTCACAATTGCACTAGTTTTACGTAATCACGTGGTGAATTAATATCTAGTTCCGAGTACACCATGATAATGCAAAAAAAATGAAAAATATATTTTGTTTACGTAACTATGACCCCCATAATAGACGTATGTCATCATAAAAATTGACTGAATTTGAACCTGCGAACCCAGTTAAGTGACAACGACAGCCAGCTTCTAAATAGCGTGTGAGTTGACCTACAGATTACACCTTCTGGATATGTCACGTCCAATGAACGGTATAATTACATTCTCTTGGCTATTCTCCAGAAAGTGGTGTATTTTTTGTCAGTGGTAAACCAAAATAACTGCTAAAATATTAGTTAATAATCCCTATAACATAGATGCATTAACCATTGTGAAAGGTAAAGGTATTTATATTATGTATATTGTAATTTATACCTTACCTTAAGATTATTAAGTTTCTTTTCTTTTCCCCCGGGAAATGCTTTTAGGCATCCCTATGTATGTGGATATGTGGGACTCGCTACCCCCAAAAGATGGTAAGGTACGGTAAGGACGCAGCCCTACCCACTAAAACCCGACGAGTGCCACCAATGTCGCCCTTGATGGGGTGCAGGATCTGTTGAGCTAACAGGGCTCCTCCACGCCACCTACACAGAGGGGTTGTCCTGTTGTCTGTGGTGCGCCACAGAACAACCCCCCCAACGTCGGGAATGGGGTGAGGTTCTCATCCTCGCTCTCCCCTGGTACTCTTTTATCCCCTATTCTTATAAGAGGGGTACAAATAGCAGCCCCGTAGGTTCACTTGGCTTCGCCCAAGGTGCTGGGTTCACCTTAGGCTACTGAGCCCCACCGCCACAACAAGGCTTGAGCCGTGGTGGGGAAGAATATTAAGTATATCCAGCGTTTGATTCTATACAAAGTAAATGTTCAAATCTATTATGTTATCATATCTCGTATGAACGTGGCTTTGAACATTTTATAGACCTATTCCGATAGTGATAGGTTCTGAAGATTATTATAAATAAAAAATATAATATAATATAGTGTTTGTTATCAATATTTCATTATGTATGTTTCTCAGTGTACATAAATTATTAAATAAATAAATAAATAATTTAAAAAAATACGTCCACGTTCAACATAATATAGTCCTCTACAATTATGTACCCTCGGTATGAGTCGAACCTGTGACCATTACATATAAGTCACGTAACAGGCGACAAACTTTTGTTTGCAATAAATGTATAAAAAATACATTATCACTGTCAGGGTGTAGCTAAATCCAGATATTTTGCTAGGTCACACAGTACCCAAATGTGCAACAGGATTTAAGTGGGGTGCGAACATATGGTATTTTAAAATGCGGGCAGTGGGCACTTCTCACATTAAGAGGTTTGGTCGATTGGGTCGGGGGTGACTCATGGAATTATATGGGGCCATTTCAATTATTGGGTGAGCTGTGGTATTGTAGCGCGTATTACCCGACTACTTCAGAAGGGTTGTGTTTTTTAAATTGTATGTCTTTGGCACGCTCTGCAACCTGATCGGTTTTGAATGATGAGATATAATATCGTTAGATTCGGCTTAGTTGTGAGACTGGCAATAGGAAAATCGGAATTATTAAATTGAGTTAGCTCCAAAGTATATTGTGTCGTAGTCGGGTTTTTTTTCATAAATTATAAGATTCGTTATAATGAAACAACTTTTACGGATTTTATCGTATTTAAAGGTTTTAATATAACGTTAATAAACATCAATAAAATTCGTAAAAGTTGTTTCATTATAATATTAAATATATTATCTATACTAATATTATAGCTGAAGAGTTTGTTTGTTTGTTTGTTTGAACGCGCTAATCTCAGGAACTACTGGTCCGATTTTAAAAATTCTTTCAGTGTTAGACAGCCCATTTATCGAGGAAGGCTGTTATAGACTATATAACATCACGCTGTGATTAATAGGAGTTAAATTAATTAAGTTAAGGCGGGCGAAGCTGCGAGCACCAGCTAGTCTTTTTATAAGAACATAATATTATAGGAACATAATATTAGAGGAAGGCTATAGGCTATATAACATCACGCTGTGACATATAGGAGTTGAGTAACGCGGGCGAAGCTGCAGGCAACAGCTAGTAGGTATAATATAATCTTATACTTTTGGAAAATTATAAGATTCATTGTAATGTAAGCCATACGCTACTTTTCGTCATTATACTACCTACTTGGTGTAAAAGTTATCTGTTTATACGAAAAAAAACCCATCTTTCAGTATAATTACTGTACTTTCAATCTCGAGATTACTGCTACGGTTTTCTTAGGAGATACGGAAAGATTTGTACGAGTCCAATTCTAACGAAGTTTCGCGACTTTCGCTTCAAACTTTATCTCCAAACATTTGCCTTAAAAACTACTTAATTAATCTTACTTACTACACATTTCTAATTACAATAGGAGCTCATTAATTACTAACATGTAGATTTCAATCAATCCCAACGTTAATTATAATCCTTTGTTAACTGGGAAATAGGGAATGCGCGAATTCAATACCCAAACGATTTCTAGTGCTAAATACGAACATGATATTTGGCAATAATGTTCATACCTCGTTTTTGTTTGTACCAAAAGCGTATGACGAAAGTGGCCGAAATTCAAGGAGATTTTGATTGTTAGTATATAAATAAAAAAATTAATAGTAACTATTAAAAAAATTACCTTTTACCTACAACTGTTGTAGGTAACAGTGGTGGAAATTTCCACAAAATCTGACAAGAATAAATTTTCTCTATTCGTATTAGTGATACCTAATAAATTGTGAAATTCTCCCTTATCAGATTACATATAACACAATTGTAGTTATATAAAGGTTTGCAATTGAGCTATGTATATACATACATACATTTTACCGGTGGGAGGGAAGCGCTGTGCCGCGCTCCCAACTGCATGGGTACCACCATCTTGCTTGTTTCTCCCGTGAAACAGATTTGCAGTGTTTCGGAGAGAAGGGCAAGACAAGCAGTGTAATTACTGGCACCGAGACTTAACATCTTATGTCTCAGGATAGGCAACACATAAATGAGTTGCCTGGGCTCGTTCCAGGTAAACTGGTTTATGTTCATGAGCTACGTCGACCACTTACCATAAGGTTTGCCAGTTTTCCTATCCAACTAACATTAAAAAGAAACATAAATTGCTGTTAAGATCAAAAAGAACCTCCCCAGACGTTTTTCTAATGTCGTCTATAAAGAGACTTGAATTGACTGTCCCCAAAGATCTCACAGGTCATCTAATAAACCAACATCATTATTGAATAACCGCGTTCGATTAGCCAATACATAAATATCAATAAACGTCTCCAAAGATTTATCGTATCGGACTCATGGGGTCCCCGGAGCCCAAACTGGGGACGCGTTATTAGTTTTTGGCAAATGCTAGTTTGACATTGATGAATGGTTAACCAAACAGTAATAATCACAATAGGTTGATAGGTAAACACTATAACCAAACAAAAGCCCCAATATTAAAAGCCCCCCAACGCAAGTACAAAATATCTCATAATTTTGATACTGCTGAACCATTTTTGATATAACATGCCTACGAAACACCGCTTGAAATCAGCTTTCAAATAAAAAGACTGTATGCGTATCGGTTCACCGTTTGCGAACTACGTACACAGACAGACGCACTTAGCGGACAATCTCATTACCACACTCAAAGTTATAACATCCTTCTTTTTGCCGACCGGGGTTAAAAATACAACGCATCATATTTTACCAATGAAAAATATCAAGTACAAAAATCACTGAAGAGCTTCTCTAGATAATTAGTCACATAAATAAGGATCCCGTATACAATTTATGGCAACGAAGGGTCGGGTAGTTATCTATATAAGTTTTTTCTGGAACCATGGCTCCTTCGGGTCATTAATATTAAAAAGGAAACAAATAACTAAACCTGTAATCCCGAGCGTATTAACAGAGCTTCCTTTGCAGGTCGTTTAAAATTTCATCTCCTAACACAGGAACACTAGACAATTGCGATACATATCTAGGCTCAAAGCTACATTCAACAGATATAAATGAGTTCGGGTTTTAGCGGATGAAATATTTTTTGAACGCGATCTCAAATTTCTTTCATTCGCAACCCTCCAATACGTTATGTATTGTTTGACTGCATCCCCTAATGAGATTACTTGTAACGCTCTCTAGTGGCGAGTGGAAGGAGTGATGGGTTTCGCTGACAATAATAGCGTGTGTGCTGTCGAAATTGGAACTCGTTGTACGATAAAACACAATTAAAATGTTGTCGTAACAAGAGATATATGAATTTAAAATAACGTCTTCTACAAATATGACAAAATTAGTACTTTTACAATTAGTACTTTTCTCAATTAATTATATTAGTTGTTTAATGTTGTATTTTAGGAATCTTTGTATATTCCTATCAGATTAGAAAAAATATTTAAAGTACTGTCTCTGATACGGTAGTTTGAGTATTACTTAATATTGCTAGAAATTATGCTTATTATATCAGATTGATATTTTGATTTACTACCAAGTTGAAGTAGTTTTGATAGCGCCATCTATTAATGAAAAGTAATAACATGTTGCGTAATACCACTGACAGATGGAGTAGCGGATATTCCACCGTCAATACCAGGCCCATGCATAGTTTATTAACGAAACATCATAACCGGGACTCCCAAAGCGGGATATATCATGAAATTGCTATCCCCGCGCCGAGGAATGGCTTGTAAAATATTCAGAACACTGTAACTGCTTTTGTTTTCCTCACTAATGAACAATGTAGTATGGATCTTTGCTGATTGTTGTTGCTTATGGCCCTACGGAATTATTAATGTTAAGAGTTGATGTTATAATCAAATCTGGAGGCGGAATGGAAAAGACAATTTACGCGGAACGCCGGCATTTTGTTCTTATATAATATGTACGGACAACAGCTATCTCTATTGGTTATTAATGGTGATTTCTCTGGTAAAGATTAATGGGAATCGCTCATTTGTAATCGAATTAGGAGGTGTGCCAAAAATTTCGAATAAAGGAGAAGGAATAATCACTCAGTCATGGATGGCTACCCACTAGATGGCAGGACAATCTGATTATATTTGTCATTCATTAAAGTGAGTTATCCAGCAATATAAGGCAAATCAGTAATAAAGGTAACACGACATGAGGTATCTTCTATAGTCTTATGGATTCCTGTATGTAATGGATTTCTTTAGTATAGCAATAATTAATAGGTATACTCGCTGATAACTATGCGTGATGATGTGTATGACATAAGAGAAAATCATTTCCACAGCAAAGAGTTCACATCTCGTCACATAACAATGATGTTATTCATGACGACACGGCGCTATAGATTGTTATTTACATCAGATGAGCAATTTATTTCATCAGTTTTAATTTGCAATGTAAATGAAGCTTAATAACGTTCAGCACATGTGCTCTCGTACTCGGCGAAATATATCTTGGATATCAGTATTATGGTTTCATATGCAGTCTGTTTCAATTTGATATCTGCGTCTCGTGAGCTTTCAGGATTTCATATGGCATTCCCAATTTTTTAATATGACATTTTTGAACTATTGTTCTTAAAGATTGTACTATCTGACCAAAATGGTCCAAAATCTACGTTGTTTGTTCTTAAAGAATGTCTTATAATCTGCTATTTGATCAATAATGGTCCAAATATTTTGTAGTGATAGTAATAAATCAATAATTCTTAGTCCTATAATCACAATTACGAAGCAATTTAACAATATTTTGTAATTTACATGTAAATATTTTTTGTGGCACGTTTGCCAATCCATCTAACAAGAAAATATATAGATTATTGGAGCCAGTTAGCTCTTTATTGAAGGAGATGCACACAGTTGATGATGATATTATGAATGATGGAGTATATTTATTATTGAATTCGAAAAGGATTTCTCCGAGGAATTGCGTTTTGTTTAATAAATTAAACGTTTAATTCGACTCCCAAGCAGTTTATATTCTTAGGAGGCTATTACGAATGGCTTAACTTTAAGAGATTTCATAATTGAAGTAAATTATATACTATAACTTGAATTAATTTATTTTCTAAGCAAATACTTGCTAAAGTCTCTTTTATTTATATTTAATCTTATTCAAATTCATATTTTATATGATCATGATCGTTATCAACCTTTTCCCATCCACTGGTGTTGTTTCAATGAATGCCAAGACGGTTGATCCCCAATTTATATACCAGGAGTATTAAAGGAGAGATTGCTATAATATATTTATCGATATAATTAGTAAAATCCACAAAGTTATTCAAAGTCATTTGTTGACAAGGTCTTCCAATTTTTTAAGTAAAATGAACCAAGGCTCTCACTAAGTATCTGTACAGTCTCTACTCCGTCCAAAATACAAATATCAGATCGATAGCTAGCACTCGATAAACTTGTGACAATGATGTACCATAAAGCTGTCCCACACTAGTGTGTGACTGCATATGAATCGCCCGTACATCATCCGTCTCTAGTTAACATAGGAGATACATAATCGTAAATCACACGCGTACACTGGGCAGTTATGCGACGGCAACCCGCGCTCGTTTTGTCGCTGACAACCCGTTATCAATGGTGTTGTTTGATTCAAGACTGGTAATGTTAGTGTGGTTTAATGAAGATCTAGCTTTGGGACTTGCAGTGTCAATATGCGTGGTTGTTAAGACCGTGCGTAAAGAATGCAAAACATGCACTTGTAAAAGTCAGCTATGTTGTGTGTTTCGTGCTGTTTGTGAGTTTCCACAATTCCATTAGGGGGACAGGGAATAGGAGGGCAACGCATCTGCACAACCTATAGTTGTGCGGATGTGTTTGGGCGTCGGTAGTCACCATAAGGCTCCGACTGATCGTTAGCCTCCTTTTGATATGACATAAAAAAAGAAGACCAAATTGTCATGTGTTTTAGTTCAGGCCTGCTTTTCGTGTGTGTAAATGTTTCATGCTAAAATAACAATTTTTTCACATACTTACATAATATACGAAAGATACCTTCTGGTACTCTAAATAGATGGTCTAATATTTTGTCCTCTAACACGACAAAGCTGTTCGACTTATTATTAGATAAGTAGATTTGGTGACCTGATACTAAAAATTAAAATCTGCATAGAAATTCGCATTGTTATTAAATTAACACAACTTGACAACATGTGACATTAATTATGTCGGTACTACAACATTCACATAACGTAGAGAATAAGTAACTTCTTCACTTGTAACCCACCACCCACCTACTATTGTATTTAAGACTCACCTCAGTAATGTTTAATCCTGCCCCTAGGTGCGCTATGAACCTAATCTGACATTTGAAATGTTAACGAATTATGAATGTACTCACAGACTTAACTAAACATCTGAATTTTCACATACGTATATGAAAAAGATAAAATATCTCCCCTGACACGTTCTATAGGCAAACCGGTAGTCCGCTTAGTATATGAACATACCTGACTATCGAAAGGGAATTCTTTTGGTCCCTAAAAAAAACTCTCCTGTGGCGTAATGTATAACTTAGTACTTCTACCCTGTTAATACAAAGCTACAAAGTAATGAAAATGTCGTAAGAACATGCACTTTTAGGCAGGCACAGTTTAGGTACAAGACAGAAGTTAGGCAGAAGTTTAGGTAGACTAAGGTACTACAGCATGTATAGGGTGATCTCTAATATCTAGTGCTTGGTTCAAATTGAAATTGAGTTGCCGAAGATCGATGAGAAAATTCATTGAGAAAGTCTAAGCTAGACGCATGCCGGTATTGTTCAGGCGCTTCATCAGTAAGCTCTCTTCAGGAGTTGGGTGATATGATATAGGACCTGCCAGTGTACTGATATAATATCGCTGAAGTTTGTTTGTTTGAACTAGTTTGTCTCAGAAACTCCCCCCAGGATTTCAATAATTATTTTTTCTGTGATGATCAATCATTGAGGTAGGTGCTTAAAGATATTTATTTTGGGATGCGTAAAACCGCGGGAAACGGGTATGCCGATATTAAATAAAGGCTAGAGCCTAGATTACTAATCTTCTCTTTAGTTCCAGTGAGATATTTTTTAAGGTTTTCGGGCGGGTGAAACCGTCCAGAGCGTAGTATTACATAAGACATGCCAACTGGGTTGTATATTTTAATGTGGGTTATATTACCTCGTGACAATAAAACACCCATACCGTAACCTTAATAGATTTTAAATCAGTTTGCGGCGCATTTTAACGTTTATAATGTGATCGTAAATTTCAATACGCATTGATATAACGATATAATAAAATCGTTCAATTTTTTTTTTTTTGGACTTTTTTAAGGCACGCCTTATTTCGGATATTGTTATTTTTCGAGATTTTATAACTCTGTCGTAATGGACTATATTCTTCTGGCAGATCCATGTGGGTATTATTTTGAGATAATATTTGGCTCAATCATTTCCCATAATAGATGATGCAGAGCATAGAAATCATTTTCGGGTTCGTAATAACATTTGAGATGTTAAATGTGGCATTTTCTTAAATATGAAATTATTTAAACAAAATTTAAATGAATATTACTTACTGCAATAACATATTCTCGTACGTGCTATATATATATATATATAATATTGCTTGTCGTCCATCATTTCATCTGAAACTTTTCAATTTACACCATCCAAAAGTACTTAAATACTAACATGACATCGCGTCTTTAAAACATGTTTCTTGAATTGTCACAACATTCTTTTATCTATACTAATATTATAAAGCTGAAGAGTTTGTTTGTTTGTTTGAACGCGCTAATCTCAGGAACTACTGGTCCGATTTGAAAAATTCTCTCAGTGTTAGACAGCTTATTTATCGAGGAAGGCTATAGGCTAATAACATCACGCTGTGATTTATACGAGTTAAGTAACGCGGGCGACGCTGCAGGCAACAGCTAGTTATACTATAAAAAATGTAGCTACAATAATTGTTGGTATACAAACAAAAACCAGATCTGGTTTTTTATTTTGTCTTGGAAAATGTTTTACTTCCATATAATATAAGCTTCACATATTATAATGAATTTTGAAATTTGATATATTCTAAATAAACAGACGCATGGTTTCTCTAAGGAAACCTAATTTAAGTAAGATAAATACCGTAACAACAGTCTCACAATATACTTTTTCTCTTTAAATATATTATTTATTTGTCCTCATAATTTGGATGTTTTGTGTTGTGTAAAATCATTATTTGCAGTAGTTACAATATTAATAAAGTATCCATTGACGGGTTGCTGGTGAACCCTCGTCAGCTCCGTGCTCGGAATTATCTATGGGCGGTTCGCTCATTACTTTTGTATGTTAATGCGGTTTTCACATAATTTGTTACTTGTCTCTTTTTGAGACGTCAGTATTTATTAAAGGCCTGTGTAATTTCTAAACGATATTAGGATATTGATGGAGTCCGCCACCTCCGTTTAATCACTAACCAGTTTAAGTTAGATTTTGATCTATTTTTTAAACAAGAACCCAACAACCGAGGCAACTCATTGCGCATCCTGAGACATAAGATGTTAAGTCTCGGGCCAGTAATTACACTGCCTGTCCTGCCTTTCTTTACGAAACACAGCAAAGCTGTTTAACGGAAGAATGGGATGTTGGATCCATGCAGATGTGAGCGCGTCACAGCGCATTCCTGCCACCGCTAAATGATTTGTAGTGTTCGGGTGGTTTTTGCGTGATCATTACTGAGACTTACTGATTCTAGTTATTGTTACTGAGATGTTATAAAGATTTTTTTACTAAACCGGTGCACAAGTGAAGTAGACTTAAAGTCAGTACACATTTCCCATTGTTTATACCCCATGTAAGCTAGTAATAATAGTTCAATGGACGAGGAATATAAAATGGAATCTACTCTCTATATCCTCATATATACTGTAAGTCAATATAATTATCGAATGATTTTTTTTTATTAATTATAAAAATGGTTTCTATAAACTTGTATCAATAATACCTCGTAACTGCCTCTGGGGGTCGTTACGTCTTATTAATGACCCCTTATGACCTTTTTCTGTCGCCGTAAAGTGCTTTATTATTTATTGGGGACGGTAATGAGTTTTGTTGGTGTATTTTTCATTTAATATAAAAATTTGATCGAAAAAATACCAAATTAAACTAAATTACAAATATAATGTTACCTTAAAAAAATAATTACTGTTTATTTGGTCCAGAGCTAGAAATGCATTAATGTATCTCATCTGGGGCATTCTTAAATTCTGAACTAACTCTCTTATCATTAGACCCTAATAGGTACGTTATCAAGAATCATAACGATATAATTACAACACAAAAGTGATGATGAAATAAACAGCCCACGCGAGATAAGCGGCGAACGAAACTAATTATTTTTTAAAACTAAGTGTTTATAGTTTTTTATAAATAAAGAGACATTTATTAATAATAATATGATTATAACAAAGAAAGATAATTTGAGAAGCTTTTTGTACTTTCCATGACGGCGATTTCCATGATTTAACAACCAAGTAAAATAGTGGAATATACTAATGCTTACCTCTCTTTTGCTTAAGATAATTGTTCCAGCACCAAAAACTACTAAATAAGATTCAACATCAAATATTTCGATTTCAATGTCTCAAATCAGCTTGCGTCAACATAAAAGTTGGCTATTACCGCCCAGTTGATGGCTATCCAAACCGTATACGGTTACCAAACAACCGTGAACGACAGCTGCGTCAAATGGAGCCCCCAGATTTGCCACGGACCACTTTAATGGTCAAACGTCAAACCGACCCGACATCTTAAATCCAACACATTGAAAAATTCAGTAAAAAGTCATAAATTGTAGTGTAATAAGTAACGCCTTTTTAATTAGTAATAACAAACAGATGGCGTCTCACGGCACGCAGCCTGAAGGAGCCTGATGCTAAGTAGCAATCTCAGTTCAAAGAAGTAATATTACATTGCTAACAAGTAAAACTAGGTAATCTAAAATACTATACATCACTTCTATGTAACTAATACCACCAAGTAAATCTCAATCGAGTAGCATTTGTTCTATTACAAACAATTGAACGTAGAACAATGTTACCGCCATCTAGTTTCAAATAGCTATATTAATTTTGAACAGAGGCATCTGTTGTCGAATAGTAAGTTAAACGACTGTATCAAGTTGGGCGGGAGCGCGGGCTAATCGGGCGTCACATGAAAAATGAAGTCCACACGAGCCATTACTTTCTGTGATTTTTATTCTAATAAATCGTTGTTCGGTTCTCTGTTGTCGACGGCTTGTCGCTACCGTTTAATATTGTATTAAATTACACGATTTTTACTACTTGTTGTTAAACTAATTTGCACAAATATAAATAGTTTTATTATAAAGTAAAATGATCCATAAGTAGAAATAACGATAGATTAAATTCAATATTTCAGTGATCGATAACTAAGAGGATGAGATGTTTCATCACTTGTCACTGAAATGTTTTATTTTTGTATTAATTTTTCTCTCAATTTTAACCAAACATGTTTTAACCCAGTTAGGATTATAAAGGTACTTGATAACGGCCTAACGTCATGTATAATAAATGTGTACGTATTAATTATTAATTAAATATCTGATGGGAGGATAGGTATAGCGTCGTGTACACATCTGCAGCGGAATTAGAGTTTGAATATGTAAATTATAATATGTTACATATTACTAAAACTGAAACACAAAGTATATTAGTATATAGACTATTATAATTTGTTCATATATATGTATATGTGTGTTCATAACATTATATTTGGAAATTATTTTTTATAAATTATTATATTCGATAGTTTGGCGACAATGTTCTCATTATTGTGATATTTATAATACATGAGCCAACTGGTAGTGACTCAATGATGCGCAAAACCTATTCGAGCCCTATATGAAAAATATGAAATGGTACATTGATATATTTATGTGACCTGACTTTCTCTATGCTTAATTTATTTATGTTTTTTTTACACAACAAATGATCAATGAGGCATAAAACCTATTTGCACGGGATTGATAGCTTCATTAAAAATATGAAATGAGGCATTGATAGATTTATGTATTCTTTCATTATTAACAAAAATGTATATGACTTTCGCACAAAGAATTTTTCAGTATATACTCATGGTTAAAAAGGAAGATTGTAAATAATTGAAATTATTTTATTATTCACGCTTCCTTCCCCATGCTGGACGCCAATTACATCACGCATTAATTATAACATTTTTCGTTTCAGGTATTCAAAGGGAGGGATAATTAAGGAACCATCAGCGTTAAAATTCAAGGAACTCTTGAGAGAAGATCAAACAGGATAATCAGATGAAGCTTCATTGGAACGAAACGAAGACTATGAACATAAACTAATAATAACTAGCTAAATAATAATCACAGTAATTTAAGATGTTGTAACTGGATTACTTAACACGTTTTCAAAAACTATAGGTATACATACACACACGTAACCCCTAATATAAAACTTGATGTAATATTGTCGGCGATAAACTAAACTGCTAAATTGAATTGAACGAAATTTTATACACTGTACATACAGTTCGGTCCAACTTGGGAGATAGGATCATTTTGGATATGATGGTTGTTGCATGTGTGTCCCTGGTATATATGAAATAAACTATTCCATTTTGCACCCACCCGCGACAGTTTCAAACTTGGATAGTTATTTGCATTTTAAAAGACCCCTGATCGTGATCCACGTCTTGAAACATTCATGTACGGTAGATCATGACGTCGCCGAATATAATTATTATCACCGCAAGAGCAATCGAGGCGCGGTAAATAATGAAGAGGCCTGTCGAGGTGTTATGCATAAGTGACGTCAAATATTTCCTATCCACCCGCATTAATATTCAAGGAAAGGGAATCGATTTTGCGCCGCTAGTTTTTCGTGCTCAGCGAATTTGCTACGCATTTTTATGGTAAAGATTGTATACTTACAATGCATGTATCGTTACTTAATAAATATTTGGTATTGGTATGGATATTGTATTTGATGACATAGCCTTAAATGTATGTATAGATTTGTTCATATCTGTATATATTCATCATACAAATATTTTGCACTTGGCGACATTATAAAAAGCACTTCTGACGTACCCACATAATCGCAGATCGCATATAATATTTTTTTAGAAAATAATTATCCTTGTAAAATATTTTTTTCTCTTGTTGTTAGTCTCAAATATACAATGAAGTTGGATTTCCTAATAATGGAAAAACCCGTATCAATTTAACCCGTAACGTGTTCTAGATATTGGCTAATACCTAAACCGACGTTAACTGAAAAAGGCTAAGGTGCATTTTGGCTGACCGTAATAGGGGCGGTACGAGTGCGATTTTAATTAAAGCCTTTAATGACTTTCTCTGCCCACCTTGGAAATTAATGAGATTTATGATAGCCAATTTCGTTTCAGAGGAATTAGAACCCCAAAAGGGCTTATTTGCTAAAAAATTTAGCAGTAAGTCAACTTACATATGACGCTCGATAGATTTAGATAATTTTTGTAAGGAAGAACCGAGTATATAAAGTTTATTTTTGTAATAACGAAACTACATTGTATTTTTGATTTACCCTTGCATCATGGATTTGGGTATGTAAAGGGCATCTGTTACGTCATAAAAGTATAAAACTTACGTACGCCATATTTATTTAATAGTTAGGATATTAGGTATAAAAAAAACATTAACGCTGATTCTTACAGATATTCCTGAAGCCAAAGAAGCATCTAAAGAAACTACAACACATATACCTTGCGTTTTGATACTGACCAAAGTTGTTCACTGTCAGGACGCACGGCTATACAATGCTGCAAGTACAAGAATAGTTCATCTACTCGCCGCGAGATGTCGTTGTTAGTGATTGTACAGTGTCGCGCCCTTGTCATTCTTCTTGCCCTGTGTGTTTATACTACTGGACGGAGAACTGATAAGGGCATGTCCTGTATACATAGCGTCGATGCGTCGACATCTAAGATGATTGAAACGAAATGAAGACAGATGAAAATATTTATGATAGTTTATTTATGACATGAGAAATAACAGTATATATTTGAAAAAAATGTTATTTGTAAATTGTGACGGTGTGTAAATATGTTATAATGTTGGTAAGTGAAAGGGCGTTATTAAAAAAATATATATTAATAATGTTAATTATATCTTATTATAATATAATAATTCATGTTAGAATTACATATTATTAAATTATTATTTACAAATTAACGTGGTTATTTTAACACGCGTATCTATACTAATATTATAAAGCTGAAGAGTTTGTTTGTTTGAACGCGCTAATCTCAGGAACTACTGGTCCGATTTGAAAATTTTTTTCAGTGTTAGAGAGCCCATTTATCGAGGAAGGCTATAGGCTATGTAACATCACGCTGAGACTAACATTAATTAAGTTGAGTAAGTTACCGGGGGCGAAGCTGCGGACAACAGCTAGTTTTAAATAAATGGTATGGGGTTCATTGAGCCTATGTTCAGCAATGGACGGATAGAGGCTGATGACGATGATGATGATGATTTTAAACAACGAATATATATCATTTAAATATAATGTAAATTGTGTGTGAATCGCTTTTTAAAACAAAGTATTTGGTAAATGTGTTGTACATCTAGTTAAAATAAAACTGAGCTAATTAATAATTATTTCTGACATGGTTATAATGAAACTTACAGTAGGTACAATTTTCTTCCACGCATGGATTTTGTATAGAGATGTTTAAAATAAATTGTGAATACTATGTATTATTCAAAGTACCTACCAGATTAAACATGTATATGTATGTAGTGAAATATATTTAGTCTTTGAAATGAAAAAACTAAAATTTAGAATGGACTACATATAGTGCCTTATCCACATAACACGTTTGTAAACAAATTATAAGAAATTCTTCTTCTGATTTCATATAAACTTAGTAGTAATGTTAATTAATGGTTAATAAATAATAAAAATGTCTTGTGTTTTTATTTAAATGACTTTGTCAACCCTTAAAAAACGACATTAAAGTTCTCTTCGTTTGCAAAACGAGTATTAGGTGAATGTAAATGGATGAAATTTACATTAAATATGACACGCATAGATAATGTTAGAGAAGTTTATATTTCCCAACCTTAATGTTTGATCCTTCAATCGTTTAGATATTTAAGAACGTTTAAGAATTAAAAATGAGGTCAACTTTGATATCGCATTTTGTAAATTACAAATTGTGACCTAAATGAGATGTCCCTTCTAATATCCTTCTAATATCCTTCTAATATCCTTCTAATATCCTTCTAATATCCTTCTAATCATAAGGGCTACAAAATAAAAATATCAAAATTTGCTAGACCAGAAGGTTAAGTTCTAATTTTTATTAATAGCAGCTTTCTGCAGTGCTTGAAATCTATACTACCTACTTAATATAATAAACCACTTGTTTTTTTTGTTTTTTTTTATTACGATTTAATTAAAAACTACTTAACCGATTAAAAATATTCTTTTACCATTTAAGTTGCACGGGTGACGCTGCGGGCACTGGCTAGTCATAAATAAACACGAAAGTATAGCCCATAGACTTCGTCGGTTAAAACTCTACCCGTCATAAAAATGCTAGATTTTAAAACACTAATCGTCTTGATGGAATTATAAAGACAAGATTAGGTTGATGAATTGTATACAGCCAGTTCTAAACAATATTTAGAACTGGCTGTATAAAATTCATCATTCATTGATTGATACGACTGCACGACGACTCAAGACACGCAGCTGGTAGCCTACAGAAAGCATTACTGATTAACAGGTAACTTGTTAAGAGGTAGTGCCATGCTGCTTAGCAGCCGAATTGGGCCGGCACGACCGGGGTGGTACCTCTCGCTCACATAACACCGGCGTCAAGTGACAACTATGCTGTCGCGTTTCGGTTTGTGAGTATCCGGTGGTCCATTTAGGGAACGCATCAAAACAGGAGGGCAACGCATCTGCATAATCTTTGGTTGTGCGGATGTGTTTGGGCGGCGGTAGTCGCCAAACGGCTTCGACTGCTCATTGCCCTACTATGCCATAAAAAAAAAAAAACAATCTCTGTTGAAAACTTAATATGTAGTAACAAAGACTTAAGGCAGCTGTCTAGGAAAAGTCCCATAGTACTTAGAAATTAAAAGATATATGGTACTATGTCTTATTTATATTAGTTGGACAGGCAAACGAGCAGACGAGCCACATGATGGTAAGTGGTCAGCGTCATGAACAAAAACAAGTTAAACTGATCTTAGCCTTCAAGCATCATCGGCCATTTTAAATACAGATTAAATATACGTCCTTATGACATATTCCATGGCCGACTACATAATAATATGCAGTGACGAGCTAAAGCAATTTCAAAGGATATGCCTCAAAATTAGGACTGTGTAAACTATTAACAAGAAAATTAAAGACTTGTACGAAATAAAATAGATACCACGTCCACTGATGATCATAAATAGAAGTCCGGCGGGAGAAACACCACCACTGCGAGTGCCATCAGCCGCTTTTTGAGGGTCCCGGATCTGCAGGCAACAGGAGCACCTCAGCCCGGCCCGAGAAACAAGACTAACTTGTTCATCACAAAACTTCATTTGTTGAGTTTTAAATATACAAATTCAACACCAGTTAGTTTCGACACTTGTTTTCTTGAGACAAAATTAAGTAGTGAAGTAAATATTTTAATTGGAAAAGATTAAAAAACCATAAGACGCGTCCTGTATAACAAAGGGATAAGTACTCCATTTTCAATTTCAAAACAAGGGGATCATTTTCTATAGGATCGCGAGACTAGACTAGGTGTTTGTGAAATGTCCCTGTATCGTATGCTTGCATGCATTATGCAAGCATATAAAAACATTTAATTCAAAATTAAACTTATCAATACAAATATATATGCGTTTCTAATAAAAAACGCCTTGTTTTATTTCTAGCATATTTTTGTTATAATATTGGAAACATTTTTTTACAGCCTAGGAAGGCAAACGAGCAGTCGAAGCCTTTTGGCGACTATCGATGCCTATACACATCCGCACAACCAGAGATTATGCAGATGCGTTGCCCTCTTTTTCCCTATCCCTCACAAGCCGCATGAAACGCGACAGCATAGCTGTCACTTGACGCCGGTGCTATGTGAGCGAGAGGTACTACCCCAGTCGTGCCGGCCCAATTCGGCTGCAAAGCAGCATAGCACTACCTGTTTACATAGTTTTTATTTTATCTAAAATCTAAATACTCTAACTAGTGTTATTATTGATGTTCATCGCCGTAAGCGAGAGACCAGCTGAACTAGAGCTTATAAATTTAACACTAAGAGTAAGCTTAATATAAAAGCTCTCTATTTTCAAAAATTGTAAAACATTAATTCCAAGGCGTTTTAGACTGGAGACCCATCGCAAAATCTCCTATTTCATATTTACCTTGTACACAAAAATAAAACAATGATTAATTATTAGTATAGGTGATCAGCTCAAGTAAATATTTTTCAAGTTTTCCATAATATTTAAGTTTCATGGATATGCTTTGATAAATTAAGAATAAGAAAAGAAGCCGAGCCGGTCCCCGCGGTTACACTCGCACCAAATTTGAAAAAGACCTAAGACCTTACTTTACAAATGAAGGAAAACATCGTAGGGAAACGTGCGCCTGATGAGATTGAAAGAGCGTGAGTGTCAATGCTTTGAGAGTATGGGAAGTTCACTGCACTACAGTTACTGGTATATTATGGTCCAAAACCATAAATCAGACAGGCTGATTTCGATATAGAAGAAGGAGGGAAGCGCTGTGCCGCGCTCCCGGCTGCATGGGTACCACCATCTTGCTTGTTTCTCCCGTGAAACATCTTTGCTGTGTTTTGGAGAGAAGGGCAAGACAGGCAGTGTAATTACTGGCACCGAGACTTAACATCTTATGTCTCAGGATAGGCAACACATAAATGAGTTGCCTGGGCTCGTTCCAGTTAAACTAGTTTATGTTCTTTGGCGACGTCGACCGCTTACCATCAGGTGGTACGTTTGCCAGTTTGCCTATCCAACTAACATTTAAAAAAAAGGAAACCCATACCCTGCAGATTGGGGTATGTCATTCTCCAATAATGGACCAGGTCGGTTACATAGGATTAGCAAGTGCTAATCCTATGTAGCTCACTTACTACCAGGTGAACAGATTTTACGTTTGCCCCCTCTTAAAAAAAGACTAGGGCAGATACCAGAGATTACCGCATGTAAACTTCCAATTGTATTATATTAGTAAGTACACTCTAAACAAACATTACAATATAATTCAATCAATTTTGCTCGTATCACTATCAGCGAAGCGAAGCGTGTATATGTCTGTCTGAACCTACTAGGATCCTGAACTAACAGAGGAATGACAAGTGTGTTCTGGTCGGTGACATACGTTCCAGGCCAAGTGGACGCATCCCTAATTATCAACAAGCAGTCCCCAACACAACTACTTTGATCTGACAATGCCAACATGGTAATTTATCCAGCTGTACAAACTAGGAACTAAAACGTTGTTACCTAACTAGGTAACAACGGTCGACAACTGTCGATCCTAGTTACGCTCGACTTTCTTCGTTATGGTCGATTCTTTCTTACACTTTGACTAATTTAATACTTTTGTAGAAATTCGCATCATTTACTATCTTTATTTATACTATCTTCTCTAAAATAAATATATCAGATACGTAATAAATATAACTTATTAACACCGATATTTGCTGGGTATGGAGAAAACTAAAACCTTAATGGCAGAAATTGTCTAAAATACATACATATAATGTTAAAGTTTGTTTGGAATATTTCTTATTATAAAATCATTATCATCATCATCATCATCAACCTCTATGCGTCCACTGCTGTAAATAGGCCTTTTTTTGGCGCAGTGGAAATGCTTTGTGAATCCACAAAGCATGTGTGAGTAGTGGTGGTCATTATTACAACAGTTGTAGTAATGCGTTATTTGAAAATAATGAATAATCCATTATTAAAGAATAACTATATCCTGTTGTCGGTTGTCATTATTGAAACGATGTCGCAAAGATTTGGCACGCAATAGGCAGAATGAACTTTTTTTTGTTTGCTTATTGTCACAATTCATATTTTTCAACGTCTATAAATCAACAATAACAGGATAACAGATAGCAGTTTAGAACAACACAACAGGATGATTTATTATTGTAAAACAGCCGTTATTGCCATCACTATATGTGAGACTCTCGGCGCTCCCCAACTACCTGCCCCTGGCGCCGCGCCGTTATACCGCACTAAAACATCTGCGAGTTACCTTCACCCGCTTGAAGGGGAGTGTCCCGGATCTGACTAACACAGACCACCCCCTGCGACCGGCCGGTTCCCTGCTGAACATAGGACTCCCTTAGGCCTCCAGTCCTATCACCATAGGTAGGTGACGACACCGATAACAGTAACACCATATCAATGACCGGCATTATAATTTATAAGAATGCAAAAATATAATTACAATGAGTAACCATTCGGGTAGACGAAGTGTTGGTCGGCCATTAACCAGTTGGGAAGACGATCTCCGTGCAGTGCCTCCGTGTTGGATGCGAGTGGCGAGGGAACAATCGTCTCGGCGTTCTTTGAAGGAGGTCTATGTTCAGCAGTGGACGAATAAAGGCTGATGATGATGATTTATGTATAACATTATATGTTTAAAATAAGTTCACGAATTTCATGAACAAGGCATTCGTAGAATATATCGAAATATCAAACTCCGCAAAACAAATGTAAGATACTTAAAAATACGGTAAATATCCCGTTTGAAATGTGAAAATAACCATGTTATATTAAAAGTAAAACTTAGTTTCTCACTAATATAGGTACTTACAGCTTCCTTGAGCACGTTAATTTATCAATCATCTGAGCCTTAGTTTCTGAGCATATGACAGTCATTATATACTAGGCCAAAATACCTTCTTAAGCATTACGGAACCCTCCGAGCGGACCGCTAAATGCCCTACCGCTTTATAATGTTGAGAATTCTTGATAACACGCTCACATGAAAATGTAAGGTAAAAAAGCCGGGACAAATTTTTTAAGACGTCTATATCCTTGAGTAAAAAGTTTTTTTTATCCAAAGTGCCTAATATTTCATACTTAGCAAAGCTGTTTTAAACACATAGGTTTGTTCACCATATTAGGTACCTTGTACCGAGTACCTGCAATTAAACTGAGTTTTTTTTTAATGTTAGTTGGATAGGCAAACGTGCCACCTGATGGTAAGTGGTCAACGTCGCCCATGAACATAAACTAGTTTACCTGTAACGAGTCCAGGCAACTCATCTATGTATTGCCTATCCTGAGACATAAGATGTAAGTCTCGGTGCCAGTAATTACACAGCCCGTCTTGCCCTTCTCTCCGAAACACAGCAAAGCTGTTTCACGGGAGGAACAAGCAAGACGAACTGAGTTGCCTGATGTCACGGTATTAACATTAAGAATGTAATATTATTACAAGTTGATTAATATGCATAAATTAAAACATACAATGATTATAACTAATTTAAACTAAGAACACTATTCTAGGAACCTAAAAATCTATTGTGCTAGCCTGGATAGGTCATAGAAAGGAATATAGACTATGATATTTTTTTATAGAAGAGGGGCCAAACGGACAGTCGGTTCACCTGGTGGTGAGTGAAAAGCGACATCCACAGACACCCGCTACATTAGAGTATCAGCGGGTGTGTTGCCGGCCTTTCAGATATGAGTATGCTCTTTTCTTGATGGTCCCTAAGTCGTATCGGTTCGGAAACACCATAGGTGGCAGCTGATTCCATATATTTGTCGTGCGAGGCAGAAAATACCGCAAAAATAGAGTTGTTGTGGATTTCCGAACATCAAGATGATGAGAGTGAAATTTCTCATTTCAACGCGATGTTCGGTGGTGGTATTCTGCTGCAGGTTAAATTAGTCCGAACAATTCCTCAGAACACTCCCCGTGGTATACTCAAGCGTATATTACTACTACATCTAATGATTCATCACAAATGATGGTTAGGTTATGGAATCCTATTGTCATATCAATTCACTGCCCTTTCTAAGTAATAATTAATCTTAAATCTGGAAAAATCTGATTGTTTGTTTGCATTAAATAGGCTCCTAAACTACATGACAGGAAAAACGTATCACCTATAGAAAGCCTATCAGCGAGTAGCATAGGCTATAAAATTTATACCCGAGCGAAGCCGGGGCGTCTACTATAAAATACGTAGTGCACCAATATAATAGAATAAATAAATAAATAAATGAATGAGTAATAATAATAAATAATAATATAAGAGTCCGGAAATCCACAACAATTTTATTTTTACGGCATTTCCTGCCTCGCATCACAAATATATGGAATCAGCTGCCACCTACGGTGTTTCCGAACCGATACGACTTAGGGACCATCAAGATCTACCTTGTATCAGGTGTACCTGTACCGGACAGGTACCTTCAAGAAAGGTTCAGGCATTGACGTGGCGGTGAGGCTCAGTAGCCTAGGGTGGGCCCAACACCTTGGGCGAAGCTAATTGAGCCGAGGGGCTCTTTGTACAAAAAAGCAAAAGGACGGGAACCTCACCCCATTGGGGCCATCCATAAAGTGCGTCACACGAATTTTAGGACATTTGAACCCCTCCCCCCGTCCTTGTCACAGGTTGTCGCATTTTTATAACCCCCCCCCCTGATGTGACGTCACACATTTTTTAAATTTATGTATATATTTAAAAATAATCGAGAGAAAACAGCTATTTTCATTTTTTACTTATTTTTATTAAATAATAATCTAATAAAATCAACATAAAGTCCAACATTTCGTAAAACCGAAAAAACAAACGACTAGTTAGAAAATAATAAACGATTAATTATATTAATTAAAGATAAAAAACTTAATTATCGAGTGTCCATGGACTTTGGATCCACCCTTTTATATCAGCTATTACTGGTAAATCAGGCACTTCATTTTCGTTCTGAATTTGAACGTCAGGAACATCCTTAGTGTCGACATCATTCTCTTCCATCCATAAAGCATCGTCATCATTCATTAAACAGAATTGCTAAATTATTAATAAATATAGATCAAGTTCGTAAAGTTTTAAAATTTTCAATTCACATCCAAACTTTGCGTTTTAGTATTTTAAATTTTAACATGTGACGTCACAAAACTATTGAAACCCCCCCATGCCCCTTGTCACACGATGTCACACTTCGGTGATACCCTCCCTCCCCATTAACGTGTGACGTACTTTATGGATGGCCCCATTGTACTGTCCCGGCGTTGGGAGGAGTTGTTCTGTGGTGCGGGACAACCCCTCAGTGGAGGTGGCGTCGGTCCCTTAGGTGACTGACTAGCCATCGAGGTGCCCTGTTTGCTCATTACATCCGGGGCACCTCACCAAAGGCGGCATTGGTGACACTCGCCGGGTTTTAGTGGGGTAGAGCTGCGTCCATTTAAGACCTTTCAGACGCAGCGAGTCCCACATACCCGCGTGGGGAGACCCACTCCCCGCGGGATACCTAGGAGCATTTCGCGGCGTTAAAGAAAAAAAACTCATATCTTAAAGGCCGGCAACGCACCTCCTAATCCCCACAGGATGTATATGGTGTAGCGGGTGTCTGTGGGTGTCGCTTTTCACTTAGATACCACCAGGTGAACCGACTGTCCGTTTGCCCCCTCTTCTATAAAAAAATCGCATTTATAGATAAAGTTATGATCTAAGCGTCACAATAAGGAACAAGATTTTTTTTCTAACTTACCGAAGAGAGGGATGTGCTAACTGCTACCTACGTCGCGCGCCCGGCTGGGTGGCCACCACAATCCCGCTTATATTCTACAGCTTTGCTTCAGGAAGAAGGACAGGATAATGTAATTGCTGGCGCTATCCAACTAACATAAAAAAAACATGACAAGAGATAAATACCAAAAATACATTAAATAGATGTTCTTTCTATTTGTATAAAAATGAGGTAGCTGAATTTTAAACAAATGACCTTATATTAAACTAGCTGTTGCCTGCAGCTTCGCCCGCGTTACTCAACTCCTATATGTCACAGCGTGATGTTATATAGCCTATAGCCTTCCTCGATAAACGGGCTGTCTAACACTGAAAGAATTTTTCTAATCGGACCAGTAGTTCCTAAGATTAGCGCGTTCAAACAAACAAACAAACTCTTCTTTATAATATTAAGTATAGATTAACCTACTAATATTATAAACGCAAAAGTTTGTATGCATGTACGTTACTTTTTCACGCCAAAAATACTGAATAGATTTTAATGAAACTTTACTTAATATAGTTTATACATCAGAACAGCACATAAGCTGTAATTTATCTCCTTACTCCCACGGGAATTGGAAGTACGCGTACGGAACCGTGGGGCGCTGCTAGTAGGTTAAAAAATAATCATTATCAATCCGAATGGAGCGTGCGAGGCTGCGGGAAACAGCTAGTATATATTACTTAATAGATATATTACTTCAAATAGAGAGAAAATTATCTATCCAGTAATTATAACATCATATTATAATTATCTATCAAGTGAGAGTGGTACCTCTCAATCACATAATACCGGCGTCAAGTGACAGCTATGCTGTTGCGTTTCGTGCGGTTTGTGAGTTTCCGGTGGCCCATTGGGGGGGATAGGGAAAAGGAGGGCTACGCATCTGCATAACTTTTGGTTGTGCGGATGTTTATGGGCGTCGGTAGGCACCATAAGGCTCCGACTGCTCGGTTGCCCCTTTATGACATAAATATATATAACAATTTACTTATTACATGGTAGTTGTTGAATTGTACCCGCGGCAGGACACGGTCATCCCGGATCAACACGATTCCGCCATTTAAATGTGTGTCCCGACTATGATGTCCCCTGGCGGCTGGCACTTGTTCGGGGATGCAGGCGACGCGGTTTACGCCTGTAATATATATTTACTGTATACCTGAACCCTCACTTAACTCAGTAATACTAATTATATCATGTGGCTACTTATTTTTTCTAGTTTATTACTGACCAGTTAAAATCCTTTGCCAAAAGAACAACACACGGTGCTAGGTACACCTGCACACCGCTTGGGCCTCGGGGTCGAGAGCTTTTTTTTTAAGATAGTTAATAGAATCAGGCGTTACCTTGCGGAAATCCATTATATAAGATATTAAATTAATTATATTAATTAGCAATTATCCCGCGAAAAACGCAGTCTTTACAGCAAATGTGTGAGTGCACGCATATGCATGCATATAGCACCGCCCTCCTTTCCCACACTGCATATGCGTACACTCGCATGCACCACCACCCCACATGCACCACAACCACAGTAAAAGACCACCACCAAACAATCTACGTACGTTTCGCCCCGACACCGAGGCATCCTCAGGATGTAGAGTCTACGATTAGTAATCGTAAATCGGTGCCGGGGCGAAACGTGCGTAGATTGTTTGGTGGTGGTCTTTTACTGTGGTTGTGGTGCATGTGGGGTGGTGGTGCATGCGAGTGTACGCATATGCAGTGTGGGAAAGGAGGGCGGTGCTATATGCATGCATATGCGTGCACTCACACATTTGCTGTAAAGACTGCGTTTTTCGCGGGATAATTGCTAATTAATATAATTAATTTAATATCTTATAGCTTTTTTTTTTTCGGAGGGATCTATGCTAATGGCCCGAAGGCCCTAATGCTTCATCGGATTAGTGTGAGCCCATTCGGCTCACTTTTGATTTATAAAGTGGGGGGTTGCCCCCGCATACCGTGCAGTCTGCGACCACACGGCCTCCTGGCGTCGGTTGTGTATCAGTGGCGGGACTGTGCCGCGTCACCGTCGGGTGGAGTGGAGCCCCAGGCGGTGTACCCCTACCGGGTGGGCTCATTGGCGTGAGGACCCGGCAGATGGCGCCAGCGATACTGGGGCCCACTCCGCCGGGTCGAGAGCGACGTCGACCCCTACATATGGAAACCACGTCGATCCGGATCGATAGCTTAGGTTCGAATCCGATACGTGTAGACGCCAATACGGACTGCGTAAACAGTGGTAGCACTACGCTACCGTCAGATTGTACGGGTATCACGCTGGACCGGCCTCCCCCTCCAGAGGGTGAAATAAGGGCCGGCCCTCATGATAGAGTAAATTCAACGAAGATTCGTCGACCGTATCGGATTTGACTAGTTTAAATTATACCCTCCCTAGTTAATTCGAGAATGAGCTTAAAGGCCATCAGGCCGAAAAGTCTAAAAAAGGCCTTTCTTTAATATATCTTTAAGGAGAAAAATACTTATTTTTTATGAAATAAAACACATACTGTAATTACAGTATATGATTATGTCTCTCTAATTATACTTCCGTCCTGCACCTAACTGCCTTGCCAAAATAAAGCTGTGCCATAGGGGGAACCCATACAGAAGCTGCAGCTACATTATTTTGAATATAAAATAAAATAGGCAGAATCATCACCACTATATGATGGTATATATAGGTGCACTAGCCGCCAAAAAAATCAATTCACTTGTAAATTTTTACTTAAATTTTGTAACGTTGCGCTTGCACGTTACCTAAATTTAAGCTCACAATTAAATAATGTAGTGATAAATAAGTTTTAAACTTAATAATACCAATAAATAAGCGCCATCTATCCTTGACTGTCGTTAACGATTGACTGTTTATCGACCTAATGACGTCGTGTTTCTAATTTGCTAAATGGATGTCGCTGTGAAGTCCGATAATTGTTTTCTAATAGATATCTCTCTTAATAAAATCAATTTACCTTTTATAATTAATAATCCTAAATCTAATAATTAAATCTAATCTTTAAACTAAAATAACAAAATGTCTAAATTAAAACTTAACTAATTATAAAGTCAGTTGACATTTAACTGTGAACGGGACGTTGATTTTTGAACGATGGATCGGATGTAGTCTGTGGTCTTTGACGGCCGGACTGGTCAACGTGAGTCTGGTGGACATCGCCACCGACTCTCGAGGCGAATCCTCGAAAATTAAACACGATTTAAATTTCGCTGGGAATTTACTAAATTTGGCCACCTATCTAAATCTAAGAAGAACACAACGGCTGAAGTACCGGCTGAATTGCGTTTAATAATAATAAATACCGGTGGAGATCTCCCCGTGTCCAGCCATCTTCGCCAGGAGTCACCAGTCAGGCTAGTGTCCTTCTCTACCGTGCAAATACGCTATCGGATCGTGGGTCAGCTGAAGAAAAATTTCGGCTATAAAATAAGGTACCTCTATAGCATCTTATTTCGAACCCTATCTAAATCAGGTCGCATCGTGGGTCCTACCACCCCACATACGCGACAAAGTTGTTATCTAAATAGGCGAAGACATACCTAGTTACATTTTTTTGTCTTATACGTTATAAATTAACATATTCCTAGATGGATGCGAAGATGATTTGACAGTTATTTAGAGGAAAGCAAGTGCTTTCTGGTAACATTTTAAATACTAACTTTTAAATGATAAGAAAATATTCAATTGTGCATAAAATGCAGGGTTTACATAGACACACAATGCCACAAGAAGACATTGGAAAGCTTATCCGATCCCTTAATAGGCATAGCAAGGCAAGAGAAGGAAACACCCCATATTAAAGTAAGGTCACAAAATCTGAGGAATATAATCAATATCACTTATTACAGTAAAGTAAAAAAACTTTTAATTTTACCTTAAAAACCCATTTTTTTAATGTTAGTTGGATAGGCAAACTGGCAAACGTGCCACCTGATGGTAAGTGGTTGACGTCGCCCATAAACATAAACTATAAGTTTACCTGGAACGAGCCCAGGCTACTCATTTATGTGTTGCCTATCCTGAGACATAAGATGTTAAGTCTCGGTGCCAGTAATTACACTGCCTGTCTTGCCCTTCTCTCCGAAACACAGCAAAGCTGTTTCACGGGAGAAACAAGCAAGATGGTGATACCCATGCAGCGCTGTGCCGCGCTTCCCTCCCACCGGTGGGATAAGTAAGTTTCTGTTGTATATCCCTTATTTCTGTTTTTACATAATAAGTAACAAAAAATTATATTATGGATTGTGAATAAAAGACATACATATAATATTTTTTTGCAAAAAAACGTAGGTGGGTCGATTTTTTTGGAGGCCAGTGTAGTTGAGGTCTAAGTAAGTAATCTACTAATCATAGACAGAGTAGACTACTATGTCTATGCTTCTATTTATATTTTGATAAACCCATTTGGAAAACAAGGACTCTAGAATACCTTTAACAGTTAGGTATGCAAAATGAGGCATATTTATCCCGTTTGGTCACTTTTATAAAAATATATTTTTATACTAAAGTCGTAAAAAAGAATAAATTCAAAATGGCGAACACCGTGTATGAAAGCTCTTCACACGGTTCAGAATTAATCTAGAATATTTTTTTCTGTAATAGAGAACTGGGTCTGATTTATAAAATACTGTAGTGTAAAATCAAACATACAAAGTTTGAAAGTTCACTTATATTAGTGTAATGATGGGCGTGTATCTATCGATAAAAATAATTGAGTTGGTTTTGTTATATCGAATTATTACGCGTGTACAATAGTTTTAACTTCAGACCATTATAAAATATATCCTATGGCCCATACAGAACCTTTTTCCTTGTTTGTTAGGGCATAATTATATTAAATTTGACGGATAAATCCCAACTCTAATGAATATACTGTTCTATTTTATACAATTCAACATGGCCTTTTGCCTATTGGGATTGAAGAAAAGATGGGCAGATTATATAATTAACACAGCAGGAACGAGTTGGATGCATACTGCAAAAGATAGGAAAAGGTGGAAAAGAATGGAGGAGGTTTTTACCCGTAAAGAGGCCACATAACTAGAAAATAAAAAGATATTAAAACATAGTTTGATGTAAGATTTGTTAAGTGGTATTTTCCACTTTACTTCAATAAACAGGGCTATAAATAGTAATATTATCAAACTTTTCTTTTAAAAGATAAGTAGAATGCTCAGTAACAGAAAGAAAGCTCCACGAATAAAAGGTATCTCCAATACTTCATAAAAATTTGGAATCACAACAGTCAAAGACTTGAATTATTGATATGCAAATATGGGGTAACGAAATAGCCGCTAATGTTTAAAGTTTTTATTACCCACATGACACTCAATACAACTGTTGAATAAATATGACAATCTAACTATCTATATTATATGTAACAAAAATGCCATCGGTGCACCCATTACCCTGACTGAGTTGCTACACAATTGCAGAATTTCCAATCTATACTAATATTATAAAGCTGAAGAGTTAGTTTGTTTGTTTGAACGCGCTAATCTCAGGAACTACTGGTCCGATTTGAAAAATTATTTCAGTGTTATATAGCCCATTTATCGAGGAAGGCTATAGGCTATATAACATCACGCTGTGACTTATAGAAGTTGAGTAACGCGGGTGAAGCCGCAGGCAACAGCTAGTCTTTTATATATAACCTCCTCCTTTTTGTTGAAGTCGGTTAAAAATTGGACGTATATTTGATAAAATGTAACATAAGATTGAATATCACATATCGAGTGTACACAGACACATCACTGTCTTTTCGCCCTCTCAAACAGACCTCGCGAAATCACCTTTTCAAAAAATATATTCCGAGCGCCCACTTCATTCATTTCGAGATACAGAATCCAGTGTGTGTATATTAATGACGCTCCACGCTGTATCTCTATTAACTCATTATACTAATAAAAAATGACCACGTTTCAGTCGCAGATTCTTTGAGTTCCTGATTATAATTATAATCACATACAAATACGTTACGCGTATACATTTTTGGGTGATACCAAAAAAAAGAATAAAGGAGTCAAATGAAACTACACTGAACCCACAAGTCAAGAACGGGAGGTAGCGTTTTATGTTAGGTGGTGATAATTGGTGGATATATGAGCCACCTGATAGACTAAGATCGCATCGTCTTATTCTCTATCTGACAACTCGGAAAACACAGCCGTTTAAACGCGAGGACTGTAGCCAGTATTGATGACTTTCCAATTCTAAACACACACATTTTTTAAGAAATTTGCAAGATGACAATACCTTTTTTCGATATCGCAGGGAAATCCTTTATGGGTGTAGTATGATCCTGGCCCTATGTGGGACTTGTACCTCGAGTGCCCCACCCCTAAACTATAACCACTGCGATCGTCTTCAACCATTTTTTGATGGTACCGGATCTGCAGGCAACAGGACACCTCAGCTGCAGGCTGGCCCCGTCGAAGGTAAGACTATACCTCATAACGAGACTGCTCGGCCGCTACCAAGCAGTCTCCGCGACGTCGTGTCATACTGGGCCTAGGTGCCCATCCTGAACCCGACACGAGCACAGTGGCGGTACTGGAGGCGCAACTCCTACAAAAAAAAAATTGTGATAAAATATTAGACACAGAGTTGATTATATATCGTTGAGACAGTCAAAATTCTAATACGAACAACTCACATTACGGTGTAATCCCCCAATGTCGCTGTAGGTGTCATTAATGTCTGCCTCAGCCTGCCGCCTGCCGTCTCGCTTGTCGACAATGCGCCGCGGTACAGCTCTGGGCCGGACGCCGCTAATTGGTATAGCCGTCGGCGTTTCGAGTAAACGGATGCACATTTTTCTAGATTTCCCAACCGTGGAGTGGTGTGATTTATATTTTAGAATATTCATAATTTTAGTATTTATAGATCGTTTGGTAAAAAAATGTGTCACGTTGTGTGACCGCAATAAACTCTTAAATTCCTGGACTAATTTTAATGAAGGAATATCATTTTGCACTTTGCTAGTTGTTAATGCTTCTACAATTGTGAATTTATAATACAATATTCGTATTTTCAATATTAATAATATTGTAAATATATATAATACTAGTGGCCCCGACAGACGTTTTCCTGCACAAAATATTTTTTTTATGAATCTAAACCATCCTCGAATCCCCTTGAACTCACACAAAAAATTCATCAAAATCGGTCCAGCCGTCTAGGTGGAGTTCAGTGATATACACACGCACACAAGAAATATATATATAAAGATATTGAAAGTACGAATATTGTATTCTAAACACCAATTAAATTCGTAATAAATAAAGACTCATAAAGTTAATTTTGACATTAGTACGATAAATTAAATATGAAATGCAATAAATCAATACACAATAAAGCAGACTTAACCGATGTAGTTACTGCTCTACAAAAATTAAGATTGTTGGTATTTTAACAAAATAAAAAAGAATATCATAATAATTATTCATGACTTTCTAACTACTGGGCATTTGAAAAATAAACTAGACAGTGCTCATTTACAGGACAAGACAGTAATACGTATGTACTATGTATTTATTTTTGAACATTTGTGAAAGAAATATTTTTCACAATTCAGTAATAAAAAAATATTTAAAAGTCATCTCCACGCCACCTTTGTTCATAGAAAGTTGAACGGAGTATGTTTTTCTTTTCAAAAAATGTGAAAATGATATCTATTCGCATTACATATATACAAACTGAACGTAGTTGGGGGTTTCGCCGATAGTTCATTTTTCTTAGCCTTTTGTTGACTTCTTGGATATATTTTAAAAGACATATTGTGTTAGAAATTTTAATAAAATATAAAATTTAACAAGGTATTTAGACGCGAGGGTGACAGCATTGTACTTTTATCACAATGTGATATTTTGCATGGATGTTTTTTTTAGATTTCGTCTGTTTAGCTTTAAATATAAATAAGAATATACCAAATCATTGATTAAATTTTAAAAAGCAAGTGAAAAGCAAATTAAAAATTTGTAACAGGTATATTATAAATATTTAGCATATGGTAATACATATTTATATTATGTACTGCTAATATTCTCAGGATGTGTTGCCTATAACCACCGGGCATGTAACCGGATAGAGTGGGAGCCATAAAATTCCGAAACAGGTCTATGGTTTGTCACTGACGTAATAGCAATTAAACCTACCAGTGATCTGTGTGTACGTGCCATCGGCTAGTATTACATCAATGACCATCAGTCAGCCAATCCAAGCACAGAACCGGCGCAGCGTCGCAGCACAAATTTGGCGGAATTTGTTTTCATACAAAACACATAAAATGCCCGATGCTTTTATGCATCAGTTGTGTATCTAGTTCCTGCTGGGCTAGCATGCGTACAACGAGATATTGAAATCCTTAATATTGAAAACACATGTTAGCTACTGTAGATAAAGAGATAATACGAGAAAAGGGGTAGACAGTAGAAAATTTTGTCGTACGCGCATGCTAAGCCAGCTGGTCTAGTGCCAGGTAGACTCGTTTATGTTCATACACGCTCTCCACTTACCTTCAGGTGGTATATCTGCCATGTAAATTATGTAATATACTGGCAACTACCTCGGACAAAGAATTAGTCTAGCAGTTCAAAGGGGGAACGCTGCCAGTTACAGAACTATACCAAGAAAAAATCAATATTATATCTCGATATATTTCTGTGCTGCCAGTATTTTCGGAACCATGCATGGGTACCACCATTTCTGCATGGGTACCACCATCTACCGGTGGGAGGGAAGCGCTGTGCCGCGCTCCCGGCTGCATGGGTACCACCATCTTGCTTGTTTCTCCCGTGAAACAGTTTAGCTGTGTTTCGGAGAGAAGGGTGTACAGGCAGTGTAATTACTGGCACCGAGACTTAACATCTTATGTCTCAGGATAGGCAACACATAAATAAGTTGCCTGGTCTCGTTCCAGGTATACTAGTTTATGTTCATGGGCGACGTCGACCACTTACCATCAGGTGGTACGTTTGCCAGTTTGCCTATCCAACTAACATAAAAAAAGACCTTGGTCCTTGCCTAAAGGGACTACTTTTTAATAATATATTTTAGTTATTTAAAATTTTTAAGATTTTTAGTTTTAGGTTCTTTGTACTTTATTATGTTTTTATAATCTATAAAAGTATAATCTCACTTTAGTTTACAACATTGTTATACTAGATATTATAATGTATTCTAATAGGATTAACAAGAAAAAGTTTATATACATAAATATTACATATTTAGTATCTACTTATTTGAGTGAAGTCTTTACAGTCGTAAGTCACGTTGGTCTTTGTTTATTTAATTAATTATTATTAGCGGTAAAGTAAGTCTAAGCTGGATAGTCAACATTTTCGTTTCGGCCTACTATCCAAGCAACTTACTTTAAGCCCCAAGATGGCAGGTGTTGGTGCCAGTTAGCCAAAATAAAATAAATAAATAAATCACTAGGTGTTTTTCTATTATAATTATAAAACCGCTGCGCCTGTTAAATTTATTTATTCCTAATTAATGACCAAAATAAATATTGCGACGCCATCTAAGTAAAGTTTTTCCATCTTTCCGTGTCCTCCATGTTTGGGTCAAGCCCCACCATTGAATTAAACCGAGTTGATTTTAATTATATAAATAACTAGCATTTGCTCGCCGCTTGGTCGGCGATTTATTGGGTTTACAACAATATCTAAAGAGATGATGGCTTTTGGATAGTCTCTGTTACAAAGACAGTGACTATATAAAAACCATGGGGAAAGAATATGATCTACTTAATAACATTTTATTGAAATATGATCAGCAGGTGTAAAAAAGTAACCGACAGACAGAGTTATAAGTACTTTCGCGTTTATAATATTAGAATAAATACTTATAAGTAACACAAAAATAAAATATTATGAAGAAGTAGGTGTTCTTTGAGTTTTTTTTATATATATGCTACTATACAACTAATAATAATTAAAAATATTATAATCAACGGCCTATTTAAGAAAATATACAATAAAATTTCCCCATAATCTGCACGCACGTATCCAGTAATCTATACTTTATAAATATTTAATATTAACATTGACTTGTGTCCTTTACTAAAACCGCTATCTTGCTTACCGATAGGGTATGCGCTCTACCACGCTCCCTGGCGATCATCCATGGGTATGACTTAATCTTGCTTGTTTCTCCTGTGAAACAGCTTTGGCCGTGTTGCAGAGAGAAGAGCAAGACAGACTTAACATCTTATGTCTCAGGATAGGCAACACATAAATAACTAGACTAGTTCCGGGTAAACTAGTTTATGTTCACGGGCGACCAGATAGTAGGTAAGTAGTCCACTTACCTACTATCTGGTGGCACGTCTGCCAATTTGCCTATCCAACTAACATAAAAAGTCTTCTTGCGACTTGCATCAACATTAATATCTTAATATATTGAAAAGTTATTTTTTTGTTTTACTTATACTACGGCGTAAATGATTCAGCAGAAATATAGTCCAGTAATATAATAATAGTTCGTAAACAAGCCTTACAAGCTAAATAACTAAATTAAATATTTTACAATTGATGTTAATAAAATGGTAAACATTAACTCCTTAATCAGCAAGACAACATGGTATTTTTTTTCTTTAATGCCGGGAAATACTCTGAGGCAGCCCGCAATAGATTAGGTCTCCCTAGGCGGGGATGTGGGACTCGCTGCGCCCAAAAGCTGGTAAGTGGACGCAGCCCGCAGGCCACGGGCCGTAGCAGAGGTGTCCCGGATCTAATAAGCAAACAGGGCACTTCGACGGTTAGTCAGCCCCTCAGGGGACCGACGCCACCTCCACAGAAGGATTGTCCCGTACCACAGAACGACCCCTCCCAACGTCGGGACAGTACAATGGGGTGAGGTTCTCGTCCTCGCCCCTTGCCCCCTGCTCTTTTGTCCCCTCTTCTTATAAGAGAGGTACAAAGAGCCCCCTCGGCTCAATCAGCTTCGCTCAAGGTGCTGGGCACACCCTAGCCTACTGAGCCCCACCGCCACGTCAAGGCCTGAACTATGGTGGGGAAGACGACATGGTATAACTTGATGCTAATAAATTAATAATGATCAATCTGCAATATTAACAAAGTCGAAGTTGCGCAGCACTAGCTAGTTACAATGATATACGTTATTAGTTAAGCCGAGTTTAATGTATCGGTGGGGGCGGGCGGCTCAGGTGTTCAGTTAATGCGGCCTGAGTGAGTCGGCGCTCTGTCCCCGCCGCCACAATTAGTTGATAACCTTCCGAGATGGGATGAGACCGTCTCAATATACTCATTTACATTTTTTTAACGGACGACTTCCAAGTTCCAACTAGATGGGACGATTTCAGTGCAAGTCGGTTCTAGTAGGATGTGAGTTAGAGTCGTTGGGTATCGGCCGTTTTGGCGTTTATCGAAAGAGGCATAATATGTCTAATAGTGAACAAAAAATCGAAGTAATGATTATGACAGATAATTATCGTCTAACTATCACTGAAATGCCACTTCACTCTTACAAATCTTTGCCACAAGTAGTGTGGTCAGCGTTGGCCAGTTGGCCATAATATTACATTCTAGAAAAGGTTTTTTATTAAAATCAAAGAGGTCTGTATTCTGTGAACCAACGAAGTTACTTATACGTTCTTACTTCATAAAAAAAACTGATATTTATACATAATATAAAAGCTTTTTGGATAAAATTGATAAGCCATTATAATTCATTACAACTGATTTTATACTTTTATTTTAAACGATGTTTCTACGAAGATTGCTTTTGCCTCGAAAATCAATGACACAGAATGTTGACCTACATTATATTTGAGGGATAAGTAAAGTCCTCCGTGTAAAATTGATTCCGTATAGGTAATACATACATAAATTAACACGGATTTTTTGCATTACTGGCGTTTTTTTCACTAATTTACAGCAACCATAGTCATGTGCTTTTTGCATCTGTATAGACCAGTGATCTCCACTGGTCTTTACAGATGCAAAAAGCATTTTTATTTACATTTCCGTATTAATAACCAATTTGAACTATTATTATTATACACAACAATATAATAATATGATGGCCACAACCTCGTTTCCATGAGCGATAAACAAGCGGTATACCGCCTATAAAAGCTTGTAGTTTTAGCTACAACAGTTAATATCTATTAAAAAAAATACTTCTGACACTAAAATATATTTAACTTAGTAAAAATACAGGGGATCGAGCCCTTGATAACTTTTTATTGTACTTAGCAAGATCAAAATTTACAGTTAGTATTTACCAACTTACTTTGATTATAGCAAAGAATAAAACATTTCAACTTAATAAAGACAAAAATGAATTTCACTAAATCGTAATTAAAACTAAAAGCTAAGTGTATGGTTTATTAAGGAAGCTTTTTTTAAACAAAAACTAAAAAAAATATATTTCAAAAACTATAATATTGTACATTGTTTTTTATTCAAAATATTTTTTTATTCAACAATTTATTACTAGATATCAGTTCCTTAGACACTTCACAGCTTCTAATCCCGGAGCCGATCTGAACGTGCCCGATTGGCCTTGATTACTACCGTGAAATAGTGTATCTTGTATTTCGGTAGGTGTAAGATCATTCCAGAATCTTTTTTCCTATCCCCTATCTTTCCCATCTTAGAAAATTCTTATCCTCTAGGATAGGATGGCTGATAGGCCAATAAGGTTAAAGAGTGGAGGCCACGTTTAGGTCGACGAAGTGTTGGTCGGCTATTTACCAGGAGGGAAGACGGTCTCCGTGCGATGGATGCGAGTGGCAAGGGATCGGCCATCTTGGCGTTCATTGAGGGAGGCCTTTGTTCAGCAGTGGACGGATAGAGGCTGATGATGATGATGATGATAGGATAAGAAGCGTAGTTTTCTTTCTTATTCACACAATTGAAAAGGCGACACGTTATTAATCTTTGTGTCTGTTAGCGGTGATACCAAGTACCATTTCGTCAATCCCTGCTTGGCAGCCTATTTAATGCAAACAAACAGTCAAATCTTTTGTCTTTATAATATATGTAAAGATAAATAAAAAGATCATAAAAGGTAATAAATGTCACAAAATCTAGATAACTTAGTTTTAAAGGAACATCAAATTGAGTATTCAAAACGTACATTTCTCGCCATGCATGGGTTATGCACACGAGATGGTTACATTTGATTCCCATGCGGTACCCTAAACAGCTCCCACCTGAAGCCCGTCTCATTTAGCACGTCCCGTATGCGCGGACATGCCATGCTAGGTACCTTAGGCGGTCTATCTCAATTGCTAGCCCCTTTTTATTAATATTTAAACACTAGATTCCAAATTTATCTCATAAATATCTTGATTCGATCGGCTCGATTAAAACACGTTAAATCTGTTTTGTATTTTTTGCGTTATCACCACAATAAAGTTACTTTAGTGTTAGCGACTTCGATTTTCTCCCTCCTTGGGGGAAATTACTGTTGTGGTTTTATGGAGACCAATTTTAGTGATAAATTTTGGGTAAACTTATTATTGTCTAGTTGAGAGTTTTTCATTTATTATATTTCATTTAGATTAAGCTTTGAAAGAAAAGATGCATACCACCTACTGCAATGTGCCGACTAACAGAAGTAATATTATATTCAAATTCAAAATAAATAAACTTTTAATCTAGTAATACGTGGTGTATTTGAAAAAAATAATAAAATATTTTCGTCATGGAATAAGGATGTTAATTAGTCAACTTATTGCGAAGCGGGCGAGGATCCAGCATAAAATAATAGTAGAAGTACCGTGTTATTGGCGCTCCAACCCTTTTGTAGTGGGGAGGCGAAAAAACATGGCCGACGCGAAGTACGTATTAAAAAATTACAAAAAGCCATATTTTTCATTATGTTTGTGCACAATTGTGAATCGCTGGCCGATTGTTGCCGGATCAAATGTACGTTTTCAATAATGCCCGGATCACGGGCCGGGTATTAACGGATATGCTGCTGGTGCCCGCAGAATTTGGAAACGGATGAAAAGACCGGCTCACGACGGTTGACTTTCATGTTACAGGTGTGGTTGCAATTTTGCAATTCTAAATTCTCATATTGTGTTAAATTTACTAACGTTTTTATTTTGTAATTAGTATAGATACGTTTTAGAATAGGTATAGGAAAGTAAATAGATATATATTTTTTATTTTAGCTCATAAGGAGGCCGTGCCTTCAATTAATCTACATTCTAACTGTGATAAGGATTCTAACCACCACTAGCAATAACATTGTGAACATTAAACCATTGCTTAGGTTTTTTATAACTAGCATTCCTTTTATACACGTTCACTTCACTTCTTTAAAACTTCCTTACTAAGAAGAAAATTCTATGTATTTGCCTAGTATTTGCAATAAAAGTATAAACCGGATACAATTTTCGTTGTCGCATTTTCTCACATTATCAGTAACCAAGATAGTCTCTTACAAATCCAGACTTATTGCGGACTGAGTGGCAAGTGGCGCGCGAATCATTCGCGAATGCATTTACTTCGGATTTATATAGAGTTTATACAACATGACATTGACCTTCAGAATTTGCCATTTTTCATTATTGTTGTCATTGAACATTGCTATAGCAAATTGTTATTTGTATCATTTAAGAGACAGCTCATTGTAATTTGGATCTGCATGAATATTGTATTGTGATACAAGAGGATTCAACACTTTTTGTTATCTCTGGCTTCATAAACTGCGAGCGGATCCTAGCGGTCAGCTGAAGGAATTTTATAAACATTTTGGATTCTATCTGGTATTAAGACCTTCTCTTTCTTAGATAGGAGTGGGGATGGTGGTGGTCTATCTCAACTGTGGCGTAAAAGCAAATTCAGGTGATAACGATTTTTTTACGAATGTTTACAACGTCCTCTCAATTGATTACATCTGTGATGCTTAAAGCTATAAAACACACGGATTATTAATCTAATGATTCTTGGTCATTAGTATGTCATGTGATTGAGAACATGGATATCTCTATTATCTTTAATTTGACGAGTATTTGAATACTCCGTCGTTTGTTGATATCAAAGCTTTATATTTATGACGCTTGTAATCGAGTGGGCGGTGAAGTTACGTCCCACGCAATTTTATATTATTTTGGAACATATTATGTTAAGCAACACTATCTAACGTTCCTACAACGCTTTGTTATAAATTAGTACAACAAAATAGTAATGATGGCGAATAAACATGATTAGTTTGACTTACTTATATCCCATTTGAGATATATTTTTATTTATTTCAGATAAGATGGTCAATCTGATAGCTGAACCAGATGGTATGTCAACGTCATCCATAAATATAAATGAGTTTTCTCTAGCTAGACCTCGAGAAAGTAGTGTTGTGCCCTGGTTATACTGTTACCTACCGTGAGATGTAATATGATAGATAGGTCTCAGTGCTAGTTATTATGATATACTAGAATCGCCCAGCAGTTTTACCCGCACACTAATCATTACCGCGGGAGTACAGGGATAAATTATAGTCTATATGCTTTTTTTTCGCAGTGAAATCCTTATGGATGCAGCCAGGGTCTTCGAGTAGATCCTGACCCAATGTGGGAGTCGCACCTGGGAGTGCCCACCCTAACTAAAACCACTGCGAGCGCCTTTAGCCACTTTTTGAGGGTCCCGGATATGCAGGCAACAGACAGGATCACCTCAGCGACAGGCTGGCCCCGGCAAAGGCCAGACTACTCCTCGTAGGGGGGGACTGCTCGGCCGCTACTAAGCAGTCCCCACGACGTCGTGCCATACAGACCCAGGTTCCCATCCTGGGCCCGACACGAACACAGGGGCGTTACTGGAGGCGCATTAAATAGCGCCCCCGTTCGTCGCCCGCGGGAGGAGGCCTCGTCGGCGGCCTCCTCTCTCATCCACTCGTCGACCTCCTTCTGGGACATTACTGCCTCGCCGTCCAGGACTCGTCGTCACCGAGCATCGTGGTGATGACGCTCGGCAGAGACAAGTCCCCTCGGATGACTGATGTCAGACTGTGACGCAGCGCCGCCCATCTCGGGCACACCTCCAGTGTGTGCTGGGCCGATTCCACCGCCGCGCCACAATCGTGACACACTGTCAACGGCTCCCTGCGGGCCGTCCGGCACAGGTACTCACCAAAGCAACCATGCCCGGTGAGCACCTGTGTCAGACGGAAGGTGAGGGGTTTGCGCTTACGGTGCATCCACCGCTCAAGGACCGGACGCAGAGCAACCGTCAGGTTTTTGCCATACGGCTGCTGCGCCAGGTCCTCCCCCCACCTCCGCATTAACGCCTCTTGCCCTAGTCGGCGAACCCGCAGGATCCCGTCCAGCGTAAGGCACTCACCCAGACACCTCCTATCCGAGACATAGGAGTGCATCTCGGCAAGAACCTCCGCCACGATATAGTCTACATGCTATTCTGACGTAGAAGCTATATTATTTTAAAATTTCATCAAAATCCCTTCTATAGTTTTTTCGTGATAGAGTAATAAACATCCATACACACTTCCAAACTTTCGCGCTTAAATTATTAGTAGGATTAATGACTACCATCATTATTTATGAAATGCAGCAATACTGCTTAACTGCGCGTATCATAAAAAAAATATTTATGTAACTTACAACTCTATATAGATATCGCATGGTAATAATTTAGGATTAAAATTTGCATCTGTAGATATGCGTTTTCTTTCACGGCGCTGTCTACTTGAACCCTAGCCATCTAGACATCTACATACCTACACTTACCCTATACCTATGTTACCTGACTTATACGCGGGGAACTTTTTGTATTTAAATCCTGAACTATCTATTTATGAACCGGTGGGAGGGAAGCGCTGTGCCGCGCTCCCGGCTGCATGGATACCACCATCTTGCTTGTTTCTCCCGTGAAACAGCTTTGCTGTGTTTCGGAGAGAAGGGCAAGACAGGCAGTGTTACTACTGGCAGTGTAATTACTGGCACCAAGACTTAACATCTTATGTCTCAGGATAGGCAACACATAAATGAGTTGCCCGGGCTCGTTCCAGGTAAACTGGTTTATGTTCATGGGCGACGTAGACCACTTACCATCAGGTGGCACGTTAGCCAGTTTGCCTATCCAAGTAACATAAAAAAAAAAAAACACTGTAAAGACAAAACAGTGTAGTACCTTTTGCTCCTCTGTTTCTTAACCGACTTGTTTGTTTTATAGCTTAGACTAGTTTAGTGTTACCATGAACAACATTTTGGAAAAAGTTAAATTTCTTTTCCACATTTTAGGTAATTACTGTCAAATCTCGACCTCAAGATCACTAAACCTATTTTTTTCTTTTTCTTTCTTTAACGCCGGGAAATGCTATGAGACATCCCACGGGGGAGTGGGTCTCGTCACGCGGGTATGTGGGACTCGCTGCGCCTGAAAGCTGGTAAGTGGACGCAGCTCTACCCACTAAAACCCGGCGAGTGTCTCCAATGCCGCCTTTGGTGAGGTGCCCCGGATCTAATGAGCAAACAGGGCACCTCGACGGCTAGTCAGTCCCTCAAGGAACTGACGCCACCACCATAGAGGGGTTGTCCCGCACCACAGAATAACCCTCCCCAACTTTGGGACTGTACAATGGGGTGAGATTCCCATTCTCGCCCCTTGCCCCCTGCTCTTTTGTCCCCTCTTCTTATAAGCGGGGTACAAAGAGTCCCCTCGGCTCAAAGCAGCTTTGCCCAAGGTGCTGGGCTCACCCTAGGCTACTGAGCCCCAACCATGGTGGCGAACATCATTAAACCTGATAATTTAATCTATAAGCTAAGGTTGTGAGTTACGTTATATGCTACTGTTGTAATGCGTGTGTCGTAATTAATCTGCTCAGCAGGGAACCAAGTTAACGATCAAATAAATAATGGGAATAAAAAGCAATATGATCTTCTTCTACTATGATGGAAAGGAAAAATTTAAGAGATTTGTGGAAGCGTACACTTATTTCTAATTTTTATAAGGAAGTAAAATCATATAAATGTTTGTCTTCGGAGTGCTCAAACCTGGGACCTCTCGATATAGTGGAATAATATGAATGAATGAATGAAGAAATATTAATATTATCATGTGAAGTAGTGAGATGTTTAAAGGGGCTCGCTTTGATGAGTTTCAATGTTGATGATAATCATCATGTCAATAGTGGTGATAGTGTGATGATTGTGCTAAAAATGACGATGACAGTACTAATCAAAACGTCCAATAAACGTGTGTAAATAGTTGGTAACAATACGTCGAATCATCAGCGGGGTGGGTGGTCAAATAATGATCGTCGAGCCATTGACCTAGGAATTTGAAAAAAGCTTCTCAATGTCGCTGAGTGGCCGTACGCGTGTGTGGCCAGCAAACTAGCGGGTGATACAACTTATGGACAAAAAGATTGTTGCATTGCACAGTTTAATGTTACCAGACTATACAATACTATTAGTAAGTATCTACAGAATAAGAATACTAGTATATCAATCATTATAACATCATCATCATCAGCCTTTGTCCGTCCACTGCTGAACATAGGCCTCCCTCAATGAACGCCAAGACGACCGATTCATTGCCACTCGCATCCAATATAACATACCGATATATAAATATTTTAAATCAATAGCTATAGTATTTGTCAATAGGCGCGTCCACACCAAGCGAGCAGCCATTCAGAGCAGGAAACTATCGGTGTATACAGAATGGGAATATTACGAAATTATATCGAACCTCATGTATATATACAATGATTTTCCTGATCCGTATATTCGACTGGTGTATTTCTATCAAATATCTCTAAAAGTTTCTCGTGATTTAACGGAATTTACTTTATACCGCAAACTCTTTGTTTGTACAGCATATTTTTGCTTGTTTGCCTGCTTTTTTCTTCCATGAAACAGCTCTGCTGTGTTTTTGGAAAAGGCAGTAAATATCCCATAGCCTGTAGGTATTCCTCTAGTGTCTCAGGACAGGCAACGCAAGGCAGACAAATAAATGTTTCAGGTAACAATTTGAAGTTCAGTTCAGATTTAAATCTGCTTAAGTACTTTTTATTCAGGACGGTTGCTACTTGATCATTTTATAAAGATTTTGAAAGTGTATTGTAATTAGTCATCCAAACATTGTCTCGTCTCTTGATCGTATACATAATTTATGCTCTACTAGCTGTTGCCCGCAGATCCGGATAGATGATGATTATTTAGATAGCCTACGTTACTCTTTATAACATCAGCTATCCGCCAGTGAAAGTCCCGTCAAAATCGGCCCAGCACTTTTAAAGATTAGCCGCAACCGACAGACAGATAGACAAAAAAATTAAAAAAAAATTTTTTGGTGTAAGTACCGTATATACTTTCATATGCATTTAGCGAAAAGCTGACAATTTGAAATTACAAACAGACACTTTAATTTTATATATTTATATGTATAGATAACCCTCCATTCTAGTGGGCACGCTCACCAAACTGGTTAGCGGGCGGAAGAGTGTCCCCTACCGTTATATTAGCATATTGACACACACATACTCTGAGAATTCATAGTAGGAGAGCCTACTACACGCATGGTGATCATGGTAATGGTTTGTAAGAGGTAGTGCCATGCTGCATTGCAGCCGAACTGGGCCGGCACGACCAGGGTGGTAGGTACCTCTCGCACACATAACACGGCGTCAAGTGACAGCTATGCTATCGCATTTCGTGCGGCTTGTGAGTTTCCAGTAGCCCATTGATAGGGAAAAGGTGTCTTGGTCTTGGCGGCGTCGGCGCCGTAAGGCTCCAACTGCTCGTTTGCTCCCTGATGATGTCATAAAAAATGGTACACCACACCACTAGATACCACTGGAGCCGGCAATTTTATGTTTCAGAAAGAAGGACAGGACAAGCGGCATAATTATATTATTACTGCAACTTAGACTTACTACTAATATATATATAATACTAATAATACTACTATAGTTTGCTGGGCTAGTGTGGGTGCACTCAGGTGAAGTCGCTTACGGTCATGGGTGCTCTGACCACTTACCATCAGGTGTCACGTCTGCTATTTGTATCCAACTTATACAATGGCTTTGAAATGTTACCTCGGCTTGGTACTATATTACTTGATGACTTATTCATGGGCATTGTTGACCACATACTCCGGGTACTCAACCACCGGATTAACAATTTCTTTTGGCATAAAACGTGCCAAAAAGAGGCCGCAACGACGCTAGCATTTACATGTTTAGAATGGCAAATAAGAGCTAATTTCTCTTATGTGACTCTCATATTGCTCTCAAAAAGGAAAAAAGTTTTTTTTTGAAGGGGCATTGGTAATTGAAATTCAAATTTTTATATATATTCTGTGCGGCCGCTTAGGTGTTCTCCTAAGCGGCTGGACCAATCTTGATGAATTATTTGTGTGTGAATACACATTTTCGAGAACGGTTTAGATTCACAATTCGTTCCACTACAATATGTTTTATACAGGAATAATAAAATACACACATACATATATTTACTGGTGGGAGGGATGCGCAATGCCGCGAAATAAGTCATAGGTCAGTCATCCTGCCTTAGAATAACATCCTACTCACAGATATTAAAAATAAGATCCTACTTATTTGTCTCGAAGGACAGCTTTGCTGAGTTTTGGAGAAAAGGGCGGGGCGAGCATTGTAATTACTAAAACCGAGACATCTCCATGAGCGACTTTGACCATTCACCATGAGGCAGCTCGTCTGCTAGATTACCTATTGGATTTTCATTTTAGCAGAACTAGTAACATAAAAAATCTTAACGCTACTGCATAAAGTTTTAAATTTTTAAAGTTAAAAAAACTATCAAAGTATCACTAACAGTGACCCCCCTAAAAAAGTAGGTACAAAAAATATTATTAATGTGTCGTTTTAATAAATTTTATTGCAAATGGCGTGTAACATTAAATGATAAATCGCCAACAAGATAGCCGGAGTAAGCGACCACCATCCTCAATTCTATTCTCCATTGACGCGAGCTTTACAATAGAACAATGGCCGTTGGACTTCAAGAACATAATAAACCTACATTATTAAATTCTAGAATAGACAGGCAACAAAGTAGGTATAAAGACTGGGAACAGTAAAACTTTCCTATTAACGTAAGACTGTGTAAATACGATCAAGGTTATAATGATCGGAACTGAATCAAATCGACTAATGACTTTTTAAATTTCGCGCTCTTATTGTTTATTTATCACTTAGACGAAAGGCAAAGGACTATATTTAATGCAGCCTAGCTGTATGAGTTTCAGTATGAATTTCCTTGACTAACCTGTTTTTTTTTCTTTAACGCCGGGAAATGCTCTGAGGCATCCCGCGGGGGAGTGGGTCTCCCCACGCGGGTATGAGGGGCTCGCTGCGCCCGACAGCTGGTAAGTGGATGCAGCTCTACCCACTAAAACCCGACGAGTGCCACCAATGCCGCCTTTGGTGAGTTGCCCCGGATCTAGTAAACAAACAGGGCACCTCGACGGCCTAGTCAGCCTTGCTAGGGACCGACGCCACCTCCACAGAGGGGTTGTCCCGCACCACAGAACAACCCCTCCCATCGTCGGGACAGTACAATGGGGTGAGGTTCCCATCCTCGCCCCTTTCCCCCTACTCTTTTGTCCCCTCTTCTTATAAGAGGGGTACAAAGAGCCCCCTTGGCTCAATTAGCTTCGCCCAAGGTATTGGGCTTTAGGCTACTGAGCCCCACCGCCACGTCAAGGCCTGAACCACGGTGGGGACTAAGCTGTTGGTCTAGTGGTTAGTGACGCTGACTGTTAAACCAAAAGGTCATGGGTTCGATCCCCACCCAGGACAATTTTTTGTGTGATGAGCATGATCATTTGTTCTGTGTCTGGGTGTAATTCATCTTTAATATGTATGTTTTTTTTTTATTTAGTACGTATCAGTTGTCTGGTTGCCATACGAACAGGATCTGCCTAGTTTGGGATCAGATGGCCGTGTGTGATTTGTCGCAACATAGTATTATTATTGACATTGCTTTCTTTTATTCTGCCAATTCCTTGACATTTAAAAATCTGCCACAGTTATCACTGAATGTTTCTCATTCACGCAGGACATCAATTTTGTGTTACTGTCAGTGACTCAGTCAGATCGATAAAAAGTGTTAGCTACTACTTACTACCTACTACTTTAACTCACAAAGTACTTGTACAAGTAAAATGCAGTTGAGCAGACATGAGAGCAGAATACGATGTGTCAGTGAACAACAAATTCACAACACTAAACCACTTATAAAATCTAGTTTGAATGTCAAAGAATGCGTCTTTAACGTAGCAAGGTATCTTTATTGATTACGAGAGGCTTGATCAAGAATTTGATCAAGATTTACCGGTGGGAGCCGCGTTCCCGGCTGTTTGTGTACAACCATCTTATTTGTTTCTCCCGTGAAACAGCTTTGCTGTATTTCGGACAGAAGAGCAAAACGGGCAGTGTAATTACTGGCATAGAGACTTAACATCTTATGTCACAGCATAGGCAAAACATAAATGAGTTGCCGTTTTTTTTGCTCACACGGTCCAAGGCTTAATAATTTATTTAATTTTATATCTTTGCACTTTTGGACGATTCTTCTTTCATAGATGAATAAATTAATCTTGGAATACTAGATTTAACCTATGTACTATGTAGACTCAAAGTAGGCAACGAATTTCATATTCTATATTTATTAACGAATCTCCGCTTATTCCCTCATTATTTCCTTGGTTAAAGCAGGCAATAGTAAATGTTAATTGAAAATGTTTAAAGGTACGTCCAAGAATAAGTTATTGCATGTATTAACTATTAAGGTACCTTTGACCAAAGTTGACGTTTACTGTGTAACGGGACCATCAAACCAGATTCTAAATCACTTTGAGGCCTTTGAACCATATATTAATCACATTTTTAATCTTAAAACATCGCACAAAAAATTATAAAAGTTCATAAATAAAAAATGATAGTAGCAATATATTTATCATTTGATATATTATAGTTTATTAGGAGGTTTAAAAATCCGTAAACACCTTACACTAATAAATAATTTTGCCAAAATATTGGCAGGCTGTTGAGGAAGTAACGGGTAAACGTCGCCTCTGGCCTGTCATTATAGTATTACAGTAAAGTTATGATTTATATTAAAAAACCACCTTAAGTTAATATAAACTGATGTCATTAATTATTGTCGTTTTCTATTAATAGTTTTCTATTAATAGTTTTTTTAACTAATTCTTTGCCCCTTCTATATAAAACAGCTTTGTGAGACAAAACATTTTACGATAGTTGAATAGGCAAATGGACAGACGAGCCACATGATGGTAAGTGGTCAACGTCGCCCATGAATATAAACTAGTTAAGCTGAGACTAGCCCAAGCAACTCATTCATCCCCACCATGGTTCAGGCCTTGACGTGGCGGTGGGGCTCAGTAGCCTAGGGTGAGCTCAGCACCTTGGGCGAAGCTAATTGAGCCGAGGGGGCTCTTTGTACCCCTCTTATAAGAAGAGGGGACAAAAGAGCAGGGGGCAAGGGGCGAGGATGGGAACCTCACCCCATTGTACTGTCCTGACGTTGAGAGGGGTTGTTCAGTGTGTCCCTCAGGGGACTGACTAGCCGTCGAGGTGCCCTGTTTGCTCGAAAGATCCGGGGCATCTCATCAAAGGCGGCATTGGAAGCACTCGCCGAGTTTTAGTGGGTAGAGCTGCGTCCACTTACCAGCTTTCGGGCGTAACGAGTCCAACATACCCGCGTGGGGAACCCACTCCCCCGCGGGATGCCTCAGAGCATTTCCCGGCGTTATGGAAAAAAAAAGCTATAAAATGTTTACCCGTGGGAAGCCGGGACGGATAGCTAGTATACTAAAAAGAATTATGGAACCATCGATAAGCTTCATCGACACTCCGTAAAAAGTATCGAAGAACACGTTATGTAGGTAATGAAAAAAATTATAGTTCAAATTTCAAAATCTCTATCGCGAATCGCGGCGATAGAGATTTTTATTGAAGTTAGTTGATTATAGAATGAAAGAACAATATGTGAATGGCTATCGGGCTCCGAGTTTGATGACCACTACTAGCTCTGTACAATATATTTGTTTAGTTAAAAAGCTAGGTAATCAAATATTTATGAAACAAAAATCGAAGTTCGTGTTTTATTTAAACAGATAGATAAGTATATGACTCTAATGTGTAATGATGATCAGTCTGTAATTGGCAAAAATAAAGGATACAAAACATTTTACAAAAAATTAAAACCGACTTCAAAAATACTAAACTAAAAAGTAATAAAATAACAGTTTCTTTAATTTTTGTGCTAACAACATAATATAATCAACTTAATCTTCTACTAATGTACAAACTTTGCATTTACCACGTCATTATAGTTACTTTTGGAGTCGGTGTCAGCCAAGGTAGGTAGGTAGGTAATGTAATGTACAGCAACAAATACGACACCGAATGTTCAGCAGTGGATGGATAAAGGATGATAATGATGATGATGATGATGATGATTACGATGACCGCGACATACTATGGTGTGCTACCAAAGCATCCTATACAATTGTTACATCGACACGTAATAAAATTATCATATCATCAAGGTAAACAAAACCAACCAAATAGGCATTATTGGGAATAATTAAAAAAGGGTTTGTCAGATCTTAATAAAATTAATATAGGACCAAATTGGAAACACCAGCTTTCAAACAAAAAAATAACCATCGAAATCCATTCACAGTCGGTTAAAAATAAAGGATTAAATACTACAGAATATTATGTGTATAATTAGTACTAAACTAAATATTCAAAATCATAATTACATCTAAAATACATATAATACATTATAAAAAAGATTTAATAATTTCATTCTGAATCCTTACACTACAGGCAACAAGCATCTCTCAATGAAAATAATTTTTATCAATTGCCCGGGTCAATAATTGTAATAAACGGTCACATATTTAACGAACACCCATTAATAATCGCATAGTTAAACTAAACCCGCCGATGAAATCGATAACTGTACATGGAATTTGTAATGTGACCACACGTATCGTTTTAAACGAGACAGTCCAATTTTCACGATAATAACTTTTATTAAACACAATATAAAACGTTTATTCCAATTGTTTTTTTATGATGACCAATATTTTTGATAAAATATATTTTTATTTAATTTTACATATTTTTAATTAGTGGATATTAATTATTTAAAAGTGAAGTGATACTGTACCATTTTATAAAAAGATGCACATTCATTAAAGTGTCATTATGCACATATTAATGTATGAACTTAAATAAAATAAATAAATTTATTTATATTTTATCGTTTTTAATAGATGAAAAATAAAATATTTTTATAATTTTGTTTGATGATAGAAAAAGTACAAACTGTCAATATGCAAGAACGACATGGATGACTTTTGGTCTGATGGCTCGTCTGCCAGATTACCATTTCTTTTTAATACTTTAAACAAAACTTGTCCACTACGAACGTGGTGGGATCACATTTCTATTCATTTAAAGCATATTATTTAAAAAGATTTCATTATTAACATTGAAACACCCGTACGTCATTTGTTACTGTTTTTAACCGACTTAAAAAAAAAGAAGGTTCTCAATTCGTCTGTATGTTTTTTTTTTGTATATGTGACACGATATCTCCGCCGTTTGTGAATGGATTTCCATGGTTATTTTTTTGTTTAAAAGCTGGTGTTTCCAATTTGGTCCCATATCAATTTTATTAAGATCTGACGAGCCGTTTTTAGTTATTCCCAATAATGCCTATTTAGTTGGTTTTGTTTACCTTGATGATAAGATTATTTTATTACGTGTCGATGTAACAATTGTATAGGATGCTTTGGTAGCACATCATAGTATGTCGCGGTTATCGTAATCATCATCATCATCACCATCACCATCATCATCATCATCATCATCCTTTATCCATCCACTGCTGAACATGCCTCCTTTAATGAACGCCAAGACGACGAATTTCGGAATCACTAAAAATTAAGAAATAAAAACATTTTACAAAAAATTAAAACCGACTTCAAAAATACTAAACTAAAAAGTAATAAAATAACAGTTTCTTTAATGTTTGTGCTTAAAACATACAATCAACTTAATCTTCTACTAATGTACAAACTTTGCGTTTACCACGTCATTATAGTTATTTTTGGAGTCGGTGTCAGCCAAGGCACAAATACGACACCGACTCCAAAAGTAACTATAATGACGTGGTAAACGCAAAGTTTGTACATTAGTAGAAGATTAAGTTGATTATAAGTTGTAAGCACAAAAATTAAAGAAACACAGTTATTTTATTACTTTTTAGTTTAGTATTTTTTAAGTCGGATTTAATTTTTTGGAAAATGTTTTTGCAATTTTGTTTGCATTGCGCTTTGTGTGTTTTGTATAATATGTATATTTAATTAACCTTTACTTTTAAAACGTAACTTCCAGTACAACATATCTTACCTAAAGTATAATATAGATTAAAACATGTGTGTTAAATTTAAAAATAAACATTTTAAATACCTAATTAAACTAATGTTACTATCTGTCTTGTATCATGATCAAGGGATTCAAATGATAGTAAAAGATCATTTTGTTTTAAATAAAACCGGCCAAGTGCTAGCCGGACTCTCGCACGAAGGGTTCCGTACCATCACATAATATAATAACATTAGACACTTTAACAAAAAATAAGGTTTATGTTTATGAAATTAAATGTTTTTTTTTTTTGAGTTTTATATTTGAGTTTATTGAATGAAAGGTAAATTGCGGCTTACGATTTATGACGTATTAAAAAACTGCTCACTAGATCTCGTTCAAACCAATTTTCGGTGGAAGTTTGCATGGTAATGTACATCATATATTTCTTTAGTTTTATCATACTCATATTTTAGAAGTTACAGGGGGGACACACATTTTACCACTTTGGTAGTGTCTCTCGCGCAAACTATTCAGTTTAGAAAAAAACGATATTAGAAACCTCAATATCATTTTTAAAGACCTATTCATAGATAACCCACACGTATGGGTTTGATGAAAAAAAAAACGGTTGTCTGTAAAGTCGGTTTACTGACGATAGTTAAACGTGACACCGTCATAAAAAAAAAATGAAACGCCTCAGAGCGAGGTAACGCCGCATGCGTCCTGTTTTTTCATTCTTGCAGCCGGCTCCATCGAATTATAAGACGTTGTCACGTCAAAAAAATTGAGTATCAGTTCTGTATCCAAAATTTATTGCTTTTGTTCTACTTATGTGTAAAAATCTTAATGCGGTTCACAATATACATCTACTTACCAAGTTTTAACAGTATCGTTCTTATAGTTTCGGAAAAAGTGGCTGTGACATACGGACGGACAGACAGACAGACAGACAGACAGACAGACAGACAGACATGACGAATCTATAAGGGTTCCGTTTTTTGCCATTTGGCTACGGAACCCTAAAAATGAATACTCTGCGAATATGACTTATCGCAAAAAAGTTCCAAAATCTACTGTATCATCTTAGTTGCTACGAAGCATGTAGTAACTTTACTTTTTATAATTAACTAAACAAATTTAGTTTAAAAGCTTACACTGTAAGTTTTGAAAATTTTATAACGATAATTTATGAAAGCCTTTCAGAATCCTTGACTAAATGAACATAAAACTTTCAAATTAAAAATATTATTATTACCATACCCTTGTTGTCTCTAACTATCGTAAGACGTATTTAATATTATATTATGTTGTCCTAAACGAGTTTAGTGTCTTAATTTTAAGTAGATTTTTTTTAAAGTCACGTTTACATTCTATTTAATAGTTTTATTCTTTGACCATAACCTCTATAGGTATTCTATACTGAAGGTTTAAGGAAAATAATGAGGCAACGGGTTTGTATCAATCAGCCTTTTCAAATATATAAAAAACATTTTCAAAGTTTTGATGCTCCAAATGAATTAAGTTCATCATAAAAACATAGTTTCAAGTTTAAAACTATTGGTGCTCCTAAAGGTTTGTTTCTTGCTCCGTGCAGTGACCGGTCCGTGTTGGATACGAAAGGCCCGTGGTCATCCGGGCGTTCATTGGAGGCCTATGTTCAGCAGTGGACGGATAAAGGCTGATGATGATGATGATGATGATGATGTTGTTGTTGTTGTTGATGATGATGATGATGATGATGATGATGATGATATTGATGATGATGATGATGATGAAAGCTTTCTATTCTAAAACTATTTTGAAATCAATGCCTTATGACGGACTCATAGTGCTAATTAATTACATTTTCTTGAATCAAACCTGAAAATAAAATGTGTCCCGCCTTATGTAGGCGTATTGGTCACGTCGTACGCCTAAGCCGGTGTACCGTTAAGTTGCATAACAAAAAACCTCTCAAGATTAAGGTAAACATCACCGCAGTAATGGACCGGGAATCAATATGTCCGGTCATAGAACCGCCACGATCAACATACGTATTATCAATGATTTAATTATTTTGGAATGGACTAATCACTAAGCTATTGGCCTATTAGCTCTAATGCTACATTGGTTTGGTGGAGAGCCAGCTTGTTCACGTATTTATTTTTTTATGAGGGGGGTTTCCCTACGATAACCATGGAATCTTCGACACCGTGGAGTCTTCAACAATGATTTAAATATCGCATAAGTGTATGATTCCTTCAAATTATTCGTAGTCATTTGTTAGAGTTTAGTTTTCTTTCGCATGACTTTACTTACGTCTTTAAAGAGTTGCCGGTGAGAAACATAGCCAGTGTATGAGTCATCCAGCCTATTTCTTCCGAGAAACATCTTTGCTGATTTACGTAAAGACCCGAACAGACACTATAATTACTGGCACCGAGGTCTATTTCTGGTCTAGTGTTAGGAAACGAATGAGTTACCTGGGCCAAGAGCCTCTACAAGTAGTGATGGTTGAGCAGGTTAAAGCACGACATTGACAGCTGGGTCGTTTGCTAATTTTCGTACCCATACATATATGGAAATAAAATCAAGCAATTATACCTATATAAAAAAGCCTTACGAATATCTATGAATTTAAGTACTATATTAATTAATATAATAAAACTTAAAAAAATGTTTGTTTAAAAGAAATAATATAATAATAATCTATTGGAAAGAGTTAAGATGTTATTTAACGTAACACAGCATACACTCGAAAGAGATGTCGCACATAAAAGTCAGACCACGAGACATATCGGTGTCCTATCTCATCCCATATAATATAACGTCTATTAATAATATCACTTAACTAAATAAAGGCATCTCGACTAAAATTATCAAAAAATACATATTTATAGCATGTTCTAGAATCTAGCAGGTCGTTTCAAATGGGAGTCGAATGAAGATATAAAGTATTATCAGAAAAGCCAGTCTTAAAAGGAATACAGTCTTTGTTACAGAACTGAACGTAAGCCTCATATCAGGAAATGCAAAGCGAAATCGTTCATGTAGGTAAGGATAAGAAAATGTATTGAGAATATTAAAAAGTATTGTAGTGTTCGATGTACCGAAGATGGATTGCGAGGCACTAGAATGTTCTAAGTAAAATATTGTGATCATATTATGTATGCCGTTTTGAAGTGCCTACCTATTTTAAAAAGTAATATATTCAAAAATACATAATTAAAATTAATTAATTAAATTAAATTATAAGAACGTGTGGTATATTACTTACTGCTTCTAAATAATATTTTTTAAATATTAGATTAAGATAATTAAAACAATTATCAATCAAATATTTACAGCATAATGTAATATTGAATATTATACTACTTACTACCTACTGTTAAAATTATATACAAAACTATTTGTCTATGTGTGTTAAAATCTATGGTTAAACTATATGTCTGTGTTACTTTATTTTTCAAATGTAACAAATTTTCTATATCTCTCATATTGTGATTTTTTTATGCTGATCTATTGAAATATTAATTATAAGACGTAGGTACTAAGTTTTAGAAAATATAACGAGCCAAAGGTACCTAATGACATTATGATTTATGTCTCAGCAATCAATTGAATTTCATCAATAATAAATATATTAATTACATTTAGAAATTAAGTAAAATTTTATTTTTTATGAGATATTTTATGTAAAGTTGACTTTTTATTCGAAAACTTTATTTAACGTGCTAAGCATTTCCTTAAGATAAATAAATAAAAATAAAAGCATGTACTTAATGTATTATTCAGTTTTAATATTCTTGTTCTTTTATAAAGATGTTTTGGATCTATTTATTGATATTTATTGATTTATTTATTGATGATTCTCATGTAGTATATAAATATATTCTGTGATGGTTATCTATAGATGAGAGCTGTATAGGGGGCACCTAACTGTCGGAGAAGTTATTAATTTTCAATATAAACATTGTCAATGCACTTTCATCACTTTATGCACGAATAGTCTAGGCGTTGGTTTTATTTTTATCGTACTATTTAGGAAAATTATATTAATGGTGATATATTTCAAATTCAATGGGAAAATATACGTGTTTTTGCAGAACCAACCATAATTAATTTATCATTAATATGCAAAGATGCTTTACTGTCAAAAATTAAACGCCAACTATTTCATATACAATTTTAGTGTATTATGAGCACTAAAATTACAGGATCAAACCTGTATCCAATGGATATTATATGGATGTACCCGTGGACGCCCTTACTACCTTTAACACTTCACATATTGATGACAAGCAAACGTTGTCCTGGCCTTACCCAAAACATCTTACCCGTCCCGACGACAACCAACACAAAAGAAAAAGAACTATCTAATTTGATGCAGTGGTTCTGAAGTTATGTGCGAACATACATTTCGGCGATTAATTTTTATTTATATACATAGATTACAGTACTAATATTTCAATTCGTTATAACTTCAAAATAGAAAAAAGGAAGATATATGAATGTAATCAAAGCAGTTGTGTGTTTTTAAAGTATGCTCTCAGCCCATAGAACATCAAGATTGCATCTATATAAGAGGTAAGATCGACTCCCGCGCACACACCTTCGTCGGCTGCCGACAGACGTACGTATATCTGTATTATACTTAAATATAGGATAAGTTGGTAGAAAATTGTCTCTAATTAAATATAATATTTTATATACTTATAATTTTTTTTTAATTTTAATTTTGTAGAAATTGCATTTATTTTGCAATTTTCTTTAACATGTTGTTTGGAACATAAACTGCTGAACAAGAGAAGCTTTTTCAAATTGAGCTTAGTTCTTTTACTACTTAATTGAATGTAATTATGAACTGAAACTCTTTGTATCAAATTAATTATCAAAAGAAGACAAAATAATACATATATTTTTTATTTTTATTTTTTATGTTAGTTGGATAGGCAAACTGGCAAACGTACCGCCTGATGGTAAGTGGTCGACGTCGCCCATGAACATAAACTAGTTTCCCTGGAACGAGCCCAGGCAACCCATTTATGTGTTGCCTATCCTGAGACATAAGATGTTAAGTCTCGGTGCCAGTAATTACACTGCCTGTCTTGCCCTTCTCTCCGAAACACAGCAAAGCTGTTTGACGGGGGGAACAAGCAAGATGGTGGTACCCATGCAGCCGGGAGCGCGGCACAGCGCTTCCCTCCCACCGGTAAGACATAATATTTAGTAAGTATTCTTATAACTTTTAAAGAGATCATGACATAGACAGAAAAAATTGCTTGAGTTTACGAACGTTAATACAGTATATATATATATACATTTAAAACATGTAAAAAAATACATTTATATATATTATTAGATACTTGCCACTTGGTACAATAACAATATGCGAAATGTATATATTTTAATGAGAAACATATAACATTTCTTACTATAAATATAAACATTTTAAGTCTAAGGCTTTACATATTTACTAGTTTTATATGATAACGCGATTTCTTTATTATATCTATAATAATATTATAAAGCTAAAGAGTTTGTTTGTTTGTTTGAACGCGCTAATCTCAGGAACTACTGATCCGATTTGAAAAATTATTTCAGTGTTAGACAGCTTATTTATCGAGGAAGGCTATAAAACATCACGCTGTGACTTACAGGAGTTGAGTAACGCAGGCGAAACTGCAGGCAACAGCTAGTTCTATATAATAACCATCCTCATTGCCTGAGCGACTATAATTTGCAAAATTATTTTTCCAAATTCCACTGGAGGCTTATATTGTTATAGATATAAAACATTTCTTTTAATATTTGACATTTTAATAAATTGCCAAAACTAAATTTAGATGTTTACATATACATATAAAACAACATTTTAGCCTGTAATTTGTTTATTTTATGAATTATAAGAACTTCATATTAGCAGAAGGTACTAAATACAAATAGATGGATAAATGGCTGTATTAATATAGTGAATTAAAATGTAATTTGATATTTTTTTAAATGTATACAAATATATAATTAATTTGAATATTGGCCTCAATGCTATTTAAATTTTAATTATTTTGATACTTTTAAAATATTGTTACGCTAGGTATTTGACAAGTTGGGAATCTGTAGGTGCATAACACCTATATATGACACAAGTAAGAAAATCATTATAAATAATGTTATATTGAAAAATCGATATTATGTACAAATTACAAATGAAGTATTTTTATGATATATTTTTTATTATCCGCTAGTCGCTACTAATACATAACTGACAGAACATTCAAACTTTTATTTTATTAGAATTTATAAATATTTTAAAACTAGTTAATGTCCCATAGCTAGTAAATGTCTTCTGCTTAAGAGATGGCTAGACATTCATGTTATATTTTAATAAAATAAAAAGAAAAATATTACATGAAATATTTAATCTCAGCGTTATTATAAAAAATATATTGTATATAAATAATATTCATAATTTTATAACGTAAGAAGAACCTTAGAAGTTTGTGATTTGTATACCTCTCATAGTTCCTCATTCAAGCGAAATAACTTTAGGAACAGTTATTATAAACTGTCGTAAATAACTGTAGTTAAACCCGTAGGTGTTAATTTAACTGGTATTTTAACTAACGGTTCATAGATTGCAGGGACATCGGCCTTAAATATCTAATTGTTTCCGGCCATTAAAATTGATTCTTTTTAAATATGGTTAAGATAAGCGCCTAGCGGTAACATCATACAGATATAGAGGGAAGTGGCGAATGTTTTAGTATGTTAGTTTTTATTCAAGTGGTTTGAACTCTGGTTGTAAAAAATAAAATAAAAATTACGTGTATCTGTACTATCATATTTCACTTTACGGTAGAATAAATTAATATAGATATATACCTAATAGCGACGATGGCCCAGTGGCTATAGGCTCGGCCTCTTGAGTGAGAGCCGAGAGGTCCAGGTTCGATCCTGACCCCCCTGTGATGCCTAGAAATGGGTTTTTCTAAATTTCTATGTGCACCTGAACATGAGACCATCGCTTGCTCACCGGTGAAGGAAACCTGCATGCCTGATGAGATTAAAGTCTTTGAGGGTGTGTGAAGTTCACCAACCCGCATTGGGCCAGCGCATCGGTGATAGTTCACCGATGCGCTGGCCCAACACCCTCCTCACCTGATTTCGAGGAGGAGACCCGTGCCCAGCAGTGGGACATATAAGGGTTGATATTATTATTATATTATATATTTTAATTAACAGTATTATTAGTAACTTGCATCTTATTTTAAAATAGTTTTTATGTTAAACAAAATCATATAACAAATTCCATGTAGCATTTTCTTGTCTGTACCATAACGTCATAACGTCAATATCGCAGGCAGTCAAAGGGAAGTAAGGAGAGGCACCCGACTAATATTTGTCAGAATTTAGTAGATGACGCTCTTGCCGATGTCAATAATAACTTTGTTGGCAAATTTTTGGTATCCTCACTTGCCATCTTCGGTATCTCAAAGCCCGTAATATTCTATCAAAGGCTTAGCCAAATATTTGAATGCCTAGAATTTTGATGGGAAAGGGCTAACGATGATGCAGCTGCATTCCTAAAACATAGAAATTTGAACAAGTAATTGGTTGTGTATTTCAGAATTTATTATTATTTTTAGGATTCAATCTTATTAATTAATATTAAATATTAATTAAAACGATATTTAATATTAGTTAAATCTAATTTATTGGTACATACTTTTTTACTAAATCTACTTAAACGAATATATCTAAACGAATATAAATAAATATCTAATCACGCCCAATTTTAAAATTAAGTTCAAAAGATAAGGTGTGACATAAATATTTTTATTAATATTTTTTTTAACTTGGCTTTGTATGTGATATTTTGTTTAATGTATTTTTTTTATAATTACTTTATTATTTTGTTTGTATTATTCTCGTACTTTTATGGTCTTATTTTCGTAGTTGAGCTAATTTTGCCTAATTTAAACTGACTTTTTCTAAGTTCATCATATATGTACCTACATCAAAACACGCGCTGGTCAATGCTCAATATGGCGTTACAAATACTCTAGACATCAGGACTTTAAGTCTTACAAGGCATTGAGGTGCTTAAAGGAAAATAATTACACTTGCTAACGCCCAAAATTACATTTTCCTACGTAGGTAGTATGTAACACTGCGTAGACTTCAAATTTAATAATTAATACTTTTTGATAAAAAAATCTATAAAATATATATAAATCTCATTGAATAAAAAAATATTCAATATATCTATTAAAATAACTTTGACTCCGATAAAGTTACCTACTATTAGAAAAAAAAAACGAAATTTATTGTTTCAGATATTCACCACAAGATGGAGTTAAAACATTTAACTAGAATAATCTTATTTTTAGTTGGAATCAGTTTTAGTGATGCACATGAACTTCACAGAAGTAAGTAAAGTCTACACGTATATAAATAATACAAAACTATTTTACTTGATTTGCATAAAATATTATGTGCTACTCGATAATAGATGGCGTTGTGCTTAATAGTTTTTTATCTTTTCAGCTAAAAGACAATCGAATGGTGGTATTTTCACCCTGGGTAACGGTGAACAATGTCTAGGTACAGACAGATCGACCGGGGGTGTGTGTTTGTCTAGAAATCAATGTACCACACAAGGAGGCAAGGCGGTAGGATTTTGTGGAGTCTTCTCTACTTGCTGTTCGTGTAAGTAACCCAAAAAAACTGTTGCGCATAAATATAAAATCCATTTTGTTTAATAAATCTATTTTATATATAAAATAATTTAATATAAACGCTATCTACCCAAACTATAAAAAATGTCATACGATTCCAAATTCAAACAACAGCTAGTATCCATATAATACTACAATCTGCTAACAGATGTCGTTTCTTTTACAGTGAACGCTTGTGACATTAGGACCAACACAAAAGTAGCTGTGTTCATAAACCCGCCTCTAGACAAGGAATCGTCTGGTCTGGAATGTTCCTATAATGTTGAGATTAATAACAACAATGTGTGTCAGATGAGAATCGACTTCGAAAACTTCAACCTGGCCCCTCCAACCACGGTGAGTTATTCGATGTAATATATGACGTAGGTACCTATTTGAAATAGGGACAAATAAATCTTATAATAAAACTAGCAGACCCGACCACGCGTTGCTTTGGCTAAGATATTTTACGTTAAAATAAATTATTGTAGAGCAGTAAAATTATTATTTATGAATAAAAAAATCAGCCGTCTTGGCGTTTCACAGTGGCCTATTTCCAGCAGGAGTGGAGGGGTAAAGGTTTATTTTGATCCTCGAAGAGACGCGCTCGTTTCCATGAATCTCAACTTCTTCGTTCTACAATATTTCGGAAATCCGTAAAAGTAATGTAGATACTTGCCACCGAGCCTACGATGCCTCTCATATAAGGTTTTAGGCATTGGTATAAGGTTTATATGGGTGACTTTGATCACCTATCTTGCAAATAGTTCGGTTTGCCTACAGTACGAGGAATTTGAATTGGCCCCAATGAAGTTAGCCATGAGTGACGTTGCAAGTTTCTTGGTGAAAACTCATAAATATCTAAAAAAATCATACATGATTAAATCTGGGTGTATTTCAGGTGGATCCGGTGGAGAATGTGACCCAGCGTCCCGGGTACACCTGCAGGAACGACATCTTCCAAGTCACCAACCTCCACGGCAACTCTGACTTCATACCGTCTCTCTGCGGCGACAACAGCGGACAACATTGTAATTTTCTTCTTTCTTTTTACTCATTTACGTAAAAAAGAGTGTCTACGTCTGGTTTATGTGTATGTTGCTCCTATGTAGACTTAATGAACCCTAAAACCTTTTTTTTTTTTTGGTCTCGCTGGGGAATGCGTTTAGGCATACCACCGGGTCCGGGGGGGGCCGGTGGTTATGTGGGACTCTCTCTCTTCCCGAGAAGATGGTAAGGTGAGCGCAGACTCTACCCACTAAACCCCAGCGGTGTTCTCCTTGTCGTCTAGGTGACCCGGCGCGAGAGCTGTGGACATCCGCACCGGCCACAACGTTGTGCCATCCGGCACTCTTCTCTGAAAGTGGGGGTAGCGTCCCCCCCCCCCCCTTCTCCGCTTAAGGCACCCTGAACACATAGGATGCCTTATAGCTTAGACCTTACGCGCGCGCGGCGGATCCCCCGATCGGCCCCGCACAGATCCCTCACGGCAGTGTGACCGCCTGTCGCCGCCGTGCTCTCCTGCGGAAAGAGGCGCCAGTGCGCTCCCTCTCCCGCTCCGCCTCCTCCTTCTGCGACATCACGTCCTCGCAAAAGGAGAGGACCGCCTGCCATGCGCTCTCACTGACAGTCATCGCTCGGATGACCGCAGGGAGCGACAGGTCCGCGCCAACCTCAGCGATGAGGGGCGCTCTTGCCTCCGCCCAAGCTGGGCACTCCGCCAGGGTGTGGTCTGCAGTGTCTTCACTACAGCCGCAGTGATGACACCCTGGCGAGTCCTCCCCCCCTGCCACCTTCCACAGATACCTTCCGAAACAGCCGTGTCCCGTCAGGATCTGCGCAAGGTGATGATGCCATGCCGCCGATCAATCCACTGCTCCAGGATTGGACCGACGGCCGACACGGTGCGGTGCCCCGCACTAGGCTCCTCCAGCCTATCCTTCCACTGACGGAGCACGCGCCTTCGCAGGCGGCTCCGCCAGGACTCTTCTTCTTCGGAGGTTTCCTCTTCCTCTTCCTCTCCTCGTCGTCTCCTCCATGCCTGCGCCAAGCCCCTTGCGATCAGGTCCCACGGCGCTGAGCCCGCCAGTACGCACGCAGCCTCGTATGAGGTCGTACAGTACGCACGGACGGCCCTGACGGCCATGACTTTCTGCGGACGTCGCAACTGAGCCACGTTCACCGTCTTTAGGGCACTCGCCCATATCGGTGCGCCGTACAGCCCCATGGACTGCAAGACGCCCGCATATAGGTGGCGGCAACCAGCGCTCGGTCCACCCATGTTGGGGAGGAGACGACTCAGCGCACGTGCAGTTCCGAGCAACCTCGGGAAGAGGCGCCGGAAATGCTCTCGGAAGTTCCATCGACTGTCGAGGACGAGGCCCAAGTACCTCATGGTCGGCTCGACAGCGATGGAAGTCCCTCCTACTATAAGGCGGGATCCGGGTGGAGGGGCTCGCCGGGGCCCGTGGAAGCATATAGCTTCGCACTTCTCCAGGGCCACTTCGAGCCGAAGACGCCGGATCCTCGCCACCATCTGGGCAACTCCAGCTACCGCCAGGATTCGTGCCTCCGAAAAGGTGCCACCGCGCGCGGTGACGACGGTGTCGTCGGCGTAACACGTAACGCCGACGCCCGGCAAGTTCGCGCCGCGGAGGACCCAATCGTAGCCGATGTTCCACAGGAGCGGGCCTAATACAGAGCCCTGAGGAACACCGCACGCCACTCTCCTCGTCACCCAGCCAGCGGCCGTGGGGTACGCGACGCACCTACCAGACAAGTAGTTTCCTACTAGTCTGCGCAGATACGTCGGCACGCCGTGGTACCTCAGCGCCTCCAGGATTGTATCGAAGGGTAGGGTGTTGAAGGCGTTGGCGATGTCAATAGACACCGCCAAAAGCACCCCTCCCCCCTCAACTGCTTCATCGGCAAGGGCTCTCACCCTAGTCAGAGCGTCCAGGGTGGACCTGCCCCGCCGAAAGCCAAAATGGTAGGCACTGAGGTTCGGGCCTGTCTCCTCTAGGTGGTCGACGATCCGGGCAGCTGCAATCCGCTCCAGCAGCTTGCCCGCCTCGTCGAGCAGCACGATTGGTCGGTACGCCGATGGCGAGTCAACTGGTCGTCCTTCCTTCCGGATCAGGGTCAGCTTTCCCTTCTTCCACGCCGTGGGAAGCTAAAACCTGAGGAATTAAATTTTATATTGCAACATTATTCAATAAGTTCTTCTTGACATTTAAGCTAGGTACCAGAAAATAATAGCTAGAGATATTTTCGAGTGTGTTTACAGCTTGGCAAAAAAGTGTGTGACGTGCTGACAAGTGGAACTAAATATTTTACTAAATGGAAACCTATGATGTTGACAATACTTGGCCGACAAATACTAGATTTTGAGTAGTTTAGTGTTTCACATTTATTAAATTCTCTTACTGATTCCCATATTATTATGAGACCTAAGTGAAAGTGGCGCCCTCAGTTTTTCCAAACTTTTTTTTGCCAAGCTCTGTAAGTATATAGCTGTAAATGTATCTTTGGCACGTTCTGTACCAGATGAACGTGATGAACTTTAGGCTAAAAAGTGACGTTCCAATGTGAAAAGACCTTATTTCCTAACTTCCAAAAGAAAAGACCAATCGTCTCACTTGTCATAGTTTAACTGTGTATATCAAAATTCCGAAAAATTAAATGGCGGATTTTTGGCGTAAAATTTTATAATTGTATGCAAAAGGGTTTGTTTAATATATTTTTTTTATTCCAGTATATGTGAGGGTAAACGCGTCTACGAACAGCCGGTCCATCCGCATCAACTTCAAGATCGCCGACAGGAACTCGCAGCCCAACCTACCCCAGGCCACGTGGAAGATCAAAGTCACCCAGCTCGAGTGCTTCAACACGCTAGGGTAAATCATACTTACTATTTACTAACCTTTCATCATCATCATCAACCTTCATTCACTGCTGAACATAGGCCTCCTTCAATGAAAGTAAAGACGACCGAATTGCCACTCGCATCCAACACGGACCGGAAGAGTGTAAGGAAGGAGGCGTGTGATAGACTTGGGTGCCGAGATGATTCTCTATTATATTATTATATATATATTAGGGCACTACAGGAGAGTGGAGGCGTTTAGGTAGACCAAGTGTTGGTCGACCATTAACCAGGTGGGAAGACGATCTCCATGCAGAATTAATCTTTACATAGTATAAATTAAAGTCGTTTGTGTCGGTCTGTTTGTGTATCGATATTTTCTTAACTACTGAACGGATTTTGATACGGTTTTCTACCAATTTTCCAACCAATTTTCTTTCACCGTTAGAATGCTACGTTTGAAGCACTGAGTGACTTAGTAATAGGTGGTAGTAGTGTTAGTGTGGGACTCTCTGGCACCGGCGACTCAAGCAAGAAGACTCAAGATTGCGACATTTGCTCTGCGAGGGGGGGGGGGGAGAAGCCCCACATTAGGGGGGGCTTCGGCCTGACCGAGCATACCATCTCTCGGTCTTTCGGTCGGAGATCTCCCTTTAGGGCTCACAGCTATTTCCCACAGTAGTAATAGTTAATCAAAGTTAATGCGGGCGAAACTGCAAGCACCAGCTAGTATATGTGAAATCAACCGTTATATTTTCACACCCAAACAGCTGATTGTATTTCAGTAAAAATTGTCAACGTGAGTGTGAGTGTCAGCCAAGGAGGTAGGGTACAGTAACAAATACGACACCGACTCCAAAAGAAACTATAATGACGTGGTAAACGCAAAGTTTGTACATTAGTAGAAGATTAAGTTGATTATATGTTGTAAGCACAAACATTAAAGAAACTGTTATTTTATTAGTTTTTAGTTTAGTGTTTTTAATTTTTTGTAAAATGATTTTATTTCTTAATTTTGTGTGATTCCGAAATTCGTCGTCTTGGCGTTCATTGAAGGAGGCCTATGTTCAGCAGTCGACGGATAAAGGACGATGATGATGATGATGATGATGATGATGAAGATGATGATTACGATGACCGCGACATACTATGGTGTGCTACCAAAGCATTCTATATAATTGTTACATCGACAAGTAATAAAATGAGCACATCAGCATATCGTCGAAGTAAAAGGAACCAACCAAATGGGCATTATTGGGAATAACTAAAAAATGGCTTGTCAGATCTTAATAAAATTAATATGGGACCAAATTGGAAGCACCAGCTTTCAAACAAAAAAATAACCAACGAAATCCATTCACAAACGGCGGAGATATCGTGTCACATACATACAAAAAAAAACATACAGACGAAATGAGAACCTCCTCTTTTTTTGAAGTCGGTTAAAAATATATTTATATTTTCAAGATGAAAATAATGAAATACAAAAAAAAAAAAATCGTCTTAATTAATATCATTATAAATTTTTGCTTAATACAATGCTGCCCAACTTTTCCTTTTATATAACTTTATAAGTACCTATGTCATGTATCAAGTAAAAATACTGGTAAATAATCTTACAAATATAATCTTATAAATATTTGCGAAAGTTAGTAAACATCCAAATGTTCATCATCCAGGTATGTTGATCATTCACGGCAAAACGGCTGAACTGATTCAGCGGAAAGTTGAAATGGTGATGGCTTATACCTTGGATTAGGACATAGGCTAAAAAAATAATCATCATCAATCCGGGTACGGTTGTAAATCTAAGGTAACGCAGGCGAAGCTGTGAAGTATATTACAAGCATAAATTAATTTACAGTAAATACCGCGACGGTATCCTGGACGCCATCACCGGCAACCTGCCGTCATCACCGCTGACGTCATCCGCAGACCGGGACGAATATCTTATCGGTAAGTCACATATCTTGTTTTAACAGAAATTACGTTTTTTGTTTACTAACTCAAACTTTTATGAACATTTTCAGGTCTCAAATAACCTGAAGGAACGTCTTCCTATTCAAACTTGACAAACCTTTACGAAAATTTTGCGTTTTCAACTTTATATTCCTTTATGTACCTACGTAGTCCGATCGAAACTTTATCAAATTTATGAACGTTTTACCTACCTGTTTGAACGTTTTTCGATTTAAATTTTATAAATTTTTATGGACGTGTACCAGTCCAAACCCTATAAACGTTTTCCGATCTAAATTAAATGTAACTTTCAACATGATTGTTGAAAGGTGAACGTGGTGTGATCACCACGTTCACCTTAGGTTAACGTGGTAAGTTCGGAAGAACTGTGTTACAGGTACTAGGAACGGAAATAAATTTATAAAATATATAAGTATAAATACACATCATGACATCTATATTCATCATACAAATTATCCGTACGTGGCGGGATTCGAACCCGCGACCGCTGCATAAAGTGCCCTGTAGCCTGGTCGAGTGAACAACCGGCGGTCGAGATTTCGAAGAAATTATATATACATAATATAATATGTAAACTAATACCACAGTATAAGGAAAGTCATGTATGTATTTAGACTGTGCTAATACCACAGCGTAAATACATTGCTTATACTGTGCTAATCCTGTTAACACATTGTGTAGCTCCGCCTGGCTGTCTGCAGTACTACCCTGACAGGAGTGGAAGCTTCGAGTCGTTCAACTACAACCGGGGCGTAGGACCCTACATCGGCAACATGGTATACGCCACGTGCTTCAGAAGAACATCAGACGTGTGTGGTATCAAGTGAGTCAGTGATCTATTTTCTTCTAATAATTACACAAATTTAGAACCTTGACAACCGAGTACTTAATATAATTGGTTATATATCATTTTCAGCTTTTTCCCTCCACCAGTGGAAATAACCTTGTTTTAATAAACGCCAAGATGGCCAATTTCCCGCCTCTCGGATAATAATTGGCATTAATATTGCAAAATTAGGAAATTAAAAAAAATAGCAAACGTAAATCATCTTCACTTATATCATTACACATTATTCCACGGCACAATAGTGCAGTAGAATAGGGGTTTAAAGAAATTCTTTCTCTTGTTACTATTTAATTTTTCTTAACAGGTTGACCGCAGCGAGTTTTGAAATAGCTTACCGGGATGACCAGAATCTATACCTGGACACTGACTGCGAGATGAACCCGGTGACTCAGGGAGTACCTCAGTCGACAGACCACATGACTATCCCCGAAGCTGTGTCTGCTGATGGATTGAGGGGCACCAAGTTCTGTGGGACGAGTGGAACCAACCAGATCATTGCCTGTATGTATTTTACTTTTATTTTGCTTGACGCGTATTATGACTAAGCTTCCTTTTGAATGATTAATTATGGCCGGTTTTTCTATCTGTCTGAGCCCTGAGGGATGTGCTTGCCGCGCACCCACCTGTATGGTTACTACTATCGCGATCTGTGGAACCGCTTGCTTTGTTTTAAAAAAGGCAGAGCAAGCAGTTTAACTAACTGGCACCCCGACTCCCCCCCCCCCCCCCACGACGTCTCAGGATGGGCAACACATGAGTGAGTTGCCTGGGCTCAGGGCTGACTTCAGTTTTACGTGTTTCTGATTGTTAATGAGTGAGGCTGACCAATAATCATCACATGGCGCAGAAGTCTGTACTCATCACAAAAGACGACCTCCGTGGCTCAATGGTTAGCGCGTTGGCGCTCAAGTTGGCGCGGAGGTAGCGGGTTCGAATCCTGCCAGGGAACAAAAAATGTTTTCTGTGTTCCTGGGCCATGGATGAGTATTAAATATGTGTATTATATAATAAAAATCTTAAATATATGTATAGTATAAAAGTATTAAAAGTATTTCCGTTCTCTGGTACCCATAACACAAGTTCTTCGAGAACTTACCACGGGACCAGATTGACGTGGTGTAAAAGCGTTCAAAGATACTATTATCTGCACTTGGCATGTAGTAGTAGTAGTATAATCTAATCTGGATCTTAGCGGGATTTGACCACTCACCAACCAACCGATTTCTGATCTCACGGTCTGAAGATTCATCATTAATCTCACATCTCTTTTTTTATCCTCAGCGACGCCGGTTGGACCGCTGTACGTGATGTTCTACACCGATGACCTCGTGACAGATGATGTCAATGAATACGGATATCGCTTCACCTACAATGTCCTCAATAACTGCTTCTTCAAGTATTAAGTGACAACTGCCATATTAACTGTAAGGACGCGGCTCCACCGCGACGCACGGACAGGCTACGCAAGTTTGTCAAGTTTCGCTCTGCAAGAAATTGCTTCCACTGCAACCCACGGACATATGCTACGCATTAATTGACATTTTTCACTGCGTAGTCTCTGCATGCGCCGCGGTGGAGCCGCGCCTTGAACCAATAAAAAATGTTGTGCCATTAATTATATTAAGGAACATGGCATTACAAACATAAAAATCATAGCCTCCTTTCCTTAAAAAAAGGTTGATTTTTAGATATTTTTTTTTTTTGGAATAAGAATTGGAACAATCGATACAAATTGAATATCGATTATTTTTTTATTATTAGTTCTTTTAATTGTCACATGCTTCAATCAATTGCTAATGTTGCTATTGTTGAACGAAGGTCGCATGACTATTTTTTTGTTTTTATTGTTCATCGTATTTATGGTGCTAATAATTTTAAGAGACCTAATTGACTGATTCAATAAGTTTTCATTACCAGATTGCATTTATTATCGGTGATAGATATTTCTAGGTTTTAATAACATTGATGTTAAAAAACTAGGTGTATATTTTTGTAAGTAAATTATTTAAAAATATAATACTTTATTGAAACATTCATGTTATGATTTCTTCCTTAACCCTTTTTCTTTTACATCATTGCACATTATTAGAGATTTTGGCGTTATTGTTCACATAATATTTACCTATATTATGTGAACCTATAAACCTACAAACCTACAAAGTTATATACACATAACCCTGGACGGCGATGGTCTCCTTCTGCGAGGCAGTAATGTCCCAGAAGGAGGCCGATGAGCGGGTGAGACAGGAGGCCGCCGACGAGGCCTCCCCCCGCAAGCGACGAACGGGGGTGCGTAGGAGGCGCTATTTGATGCGCCTCCAGTAACGCTCTTGTGCTCGTGTCAGGCTTCAGGATGGGAACCTGAGCCCAGCATGGCACGATGTCGCGGGGACTGATTAGTAGCCTGTCGCTGAGGTGATCCGTTGCCTGCATATCCGGGACCCTCAAAAAGCGGCTGAAGGCGCTCGCACTGGTTTTATTTAAGGTGGGCACTCCCAGGTGCGAGTTCCACATAGGGTCAGGATCTACCCGAAGGTCCTGGCTGCATCCATAAGGACTTCCCTGCGATAAAAAAAGAAAATGTATATACACATAACAATATAATATGTAAAAAACCGGCCAAGTGCTAGTCGGACTAGCGCACAAAGGGTTCCGTACCATTACATAATATACAACATTAGACACTTTAACAAAAAATAAGGTTTATGTTTATGGAATTAAATGTTTTTTTTAATATATTTGAGTTGATTGTATGAAAGGTAAATTTTTTTTTTTTTTTTCGGATGGATCTATGCTAATGGCCCGAAGGCCCTAATGCTTCATCGGATTAGTGTGAGCCCATTCGGCTCACTTTTGATTGGGGGGGTTGCCCCCCGCCTACCGTGCAGTCTGCGACCACACGGCCTCCTGGCGTCGGTTGTGTATCAGTGGCGGGACTGTGCCGCGTCACCGTCGGGTGGAGTGGAGCCCCAGGCGGTCTACCCCTACCGGGTGGGCTCATTGGCGTGAGGACCCGGCAGATGGCGCCAGCGATACTGGGGCCCACTCTGCCGGTCGGAGTTGCAGCGTCCGCCACAGGAGGTCTTGATGAGGGTTTTGGGCGGGGCCCCCCTCGACACCCCGCGGTGGGCATCGCCTATCTGACGCGTTAATGTTTATTAACTTTGTATTAGAACTAAACGAACCCAATACGGTCGACGAGTTGAACTCGGTTCTATTAATGTGAGGGCCGGCCCTCTCCTCTCCCTCAAGTGGGGGAGGTGGGTCGCGCACGGTACCCGTATAATCAGACGGTAGCGAAGTGCTACCGTTGTTATCGCGGTCTGGGTTGATGTCAACTCGTGTTGGGTTCGAGCCTAAATTATCGCGATCGATCCGGATCGATTGGATATCGATGTGTAGGGAACGACGTCGCTCCGGGCCCCGGGGCCCAGGCGGTGTGCGTGTGTGTCTAACCCCGGATGTTGTATTGCGGAGTGAGTGTTGTAGTTCGCGTCGCGCTTTTGCGTCGCGCATTAGCAGCTGCGAAATTTCGTCAGCTGGATCAGTTATTATGTTCTTAGGTAGCCTACGCCTATCAGGAGCTAAGCTATCTGGGGTGTAGTTCACCGCGCTCACGATGAGCGGGTTCGGGTGGAGGACTGCCTTTTCAAAGTGACGTTCTGACATCGCTTTGAAGTGGCCCTTGATCGAGTCTAACCTGAGGTCTCTATGCAGGTCGATGTTTCATGAAAGGTAAATTGCGGTTTACGACGTATAAAAAAAACTACTTACTAGATCTTGTTCAAAGCAATTTTCGGTGGAAGTTGGCATGGTAATGTACATCATATATTTTTTTTAGTTTTATCATTCTCTTATTTTAGAAGTTACAGGAGGGGAGACATACTTTTTCCACTTTGGAAGTGTCTCTCGCGCAAACTAATCAGTTTATTATAATAAAATGGTATTAGAGACCTCAATATCATTTTTGAAAACCTATCCATAGATACCCCACACGGATGGGTTTGATGAAAAAAATAATTTGAGTTTTAGTTCTAAGTATGGGGACCAAAATTTATTGTCTTTTTTTCTACTTTTGTGTCAAAATCTTAATGCGGTTCACAGAATACATCTACTTACCAAGTTTCAACAGTATAGCTCTTATAGTTTCGGAAGAAAGTGGCTGTGACATACGGACGGACAGACAGACAGACAGACATGACGAATCTATAAGGGTTCCGTTTTTTGCCATTTGGCTACAGAACCCTAATAACGCCAAAATGTTGAGGATTTGTTCAATGTATAATTTAATCTTTCTACAAAAATTTATATTAGACAATATTAAGATCTGCCAGTGATTGTCTCACAATACTAATCTAAATATGCTACACTACAACTATTAATATATATCTCTCAATAAACGACAAGATAAACATCACACTGTATTTCAAAAACAATATTTATTCAACTAAAATCATAAAAAATACATCTTAAATCAAAAATCTCTTTTGAAATATAAACAACTTGGAAACGGACAGGGAACACCCAAACATTGTGGACAATTATTGAAATCGTACGATGGTGATGTATTGACAGAGGCTCTACATTTTGTTAGCATTCGTTCTCTACAGCTACATACTCTGTTTTGTTTACTGTGTACCATATTCTCTGGTATAAGTAGAAATTTGTCTGGTAATTTATCATTTTTCTTAGCTATTAATAAAGAAGGTAATTCCATAGATGGATTTGGTATATCACTTTGAAAGTTCACTTTATTCCTTCGGTCTTCTAAAGCTTTTGCGTCATTGGACTCTAGTTCTTGAGTTTGAGAATCAATATTTCTGAGTAGTTTTACATTCACATGGTCTTCATCAGTTTGAGTGCTAGCGTCAATTTTGTCCATTATATAATTGCAGGAATTAGCTGATCCGTTATTAAATATATGTGGTTCGGAAGTTCTTTTTACTATTTTCTCTAAAGCTTGTTCTAGAGCAGATATATTGGACAAATTCGGGATACTAATTATGGGTGAACTTTGCTCCGATTCATTAGAATTCCATAAATATTCTGGCACTCGAACCTTTTCTGATATTCCCTTAGGTAGCTCTTGTTTGTTATTCACGGAATTTGTCGGCTGTACAAAATGTTCCATAGTTCTCGGAGTTTCACTTTTATGGTCGCTTGATTTTTGTAATATATGGTTAGAAGATTTTGTAGCTCCAAAACTTTTATGTGTAAGTAGATCTGATAATCTATGCCTTGTCTTTTTAGCCTTTTCCAACCCGTTTTTTCTTGTTAGATAAGGTGAAAGACTTTTTTGATTTTTTTGGGTTGGACTCCACAAATTTTCTCGGTTGGAAAACTTTTCAGACATTTCTTGATTTAACCCTGTTTGACTAACATCTTGATCGTTAGTTATGTTACTTTGATGGATATAACTTTTATCGTCCGTACCAGTATTTTTTGTATTATCAATTGACTTGGGTATTTTATATCTCAGAGAATTGTCTGATCCAATTGTTTTAACCTTCGGTTGTTTAGAAGGTATTTCAATTCCTTGTGAAGATTGTTCTAAGTAAGATTTAGCTAAAGGATCTGCTGGTTCAAATGCCTGTGGACTTTGCCTCGTATCGTTTGAATCCCAAAAATATTCACGTACATGAATATTTGGAGATATTTCTTGAGTGGTATGCGGTTTCGCAACTAATTTATTATTCGTATAACTCGCTGGCTCAAATCTGTCAGAGTGGCCATCAGTTTGAGTTTGTATCATGTTACTGGATGATTTTTTTAAAGACACAGCCTTAGACGTACGTTTTCTTATCCTTTCTAAAAGATTTCTTTCTTCAGCTGGTAATGTGTCTGTAGCCAGTGTAGAAGATGTTACTTTGTTGGTTGGTCTGGTTGTTCGGTTTGAGTTTTCTTCTTGCGAGTTTTTATCATATGGTTTATCAATAGTTTTATTCACTTTACTTGTTTCTGCTGCGGGAATCGTATACATGCTCGTAACACTCGGTGTCATAGATATTTCAAATGAACTCAATGTTTTCAAATTATCAATTAATCTATCAATCCAGTATTGGCTGTTGAAAGGTGTGTCATGTTTCGATGGAATTTGTTGCAGCCATTGGAATATAGTATTCCTCAATTCGTCATGCATATTAAAGAAAGACAATTTATAATCTTTATTTAAATCATATAGTTGTTTGGCTAAACCTAATATCAAATCATCTTTTTCAGTTTTCTTAACATTAATATCCTGCGATATTTCGTTAAACCATTTATTTATTTCAGTTTTAAGTTCCAATTCTAATTTCGATTGAGATGGTTTGGGTACATTTTCTAATATATTGTATATGTTTGAATGCAGTTGTTTAGCATCCAGAGGTGAAGCAGGATACCGCTTCAAATAAAAATCGCAAAACTTATTAATAGCATGTTTCAATTTTTGTTTGTAGACATTTTTTAGATCTTCTTCCGCAGCATAAGAATTTAAATTAATAAAAGCATCTGCTAAATTATTTTTAAGAGTTTCAAATGAAGTTTGATTGTCAACTTGTGAGTTTTCATTATTCGGGGTCACGGGTATATTTTTAGATAATGTATCCAATTTATTTATTAAATTTTGTTTGTATATCATATTATTAATTTCTTCATGTATGTGTGCCTTGTTATCTTTTATTTGATCAAATAATTTTTTTTCGTAATAAGGTAAATCTAGCCTACGTTCTGTGATTATAGGAATATTGTCTAATATTAATTTAATATTATCAGTTAAAATATTTTCAATAAAATCATTATTGTCAAATATAGTATACTTTTGATTTAATTCACATATTTTTTCAAAAATTTTATTAGTAAGATATTTCGTATAGTATTTTTTAATTTCAGCAGCATCATTTTCAGGAATGGGTAAATTTTCACACCAGTCCTTGATTATACTGTATAATAAACTATGAATAGCATTTTCATCATTTGTTTTATTCGTTTCGATTTGTTTATTTGCCTGCAAATCTTTTTGTAACAAATCTTTTATGATGGTTATAACATCTAACATTTGGTTTTTAAAAAACTTATTTGCTTGTTCTTTAGTAGCTTCCGGTATTTTTTGTAAGAGTTTTAATATATGATATTGCAGATATTGTTGAATAGTTCTGTTGTTTTTAACCGACAAGTAGCACAGAATAACATTTATGAATTCTTGGACAAATTTATCAATATTACAAGAAAAACTTTGTGTTTCTACATTAGAATTATTTTGATAGTCGGTGGAAACATCTATCACGTTATCTTTATAAGAACTACCATTCTCTTCATTGATTGTATTGTTTGTCCTTCCTGTTTTTTTATTTAATATTATATCGCTTGTCAATTTTGGTACTACACTTTTATTAATTGTTTCGTGTAATTTACTTACTTCAGATACTATATCAACAAATTTATCTTGTTCTACTAAATCATTGAGTGTTTTATAAATAAAATATTTCAAATATTCTAACTCTTCTGAATCTGATGGTATTTTGGAAGAAGCTCGTATGTAATTCTGCCGCGAAGTTATTTCACTTGCTATAGAAGAAATAATTTTTTGTTTATCATCTTCATTTAATTTAATTTGATATCTATCAAACCAGTCTTTAATTTTTGACTTTAATTGGTATAAATCATCTATATGTATTGAACCTTTTACTGTATCATCATTATCAACAATAAAAGATGTCATATTACTAATATCTGGAATATTTGCAACACGTGATTGATTTGGTGTTGATGTAATAATATTATTATTTTTAGTATTAGTTACCGTATGAGGTGGGCTGGATGCGTTAGTACTAAAACTAGTTCCATCATTTCTTGGATTATAATCATCATAATTTTGTAAATCCTTTGTTAGTTTTGTTTTAAAAATGTTTGCATTATTATTTTCAAACGTTTTCCCGTCTAAATCTTTTACGTGTGGCACATCAGGATTTTCCTTTATTTCATAGGCATGAGATTTGATAATTTTACCATTTCTATTCCAATATTTTCTTTCATTTTTAAATTTACTGGTTGGAGTAGATATTTCATTATTAATTTGGTTTTCTTGCCTTGACTTACTTCCATCTGATGTTATGTTTATCTCTAACGTTGTCTTTCGTTTTTGAATATCAGATATGTTGAGTGAATCAGAGTGGTTTTTTACAATTTTGTCAATCTTATCAAAAATGTTTTCAACTAATTTGTTTATTTTAGTAGCGGATAAATTCAGGTTTGCACGTAATACAGTATCAATGTTTTCTAAAATATCTTTTTCATCAAATTTCATCACCTTTAATTTAATATCATCTAAAATATTTTGCATTTCCTCTTGTGTAATATTAGTGTCTCTAAGTAAGTTGAATATTTCATTTTCAATTATTCGATTTACTTCAGAAAATTGCTGCCTTTTTTTCAATAAATCCTTAATATGAGAGAGTATTTTGTACTCAATTTCTTTTCTTTCTTTGTCGTTGACATAAATATTAAAACTTGTAGCTAAAAAATCAAACCAATTTTCCATCTCTTTTTTGCACTCAAACACTGTTTTACTGTCAGTATTTCCATCACACATGCTATTTATTTTAATAATTAAATCATATATAAGTTCTTTTACATCTGTATGTGAACTCAATTCCTTTTCAATATTTTTGAAATATATATTATAAATTTCATCATAAATTGGATGTTGCTTAGAAACACTTTCATGTGGTTTTCGAGGTAACGATTTAAGTTTTGAAATCAATTCCGTGGCTAAAGTGTCTTGTACACTTTTTGGTAAAGAAACATTGTTAAGTGTTAATATATTTTCTAGCCATGACAGTATTTCTTGATTAGCTGTTTCTTGATCATCTCCTATGTCTTTTGATCTAAATATTTTACTTAAATGATTTGACAATGTGTCCAAATATTTCATATTGTCATGAATGTGAGAGCCCAATTCAGGTATATCTCTAAACCAACTTAGTACTTTATTTAAAAATCTATTTGATTCATATTCAGGTCCGATATCTCTTCTACTGTTTTCATCTTTGTCATCTTTACTTTGATCAAGTTCTATCAAATTACTCAGAAACTTGTCCGCAATTTTATTTAATGTTTCATACTTGCCGTCATAATTTAAGGGAAGCTTACTAAGAAAATCAATTATGCAAGACTTCAGTTTATAGTAGTCTTTATCAGAGCCTGATGCGATATCTCTTAAAAAATCATTTACAGCTTGATCAGCATCATTTACATCTATACTGCTTAAAGGTAGATCGCTTACTAACTTCATATTTTTTTCTTGACCTCTAATATTTTCATTTATTAAATTATTAAGTAAATTTTCGGCAAGCTGATGCAAATTATCCTTTATATTAGGTTGAATAAGTGACAATGCTTTCAAATATTTCACTATTTCATTTTTTGCTTTAGGTACACCATTTTGTTGAGTCAAAATAAAGCTAAGTGCATCTGATAATTTATTTATTAATTTGGTTTGTTTTATTTCATCACTAGACGTATTATTTGACGTTGTATGAGAATCTGTCCATTTCTTAATTTTTTCGTGCAGTTCTTTTGCCTTTATTACCAATTGTTTGTCTTTAATATCAGCATTTTTTTTATTTTTTTTACAACTACATCGCAATGGATTATTTTGTACTCTAGATGATTGCCTATTAATTTCAGTATCCTGAAATATTAATATATAAATCAGTTTATAATATAATCTTTTAAAATTTGTAAGGCTTAATAATTATAATAGAAGTAAGTAGGTTTAATTACAAAATTTTATGTAATACTAGTGGCACCGACAGACGTTGTCCTGTACAAAATATATATATTTTTGTGAATCTAAACCATCCTCGAATCCCCTTGAACTCACACAAAAAATTTCCAACCGTCTAGGAGGAGTTCAGTGACATACACACGAACACAAGAAATATATATATAAAGATTGCTAATGGCTAAACATTCTATTACATGAGTTATTGTTGTTTACTTGAGCTACTGGTTAATTCGTCCTTAAACCAAGCTGGGAAATATATGGAATATTGTATATCCAGATTATGATACTACAAAGCTTACTTATTTACTATAATAATAATATATTGCTTACTCTACTTACACTTTCTGGTGGAGGGATACATATTGTGGGGATTGTCTGAACCGGTGATGAGTCTGTAATTAAAATACAATATAACAACAATACCTGTAATATAAGTAAATAATAATATATTTTCATAGGTACGTACAACATTTACAAATAATTTGGTACAAATTTTAAACCAAATATTCCATTTTTATATCTTAAAGTTACACGTCTTATCATAGGTCTTAAAGAAACTAAAAGTTATTTTAATTTCCCATAGACTTAAATACCTACATAAAAACAAATTTTGTGTTAGATATAAAATAGTAAATTTATAAAATGTTTTTCACTCACATGTGTTTTTGTTTATGAGAATCTGATAGATTCCTTAAATACTGAAAGTCAAACTTACCTTTAGTTTTCTTACATGGACATGAGGAAGCCTGCAAAAATATTATTAATACTGCGTCTGATTATCTATGTATTATTTTACGTTTTTGGGATATTATATATCTAAAGTTTATTGGATAGTCTATGCAAGCAAGTAACACTTAGTTCATTAAATACAAAAAAAAGCAAGATTTTGCAAAACTTAGTTACTTAGTAGTAGTATATCAAACACGTACCTTTTGGTTTAATTTATCGTGATATTGTTTCTTGTGATGACTATAGCGAGTTTTAATATATGGACAAACCTAAAAATCGTTCATTATTTGTTAGGCATAAAGTGAAAAATAAATAAAACTAGGTGCCATACTTTTTCCACAGTGACAAAAGATTTAATCCAAATAAAATTTATTAAAAAAATCGATACTAAAAATTTAAAAATAAATTTTTGTTGTAAAATCAAAAAACCGAAGTAACAATTAGAAAATAATTTTTAATAAAGGAATTAAATGGATTAAAAAAAATGTATTAGTTAGTCTAAAAAAAGCGGGGTGCTTTGTACTAAGTTTTTATACTAACTTCACTTTTAGAAATAGATACTGATGAAATATAACAATAAATATGAATGAAATATTTATAACAATAAATATGGATGAAATATTTATAACAATAAATATTTAACTTTTATTTCAAAAAATATTTTCTGACTTCTAGTGCGTTTTTTAGTTTATTAAGCCATAATTTAAATTGTACCTGTGGCTTTGGGTACATTATATTCTTCAATTTGCAGCAAGCCTTCTTCACCCCAGTTAAATATCTTACATCTGGGGAATGTAGCTGAGAGTCGTTGTCCATATAGTCATAAATTCCATTTATATAATCATTCTCCCTGCAATAGATTTTTGAAGATCAAAATTGTTAGCTCAAGTAATAATTGCCGGCCGAAAAGCATTTTATGCAGCGCGTCTGTAGGCTGTACTAATTCTGCTCCTTGCCGAAGATGTTTCATCGAAGGCTTTCCTTATACAGTGACGTAATGATTTGGTAAATAAATGACAATCTGAGTAATTAACAATATTAATATATAGCATCGAGACCAACCTTTTTGAGTCTCTAAACACATGTACCGGTGAGAGGGGTGTGCTTGCTACGCTCCCGGCTGCATGGGTACCATCACCTTACTTGTTTCTCCCGTGAAACAGCTTTGCTGTGTTTCGGAGAGAAGGGCAAGACAGGCAGTGTAAATTACTGGCACCGAGACTTAACCACTTGTCTCAGGATAGGCAACACATAAATGAGTTGCCTGCGCTAGTTCCAGGTAAACTAGTTTATGTTCATGGGCGACGTCGACCTCTTACCATCAAGTGGCACGTATGACAGTTTGCCTATTCAACTAACATAAAAACATGTACCTTCTTGATATTTTTAATCCTTATCCTTACTTCCTTACTAATATTATAAATGCGAAAGTAACTCTGTCTGTCTATCTGTCTGTCTGTCTGTCTGTCTGTCTGTCTCTTCTTCACGCCTAAACCACTGAACAGATTTGGATGAAATTTGACACAAAGATAGTATGGAACCCGAGAAAGGACATAGGATAGTTTTTATCCCGGATATCCCACCGAACCCACTTCAGAACCTCCGAACAGATTTGGGTGAAATTTGATATGAAGATACTTTGGCACTCAAGGTAGGACTTAAAAAGTTGTTATCCTGAAAATCCTACGGGAACGGGAACTATGCGGGTAAACCCCCAGGACTTTCTATCTTCTAAGCCACGGTACAGATTTCGGTGAAATTTGATAAAAAGATACTATGGAACTTAACGTAGGGTATAAAATAGTTGTTATCCTGAAAATCCCACGGGAACGATAAACTATGCGGGTAAAACCCCGGGACTGACTATCTTCTAAACCACGGAACAAATTTGAGTGAAATTTGATATGTTGATACTTTGATACTTAACGTAGGACTTTATATAATAGTGCCATCTATTAATGAATTGGTGAAATAAAATAATTCTTATCCTGAAAATCCCACGAGAACGGGGACTATGTATGCGGGTAAAACCTCAGGACTGTCTATCTTCTAAACCACGCAACAGATTTGGGTGAAATCTGATATGAAGATACTTTGGAACTTAACGTAGGAGTTAAAATAGTTCTTAGTATGAAAATCTCACGGGAGCGGGAACTATTCGGGTAAAACCCCGGGACTGACTATCTTCTATACCACGGAACAGATTTGGGTGAGATTTGATATGAAGATACTTTGGAAATTAACGTAGGACTTAAAATAGTTGTTATCCTGAAAATCCTACGGGGATGGAAACTATGCGGGTAAAACCCCGGGACTGACTATCTTCTAAACCATGGAACAGATTTGGGTGAAATTTGATATGAAGATGCTTTGAAATCTAACGTAGGATATTAAATAGTTGTTATCCTGAAAATATCACGGGAACGGGAAATATGCGGGTAAAACCCCAAGACTGTCTATCTTCTAAGCCACGGAACGGATTTGGGTGAAATTTGATATGAAGATGCTTTAAAACCTGACGTAGGACATTAAATAGTTGTTATCCTGAAAATCCCAAGGGAACGGGAACTATGCGGGCAACACCTCGGGACTATCTATCTTCTAAACCACTGAACAGATTTGGGTGAAATTTGATTTGAAGATACTTTGGGACTTAACGTAGGACTTAAAATAGTTGTTATTCTGAAAATCCCACGGGAACGGCAGTTGTGAAGCTAAAACGCCAGGATTATGTATTTGTTAAACCGCTGAACAGATTTGGATGAAATTTGGCACAAAGATAGTATGGAACCCGAGAAAGGACATAGGATAGTTTTTATTCCGGATATCCCACGGAAACGGAATTTATGCGGGTAAAACCCCGGGAGTGTCTATCTTCTGAACCACGGAACAGATTTGGGTGAAATTTGATATGAAAATACTTTGAAACTTAACGTAGGGTATAAAATAGTTGTTATCCTAAAAATTCCACGGGAACGGGAAATATGCGGGTAAAACCCTAAGACTATCTATCTTCTAAATCACGGAACGGATTTGGGTGAAATTTGATATGAAGACGCTTTAAAACCTGACGTAGGACATTAAATAGTTGTTATCCTGAAAATCCCACGGGAACGGGAACTATGCGGGTAAAACCCCAGGACTGTCTATCTTCTAAACCACTGAACAGATTTGGGTGAAATTTGATATGAAGATACTTTGGAACTTAACGTAGGACTTAAAATAGTTGTTATTCTGAAAATCCCACGAGAACGGGAGTTGTGCTACTAAAACTCCGGGACTATGTTTTTGTTAAACAACTGAACCGATTTGAGTGAAATTTGATACGGAGATAGTTTGAGACCCAAGATGATAAGATGTATAAGTGTAACAATAAGTTTTTTAGACGTGTCAATAGATGGCGTTCACACAAAATGTAGATCACGCTATCTATTACAAGATGCGAATCCTTATGAGGATCGCACTTTTGTATAGCACGCGTTTTTAATGACATACTGTTTCCGTATTTTAGTAATTTATCCAAAATGTATTAATAGAATAATTCATCCTTACTAATATTATAAATGCGAAGGTAACTCTGTCTGTCTGTCTGTCTATCTGTCTCTTCTTCACGCCTAAGCCACTGAACAGATGAAATTTGGCACAAAGATAGTATGGAACCCGAAAATTGCAACCATATTATTTGAAAAATAAGATTAAAAAAAATACTTCTTACATGCGGACGAAGTCGCGGGTAAAAGCTATGAAATAATATACGGTACTTACATTAAAAAAATCAATTTTGTCTGTCTGTTTGTTCCGGTTAATCTATAAAACAGCTAAGCCGATTTTGACGAGACTTTCACTGGCAGATAGCTGATGTTATAAGGCGTAACTTTGGCCATAAAAATAATCATCATCAATCCGAACGGCTGTAAATCTAAGTAAACGCGGGCGAAGCTGCGGGCAACAGCTAGTTACTTATAAGTCTTACCCATTCTCTTTAGTGGAAACAGGAGAATCCAATCTTCCTGCTACTTTCCCCAATCGTCGAGAATCATTTGAATTGCCTTCAATCCAATTCTTTACCCTGTAAGTTTGCTGACTCGTGGTTAAGCGCAACGATCTCTTGCCTGACGGACACTTCTTTTTTGCTGTAAATTTATACATAATCATCATCACCAATATGACATAATGACAATAATATATATGATATAATGACAATAATTATAATGGCCATGAAGCCATCATGGCCATTATAATTATTGTCAAGTCACTTTGCGACGTCACTTTTAGCTAACTTCTGTTCGACGAAGTCAAATTGCTCGTGCAATGTACTGACTGTGCTTATGAGGGATTTAAAGCCCATAAAAACAAAGTCTCACTGTTGCTATGACCGTGCTTCATCTCCTGTATCAAGTCGGTGGATTTGGTCGGCGATCTCGACAGTGGATACTTGCGTAGAGTTTCGGCGAAGTATTTTGTATCGTTCGACACTGAAAAACATGAAAACGCACACTGAATGATGTTTTGTTTAGTAAACCATTTCTTATATCCTATTATTGTAATAAACGGTATAAACGCGAAAGTTTTTATGTATGGATGTTAGTTACTCGTTCAAACAAAATCTACTGAATGGATTTTAATGAAACTATAGAAATTATACACCTTATATTGTGCGAATTGTCCAAAATCAAATCCTGCGCAGACGAAGTTGCGGGCTCCAGCTAGTATGATGATAAATATGTAATGATAATTATAAAATATTCTTTACAATATTAATATTTAAGTATATTCTGTAGCACTCATTAATTATTTTGTGTTGCAGTCACATACATTAATATATAAGTACCTACCCATGCCATCATCTTAAAAACGAAAGATGCTGGTGTCAACTTAAATAGTCTAAAAATCGGGACCCAGAGTATAAAGATGATGATGTAACAAGAGAAGGAGAAGCCGAAGACGAGTATTAAATGACATATCAATTCTCACTTTCAGTCATGCACCTCCTCGGCTCCAACGACGGAAAATTCAATGGAATGTTTTTTCTGTGCAATTTCTGAGGCATATTGATGGTGATCTAAAAAAATATTTTATTAAAAGGTCAATTAGGTAGTTCACAACTGAAATTGACCGATTAAGTTAGTTTGACAATGGTTCCCCACCATGGTTCAGGCCTTGACGTGGCTGTGGAGCTCAGTACCCTAGGGTGAGCGCAGAACCTTGGGCGAAGCTAATTGAACCCAGGGGGGCTCTTTGTACCCTCTTATAAGAGGAGGGGACAAAGGTATGGGGCAAGGACGAGAACGTGAACGTCACCCCATTGCGACGACCTATGTGGCTCAGTGGTAAGCGCCTTGGCGCTCAAGCCGGAGGTTGGGGTTTCGAATCCCGCCAGGGAACAAAAATATTTTCTGTGTTCCTGGGTCATGGATGTGTATTAAATACCGGGTGTATTTCGAACCCTTGCGAAGATTAAACCCTAATAATATACTATTTATATACTATATAATGCATATAACCATTTATCTCAGAAAGGTTTTTTTTAAAGAAAATTTTAGGACTTGTGTATTTTGCAAATCCGCAATGTATGTATACACACTATGCACTCATGCTAACCGCGAGACGCGCGACTAGCGGGCGCACTGAAAACGCGCGCGGTGCGGGAGTTCATTCACCTCGTGCATGCGGCGAACGCTATCAGCTGATTCAGTCCGCGAGCCGGCGTGAACCATAAACTAATTACTCTTCAATAGTTTAGTCACAGGATATTTTTAAAGTTTTAAAGCCGCTCCGGTTTGTTCGACCCGGTGAGACGCAACGTGCTGTGCGACGTTGCCTTTTAGATTCGATGGACATTTTACAAAGGTTTACAAAGACTTTTTACGTTTTACTTCGACTATTCACGTATTTAAATTCTTTGAAACACTTTTTTTTTTATTGCTCTCAAACAATTTTCTTATAGTTTCGGATTAACCGTAAGCATGTGTAGTATATGTAGTTTAATTTAATGCCTCTCGCTTTTATCAACCTTGTATGCATAGTATAAAAGTATTAAATATAATTCCGTTGTTTGGTACCCGTAACACAAGTGCTTCGAGAACTTAGCACGGGACCAGATTGACGTGGTGTGAAAGCGTCCATAGATATTATTATTATTATTGTACTCTCCCTACGTTAGGAGGGGTTGTTCTGTGGTGCGGGACAACCCCTTTGTGGAGGAGAAGGGAAACGTCCCTTCTAAAAATGTCATTTATTTAGTTGTTTTGGCGTGTTTTAGCTTTTAACAACCTATGAAATTAAAATATGTTTGATTATTATATGAGTTAGTAGGCAATGCGTAAGACATGAGGGATTTTTTAGGAATAGTCCTGTATCAATTAATTTGATAATATTAAAAACTTAACAATAGAATAGACACTTACGTAAGAAACATCCGGAACAATATTATTTATTACATTATTCACTGAAGAGTAATTTGTACATGTTTGGACATTGGATCTTTTAAATTCAGAAAAACTTCTGGCTGAAAAAGTTTTAAATGCATTATTTGTAATAAATTTTTTTTTCTGATTCTTTTTATTACCGATTTTTTCCCGTTAATAATTTGATTTGCTGATAAAGTATCAAATTAATACACGTAACCTGTATGGATGCATCCATCCAACGCATTTGAAAGAAAAACGAGATGTTATATACAGATGTCATAACAGATATGATAACTCTAATACATAGAATTATAAGGCATCTATAGATGTCTAAAAATATTTGGGACAAACGTGATGAAAAGAAAAGATTTAGAAGTTATATTATTTTAATACTTAACAACAAATATTTTTATACTGTGATTAACAAGGAACTTAAAGAATTTCTAAAAGACAAAGAGGCAGCCGGAAGTCCTTTAATATTGGTATTCCGTAATATACAAGTTCTAGATAAAGTTTCTTTAGATCTCATAGCAATTTCATATTGAGGTTTACCACAATCAGTACGTTATAACAATTTTAAACAAAAACTGACCGCTATTCGAATATCTCTGTTTTCCTATCGCCTGGCACCGGTTCGGTAACACCGCAACCATCAGACCATTTTTACTGCCTTCAATTATAGCAGTGACACCCTGACTATCGCCTTCCATTTGAGGATACTGAAAATGTTATAAATTACTACTTACTGTACTTGTAAGAGTACTAACTACTCTAGCTAGCCATGATCACCTGACACCACCATACCTAATCATTTTTATATGGTCTCAGAGAATCGCTGGTTTATACTAAAAATTTAACAGGAGGTGCCATGTTGCTTTGCAGCTGAATTGGGCCGGCAAGACCGGGGCGGTACCTCTCGCTCACATAATACAGTCGTAAAATGACAGCTATGCTGTCGCGTTTCGTTAGGTTTGAGAGTTTCCGGTGGCCCATTGGGGAGGGGATAGGGAAAAGGAGGGCAACGCATCTGCATAATCTGGTTTTGCGGGTGTGTATGGGCGTCGATAGTCGCCAAAACGCTTCGACCGCTCGTTTCCCCTCCTATGCTATAAATAACTAAAAAGTAATAAAATAAACGCGTTTCTTTATTTCTGTGTCTCCAACTAATAATCTTCCTGTACTTCTCCTATTTTACAATTAGTGCGTTTACCACTTCATTATTGTTACTTTTGGAGTCGGTGTCAGCTAAGTTAAATAGGTACAGCAACAAATACGTCACCGTCGTCAGTCACGGGTGTCCTATCCTACCTACCTACCTTGGCTGTCACCGACTCCAAAAGTAACAATAATGACGTGGTAAATGCAAAAATTGTACATTAGTTGTAGACACAAAAATTAAAGAAACGCGATTATTTTATTTCTTTTTAGTTATTTTATTTTTTGAAGTCGGTTATGATTTTTTATTAATTAATTTTTAGTGATTCATTAAAGAAAGACAGACAGAGATCTATAGACATTTTGGCATATTGAACCGTATGAAGTAAGCGCAACAAAAGCTGTAAATCGTCGAGGAGTTCCCTCTACTGTCTATGGTCTCCATCATCAGACCTGTAATAGCACGTATCACCCATATAATAATAATAATGATAATTATAAATCTTTATTTTATCTTTATCTTTATTTTTTATATTATTTTTTTAATTTTATTTTTGGGTGCAAAGTTCTCATAACTATAAATTAATTAAGTCCAATCACAAGGTAGCTACTGTAAACTATTTAGGAGTTCCCTTAACTGTCCTTCGTCTTCATCATCAGACCCCCAATCGCAGTAAATTTCTCATCAATACTAATTAATCAAGCCCAAACACAAGGTTACTAAGTAAATCGTCGAGGAGTTCCCTCGACTGTCTTTCAGCTCCAGCATCAGATCGACTCTAAACCTTCATTAAATTGTGGTACTTTAAAATGCTTACTAAAAAATATAAAAAACGCACTAGTCGCTCCCACAATTTTCGAAAGTTCCCCTCGATTTCTCTAGGATGCCATCATCAGACCCTGGTTTCCTTATCATGGGACCATTTGGCACGTATAAACTTTCAAAAAAAAAAAAGAATTTTGAAATCGGCCCACAATTGACGGAGAAATCGGTGTACATACATTAAAAAATAATACCGATCGAATTGAGAACCTCCTCCGGTTCTCAATTCGATCGGTATTATTTTTTTGGTTGAAGTCGGTTAAAAATAAATAAATAAAGAAGTATCGGTTACTAGGCAAATAAAATTATCCGAATTGTGGGTAATGATGAGTAATTATAAAAGATATGGAAAGTATTTACTCATACATCTGAATAAAAAAAGGTTTGATTGAGGAAATTGCAAAAAAGACAAACATATAATCGAGAACAAAAATATTTGCGTGTGTTATCCATATTATTTAGTACCTGCCACGGTTTCGTCCGCTCCAAAATTGTAAATAAATCTTCCGCAATACTGAACAATAGAGAATGTTGGATAACAGATGGCCATTGGGCCAAATGCCACCTACTCACTATAAATAATAACATTTACTTACTGTTTTTATTAATATTTTTTATACTAATAACAATATAGTGTATATACTAGGTTCGTCACCGAGTAACGTTTTTAAACAATCGCATGTACTCGAACAAGTCAGGTCTGAAACAACGTCTCCAATCATCCCTGAAAATATCAATTAAAGCTTATTTTGAGTATTGCACAAACATGTGTAGAGATAGTTAATAGAATCAGGCGTTACTTTGCGGAAATCCATTATATAAGATATTAAATTATATTATATAAATTAGCAATTATCCCGCGAAACACGCAGTCTTTACAGCAATTGTGTGAGTGCACGCATATGCATGCATATAGCACCGCCCTCCTTTCCCACACTGCATTTGTGTACACTCGCATGCACCACCACCCCCACATGCACCACAACCACAGTAAAAGACCACCACCAAACAATCTACGCACGTTTCGCCCCGGCACCGATTTACGATTACTAATCGTAGAGTCTACTACATCCTGAGGATGCCTCGGTGTCGGGGCGAAACGTGCGTAGATTGTTTGGTGGTGGTCTTTTACTGTGGTTGTGGTGCATGTGGGGGTGGTGGTGCATGCGAGTGTACGCATATGCAGTGTGGGAAAGGAGGGCGGTGCTATATGCATGCATATGCGTGCACTCACACTTTTGCTGTAAAGACTGCGTGTTTCGCGGGATAATTGCTAATTTATATAATATAATTTAATATCTTATGTGTAGAGATAGTTACAAGTTAGCATGTTAAATTAGACTTTTAGCTCTATCGAAATAGAGTAGGTTTACCAATAATGCCTACGGTGTGTACAGGTTTTATAGGAATATTTTTAAACGTTGTGACTAAATTACTTTAGTTGCGAGTTTCATAGAGAACAAAGAGTTCAATTTATACTAAACGTTTCTTACATGATAACTTCAAAATTTTGAATAAAACACAGGTTTCAAAAACATTAATTTAGACCTCATGAAATATACATTTATGACAGCTAACGTAAATCTTCTGTCATGGGTGTCAGTAGAGAGTTGGTAAAGAGATCGTAAATCTTCTGTCATGGTGTCAGTAAAGAGTCCGGAAACCTCGTTTGTCATGTGTATATCATCAATTTCAAATACCTACCATATATCGTTCGGCTTTAAATCTTGTTTCTGGAAACACTCAGTGAGAGTTTCTAAGCTTATTTCTACTCAACTCTTCATAAATTGTAGGCACTATAATATATTTTGCTACTAACCCAACGTTCATTTGACAAATGATACCATCCTTTACAGAAGAGGGGATCATTCACCTGGTGGTAAAGAACCGACACCCACGGTGCAGTTTGCAGGTGCGTTGCCGGCGGCGGGCCCTTAGCGCTTACAATAATCCCTGACCTCTAAATGAACTGCCACTCGTCTTGCCGTCAGCCAGGTTTACATTTTCCAGGCTGTATTGGTATATATAGCATTTAATAATAACAGTTACTATAGACTGAAGCCCCTCATGAGCCCAACCGCATTCATTGGTATACCTAAGAGTTAAGTGCTTTCTATCAGAGGAAAGAAAGTGAGATGGGGCCTATTAATAGTAGTTCCATCCTGAGGTATGATGGGGGTATCATTAGTGTTTAAATAATACGAGCTAATGACTGAACGGCGCCCTTTTTAACCGACTTCAAAAAAAAAGGAGGTTCTCAATTCGTCTGTATGTTTTTTTTTTTCATTGTTACGAAGTTTGAGTTACACTGACTCGCTTAGAAACTGAATGAAATGAAAATAATATGACGAAGCAAACCGTGGCGTACATTATAATTTCTAGACAGAACAGATAATATTTTATAACAAACAAAACATAAAAATCTAAACAAAACAATGCTACCAACATTCCAGTGGAAAGTATTATTCGTTCTAAGCATTCTATATTTTTTCAATGCCTTTGCAGTTTAGAAATCGGTATTTTTTTGCAATCCGACCGCACGCCGTTCCTGAACTAAATGTCAAAATGAATGAAAGATAGTTTGGCGCGTTCTGTACCCGCTTGGGCAATATGGCTGGCCAATGTTCCACTCACCGAGCATAGTAAGTAATAGACCTATAATCAGATTATAGTGTATACTTTTATTTTATTTTTACTATGAAATAAAACAATTCTATGAAGCCTTAATTGTAACATAAGCCAAGTAGGTAGGTATTATTTGAGGTACGTAACTTGACAAGGCGTAGTTGGGGTAAGTTTGCGCCTCGATTGCATTTGAGAATACGATGCGCGAACTTCCCCCACCATGCCAAAACCTTGCAAAGTGCCTCGAATAATTATAGTAGATAAATATTATGTATGTATTAAGTAGGTAGATACTTGTGAGTAGTATCTATGTACCTTTTAGACTTGCCTGGCACCGACTATAAATATATAGTAGAAGAGTGGGTAGAGCTCATAATAATTATTATACCTACGTATTAATTTATTTTTCGATTTTGAGTATCCATCTGTGTTTTGAAGTCGGCTTAATTTTTTTCAAAAAATAATTTATTTCACCTTTTTGTGCAAACAAACTTAAATTTTAATCAAAGTTTTTTTTTTAATTTTTTATTTCTCAATTTTTTGCGAACTGAATATTTTGGCATACTGAACCTTATGAAGTAAGTCCAAGAAAAGATACTTGCTGTAAATCGTTGAGGAATTCCCTTGACTGTCTATGGTCTCTTTGTGAGTTTCCGGTGGCCCATTTGGGGGGATAGGGAAAAGGAGGGGAACGCATCTACATAACTTTTGGTTGTGCGGATGTCTATGGACGTCGGTAGTCACCATAAGTATCCGATTGCTCGTTTGCCTCCCGATGACATAAAAAAAATATAGTCCAAACACAAGGTAGCTACTGTAAGCCGCTGAAAAGTCCCCTTAACTGTCCTTCGTCTTCATCAGACCCCTAGTGACAGTCACAACACATCTATATTTTCATCAATACTCTAATCAAGCCCAAACACAAGGTAACTGCTTTACATCGTTGAGGAATCCCCTCGACTGTCTTTCGGCTCCATCATAAGATCGACTCCAGACTTTCATTGTAGTGCTTTAAATACACTGTACTAAAATACATAATGAAAAAATTAACAAACACACTAGTCGCCCCTACGATTTGCGAAAGTTCTCCTCGATTTCTCTGGGATGCCATCATCAGATCCTGGTTTTCTTATCATAGGACCACCCTTGGAATATCTCCTTTCTAACAAAAAAGGAATCATCAAAACCGGTTCACAATTGGCGATAAATATCGATGAACATACACAAAAAAAAACACACAGACAAATATAGTAGTATTCCTTTTTGGAAGTCGGTAAAAATACAAAACGTACCTACATAAATGTCATAAGGTTTTTTTGGTTCTAATGTCCTAACGCATTTTACAAGTGAATTCTATTTATTACGGTACTATAATAATGTTTGTATTCAAATGGTGTTAATAACGGGAAAAATCTCTATTAACAACCTTTGAATACAAACGTCAGCCTTAATGTATTAATAGTGAAAGAATTTTCACAAGAACCACGCTAAGTGATCTCTGACATAAGTATTTATTATCAAAGAGTTATATAATATGTAACATTAGCAAGATTGTATGGAATAAATAAAAATCTATTAGAACTCATAAACGGGTTTTTTGTGTAATTTACTAAAAAGTTTAAATAAATTTATATTCATCATCATCATTAGCCTCTATGCGTCCACGGTTGAACGTAGGCCTCTCTATACTTAAAATTACATACATTAAAATAGGAAAATTAAACTGAATGTTAGGTAAACAGGGTGTCCAAGGACTAATACGACAAACTTACGGGGCTGATAGCTTGAGTCATTATATACCTGTCAAAATATCCAAATTTGACCTTAGTAAAAGCCTCACCATTTTCGAGATATTTGGACTTTTAAAAAAATCCGTTAATTTACTACCTTGTGTCGTATTATTAACTAGTTTTTCAAAATAGCACTGCAAATGAATAAAATACACCAAATTATTTTTGATCGGTAGCATTACCCGATGTACATAGTACATGATATTTTTCACCATTTGAATAAGAAAGTTAGAAAAAAAAAATGAATTTGGATTTTTAACTACAGAAAATTATCTAGCTGAATTTTGATCTTCTTTGGTGGAAAAGAAAAGTTCTGAACTGTGATGCCAAACTATTTTAAAAAGTTACTCATTTAATGCAAATTTAAACCCAAGATATCAGCCCCGTAAGTTTGGCGTACTAGTCCTTGGACATCCTGTATTTGTCATTTACTTCTACCGGATATCTGTCTCTTATCCTTTTTTTTTTGTTTTAAGACAAATACGAAATATGAGTATATTATTATATAATATTTAATACCCAATAAAAAATAAGCTGCGAGACAGACCTTGTATTTTTGTACCTGTTACACAAGATCTTATCGATTCTAGAATAGGACTTAAGAATAATATCGTTGTTGAGCATTTATTTTTTTAAAAACATCCTAAGAATGGCTCTACCTTTTTTTTTTCTTTAACGCCGGGAAATTCTCTGAGGCATCCCGCGGGGGAGTGGGTCTCCCCACGCGGGTATGTGGGACTCGCTGCGCCCGACAGCTGGTAAATAGACGCAGCTCTACCCACTAAACCCGGCGAGTGTCACCAATGCCGACTTTGGTGAGGTGCGCCGGATCTGTTGAGCAAACAGGGCACCTCGACGGCTAGTCAGTACCACCAATGTCGCCTTTGGTGAGGTGCCCCGGATCTAGAAAACAAACAGGGCACCTCGACGGATAGTCAGTTCCGCAAAGGACAGACGCCACCTCCACAGAGGGGTTGTCCCGCACCACAGAACAACCCCTCCCAACGTCGGGACAGTACAATGGGGTGAGGTTCCCATCCTCACCCCCTGCCCCCTGCTCTTCTGTCCCCTCTTCTTAAAAGAGGGGTACAAAGAGCCCCCTCGGCCCAATTAGCTTCGCCCAAGGTGCACCGCTCACCCTAGGTTACTGAGCCCCACCGCCACGACAAGGCCTGAACCATGGACGGGAAGAATGGCTCTACCTTGACGTGATTGTCGTAGAATGTTTATTTAAAAAAAACCGTTAACAATTTGCACGTCAACATACAGATAAACAGGTCAGGTCGCGCTGATTGAGACAATTGATAAAAATTGCTCATAGCGGGGGAACCGACAGTTTGTTTATATCAAGATAACATACAGAGCGCAACCTGTTTTAGAATGACGGCAAGAATGAGCTAATTTTTTTTGATAAGCTAAAGAAGTGACCGCATCTCATGCTAGGCTATATATTAACAAAACAAAAATCAGACTAAGTCTTTGAATAATTACACTATAGAAACCAAGTCCGCGTGCCCATTTTGAAACATCTTTATTGGAGCCATCATGGCTCCAAACGGCCGCTCCGTAGTGTTAAATGTCAAAGCAAGACGAATGCGACTCGTGAAATTAATTATGAGGATTTTTGCAGTTAAATTGTATCACAATACATCTAAAAAACAAAATAAATGTAATAACTTCACTTTTCTAAGGAAATCTTTCAATATTTCTTATGAAGACTGTCTTTCTAAAGTGTAATTATTCTATGGACTACGTTAACTTAATATCGCGTGACAAAGTAAAACTTCGTTACATACTAGAAACGGTAATACATTTAAGAAAATGATACATTTTAATATAAATACATATATACAAATATTATGAACTGTACAATGTTTATCACACAAACACCTACGTTTAGTAAGATTCGAATCCGCGACCTCTGCGTGTATTCCAGTCAGCCAGCCTGACCAGTCGTCGAAGACTCCATGAAGGCCTTTAATCTCATGGCCTCGTTGGTCAATGTTCGAGACAGTTCAAGGTCAGATAAAAAGCAATGAAGCGTGTAAAAAACAATTAAATTACAATATAATAAAAACAACAGTACAAGGATGGAGGAGATCCTATCCTCGCGTCGTCCTGGTCACCAGCCCGTGTCCACGTAGAGTTGCTAACTCTCCTATTAAAATATTTATTGAAATTTTTATTACTATAAGTAGGTACATTAATATAAAATCTATTAGATTTTTGTCACTTTTAGTCCTTTTTTTTGCGAAAGCTATACATATCTTGCATGCAATAAAATATAATATTACGAAAATCCTGTTTTTAAGTCCTATAGTTTTCGCAACATTGTTCGTCCAAAAAACGACAATTGAAACTTGACATCGTTTATGGTTTATTCCTTTAACTAGCAGTGGAAGCCTTGGGAGGTGATATTTACTAAAGGCATTCCCGCCTTATAGGAGCCTCGCACCCTCTTATGAACTGTCATGAAATTTGACACCAATTTCATTTTCACATAGGCAAGGCATCGCAAAGATTTACCGCCCTATGCGGCCAAAATAGCTTCTGTTGACTGGACTTACGTATCTATATCCTTTGGAATTATTTATCAGTTATCAGAATATCGCTTGATCGGACGGAGTACCAAATGCTGACCTCCAAACTACAATATGAAGATGGCACCCCATGATGATGATGATCAGTTATCACGGTACCGAGTCTACTCTTTAACTTTGCCTCGAACCTAGGCCTCTGGCTTCGAGACCTCAAACTATAACACCAAGTGACTCCATTGAGTCAAGACAATGATGATGATGTTTAATGATGTAATCTAAATATATAAATAAATAAAGCATCACAACTAAATAGTTTCATTCAGAATAAAAACAAACGAATATAATGTAGACGTATAATATTACGATTACGAAGTGTAAAATATTTTATTGAAGGCAACGTCAAGTCACGGTCAAATTAATTATAATAAATTAGTGATGTGAAACGATTGAAGTTATAAATCACAACGATAATTTCTGTTTTTAAAATTACCAACAGAATTTCGAAATGCTAATTAAAACATATACATGTAACTCAATACATACTTTTTGATATTTTTCGTATGAAGCGGCTCTAAAGAATATTCTATTTGCAACTCTGAATAGTTAAGCTTTCGCAGATTTGAGCTCAAAAAATTTGAGAATCAATAAGTTGTATTTGAGCGCACATAGCATCAATAAGCTGAATTTGAGCGCACATAGCATCAATAAGCTGTATTTGTTGTATTTGAGGACACATAGCATCAATAAGTTGTATTTGAGCACACATAGCCAAGGCCGTCTTTCCCACTGGGCACTCTGGGCACGCGCCCAGGGCCCCACGATCCATGGGACCCCATTATTTCTATCGGAATATGATTGAGTGATATTACAAAAATGATTGCTGATTAGCATACCTAGTACTGCTCTTATTACTATGCTTATTCTACTTTATTACAAAAATCAGGCTCTCAGATCTTAAAATTGTTGTTTTCGTCGTCATCCTACTGCCCAGGGCCCCCAACGGGTTAAAGGGGGCATAGCACATAGCATCAATAAGTTGTATTTGAGCAGACATAGCATCAATAAGTTTTATTTGTTGTATTTGAGCACACATAGCATCAATAAGTAGGTACTTATAATAATGTTATATTTGTCCATTCCTATAATTTTCACAAAATACCAGTGACTTTCATAGATTACCAAATACCGAATTGAATTAATAAAATTAGCCATTTTAAGAGTATCCAGTGATGCTTTAGTAACAATATCATTTGGTCCCGTCACATATTATAATCACCGAAACCATCTACGCTATTTTTTCTAAACAATAAAAGTATGAAAACCTAAAAGAAAAACAATATGGCATTATGATTTTTGTTTCCTAAGGTTTTCCAAGATGTCATAATAATTATGTTGTGGTACTGTCGCTTCATACCTAATCCATATTCACATTTCACACTTCAAAAACTATCTACAGATGTACAAGTACAATGTACAAGTTAGTATTAGGTAGTTCTACTTTTTATTTGCAATATTTATTTAATCGTTATTATTTCATATTAGCATATGTAGCTATAATATTCATATACAAATGTAGCTATTAGGTAGGTATATTAGAAACGCATAATATGCAAAAAATGCTCCCAACACACCATTATGTGATCAAAATTACACACTGTTGTACATTAAAATGCACCTTATTACGCATGTGGTTCGGGTCACGAAAGAACAAAATATGATCTTTTGTAACTATGCAACTATTCTCGAGACTCAACGGTTAGAGTTACTCAATGTTGCCAGGTAATATTTACACATAATAGTAGGGAAATTTAAAATAGATTCAGCAACAAATCACATAATTTGCGATCGTTTATTTTTGTAACATTGTGTATCTATATTAAAGCTGATAGGCAAAACATGGATGAGTCAGGTGAGGGTCTGTCCCTCGCCTGACTCATCCATTTGAGATTGGCAGAAAAAAGGGAGGTCTATGCCCAGCAGGGGGCCATAACGCGCTGATATGATGATGTGTATATGAGCCCTTCTTAAATGTATAATATATAGTATAATAATAATAAATTTATAAGCTGATTTATTTTCATTTCACTAAACTTACTTCCCCTGCTAATCAAGAGTCATATGACTTAACTTTTCTATCACTATCAGTTTCTGTTCGAATTATTTATAGCTTTAATTTCAATATCAGCTGTAACTTAAGACAAACGTACCTTTTTAAGCGCTTAGGGTGATTCTAAAAGGTACTGGCAACACCGACAGCAACTTCAAGTCAGTTTGTAGATAAAAGATATGCGTGTGCGACGTTTTTGATGCTAGCTTAGTTTTTTAATAAAATACGTTAAAAATTGAAGTGACCTTGACATACAAGTGTTTATAAAACATTAATTAACGGCGGGAGACAGTGGTAAAACGATAATAATGTATTAAGGTATACGAATTAAACAAAATGGAGGATATATACACAATTAAAGTGAAAACAAAGCCCGATACGAGGAATTTATATCCATCTGAGAGGAGATATTCTGCATCTACAGTATCAGGACTGGGCTGGGTCCATCTAGCATTAACTGCAACGTCGTCTCTACTCGCTAGTTTAGCCTTGGTTAATCCGAACGCTGACGAGATATACATCGAAAAAAATGACACGTACAACGAGAACTCCACAATCCCAAACACCGAAACTTATAACAACGGCTACATGCTCGTGTTAGCTCCAAGTTTACTAGCCATGTTCGCGCTTGCAGCTGGAATCGCCTCCATATTAGCATCAGTTAGATGGTATGTAGACAAAAACATTACGATACTTTTTGTTATGTCAGTATTATCGACGATAGTGGCTTCAACGGCTATAATTATGGTATTGGTTTGGCTGCTCAAGACAGAAAACAACATCAGTGAGTTTTACAAGGAAAAAATACCATTCAAAGATATACTCGTTCTTAAGCATTCCGATATCATAGAAAAAAATGCATCTCATTTTATCGTAATGAAAAACTCTACGGAAATTAAAGACGAAGATAACAAAATGTTCACAAAACGAGTTTTGTCCATAAATATATTAATTGCCGCGTTTTTAGAGCTTCTCTGGTCTATTTTAAGTGTTAAAATATCTTATAAAGGCATGAGAAACAATTACAAAGTAAACGAAGAGAGGCGGGGAAATTGTGTATCCGTTGTGACTACGATAAAAGGTAACGACCCCAGGAAAATGGCGCGAAAGTTTCCCAAAACCGATTTAATTGATACGTACCCCAGCAGGAAAATAAAAAGGATTTTTCTGGCTCACAACGACAATGGTTTCTATTTGAAAAACCAAAATAATAAAGCGAAACAGAACACGGAAACGAGCTCGGAGTTTTACAAAGAGAGGATGAATAACTTTTTAAACCGCTGCGCGTCCTTAGAGGCCGTTTCCAATTCGGAAATGAGAACTCCGAGCGTCCAATCCGAAGCGGTGTTAAATCCTATCCCAGAAACAGTCGTAGAAGTGAACTCACAAGAGAAGGAATCTCCGAAAAACAGTAGAATAACTCCAGTTAGCTGGGGTGATACGCCCGAGCATACAATCTACAACCAAAACACATTGAATTTTGATAAAATATTCAACTTTTGCAAGAAACCTCAAGACGGCGTAGATAAGGATGGTGAAATTACTAAGAATAATTAATTAAGCGTAACAGACTGAGGCTAGAAAGTGATTTATGTAATGTAAATAAGTACTTGTACAGATTAGAAATATTTTTTAATTAGTAGGTACCTACATAGATTTTTGTACTAATAGATTCGTTTGTAATGCTCATAATATACTGATACATTTGGCAAACAAAACATCGATAATGAGCCCAACTTGAGGTCATGAGGTCATTGTCTCTTGAGTGTGAGGAACCGGCTGCATAGATCCGGAATGTCAGCTTCCCGTGTTTGTTGTATCTATTTCTTTGAAGGTATAGAAATTTACACCTACTGAACATAAACACATACACTTTGGTCAATTATGGTCGTTGCTATTTTTTTTTCAATCTTTTCTATGTCGGCTGAAAACAAATCTTACAAATTTCAACATAAATTCAATAGAAATAAAACAATAGTAATTTGTTATTATCTGCCACAGTTTTCTGCTAACCAGTACTCGTATTACTGATGAAGTATCTATAACAATTCTTCGTGACTTCTTAAAATTGTTACCAAAATAAGTATTGAGGTAACGTTATTTTTTAGCTATTTAGCTTGCAAAAGTTGTCCTACTTGTAGTAGTCAAATCCCAAGCTTAAGGCACGTTTCGTCATTTATCTACTGACAACACCCAAACATGATTCCCAAATTGTATTTCAAATACATAGAAATGGTAGAGAAGTAGTAAGTCGATAAATGTTACCGCGACAGTGGTAGGAGAGAGACTGAGTAGTGAGTGTAGGACTGGTACAGTCAACAGTGTCTAATAGGAATATAGAGAGGAATGCTTAGTCAATAAGATACATGATAATGGGTGCAATAAGCCATACTAACAAAGGGGTGTAACAGTACAAAGTAGCAGCTATCTCACTTAACAATAGGTACTTTATTTATTTGGTTAATCAACAATTGAAGACATGTAGTACAATTCTATAAAATACATGCACTAGAGAACAAGTCATCACATCATTCGAGATAACAGATCGTAGATATTTTTGATATGCGGTTAGCAAATCGTAGGACATTCTAGATATAATATTTAAGAGTGTGATGTTTCCGATCGAAGAATTATTCCACATAATGTATCCACCCGACACCCGGCATTATTTAATAATACTTAACATTAACGAATATAAAGGCTACGACCGCCAAAATATATATGTTAATAAAATTTTAAATAAAAATAACACGGTACATCGGAGTAGGTATTTCGCGGAGCTCGATATTTGGACATCAACAACGAATGCCTTGTTCAGGATATTAAAAAAATATATATAAATCTCACGAAAATGCGGGAAAATCAGACATTCGCATTTCCGTACTAGAAGGTCCACAATATTAGGTACCTACTTGTAAAACACTTTTTTCTGTTGATGAAAAATGGATTGTTTTATTACAATTCTATTGCAATATATCAGCTATCCATTTATATTATCATCATCGGTTGATGATACATCCTTCTATAACAATCTAGGGATATGTAACGTAGGTAAATGTTATACAAGTTCTACTTTCAAACGTAGAATATAACATTTTATATATTTTTTATGCTTTCGTGGATTTCAATCATACATTATTTAGAACGTAGTATATTAATTAGGCAACAGAAGTGTATTAATAAATATTATTGCACTTTAATGTTTGGATAACAACGTTTGAATGATTTTTATTTAGAAATCAGCCATAACTGCACGGAAGTCGTTAGGTGTTGCAACGTCTTTACTCTTTCATATTGCAGGTAATAATGATATCTTATCGCCTACTCAATGCTTGCGACTTCATTAGTATTACTAAGAGTTTAAAAATGCAAATTGTGATAAAAAATGTCTCATCACACAGCCCAGCGAGTTAAATTTCCGTGCAAAAAAAACGATAATGAACTCCTAAAAATCATATGCCACATTGATTAATTTCGATACCTATCATTTGTGTAATAGAGCAGAAAGCATTCTTGTGTCAAACAAAGCCAGGTTTTCGCAAGTACATGTTAAATATCTCTCGCTAAGCAGAGCAAGTAATGATATTATCTGTTGGAATAATTTGGCACCGTTATATACAGGGAATAAAGATTATCTTTGTTTCGGTGTTCAACCAGATTATAATAAAGACTGTAAAAGAAAGCAGAAAACATAGCCTTTAATAATGTAAACAAAATTGTCGTCATAATCCGATCCGTCACAATTTTATACAGATTTTTTAATTATGAAAGGTTAAGTTTATTCAAAAGAGTACATAATATACAGACTGTACATTACTCATTAAAACTATTTATCTTGTTTAAAATAGATTCAGTCGTTTTAAAGATAAACTCGCATAAATAAACATTAACGTGCTACTGTGATATCTAACAGTGTTGCCAACTCTCAGAAATATCCCCCTAAAGCCCTATCAAAAACCTCTAAAATCCACACAATTTCTAGGAAATCCCTCTAAGCAGTGGCGTAAAATTTTAGCAAAAATACCCCAAATTTTCAATTTTTATCATGAGGGGAAAACCCCGAAGTTGTCAACCTGATTTCTAAACTGATATTTCTACAGTAGACCATATAAATCCAGTCCCAACGGATAAATTTACGTCACTATGACTCGACGTAGGTACATAATCAACATCCTTTGGGAATTACAAGATAGTTCTAATCCAAGTGTATATAGAAAATAAATATTTTGATATAATGAAACTAAACTATGTATTTCCTTAAATGGATCGATCCAAAGTGTGTTGTTTTACTATAATCGGGCAATAGGGTTAAAGCAAGGTTATCGTGTAGACACAAAATAGCTATGATAGGCAAAATAAATACTGACCAACATATAATCATTTGTTGTTGTTTCGCAAATTATAATATGTATGAGTAGCTGTTGTCCGGAGCTTCGCCCGCGTTAACTTTTACAGCCGTGTACAGATTGATGATGATTGTTTTATAGACTATGTCCTTTTTTTCGGAGGGATCTATGCTAATGCTTCGTCGGATTAGTGTGAGCCCATTTGGCTCACTATTGGTTTGTTAATATGGGGGGTTGCCCCCCGCTAACCGTGCAGTCTGCGACCACACGGCCTCCTGGCGTCGGGTTGGACAGCCTATGTCACTCAGCAATAACATTATATTGGAGAAAGATCTTTTTAATCAGTTTCGAAATTTCGAAGATCCAAATTCACAAACATGGCCTCTGAATGAAATTTTGTTTACAGATTAATATTCATGCAATAACATTTCATACCTTCATAAGTTCAATAAATTTTTAGAACTTAACAATTAATTAGTAATTTTCCTGGCAGTATACAAAATGTGAGTGCACGCATATGCATGTTAAAGTGACTCTTTTCTGACTGCAGAATATGCGTGCACACGTAGTTTACAGATGAATTATATTTAACATAATATTATGATATAGATGATACCTTTTACAAACCTTCAGTATAACGTTATATTATGGCTTTTGCAGATGGTTAGTACCGAATCGGGCTATGGCAAAATATATATTATAACTTCAATAGATAGAACGTTTGTTTGTAAAAAAAATATGGAGAACTACTTTAACATGGTTTTATATTCATGCAACATAGACATGGTGGGTTAGCCAAGATGCCATTCGTCAATCGTAAACGCTAGTAGAAAACTGACACGGCTATAGAAATGAAATTTTACATCGATCGATAAATCACGTGGACTTAAATGTCATTTCCATACATTTATTAGTTTTCTACAAGCGTTTACGATTGTAGAATGACATCTTGACTAACCCACCTGTTTTGTCATTATAATGAAACAATATTTACTGACTTCTTGTAAGAAGTTATATACTGTTTATTAAGATGTTTACATTCCCGACGTTTCGAATACTTTACAGCCATAGTCAAGGAGGACTTCTCAACATGAAATTCATGTCGGAAGAAATTAATAGTTCCTTGAAAGTCCAAAGCAGACTGCACTAGCCTATGTACATCCAATGCTAAATGGAACACATTAAAATATTGTTAAGGATATTTATTAATACAATTAAGTCGTATTTTTGTTTATACATTATATTGTAAATAGGTATCAGGTTGTCATATCTGACAAAAAAACTAAATATATAACTTGACAATATATTGTTTATCTATTTTGCATAAATGTAGTTTAAATAATACATAGTAGTAAAGGATGTAGGTACATTAGTACGTAATAAATATGTACCTACTCACGAAAATCTCAAACTAATTTTAAGTTGTTCATGACAATAATGTAAATACGACATTTTGTAATGCATTTAATATTTGTGTATATTTTTATTTTTTATAAGCTTTAATAAAATTATTGAAATTTTATGGCTTTAAAATCAATAACATCTGTTGGTACCATTTCTTGGTACAGACCACCTTCCATCTCAGCAGCTGCAGGCAAGCATGCAATGCATGGCAATTACAAGGCATGCACTGTGCCGCGCTCCCGTCTGCATTGGTACCACCATCTTGCATGTCTCCCGTCGAACAGCTTTGCTGTTTTGTGAGAGAAGGGCAAGGCAGGCAGTTTAATTACTGGCACCGAGACTTAGCATCTTATGTCTCAGAATAGGCAACATATAGGTAAATGAGTTGCCTGGGCTAGTTCCAGGTAAACTAGGTATGTTCATGGGCGACGTCGACCACTTACTTTGCCTATCCAACTAAAATAAAAAAGGACAATATTGACCACCATCCCCTTGGCTATATGGAACTTACCCTATTCTTTGAAGCTGTAATTAATTGAAACCTGACAAGACTACAAGTCCTTGTCGTCCAGTTGTGTGTTCGTCTGCACGGAAAACTGTAAGGGTATTATTGGGTTATAGTGAAGTTGTCGTACCAGTAACTACTAACTACCTACTGATATCACTATAGCTACTAATGATCATAGTTTACACAAGCAACAATCACAACTCACTTCATAAACTGTAAGTCTTAAGTGGAGAGCGCATCTAGTTCTTTATACTAAGGGATAAAACCTAGTACGATCACAGAATAATAGTTAAGATAATTATACATTTGAGAAGAATGGTTGAAAGAAGTCGATTAAACCGAAAAGTGTCTCACTCACAATTTTACAGTAGTCTATCTCCTATATTGGGACGATCACCAAAAAGTTATTATATTACAACCTAGACCTAGTACCTAGACTAGTACCCTAATCCTAGACGTCACCACCTAGACCACCTCGTCATCAATCCATTATCAATCACTCAAATACTAGCACATAATCAAGTATTAATAACATAGAGAACATACATTGTGCCGCGTTTGTCATTGAAAAGGAATTGCGAAAGACGTCGGCCATAGGAACAATAGCTGTACACAATTAGGTAACAATTACCCATGCGCAAATTAGGTGTTAGCATTGAGAATCAAGTTGAAAGCTCGACATCGATATAAACCCACACCGGGTTCGAATCCTGGCATTTACTTAAACTCATTAATCATCATCACTCCGTATAGACTGACTTCACAACACTTCATCATCATCAACTACTTCCTTCTACCGCTGGACATATCTTACAATAAACGCCGAGATGGCCGATAAGTACGGGACTTATCACACTTTTACCAGTGGGAGGGATACGCTGTGCCGCGCTCCCGGCTGCATGGGTACCACCATCTTGCTTGTTTCTCCCGTGAAACAGATTAGCATTGTTGTTTTTGACGTGACAACGTCTTATAGTTCGATGGAGCCGGCTGCACGCACGAAAAAACATGACTCATGCGGCGTTACCTCACTCTTAGGCGTTCCATTTTCTTGTGACGTTTTCACGTTCAACTATCGTCATTCGTCAGTAAACCGACTTTACAGACAACCTATTTTTTTCCTGTACATAACGTAATAGTTTACTTACACATTCTTGTAACGCACAGTCCTAGTAATCACCAGGGAGAAGATGAAGGTAAGTCCAGACTCCGGAGCCTTTGTTAAGTAGCACATTAATTTTACACGACTTGTACTAGTTAGCAGTATTCCAAAAGCGTATACGACTGCATCATCAATCAGTCTTTAATTTTATTTAATAAATTACATCGTATTACTAGTTCATTTATTGTTGCAGCTCTGTACCCAAAGGCTCTTTCTCTTGTTAGGGCCTAAATTTTGCGAGTGTTCCACTCTTGAAAAAGCCTTGCACACACACGCAACGACTGATAGGAAAAAGGGAAATTTCGTACCGATGTTGCCACAATTCACATACATTCCAAATCAAAAACATTTTTTTTTATTCAAAATAGTACTAATACAGTATATTTTTAAACGTCAATTGGAATCTACCACCGGTTCCAAGGTAAGCCCACTGAAAAGAACCGGAGAAACAAACTCAGTAGAACTAATCTTTTCAAATAATATAGGTATATTTATAACAATTTATCATCTTATCCTGAAATGCCCGGGAGGAACGCCTTATTCCCATGAAATCTATTTTTTATTTTTATGAAATCTTTTACTTTATAATATCCTTTTAACCACACAAACGCTCTTTAACAACGTTTTTGAATTCTATTATGGAGAGCTTTTGAACGTTTTCTGGGATCCTATTGTAAAAGCGTATACGTAATTGCTTACTTACTATATAAGTAATTGCTTACTTTTGAAAGTCTAATCACTGGTACATCTAACCTGTGTCTATTACGTGTATCCCTACTATGAATATCACTTTTCTTACAAAATTCACTTATGTATGTTGTGTAAGTATAATATGTTTTTCCGGACATAGAGTAAATTTTCTAAGATGTATTGATGAGAGGCGACAGTCAGAATTCCTATTTCTTTAAATTTTTCTCTCAAATTATATATATATATATATAGATAAATTACACGAATAGCCCGCTTCTGCAGCACAAAAATGTTGTTTATGTCGGCAGCATTTCCCCATAAAAGTATGCCATAAGACATAATGCTATGAAAGTAGCTAAAATATACCTACTACCTAGGTAACACTGAAAATTTTTAGAAAATGAAAAACGGCTTAATGTAGAAAGTTGCCAATACTTTTATTGTTTTTCGAAGTAATCTCCGTTTCTTTCTACACATCGTCGCATTCGATGGAACCACTGAGAAAAGCAGTGGGCCCCGTCCTTAGGAGTCTCTTCTATGGCATTTTTGTACGCTTTCACCGCATCTTCAGGGCTCGTAAAGCGAATACCTCGAATTTTATCTTTAGTTCTTGGGAATAAATGAAAGTCGCAAGGCGCCAGGTCAGGACTGTAAGGCGGATGACTCATTATCTCGACACCTGCCATAGTCAAATATTCAACAGTCCGTTTTGCGGAGTGCGCTGAAGCATTGTCGTGGTAAAGGAGGATCCTGCTTCGAGGGCGCTGCTGTCGAATTTTTTCCAAGACAACAGACAAACAGCGATTGACATACCAGTCTGCAGTAACTGTCCTTCCATCTTCTAGCACAACTGTCGCGAAATGACCTTTCTGACCAAAGAATGAGGCAATCATCTTTTTTCCTTGACTTCTTCCTTTCTTTACCTTAGTTGGCCGATCCTCGAAAGGTAACACCCACTGAGCTGATTGTCTTTTGGTTTCGGGTTCGTAGCAATATATCCAGCTTTCATCACCTGTGATGATGTCAAATACAGCATTTGAGTTACCGCCGTTGAACTTGTCTAACATTTGACGACACCAATCCATGCGGAGGCGTTTCTGGTCGTCGGTTAAAGTATGGGGAATCCATCTGGTACAAAGCTTCCTGACGCCTAAATGTTCGTGTAATATTTTTTGAACTTGACTCATACCAATGCCTAGGCTTGCCCGTATGTGCTGATAGGTCACTCTTATCTTCCTCTATCATGCGTCGCACAGCACTGATGTTATCTTCAGTAGTCGCTGTTAAAGGACGTCCGTCACGCGGATCATCACTGAGATTGCTACGTCCACGCTTAAACTCGTTAATCCAATTGTAAATAGTGGCACGAGATGGGGCTTCATTAAAAAATGCTAATCGCAGCCTATCATAGCTTTGTTGTTGAGTAAGCCCACAACGAAAGTCATAATAAATCATTGACCGAAAATTTTCTCGCGTTATGTTCATTTTTACGTGTAACAAGAGTTTTAGATTTGCCGCCAATTCACAAAAACAAATGACAAATGAATGCAATATACTACAGCTTGGCAAAAAAGAGTATGACGCGGTGACAGGTGGAACTAAATATTTTACTAAATGGAGACCTATGATGTTGACAATACTTGGCCGACAAATACTAGATTTCGAGTAAAGCTTAGTGTTTCACATTTATTTTTAACGATTTGATTTAATTATCTTGGTGATTTTCCATATTATGATGAGACCTAAGTGAAAGTGGCGCCCTCATTTTTTCCATACTCTTTTTTGCCAAGCTGTACATTATAGGTTACCAAAGAGTTCTAAAATTGAAATTCAAAAAGTTTTCATTTTCAATGTTTCTAACTGGCCAGTTCTAAACATTTTCAGTGTTACCCACGTATTCGCGCTGTATCGTTATCATTAAACTTTCTTATTTTTCTCTCTTCATATGCTGCTGAACTAAGTCTATTCGCCAATTTAGCTATGTGGGGTCCCCACTGCAGCTTAAAATCTAGAGTTATTCCTAGGAAAACTGGGGAGTCCACCAATTCCAAGTTTTCATTGTCTAAGAGTACATTGGATTGCAGTTGCTTGACAATAATAACAAATAGGCAAGTGCCCTGCAATATCAATTTCCCGCCTCTCAATGGATAAGGTACCTAATTACCTACCCATTGTATCTTGCAACCCAGTTTAAAATTCACACATTCGGTCCACGAGAAAAAGGTTAAGTATGACTTGATTAGATGTTCTACCGGCCGATGTGATTCTACCGGCTATTGCAATTACAAAGATAATATAGGTAACTAATCTGAACAAGTTTTTAAATTAATATCAGAATATGTTTCTCTATACGTAGATCTTATTTGAGCCCGATACTGGTGTGGAATGCTGCCCGGGCATTGTATCAATAACTAGCTGTTGCCCGTAGTTTCGCCCGCGTTAACTTACTCAACTTAAATACTGTTAGTCACAGCGGGATGTTATATGGCCTATAGCCTTCCTCGATAAATGGACAGTCTAACGCTGAAATATTTTTTCAAATCGGTCCAGTAGTTCCTGAGATTAGCGGGTTCAAACAAACCAACTCTGCAGCTTTATAATTTTAGTATAGATTTGCCTTTGGGAAAATCCTTCCGGACATAAGGATTCTTTTAATTTGTTTTTGACATTCCGAGGTCTTTTCATTGACATTGGTGTTATGACGGACGCTATGCATCTTCTACGTTACATGTTAAAGATGGTTAGGGAAAAAATTAAATAAACAAACACAACAATAAAAAAATATTTTTTATTTCCGATTTCACGATAAAAAAATACTTTATTAATAAAAACATCTTTTTCTTAGGACTTGTCCGCACAGTGATATTTCACTGCGCGATTTTTCTTAAAACTCTGTAACACATTGAATTTAATGGACGTAACCGCACTGGCGGAAAAAACGCACGAATATTTGGTACAAACTACAAATTGAAAGCGAAGTCGTGCGATTTATTCACGCGCGAATAAAAATCTCGTAGTGAAATATCACTGTGCAGAAACCCCCTTATTGATATTTTCATAATGCAATTCAACATTTACCATCATTAGCAAACATTGTAAAATCCTTACACTTCCGACGGTTGCTTATCTTACTTATTGCCAGACATTTCATCCTTTCAGATCACAAACCTTTGTAAGAAAATATAAACATTCTCTAAATATATAGCTTAGAAAAAATGAAGGACCCAAAGAACTTTGGCATCCACTGCTGTCAAACCATTTTTTTTTATTTTTTTTCCGAAGTTGCTTTACAACTTCATACAATGATTGATAAATGCAATGATCCTTTCGAGGCCTAAGTAATAACGATACTAAAATATTTTAAAACAATCTTACACTACATATTATTGTCGATTTAAAAATCGATAAAAAATAATTGTTGTGTAAAAGCCTTATACTAATAGCAACTTCATATTAAAACTAATATTGGTGGGCAAAATTTAAAAAAGCACCTTACGCTAACTTAATTCTAATTGCATTGTAAAAAATATGCACCCAAAAATAGTTGTATCTGAACACTTAGTATATCCCGAGACTTTGCTCGCATGGACATTAAAAATACATACAGGACACAAATTTTCTGTACTATATATATATGTTCCAATGATATGGAAAATGGAAATAAGTTATTGCAAATTGCAGTATTGTCACATTTCGGTACTCGAGTTCAAATCCAGTACTAACTCTTCCGTCTATGAGTAACTTTTCTTATGAGTAGAACTGATTTCGAGGGGACCCGTGCCCAACAAGACGCTTATGGATGCAAATGAGTGGTCCTTTTGTCTTATTAAAAAATTAAGGAGAGGGAAGTATAAAAATATTGCATACAGCAAGTATACAACATGCCTGTGGCTCAGATTTGCATGACAGACAGATTATTACTTTTATAGCATATTACGCAGTGTTAACATATCATTATACAGAATAATTGAAGAATTTAAATTGGATGAGAGATAATTTGGAACGTTACCTTATAATCCAAACTTACAAACGTTACCTTCTTATAATATTAGTTTAGACAGGTGTGTGGATAACTTCAAGCAATACATATGGGACAAACTTCAGGCCTTACTTATGTGAGGGGCTCGTCGGTGAAGTAGGGGTGCTCGAGGCAGTCGAGGGCGGTCAGTCTCTTGGCTGGGTCAAACACCAGCATTCCCTGGAAATAACATTCTTATTAAATAGCTGTTGCGCGCAGCTTCACCCGCGTTAACTTAGATTCACAGCTGTATCTGGTATTGATGATGACTATTTTTAAAACCATAGTTACTCCTTCTAACATCAGCTATCTGCCAGTGAAAGTCCTGTTAAAATTAGCCAATCCGTTTCAGAGATTAACCGGAACAAACAGACAATTTTTTTTATATAAGTACCGTAGGTATACACTTTCATAATATGCATTTAGTGAAAAGCTGTTATATTAAAATCACAAACGGACACTTCAATTTTATTTATTTGTATGACTAGCCGTTGCTGTAGCCAGGGCCTATATAAGGGCTTTTGAGCTGCAAATTAAATAGGTCCCTGCCCCTTTAAATAGGTCTACAGAAAAGTCCGCGATTGCACATATCTTCTTTTAAATTAGTTTGAGCATTTCATATAGATTATTTTTCCTTTTACCCATTAGAATTAAATTAGGAGATACAGTAAAATCAAAATAATGCCCAACGATATTTCCCGAAATTTGGTATTTGGTAGTGTGTCAATTTATGGTAGATTATTGTATGTACACAAATACGGTATTAATCCTTATCATCATTAAAAAAAAAAAAACAAAGCCCTCCGCCTCTCCTTTCCGTACGTACGCGATAAACACAAAAACTACTAGATGGATTTTCATGCTGTTTCCAACACGAGATACAGTAATTCCTGAGGCAGGTTATAGTATATTATTTACAAAGATTTTGTGTAAATTGATATCATGTGAAATTCAATTTCCTACCTTGATTAAGTCTATTGCATGTGGGTGTGTCCTGGGCAGGACGTCAGCGAGATCTTGAGGCAGGTATTCTGGGAAGCTATCGGCCACTATAGACACATTCTCAGGCCACTCGTGCCTTGAAGGCCGACCAATTAACCTGAAATGAGAAAATGCATACTTAGACATTAACAGAATTGTTATTTAAGTGAAAAGGGTAGACAGCCCTCATGCATAGCGTTTAAGTTGTCGAATCTTACCTTACATAGGCGTGATACATGGAAATCTGTAAATGTCACATGGAATGCAGAAAATTGAAATGCAATTAAAACAAAGAGTTCTTAGGAGCCATCTGTACATTACGTCACACGAATTTCAAGATTTTTCGGCCCCTCCCTTGCAATTTTTATATATAGATATTAGTAAATTAAAAAGACTGTTAGGAATATAATTACGTTTTCAGTATTTTTAATTTCTTTTTATTTATTACTTGAAATTGGTGTTTTAATAACTCAGATATATTCGATATTGAACAGTGACGTTACAAAAGCTTAGACCCCTCCCACCCGTTATCACATCACACTTCGTCGACCCCCCACCCTCTCCCTTAATATGTGACGTAATTTATGGATGGCCCCTTAAATGCATCACTATGTTAAATCTACCGAATCCTTTAAGTATCCCTCTGTCTTGTAGAAACTTAAACAGAAACCGCTTAAAAACTTACTCACCTAAAAATACAGTGCAGTTGTTCAGTATCACAGAAACCCTGCAGGAGTGGTGTCCGAGTGTGTAGCTGAGCCAACACACAACCACTAGACCATACATCCACTGCTGTATTGTAAGAAGCACCGAGTAATACCTCTGGAGGACGGTACCATAATGTCACCACCTGAATGGAAAGCGAAATATAACTATAATATAACTTTATGGATTTTAACACGATTTATTAAGATTTTTAAATCCTGACATTTTGGTATACTTTACAGTAAATATGGTCACGGGAGGCCTAATGTAAAAATCTTAATAAAGCGATAATATCCGGTTTGATTAGAAAGAAAAGAAAGAAAGAAAAATTCATTTGTGGAACTACTTATGCACATAAGACATACAATTAATAATATAACATATATACCTTGTAGTTACACAAAAAAGCCTCAACTCAGTGTTTGCTGGAATTACCATTCCAGCACTGGTCTTCCGTTGAGGCCATTCAGTGAAGCCACAAAACGATTACACAGCACAAAAAAAAAATTTGAAATCCGTCCGATTCCGTATCCGTTAAATTTGTTTCATTATAATGAGTGAAATTCCTGCTAGGCCAAAGCTGGACAAATGTATCCAACTGCCAAGAGAGCATGAAGCATTCTGAAGGAAATGAGTGTCATTCTTTATTGATTTTGTGACATTTGTAATGAATACATAAATGGCTACTAAGTCCTGATTTTCTTTTATTTATGATAATAAAAAGATCTCTGATGGTAAGTTTGACCAAATTGCTCATGAACATAATGGGGAATATGAGAAGCCTCAATGTCCATAAATACACTGCCTATATTGCCCTCTTTTCTAAAACAGCAGATTTTGCAAAAGATAAATTAGGATTTGTGGTGACAATGCATAATTGCACTCCAGTGATAAGAGTATATTTAAAGGATTTACAAAGAATGAAGAAAATACAATTATTGTATGTTATCTGATACCGACTCACCACACTCGTTAATTTCATCTCTGTATCATATGTCTTGGCTAATCCAAAGTCTGCAAGTTTGACCCTTCCCGTAGAGGTCACTAGCAGATTATGTGGTTTTAAGTCTCTGTGCACAATTCTGTGGGAATGCAGAAAATCTACGCCTGACAAGATATCGTAGGACATACTCTATAAAAAATAAAATATAATTATATTCTTTATTGTTCACAAAGAATATTTTTTATGTTACCATCAAAAGGCAAGCAATTACAATAAACATATCACATTAGCTGTTCTGAGCAGGAACATGCGCTAAAATAAATAGCTCCATCGCATTTAATAATTGTCATAGCATTTGGATGCAATAAGATTTTTCAAAAACCAACTGGTAATTCCGAAGACTAGTTTTTTTAATGTTAGTTGGATAGGCAAACGGGGAGACGATTTGTAATAGAATTTAATTTATACTAGCTGTTGCCTTAAACTAGGACCTGTGTAAACGTAGAAATGCAGCCGTACCCGAACAGGTGTTTCCTATTTTTATTGCCTATGACACTCACAAATAATGTTGCTTTCTAATGGTAAATGAACTATCAAAATCGGTTCAGTGGATCCAGAGATTACTCCCTACAACCTCACAAACTTTACCTCTTTACAATATTACTATACATTCATCATACTTTTGGTAGGATTCAAACACTCAATGGTACTGTTTACTATTATTAAAATCTATTTAAGATAAATAATAAACTGCAAAATATATTGGCAGAAAAGTTTTTTTTTTTTAAATACATACCCTTATTCTATTTTCAGATAAAGGTCCTGGAGCTCTCTTTAAATATGAGTCCAAATCTTGTTCAACATGTTCGAAAACAAGGAACAAAACCAACTGATGCTCTCTTTCCATTGACTGACCTCCATGGCATACATCAAGCAAACTGAAACAGGAAATTATGAATTAATTAAAGAAACATTTAATGTGGCGCCAGCTCTAAATATTCTCTCACAAGAAAACTTAGTCTTCATTATTGATTAAAATGGTATGCAAAAATTTAAAATCATTTGAGTATGATACCAATTTGTCTGCTTGGAATGGATGCTAGTAACAAAGAATAGACAGATTTTATTTATAAATTCTGTTCTGTAACTGCCAGTTGGAGTCTTTTTTTTAATTAGTAAATGAAGATACAGTAGAACCCGCTTTACAAAATCATGCTTAATACAATTTCTCTCCAAATATGCCATTTTACATCAGTCCCTGCAACTTGAGGCATATTTTCATTCATTTCTTAATGCTTGATATGATTTGTCATCCCGTTTAATACATGATCTTTGCTCACCACAGCATAGTGTACCAACAGTTTTGTGGGACAATTTGTAAACTTAGAATTGAAAGTTTATAAAATAAATAAAAAAAAAGCCAATCAACACCTGGTCCATTTTTATCTGTAGAATCCACCAGTATTTCACAATGTAATATATTATTAATTGTTATATACCTACTTTAAAAAAAAACAAATCTTGCTATAACATATTGCACATAAAATTCGTTCAATAAGCTCACCGTACAATGTTAGGATGTCTATATGCTTCTAGCTGACGTAACAGGGCTATCTCTCTTAATGTGGACAAAGGTATACCATCCTCAGTGAGAGCTACCTTCACTTTCTTCATAGCTACTATCTGACCTCCATTGTGTAAGTCTCTTGCTTTATACACTGTGCCATATGCACCTGAAAATCATCCAATTATTATTTATGGTAAGTAATTATAAACATGTTAATAAACAGATACCTAGTACATAATTTATATAATGAAAAGTGTGCACTTATAACTTTTTTTTTTCTTTTACACCGGGAAATGCTCTGAGGGATCCCGCAGGGGAGTGGGTCTCCAGGTGGGTATGTGGGACTCGCTGCACCCGAAAGGTGATAAAGTGGAAGTAGCTCTACCCATTAAAATCCAGCGAGTGCCACCAATGCTGCCTTTGGTGAGGTGCCCCGGAGCAAAGGGGTGAGGTTACCATCCTCGCTTCTTGTCCCTATGCTCTTTTGTCCCCTCTTCTTATAAGAGGGATACAAAGATCTGCTTCACCCAAGGTGCTGGGTTGACCTTAGGCTGCTGAGCCCTACCGCCATGACAAAGCTTGAACCATGGTGTGGTGCACTTATAATTTAGTAAGGTAACACACATGAGAAAAACACTAAAAAAAATATAAAATATTTGTTTGCAATGTATTTTCTTCATGAGGATAAATTATGTAAGAAGTGGCCATTGTATGATACTTCCCTTATATATAATTATCTAATAATATATATTATAGTTGATAAATGATAGGTATGTCTGCAGTCTGGCTAATAGATCCAGGTAATAACAGACAAAATAATCGAAGACCGAAACATTGTTAAAAATAATAATATCGTAAACATCACACAAACGCAAACTCAACTGTGAATGTTAACTTTTTAGTTTCTAATATGAATATGTTTTTACGTATTCATCATAAATTATGATAAGCAAATAGTAAATACAAATGTACTTCAATATAAATAAAAAAGTCTTCTGGACTTAGTAAGCCGGCACATCACATGGTATCCTAGGTTATACTTCAAAATTATTTTACTAATATACCTGTTCCAATAACATTTAACTCCTCGTATTTTCTTGCTGTTTGAAATAAAACACTAACATCGTTTACAGAGGCTCTAGCTGTTGGACTTTTTGAAGAGCTACTATCACTTGATGCCGACATTATGAAAACAACTTCGAGTTTACTTTTTTACAAACACATTTAATAAATAACTTAAACAGGAACTTTTACAGTAAATATACTCTTCGTTGCTTATTCAGCAATGAAATGAATACAATTAAATACTTAAAATGTATTTTAACAAACGATTTACGAATTAAAATAGATTTAAAATGCGAGATTAAAATTGTTGGGGCCCCAAACTTCAGAGAGCACCATAGATACAAATTACAATTTACAATTTACAAGCGCTTGAAGTTTGAAGTTTGAACACCTGTTGTACTACGCGGATAAATAATGTTGGACCTATAGTTTGCTGTTTGACTAGGAATATGAGGCCTCTTAAAATTAGTTGGCTAATAGTTGTTGTCACTATTTAATTTACGAAAAGCGTAGTCTGCCATCTAGTTTTATGTTTTGTAATAAGTAATTTAGTAATGTAGTATGTAAAGTTCTCAAGGGATGGCGCTACGACTGATTAAAAAAATATAAAAATACTTTTGGTACATACATATGTATGTACTATGTATGTCCTTATCTGTAATAAATTTTACCCATGATTTTAACCATCGTCCATCGAGCATATTTTACCTTTTGCCTACAAATTACAAAATCTTAATCTTTGTAGTTTGTATGCAGACTTGAGATGGCAGTTGCTTGGGTAATGAGTGCTACGAAACGAGAATTTGATTTTATCACACACCTTCATCATCATTATCACCATATTTTTTCGTCCACTGCTGGACATATTAAAACATAATAGGCATCTTTAAATGAAGGTCAAGACGGCCGATCAACCATCTGGCCACTGCACGAAGACCATCAAAATAAGAAAATATTCTTAGAATGTTGAAAGTTATTTGATTCTTTTTCTTAATTTTTTTTTTGTTTAACTAAATTAAAACAGTAAGTTGTATATTTGCATGTCTTTACATTTCGAATAGTGTAAACTGTAAGTAATAGTGTTTTACATATACTTACACTATTCGGCGCTAATGATAGCGCCTACTCTTTAAATATTATAAGATTCTTGTAATAAACATAAATATGACTTTGATGCAAGCGAGGACACAGGCTTACAGCTAGATAAGTAAAATAATAATATTAAACGAAAATATTAATATAATAAAAATGAAGTTTCATTGGGCTCGTCCGGGATTTGAACCCGGGACCTCTCGCACCCGAAGCGAGAATCATACCCCTAGACCAACGAGCCATGTGGTAAAAGTGCGAATTTATAGTATATATAAAATATGCAATGCAATCTACATTACTTATACATTATACGTACATATATATTTATCTTATAAAGACCTATTAAATTGGTATTCCGTGCAAGATGAGAAGATTTGGAAAGAAATAAGAGTTATTTTAAATGATCGAGTGACTAATCTATAGATACTTTCATGTTTGATTTTAATTGTATAGCAGTCATAAAGAAATGATCGTAAATCAGAAAACACCTTTACGTGTTTTAGAAAGTCGAGCGCGAAAGGAGAAAAAATTACCGCTACATCGCACCCTATATCCGTCACACTCTTCCGCATCATAACGTCATCTTTTATCTTCTTCTAACATATGAGTAAGTCCGCTTAGATCCCGCCAGTTGAGTGTTGACTCGACTTCGAATAGTGTAGCGCGCGCATGCTCAAATTATTGTTTTCCGGTTATTTTCGAAAAAGCGAGCCCTGTTATGATTTTTTACAATATACATAAATCTTTCTTGATTCTTTTTTATATACGATCGCAGTGATGATTTTTGTTAATCTTATTTAAACGCAATCTACAAAGTAATATAAACGGAACTAGTGTGTCGGTGTAAGGTGAAAGTTACGTGAGAAAGAAAAAAAAGTTTCGAGTATTTTGAATGCATAACAGCTGATTTCGAATTTAATTTTTTTTATATTCGGTAAGTTTTGGTTTGATAATAGTTGTTAATTTTTAGAAATATTAACAAAAAATATTTTACAACTTAATAGGCGAAAAGAACCTCAAGTCGATAACTGCGAATCAATCTTCATAAACTCAGATTAATAGGTATTTAATCTGAGTATATAAATAAACGAGACACGAGTATATAAGTTCTCCTTCTTCTTGATTATCAGCTTCCCGAATGATTTGCCAATGTCAGTGACAAGATAAGTTGGACACAATGACTTGATGCATTTTGTGATAAATTGGGGAATTTGAAAACTAAACATTAAAAAAGAAACTCTTTGATATAACATCCTGAATAATTTTGGAGGGCTATGCTGAAATTTTTAGGAACTAAATTAATTTGACGATGAGTAGTAGTACCGATCACAATTTCCGATATACAATTAGTAATTTGTACCATAAATGGATTGTTGTTATTAAAGTTTTTGTATGTAGTCCGTCTATCCGTATGAGGTGTATTTACCTACGATACCTACGATCTATTAAAGTAGAACAAAAACTAGATTTTATCTAACATCTACCTACCTGGATAGGTGGTTAATATTTATTTTGGTTACCTACTAGAAGTTTATATTTTTCGTCCTTATTGAATGCCATGTCTGCATTATGTAAGAGTATGTTAAAGTAGGTAAGGGTTACCAATTAGCGGGATTCTAATTTCCAACATTTTGACATCCTTAGATCCTAAATGTTATGAAATATCTACTAGGGGACCTATATAAGCCCAACCATGGTTCAACTCTTATCGTGGCGGGTGGGGCTCAGTAGCCTAAGGTGGACCAAGCACCTTGGGAGATATTCTTATAAGAAGAGGAGACAAAAGAGCAGGAGGGACAATGGGTGAGGATGGGAACCTATATGTACCCATAACCCGCCCCGACGTTGGGAGTGGTTGTTCTATGGTGCAGGACAACCCCTCTGTGCAGGTGGAGACGGTCTCTTGGGGGACTGGCTAACAACAGGTGCCTTGTTGCTCAACAGATCCGGGGCACCTTTTTTATGTTAGTTGGATAGGCAAACTGGCAAACGTGCCACCTGATGGTAAGTGGTCGACGTCGCCCATGAACATAAACCAGTTTACCTGGAGCCCAGGCAACTCAGTTATGTGTTGCCTATCCTGAAACATAAGATGTTAAGTCTCGGTGCCAGTAATTACACTGCCTTTCTTGCCCTTCTCTCCGAAACACAGCATAGCTGTTTCACGGGAGAAACAAGCAAGATGGTGGTACCCATGCAGCCGGGAGCGCGGCACAGCGCTACCCTCCCACCGGCACCTCACCGAAGGCGGCATTGGTGGCACTCGCTCGGGTTTTAATGGGTAGAGCTGCGTCTACCTTACTATCTTTCGGGCGCAGCTAGTCGTATACACACCCGTCTGGGGATTCTCCCTCCCTCGTGGGATGCTTAAGAGCATTTAAGAGCTCACCTCTGGGCTGGAGCGCCCCAATATCAGCACCTTCCATTTGACCGCGTCCAACGCCGGTCGGCTCGAATCGTCGATGACAATGTGATCTCCAATCGGCTTGATTCCTTGGCGCTGCGTAGAGATGTCGGATCGCTCTGCGTCTTCTACCGCATCTACCACGGGGAGTGTTCTGAGGAATTGTTCGGATTAATACCTGCGGCAGAATTCCACCACCGGATATCGCGTAAGAATTCCAAATTTCACCCACACCATCTTGATGTCCGGAAATCCACAACATCTAGATTTTTACGGCATTTCCTGCCTCGCACCACAAATATATGGAATCAGCTGCCACCTATGGTGTTTCCGAACCGATACGACTTAGGGATCTTAAAGAAAAGAGCATACTCACATCTAAAAGGCCGGCAACGCACCTGCTGATCTCCTGGTATAGCGGGTATCTGTAGATGTCGCTATTCACTTACCATCAGGTGAACCGAATGTCCGTTTGCCCCCTCTTCTATATATAAAAAAAAATTACCTAGGAATTTTCAGTGTGGCAACTCTATACAAATTTTGTTTTAATAGGTTTTGTAGATTGGGTGTAAAATGTAAATATCATTTGCAATAATTGATGTGATGAAAAATCATTTTCGTACTCATCAAACTTGTTTCATACTTCAATAAAAACCTTGAACTAGTTCACGACCTTTTTTGTCGCTATCCTGAGCCGCGAGCGATCTTAGTAAGAAACTAAAAAAGGTTCACGGGTTCCTAGTAGGTAGGTACCTAATTACCTACGCGTAGGATAATAAATATCTGTAATAATAGGACGTATGACACCTCAGTCCTCCCGTGACCATGGTTGCTGTAAAGTATCCGAAACGTCGGGCTTGTAAAAATCTTAATAAACCGCGATAAAATCCGTAAAAAATTGTTTTATTATAAATATCTGTAGGGCTAGCATGCGCGCACGACAAAATTTTATCTACGCCTTTTCTCGTATTAAACTATTCTTCTTTCCTTATCTCGTATTAACGAAAAGGGGTAGACAAAATTGGGTCGTGTGCGCATGCTAGCCCTACAGGAGTACCTACTTAAAAACTTGAGGTACCTTTAAAAGAACAGTGATATGTTTATTGAAACATGTGAAATATGTAGGAAGCATCAAGGATGGGTCCTAATGGTCTGTCCTGGCTTTTTATCCGGAAAATCCGGAATATTCTTGGCGGAGAGTAACAAGTTGTTTCATTAACCACTATAATGAAACAACTTCTTACGGATTTCTATCGGGGCTTATTGAAATTTTTTCATGGCCAACGTTTCGGATACTTTACAGTAACCATGGTTACGGGAGGACTTTTACCACTATTTTCAGTTGAGTCCCTCGGCTCGACGTAAGAAATACCACATCACAATTTTAAATTACCTCTCTGATCTCTCTATTTTATATTGTGTGTCAAACTTACTTTGTTATAATGTCTTATTAGTTAAGACTTGGATCTAGTTGAATACCAAATTCATTTCGAGATTACGTATGATTCACGAAAGCTAAGTTAATTGTAAAAAGAAAGTTATAAATAGTACGTTCATGTCATCTACTCGTAAGTATTCATTAATTGCATAGTTCGTTTCATGACTGTCTACTTTTACTACGCATGTTCGGAAGAAATTGCTCAGTTATACCTAGTTTATACTGATCTTTTTACGTCAATGGTGGGTTGATGTTCATCTTCAAATACATGAAGAACTAAAGCTCTTATTCAGAAAAAAAATATCTTATGTTTCGTCTATTATTTAAAAAAAATGTGTACCAAATAGTGCTCAATGCGGCTCACTTCAAAATTATGTTACGTCACTTTATTAAAGTGTTAGTATTTACCTATAATATAGGTAAATACTAACATTTTATAGAACTCTTGATGGATTCAGACACCAAGGTACCTACAGACTACAGTCTAAAATGGATTCTATTCAATATTTCATAAAATTTCTTAAGCAAAATATTGAGAAGACATATATTAGACTATTCAACCTAGTTTATACCGTTTTACGAACCGCCCACGTTCAAGTAAGATGATGATGAATTTAGTTGTTTTGACCACAAACTTAATATGTACGGGTGTAGTGCCAGTAACCCAAATAGCTGAGCCGAGGAACCGGTTACGTGGACCTGATGTTACGGGGAATGTTGTGTATGACATATTTGTGTACAGAATACAGAGGTACCTACCTGTATTTATTGATGCACAAATCTTCATCTATATGACGTAAGAACAAATCTTTATTGGGGTTCTGCGTGTACGTAGTGTAAGATTTGGCATCTATTTATAGTGTTTCTTTGTATTTATATGGATCATTATCCTGTATCTCAAGGGGAAATTCTCCTGAATATGGATTCAGGAGAATTTTCCCTTGAGATACAGGTCTTCCTAGTTCAAGAGACTGGGTCTATGTTTACAGATATTGCAACAATGTACCCTTCTTTTCTCTATTAACATGTTACTTTCTGCCCTATGATATGAAGATTTGTACTACTTTTAATAAGTATTATATTTCTGTAACTTTTTTATCAATAAAGATTATTATTATTAAAATATAATAACTAATACTTATTACGTTTTTCCGTCTACTGCTACTCCGTCTTGTTATCTCTTTCAACTAACTTCATTTATTTGTATCTTCATTTTACATGAAAAAGTTCAGGTTGCTACAACTACCTATTTAAAACGGGATATTGACCATGTGTTTTAGTTTTATTTCGCGGAGCTCGATATTTTGATATTGTCTACAATGTCTTGTTCACGAGTTTATCCCGGTTTCAGTTTTAGTAATAAAAATAACCATGTTATTTCAAAATCTTGTTTAATAAGCAAAGCGTTTCAGTTTTTTTTATAGAAGCCAATTCTTATGTCCGTCTATACTCTATTGTAAAGCATAGTTAAAGCGTATATTGACCTGAACAATCTCGGGAGATGCATAGCTTTTTATCATAAGACTATTAAAATGTACAAAAGAATCTAATCAATCCGTAACGGCTCTTTTCTTAATAATTAAAGAGCGTGTGGTCAAAATGTATATAAGTTGCTTTTTACACATACTGTGTTTCAATATGTACTTATAGTTATCCTTAATATAAATAAAATACACTAAGTACACACTGGTTGCCAGGCGCCTAGCTAATATGACATATTAAATACGAAAGTTTGAATACGAAAGTCTTCAACCAATGCGTTCTCCCCGTGATGACCGACGGGGCTGAAACTTGGCCTCTAGGCTCGAAATATACGATTGGTCCATAAGTTTGCCTTAGCTCAACTTGTTATGGAGCGTGTGGTGCTGGGTGTTTCTTTGACAGATAGGATTCGAAACGAAGACAGCCGCCAGAGAACTAAGGATACCAATATCATACAAACAATAAGCTCATATTGTTTTCTAATGTTTGCGCGAATTTCACTCATTATAATGAAACAATTTTTTTACGGATTTTATCGCGGTTTATTAAGATTTTTACAAGCCTGACGTTTCGGATACTTTACAGCAACCATGGTCACGGGAGGACTGAGGTGACAGATGTCCTAATGTTACAAAGTTATTCGAAACTACCCTATGATACATCATTATTTTAATAAGTCCTCTCTACGCAGAAAGTGCTAACTGCATCTTTAATCTGTGGCATATTATGCTTGGTTTTTGATTTAATTATTTTAATAATGGGATCCCAAGCAGATGGTAAGAAACGTCGGGCTTGTAAAAATCTTAATAAACCGCGATAAAATCCGTAAAAAATTGTTTCATTATAACAATAAGCTCGTTGAAGTGGCAGTGGCCTGTTCACACACTCAGGAGAACGTATGGCCGATGGGCCAATAAGGTTTAAGAGAGGAGGCCACGTTTAGGTACACACGAAGTATTGGTCAGCCATTAACCAGGTGGGAATACGATCTCCGTGCGGTAGCCGGTCCGTGTTGGATGCGAGTGGCAAGGGATCGGTCGTCCTGGTGTTCATTGAGGGATGCCTATTTTCGACAGTGGACGGGTAGAGACTGATGATGATGACATAATAGTTAAGAACCAGTAGGTAATTAGAATAGAATAGAATAGAATAGAAAAGCTTTATTCGATGTTCAGTACACGTCACTGCAGTACAGATAGGACGTATCAAACACAAAATTTATAATTAAGTACTAGTTTTGCTGCGAGCAAAGTAGTAGTTTTGCTTGGACTTAGATTACCGAAAAATATCTGCTAGCGTTAAAATATTCGTAATAAGAAATCAGCAATAGAAAATTATAAAGGTTTACAGAAATGAAATTTTAGCTGTGTCCGCGGCATTATCTATTCAAAAATTCACGTTCAGACGATCATGTATGGTAGAGTTAAACCGATCATGTATGGTAGAGTTAAACCGATCATGTATGGTAGAGTTAAACCGATAATGTATGGTTGAGTTAAACCGATAATGTATGGTAGAGTTAAACCGATAATGTATGGTAGAGTTAACCGATCACGTATGGTAGAGTCACACCGATCATGTATGGTAGAGATAAACCGATCATGTATGGTAGAGTTAACCGATCATGTATGGTAGAGTTAAACCGATAATGTATGGTAGAGTTAACCGATCACGTATGGTAGAGTCACATCGATCATGTATGGTAGAGATAAACCGATCATGTATGGTAGAGTTAACCGATCATGTATGGTAGAGACACACCGATCATGTATGGTAGAGTTAAACCTTGTAAACCAACAAAGAAACAAACCAACAAACTTTCACATTTTAATATAAATAGGATAGGATGTACGCGGAGTATGGCTTCCTTTCCCCTTTTACATCACCTCGCGATGTCACGAGCGAAAAAACATAAATAAATTAATATCGATCTTGATTAGAAGAATTGTCTGTGTTTTTATATTTGACTAGTGGCACAGACAGACGTTGTCCTGTACAAAATATTTTTTTTGTGATTCTAAACCATCCTCGAATCCCCTTGAACTCACACAAAAAATTTCATCAAAATGGGTCCACATATTGTATTCTAATGTTTACGCGAATTTCACTCATTATACAACACTCATAAGACAAGAAATATATATATATAAAGATATATTATGTACAAATTTGGATAAAATCACACGATTTCGGAAAATGCCTATGGACATCACGAAATGCTGATATCGCCATTTCCCGCCAACATTTAATATTAACCTTTTTATTTTCGACCCTTGGTCTAACAGGTAACCGACGCCTAACGTTATTCTATTCCGTTAGTGTGAACGCCCTACACGTCTACATGGATTAACAATACATAGACGTTACAAGAAGATATACGGTACCGTGAACCGTGGGTTTTACGAGTACATTCTTCATACAGTTTATTACGAATTGTTTAATTACACGGAAAACCAACCTAAACTGTGTATTATAGTTTCGATTCGATTCTTAGATCATCATCATCACGGGGTGCCATCTTCATATTGAAGTTTAGAGATCAGCTTTAGGTACTCCGTCCGATCATGGGATTGTCTCTTCATCTGGTGGTAACTTAGTTCGGTCCAGTCCTTGATGTCGTCAAACCACTTTCGCCTTGGTCTTCCTGATGGCTTTCTACCCCGGTATCGTGCCCTCGAGGATTGTCCGTAGAGATTCGAAGACGGGCCCTCTGTACAAGTGTCCAAAGAAGGCCACTTTTCTTTTAACAATGGTCGACATCAGCTCTCGATCGTTTGCGGTTTGCTGGTTGCAGTAGACAATATCCCATTTAAATATATTTTTAGAAATTACCTATTAGGTACTATTTACATGTATGTTAAAATTATCACTTCGCTCTTTTAAGATGTATATTTGAGCCCATGTGTCTGTGCGTATGTCTCACAGATACGTTCCCTCAATGCGCCTATCGAGGGACTCAGTAGCACCATGTCATCTGCATAACTGATATAAGTAATTAAAACCAATACCGTCAAAAAAGCATCCCACGTGTGTGCTGCTAAGTCACTCGATAAGCTGGTCGATATATAATTAAACAAAAGTTGTGAGATTAACCCGCCTTATCTCACATTTTATTGCGGTTTTTTTAAACCCCGACGTTTCGGATACTTTACAGCAACCATCCATCCCCCAGATCACGAGAGGATGTAAACATCTTAATAAACCGCGATAAAATCCGTAAAAGTTGTTTCAATAGGGTCTGTCCGCACAGAGATATTTCACCCCGAGATTTTTATCCGCGCGGAAATAAATCGCACGGCTTCGCATTCAATTTGTACCAAATCTTCCTCCGCTTTTTTCCGCCAGTGTGGTTACGTCCTTTAAATTCAATGTGTTAAAAAAATTTGAAAAAAAATCGCGCGGTGAAATATCGCGGTGCGGACAAGCACTTATACTGAATGAAATTCGCGTAAACATTAGAAAACATTCAGCATGGATTATAAGGATATAGTGATCATTTCGCTAGTCGTCATTATTTATCTTATCAGCCGGTGAGTTGTCTTCTGTCGAAATCTTAGCGACGCGTGAACCCCTATGTCGTCGCGTTGCATAATTTGTGAGCGCAATATCCGCTTGTGAATCATAAAAGCGGATCTGTGCAAGGTATTCAGGCCGCTGGAATAACTTATGTCTAGTATTCTTGTGTTGTTACAGAAAACCCACTTAGCACTTAGTTGGGTAACGAAGTAACAATAAGTGATACATAACACAAAATGGTTGCTTTGACATAGACTTTATACTGGAGTGGTGTTGGGTTTGATTCTCTTATTAACCCTTCAGAAGACAAATGTGAGACGGATCTAAAAACACCAAGGAGGTGGTGTTCATAGTATCAAGAGTTCTAGGTTAGTTACATCACGTCTAACGGAATTAAAAATAAGAATTATTAAAATATGCACCTATCTATACTAATACTAGCTGTTACCCGCAGCTTCGCCCGCGTTTACTTAGATTTACAGCTGTTCGAATTGATGATGATTATTTTTATGGCCAAAGTTACGCCTTATAACGTCAGCTATCTGCTAGTAAAAGCTTCGTCAAAATCGGCTTAGCCGTTTCAGAGATTAACCGGAACAAACAGACGGACAAAAATGGTTTTTCTTAATGTAAGTGCACTATATTATTTCATAGATTTTAACCGCGACTTCGTCCGCGTATAAGAAGTATTGTTTTAAATCTTATTTTTCAAATAAAGTAGTAGTAGCCATGCTGCTTTGCAACCGAATTGGGCCGGCACAACCGTGGTGGTGCCTCTCGCTCACATAACACCGGCGTCAAGTGACAGCTATGCTGTCGCGTTTCGTGCGGTTTGTGAGTTTCTGGTGGCCCATTGTGAGGTATGGGGAAAAGGAGGGCAACGCATCTGCATAACTTTTGGATTTGCCGATGTCTATGGGCGTCGGTAGTCACCTCCGGCTCCGACTGCTCGGTTGCCTCCATGTGACATAAAAAAAATGGTTCCAATTTACAAACTATAATAATTTAAAGAATACTATTTATTTCCACTGTAAGGCCCGATAGTACGTTTTTATAAAATACTAGTGGCCCCGACAGACGTTGTCCTGTACAAAATATTTTTTTTTGTGAATCTAAACCATTCTCGATCGAATCCACTTGAACACACACACAAAAAAACATCAAGATCGGTCCAGCCGCTTAAGAGGAGTTCAGTGACATACACACGCACAGAAGAATTATATATATAAAGATATTTATTTAATTTAGTAGTACATTTTTATTATATTTAAATAACTTTTACGGATTTTATCGCGGTTTATTAAGATTTTTAAATGCCCGATGTTTCGGATACTTTACAGCAATCATGTTCATGGGAGGATTGAGGTGTCAGACGTCCTATAGTATTTGTTTTGTGTCCTAACGATACAAAATTATTCTTAACTACCCTATGATACATTTAATTAAAATATCTATGATTTTAATTCAAATTAGTACCAGCAAAAAAACTACGAAAAACTTATATTTTTTATTCATTTATTTTATTATTGTTCCTAGCATTGTTTATAAATATAACTTTGTCATTTATTGCAATTTTAAATTATTAAATAATTAAATAAAAACATATTGGATATAAATTACAAAGAAAAAAAAAACTAAAAGCCTTAAAAAATATAATATAATAACTTAAGTATATTAATAAAAAGGAGTCCCTTAAGGCAAGGTTCCTAATTCTTTGTCCGAAGTAGCTGCCAGTTCTTCGGTCTCCTGTGATGTCGACTAACCTTTTTGTTATTTCCTTAAAGAGCCTTAAAGCACTAGGACCCCACGGACCAAGGGTCTCGACACCGAATGGGACAAAATCATATTCCGAGCCTAGACCCCTGTATTTGCATATTTTAGCTTTTTCAGGCGCTTCATTATTATGTATAAGTATTCCTTTTTTATAATATAATGAATTCTATTAATAAATCATTTTTGGATAAATTACTAATATATGAATACTTCATTAAAAACGCGTGCAATACAAAAGTGCGATCCTCATAAGGATTCGCATCTTGTAATGGATAGCGTGATCTACATTTTGTGTTAACGCTATCTATTGACACATCCAAAAAACTTCTTGTTACACTAATTATACATCTTATATCTTACCTAGGGTCTCAAACTATCTCCATATCAAATTTCACTCAAATCGGTTTAGCGGTTTAACAAATACACAGTCCCGGCGTTTTAGCTGCACAACTCCCGATCCCGTGGGATTTTTAGGATAGCAACTATTTTAAGTCCTACGTTAAGTTTCGAAGTACCTTCATATTAAATTTCACCCAAATCTGTTCCGTGGTTCAGAAGATAGATAATCCCGGGGTTTTACCCGCATAAATCCCGTTCCCGTAGGATTTCCGGGATTAAAACTATCCTATGTCCTTTCTCGGGTTTCAAGCTATCTTTGTGCCAAATTTCATCCAAATCTGTTCAGCGGCTTAGGCGTGAAAAAGAGACAGACAGACAGACAGACAGAGTTACTTTCGCATTTATAATATTAGTAAGGAAGTAAGGATTATAAAGCTGAAGAGTTTGTTTGTTTGTTTGAACGCGCTAATCTCAGGAACTACTGGTCCGATTTGAAAAATTATTTCATTGTTAGATAGCCCATTTATCGAGGAAGGCTATAGGCTATATAACATCACACTGTGACTAACATTAATTAAGTTGAGTAAGTTAACGCGGGCGAAGCTGCGGGCAACAGCTAGTGTATAATAAAATAGAAGCCTTTATAAGATCACTTAGATAATATGTCTGCATTTCTCTGCTTACTTGTTTCGTCTATTAATAACTTGAGTTTAAACGTAACATATTGATTATCCCAATGAAGATTCATATTTTGTTCGTAGGTTCATTCATAGAATTGCTGATTTTAAAACAAATATTTCACTAATAGCACTTCAGTATTTCGCACCTGTCTCGCAGATCTTCCCAAGTCCCACCTCCTGCGCTACTTAATGCGCCTCCAGTAACGCCCCGTTTGTGTCGGGTTCAGGATGGAAACATAGGCCTTTTAGGGCATGAAGTCACGGAGACTGATTAGTAGCGGTCGGGCAGTCCCCCCTTACAAGGAGTAGTCCGGCCTTCGCCGGGGCCAGCCTGTCGCAGAGGTGATCCTGTTGCTTGCAAATCCGGGACCCTCAAGAAGCGGTTGAAGGCGCTCGCAGTGGTTTTAGTTAACGGGTTAGGCACTCCCAGCACAGGTGCGAGTCCCACAACATAGGGTCAGGATCTACCCGAAATCCCGGCTACATGCGTAAAAGGTAAAACTGCAAAAGAAGTCCTCCCACCTCCTACTATCCTGTGCTCATCGACAGTATCGGAATGCGTGTAACGTTATCAATAGTACCTGTTGTAAATAACCTGTTGCGTGTAACGGTCTCGTGTGACCCACATGCGCTCATTCAGGTGCGGATATGTTTTGACTTTCAATGTCGTATTATGCCTACTATGACTTAAATGTGGGTAAACCTTAGAGTATATATATTATATAAAGCGCGCCTCACTACGTATGAACTGTAAGCACGGGTATGAACTTAGACCATTGTCTGGAAACGTTCAATCAGTGTCAAAACAAGACGCGTCACATTAGGTCCGCGAGCCATGTATATCGAAAACTTCACCACCACTGTGAATAGATTAGTGCTTCATTTTTGACAGAGCACTTGTATGAAGACTGTCTTTCCATAGTGTAATTATTCTAAGTATAAGCGTTATAATTTTTTGCTAAAACATTCTTTCCATGCCAAACTAGTGTACCACAAACTATATATTTAGCATCGTTTGGCTACAATATAACGGCACTATAATATATACGGTGATGTTCGCGACTCCAATAGCCTGGTCACGAGTGTCCTTCGTCTTCGTTATTAGGGTCGAGTCACTATTTTCACATTTGAATTATAATACTTCATGATAATTTCTCCTAGATTATATCTTTATAAGTTTATACATATACGAAGGCCTTAGACTTCAGAGAGTCCCCACCATGGTTCAGGCCTTGTCGTGGCGGTGGGGCTCAGTAGCCTAGAGTGAGCCCAGCCCTTAGGCGTAGCGAATTGAGTCGAGGGGGCTCTTTGTACTCTTCTTATAAGAAGAGGGGACAAGGGGCGAGGACGGGAACCTCACCCCATTGTATTGTCCCGTCGTTGGGAGGGGTTGTTCTGTGGTGCGGGACAATCCCTCTGTGGAGGTGGCGTCGGTCGGTCCCCTGAGGGACTGACTAGCCGTCAAGTTGCCCTGTTTACTCAACAGATACAGGGCACCACACCAAAGGCGGCATTGGTGCCACTCGCCGGGTTTTAGTGGATAGAGCTGCGTCCAGCTTTCGGGCACACCCAGTCCCACATACCCGCCTGGGGAGACCCACTTCCCCGCGGGATGCCTCAGAGCATTTCCCGGCGTTAAAGAAAAATAAAAAAAAGACTTCAGAGAGTAACAGTATGATACAGATTACAGAGTTTGTTCCCATATATTGTTAGACTAAATCATTTATTTATTTAAGCCTCATGTGTCTGTGCTGTGCTCTATCTATCACATGAGCCGTGATAGTTAGACGGTTGAAATTACAGATGACCTATTTCCGTTGCCGCTATAACAACAAATACTAATAACAGAATAAAATCAATATTTAAGGGAGGCTCCCATTGTATATACAAACATGTTATATGTACCATGTATCATGGTCACGGAAACCTTCGTGCGTGATCCGACTCGCACTTGATCAATTTTGTTCAGTATCGTTGAGCTCGATATTTTGTCATTGTCTATGAACGTCTCCGCAAAAGAAATTAAACAATAAATATACCGTTTTAATAGCAAAAAAACATGTTAGTGTGTTGTTATAAGTGTTGTTGTTTCTTACAGATTACTAAAAGTCAAGTTTTAAACAAGTTTATTGGATACTAGCTGTTGCCCGCAGCTTCGCCCGCGTTAATTTAGATTTACAGGCGTAGACGGATTGATGATGATTATTTTTATAGCCTAAGTTACTCCTTATATAATCAGCTATCTGCCAGTGAAAGTCCTGTCAAAATCGGCCCAGCCGTTTCCAAGATTAGCCGGAACAAACAGACAGACAGACAAAAATTGTAAAAAATGCTATTTTGGTATATGTTCCGTGTATACATCCATATACATTTAATAAAAAGCGGTTATTTTAATGTTACAAACAGACACTCCAATTTTATTTATCTGTTATAGATTATAGATTGGAAAATCAATTTTAATAATGTTGTTATCCAAAGAGGTAGGTATAGTACCTAGTATGTATTATTAAGTCTTTGTTGTTATCTATCAATCCTTTTGAAGTTCTTGAGGCAAAACTTTCTAAATTTATCAATAGACAAACTAAAAAATATTTTCTAATGTGTGCAATTTTTCGTAGCAGTGTGGCTTTAATCTACTTAAATACAAATAAATAAAATTCAAGTGTCTGTTTGTAATTAAAAATTAACAGCTTTTCACTTAAATATTACATAAAAAAACCATTTTTAATATTTTTGTATGTCTGTCTGTTCGTTCCGGCTAATCTCTAAAACGGCTGAACCCATTTTGATGGGAATTTCACTGGCTGATATAAGGAGATATTAACCTAAGCTACTAATTATATTTTTTTAGACTAAAAATAATCATCATCATTCAGACACGGCTGTAATTCTTTTTTTTTTTGACGCAGTAGAAATGCTTTGCGCATTCACCCGGGGATGGGTTGTCCCCGGGTATATGTGGGACTCCCGGCGCTCCCCCAGCGCCAGTATACCGCACTAAAACCACTACGAGTTGCCTTCAGCCGCTTGAAGGAGAGTATCCCGGATCTGACTAACACAGGACATCCCCTGCGACCGGCCGGTTCCCTCAAAAGGGCTAACCGGGCTTCCTCCTATTATGGGGGCACTCTGACGACCTGGAGCACCCCCGCCGACGCCGGAACTTTTCTACCGGGGCAGGTACCCAACCTTACCCCGAATCCCGGTAGATGGGAGGCAGAAGGTGCGCATAGTGCCTCCTCCGCACTCCCGTCCTACGTCGACGGAGCGGAATGGATGTGGCGTCATCCTCTCTGTCCCGCTCCGCTGCTTCCTTCTGACCGCCGCCTGCCAGGCCTCATCGCTCTCGAGCATGCAGCGCACCACACTCCAGAGCGAAAGGTCCCTTCCAAGCACTGTCACAAGATCATGACGCTGTCCGGCCCATCTAGCGCACATCTCTAGGGTGTGCTGAGCCGTGTCCTCCACAGCACCACACTCGTGGCAGACTGGCGTCGGCTCCCTTCTGGCCACCTGACACAGGTACGCACCGAAAAAACCGTGTCCGGTGAGCACCTGCGTCAGGAGGAATGTGAGAGGTTTCTTACGGCGACGCATCCATGCTGCCAGGACCGGTCGCAGTGCCTCGGCCGTACGTTGGCCGTACGGCGACTGCGCCAAGATTTCCCCCCACCTTTGCAGCAACCACTCTTGCCCTATCCTCCGCACACGCGAGACCTCCTCCCACGTCAGTGACTCGCAGAAGAGCATCCTCCTCTGTGAGCAGAAAAGGTGCACCTCAGCGAGCACCAACTCCTCCTCTTCCAGCTAGGGCAGTGGCTGCCACTCAGGAGACCGTGCGATAGCCCCTGATCACCCTCACCGCTATGACCCGCTGCATACTTAGGAAGAAGTCGACCCAGTACTGACGCCACCCTTATGACCTTCGGCCACAGTTGTTGGAAATGGAGGCCGAAGGTCCACCTCCCGTCAAGGGTGAGCCCAAGATACTTCATAGTGGGGCTCACCCTGACCTCCGTTTCTCCGATAAGGAATCGTGCACCCTTTCCTCCCAGCCCCGCAGAAGAGCAGGGCTTCGGTTTTGTCGAAACGGACCCAATGCCCCAGTCGCTCTATGCGGCTGACTACGAGGGATACTGCCACCTCAGACACGGCTGTAAATCTAAGTTAACACGGGCGGAGCTGCGGACCACAGCTAGTGCTACATAAAACGATGAATAATTTATCAGAACCTATAAAAATTTTAAATACATAAAAACAGAAAATGAAAAAAAGCCTTTTTTAAATTGTGTATTAAAGTTCATTTTAGCGTACTCAAACCTATCCAAACCGCTTGATTGAAAGACCGCTATGGGTACGGTCGAATTCACATGAGAATACTAAATTACCCACACGACGAGTATGTATATATATATATATATAGGTACCGTACTGACGATGACATAGGCGCTGGGACACCGACTTTTTATATTTTTTCACTGCAAATCTTATAATACAATATTGTGTCGGTTTGTAGTCAACGTTTGCAAAGCGGAGATTGCTCTAGAGACAGTTAACGTTGAAGCAATATACAAGCATCATGCATGTGTGATGAGGCATAATATAAAATTATATAAACCAGTGCCACTTACTCTTTTTTTTTTCATTTACGTCGGGAAATGCTCTGAGGCATCCCGCGGGGAAGTGGGTCTCCCCAGGCGGGTATGTGGGACTGGGTGTGCCCGAAAGCTGGACGCAGCTCTATCCACTAAAACCCGGCGAGTGGCACCAATGCCGCCTTTGGTGTGGTGCCCTGTATCTGTTGAGTAAACAGGGCAACTTAACGGCTAGTCAGTCCCTCAGGGGACCGACCGACGCCACCTCCACAGAGGGATTGTCCCGCACCACAGAACAACCCCTCCCAACGACGGGACAATACAATGGGGTGAGGTTCCCATCCTCGCCCCTTGCCCCCTGCTCTTTTGTCCCCTCTTCTTATAAGAAGAGTACAAAGAGCCCCTCTGCTCAATTCGCTACGCCCAAGGGCTGGGCTCACTCTAGGCTACTGAGCCCCACCGACAAGGCCTGAACCATGGTGGGGACGTCACCTTGCCCGAGTCTCGCCTTCGACTCCTTAATATTTAAGGCTGGTGTATTATAAAATAACAAATTTCAAATTAAAATGCTTATTACACTATTAGAGCACACGTCCGACACCAATAGCATGGAGTCGAAGTGGTCGCCGTGACCGAAATCGGTCTGGAGGATTATTATTATTATTATTTAGTCACGAATGTGAACTATATATAACTCCGCGAACTATATAATATGATAAACATGACAGAAATCCAGTTTTAAACAGTTTCAAATTGAGTATCAAAGGCCGCTCCATAAACCGAAGTTCCACTTATTGTATATTCGTGGCGCGTCCACCACCGCCAGTCTCCATACAGGGCAGGAGAACCTTATGTGATCGTTATTCAATACTGCTCTACATTGGAGTGGCGACGGTGACACGTTCATTAATTATTTATATTTGGTTTTATAATACAAACAAAAAAGTTTAAAAACTTTGACCCGAGTACAAAAAAATTGATCCCTTCTTTTGAAGTCGGTTAAAATGTAGTCTATCACACGGACGATGTAATCGATTGACTGATTTTAATGACTTTCGGATCGGGTATATCGATTCGCTACGGCGGAACATACGTAACTACTAAGTAACTACGTTTCATATTTACATAGAGTATAGACAGTTAAAACCATAACTCTTTCGGCTTGCCGTAATCGACAAAAAATTGCCATCTCGGACCATATTTTCATAGCCTTGGACTGGGGGTTCGTTGTAACTCTTTCATATAAGATATACTTAATCAATCATTTTCATTTCATTTTAATTAATCATTAAACAAATTAATCATATCTTGGCCTTTATTCGTAGAGGCTAATGTCTAATGAACGATATGTGCAAAATCAAATTAATTAATTTATTGCACCTTTATAAAATGTGCAAAGTACAAAAAAAATACCAATAGACAAAAGATATATTTTTTATTTGGCTACAGTACAAAAAGGTTTTAGTTAACGCTATACATGTATGTAGCTGCGTTAATGTTATAGTAGGTATGACATGTTATGGAAATTACACGTAGAAATTACATATAACGGTGACTTATGTATGCTGTTATTTAATAGCTCTTACACTCTATTCATATTAGCTGTATTCGATGTTTAAAATTTATATAATGTTTATGTTAATGAATTCTGCTTAAATGAAGTCTATTGTACTGTTATCTTTACAATCGTTAAAGAATTTCATAGCATCTGGGCGATGATTAGATTTTATAGGCTCTTTTAAGGGCACAGAAATATGCGTCTGAGGCACCGTTTTTTCCATACTTTTTATTTTCTATCTTACGAAGCCATGGGTAACAACTAGCATATTATATAACAAATAATGTAATATTAACGCACTTTTGTTTTATGTAGGTCAGTCAGAACTAAACCAGGAGCCGTTTCCGCCAGTGAGTTTAACTCCGGATTACTACGTAATTCCGCAGTTAAATATTTGCATTGGAAGGATTCTAAAGCTACTTCTGAACTGGTTTTATTTAATACGTAGTCTGCTTAAGTTAAATTCATCATCATCATTTGTCAACATTTTTCCTTCTACTGCTGTACACAATGAAGGCCTTAAAGGCTGTGCCTAATTTACTTAATGTACTTAATGGAAATGTTATTATGAGAATTTATTTCCCTTTTTCTTTATAAGTACGGGGTTGTTTCACTGTGGATTTTGACACTAAACACGCAGGTTTACGTCGCTAGAAGGTTAAATATTCTATAGCCATCTATCAACCCTCTATTTCATTGTTTATTAACATAATCTTTTCTTATTTGTTTCAGATAATTATCATACAATCCAATGTGAAATAAACGGCTGTTTTAAGTGATGTGATCTGTGATTCGGATAACGCATGGATGGAACAGAGTGAACAGTGAAAGCAAGATGGCCGCGCCAAGATGGCGGACGAGACGGATCGACGCTTTACTAGTTATTCTATTAATGCCTGTTGTATATGGTAAGTTAGCAAAATAGTCAATACTAAGTAGGACTTAAGTAAAACTGTATTTAAAACTTCGAGTCGAGTGGCCAGGCTAATGGACACTACGCAGCTGTCGCGGGTTCGAATCCCGGCAAGTGCAGATAATTTGTATGATGAATTAATTATTGAATATAGATGTCTGCACCGGGTCATGGGCGTGTATTTGTATAAATTTCTTTAATTTATTTCCGTTCTAGTACCCGTAACAGAAGTTCTAACGAGCTCACCATGGGGCAAGGTTGACGTGGTGTGATTTTTGGCTAATATTTATATTAAGTATATATTTATTATTAGGACTAAAAACGACTGCATATTGTGAGCATCATTTCGATGTAAGTAGGTATTCAAACCTTGCCATGTGAAATAGTCAGTAGTAGGTAATTAATTGAAGGATCGGTCGTCTTGGCGTTCTTTGAGGGAGGCCTATGTTCAGCAGTGGACGGATAGAGGCTGATGATGATGATGATGATGAGGTAATTAATTGTACTTTGTTAATGCTAGTAATATGATTTTAGTACTGTATGTATGTAGGCAGGTACTCGACTCGCAGTGTCGCAGTAATATTGAAACTAACGATTTAATTTCGAAACTTGAACTTTAATTGAACCTTTCCAAGATTAATGGTCATTATATGTAATTTCAAGAAGAAACAATAATTATAAGTTTTAAAAAAACTAAAGAGAGGTGTCAATGGACACCCGGATGGAACGAAGTTCCTTTCGATTAATTAGTGAAGGAATTGAAAAAAATATTATAAAAATATTAATTTGTAATGTGTCAGTCAAAAAGCCGCACGGCTTACAACTAAGTATAGCAAAAAGTGTCGTTACAACTTTTCGTCTTATTTTTTTCCGTCTAGCCCCCTTTCGCAACGCGCGATTAAAGGAACTACGTTCCAAAACTACAGGATTCAGTGTAAATAAAGATCCAAAATTGGGTTTCAAGTAGATTGACGTAGAGTTCTTCAAGATTGACGTAGAGTTCGAAAGTTTGCGTATATTTTGCGGTTTTTTTTTCGGAAGGGCTAGAATTTTCGGCCTGATGGCCTTTAAACTCAATCGGTACAGTAAGTGAGCAGATGGCTCACTTAAGAAATATTCGAAAGGGGGACGCCCCCCTCCGCGCCCCGCATGGGGCGCGGTTCATCGCACGCGCTGCTCGGGAGAGCAGGATTTAGATTAGTCAAATCCGATACGGTCGACGAATCTTTTACGGTTGAATTTAACCTATCATCATGAGGGCCGGCCCTCATCCCTCCCTCTGGAGAGGGAGGCGGGTCATGCGCGGTGCCCAAGCAATCTAGCTGTAGCGTAGTGCTAGCGCTGTTTGCGCGGTCTGGGTTTGTGTCTACTAGTATCGGATTCGAACCTAAGCTTCCGCGATCGATTCGGATCGATGTGGTTTCCATGTGTAGGGTTCGACGTCGCTTACGACCCCGAGGCCCAAGCGGTGTGCAGGTGTACCTAGCACCGTGTTTGTGTCTGTATATGCTGTGACGTTCGCGTCGCGCTTTTGCGTCGCGCATTAGTAGCTGAGAGATTTCGTCAGCTGGATCTGTTAAAACATGCTTAGGTAACCTATGTCTAATTGGAACTGAGCTATCTGGGCATAGTTTGCCGCGCTCACGATGAGCGGGTTTGGGTGGGGGAGTGCCTTTTCAAAGTGACGTTCTGACGTCATTTTGAAGTGGCCCCTAACGGACTCTAATCTGAAGTCCCTGTGCAGGTCGATGTTTCTTACGTACCACGGGCAACCGGTTGCCATGCGTAAAAATTTATTTTGGACTATTTGTAGTGCATTAAGTCGACTTTGTGGCACATGCGCGAATGCGACACAAGAGTATGACATAATGGGTCGGATACAAGATTTATACAGGGTTAGCTTATGATATTTTGCAGTAAAATGTTTATAAATACTAGGGGTTCGGTCGCTGTCATGCGCCTAATTCTGGTGGTGGTGTGGTATGGTGTAATAAATTTGTCAAGTTTTAGCCAGAAAATGGATTACAAACTACCTTTATTTAGTAAGGCTATAAAGGTAGGCGAATTTGTGGGCAACAGTAAACGATCAAATCGTGCTCAGTCATCCGTAACGTATTCAAGGACTAAGATCAGTAACCTGAATTTGATACAGAAAACTTTGGTACCTATCTGTATACTTTGTTTTTAGAAGCAACTTGTTAATTCATCATCATCATCATCAGCCCATTATTGCCCACTGCTGAGCATAGCCCATGAATACCATTCATCTTTAACACAATAACAAAAATTACAAAGGAATGGTAAGTAAAACTAAGAAATTATTAGTAATTTAAAATAAGTTTTGGGTACGACAAAAACCTTGTATACTGGTTAATAAAGTAGGTATATCTATAATACCCCACGATGGTTCAGGCCTTGTCGTGGCGGTGGGGCTCAGTAACCTAGGGTGAGTGGTGCACCTTGGGCGAAGCTAATTGGGCCGAGGGGGCTCTTTGTACCCCTCTTATAAGAAGAGGGGACAGAAGAGCAGGGGGCAAGGGGTGAGGATGGGAACCTCACCCCATTGTACTGTCCCGACGTTGGGAGGGGTTGTTCTGTGGTGCGGGACAACCCTTCTGTGGAGGTGGCGTTAGCCCCTTGCGGGACTGACTAGCCGTCGAGGTGCCCTGTTTGTTTTCTAGATCCGGGGCACCTCACCAAAGGCGGCATTGGTGGCACTCGCCGGGTTTTAGTGGGTAGAGCTGCGTCCATTTACCAGCTGTCGGGCGCAGCGAGTCCCACATACCCGCGTGGGGAGACCCACTCCCCCCGCGGGATTCCTCAGAGCATTTCCCGGCGTTAAAGGAAAAAAAAAGGTATGTCTATAATAAGGAAAAATGTATTTTTTTCACGCTACAATATTTCTAATTATAAGGTGCTTATACAAGTCTTATCGACTTAGACTTAGTATAGATGTTAATCTATACTAATAATATTATAAAGCTGAAGAGTTTGTTTATTTGTTTGAACGCGCTAATCACAGAAACAACTGGTCCGATTAAAAAAATTTTTTCAGTGTTAGACAGCTTATTTGACTGTGAGCTGTGACTTATAGGAGTTGAGTTACGCGGGCGAAGCTGCAGGCAACAGCTAGTTTCCTTATATAGGTATGAACTTAACTCCCCTACGACATCATTTATGAGGGAAGGTCAAAAAGTTCGAGAAAATTCCGCGAAAACTTTTTTAAATTTCCGGAACAAATAATAACCGCAGAGGGCAAATTCTTTCCCAATTTTTAACTGCATGAAACTCGAAGTTTTCCATAATCGAAGTTTGTTTTCGAATATACTTTTTGCGCCGGAAATGCTCTTAGGCATGTCTCGGGGGAGGGCGGACTCCCCAGGCGGGTATGTGGGGCTCGCTGCGCCCGAAAAGTAAAGTGGACGCAGTTCTAACCACTAAAACCCGGCTAGTTTCACCAACGTAGACTTTGGTATGGTGCCCCGGATCTGTTAGTCCCCGAAGGGATCGACGCCACCTTCACAGAGGGGTTGTCCCGCACCACAGAACAACCCGTCCCAACGTTGGGACAGTGCAATGGGGTGAGGTTCCCATCCTCCCTTGCCCCCTGCTCTTTGGCAAAGAGCAGCTCCCTCGGTTCAATTAGCTTCGCCCAAGGTGCTGGGTTCACCTTAGGCTACTGAGCCCCACCGCCACGACAAAGCTTGAACCATAGGGGAATATACTCGCTTGACTGCTATATACTAATAGAGTCCCTTATTTTAGTACCTACCAGAAATAGCTCTCCCGTCCCTCTTTATACCTACCTCGCTCTAGCTAAGGTATACCTGGGGCCATCCTTGTATTTATAAAAAATTAATCTCAATTCACAATTGGGTATTTACCTATAATTTGAACATGAGAAATTCTCAAACTGGACTTAGACTGGACAATACCAAAATCCAATTATGTTTATTCTTGACAAAACACTAATTTGTAGGATACCTATATACATATACTATATACATATACTATATACATATACTATATACATTAGCCATATTATGCGAATCATAACTAAACCGTAGACTAAATCCGCACTTACTTAAATATGCTATCGAGACTTATAATCGGTAACTAGTTAGAATGGAATGCGTTTTGAATTGCTACTTCTAACCCCGTTAATTACAGAGCATGTAAATATTACCTTTCATATTATGACCTCAACGATTCATGTCGACTATATTTTACAAAAGTTAAATAATTTAAGCTGATTATGATTTAATCCAATTTATCTTGGGTTCAACCATATGTAAATGAAATATGTGAGCTACATATTATATACGTATAGCTAACTATTTATATGTGTAAGGAATAGGACAAAAATATGATACCAAACTTTACTATTGTCGGTTATTTATTTACAATATTCCTAGTCGATAACACGAGTAACAAATTACCACGCATGAGCGAGTCCTAAGTGGGCAGCATGTCCGGCGTACGCGTTGACGCCGTGGTTGATGGTGGCGTGACTGATGGCGGGAGCGGCGTAGGCGGCGTGGCCGGCATACAAGGGAGCGGCGTAGGCAGCGGGAGCGATGGAGTGTGCGAGCGCGGGCGCGGCGTACGCGGCGTGACCGGCATAGGCGGGCGCGGCGATGGCGTGGCTACTGTAGGCGGCGGTGGCGATGGCTCCGTGGGCCAGGGAGTGGCCGGCCAGCTGGCGGGCGACGTGTGGGGCGGCTCCGGCAGCAGCGCCGTCGGCGGCGGCGTAGGCGGTCTGGGCGGCAGCCTGAGCGGTTTGGGCGGCGTTCAGGGATTGCCAAGCGTGGTCTTCAGCGGCGTTGATGGCGCGGCCGTGGATGTCGGCGGCCTGGTCGTGGTGGTCACGAGACGCGTCCAGAGCGGCACGAGCGTGGTCGGAGGCTTCGACGTGAGCGTCGATGGCAGCAGCTTGGATGTCGCCGGAGGAGATGGTGGGTGCGGCACCGTGGATGGCGTGCGCGGCTAATGGGGCACCGTGGGCTACTCCGAATGCTCCACCATGCGCCAGCGCGAGGGGGGCGGCGTGGCCGATCAGACCATGTCCGTACAGCGCACCGGATGGTGCTGCTGACGCGTAGGCGAGGACGGCGGCGATAACCTGATGAAATGAGTATTTTATATTAAAGCAGACGCTACTTGATATTCCTAAGTAACATCAACTGTTATGTAGAAGATGTAACCAAGGTCTTGCAATATAAAAATGTACATAGATGTTTTAAAAGTAGTCCATCTTTGACACTAATCTCCAAGAAAAACAATCCAGTTATATTATGCGATCACTTCGACACATTTATTTTAAATATGAAATTAATAAAATGTCCTCAACAAACCAGGAATCTCATGGTGTAGTTCTGTATGTGATTACTCGTAAGGTTCTCAATGGATAATGATTTGTTTGACGCGTACGAGCTTTTATATGCGCACGCGCATACGACTTGCTGAAGTAAGCGGCCGTTGTCAAGGATAGGAAAGTATTAGAGTCAATTTCCTTTTACAGTTATTTAAATTTGCTAATAATTTAATTCACAATATCCATGTACTTTACTTTTAATTTGACCATACCCCGGCTAGGTTTGCTAGGGCGATGAGGTATATTAATATGTAGTAGTGGACAAATCCCGACAAAAATATTCATGTAAATTAAGTTTTTTATTTTTTATTTTACAAAGATAAAAAAGATATCTTCTTATCAACTTGTCATTGATCTTCAATAGCTTTGGCTAAATAATTTTGGCTGACGCTGGAACGTAATTAGTTTTCTTTTTTCGTTGTCTACAATGTTCAATTGTTTTTCCCCGACGATGAGGATGTTCAATGACAAAACCGTTTAAAATTAATATAAAATCCGTAAAGGATTCCCTAAATCCTTGCATCAATCCAGTACCTTCATGTGTAGTATTGTGTAGTGCTAAGCTTGTCATATTGAGCAAACAGACATCTTGGCATCGTTTTCTATTTATTTATTTTTTGGGATGACCAATGAGTAGTCACTCTCATGCAGCTTCTCATCATGACACTGATATCCGTATTTCATTATGCATATTTCATTTTTATGATAATTGAATTTATTAGATGAAAAAAGACGTTACACCTACAATAGTAGTTATAGACAGAGTTTTGTCGCAGCAAGATGCCTTGAATTACGTGGGGAAAATGATCCCTACCCGTAGCCGTAGGCATAGATGTTTCTTACGAAAACATTCGTGAGTAGAATCTTTAGTATGTCGCTTCGTCTCACTTTTGTAATAATTTGTCTTTATTCCATATGGCTTTGACTCAATGGATATTGAAGGCCTATAGGCCTTCAATAGTCAATTTATAGAGAGTAGGCTTTCAAAACTATCATAATATGGACTATTGTCCATATTACAAGCGCTTTGTAATTCTTTTATGAACGAGAAAAGGTTTGTTGTAAGCTCCTTGTGTTTGGTCTTCAGAGTTCAGACATATTATATCTTAATAGGAATAAAACCTCAGGCAATTGAAATTATCTGGTTTTAATATTTAGAGGCGATTTGATACTCATTAGTGTTTTGTCCCAAATTTGATCACACTCGTGTGGAGTCAGGGTCTACAGCTAGCAGCGATCACCATAAGTATATTCAATAGACATACCTATGTCATGAAGTTTGGAGCATGTTAAATAAATCTGAACGCGCAACCTAAGTATCATTATAATCCCCACCATGGTTCAAGCCTTGTCGTGGCGGTGGGGCTCAGTAGCCTAGGGTGTGCCCAGCAAGGCGAAGCAAATTGAGCCGAGGGAGCTGCTCTTTGTACCCCTCTCATAAGAAGATGGGACAAAAAAGCAGGGGGACAAGGATGGAGGATGGTAACCTCAACCCGTTGTACTGTCCGAGGGGTTGTTCTGTGGTGCGGGACAACCCTTCTGTGGATGTGGCGTCGGTCCTTTCAGGGACTCACTAGCCGTCGAGGTGCCCTGTTTGCTCATTAGATCCGAGGCACCTCACCAAAGGCGGCATTGGTGGCACTCGCCGGGTTTTAGTGTGTAGAGCTGCGTCCACATTACCACCTTTGGAGCGCAGCGAGTCCCACATACCCGCCTGGGGAGACCCACTCACCTGCGGGATGCCTCAGAGCATTTCCCGGTGTCAAAGAAAAAAAAACATTATATAATATATATTTAGCAGTAGAGTAGTAGAGGCATAGCACTACCATATTATTAACCTATGTAATGAAAAGAATAAAACATCTATATTTTACTACTCTTGCTATCTCTTCTATTTACACTTTCCCTCCAAAAGCACAGTTCTGGATTGTTAGCCGGTATACTGTCGATGCTCCTGTTAAAGCTTTTTATTTATAATGGATTATCTCTTAGCATGCATCAATTTACATTCGTGGGTATTTGATGGAACCGGAATCTTACTCGGCTCTTTGGGGTCTTTTGTGTAAAATTCTAAGGTAACGTCTTGTTTATTCTCAATGTAAGAACAGAAGACTTGGCCACTTGGCCACTTGGCTATATACTTTGTTGAAGAAGCGAAGATTTTTTGGTTACGAATCCATTGTTTACAAGTTTACTTCTCTATTTAAAGATAACCTTAAAAAAACTTGAAAAGTCGCGTAAATAAGTTTACCGACAGCCGAAGGTCAAAAACAATATTAAATTAATAAAAACTTTGCATTGTTGATATTCGATATGATATGTGATATAATAATAATAATGTTGGGACAACTCACACACGGCCATCTGATCCCAAACTAGGCAGAGCCTGTAATATGGCAACCAGACAACTGATACATACTTATATATTTCTAAATACATACCGTATTATAGATAAATATCATGTGATATACCTACTGTTTATCGTTTGTAAATTTGAAGGGATGAACTAAGAGGGGGTATTAAATCATGGGAATAAATAATTTGATAAACTTCTGAAACGGTGGGTACGTAAGTAAGTAGAGTAACGTACAAAGAGGAGGAGGATCTTGCGGCCAAAAAAGTTAATCAGGGGTGCCGTGGGGGTGCCCGAGTGTCCCATGATTTAAAAAAACCTGTACCAGCTTCAAGGGGCTGATATTGATCGGCGACAAGCTGCCCAGCCCCCTAGCGCCTAGGTAAATAGCTTTTATGTTTACATAATATATAGAAAAATCAATGTATGATATTTTGCCTAACATTCAATATTTTTATTCGTTAAAACGAAATGCCAGAGCATTCTTTTTAAATTTAATTAAGCATACATTTATCTCTATACAAAAACAGAATAGATATGAAGCGTTTGCTACTTCTTTAGAGGGACAGAATAGAAAAGGTGTTGGATTCTTGTGTCGGAGACCAAGATCCGGCCACTTGTGACTGTCACAGATTATGTAAAAATTACGGGCCATCCATAAATTACGTCACACAAATTTCATAATATTTGGACAACTCCCCCGTCCTTGTCACAGATGGTCACATTTATGAGACCCACTCTTCCCTAGTGTGACGTCACCTATTTTGCAATTTTTACATAAGTAAATAAATTGATAAATTAAATCAGCTGTTTTATTTTGGTTTAAATTGTTTTTTAATTACGTTTTTTATTAGTTCACAATAGTCTTATGTGACGTCACAAAATCTGGGAGCCCTCCCACCCCTTGTCACATAATGTCACACTTCGTCGACTCTCCCCATCCCCCTGAACGTGTGACGTAATTTATGGACGGCCCCATATCTGTACTCACCCATTAACCAATAAAATAAAGCTAATAAAATGTGTGACATACAAATGTGCTATTATTTTTGGTGCTGTATCCTGAACAATCATAATTTCCTGCCAGTATTAATTATTTTGGCGTTAATTAAATAAACATACTGATAATGATGATGATCACACATACAGTCATCAGGGTCAACAGGAAACAATTTGGTAACGAAATTAAACGTTTACCAACAATATCGCTTACTACATTCCATATTACATTCACAAATTCTACTCCAAATGAGGACTATGTTTATCGAGCATATAACCGGACAGAGTAGTGATTTGTCACTGACGTAATAGCAATTCAACCAACCAGTAATCTGTATGTATGTCGCATCGGCCGATCATCCATCAATGGCCATCAGTCGGCCAATCAGAGTGCAGAACCGACGCAACGTCGCGGTCGCAGCACAAATTAAGCGGAATTTGTCTTCATTCAAAACATAACATTACCGCTTTATTCCATTATATGCTCGATGACTATGTATGACAAACTCGCGTCATCTCGATACTTGTTAACCAACTTCAAAAAAAGAGGAGGTTCTTAATAATTTGTCTGAATGTTTTTTTTATTTTTTATTTATTTTATTTTGGCATCAAACAGTCATAATAATCTGGAATATTATAGACTGTCCAGACTATAATGATCAGGGAAAACTGAACTGGACAATCGATATTGCAGCAACCATTGCGTTAAACCATCAGTGGCATCAGTTAGATCAGAGATTTGCTTATGACCAACCTTTTACTTTATGCGCTCACGTCTTCTCTATGCTAAAATTATACGTACTCTTGTTCCGACTACAATGAAAATTATTTTAGTTAAATCACAAGTAAGCTAGCTAAGTTATCTATAAGCTAATTAATCTCATCTGTAATCAATTAAGAATAATAGTAAAACATTCATTCCGTCATTAACCACCGTACGCTTCGCACATATTACATCGCATCTAGTGTAGTTCTCGGGCTTACGTAATCGCAAGTAAGTCACCAGTGTTTCTCAAACGTTTTTTTTTCTTACAACATTTTATACAAAGCAAAAATGAAGTGCGATGTCTGTAACGCTAATTTTACCGATGGAGTATTTTGCAACGGGTGCAAATGGAATATGGACTTTTCTTGTGCTTCAATATCGGAAGTTGGCTATCGTAAGCTCGGCCCAGGGCGACGAGCCGGTTGGAGATGCCCTCATTGCAAGTTACCTTCTGTAAGTCCGAAGTCATGTCACTGTCACTTTGGAGATGGTTTTGTCAGAGATACGTGGTTTGAAGACACAACTTAGTAAACTTCCCGAGCTCCTTGAAGACGTTAAGTCGATTAAAAACGAAATTATCGAGCTCAAAACGGCCTGCGATTTCAATAGTTCCAAACTTGAAAACTTAGACGCCAGAGTTATAGACATTGAAAATAAGGTCCTTCATATCCAACAATCTGACTTGAATTATTCTAATGACATTGCAATGCTCAAGAGGGATAACATCAATAGGGAACAATGGTCTCGCATAAATAATGTTGAGATAAAGGGTGTGCCTCTTAAAACTACAGAAAATCTGTTTAATATTATTGATAGTATCTCTAAAGTAGTTGACTACCCCTTCCCAAAAACTCAAGTGAATTATATTGCACGTGTTCCGACACACGGCTCAAAACAAAAGTCCATCATTGTCAGCTTCATAAATCGTTATATTAAAGAAGAATTTGTTGCTGCGTGTCGCGCTCTGAAACACATAACGGCAAAAGACATTGGATTTTCAGAAGACAATCAGTTAATTTATATAAACGACCATCTGATTCCTGAATTTAAGAAGCTTCTTACAAAAGTCAAAGAGCTGACCAAACAAAAGGGCTACAAATATGTTTGGGTTAAATTCTGTAAAATTCACATAAGAAGAAACGAAAAATCCCCGTTCCATATTATTTCTAAAGAAGCGGATTTAAACAAAATAGCTTAGTATGTAGCTTGCATTGTTTATTAATATTTATATTTCGCATTAGCAAAATATTTCTATATTTTTTTTACATTATCGTATATCATTAGTAAAAAAATATATGTTACAGTAACTATTAGCTTAAATATAATTTCTTACCACAGTTTGAGAATCGCACGCATAGTTGTTTATCGGACGCACAGCTATTGTTTAACCCTATCTTTAAAGATGAGATCGCAAAACATACATCGATCACATTCACACTCAATGAAACGCACAAGTTACTTTTTGTGCGTTTGTGAGTATCGTAGACACAGAACTATTTGACGGGCGTTATATTGTCTTTCGTAGGGACCGTGATTATGAGTCGCTGGGTCAAACCAAGGGGGGTGGGGTGTTGATTGCCGTCCGCCGCGGCCTGCAGGCTAGTTCTGAGCCTTAATATCACTCTAACGCGGAAGACCTTTGGATAAAAATCCCGATAAAGACACGTGGCGCTGCTCAACGTAACCTTCACGTAGGTATATTATACCTTTGCAGCCAAAACTTAGGATTGTCGTTTACTCAACAGTTACAGAATTATTTCTGTTCCGTCAACCGGTTACTCACAAAATTTCCTTATGACCAGTATCTTATTGTAGGTGACTTTAACCTTAGCGGAATAGTTTGGAATCCGTCTGCGGACGATGACCACTCTTTTGTTCCCAATAATTATTCCAGTGAAAGTGAGACATTATTAATAGATGAAATACATTCTTTAAATATGAAACAATACAATGGAATTTTGAATAAATTTGGAAAAATATATAATGTCTCTGACTACTTAGTATTATGTAATGTCTCTGTCACAGTACAAGATGCTTTTGCTTTAAGCGATATGTGGTTAATGATGTATTTATATTGTAATTGCTGTTTCTATTTGTGGGGAACTATTGTTAGCTTTATGTTTCTATGTTAATTGTGTATGTGTGAAAGTGCTTTAGCTGTTGTTCCTCCTCAAAATTAAATAAATAAATAAATAAAAATACTAATATAATTTATGTGTATATCTGTGTATGAGTGCAGACGGTAGACACAATACTCTCGCGTTGTGTCTGCCCTTTAGAAACCAATGGTCTTTACTTTGGTCTTTGGTGGGATTGAAATTCCTTTGCTAGACGAATTGAGCCAGTCATCACTCATCAGGCATGAGGTGCATCAACACACGGAGCTCGGTAGCGAGCCATCTGCATACTCCGCGTCGCGACAGTTGTTATTGAACCGTGGTAGATTAACAGATTGGGTTTTCACTAATCCTAAGATCGCACCCTCATGATACTCGAATTATAATAACGTTACGAATTTTCTAAAATGTGCTAAAAGAAGTAAGATCGTAGCAAAAACTTGGAGTTCAAAAGATAAAGTATTAAGTAAGGAAATTTAAGTACATATAAATTAAGTAACGCCAAGTTAACTCACAGTTTACGGTAAGTTTAAATAGGCTAGCCAAAAGAAAGATTTGCTTCTTCTGGTGGAACATTTAGTTTACCTAAAGGTTTGTTATAGTATTGTATAAAAAGGGGTAGGACCTATCCTTTAGTTTTTCCGCCTTTCCTTTTGAAGTTGACTCGGGCGGGCGTAATTTACACAAAATATTATTTCAAAAGTTCCCTTTACCAAATTTTAATTCTACCAGTGGGAGGGAAGCGCTGTGCCGCGCTCCCGGCTGCATGGGTAACACCATCTTGCTTATTTCTCCCGTGAAACAGCTTTGCTGTGTTTCGGAGAGAAGGGCAAGACAGGCAGTGTAATTACTGGCACCGAGACTTAACATCTTATGTCTCAGGATAGGCAACACATAACTGAGTTGCCTGGGCTCGTTCCAGGTATACTAGTTTATGTTCATGGGCGACGTCGACCACTTAACATCAGGTGGTACGTTTGCCAGTTTGCCTATCCAACTAACATAAAAAAAAAAGTAAAGCAGATGGGAAATGTCCTCGTGGAATTGTCGCTCCACACCACCAGAGACAGAAACAGATGAATAAGATCGTAAGAGAGAAAGTAATGCCTAAGGGAGGTCATGACCCTCAATACTAAGCACATTTAGTGCGACGCGGAGGGCCCGCGTCGCGGATAATTCCGCGTCCCACTGAACGCGCTTTTACAGGTGTTCGATTATTTTTATTAACAGTAAACAGTGTTATATTCGTCAACGAATTAACTATTTTTTATCCACTAAAAAGATGCTAATAAAAAAATAAAGCAACTCTTATTAATTATTAAACCTATGAGTTTAGTGCATTATCCGATTATTGTATTAACTGTGGAATTAACCCATTGACGATTTAAAAGATTTTTTAACCTGTTGACCATTGAGGAAAAATCGTTACGTTAAATTAGTTTGAAAAACGTCAATGACACCTGCGCGCTTTATATGCGGTTCTTCGAGAACTTACCACGGGACCAGATTGACACAACGTAAAAGCGTCCATCTAAGATATTATTATTATTTTTATGAGAGCAGAACACGTAACGTAACGTATAATAGGAATTAGGAACCTAGTAAAATTGTTCAGTGAACTATGCGAAATTAGAGGCTTACCTAGTGTAAAATAGACTACAATATATTATTTTTATTACGAATAACTAAGTAATATATAAATGCAATAAATCTTTTTATGCAAAAATTGCAGGAGTAAAATTATTTTCATATTTATCGTCCCTAGACGGCTCTTTTTTATATACTTAAACCTTCGCTTCTTTCGTGCGTCCCTAGACGGCACTTTTTTTTTGCTACGATTCATATCTACAGCGATGATATGATGAGAGAAACTAACGTTATAAATATAATTAATTTTTAAAACAAGCCCTCTCTATTATGATGTACACGTCGTCACAGACCGTGAGAGTTGCTCCACATTACAATATCTATTACTAGAACTCAATGTCCTTTCATAGTCCATTGTCATTATTATGCAAGTGGATTAATTAAAAGCTTAAAATTTAACATTTATTTGAGACATATCAGCTGTCGAAACTATTGTTGCTGCTATTGCTGATGTGCTCTGATTGGTTAATTAGAACAGGGAATGTATTGTCTAGATAAATTTATTGTTTTTTGAATAAGTAATTTGAATTGTATTTTGAAGTAATAAACTATGGCTATTCAACCTGAATTCAGATCATGCCTGATAAATTTTTATGGCAACTGAAGTTAGATTTATTGCATTTTCAAACCCGAAAGTGGGTTGAAAAAAGTGTGATGTGATGTTTTTTTGTCGTCTACACTTTGCTCCACGGTTCTTCTTTAGTCAGCCATTATTGATATAAATCAATAGCGATAATAATATTTATTAGGGTTTTATCGGGTTTAATTAAAACAAAGGAAACGATCCAATATTGTATGGGACTTGGGTCTACTTTTGTAAAGGAAAATATGCAAACAGTTTATATATTATGTGTTCATGTCCACGAAATCTGAGATGATTTCAGTGGTAGCATAATTTAATGTTTCCAAGATATGCAACACTAACCTATACAACAATGGCGTATGGATATTCTTTGGCGTTATCTGTCAAATATAAGGAAATATGTACAAAATTGATCCTCCAGAATCAAAGACTTCTCAGAATTAATCGATTTGTTATTTGTCAAAAATAAAATTTACTACTGAAGGGCTCCATCTTCATGTAGTATTGTTAAAAGGTTAAAAAAACTTGAAATAGATTTATATTCTTTGCTTGTAATTTAGTTTGATAAACTAATTAATTTTATTTTTAGTCATATATATGTGTTTTTTTCTCTATTTATAGTATACTGTACAAAATTAGACCTGAAATAGGCGATAGTGTGCGTTGCGAATTGTCGAATTAAAAGTTTTTAAGAATAAAACTAAACACATAGTTGTCTGTCACGTGAGGTACAAATGACTTGAGAGAATCAAGTGGCACAAATTGAATATTCAAACGAGATAAAACGTTCTAATTTAATTTATTTTCAAAATAGCATTCCATATCATCTCACTTGTTATTTACATATTTCCTAAATATTAGGATTTGTAAATAATTACCACGCATGAGCGAGTCCTAAGTGGGCAGCATGTCCGGCGTACGCGTTGACGCCGTGGTTGATGGTGGCGTGACTGATGGCGGGAGCGGCGTAGGCGGCGTGGCCGGCATACAAGGGAGCGGCGTAGGCGGGAGCGATAGCGTGCGCGGAGTAGGCAGCGGGAGCGATGGCGTGACCGGCGTACGCGGGCGCGGCGATGGCGTGGCTGCTGTAGGCGGCGGTGGCGATGGCTCCGTGGGCTAGGGAGTGGCCGGCCAGCTGACGGGCGACGTGTGGGGCGGCTCCGGCGGCAGCGCCGTCAGCGGCGGCGTGGGCAGTCTGGGCAGCGGCTTGGGCGGTCTGGGCGGCGTTCAGGGATTGCCAAGCGTGGTCTTCAGCGGCGTTAATGGCGCGACCATGAATATCGGCGGCCTGGTCGTGGTGGTCGCGAGACGCGTCCAGAGCGGCGCGGGCGTGGTCGGAGGCTTCGACGTGAGCGTCGATGGCAGCAGCGTGAATGTCGCCGGAGGAGATGGTAGGTGCGGCACCGTGGATGGCGTGCGCAGCTAATGGGGCACCATGAGCTACTCCGAATGCTCCACCATGCGCCAGGGCTAGGGGGGCGGCATGACCGATCAGACCGTGTCCGTACAGCGCACCGGATGGTGCTGCTGACGCGTAGGCGAGGACGGCGGCGATAACCTGGAAGAAGGGGATTATCAAAATTATATTTGACATATTGTCACTGTCACTTTTTGGTACCGACATGAGATTGAGATACATTAATTAACACATCATTTACACATTTACTTTATGAAGCAAATATTTTCATTTATATCTGTGATACTTCAATAGTTTGTGGGGGAAAAATAGCAATACAATAGCAAGAGAAATAGATAGTTCTGATTTGAATGACGTATTTCCTGATTAAGGCACTTTACGACCGCTGCACTAAAATTCCAATCCAATGCTTAATCTCTCACAAATATACAACTTAATAAATAAAATACCGTCGACTAACCAAGAATTTCATGGTGGACTGTGTGTGGTTACTGGTAAGGTTCACAAAGGTATATGCTGTACTTCGACTCGTTCAGGCTTTTATATGCGCACGCGCAGCCTGTAACTGCGCGTAAGTAAGCGGCCGCTATCAAGGATAGGAACGTATTAGGCTCAATTTCCTTGAATAATATTTCAATACACATTTCGTTGAATTGACTAACATCCGACTTTTGTTTAAAGTCTTTTTAAATATGGTCATTACTATGGAATATACATACAAAGGCACCGATTACTGGGCAGTCTTACACTTTTCAACTGATGTGTGCGCTTGAGATTTCATATAGATTAATATCTATATGAAATCTCTAGCTTATATCTATCTATTCTTAGGCATTCCTAACTTCCATTGAAGGTAATAAAGGCTAAATAAAAAAAAAACATAGTCTGTGGGCTAAAAATAAAACATAAAAGTAAAACATTTGAAAATAATCTTTTGACCCTTTGAGTCTTTTGACTCATATTTTATGAGAATCTAAAAAAATAGGTAAACTTATTTTTTAGTAGTGAAGCTTTTAATGAAGAAATAAATAATTAACGATTATGTTTTGCTTTTGTAAATCGAGTTTTTTTCCTCAAATAAACTAGTTCACAGCTTTCGAACTTCGAAGTGGTAGACACTAGACAACGCTAGATTGGTTGATGAAAGTATGGTCGTTGTCCGTCTTATACCAAGCTTTTCTCTGTTTATTTCTTTATATTTTCAACCGATTTTTTTTTTTTTACAAAATAACGTATATTTTTATAGAATATTGCATTATATATGCTCTACGCAAAACATTTTTGTTTTCGTAGGAAATTGGAGGGGAAATTCTTAATTCGTCGGAATCTGTAATTAGTAGGAAGTAATATATCGTTAAGGTTCCACAATGTTATAAAGGCTCCAAATTAAATTACCTTTCGCTGCAGCGGTCAATGTCAAACATATTTAAAAAAAGGCACCAGGTCTATATTCAGCCTACACATTTATATTTCTAGGTCTCGTTATTTTAGGTATTAAAAAGTTTTGATACTTGTTATTTTAAATTAATGTTATTATAATTGAGACAATATTTACGGATTTATCGCTTTTTAAGAGTTTTACATTCTTGACGTTTCATATACTTTACAGCAACCATGGCCGAGAGGACTAAACACTAAACCGAGGAGGAATGAACCACGTTTAATTATGTAAAAAGTATTTTCGTGATATAATTGACATTGCATGTTTTTGTATAAAATTATATATGTATTGAGCCCATGAACTTAGCATATCATTTTGCAGCAGATCACAAATAAATTGGAGTTCTCTTCGCATATGTGTCATTTTTCGAGGTGAAAACGCCAGAATTATTTGTAGAAAGTATCAGGAACTATAGAACTCAGCTGCTTGCAGACAAAAATCACGTTTTTTCGATTTTCTGCAAAATGATCTGCCAGATGCGTGAAGTTAGCAGATTATTTTGTAAATTTTTCAATCATCATTTTTCAAGGTAAAAACGCCGAAATTATTTGTAAAAAGTTTCACGAGCTAACTCAGCTGCATGTAAACAAAACTCACTTTTTTTTTTTGCAAAATGATCTACCAGAGGAGTGAAGTTAGAAGATCATTTTGTAAATTTTTGAAGTTTAATTTCTTGAGGTAAACACGCCCCAACTATTTGTAAATAGTATCAGGAACTATAGAACTAAAAGATTCATATAATATGATGTAGTAGTTATCAGAGAAGGTGCCAAACAAAATACCAAATTGTAAATTCTTGAATTTATATACATATAAGACGCTATGGATAACAATGAAAATTCATATAATGTTAACTCTAAAGTTTTCATAGAAATAGGAAATAACAAGCGTTTAGATTGAAAGTGACTGTATTTAGTAGTACATAGTAGCATATTCATCTAAAAAAGAGACAAAACAAATTATGTAAAAGCTCGTTTATAAAATAATAGTGTTAATTTTATGATCATAATAAGTAGAAAATAAAGTTTATAGTATTTGCGGTTATTCGTATCAGAATAAAGTGCAAACGAATTACGAACTAAACTATGTTTGTTATGCGAAAACACTCGTACATTATAACACTAAATTATTTTAGTTGAAAGTCATTTTGAATATAATTTTCTTTTTTATATACCTACAATTAGAAAGTTTGAAGAGTCTACATTAAAGACAAATTACAAATACTTTAATAACTTACGCAATCGAGATACTGTGGTTATAAGATATATAATTTGGCGCCAAAAATCTGCCATTTTTTTTTTACATACTCAGCCATAATGCCGCCTCTCGAACTAAAATGTCAGGCTGCGCCGCGTGCCTAAGACATAGTCACACATACATATACTCGAATAGACTAACTTTTAGATAAATAGAATCGATATAATAATCGATATCGAATCGATTTAATAATATATAATTAATCGATCAAATATTCTGATTGCCCCCTCTTCTATAAATTCTCAAATCAATTTTTTTTATTTGCGATTGTAAGTACAGACAAGATGTTAAAGAAACAATATATTTTAAAACAAACTACAAGAAATTAACAATAGTAGTAGTATGCAAATGTCACACATTATTCTTCTTCATTATGTCCATATCTGTCTCGTATAATATATCTTCTACAATAAATGGAAACAGAATGATACAAATAAAAACAAAGTACACATTTAAATATAATTAAATATTAATTTGTATTAATACAATTTGGCACTTTGTTTTGTTGCATGTAATTTATTAACTATAATGTGCTATAACAGCTTGCCTCATAGCAAGCCCCTGTGCCGATGATGGTATTTGAGACCTTGTTTCTTCTGGTATACTCACAACTACACTACTAGTGCCTTCTACATGTAGTCTCTATATCGTAAGCCAATGTTATGAAAAACAGCACATGCTACAATTATTTTACTTGTAGTTTTAAATTTTGTTCATATACAAACTTGTAAACATGAAAATTTCTTTTTCCATACTCCAAAAATTCTCTCCACAACATTTCTTGTTTTATTTGAACATTATTATAAATGGATTCTGCCCTAGAGTGCGGGCTTAACAGAGGTGTTAATAAAAATGGTAGACATGGATATTCACTGTCACCAACTACATTTTCCTTCTATATCACATCTAACAAATCTCACATAAGCCCTAGAATTTCTTAATATTCTGCTATCATGCGAACTTCTTGGCCATCTTGCCACAATATCAAATATTTCCATATTGGGCTCAACAATTACTTGTTTGTATATTTATTGAAAATATACCTTTTCTATTCCTATAAACTTCTGAATGTTCAATATTTCTTGGTCTATTAATTTTTATATTATGAGTGCAGTCTATTGCTGCCACAATATTATTCAAACCACGATTGTTGGAACTCCTTCCCATCTCCCTGTATATTTATTGAAAATATACCTTTTCTATTCCTATAAACTTCTGAATGTTCAATATTTCTTGGTCTATTAATTTTTATATTATGAGTGCAGTCTATTGCTGCCACAATATTATTCAAACCACGATTGTTGGAACTCCTTCCCATCTCTTCAAATTTTATTTTTATAGCAGGCAAGTTTTCATTATTTGGAAAATGAATAAACTTGGGCAGAAGTCTTGCTAATGCAAGTAGGTTGACTTCCACTCGCAATCTGAAAAAATAATACTTTATATTATTATAATGCAGAAAACTAAAATTATACAGCTGTCCTGGTTTTGATAAATCATATTCTTCATCTTATGTAGGTACCTCAACAATGGACTGTTTTCTGGACTCAATAAACAAATGATAATACATACACTACTGTGCATACAATATTCTTTAAAACTGGTATAAAAGAAATATTAGAAATATCTCCATGTATATACATACATAGATGTATCAAAAGAATCTATTTTTAGTTGACCCTACCTGCTTTATGAATTAGTTAATATTATGCACAATACACATAAAATGAGTTGCATAAAATATGCATAAGTATATATATGATATAAAAATTACCTGGAAGCTTCCAGTAGCATAATACCGTAATGCTATCAACAATTTAATTTCTTTTGGTAGTCTGTTAATTGAGGACTGGAGGTCTCCAGTTATAAGAGGCAAAATAATTGTTTCAACAGTGTGCTTAGTAAATCTAAAAATAGAATTCATCTTCGTCATAATATACAAATGGGTCTTGGTTATATCTATTTCGGATATACAATTTCGGTCTAGCGATTCTTCGTGTAGGAACATCAGCAGCATTTACGGATGCCCCAATATTTTCAACACGATTGAATAGTTCGTCAATCCTTTCGTCGTTATCCATTTCTTGCAGCAGTTCCAAGTCCGTATTAGAGATTAGCCAAGTACACATGTGAAATCGGGTATTCCAATTAATGCTTTAGTTGATAAATAAATAAAATAACAAACACGTAAACAACTCGACCAACAAACAAAATTCCAAATTGAAACAAAATCTTTTGTGATTGGTTGCATTGTCATTAATTCGTTCCGTTTCAAGTTTTATACGTCAATAAGTTACTAATTTGTTTTAATTTTTTTCAATTTCTTTTAATAATTTGCATTTGTGAGGTAAACCATAATTGATTTTTTATTCATACGAATGTATTTTTAGCATAAATTAAAAATTAAATATATATTCTGCTCATTTTATTAACGTCGAGTTTTATGCGTGTAATGAAACTGAGAATAAGATACGCTGTGTAATGTTTTCCATCTCATTCTTTTACACGTTCAATCCTATAGATATATATGTTTGTCTCTTTCTACATAACGCCTAAACTTTTTGTGTTACACTTGATTTTACTCCTCATAAAATTTCCGTACCGGGCCTTATAACTCAAATCGTTTCTTAAGGAGTAAACTCTAATAAACTCCAACAAGCATTCATTTAAATGCGCTAAAAGAATAAAATAATCTTTTCCTATCAACTTATAACGCCTCGATAACATGATCCAGAACGCGCATTCGTATTATCAACAAGTCCTTTGCTTTGAAACCTATATTGAACGAAAGCTTACAAAACTTAGTTCGCCACCTTTAGAAGTCTGCCATATTGGATTTTTCGAGTTACTCTCAGCAAGCTCTTTCATTAGATACCCATATTTTAGAGTGCATTAAAAATAACTACCTAGTCCGCCATCTTGGGTGCTACGCCATATTTAATTTAGAATTACTTGAATAGCTAATCATTGTCATCCAAACTAAACGTGTATACAAAATTTCAGTTCAAACGGTTAAAGATATCTGCTTTAAAATTGAGTTGATTCCACCCGAACATTCATACAAGATAAATAAAACCGCAAACCGTACCTAAACATTATGGTATAACGTAACAAAAAACATATTGTCTTGGTTGGTTATATACCAACTATTTGATTGTCTACATTCTAAGGCCCCTTTCGCAGTATGCATATTAATTATATTATATTATTGCTATATTTACCTTGGTTTAATTATTTCTCTTGGTAACGATCACTGACCTACGTTATTACCCGGGGTAAGGCCGCGCCTATCACAGATCTTATCACTAATAGCTTAGCACTTACCCGATACTAAAAAAAAAGATTTTAGAAGCAAGATACGGGGGCGACACAAAAAATTCTTAGAACTAGCCACTTGTAAACGATAAAATATAAAAATAATTCAAAATTTTGAAAATGGAACTCTTCCAATATTTTTTATATTACGATTTGGCGGCAGTACTTAACTAGTAACTTAAGTTTCGATGTCATTTAAATTGTTAATGAAACTTAAGTTTAAGTCAACGAGAAAGATATGATAGACTTCGATTGGCCTTTCGCGATGCCAGCTCGTGCCACTGTTTAGAACTGGTTTAGTGAGTAGGTATAAACGTGGTCGCACTAATCTCACCGCAATGGTCTGCGTGACGGACGGCCTTCCACGGCGACGACTGAAGATAACATCAGTGTTGTGCGGCGTATGATAGAGACTGACAAAAGAGTAACCTATCAGCAGATTCGGACAAGCATCGGTAAAAGTCAAGTGCACAAAATCCCCCACAAGGGTTCAAGCCTTGTCGTGTTGGGGCTCAGTATCCTAAGGTGAACCCAGCACCTTGGGCGAATCCAAGTGAACCAAGGTTTTGCTGCTCTTTGTACCCCACAAAAGACCCGACGCTGGGAGGGGATATTCTGTGGAACCCCCTCCAACACCTCTGTGGAGGCGGCGTCGGTCCCTTGGGGGACTGACTAGCCGTCGAGGTGCCTTGTTACTCAACAGATCCGGGGCACCTTACCAATGGCGGCATTGGTGGTACTCACCGGGTTTTAGTGGGTAGAGTCCACCTTACCATCTTTCGGTCGCAGCGAACACATACCCGCCAACGGTTTCGGTCTCACATACCCGCCTTATGGGAGTCCCCCCTTGCCCTGCGGAATGCCTTAGAGCATTTGGCGGCGGAAAAGAAAAAAAAGCGCACAAAATCCTCTATGAACATCTAGCGGTCACCAAGCTTTGTGCCCGGTGGATACCTTTTTTTTTTCTTAACTCCGGGAAATTCTCTGAGGCATCCCGCGGGGGAATGGGTCTCCCCAGGCGGGTATGTGGGACTCGCTCCACCCGAAATCTGGTAAAGTCGACACAGCTCTACAACTAAAACGCGGCGAGTACCACCAATGCCGGCTTTGGTGAGGTGCCCCGGATCTGTCGAGCAAACGGGCACCTTGACGGCTAGTCAGTCCCTCAGGGGACCGACGCCACCTCCACAGAGAGTATTGTTTTCTAATGTTTGCGCGAATTTAACTCATTATAATGAAACAATTTTTACGGATTTTATCCCGTGACCATGGTTGCTGTAAAGTATCCGAAACGTCGGGCTTGTAAAAATCTTAATAAACCGCGATAAAATCCGTAAAAATTGTTTCATTATAGTCCACAGAGAGGTTGTCCCGCACCACAGAACAACCCCTCTCAACGTCGGGACAGTACAATGGGGTGAGGTTCCCGTCCTCGCCCCTTGCCCCCTGCTCTTTTGTTCCCTCTTCTTATAAGAGGGGTACGAAGAGCCCCATCGGTTCAATTTGCTTCGCCCAAGGCGCAGCGGCTCACTCTAGGCTACTAAGCCCCACCGCTACGACAAGGCCAGAACCATGGTGAGGAGCAACAATGGCCGAGTGGGTATAGGCTCGGCCTCTTGAGTGAAAGCCGAGAGGTCCGAGTTTGATCCTGCCCCCGTGCGACGCCTAGAAATGCGTTTTTCTAAATTTCTACGTGCACCTAAACATAAAACCATCGCTTGCTCACCGGTGAAGGAAAATTCGTGAGGAAACCTGCATGCCTGATGAGATTAAAATATTTGAAGGTGTGTGAAGTTCACCAATCCGCATTGGGCCAGCGCTTCGGTGAACTATGGCCCAAAGCCCTCCTCGCCTGATTTCGAGGAGGAGACCCGTGTCCAGCACATATTATGATATTATTATTATGTATAATATATTTTATAGATGTTTAATATATAAGTACTTATTTGAATCTCAAATATGGAGCCAAAGAAAAGACCTATTGCTAGATAACACTTTAATACGAAACTGACCTACCCTCAATATGCATAACAATATTTTATTCTAGTAACTGCAATGATCTGTATTATGCGTTTCAAATAAGAATAGGAACGTCAATGAACTCTATCTGTCAAATAATACTTGAAAAGTACGGTTTGCACAAAAACTTATTTGCATAATTAATAGTTTTAAATCGAATTTTTTTTTTTATTTTTTTTTTCTTATGAAATACATATGAAATAAAGATACTTCATAACATTACAATCTAGCCTAGGTATAAGCTAATAAGTAATTTTAATTTAACCTAAATTGCTAATGATAGAGTTCTTGTAAGAATGTGTCCATTGGCACTTTTTCTTATTGTCTCTAGTTAAGGGGAAGACACTCTGTTATTGTGTTCTTTTTGTAGCACTCACTACACTGCACTAATCAACACTGTCACTTTTATAAAACTAACTCAAAAGGTTTTGTCCTTTTCAGTCTTCTCACTAGGTCCGTGTTGTCGAGGAGCTGGATGGCCTCTACATTTACATGGCGATGAAGTCTACGCTCATGAGCTTCGGCATAATGTTTTATAACATTAGCGACGGTATCCACTTTGAGGTCCCGATGGAGGTCGTCATTTCTTATGTACCAGGGCGCATTTACTATTCCCCTGAGCACTTTATTTTGGAACCGCTGTATTATTTGGATGTTGCTTTGTTTGGTACAGCCCCAGAGCTGTATACCATAAGTCCATACTGGCATCAGGACTTGTTTATATAACAACAATTTATTTTGTACTGACAAACATGAGTGTTTACCAAGTAGCCAGTACATCTTGTTGTAACGAAGCTCCAACTCGTCACGTTTTTTTTTGACATGTGCTTTCCAGCGAAGCTTTGCGTCTAGAGTCATGCCTAGGTATTTGGCTATATAGTATGGTATTGCTTGGTTGTTTATGAACACCGGATGGTAGTTTTCATTTTTTGTGGTGAAGTCTATGTGAATCGACTTAGATTCATTCAATTTGATTCGCCATATCTTCGTCCATTCATAAAATTTATTAATGGCTGTTTGTACTTTTTCCACTGCCTCTGCATGTGTGACTCCTGTTGCTAAGATAGCTGTGTCATCTGCGAAAGTTGCAATGGTGTTGTTTTCTAGTACTGGAATATCACAAGTGTATAAAAGGTACAGGACCGGACCTAGTACACTACCTTGCGGTACTCCAGCTTTTATGTGTTTTAATTCAGAGTAGGCATCGTCTTGTCTTACTCTAAACGTTCTATTGGAAAGATATGACTTCAGTATTTCTGTAAACTGTTTTGGTAAAATTTTATTTAATTTGTGTATGAGACCATCGTGCCACACCTTATCAAATGCTTGTGCTACGTCCAGGAACACAGTAGAACAAACTTCTTTCCCTTCTAATGCTTTTTCTATAATATTGGTTATCCTGTGCACTTGGTCTATGGTAGAATGCTGTTCTCTAAATCCTAACTGGTAATCAGGAATAATGTTTCTTTCTTCTATAAAAGGTTTCAGCCGTTTTAGAAGAAGTTTCTCGAATAATTTTGACATTATTGGCAGCAGGGAGATAGGTCTGTATGATGTAGTTTCATGGGGTGCTTTGCCCGGTTTTGCTATCATTATGACTTCGGCAACTTTCCACACGTCAGGCACATGCTGTAGTCTGAACGCAGCATTAATGAGGGTGGTAAGGTTGACTATTGCTTTACGAGGAAGATTTCGTAAAACTTCGCCCGTAATAAGATCGTATCCAGGAGTTTTCTTTTGTTTTAGACGCTGGATCTCGCTGTGGACTTCTTTAGGGGTAACGAGTTTTATTTTTCGCTGGTCTTGTGATTCTTCTTCTTTATCCAGAACATCTGAGTTTTCTACATTAGGCTGGAATATCTGTTCTAAATGTTGGGCAAATGTGTTTGCTTTTTGTTCATTACTAATGGCCCATCTTCCGTTGGTTTTAATAGGGGGAATATGCATAATTGGCCGTTTGAGATTTTTTGTAGCTTTCCATAGAGAGTAACCAGTCGAGTGGTCACTTGCTAGAGTAGTCAGATAGGTTTTCATAGTTTCGTGTCGAAATTTCTTAATTTTCCTTCTGATTTCTTTGGTTATGTTATTCAATAACGTTTTGTCATGTGGAAATCTGGTGCTCTGCCATATCCGCCTTTGTTTTCTTTTAGCAGCTATGAGATTTATTATTTCTATAGGGTAGAAGTGGCCTCTAGTCTTCCTATTAATGACTGGTGTATTTTTCCAAGAGCACTGCTGAATGTCCGAAATGGACTTCTTTAGATCTTCATCAACTTGTTCATGATTTTTTAGCGGGACTTTTAGATTTATGGTTGACTCTTAAGTCTTGTTTAAAGCTCTCCCAATCCGTTTTAGCGTTAACCAAGGTGGGGTTACTTGCTTTCTCTAATATGGTTTCACTTACAGTTAACAGTATTGGTTAATGGTCTGAACTCATGTCGTCGTAGCCCTCTTGGATATGAAGGAAACTTGATGAAATATTTTTGTAAATAAAAAGTCTATTAGGTCTGGAATTTTCTGAGTATCAGTAGGCCAATATATTGGTTTCCCTGTAAATATAGTATCACAGTGCATCTCTCTTACGGCATTAAGCAGTTCCTTTCCTTTGATTGTGGTCAGTCGAGACCCCCAGTTAACATTTTTGGCGTTAAAATCACCACCTTGTATGAACCTGTTACCAAGTTTATTTAAAAAACTCTTGTAACGCTCTGCTTTCAGTTGATGTCTTGGTGGGCAATAGATTGCTGAGATATTGACAGGATAACTTTTAGTCCTGACAGACACAGCTACAGCTTGTATATCTTGTTCTTCACTCTTGAGTAATTCATGATGATGGATAGTTTCTTTTATGATAATGGCGCTGCCTCCTCTAGCAGTGTTATCTGGGTGCTATGCATGATAGGTTTTATAGCCTTTGAACTGAATGAAGGATTCTTTTGTAAAATGTGTCTCCGATATAAGACACACGTCAATGTTATCAATATCTAAGACTACTTGTAATTCGTTTTGGTGACGAAGCAGTCCATTGGCATTCCATGTCATAATCTTTATTGTCTTCATCATTGTTGACGTTTAGGAGTAGCTGTGTTCGTGCTACGTTCTAGTTTTTGCAATCTTCCCTCAAATGAAGTCAGAATATTCAAAATCTGATCGACTTTATGGTCCAGACTAGAGTTTTCTTTTAGATGGGGTTGTGGACGTAGCTGAGGGCCTTTTGTTATTTGTGCAAATGTAACATTTTTTGTGACATTTTGGTGAGCACTTACGTTCTTAGCTGCACTTGTAGTTTGTTGGGCTGGTGAGATTATCTTCCTTGTAGCTTTATTCATAGCTTTATTCTTCATGTTTTGTAGTTCTTTGGCTACCATACACCCCCTATAGTTGGAAGGGTGTGATTCACCACAATGTACGCATTTTGGCTTTTCATCTGCTGGTTTAGTGCAGTCCTTGGTTAGGTGTTTACCCGTGCATTTTACACACCTAGGTTCTTTGGCACAGTATTTTTGTGTATGCCCATATGCCTGACATCTTTTACACTGTGGAATCAATCTTGATGTTTTTAATGGCTGTATATCTACTTTGCACCCGAGAATAGACTTTATGCCATATATCTTATTTATATCTTCATCCTTTTCAAATGAAAGCATGAACATGTTCAGAGGTTCTTTTTTCCTCCAGCTTAGTTTATTTACAGCATCCTGGATTTTGTATCCCTTAAGAGGTAGGTGTTCAACTATCCTGACGGGCTGGCATGAGAAATGCAAATTTTTTGCCATTACTCTAATCGGCCTGTCGTGTTTGTTCTCATACGAATACCAATGACAGTTGTTTTGCAACAATAGCTTTGTTATGGCTCTGTATGATTCATCACCGTTAGCGTTGATTTTGACTTTCTCGTCGTTCATCATTTTAGCAAGGAACGAGTCTCCATTTACAGTTGATAACAGAAGATCGTAAAACTTCTGATAATCTTTCACGTTTTCCACCACAATAGGCGGCGGTGGTGGTATTTTCTTGGGTTTCGGTTCCATACGCTGATTTTCGCTGGAAGCTAGTCCTTGTTGAGTAGGTGGTGAGAGTGTCGAGTTCAATTTCCTTTTTTCCTTGATTTCTGTCGTATCCACTCGGTCTCTTTTGCGAGCTCCTCTTCGTCCGTTTCGTAGACGGGTTCTTCAGTGGGGGTTCCATCTGTCGCAGGTTTGTTTGGAGGATTATGTTTCTCCTGGACTTCCTTCAGTCGGAGCTGTAGTTGATCTATTTGGTTTTTTAGTTGTTGAACCAAATTTTCCAACTTTTCGCGTTCAGTTTTTTCGTCCGTATATAACCGGTACAGTAGTTGTTCCGTTTCAGTTTTGATGTTCACTGTACCTACTAGTTGAAGCCATAATTATTTTTAAATTACGACTGCCCCTTAACAATGTTTATAAAACAACTGTGAATCACATATCGTATCTAGGTCATGGCGGCGGTTGCGAACCATTCAGCGTAGTTGCAGCGTCAGCGCAATACCCGAATCTAACTAGAGCAAGAGCGACGCACGCGACCATTCTCGATGGCAATCGAATCGAACTGAATTTAAATAAAAACGTAAAATAGTCGTAAATTATTTTAAAAATTGAAGTCATAATTCGTTTTTAAAACCATACAATAACATTTTTTTATTTCATTGTTGCCGCAAAGGCCCTGGAGGAGCCATGCCAAAATTAAAGAAAATAAGGACGCCGGTGGCCATCTTGCTGTTATTAGTGTGCTCCGTCGTGAGGACCTGAAGGAAATTAAATGTACGCTACCATTTTGCAAACACTGCAAAATGCAAGTAAAGTGACCCAGGGAGTTCATTTGGATACGGGGATAAATAAAAACACGTTAACACGTATCCGACGCGCACTCGGAGAGAAATGCAGAGATGAGCGGAATTGAAGAACTAGATTCTGATTGATTTTTTTCACTTAATCTCTGTAAATAAATTTAATTAAAAGAAAACTTTTTTGCCCACCCTACCTAACTGGTTTGAATTGACAGCTATGACGTCACAATATGGCACTAAGTCCGTCCTATTCTCATTTGAAATGAATAGTACTTACATATACATATATAAATATTAAAACTTTTAAGCTTGCTAATTTGTTCAGTTTTTTTTCTAAGAGCTTTCAGTGTAGCCCTTCCATCGCCGAAGGTACCCACTGCCGCGCGCCCGTCTAAGCGGGTACCAATATCCTGCTTACTTCCTCAGTCAAACAACAGTTTTGGGACGAAGGGCAGGCAGTGTAATTACCGGCACCGAGGTTTATCAACTTACGTACCTGGATAGGTCACACTCACACATGAATGAGTTGCCTGACCCAGTAGAACTCGTTTGTGTTCAATAGCAACCACTGCGAACGCCTTCAGTCGCATTTTGAGGATCCCGGATCTGTATTCTACGGGATTACCTCAGCGACAGGCAGGCCCCGGTAAAGGCCAGACTACTCCTCGGGGGGACTGCCTGGCCGCTACTAGGCAGTCCTCGCGACGTTGTGTCATATTGGGCACAGGTTCCCATCCTGAACCCGACACAAGTACAGGGACGTTACTGGAGGCACATTAAGTAGCGCTTCCTACGCAGCCCCGTTCGTCACCCGCGGGGAGAGGCCTCGTCGCGGCCTCCTTCTGGGACATAACTACCTCGCAGAAGGAGACCATCGCCATCCAGGACTCGTCGTCACCGAGCATCGTGTGTTCATAAACAACGCTTACCACTTACTCCCGACTGGCACGTCTGCAAGTTTGCTTATCCACCTAATCTGTGAGCTTGTTTTGTTCTGATCGTATATCTTACCGCAAGAATATGCATGTCATAATTTATGACATGCATATTCTTATTATAATAATTATTATTATTCTCGTTAACTGATCTTTACCTGGTTGTTGACGTCACTGACTTTCTTCGCAAAGAAAGATATTAAAATTTAGAACTTACAGCCACGTATTGCGAACACGCTACTGATCATTTGTTTTGATTTTAATCCACTTCTCGTCTCAATATAAAGAAGATTTTTTTGACGTGACAACGTCTTATAATTCGATGGAGCCGGCTGCAAGAACGAAAAAACATGACGTATGCGATGACGTATGCGGCGTTACCTCGCTCTGAGGCGTTCCATTTTCTTATGACGTTGTCACGTTCAACTATCGTCAGTAAACCGACTTTACAGACAACCGATTTTTTAACAAGATCCTTGGAGTTTTTTGGAGTTTACTCCGTGAGAATTCTTTTTTGTGATTTTTATTACTTTTGTATTGCTTTTGTATTAATAATAAATATGTTTTTGTTTGGTATTAGACAAATGGTGGTTAATCCATGATACATCTTAAGAGTTATTTCTCTGCGAGTATGTAGTTGGTTGCCTTTGTGACTTATGAATCGTATTAAAATAATATGTATTGGTGAAAGAATGCAAGTTCGATAAAGGTTTTGGGCCAGCTGCTGTCTTCAGCGTATCTTTTGATTGACATTGGCTGAAGCCTTAGAGTATACATAATATAGCTGAAGCACTGAAGTTTAGTCAACGTGAGACGGCAGTGAACGTCAATGCTAACGAAGTACCTTGTACCATTTTATTGGATCAGATTATCATTTCTTATAAAAAATATAAAACCAGATGAGAATGTAATAAAATGCTTTAACCTTATGAACCGAATTTGGACTTGTTATTAAATTCACAGCGGTACAAAATATATTGTTTTTAGGATTTCGTATTTAGATATATAAATAATGATGAGTTTTTTTCCAATAGTCCGTCCATTCTATTTTAAATGGTTGAGCATTCTGAAATGTACCTAATACATAGATACCTAAAAAGGCAATCTGTAAAAATGGGATTTATTAGAATTTGTGTAACAAATTCTTCCGTCGAACGGCTTTGCTTAGGAAAGAAGTGTCGTAAGTATACTCAGTGACCATGCAGTGTACTTACTTACTGCCGCCAAAACTTCCATTCTTATGTCAGGATAGACAAAGAATGAATGAATTGCTTGGGCTAATCCCATATAAGCTTCTTTATAACTTATAAGTGACGGTGACTACTTACTATTTGCTCATTTCTCCGTGGCTCCTCGTATCCTCGGCTCGTTTATTATTTGCATATCCACATTTTTTTATGGCATAGGAGGGCAAACGAGCAGTCGAAGACTTTTGGCGACTGTGGGCGTCCATACACATCCGCACAACCAGAGATTATGCAGATGCGTTTCCCTCCTTTTCCCTATCCCCCCAAACGGGCCACCGGAAATTCACAAACCGCACGAAACGCGACAGCATAGCTGTCACTTGACGCCGGTGTTATGTGAGCGGGAGGTACCACCTCAGTCGTGCCGGTCCAATTCGGCTGCAAAGCAGTATGATCTCTTACAACAAAAAAGGCGAAATCAGTGGCACCGCTATCTAGTGTACGTTTTAGCTTAGGCATAGATTTTGCTAGACCTCTCGGCTCTCATAATACAAATATATAATAAGCGGCATAGAGTTCTTACCGTATGTTTCGGAACAGGCATCGACGACATATCAGAATCTAACTCCCGAGTTAGTCCCGAGTTTTGTGTTAAATAGGCGTCGTTGACCAAGCAATCTCTATGAATTGAAATTATTATCGAATCGTATATCAACTAATATAAAAAAACTAATGTTAGTATTCATCGATCTGCAAGTGGTAGCTATAAATATGAGTATCACTGATAGAAGGGGAAAGTGCATTAAATGTACCCGCACGAGCCTTGAATCTGACTTTCTCTGCCATTGCTGTGCTTTCGTTTTTACTCGTACTCTTCATAATTATTACCTTCTTATATAACAGTGTAATTCTGTAAACATTACATAAGTCGTTCAATAGTAGATAAAGCTATAAATGAGACCAGTTTTTCTGAATCGAAGGAATCATCCCCAAGGATCAGCCTGGCCGGCCCCGTGTAGCCCGCATCCAGCGGCTTCTCGTGACCTTCATTAGATCGTCGATTTACCTTGGGAGCTTCTCGGCTATTTGTCAATGTGTTTATATACTGATCAAATCTTAATACTCTCAACAGCTACGGGCCGTCCAT